>CAJGYO010000007.1:109389767-110859636 GCA_904845875.1 Miscanthus lutarioriparius | reverse complement strand
TTGTGTTGGCCCTTGTGTTAAACAGGTGCATCGCATCCATCACTTTGCATGCTCCATACATGTCAGCCGAAAAGCAATCAAATAATATTGGGCTCTCCATGTATATATACCCACTGCCATTCTCCTCATCCTGAGTTCTTCTTCATCATTGACACATACAACTGAGTTAGCGAGCAGCCATAGAATAGAAGAACTACTGCTAATGGACGGCCGTCGGAGGAGTGTCTCCATGGACTACTCAGTGAGCATCCCTTCAGCAGCAGGAGCAGCAGCAGCTTCCATGCTGGTGGACAAGGAGAACACGAGCGATGACAAGATATCAATCTTCATCCCCCACAGGTCTCCTTCCAACAAGATCCTGCCACTAGGGTTTCAACAAAACGAGGCATCCGATGATCCACCTCCAGTCTCCGCCAAGAGCATGACACTTGCACTCATCAAGAAGGTAATAATGACAAGTGCAAACCCTAGCTGAGCTCATCACTAAGTCACAACTAGTCACTACCACAGTGTTTCAAATACCTACAACCCATGATGATTCCAACGTGTTGATGCACGCATGCATGCTTGATCCAGGTGGTAGCAGAGTTCCTGGGGACATTCCTGCTCATCTTCACCGTGCTATCAGCGATCATCATGAATGAGGCGCACGGCGGTGCGCTGGGCCTGCTCGGCGTGGCGGCGACCGCGGGGACGGCTGTGGTCATCATCGTCTCCTCCATTTTCCACGTGTCTGGAGGCCAGCTCAACCCGGCGGTCAGCGTCACCATGGCCGTGTTTGGCCACCTCCCACCAGCTCACCTCGTGCCCTACGTCGTCGCTCAGCTCCTCGGATCCACGGCGGCCTCGTTCGTGGCCAAGGCGCTCTATGATCCGGTGAACCTAGGCGCTACTGTCTCCACGGTGCCTAGAATCGGCGCCTTTGAGGCGTTTTGGGTCGAGTTCATCACCACCTTCGTCCTCCTCTTCGTCATCACCGCTCTTTCCACCGATCCCAGAGCAGTAAATTCTCAAATGCAACCGTCTAAGACATACAAGATTTTTCTAGATTCGTGAGGAATTAACCACGGTGAACTGTTTCAAACAAACATCTTGCTGCGTTCCATTTCAAATTTTGACACTGTATAATCTCTGATGCATGCAGCTAAAAGAACTGGTGGCAGTGGGAGCTGGGGCGGCAGTGATGATGAGCGCTCTCATCTCCGCGTACGTGCAACGGATAGATAAATCCTCGATCCAATATTGCTTTATTGTTTATTGATCGAGTAATTAATAAGGTTTCCAATGAATTGAAATGTTTAATTATGTATATGTGTTGGCTCAATATGAGCAGGGAGTCGACCGGAGCGTCGATGAATCCGGCGAGAACGCTAGGAACGGCGATCGCCACAGGGACGTACACCAAGATCTGGGTCTACATAGTTGCTCCTCCTCTGGGCGGCATTGCTGGATCTGGAGCTTACCATGCGCTCAAGTGATGTATCATCCATGCAATGCAGTGGATTAGTACAGGATCGGAATGGAAGTTGATGTTCTCAATCAAATGTGCCATCAACGGTTGCATGCACATGGTAGAAAACCACGCAAACGTACGGCCGGGCCGGGCGCAATATGATGCATTGGTTCATGCTGTAATAATACTAGTTGTGTTTTGTCCTCATCAGGTCTTCGTACACTAATAATATGCATGGTCTTGGCCAGAATAGACACATCGTGTACACTTAGAGCTCCTTTAGACTACGTACGATGTAATCTGGAATTATGGACGACATGTTAATAATCTAGATCAAGGGCTATAATAATCTCGGGACGGGCTTTATTCCCGGTGGAGAACCCCCTCTAGTCCCGATTCCCCACCCGGGAGCAAGCATCCGGGACTAAAGGGGGTCCATTAGTCCCGGGTCGGGAACCGGGACTAAAGACAGTCCCGGTGCATAACACCAACCGGGACTAAAGGTCCTCCCAGTTTAAAAAAAAAATAATGCCTCCCACCGCTGCGTCCCGTGAGATTCGAACCCAAGACCTCATGTATTGCCTCGCGCGTAGCTTACCACCCTACCTACACAATACATCTAACAATGGATGGGATGCTTCCCTTTTAAACTAACCCATCGGGGGACCTAACAACCGGGACTAAATGGTCCTTTAGTCCGGGTTGGTGTTACCAACCGGGACTAAAGGTTGGAGGACTTTTAGTCCCGGTTGGTGGCTCCAACCGGGAGTAAAGGTCCACCTTTAGTCCCGGTTGGTGTTTCCAACCGGGACTAAAGGTCCCTGCCCAACGGCTACTGCGCTCGGGGACCTTTAGTCCCGGTTGAAGACACCAACCGGGACTAAAGGTCTCTCTAGTCCCGGGCGCAAAAAATGCCGGGACTAGAGCCCATTTTAACCTCGGATGAAAGGTCTACTCTCTACTAGTGCTAGACTCTTTTGATCCCAAGATTATAAAGGTGATTTTTTATTAGTTGAAGTACAAATGACCTATAATCTAAAGAAACAGGTTGAAGAAAGATTATGTGATAATTATAATTCATTCATAATCCATCCTATAATTTGGGATGTTTGGATCATCATCTCCAGGTTATTTTACCTAATTACTAGCATAATTTAGTTGGGATCCAAACACCTCCTTGCTGCCCAAAGAGATAAACTACTTGAGAATTAGGACTCACTATACACTACAAATTGACTTTTTTAGTTCATCCAGTCAAAACTATAAATCTATATATTTCTTCAAAAAAAACTATAAATCTATATATGTGTGCTCTTAAATTAGTCAAGTTTTTTTGTTTTATCTTAGAATATCTAAATCTTCTATAGATTGATGACATAAAATTAGAAATTATAATATATAACACTTTATATTTAGATAATATGATTTTAAAAATATTGAGAGCCAATGCCACTATGTTTATCATGTCAATGTCCTTATGTACTTAACATTTCTGATTTGACGAGGTAAATTGAGATGAAAATTTATTTGAAGGGAAGTTTTTTTTTTGTTTTTTCAATGAAACAAGTCAACCTAAAAAGAAAGAAGTTGTAGATATAGTATTAAATTTATTTACTAAGAAAAATGTCCCTTTGCAAGCTGCCCCTCGTTTGCATTCTTTGGTGGCTAAGAAAACTGTCAAGAAACGTACGGTAGCATAAGCTCTCACTGAACACCTCTGGATTTCGGATGTAAGAAGAGCTTCATCGATTGGAGAACTAGTGGAATATCTTGGTCTTTGGGATCTTCTCATGGATTTTTCTTTACAACGTGAAATGGAGGATTTTCATATGTGGTGCCTATCCCCCTTAGGACATCTCTTTCAAGGATCAATTATGTTTGGACCATGGGAACGGATTTGGAAGACCTGGGCCCTCGGAAAATGCAAGTTCTTCTTGTGGTTAGTCGAACATGACAGGTGTTGGACGACTGATCATCTTGCCCGTCGAGGTCTGCCGTGCCCGGAACGTTGTCCTTTGTGCGATCAGGAGTAAGAGACAATTATTCATCTTCTAGTATATTGTCCCTTTGCAAGGCAATACTGGTATTCCTTGCTATGTCAGGTTGGGCTGCAGCAATTTGCTCCTCAGGCAACTGATTTGGTATTCAATGATTGAGAGGACAGATTGTGGCATGCTGTTTCGGAACAACAAAAGAAAGGTCTCAATTCTCAGGTTGTACTAGGTGCTTGGGTTCTTTGGACTCACCGCAATTCTTGTGTTTTTGACGGAGCTGCTCCTAGCATTGCAAGGGCTCTTAGTGTTACCAGTGAGGAATGACGTCTTTAGGAGATAGCAAGTGCACGAAGCCTCTCTTCCTTGACTGTCCCGACACCTTTACCTTAGAGTGTCCTGGTTGTTTGGTTGTGTGGTCATCTTTTTTGTTTAGCAAGTGCGAATGTGATCTAAAACTTTAATTTGGCGTGTGTAGTGTGTGTGTGTGTGTTTGGGTTCTTGTCCCGTGTTTTCTTCTTAATATATTTAAGCGCAACTCCTGCGTTTTCGAGAAATTAATTTTACTACATTCAATTGTTTTCCCGTTATATTGCAAGGCATGCTACATTTATGCCCGTCGGTATTGAGACACTATAATGTCTTCATCAATCTCAAGATTTGTTGATCCAGCTTAGTCTTTCAGATGTTCTCATAGGGGTATGTAGTGCGTTTAGAGGGGTGAGTATATGCTTTATATGTAAGTGCCTATGTCTATATTGGGTTTCATAAAAAAAATATGAGCATGAGAAAGTGAAAGCCTAGGTATTATTACGTACTCGCTACCACCATCCACAAAATAGATCCCTAAAATAGGTGTAGGGATGAGAATGGGTTGATCTAGCCCTAGCCTTGGACGTAGCCCCATAGCCTCAAAGCTAATTTTAGGGGCTTGGGTCGAGCCATTAAGGCTATGGTCTCATTGGTCCCATGGGTTATGCGATCCAAAAAAATCTATCATGATACATGAATATTATCGACACTTATAGAAAAGATGAGATGCAACACAAGTATCATGATGACATGTTAAGATTATTAGCAATACATTAAATTAAATAAGTTTGCAAGTGAACCATGATTTCATTTTATCTATTTTCACTTCTAAATTAAAACATGATATATTTCGATGTACTTCCAAGCATAGACGTGCTTATTATTTATGACCAACTATGATTATTCGGAAAAAAATGAAAAAGACCAACAAATGAAAGAAAAAAGTGTTATGTAACGAGTACGTTGGTCCATATTACCCATTAGGTTAATAGTTTTTGATTTTATTGACCTATTTTAGACTATACTATAATGCCATCCCTTCTGACCCAATAAGTTGACCCGACTCATTCTCATCATTAGGGCCTTGTTTAGTTTACATCAAAATTCTAAGTTTTTTCACTCTCTCTCCATCACATCAATTTTTAGCCGCTTGCATGGAGCATTAAATGTAGGTAAAAAAATAACTAATTGCACAGTTTAGTTGGAAATCACGAGATGAATCTTTTGAGCTTAGTTGGTCCACAATTGGACAATATTTACCAAATAAGACGAAAACGCTACTATTCATCAGGTTGCAATTTTTTGCAATCTAAACATGGCCTAGGCCTTCTCCAGTGGCCGACTCTTCATCCGATGTGGCAGCTGAATAAATCGACGCAACTACCGGAGAAGCCGAAACATGAAGGAGAGAGAAAGGAGTCGACTCATATCTCGAGGTTGACTCATCCGGAATAAAAAAGTATATAAAAAGAACACGGGCCGAGCAATAGCTGTGGCCGTGCATGTTGATTGGTTGGGAGCCTTTCTTTATTCTACATGGGACCCACAGTTAATTAAATAACTTGTAAATTGTGATTTTCTAATGGCCTGTGGGACCCAACAAACCAAGAGTCGACTCCACCAACTTGCTTACGTGGTTGGCTGCTCTGCCAGAAGTCGATGCAACCATAGGAATGGATGATTTGCAAAGGAAAAACACAGGAATCCGCAATCCATAGGAATATATACTGTACAATCCTTTGGTTTGCAGGATTGATGCATGTGAAAGGTAAAGGAAATTTTCATTCGCTACGCTTTTGAACCTATTTCTTCATAGGAATGGAAACATCCACTCTAGCCTCATTTTTTCCTCTCCTTTGCGTAGGATCAAGGCATACACACCGATGGACTTGAGAACGAGTGGATAAAACAATCAGCATGGAAAGGGGTAAAGTTCCACGCTATTAATTGAATCAATCAATGAATGAGACTGTGTGCTTCCTAACGTTCCTATTCCTACGGCTTTCCTATGAGTATCCAAACATCTATAACTTATCTATACTTTTTAAGCCTCTTTTTTGCTATTCCTTTCCTATGGAATTTTTATATTTTTTATATTTCTGTGATTTTGCAATCCTGTGTTGCAGAGTGGGTCTACACAGGTGGATTCCCTTCTTGGTTCGAGGCTTCGAGCTATCTCATATCATCAAAAATAAAGCCGATGAAAAATCGAACGCACTCTCCATTGAACAAAAATTGGCTGGGCCTGCACGAGTGCGCATTGCCAGAGACGACAGACGGCCTACTGAAATCTCTGCCCACCAGAAACACAGGTCCTGACCAACAACGGCCCACGATGATATTGGGCCTCGCTTGTCGTTGACGCGGCCCGGTTCCCCAGCAAAACCCTGGCTGCCTTCGCGGCACCCCGAAGCCGCCATCTCAATTCTCCTCCTCACGCACACCCACCCGCCGCCGCCATCCCCTCCTCGCCGTCTCCCTGCACGACCTCGTCGAATCCTTTGCTCCTCCACCGACGCAGCCGCTGCCATGGACTCCACGCCGGCAGCCGAGGCGGCTCCTGGCGCCTCCTCTTCCTCTTCCGCCGCCGCCGTCGCTGCCGCGGCCGCCGAGGATCTGGCAGGGGGCGTGGCGGCGATGACCCTGGATGAACGGTTCGATCTGCTGCGGGGGATCGGGGAGGAATGCATCCAGGAGGACGAGCTCAGACGCTTGCTTGAGAAGAAGCCCGTCCCCATCTGCTACGACGGCTTCGAGCCCTCCGGACGCATGCACATCGCTCAGGTTCGACCTTCTGCTTTCAGCCCCGCCTCCCCGGCATTATAGACATAAAAAATAAAATCAACTTTGTTTGAATCTTGCAAGCTTAACAGTAGGAGAAAAAAGGTCGTGACATATGCTTATATTGTATTCTTAGGGCATTGTGAAAACCATCAACGTCAACAAGATGATCAGGGCCGGGTGCAAGGTGAAAATTTGGATCGCTGACTGGTTCGCGCAGCTCAACAACAAGATGGGAGGTGACCTCAAGAAAATCCAGACGGTCGGGCGCTACATGATCGAGATTTGGAAAGCGGCGGGGATGAACCTCGACGGGGTGGAGTTCCTGTGGTCCTCCGAGGAGATCAACAACCGCGCGCATGAGTACTGGCCAATTGTGATGGACATTGCCCGGAAAAACAACGTCAAAAGGATAACGAGGTACGCTCGTGTTTATGTTGTGTTTTCCATTAAAATCCTTCTTCGCTTTGAAAGCTTGAGCATGAACATCAAAACATGGTTGGTTATCTCCCCTCTATGTGCTTATTATGAAGCGTAAGTAATTCAAATTTTCCTTTACTTGCAGATGCTGCCAAATTATGGGCAGAAGTGAGCAAGACGACTTGACTGCTGCCCAGATTTTCTACCCTTGCATGCAATGTGCTGATATATTTTTCTTGAAGGCAAGTATTTATCGCACTATTGCATTCCATGGTATCTGGAAATAAATTTTATTGAATTCTCTTTGGGTTCTGATAGGCTTTTGATATTTCCATTCTGACTGTATTTACTTATAATAATGATGACTGAAAGGCTTTTGATGTTTCAATGCGTACACCTTCAATCTAGAAAAAAATAATTCTGTATACAAATCCCTTTCCTTATCATTTTCCTTTTGTAGGCTGACATATGCCAGTTGGGGATGGACCAAAGGAAGGTCAATATGCTAGCTAGGGAGTACTGCGATGACATCAAAAGGAAGAACAAACCGATTATTCTTTCACATCGTATCCTGATTAGTGATTTTGATCGTGTTCTCTTTTTTTCCTTTAAATAAATTTTTCGGACATATGTGTTTATCATGGTCATGTGTCTACAGCGATGGAGTTCATAACAAGTGATTGTTCATTGTTGGTTTGTGGAGCATGTGTTTTTTGCTTAACCTGAAATGCAGATATGCTCCCTGGTTTTAAAGAAGGCCAGGAGAAAATGTCAAAGAGTGATCCATCCTCAGCTATCTTTATGGAAGATGATGAGGTAATATATTTCTCATGAAATGTTTTTCTTCCTCACCAACATTCTTTTGATCCTCTTGGTTCTTGTGACACCTAATGATGCAGTGTAATAGTAAAATGCCATCTTTATCATTTGATTATTTTACTAGAAAATATTAATGAGACTAACGCAAAATCGCTTTATGCATCAATGATTGCGCAAGAGTGGTTCAACTCTATTTTGCTTGGGGCAGTGGAGATGGTAACATGGTGAAGGATACTGCCTGGCTAGAATGTTGTACAGTTGTCGTATATGTTTCTTATCTCCTTGCTAGAAAATAAAGCTGTATCACAATATTAAAAATCTGGTGTTCATGACTTTTGTTAGCTGTGTTCATCTATATGTATACGGGGGTGATGCACCGTTTACATTAATATATGAAAAGTTGCTGTAACTGATTAACCATAGTCTTACATGCTAATTAGCTGTGTGTTTTATTTTCTTATTCTAGTTAATGAATTGAATTATCATTTCTCTTTATATCTGTAGTTTGCTTGGATTGTCTTTTGTTGCTCATGAATAGTCATGATAGAATATAGATGGAGTACAGACATCAGTCATCAATGTTTATAAGCTAATAATAACTTCCAATCTAAAATTTGTCTTATGGATTTAGTTTTTGCTCTCTGTTTTGTCTATATTACCTGACTGTTTAAATGTTTGATCTTGAATAGTAGCTAAGTAGCATCATGCATGTGTTGTACCCATCTTTCTTTCTAGGATAATATAGTTTCATAAGCTTCGCTGTTGTTGCAGGCCCAAGTTAATGTGAAGATAAAGCAAGCTTTTTGCCCTCCCAAAATTGTTGAGGGGAATCCTTGTTTGGAGTACATTAAATACATTGTTTTCCCTTGGTTTGGAAGGTTTGAGGTCATCCGTAAGGAAAGCAATGGTGGTAACAAGTAATATTTTTATCTCATCTGCTAAAATTATTTTTTTCCGTCAATAATGTGGTGGAACCAGGGAGATATATAGTTCCGTGACACCATTATTTATATTTGGCTGACACCTGTGGTCATGCAATTAATTATGCAGCAATTAGATTATTGAATTTCCAACATGACATGATTTATTATCTCTGATGGACTTCTAAAGTGGTTGCTTTCAAACAGGACATTTACAAGCATGGATGAACTAATTTCTGATTACGAGACTGGTGCTTTGCATCCTGCCGATGTCAAAGCTGCACTGGCAAAAGCAATAAATGAAATTTTGCAGGTAAAAATTTCACTTCACTCGACCTTACTTTTTTTTTCTATATAGTATCTTAGTCTTTCTCTGGTCAGAAGCTTGTATATTTGCAATCTTTGTCTTTTTCATGTCTTGCACTGTGATGCCTTTGAAGTTGCAATAGCTGCTATCCTGACAAAATGAATTTGTGGGCTGTTTTTATTGCTGCATCATCGGTCTTGTTTCTTTCTAGTGTAGTTTTGGATTAACTTGTCATCTTGTTTATTGCTGGATGGATCTTCCTTTGTCTAGGAAGAAGCTATTACTGCGCAATGTTTTCAGTCCTGGTTCATACTTGTAGGTTTAACTCACTAATTTTTCTTTTGCAGCCTGTTCGTGATCACTTCAACAACAACAATGAAGCCAAAGTTCTACTTAACACCGTCAAGGTACATTGTCTCAAATTTATTCACATGTTAGACATAAGCTCTGGTTGTTATCTGCATAAAATCTTTTAGCAGACACAATGTAACAATGTGAACCAGAAGGCATACTATGCAAATTCCATCAGAGGGAGATAAACTTATTCAATTTGACTTGCAATTTTTTGTAGCAGCTCTCCATAGGACTCATCTGTTGATTCTTACTGTCAACATTTTCTGTCTAATGAAATTAATTGGAACATTTGCTTCTGCAGAAGTACAGAGTAACCAATTGAGGAGCAAATGTGTTCGTCTTTAGGGTGAACTAGAAAATCAAGCCATTGCTAGAGCAGCGAACCGACCAGGACAATGAAATGATTAAAATTTCAAGCTCTCTTTTGATTTGGCTTGGAGATCGAACTGGACTCAAGGACATAAGCTCGAATGTTTTTGACATATAGGAGCAACAAACAATTAAATATATGTACACACTGATGTAGTGATGTGCTAAAATATATGACAGCAATTATGATATTTTAGTTTTAATTCTTTTTGGAGTGGAATCACCGGTTCGCCTTGAAGTTATTGTTATTTATATATTCAGTATTATATTCTTCTTTGGAGCGAAATTACCAGTTCACCTTGAAACGTTAATGCGAAATGGAAACGAAAATGTACATCTATATTTTTTTTTCTGTCTATAAAATTTTAAAAGCTATATTTTATTTTATGATGACCAAGCGTGCATAATATATAAGTTAATATTGACAATAATATGATAATATCTGGTAAAGTTTGTATCAAATTAAAATACAACCTTAAACCTTAATAGATTTTTTTTTCTTCTGTTACTAGGCACAAAAATATTTAGACTGTAAATATTGTAACTTTACACGTAGAGAATTTAGGAAGACACCTCTACAAGCCACCCGTTCTCCATGCTTATTATGAAAGATATATACACGCTTATTATGATAGATTATAGATACAGTTACTCCAATTATTATTCATTTAGATTTCAAAATAAAACACCGCTGGAGCACGAAGATCTTCATAGCGATGGGGGAGGTCGTCGTTGCCTGATCCACTTTCTACGGCCACCATTTTACCGTGCTATTCCGTTGGTTTGAGAAAAAAAATTAAGTGCCCAAAGCATGGATTTTAAACTTAATAACTCTCTCAGTCCTACTTCAAATCTAACCAAAAATCACAAGGGGGGAGTGGAGAGTAGCACTTTTTATTTTACCTAAAATCAAAAGGGAGAGTGGGCGAGTAGCTTTTCTGAATGCGAGATGAATTCTATGAGGGAAAACAAGGAACATCCACAAACTCTTAACTTCCACGCAAGTCCCGGACCTTCCCAAGTTCCCATGGTGGTCAGCTTTTCAAAAAAAAAAAACATTGCCCGTGCCAACCTAAATGCAAACGGTAGTGTTCAAGGCGTTCTATAGTTCAGCAAAAGGGAAGGAAGCGTTAATGGAGATCGTTCCAACCTGTACCTGTTACAGAGCAACACCATCTATTTGGTTATGATGTTGGAATCAATGTCGTCGATGCCGAAGCGGAAGGCGCGAGGAAGCCTCCCCACTGCAGGGTCGACGCCGTACGCGAGGCGAGTGGCATGGGAGAGGCGAGCAGCGTGCACGGGGGCGAGCCGGCGAGGGAAGCGGCGCGCATGGGACGAGAGCAGCGACGCTCTCTTTTTTTTCGCGAGTCTCTCCTCGCTAGCTTACTGTTGCAAAACAGTGATTACATTGATGTGGGTGAATCTCGATATACGTTATCACTGTTGAACCGCATGGTCACTAATCACTAAGAGCAAGGCTAATAGTTATAGCCGGCTGCTGACGCTAAGGTTCTTTGCAACATTTTCTCAACCACCCATATAATAGTTAGATCTTCACTATTAATACATGACTCACTTGTTTCTTTCACAAAATTTCTTAGTTCTCGTGTTTAAGTCGGCTATAAGTTTACAGTCCGCTTCTCATCTCTTTTCTCTCCTCTCTCATCCACCTCAACATTTAGCCTCTACAGCCTATTATTATACTCGCTCAAAAGGACAGAATGCATGGGGATGCATAATGACCACGTGGAAGGGTGATTAGCCGGGGAATCCGATGGGCGGCACAAAAGCACACGAATACTCATAAAAATGTTTTCTTGAGAAGCTACACAAACTGATCGGAAAACCTGGTTAAAATAAAGCTAGTCTAACCCAATTTCTCTATTTTAGTACAAACAGAGGCTATTGGAGAAACGTGACAAAAAGCTAAAAAAAACATGTCATTTGGCTTTTAGTTTCAAATTATTTTAGCTATAAACAACTTATAAGCCGAACTAAATAGCCCCGGTGATCCTGATTTTCTGCTCATGTGGGAGAATAGATGATGTAGTCTAGTCTAGGAGAGAATGAAGTACATAGGGACCATCCCTAGTACAAACAAGTTTTCTTGGTTAGCATGGGAAAAAAATCACATAGGGACCATCCGCATGCAGCACGGTGCGGACGTCCAGCGTATTCTGACTAGTGGACCTGTTAATCTTGACCAGCACCGTGGGTTGGCTTCTAATTTGTTTCCCACGTGGCGCAAATTGATTGGACGTCCGCATGTTGCTGGGTGCGGACGGTCCGCACTTAATTTGTTTCCTTAGCATGGACCACTGATAAACAAAGAGTGTTTGGTTTGTAGAATGTTATGAGTTGATGCATGACCACCTCTTTTCTTATAAGCTAATAATGATTATTACTTGTACGAAGAATGAAATCATTCCACTACATTTAAGGAATAGATTTATGGTGCATCACTTCATCTAGAATTTTGGTTCAACACGAAAGTTATAAGGGATAGAATATAAGATAAGGAAAAAGAGTTTCAACGGCAAATAATATACTATACCACTTCTTTCTGATGTAAATAGGGAAACTAATTGTCTAAGCATTTGGTATTTAGGAGTTTTCTCGGTCAGCTTTTTACGGGATAACGTGTTACAGGATGCCATGCGAGCTATAGTATTTTTAAGAGAGATACTCCTGTGCTTACAACAAGTATAGTAAAGGGTTGTTACTTGTTAGGTAGAGGAGAGAGAGTATGGGAGAGAAGAGAAGTGACCTATACATTTACATCCAACTAATGCAACGGCAACCAAGAAAAATTATAAGAGTAAAAAACTAGGTCAATGCCCGTGTGTTGCTACGGGTTCAAAATTCCATAACATCCTATGTGTATTCGCTGGTTAACACATATGAAAAAAAAAACAGTTCATCATATAGGAATCCATCATTAATAAATGATACTTGTTCTGTTTGTTCCTTTATTCTTTACTCACATCTGATGGTGAACTCATGGTAATCTTAGAACAGTACAGTTCTTGGAACATTGAGAAAACTCACCTAAACAAGATAAATTGAATTGTTATGGGCTTGTGGCAGTACATAGCTAGCTAGATTAACAGTTTTTTTGAACGAAAACCGTGGAGAAAACACCCCCGGGTGACATTAATTAATTAAGGAAGGTCCCAAAGGTTACCAGCAAATATTGTATACTGAAACAATTTAAATAAGCTACTTTTAAATATTTTTCTGGATGTTGAAACAATTCGCCAGGCATGCACTTGTACCTAGTCTGTGAAACTGACCCTCATCATCCCTTGAGACGCTGAGCATGCACTTGTACCTGGCACCTGGATACCAGTTAGGAAGTAGAAATTCAGAAACACAATCAACATCAATTAGCCATGATCAATTTGAATGGAAAAGGAAAAATCATTTTTCACAACATGTGCAATGGTATGGAAAGTAGAACACGCAACACAAGAATTCAACTCAATCATAGCTAAAATTTTCACCATCTATACATCCTATGTATAAATATTGCAAGTGTAGCCACCAGTTCCCTGACGGTGACCACTCGGCAGCAGACATGGCTCAGAGTACGGGCAAAAAAATTGCTATACTATGCAAGTAGAATTTTATATTGGAACTGAACTTTATGGTAATCCAAGACCAAAATGTAAATGGCTAATTATTACCATTGCAGATGATCAACAACGTGATTGACTACATACCACTGGATTTTTTACTTCAGCTGCAGTACAAGAGATGTAGTGGGCAGCCCAACTTGTCCTCGAGATGATTGGGATTATGATATTACCACTCCTGTCTTTGTCGAAGCAAGTAAAAGCTATCATCGAGTGCACTTCCCATTCTATTTCGTTAAGAGGCAGAGCTGCAGTGGTATTGTCTTTATCAGCCTGCGAAAGATTTAGAAACTTATAAACCACTGATTGACAAATGATGAGTGACATAGTAACAATAGGCCATGTGTCAAACAAGAAAATATCTCATGTTAACACTTCCATTATATAATTATTTTTCTATCCTCCAAATTCAGTACCACATTTCCTTAAACCTGCTATAAGATCACCAAAAGTAACTGTAGCTTTTAACATTCAGCACCTTAAATATCCGTCTTAACCCAGCAATCTCATCCTCGGAAAGCTATTCAGCTATCAACCGGAACCACACAAGTGTAAAAAAAAAACAGATTAAATTCAATATGTAGTGCATACCCCAGTGTCTTGAACTGAACACCAAATCCTAGATTTATGAATAGAAATGTCGAAAAGTACAATATAATTGTTCAACCATTAAAAACACTGATCCTTTATATTAGATCCCCAAGTCTATGAAATTAATAATCTAGGGCATACATGTTAATACGACAAGTGATTTTGGCTCACCTCTTAGAACTCACGTGGTTACTATGACCTTTCGCTTTGCTAGGTTCTTCTTTCCTCCTCTTTCCTTAAAATATACTGCAACTGTAATTGTAAATATGTCTGATCAACATATAATAATACTTACATTTTTTTGCAAGGCAAGATGTCATTTCGTATTTCTACCTTGATATACGCTGATCGTCTGGAGCATCGCAAGGGTCCTTTTATATTTCTTTTCTAACCTGCATACAGTGAACACCAGTTAACTCTATCATAATCCAGCTTTACAATCAACTCTTTCTCTTTTGTTCTGATCTCATCATTAAAAATTTGGAAGCGTTAAGGTTCAATTCTCACAGGCGAAGCTATCTGATGTGGCTAGTTATTTCTTCTTCTCCTTATGAAACTTCCTTCTATCTTACAGATCTATTAGGCAACAGAAAAAAGAAATTTAAACAAATCCAGAGCAGAACTGCACGCATTCGAAAGGACAACTTTCTCAAATCTATATTTTGTGTCACAAGAACTTTCTCAAATCTATATTCTGTGTCACAAGAGAGATTGAAATTTGGGGGAAAAAAGAAGGTACACTGTAGCTCATTCTAATGCGTTTAGAGTTTTGATTTCTGACGATCTTTCCCCTCTCCTTTGTTAATCTTCTTCATTTCTTTTCTTTTTCGAGAATGTCATAGAACATTGGATTATCATGCCATATCATTGTTGGAAGTTACTGGAGTTCACTTTGTGTATATGATCAATAAGGCACACAATGTGACTGCACGTAATTATAAAAATAATAATATTGAGCTATAAGAGCATCCAAAAATATAGCAACACTCAGTATCGATGAATATGGTGAGCTGAACACAACCTAATTTGGTAAAGGCATGCATTATATAGTTTGCATCAATCTCCTCTCATGTAAGAATTACTATTACATAATTTCCCTTAATGCAATTCAGACATTGTCTCATTAAAGCGGATATCAAGCTCTTGGAATAGCCAATATATAATTTCATTGGGACATATGCATCTTCCATTTCCAATCAAGCAATATCATGCATATTTCCAACTTCACAAAGGCAGAAAGCTAAAAACACACAAAATACACCAAAAGAGTATGATATTGATTATTGTGCTACAAATCAACACCGGCAAAATGCTAAGAAATTGAAATATGCGCTTCATCCTGAATTGGGTGGCCATCATCCTGCCGCACCAAGAGTGCGCAGAATTCACTAAGAGGCAATCATCTGTGCTGTCTTTTGGATAGTGGACTCCCCCATGGCATATGCATGATGCTATCATTGTTGTTGAATTATGTATGGTAATGGGCATCACGCCAGGTACATAAGCTAATCCATTAAATTAGTTATGGCAATGGGAAACATCACATCAGTTTGAAGGGGGAAAATCAATCAGAGAACGAAAGTGAACTGCAACACACCTGTGGTTGCGACAAACTGACTTTAAAATGATGCAGCCAAACCACACACCTGCTATTCAGGTTTACAACCTAGCACGACACCAGGACGCTAATCGGTTTGAATCGTGCATCCATCCCACCCTCAGCTTACACTAACCAAACAATCCTAGCATACTCCAAAACCACACAACAGACATACTCCAAAACCACTCAAACTATATGCAACAGAACATCTGCTATATATCTGAAAGCTCTATATTATCTGCTATATATATCTGAAAGCTCCAACATGTATTCTGAACAAGAACATTCATGAACAAGATAGGCCTGAACAAGCAAACCGGTTGGTCCATACATGAACAAGAACAAGATAGTGACCAGATTATTTTAATTTCGTTAACAAAATTAAAGGGGGAAAAGGTCAAAGCTTTACCTTGGACCGAACAGGTCCATGCCGACCTCCTCCATGGACACGTCCAGACCGTTGTTGAAGACGGTGGCTGCCGGCGGCAGGTCATACAGAGGTGGGACATTCTTGGCTGCTGGGGAGGCGGACAACTTCCTCTTGGGGGCTCCAACCTTCTACGCCGCATCTGGGACCGCGTGCTGGCCTTGCCGATGCCGCCGCATCACCTGCTGCGAGGGTGGAAGAGGGGGCCTCTGCGGCGCTTGAGGGACCGGTGTGGCGGCGTTGGGACGAGGGCCGGTGGTGGTGGAATCCATCGGGAGAGCACCGGATTGGGGGTGGCTGCGACGGTCGTCGAGTGGGAGGCGACGGAGGCTGATGGGGACCTCAGGGCGGTGGCCGGAGAGGAGGAGCTCGATGCAGGTAGAGGGCGCTCAACGCAGGGAGAGTAGCTGCCATGAGCTGCTTGGTTTGGGAACGGCTTCGACGTCGCGGTGATCCCTCAGTTCCTGCTCACCGACGACATCCAGGCGGCTCACCGTGGACGCACGGCGCCGGTGCTTCCCTCGACGACGTCGTCTTCCTGGCCGGTGAGAGGAAGACGCGGCGGCAGCGGCGCGGGATGAGAAAGACGCGGCGGTGGCAGCGCGAGATGAGGAAGACGCGGCGACGGCGGCACGAGATGAGGCCGTCGCGAAGCGTGCTGGGCGACGTCGGTGCTGGCGCTGACGACGGCGTGCAGGGGCTCAGTGCGCTGTGCGGGATGGGACAGAGGCGGGCGTCGGCGGCGACGTGGGAGGCGTGGGAGCGGAGGCTGCTGTGTCGCACGTGTACTCGTCCTGCCGTCGAGACGCGGGGTCGCACGATCTATCGTCCTGCGTTGACCGTATGATTTTTTTAGTTGTAGAGATAATGTACATACAACTAAGAGAGGGCTCTATTATTAGCCGTTCTCAGGTCTGTCTCAATGAGTTGCATGTTATGGAATAGATGAAGAGAAAGATAACGAAAGTTTTATGTGATAAAATAAGTTTCGTATGAATGAAACTTATCTACACCGTTTCCAACCCAAGAAGTCTTGGAAGATGGAACGTGAAACCTCCCATTGAAACTGGACTTATCTATCGTGCGATCATCTGTTTGCGTTGCTGCATCCCATTTAGTGACCTCAGACTATGGCTATAATTGTAGTTTAAAATCCAATTATAAAACATATAAAACAAAATGTTTTTATGCTATCAGGTTGTGTTGATTATTTTTTGCAAGTTCGGGAATTTTAAAATTAGTATAATATATAATATATGCAAATTTGATGCACAAGATATGAGCCCTGTAGGTTTTGTCCATTTGTATTTTTCTTTGAGAAAAGAGTGCTTTTCATTAGATCAATGAAACATATAATAATACAAATCCAACAGGAACCAAGATTCAAAGAAAAAAACTCGTGAACACAACAAAGTACACCCAAACTTCCTCTCCAGCCTGGATCTGGATCAGTAAGCCCAATATCTCCTGCCTGACTCCCAAGACTAAAAGCCCACGCAACTCCGGCCCAATTACACCATTATATCCATCCATCGGCCTATTACGTGCGAGGATGCGACGGCGAGGAGCGGTTTTGATTTTAGGGCATTGTGACTTTGAGAAATTCGTAAAAACCACTCCGGCGATCTCCTGCAGATCCTAACATCCAAGGCCCCGCCCCCTCAAATGCCGCTGGCGATGGACGGCAGCGGTGGCGTCGGCGGACGTGCCCTCGATTGCCGCAGCTTCTGGAAGGCCGGCGCGTACGAGGGTCCCACTGCGCCGACTAGAGAGTTCCAAGGTCCCTCACCTCACCTCCTCGAATTCCGCCCTCCTCTCGCGTCGCCGCTCGCTGATGGTGCTGTTTCGTGGCCGCAGATGCGCTGGAGGCGGGGGACTTCGACCGCGCGCGCGTGCACCCTAAGTTCCTCCACACCAACGCCACCTCCCACAAGTGGGCTTTCGGAGGTTGGTGATGCCTGCAGATTGGTTCAGTCTTATTGCTGTTACCCTGTTAGGGCAAGGAGGGGAAAGCGATATCCTCTAGTTTTCACAAAACAAAAAACAAAATAGATCCATCCTCTGATTGATGTGATTAAATGCATTCTATATGGCACTGTTGCTGCTGCTACACTTTGAACCGTATTTGATAAGTGATGGAAGAAAAAAAATAGCTGATTATCTAACTGTGATACTTAGTTAGTAGTGTGATGTGTCTGTTATGCTGGATGAGATAAAACCAAGTTTGTTAGGGCAAAGAGAGAAGATCTTTTAGTAATTGAAAGAGTAGTCCCTTGATTGATATTAATGGGTTACGCTTACACTGCAGTGGTTCCTGTTAGTTTCATTGTTTCTGATTAAGTTTTGGATATGGAAGAAACTTTTTTTCGACTGCCCCTGAGTGTGGAACTTTTTCATAGTTCTGTGTGTATTGATTGTGCTGGAAATGGTAGATGATGCCAATCGGTGTCTCTCTCTCTCTGATGAGCAGCTCGTTATTTATTAATTAGCACGGGCGGAGCCTTGTGGAGGCGCAAACTGGGCCCCCCTTGTCTGTTAAAGTTTCGATTGAGTAAATCCTATTTGCTTGTTGCACTCTGCATGGCACCATGCAAGCCCACTGAATGCACTATCTCCCCACATGAGCCCTCTATTGACTACTCTTAAGTTTAGTATGTTGCCGCTAAACATTAATGCAATATGAGACACAAAGTGCGCTGGTACAATTTGATAACTACATACTAGTAATCATGTTCAGCTCATTTCAAACTCTGCATGAGCATAGCCTGTAGAAGCATACTAGTTGTACCAATAGCCATGCTGCAAGCTGCAAACTAGCCTATTGATACAAGCTATTCATGTTTCCTATGCCCATTACAATCAACTGTACAGTGTAGCTTTGCAAAACATAGCAATTGTGAAGTTTCTTTTGATGACCATTTGTGTTGTGCAATACTGAAATGGCCCCCCCTTAATTTCACCTCACACTCCGCCACTGTTAATTAGAGCACATAATCCCTGTTGGCATCATGGCAATTTAGCAACTTCCTGTCATCCCTAAATAATGTTTTATTGGAACAATAGTGACGATTTAGATGATTGATAATTATGATGGGAATGACATCTGTTCATCTTTTATGTTCAAGATATCTGTATGTCTGGTCAATATTCCCTTACATTTTGTTCCTTCTTTTTTGTTGCAGCTATAGCTGAACTTCTTGACAATGCGGTGGATGAGGTTTGTAGTATTCATCTAAACCTTTTGTGCATTTCTCTTAAAACTAGCTGAATTTTCTCAGTTTGTTTTTGGTATATGTTGCAAATAGCTGTAATTGTCTTCTGATATTGTCTCAGAGAAGCAATGGTGCCACGTTCATAAAAGTGGATAAAAGCATCAATTTGAAAGACAATAGTTCAATGCTAGTTTTCCAAGGTATAAAACTCGAGGTTGGAATATAATTAGTTGAACAGGTTGGGGTAGATCAGAGTTTGTCCTACATTGATTTCCGTTAACATGGATTTTCACAGATGATGGAGGCGGCATGGATCCTGAAGGTGTCCGTCGATGCATGAGTTTAGGATTCTCAACCAAGAAATCTAAGACCACTATTGGCCAGTGTATGTATTATTTTGTTTGAACTGGATGGTTTTACGACCTTGACTAACATGATTGAACTTTCAAATGATTTAATCTTGATGAGGCTTGTGCACTCAAATTTCTGGAGGAAGCATTTAGTATATAATCCTTTTAGGACGACTCTTTCATAACGTACCGACTGTCTCTCCTTACATCGTGGGCTACTCTTTTTCTAATCTAGGTGGACCTTCCCAGTTCTCACTTGTGCCAAATAGAGTCTGTAACAGGATAGGATAGTGGAGATTTGGAATTTTGGCTACCAATATAATCCAAGTTTGAACTAATAATAATATTTCCTAGAGCAATCACCGTCATGTGAGCACCCCTAAATTTTAGGTATATGTTTGTTAAGTTGTCGGTGGATTTTGTATACCTTCAAATGACACTCTGTGCTACAGTTGATAAGCTCGGTTTCTCACAAAAAAAAACATATTTGATATTTACTTGTATGTCCATTACGGGATTGGTATTAAACAACTTAAGTTCTTCCATTTGAGTTGCAATGTTGTTGCCATTATGAATTATCAAATCTCAAATAGATCTGACTGTTTACTGTCTACATTCAAAGAAAAGGCTGCTTTGTCCTAGCTCATGATGATATTTTTGTTCGAACACTTGTATAATTTTTTTATTTAGTATCTAGCTGCTTTATAGTTTCATGTATAAAACTCTTGCTATTGCTCTCTTGTTACTTTCTCACCTTCTTCTACTGCACAGATGGAAATGGCTTTAAGACAAGCACAATGAGACTTGGTGCAGATGCAATTGTTTTTACTCGTGCAATCCGTGGAAGGTAAATGTTCTTAATGGAATTTGGATTTGATTTATTTTGAAAGAATTCATGGTACTTACTGAATCTTATTCTGTAATTAGCAATGATTTTCATATAGTTCATTCTCTTGCAGTAATGTTACATTGAGTATAGGTTTGCTCTCCTACACTTTTTTGAGGAAGACAATGAAGGATGACATAGTTGTCCCAATGGTATGTGAATTTTACAAGCTGTTTGTGTTTGAGGCAATGTTTTGTCTGTCTAGATCTTACACTTTCCATTACTATTGCAGCTTGATTTTAAGATCCAAGATGGGGACATTGTACCGTTGGTGTATGGTTCACAGGGTGATTGGGATAGTAGTCTGAAGATAGTACTTGATTGGTCCCCTTTTTCTTCGAAGGAAGAACTTCTGCAGCAGGTGAGGCACATTCATTCCAGGCAATGTTTAGTCCATTTTCCAGTCATTCTGAATCCAGTACTGATTTTTTTCCTGCAAATGAGTTATTGTGATTCTGCACGAGATGTTAGCCCACATATTTGGGATGGGGCTCTATTTGTCACAAGGTAGAAAAAATCCGATTATTGTTGAGTACTTGGGCTATGCGACTCTTCAGGACCCTGTCAAGTCGATCCTGCTCGACTGCTCCTGGTCCCAGCAGTATAGGATACCCATCATAATTTTAGTAGATTACCTTGAGTTGTATGGTTGAAACTAACATTGTCTTGCTGTTCTAGACAACTTCTTAACCCTTTTTGGTGGTCATAATCCTATTGGTTCTTTGTTGTGAATGAATTTTTTTTTCATAAATCAATCTCCTTGGACTAGAATTAGCTATATAACATATTATCCATTAGTTAAGAGACGACTACGCCAAATTATTCAGCGGCTCCCTCTCGGCGTCCCATGTTCAGGCTCTCGCAGCTTTTGTTTGGTTGGTCTCCTCCCGAGGGCTACAGGTGCCCTGGCGTGATGGTAACCACCTGCTGAGTTATGCTCCCTGGTCGCCTTTCTTTTCGCTGACTTATGGATCCCAAGAAAGATTCTCATTTGGAATGTGGGGCTTAAACTCTACCGCACGTCAAGACTCTGTTCACACGCTGGTTCAGTCCATTAGAGCGGATGTTGTTTGTCTCAAGAAACAAAGATGGAGGCTATTTCTCAGCGGCTTGTTCTTTCTACGCTGGGTCCAGATTTCTGTCATTTCACGGTGGTGCCATCTGTAGGTGCCAGTGGAGGGATCCTGGTTGCGTGGAGGCAAGATATTGTCCCTGCTGGAAGCACTCGGTGGATGCTCATTGCGCTTGATTCAATTCCTCCCGGTTGACGGCGAACCTTGGTGGCTTACATGCGTGTATGGGCCACAAGGGAATGATGAGAAGATTAATTTCCTGCAAGAACTCCGCTCGATTCGCACTCACTGCCAGGGCCCATGGGTGATCGCTGGGGATTTTAATCTTATTTATAAGGACGAAGATAAGAACAATGCAAACTTGAATCGTGCTATGATGGGTCGTTTTCATCGTGCTCTGGACGACTTGGCTCTCAAGGAATTGCCTCTCACTGGTCGTAAATTCACATGGAGTAGTGGCGGTGATTCACCTACTCTTAGCAAGTTAGACAGGGTGTTCTCTTCTATTGAGTGGGAAACTTTATTCCCAAACTGCTTGCTGCAAAGTGCAGCTTCTCAGGATTCAGACCATTGTCCTCTCATCCGTTGAATGATATGTTGCCTGGCAAGGGCAGGTTCCATTTTAAGGCCATTTTGGCCTCGCTTTGGGTGGATTCCAGGAGGTAGTTGCCCAGGCCTGGGGTTCGGTGGAAGCAAGATCCTGTCCCTTGGAGACATTGTCTCTGAAGTTTAAGTTATTAACCCGAGCATTACAAAGTTGGAGCCAAAAATGCATTGGTCATATCAGTACCCAGGCACCCAGCTTGGCCTGGCCAGGCCAGAGAAATTATTCACCAACTTGAGATTGCTCAGGACACCCGACAGCTCTCAGAAGGGGAGCTCTGGCTGCTGCATTCTGCTGAAGAAACATTCTTTTGCTTTGAGTTCTCTCCAGAGAACAATTGCTCGGGTCAGGTCGAGGATTAGTTGGTTAAAGGATGGTGATGCTAACACAGCTCTCTTCCACTCTCATGCTCGCCATCGAAAGAGGAAGAATTTCATCTCAAAAATAGTTTCAGAGGAACAAGTGCTGACGAATCATGAAGACAAGGCTGCTGCAATCTTTGAGTTCTATAATCAATTGTTGGGTACAAGTGCCCAGCGAGACTTAACCATCAATTTGGATGTGTTAGATTTGAGCCAGCATGATCTCGCGGACCTGGACCAACCTTTTACTGAGGAAGAGGTGTGGGGTACCATCAAGCACCTACCTCCAGATAAGGCCCTAGGGCCTGATGGTTACAGAGGACGTTTCTATAAGACATGTTGGCCAACCATCAAGAAGGATATAATGGCAGCCATTGCAGCTATACAGCGAGAGAATTACAGGAATCTTCATCTTATTAACTCAGCCCTGTTAACCCTCTTACCCAAAAAAATGATGCGACAATGGTTAAGGATTTTCGACCAATTAGTCTCATTCATAGTTTTGCCAAGTTGATCAAAAAGCTGCTGGCCAACCGCTTGGCAGGGAGACTCAATGAGCTTGTGTCGGCCAACCAAAGTGCTTTTGTGAAGGGGCGTTGCATCCACGACAATTTCCTTCTTGTCCAACAAACCACCAGGTTCTTGCACCAACAAAAACAGCCACGGATCCTTTTGAAGCTGGACATTTCTAAAGCATTCGACTCCGTGTCATGGCCGTTTCTGTTAGAGGTTCTTCAGAGAAGGGGTTTTGGGCCCATCTGGCGGGATATGATCGGTGGCTTGCTTGGCTCATCATCATCTAGGGTGTTGCTTAATGGGGTTCCCGGGGAGGTCTTTTATCACCGGCGAGGGCTACGGCAAGGCGACCCATTGTCTCCAATGCTTTTTATTCTGGTGATGGACGTCCTGAATAGCCTGACTGAAAAAGCTAGCGCTGAAGGTTTGTTGCAGCTCCTTTCCACTCGAAGTATCCATCATCGTGTCTCCCTTTATGACGATGATGTCGTTCTGTTTCTTCGTCCGGTCGCTACAGACCTACAAATGGTAGATGCTTTGTTACAGTTGTTTGGTACTGCTACGGGGCTCAGAACCAATATCCAGAAAAGCTGTGTCTCACCTATTCAATGTTCTGAGGATGACTTGGCTATGGTGCAGACTCATTTTCCATGTGAAATCCAGGAATTTCCTTGCAAATATCTCGGCCTTCCTCTTTCTCTCAAGAAATTAACTCGAGCACAGTTGCAACCTTTGATTGAAAAAGTTGCTGATCATCTGCCAGGGTGGAAGGGTGATCTGTTGAACAGGGCTGGTCGGGCTACTTATGTACAATCAGTTCTCACTTCCGTTCTGATCTATTTTGCTACTGCATTGGAGCTTCCTCCATGGTGTTTAAAGGCTGTAGACAAGATTCGTCTTAATTTCCTATGGAGAGGCAGGAAGGAGACAAATGGTGGACATTGTTTGATTGCATGGCCCAAGGTTAGTCGTCCGAAGGAATTGGGTGGCTTGGGTATTTTGGACCTACAGAAGTTTGGTTGGGCTCTCAGGGTTAGATGGCTGTGGCTAAGTAAAACTGAACCCGATAAGCCATGGGCAGCCTTCCCTGTCACAATTCATGGAAATGCCCAAGCTCTTTTTGCCTTGGCCGTGACCTTAACGGTTGGCAATGGGGCGCACACCAAGTTCTGGACCGATAAATGGCTGAATGGGTCTTCTATTGAGCTATTGGCCCCTCATCTATTTGCATGTGTACCAAAAAGGAAGGCAAGAAGGCGCACTGTTAGGGAAGCGCTAATGGAAAATAGTTGGGTGCTAGATATCCAAGGCCACTACTCTGTAGCAATCTTGGCTGAATATCTAGATATTTGGGACTTGGTCCAGGAAGTAGTACTTCAACCTGAGGTTGATGATGTTCACAAATAGAAATTTGAGGCTTCAGGAGAATTCTCTGCCAAATCGGCGTATGAGGCTTTCTTCCTTGGGGCAATCCTTTTTGAGCCAAGCAAATTGATTTGGAGTAATTGGGCTCCCAGGAAGTGTAAATTTTTCCTCTGGTTAGTGGCACATAACCGTTGTTGGACGGCTGATAGACTTGCTCGACGTGGTCTGCCCCATCCGGAGCATTGCCCATTTTGCAACCAGGAGGATGAAACAATCCAGCACCTCCTATGTTCACGTGTCTTCTCACGGCAATTTTGGCACCAGCTGCTTCGTCGTTTTGGATTACCGGATGTTGCACCTCAACCAAGTGCGGCAGGGTTCTTTGATTGGTGGCAACAAGCTGGCAGCACTTTCAACAAGGACGTTAGGCGAGGCTTTAACTCGCTGATCATGGTGGGTGCTTGGATCCTTTGGAAGGAAAGGAACGACATAGTGTTTAATGGTGTCTCGCCCAGGTTACATCGGGCGCTTCTCCTTGCACAGGATGAGGCTGATCACTGGATGCTGGCAGGCGCCAAGGGTCTCAGAGGTCTGGTTGCTGCTAGTCACGGTGGCTAGTGGCTCTTGTAGTTGTGGTTTTTGGTCGCCTCTTGTTTTTGAACAGGCGCTGCTTGTAATAGTAAAAAAAATCCGAGGTGTGTGTGGTGTGGTGAGTTTTTGTATTGGCTATTTGAGCCTTTCCTTTCCCTATCTTAATACAATGATACGCAGCCCGCCTCATGTATTCTAGAAAAAAAAAATGTTTACCATTAATGGTTAAGAGTGCCCAATATATAACCTGGCTTATTGTAGTGGTAGGTATTCCTTATCCTCGAACCTCCTGTTGCGAAACTGAGGGAGTATATGCATATCAAATCTAGAACCAAAGTAACCTTCAATAGTTCAGTGAATGCATACTACTGGATGATACATCCAGGGGTAGAATTGTACATACATACATTGAGAAATACAATGTGCCTTTGTTCCATGACCAAGAATTGGGTAGAAGTATGTTTGTTGTTATCTTTTTGTTGTGCCCTTACTCCCTTACTCATAATTTCTTTTGTCCTCTCCCAAAGTGGCATCCAAATTTTTTTATCAGTACTATTTCCGATGCATTGAGGCATGCATGCTTTTTACATGGCTGTAATCCTTTTATGACAAGCTAAACTGATTATCTTATTTTTCTGAAGCTATTCAATAAGCAAGTCGGTCGGTTATGTCCTTGCTGATGAGCAACTAATTTTTCAGTTTACTTTTATACTGATAGTGTTCATATGCATTCAGTTTCAGGATGTTGGTAGTCATGGAACTAAAGTGGTAGTGTACAATTTGTGGATGAATGATGATGGCCTTTTGGAACTTGACTTTGAGGATGATGATGAGGTGAGTGTTCATATAATTTTCATCGCAAGACCATGCTGTCCATTTTGTTTGGTTCCATTTATCCTATCAGAATTCACATACTGTAAGAAATGTTATATAATCAATGTATGTGGACTGTAAAGAGTGACTTTCCTTGTCTGATGAAAATGCCTTTAAGGCAGCAACAACCACAATACATGTTATTGTATTCTTTTTCGATTGTGTTTGTTTCCTTCAAAGGGCCTGTTTGGATCCCATGAATTCAAACCAATATCTAGAAAGTGCTTCTCATTTTGTTATTAGATACTTTCCAATTCCTCTCAATTCCTGGGAACCAAACAAATTATTTGCACATAGGACTAACAGAGATTAGGCAGATTAGATATGTTAAAGATGATTATAAAACTTGCTAGTGAAGTTATGGTTTTGCGTTATATCATTCTAATTTTAATTCCTCTGAAAACAACCTGACTGATTTGTTGTATTTGACTTTTCTCAAGGAAAAGAGTAAGTATAATTGTCCTAGGGTTAATATGTATACTTGATGAACTGTGTTCTCCCATGGCATTAATGCTCTGTAGGAATCTGGAATTGAATACCAAGATACACATTTAGTTTAGCTTTGTGAACTGTTGGAAACAGAGGTCCCTATGTTGTATTTTGCTGCAGAGCAGGATATTTGCGATTTTTTTAAATGTCACACATGAGAATTAAGAAACTGAATGATGTTTGCCACTGATTCCAGACTTCTTCAGTTCTTGCACTGCACAGCCTCATTCAGTTCTTTACTGTTATTATCCACCATGCATGCGCTTGTTTTTAACACTGGACTGTTCATGTCCTTATCTTCTGGTGCTCATTTTTCAGGACATATTACTTAGAGATCAAGGTAGTGCAAGTGGGGGGTTCACAAAGAGTCAGAAAGAAATTGTTAAGCAACACATATCCCACAGACTCAGATTTTCATTGCGAGTAGGTTTTAGTCTTTATATTCTTGATTTTCTTTTGTCCTTCCTAATTCTTTATCTGTTATCTGGTTGGTAACATGTGTTTCTCCTTACCCAGGCTTATACCTCCATCCTTTACCTCAGGAAGTTCGATAATTTCCAAATTATATTAAGAGGAAAACCTGTTGAGCAGTTATTTATCACTGATGAACTAAAGTTTAAGAAAGTCGTTACTTACAAACCTCAAGCTGCACATGATTCCCATGTGGTAAGTAAATTTGTGCAATTTCCACCCATGTTTCTTGTTTCTTAGTTCTCTAGTCTCTACAACAGGTAATAATGCGCATTGAATTTCATCGATGGTTCCTGTTTGGCTCAATGAGTTTGTCAGAAGTTACAAAAGCAGTCACTCTTTTCAGTTTTTGGTTAGCCATTCTTTAACTTTTCTTTTGTGATGAAATGGTTCCTTCAGTTTTTCTTTACAGCTACATTTCTTTTGTTTATGATACTATCTGTTTATGTTTCTTTACTACTATGTTTCGATTTATCTATATAGGCCTTGGTAAAAATTGATGTTGGTTTTGCAAAGGAGGCCCCTATTTTGGGCATTTTTGGGATGAATGTCTACCACAAAGATCGTCTTATAATGGTAACATCTATCCCCACCTGCCATCAAACATCTGGTTACTTTTCTCCATTTTAGAGCAGTTTCTGTTTTCATTACGCACCATGTTGTTTAGCTTCATTTTAAACCAACATTTCTCCTATCGGCCAATAGTACACATTTATGGGTAGGTGGAATTTGGGATATTTAACATAATTTAACATAATTAATGTACAATGTACTGCAGAAGCATGCCAGCCAACTGTACACTGCATATATGTACCAGAAGTAATACCTGTAATCCATATTTCAGAAAGCACTAGGTGCTAGGTTGCTGGGCACACTTCACCTAGCTACTAGTGTGGCTAGGCATTTGTACCTTCTGTAGGTTAAAGTAATGCCATGTTAAATAAATAAAATTTGGCATATACATGCATCCATGAGTAATATGTCCATAGTTCATCTCATCTCTAATTTATCTGATTTTCGTACATAAATCAAGCCCAAAACTTCGTTAAGTGCTAAGTGGAGAAAATGCCTAGGTGCTAGATTAGGAAGTGCTGCTCTAGCTAGCGCCTAGGCGCTGCGTTTCTAAACAGAGCTTGGGAGAGGACTATTTTCAGCTATTGATAGGCAATAGAGACTTCTTATTGGGTACTACTTTCCAACTAGTCGTCTGCAGTCTCCTGATAATTCAACTCGTGGAATAAAACTACAGTAGGGATAATGGGATAAAAATGCCCATTTGTTTTATAATTATTTTAAATTATATCTTTTGCAATAATTGTAGTTGGTATGTGCTTGCGCTCTGTGATCCCGATTGATGTCTTATTACTGGTGTAGAAATATTTAGCTCCATCTTCAAGACCTTCAATATGACAATATCTGATTTAGATGTTTGCTGATGTCCAATCAATGTCTCATGCCTTTAGTCCTAGCTTAAACATTAGAATCTCCATTCTTTTGAATGGTATCTAAACCTGTTATGTAAGGGTTAGGGGTATCAAGTTTTCTAGCAATTTTTTTTGTATGTTCTGGCAGTTGTACACTTTCTGCAATAATTTTGCTGTTTTTTCTTAGCATAGTGAGAATTATCTAAATGCTCATTAATCTGATATTTTTCTAATTGTATGTTTCTGAGCTGAGCCAATCATCTTAAATGCACAGTTTTAGGGACTCTTTTTTCTTCTTTTTTTTGAATGCAGTTCTAGAGATTCAAATATTATATCTTCTTTTTTTTGTGGTTGGAACTGAGTTTCTGCTACCTTCCCCCTTTATAGCCTTTCTGGAAGGTCCTTCAAGAAGGATCTAGCAGAGGGAGAAGTGTGGTTGGTGAGTTTCATATGTTCAGTAATCAGTACTGCAGTTAGTGTTATTCATGTTATTTCTCCCTGTGATGACAAGTGTCACAATTCAGGTGTACTTGAAGCAAATTTTATTGAACCAGCACATGACAAACAAGATTTTGAGAGGACACCATTGTTTATTCGGCTAGAAGCAAGACTTAGACAAATTATTATTGATTTCTGGTAAGTGCTTCGTTCAGATCTTTCCTTGTGCACCTCAATCTTATAGGAAAATAGACAATTTGTTCCTATATTAGAGTCATCACTGTGTATACCTATACCACATTGAATACATAGCAAAAGGAATAGCCCTTGTAACCACCCAAGTTATTCTGGCATTAACTATCTGCAACACTACTAGGGACTGAGCACTATATGGTATTTGGTGTTTGCAACTTGTACTATGTCTGACTAAGGATTAAAATGTTGCAGTACTTGCAGAAATGAAAAATGTTTGTTTATGTCTTGGTGATCAAATTTGAGTGGAATCTGTCTTTGCAGGAAAGACAGGTGCCATTTGATTGGCTACCAGCCAATAGATCCACAGTTAAGATCCCAGTATAAGGCCACCCTCAAAGATTCGGGTGGTCCTGGAACTCAAGTTCACCATAAAGCTTCCAGTGCCCGAAGGACTGGAGGGCTGTCGTCAAACTTGCTACCAGAGACATACGATGACATAACTGTTGGGTTAGCAAATAATGGTGCTCAATACTACCCTGTTCTTTGTTTGTACTAGTATTTTATCATTTTGTGGTGGTTTGATTATTATAAAATAAAATATTTTTTCAATGCTTTATGAATGTGTGTAGCTGAGTCTGCAAAACTTCTGTGTCGAGAAATGATGTGATATTTTCCCCCTCAAACACGCAGGAGATCTGCCTGCCATTGCATTAGGAGATCTGCCTGGTTATTTTGATGCTGCTTCAGTTGAAGCTCATTATCTGACTAAATAATGGAGTAAATACTGAAAACACAAATGTAACGATGCACTGCAAGCTTGAATATCCACTGGTGTCAGCTTGTCATAATAAACAGCAAGGTCAAAGGCATACATTTTTCTCTGATTAATGTCAAATTCGTATATATGAAAAGTTCTATTGAACCTTGGCCTTGGCAATATGGGCACACCCAGTGCTTGGCCTTAGTGCACATTTATGGAGAAAATTTCGCGCCCTAGGGGCATAGGAAAAATTATTATAGCAGCTGTAGCATGAGATACTGTCGGTGACATCCATTCTTTGCTTTGTTGATCTAAATTCTTGCACTTGGAATGGTGGGTTTTATTTATTATAGACTGGTGATTTAGATCCTGATTTCCTTGTATTTTAAGCATCTTTCTACATGAGAATCTATGATAGCTTATAAGTTATGTTATCTAATTAATGTTCTTGCTTTGTTCTGTTTTGGCCAGGTTCTCATTTGCAATCGTCTGGCCAAGCACAAGAGAACAATATGGAGTCAGAAGGCTTGGATGAGGTTTGCTCTTTTTAGGCTTTCAATTATGTTTTGTTTCTAGTTAGGCGTTTTTATCCTTTTATTTCCCCATCATAGCTCATGTGAAAAAAAAGACACTGTTAGCTACCACTAATGTTGCTAATGAATGTTTGTTACTTTGTTTATTCGTTAGCCCTTCCAAGCACACCTTAGGTTACATGTCTGTCGCTTCCTTTATTGATTTTGCGGCAACACAGAAGCTAATCATACAGGTTGGACTTAGACGTCCAGTTGGCCAGTGCAGGAATAATATCTTTGTAGTAAAGAGAGGAAATGGTGCAAGTACGGATGTACTCTCCTAAGAAGTGACACACAAATTCACACACACAAAACCTTTACTAAAACAATACCACCACTCCATAATGCGCTGAGTTCTTTTGCTCCTGAAAGACACAATAGCCTTGCCTCATCAGAAATTTTCTGCGACACACATTGACCCATGGAGGCACTCCATCAGAAACTCCTGTTCCGGTGTTTCCAGATCCACCATGGGTCTAGAATTACAAGGGAGTTGAAACCTTCTATGTGTGCTTCTTCTCAACTCTACACCAGGTCCAATGCCACCAATGTGCTAACACCATGTCATTTTGGTGGGGAGTGAGAGTACAGAGGCCAGTCTGTGTATAAAGCTTTAACATACCTGTTGGAGTATAAGCGAATTGCCCACCTCTCCCCATCAGCTTAAGCTTTTGGGTTGAACTGGTCAGTGCATGCAACTCAATATGGTGTCAAAGCCAGAGGTCTCGAGTTCGAATCCTGGTAGGCACAATTAAATAAAATAATTGTTGTCCGCCTCCTATTCCACGCCCCGAGGCCTAAGGGAGCCTCCACGTGAGGGGTAGTGTTGAGTATAAGTGAATTGCCCACCTCTCCCCATCACCTTAAGCTTTTGGGTTCAACTGGTCAAGGCATGCAACTCAATAATACCGACTCTCTGTTTGACATGTGAAGCCATCCTTATAACAGCATAGTTGTCGATGCGCACCAAAAGTATAGTTTACCAATAAATTGTGCAAAATATAAATTTTCTTGTGATAGGTGTAAATAACTGCAATTTTGTGATAATTATTTGACATACTTGTAATTTTGTGAAATTTGCTCAGTTTATTATTGCTGTCTCCACCTTCTATCAATTAGAAATCCCAGTTACCCTGGTTCATAGCAACTGGCCAGTGTTGTGACAACCTTTACTACTAGGTTATTTTTAATTTGTAACACAATCTTTGTTAATCAATCATAGCATTCCACCAAGTAAAATTACTATTGGCACCTAACATTTTTTTTTTTTTTTGCCTCGTTCAGGATCTGGTGGAGATTGGCTCCTCTGGTGTTCTAGATCCTAATTTTATTGAGAAGCTGAGTGAAGAAAACATTGCTCTGTTTTCAAGGTAAAATTGCTTTTACTATTGCTTTAATGTTGTATCTTGGGGAGTTTTGGAAAGATAGTCCTTATGCATGGTTACTGCAGTCATTGAAGAGTTTCTGCATGGATTTTAAATTACTGATCTTATTAATTAAAAGTTTGAGCATGGTTTTGTTAATAAATGCATTGCAGCATTATGTCCTGTCCATTTTATATACACTACCTCCATTTTATTTGTGCATCATGTTTCTTATCAATAATCATCCCTATAAAATCCTCAATAATCTTTATAAATTTCATGGACAGAGTATGTGTCGCTTTATGTTACATGTATGACTGGCATGCTACTACATACATTAGGGCGTGTAGGGTTCACGCTTAACCCTAAACTTCACAATAACTGTAGCAAGCTATACCTTTGTTAGTGCCTAAGCCTAACCCAGGCATCATAACTTAGCCTTTTTATCAACCTTGCTGCGACAGTTCATGTGGCAAGCCACACTTTACTTAACCTAGTTTTTTTTTACGGCAAAAGACTGGGGGAGATCCTCACAGTGAGAATTTTAATATTGAATTTAAGAAAAGAACGTACTTTACTTAACCTAGTTGCAGTGAAGTTATTGAACAACTAAAGTTGCCCTTAGCAAAAGGCAGGGCAACCAATGGAGTACTGTTTAGGATGGTCAGATTAAAAAAGGTCTCAATTCTATCATAATTTTGGTGGCTTGATCAATCTGGAGTCATCGCAATTGCTGCGTGTTTGATGGGATTATCCCCAACCTGAATGGTGTTGTGTTGCTCATTAGAGAGGAGTTACTTCTATGGAGTCTGGCTGGGGCTAGAGGAATTTCTCATCTCCTCGCTCTAGTGCCAAGTGCAAAGTAGGGCTCTCTTTCCTGGTCGAGGTCAAGTCTTTTTTGTAATAGGCGAGCAGTGGTTTTTTAAGTGAGGTGTGGTGTGTGTTGTTGTTGTTTGGGTTTTGGGGTTTTATACCCCTTTTTCTTCTTAATATATAATGATATTAACTCTCTTGTGTGTTCGAGAAAAAAAAATGGAGTACTGTTTACTTTTTTTTTCCTCTAACAATGCAGAAGAACTACGTGTCATTTCATTAAGAGAAAGAGACTGTACAAAATGTATGGAAAAACGGGCAGGGAGTCAAGAGGTCTCCCCTTACAAAAACCCAACACACACCCTGCCTTACTAGCCCTCGAACAAGGGAGACGATTGCGACCTTCACAACCTACCTAGACCCTAAAGGTGATGGGATAGCAACCTTATGAGGAGCTCCTGAAGGACCGTAGCTCCAGCCAGACACCACAAACTGCCCTCCACAGCCACATTGTATAAAAGGGTCTGAACATCTGTGCGAGCTCCCACAAAAGCACAAGCTGCCTTTGCTTCCAGGGCTCCCAAGCAACAAGGATGATCAGGGAATTAAGTCCTTTGTGCATCTCCTTTGGAACACTTGTTAAAGTACGATACCACCAGCCATAGAAGCAACTAGTAGATTCTGTTGCCCTTGCTGCATAAAGTTTAAATTTCTGGAAAATTAAGGTCCAGACCTGCCTTGCAAACACACATGAGGTGAGGATGTATTTACTTGGTTTGGAACACTAGTAACTCAAAATATCCATTGCACTTTCAAGGACATTATAAACTTCTGTGCCATATTTGCTGCATAGTAACTTCAATCTAGCTAATCAGACTTGTAGAAGTTTAGTTGTCTCATGGTTCGAAAAAACCTAATTAAACCTACGTTTACTCTCGATTAAACCTGAAACGGACCCCTAGCGTCTCGTTTAGGGCCTAGGCGTCCAATAAAACTCTGGACATGTCTAGGTGGTGCGCGTAGGCGTGAGGCAGTGCTTAAGCGGCGTAGAAACACGAAAAAGCGGTAGCCTGGCTGGCTTGATGGGCTATGTGTGGCCATGCGGGCTGGAGAGCAGGAAAAAAGCACGCAGAAGAGCCAGGGAAAAGGGAAACAGGATGTGTGGGGATCAAAATTGCAAGTCTTTTCACCACTTCTTTGCAAGTTTGTAAGAATTGGAATGAAATTGCCTTAATGTGTTACAATTCCTTCTGAGATTGAAGTTGGGCATCTAATCTGAGCCACATGTGTTGCCAGAAAAATAAATAAATAAATAAATAAATAAGCACAAACACTTAATCGCGTTTAATCTACGTTTAATCCATCTAGGAAGTAGCCTAGCGCCTAGCGTCTTTTGGAACCTTGCGTTGTCTGATCTTGGTAAAGAAAGTTGCAGCTGATCTTAGTTTAGTGATTTCCTGATTAGCTGCGGTACTATTCCAGTTATATGATACATATGTACTCATAAACACCCTTCTGCTACATATGATACATATGTACATTTTCAGTTCATGGGGTTGGGTTCTGCGAGGTATTGTTAAACTCATCCTGCCCTGGTTCATTGCACCCTGAAACTGAAAAATATTTTTACAGGCGTGAAGAGCTTCGACAACGAGATACACAGTTGAAGCAGACGGTATGCATATCATGCTGAGCCATTAAAAAGCGAAGTGAAAATATCATCTATCTGTTCAGAGCTGAATGCTGCTTCTTTGTAGATTGGAGACCTGGAGCATGAACTGGAGGAAACAAAAAAGAAGTGTGGTCAGCTTGCTGCTCAGCTCAAGGCATGGAAGAACCAGCAGCATCTCCCCTAAATGTGAAGGTTAGTTTGGTTACCTCTGGCAACATGTTTGCCCTATGTGCTTGGGTTTCAGTTTTCTGTCACCTGTCTAGCTCTTTAACCTTACAACTGTCTTTCTGAAAAAAAGGAAAAGAAAAGAAAAAAGGGGAATGTGTTTGTGAATGTGAAATCCTTGAAGCAATCAGGTACTTAGTGCTAGGAAAATTTTCAGCCATCAGGTTCTTAGTGCAATCTCCGTCTTGTTAGCACTCCTATGGTGGTTGTTTTGTCAAACAAATTATCGTGTCTGATTTGTGGCAGGTGTAAAAACTATCTACGGCTCAACTGGAATTAGCTAGCTTTTAGTCCCACAAAACTGATCTTGTTGTAGAATGTAGGCTGCAATTTGAATTTAATTTTTTTCAACTTTTGATCAATGGACATTGATTTTGGCTCTAAATACACTTGTTTTTTATGTTAGTTCTAATTGAGAGGGAGGTTTATGGGTGAGAACTAATTAAGCTTGTTTTTTTTCGTGGTTCTGATTTCATGACCCTGGTCATGTATAGAGCCACCCCCACCCCTTCCTTTTCGGTTAGGGTGGGTGCGTGGTGCTTGTTTTTTCGGCTTGCTGGGTTTCTTTCTAAATCTAGCATGTCTTGTGTTTCTCTATCTTAATGAAATGACACGCAGATCTCCAGCTTAGTTTGAGAAAAAAAATCATGACTTGATGAATGCAACGAGTTAAGTGCATTGTTAGTTCATTGTAATTACCAGGCAAGTACAAACAGGAATCAGGATACCACCTGAGAAATATGGAATTCTGACCCATTTTGTTGTATCCATACACATGATCTAAAAATTACCTGAATTGCTTGCATTTCTTTTTCTTTTAATGATAAATGATGATGTGCACTCAATCATTTCATAATCATTCTCTAGAATATCCAATAGCTGAGGTATGGATTAAATAAGTGATCACTTGAACCCCCTTTTTTGTCTGTTTCGTATGGGATACATTTGCTTCTTCTAGATGCTCACTACTTTTCTTTTTTACCGAAATGACGTCACATGATTTTAGTGACGGGCATAGGGAAATATAATTAGTGGATGATGCAGTATATTATGAGGTATAGGGGTTTATATATTTGTTTTTATGCGCCTGCATGTTTTTATGCTTCAGTGTGTTAAATGGAGCACCAAAGTAATCTACAACTTGCCTGTTCTTTGCAATCCATTTTATTCATTTGACCAGCCTTTTTGCCGATCACATAACGTAGCGACCAAAGCGTAGTTGTTTTGGGTATGATAAACTTAATCAACAATGTCAATTCTTGTAACTTTTAGTTTTCAATCCTTGAAAAAGGGCACGCACCAATTAGAATTTTTTATCTGTTTTGTTAGTAAGATAAGATTAGATAGAAGCAAGTATGATTTATTCTGCAATTGCTGCAGGGCATGATTAAGACTGAGGACACGGGGTACACGACAACGACCAGTACTGACAGCAAACAGAATGTGACAATGAAGTGCTGATGCATATAATTTTTAGCTAGTGGGCTAACTCATGGTTCAGTTGTAAAAAAAAAAGTGTAGGATGTAAATCTTAGGCGTGTGCTACTGACAGGATGGTTGTCATGTGCAAGGAAGATGGCATGAGTGATTCCAACTGTTAATTACCTCTGCACAATATTGCGTAAGGCCTATGCTCCAGCCTTTTGAGCATTCAAGTAAAAAAGAATTGCACTTGGCAGCACCAAGTCCAGCGCAGTGCAATATGCAATGCGTCGCACTAGTTTTATTGTTTAACAAAACTGGGGCCAGTCAAAGAAGCGTCTTAAATTAGAGGCGAACGAGCCCGAACAAAACTGGGGATTTTCTTAAATAAGAAACGAACCAGCTGATCAAAACTGGGGATTGGCTTAAATCAGTCCGGAGTTCCGAACAAAACAGGAGCTTGGCTGTGTGTGTGGGGTTCCTTTTTCAATGCATAATGCATCCTCACAAACTGGCTCGGTGCAAGAGGCCATACATATCTCAGCCCAGCAGAAGACGCCCGTTGGGAGCTCTCTCTCGTTTGGGCTGCAAAGGCTATTCCGGGAAAGAAAAAAAAATAGATGGAAATACAGTATGCAACGTCCTCTTGTGCATACATGGCATCCTCACCTCATCATGATCTAACAGCATGCGTCAGGTTGCCTTCGGCACCTTTGGTCGGCTGGTCCTAAATCCTAATGCAATGGACGATAGAAATGCGGTTCAAGACGAAGTCCCATGATGAGCGTCACCCAATTTTCCCTAGAAGATTGGAGAAAATTTGATTGCTCTAGCAATCTTGACAATGAACTTGCCACCTGGGCCTCCATTCGTATAGATAGCACTGGGCCTCTGGCCCGATGACAGGAAACAGAATCAGGATCAAACATTGAATATCTGAATTTACTGATAGGAACGAAGAATATGAAATGCATATTTCAGGATTAACTCCTTAAGTTTGTAATCGTTAGTTTTTCATTAGTTGCTTGCTTCAGCGCCTAAGGTACTAGACTAGAGACATCGTGCGATGAGTTTTCTGGTTGGAGGTGCATGCGGGCATGATAAGTAGAGCTTCTCCATTGATGGAGATGTCTTCTTAGGTTCCTCTCGTACACACCATCTGCTCTGGGAGGGCCGATGGATGGTCGGATGTGACCTAGTTAGGGTGATACCACTATTGTATAGGATGGAGGAGATCGTGTATAGGGAGGTGGAGTGTTCTGGGAGGGCGGGTGGTTGGATGTGACTTTATTAGGGCAACACCACTGTTGTATAGGATGTGGAGTGCTGCTAGGAGGGCGGATGGTGGGTGTGACCAAGTTTTGGAAATTCTTATTAGAGATGCTCTTATCTCAACTTCCAATCTTTCCGCACATGGAAATCGATCCAATCGTGCGGAAATATACACGTGCATGTCGATCGAAGGTGGAAGGACGTGAAGAAGAATAAGAAGGAAAGATAGGATTTCAAATGCAAATGTATAAGAGAGAAAAAAAAGTATAAGGGCATGTTTGGAACAAAGGAATACAAAATAGAGGATTGGAAGAATATACAAAAATAGAAAATGAGTGTTAGGTAGAAAACAGAGGATTGAAAATACACAGGAATTTAAAAGAAATGTGTGTAGGGAGAAAATAAAGGATTGAAAAACACAGGAATTTTATAAGAATGAGTGTTTGCAACATAGGAATATAAGAACATGTTTATTCCTCCATTCCAGTGAATACGGACTTGTTTATCCCTCCATTCGGAAAAAAATTCAAGAGATTGAAGTGGGTGTTTCATTTCTTCCATTTCGTGGCGGAAAACAAACTTTTCCACCGGAAAGGAAAACCTCGTTCCTTCCAAACACCGTGTGATATAAGCAAAGCATAGGGATTGGATTTCTTAAAAATTCTATGAAAATCCTCCGATCCAAACAAGCCCTAAAAGTAGTTGAGGTGATTTGAAAATAATCCAGAGTTCCTTATTGTTTTCTATCTTTTAGGAGCGAGATTTTGAAAATTACTGAAGTAATGCAACAAATTTGCTTCAACTTTTTTAGCCACTTAAAATCCATTAATTTACAATTTTTTTGTAAATTATTGAAGATGCTCTTACAACATCTTTGGAGTTGTTCGTAGGTACAGTGCCGCCGACAAAAATCAAAGCTGAACCCATCAAGATTAAAAAAATAAACCATAATCCCCCATCCAAAAAATAAGTAACCTTACAAATCTGAATATTTTGAGACGGAGGGAGTAGGAAACTATCCATAACCGATGATCAAAAGCCTCTCTCCAAAGAGCCCCAAGCCCAAGAGGCATAGAGGGCAAGGGCACGCACTAACGCCAAGACGTGAACTTTTTTAGAGTTAAATACATTGGCGGCCCTTAAACTTATGGCTCTATGCCACTTAGGTCTATGAACTCTCAAAATCGAAATCGCCTCTCTCTCGAACTTGTCAAAGTGTGCCACTTAGGACCATACCCCTCGTAGGGCATTGACAAGGATAATTTTTTTACAAAACCACCCTATCTAGTCATCTTCCTCTAGCACTCCTTTCCTAGGCCCGCGGCGGTCGACATCGCCCAAGCCGCCTCCTCCTCCTCCGAGCATGCCTCACCAATCCCCATCGCCGCCCCACACCCTAGCCCACCTCTTGGCGCCCCCACCACAACAAGATGTAAATGACAAGCACCAAGGCGGCATTGCCTCAAGTCAGTAGGGAGCTCCCTTCATGAAGCTACTAGTTGCGGCGGCGAACGACGGTCCCTCATGGACGAGCAAGCCATAGTTGGCCACAAGCTCTACCGCCCAACCTCGAGAAGGCCATCTCACCCGGTGGTCGCACCACAAGCAAGCGCCTGACGCCGCCTTGCGATTCGAGCCACCGCCGCTATCCTAGGTGTTTTACCAAATTTGCATTCAACATGTATAGCAGAATAAATATATAAATATAGTAGCTGAAATGGTGAATACATAGAAGTTCCTACAACAATAGAAGTGGTATCTTATGAAAATAGAAGTTCTAGGGACTAGAATGTCGAAATCAAGAAGGAAATCATAGCAAGAAAATTTGCGAGAATTTTTATAAAGTGGAGGGCAAGTCGTAAAATTGCTCACATATCCACATCTCATCTACATGTACCCGAGCAAAGGAGTCTTCTTTCCGTGACCTTCTTTCCTATGACCTCTCTCTCTCCCTCCCTCCCCGTGGAGGGCGGTTGCAGCAGCCGCAGCCTCAAATTCGTATGCGTTTCTTGTTTCAGCCATAGCAGCCATACAGCGTGTTCACAAGCCTCATCATTCGCTGCCACCGCAATCAAATTCGATCGCAGATTATGGAATTTTACACGCGAACATGCCGCTAAACCCCGCCGCTCTCGGATCGATCGCTAGTGAACAATCCCAAAGCTCTAACGCTGAATCCCTCTTCACGCCGTCGGATTCCACTCGTAGTACTGCCACCTCAACGCCGAGTACCCGTCACCTCAACGCCGGAGTACCACAAAGACGCCACCGGACTCCACACAACGAACCTGTCACCTGCGCCACCAAGGCTAGACAAATACCTTGGGTAGAAGGGGACCCGCTGACTGGAGAAGCCATAGCGTCTCCCGCAACAACCAAATACCGGATCGATGGAGCAACCTTTGGATTGGGGAGATCTGCGCCACACCACACCAGTCGGTCAAGAAGTGGATAACTAGCGTCGGAGCAGGAGTAGACGCTGCCCACCACCCATGCCGAGGAAAGTCATCTCTGATACCACAGTCACAACCCTTGGCCGCCGGCGAGATCAAACCGGTGACGTGAGCTATCACAATATGGAAATCGTGGTAGAGGATCTCAAGAACGAGGAGGAAGCGCGGTTTCCTAATCTCAGCTCTGCTTCAAAATATCTTATCGCCTTTCTCTTGTCTTTAGACCTCTTCTCTATATGGTCGCTACTTAGCAATCGCCATGTAACTTGCCAACCCACCACAAGGCCCAAAGCCTATGATATTCCAAATTTATATATCCTATAGTATCGGGTATGACATTGATTCACTTTGATTCAAGAATGTAAATTTCAAATGACTTCGTAAAGTCATTGCTTGAGTTCTCGTGCATTACTTCGTAACTATTCATGTAGAATCTATGCGCTCTTGTCACTTGTCTCCTTATTTTGGGCTTCACTTGTCTCCTTATTTTGGGCTGTTAAGAGCTTACAACTTGCTAGAGCAGAGGGGGCTTACATAGTGTATTTTGGCCCCATTTGTTTCAAATTTTAGATTGTGGATTTTACATTCCAAAGGTCAAACAAAGGCTCGTAATGGAATCCAGATGCCACAATCATCCCACCAGATACCACAATCCGATAATCTGCTTTCAGTGTCTTTTGTCGGATTATGGCACATATATTTACTCATTTGCCATTATGGCCCAATCGAAAATTGGATTGTGGAATCCGCATAAACAAAACTTGCTTAGATAGATATCTCTAGCTTTAGATGAGATATGTTCTTAGCTTTGACAAAACAAATTGCTTATTCAACATGAAGATTTATATTACCAAATGCATATTAATTGTTTATGTATCTGCTATGTTCCATTATTCATTATTCATTTGGATGTATTCAAGATGCTCAGACTTTTCTTTCTCTTTGTGTTCAATTATTCATTTGGATGTGTATTCAGTATGCTCAGACCTTTCTCTTCATGTTCCATTATTCATTTGGATGTGTATTCACTATGCTCGGACTTTTCTCTTCATGCAGCAGTATGACGATGTAGATGTTGAGAAAATGAAGAAGTATGTTCAGGAGTTGGAGCATAAAAATGCAGAACTAAAATAGAAGCTGGAGGCAGCACATGCTCAACTCAAGGAAGGGAATAAATACATCAATTGTGACCCTCTGATTGATGAAGAACTTAGAAAACATCATGATGTATTCTTGTGTCCACATGAGTCTGACTACAAAAAACTTTCAGAATTTCTAGGTGATCCTCAGTCAAAACTCACTATGGATGTAAAAGTGCATGTAAAGACAGTTATACAGGCATTGAAGCAGCTTGAGAAAGACCTGCACAAGCCCATATATATCCCTCCAAGTGTAAGAACTAGGAAGATGCCTAAGAAATTCAGAAGAATGACGGCAGTTGCTAAGTGTGTTATTCTAGGAATTATTGAAGATATCTATCGGCTTCATAGACATGGGTTGTCCCTCAATGGCAAGTTCACACTAGATAACTTCTACTGGACTCATCTTAAGAAGGTTAAGTTTGATCTCGCTCTGAAATTAGTTGTATGCAAGAGGGAGAGAAATGAAATGATCAACGATTTTCATCAGATTATTATGGAGATATTGTCTTTTCATGATAGTGGTTTGCCTGTACCAAATGATCTGCAGAGTCTTCTTGACCTGTTGAATTATGATGACCTTGTTAAGGACCAAGAAATTATACGCTACAATATATCCTTGCTGAGCGAGATTAGGAAAAAAGTCATTTCATCACTTTATATGACAGATTACAATAGCAGATCCTTGAAGATGAGGAAAGGGAACCTCAGGAAGAAAAGAAATCTAAGATAGTGCTGAAATTTATTTCCATACAGTTTACCTATCCTAGAGGTGGCGAAGAACCATGGTCAACTATGGCAATGGATAACTCGTATGTTGGAGCAGTTTATGATCTTCGTAGCATGCACAAGAATAAGGTCTTAGAAGAGCCACTAGATTTGTTGATAGTATGGTGCAATACATTGTGTTATACTTGAAAATTCTGTTAAAGATGGTGTACCACTGTTTAAGGATGAAGACTTGGTTAACATGCTTGAATCAACAATACCTGATGTGTTTAATGGACTACAAAGAGCAATGAGTGAGGTAGGACTCCTGGAATTACCTCAGTTTATCTTCTGATTTACATCCTCATTACCCTCATGAGAGAGTCCTACCTCATTATCTAGTGTGAACTTGCCATTGAGGGATAACCCATGTCTGTGAAGCCGATAGATATCTTCAATAATTCCTATAATAACACACTTAGCAATTGCCTGTCATTCTTCTAAATTTCTTAGCCATCTTCCTAGTTCTTACACTTGGAGGGATATATATGGGCTTGTGCAGGTCTTTCTCAAGCTGCTTCAATGCCTGTATAACTCTCTTTACATGCACTTTTACATCCATAGTGAGTTTTGACTGAGGATCACCGAGAAATTCTGAAAGTTTTTTAATAGTCATACTCATGTGGGCACAAGAATACATCATAATGTTTTCTAAGTTCTTCATCAATCAGAGGGTCACAATTGATGTATTTATTCCCTTCCTTGAGTTGAGCCTGTGCTGCCTCCAGCTTCTATTTTAGTTCTGCATTTTTATGCTCCAACTCCTGAACATACTTCTTCATTTTCTCAACATCTACATCGTCATACTGCTACATGAAGAGAAAAGTCCGAGCATAGTGAATACACATCCAAATGAATAATGGAACATGAAGAGAAAGGTCTGAGCATACTGAATACACATCCAAATGAATAATTGAACACAAAGAGAAAAGTCTGAGCATACTGAATACACATCCAAATGAATAATGAATAATGGAACATAGCAGATACATAAACAATTAATATGCATTTGGTAATATAAATCTTCATGTTGAATAAGCAATTTGTTTTGTCAAAGCTAAGAACATATCTCATCTAAAGCTAGAGATATCTATCTAAGCAAGTTTTGTTTGTCTGGATTCCACAATCCAATTTTCAGTGGGCCATAATGGCAAATGAGTAAATATATGTGCCATAATCCAGCAAAAGACCTGAGCAGATTATCGGATTGTGGTATCTGGTGGGACAGATTGTGGCATCTGGATTCCATTCTGAGCCTTTGTTTCAGCCTTTGGAATGTAAAATCCACAATCTAAAGCTGAAACAAATGGGGCCAAAATACACTATGTCGCCCCTCTGCTCTAGCAAGTTGCAAGCTCTGCCAACAGGCCCAAAATAAGGAGACAAGTGAAGCGCATAGATTCTACATGAATAGTTCTGAAGTAATGCCTGAGAACTCAAGCAATGACTTTCTGAAGTCATTTCAGGGTACACCGAATCAATGTGAATCAATGACATACCCGATACTATAGGATATATGGGCTGGAATATCATAGGCTTTGGGCCTTGTGGTGGGCTGGCAAGTTACATGGCAGTGCTAAGTAGCAGCCATAAAGAGAAGAGGTCTAAGACAGAAGATATTTCAGAAACAGAACTGAGATTAGGAAGCCGCGCTTCCTCCTCGTTCTTGAGATCCTCTACCACGATTTCCATCCTGTGATAGCTCACGTCACCGGTTTGATCTCGCCGGCGGCCCATGTCAACAGGCGCTCATACACAACAGTATGAGGAGTGGTGGTCACAAATGCAAGGTGGCCTTGATCAGCTGTACGTCCGCATGGGTTCCATTTATACATCGTATCAACAGATGGCTGTGCAGCACAATTTGGCATCCAAGGCAAGGGACCAAGTTAGTGCTCATAACCTCTCCATCGCCTCAGTGATTCCTGATTTGGTTACTAGGGACGTGTTGAATTTTAGGCCTCCTAGGGATGGTGATTTAGCACAAGCCACACAAGTAAGATTCAAGGCTCCAATGGCATCAACAAGTGCAGCACATGAGTCGTTCGATGAAATGCCTCTCACAGATGTGCTATGGGATGCTGAGTCATTGCATGGCCTTGACTGGCAAGATGCATTAGTGCAGCATGAAGCTCAGTTTGGCGAGTGCTTGGATGTGGACAACAAGGCAAATTTTCATCTACTCACCAATGGTTTGCCCCCTCATGGCAATGACAGCTTTCTCACAGAATTTGACAGGGATGGTGCAAATAAATTGTTCAATAGTTTGCAGCATGAAGTTATTTGGGATGAGGAGATGCCATCTGACATTGGCACTCATGAAAGTGTAGTGCTTGCCCCAATCAGTACTTCAGGCCTCTCAAGCAATGTATCAACGCTGCAGACCAGGTGTTTGGTGATTTTCCTAGCAAGGTTGTGGTGTGGGATGAGGAACTGTTTCATGACGATTCATATGATGGATTACTGCAACAACTAGCTCTAGGTGGAGAGTGTTGGAATGGTGAGAAGATCAGCATACCTCTCTCACCGGGCAACAAATGGTCTGATCCTTTTAGTGATTTTGAATCAGTGAAGCTAGACATGACTGCACAAATAGACAGAATAGGCGCCATTCTAACAGATGTGGATCATGTGAAACATGCATTAGGTGCAACAAGTTGTCAGGTTTCAGCATGTGAGTTCAGTGAGAGTGAGACAGTTGTGCTTGAGATAAGGCACGAAACAATTGAGGCTTGTAAAGTTCTCACTGAAATGCCATGTCAAGAGGACACACAGCAACTAGTTGAGCAGGTCATGCCTGGGGTTCATGCAGTGTCCAAAGGACATTCACATGTATTTTTCGATGAAATATCTCCAAATGAAATGGCCACAACACATCTAGAGCAGGTTGTCTTCATGGCACCAGGGGTGTTTTATGGTGTTGCCGTAAGAACCCGGCCTACAGCTTCGTTGCTAGGTCTTGTTGTAAAGAAACAATCAAGACGAATCAACTCGCCACTACTAACCAACCGAGTTTATCAACAAAAATCGAATCGCGCATCAAAATTGAGGGGATTTGCTATATTTTAGGTGCCTGAAATCTGACATTTTTTCAGGCGACGTCTGTGGACCATCAGATCTGCATCCAACTACCACTGTTAGTTGTTTCTGTAAGTAGGCAATAATAACGGGTCCGCGAATAAACCCGTTAGGAGATCCTAACGGGCCTGCCACTTTTACCGGGCGCCCACACAGGCCACACTGAATAGTGAATACCCACAAACTTTGGTGTGTGCTCAGTTGAGCCAGAACCAGGTTAGAGCAATATTATTCATCATGAAACAATCTAATTGATGGTACACTTGGACTATTAAACTAAGAGAAGAGTTTTCCTAGTGCAAGCTTTCTGAACATATGTTTTTCCTGCTTAATCAAATGTAAAAAGGAAAACAAAATAGTGGGAAGTTATATATAAAGACTCGATATTGCACATGTTAAACACTATAATTGCAGTAATCTAAGTGTGCAATTTACTACTTATAAATGTGCAATCAAGAAATGGATACTAAACATAGCTTTGGTGTACCGTATATGCAAAACACAGTTAAAAGATGTGAGCTCCTACTATTCTACTACAATAGCCACAAGACAGCCTAGCTATCCAAAACCAACTAGTACAAGTCTGCATCTTCCGCGGAGCCACATCAGCTACGTGTCACACAGGGCTATATATGACCTTCAGCTCTATGCACATGTTGGCTGTGGTAGATCGATTGAACAATCAAATATACATGGTCATATCTGTGATTTACTCACTATCTGACCAGATAACCTCCCAAGGTCATATATAGCCAAGAAGAGGGTACTACAGACTACAACTATTCAAAATTAAACTACAAGATGTATATACATGGAAGCAACGAGCATGATTCTATATGCAAACCTCTGCATACAGTGTCAGGCTACATATAGTAATCGTCTGCTAAAAAAAATGAATAAAGGTCAGCTCATAACGTATCATCATCAGCAGATAAATGTGTCCAGGTGCATATCAGTTGCAACCAGTCTACAATTGCAACTCAGATCAGATTTTGTTGCTTGATGCATAAATGTGTCCAGGTGCATATCAGTTGCAACCAGTCTAAAATTGCAACTCAGATCAGATTTTGTTGCTTGATGCACAGAACCCATCTGTCATATGAATTTCTGAAACCAGTCAAATATTGCATTGCATATGCCACAAAGCCTGCACAGACCGATCACCGATGAAGGCAAATGATTTTCCTATGGTAGAGCCACTACTAGTAACTAATTGACAGATAGTAGCCTAGCAGGTTATCAACAGAGAAAGTTGTTGTGACTACTACTCTACGAGACCTGAAAATATGAAAAAGAAATTGATGAAAAATTGAGTCACATAAAACAGAAATCGCCATAAAACATATACACCTCCGATGCTAACCAAAGAACCATCGCCTACTGAGCAATCTAGAACCCTCCAGGAAGGAATGACGAGCTGAACTGGGTCCCCGTCAAAAATATCTGGCATTAGACTCTGACTCGATGTCAGACTACAAACCAATTCCGAAAAGCTGGTTGAATGGGCTCCGGTGCTTGATGGTGGCTTCAACCAACACCTGGAATAGCACAAGATTCACCTGAAGTTCCCAGCATTGTGGATGGCAGATGGACAGCTACTGGGCTTTTGTTGTTACTCGGACTCGAGGCCTGGCAGATGGCGTTGAGCAACGAATGTGCGTGTTCGTTGCCTGGGGTGTGGATTCGGCAGGTGGGATTGGAAGGGATCCGGTGCCGGCGGAGTGGGGGCTCTGGCCGGCGGACGCTCCTGTGGCCCGCGCGTTGAGGCAGCTCTCGGGCGGCCTGCTCGCGTGCAAGGAGGCGTTCGCGTCTCCTGGTGGCTCCAGAAAAACGGCACGGCCGTAGCTAGCTCGCTAATCCCAATAGCACAACAAAAACATCACCAATCTCTAACCCTATGACCTTCTCACACTCGAATCGAGCGAATCGACACCACATCAGGAAATGGCATCGGATAAATCACGCAACAGAAGAGATACAAAGAGGAAGAAGAGGGAGGAATCACGCACCAGATGATGTCGCCGGAGCTCCTCGGAGACCTAGAATAGTGGCCGCACCGAGGATGCCGATCTTGCCGGAGGATATCGAAATGTGGGACGACCGCCAGCGACGCGCCGCCGTTGAGGGACGACTGCCGCGCGCGCTGCTCCGCCGCCGCTGCCGCGCGTGCACCTCTCCTCCACTGGGGGCTAACTGTGGTGCTGAAGGGAAGGAGAAGGGGATGCGCCGGCGCCACCGCAGCCGGTGCTCCACGCGCGGTGGGAGGCTGCCAGGGAGCCGGAGGAGACAGAGCGGGCAGATCTGGGACTGGGAGAGTGGGAGGGAGAGCCGGAGACGAGCGAGTCGTTGAGCACTCGAGCACGGCGGCGGCCAGGCAGGGGAACGGGAGGGAGCGGTGTGTGTTGGGTGTTTAACGGGTGTAGATTGTAATGGATGCTCCCGCTCAGCTGGTTCAGCGGGCACGCCATCATACAGCCTGTCGCTGGTTTTTTTACGTGACACAAAAATACTTATGATTGATTTATGTGAATGGTATCTATGTGAGGGGGCTGGCCAGTCAGCCCAACCAGCCCGCCCCAGCCGGATCGGCTGATAATCAGCATTGAGTGCCTCTTTGGATGCAACAGCTAAAGTTTAGCTGGATTTAGCTATTTCAACCCAATCAAAGTCAGCTAAAATTTAGCTAAGTCTATTAGCTGCAACATCCAAACATCCACCCTAGCTAAAGTTTAGCTGGAAAACTTTTAGCTGGCTAAAGTTTTAGCTTGAAATTATAGTTAGCTAAACTTTAGTCGGTTGAAAAACAGCCCTGAATCGGGAGGTCAGAGATGCTCAAGAGAGGCAGTGTTAGATGGAGCCATTTAATCCTGATACTAGTAAGGACAGGTAAGAACGGAGCAACATCTTAGTTATACTCATCAGTTCGAATCCATCTGATCGGTATACTAAGTATTTTTGGTACGGGTAGAATAACAGATTAGTCAACCACCTGAGCAGCAGGAAGCTCTAGAACAGTATCCACTAAAACCAGAAGTGTGACAAAAATAGTAGAAGAAACATGTAAGCAGCAAGTAGCAAGTTTGTAACCAAGCTTGTTTTAGCTAATGGCCAAGAAATGTTGCAGTTTCAGCAACAATGTGCTTCCTGGTTGCAACATGGGATGGCAAAATCTTCCAAGAAAATAAAAATCCAACGGCGAGCACACGCTGAAGCTTCCAAGATGAACTCAACGCGTCAACCCCCACAAGGACGCGCGCGCATCTCAGCACGCATCCGTATAGCAAGAGCTTTAACAGAAAGCTTAATCACCTTGCAGGGATGCCATGGCGCCGATCTCCGGCGGGATTGGCCCGGAGAGGTTGCTGACGTTGAGGTAGAGGTCGGTGAGGTTGGCGAGCTCCCTGGGCAAGCCGCCGCGGAGCCTGTTGTAGTGGAGGTAGAGCCCCGTGAGCGCGGGGAGGCCCGCCACGGCGGGCGAGAGCGTGCCGGCGAGCCCCTTCCCCTGCAGGCTTCAGCGAGATGTTGGCCACGGCGCCGTGCGCGTCGCAGGCCACGCACTCGAACGACGCGTAGGGGTCGCCGCGCCCGGGGGGGGCCACGACGGGAGCAGCCGGCCCGATGGGTCCAGCGCCAGAAGCGCGCGAGCCTCGCCGTCGTCCGTCGCGCCGGCCATGAGGAGGAGGGCGTTGAGGAGCGCGACGAGGCGGCGGGCGGCGGGGGCCATCGCCGCGCCCCATCCGTGGCTAGGGCCTTGTTTAGTTATCTCCCAACTTCCAATTTTGATACTATATAAAAAGAAGATTTCTGGTCACATTAAATTTGTAGTAAATATATGGAGTATTAAATGTAGACGAAATTAAAAAATAATTGCACAGTTGTACTTTGCGAGACGAACATTTTAAGCCTAATTAGTCAACGATTAGACAATTATTATCCAATACAAACAAAATTCTACAGTGCGCGGAGGTGCGGGCGCGCGGCTCGCTGCCTGCCTCAGCTCAGCGGAGGTGCTAACGTGGACGCACCCCAGAAGGTGTGAGGCTGTCGAGTACTGTGGGCTCCACTCGTCAGTGAACCTCTTTTTTTTATAAGTGTCAGTGAACCTATGAAAGGTGTGAGGCTGTCGAGTACTGTGGGCTCCACTCGTCAGTGAACCTCTTTTTTTTATTATAAGTGTCAGTGAACCTATGAAAGGTGTGAGGCCACTTAGCCGTGCGGATGAGTGACGGCGTTATGTGCAGACGGCCAGCAGCTACGCTCCACCGTGGTAGATGTCCATATGGGCCATTTGCCACCATCTCTCTCTATTTTCTTCGGCACTCTGGTCTGAAAATCTTGTCGTTTCACATACAGAATGACGTAAAAAAGAACTACCACTGCATGTCCAAACGACAGTAATGAAAGAACAGAGGAGTATTGTAGTTCATCGGCCTGTTCGGGAGGCCGTATCGTATCGTGGATTATTTACTGCTGGGTGGTTTGGTGTGAAAGAAAAACACTGTTCCCGACTGAAAATTTACGATCATTTACGAGCAAGCGAACATGCTGCATTTATGTGGCATACATTGTACTACTTGCTCGTCATGTTTTTCTTACCCAATGTACGTTTATTACCGGAGTTTTCAAACCAGTGCATGGTTTGATTGCGTTTTCGTCTTGCTTCATCTATCGGCATGTTCACGATTGGTTTTAGGTATTTGAATTAATGGGGTGGTGCTAGTTTATTATGAGAGAAAATATCGCTCACCCACGGTTTAATTACCAAACCAACGAGCTTAACAGATCAGATGACTTTTATATCACGTCGTGATCCAAACGAGTACAATACAATGTTGTCGACCTCATGGCTGGATCTCGCGCGGGGAGGGGCTCAAGCCCCCTCTACCCACTGGATAGTGCAAGAAGAAAATGAACAAAAAGAGGATGAGAGAAAAGAAAACAGATGATTAATTAGTGCTTGGGTGGAGGTGAAAGAAAATGAACCCCTACAATGAAGTCTGCGTATTCTACAATGAGATAACTTTAGGCTCCACTCATCATAGAATCTATGAAGGTGTGAGGCCACTTGGTTGTGCGGATGAATGATGGGGTCATGTCCACACGGCGAGCAGCTACGCTCCACCGGGTACATGTGTATGTGGGCCATTTACAACCATCTTTCTCTAGTATTTGTTTGCCGCAAAAAATCTTTCTCTAGTATTTTTAATAAAGACAAACAGGGGTGGGAAGGAAGGAATTCAGGTAACAAAGAAAATCAGGCCTATTACACAAGCTGCTCTAGCCAACCCAAAAACGAAAACGGACGTGAAAAAACGGTATACGGTTGTGGATGGAACGGGATTTATCCCGTCCGTTTTCATCCTTACCTGCACGGGTGCACTTTGATGTTCTGAAGGCCCATCTTGCAACGTCAGCCTGCATCGTTGGGCCTTGCTGCTCTGGACAACCATCCCTCAACTGCCCACTCTCAGAGCCTGGCATTTAAATTGTTGGCGCCGAAAAGTGCTCCTCTTCCCGCGTGCTCGAAGCCGGCGTAGTGGACTGGTCAGATGGCACGACCAGGACCGCTACCGCAGCTTCCTGAACTTAGGTACCGTTCCCTCTCAAAATACCAAAATTTTCAAGATTTCTCATCACATCAAATCTTTAGACGCATGCATGAAGCATTAAATATAAATAAAAAATAAAACTAATTACACAGTTTAGACGAAATTCACGAGACGAATCTTTTAAGCCTAATAAGACTATGATTAGACACTAATTATCAAATAACAACGAAAGTGCTACAGTATCATTTCACCAAAAATTTTGCGAACTAAACAAGCCCTTATCTGGCAAGCGGAAAGTGGACTGATGGTTTTTCCCCTTCCGGCGACGAGATGCTCTTCGGGAGAGCACTATGCTCCAAGGCTACCCAGGACTCATGCGCCGTGTCCGCTAGCGGCAGCAGACAGAGATCAGCCTCCAGCAGAAGTTCACTTTCGCCTTTTGCCATCGACCAGCATGGGATCCTGAACTGTTGCAACTTCGAATTCCAACAGCTGATCAACGGGCTTAGCCTTTGTCTCTTCCTTGAAGTCCAGCCAAGCGAGCTGCGGGCCTGCTGGCTTCTGGCCCGCCCCGGGTGCAGCCTTTGGTTTGGCAGGCAGGAAACGCCCAACCTGCTGCACCGAGCAGGCAACCTCCCCCACCACGATCACAGCTGTTACATTTGACTTGCTTGGTGATGAAAAAAGGATGTGCTGGCGTCTCCTCTTTTAAATATTTAACCCTGGAACGTTGGACTATTGTCCTCTCAGGAGAAGCAAGAGCAAGACAATGTCTCTTTAATTGTTTTCTCAGCCAATCTTCTTCATAGGACACAGCTCAGACGGTCTTGCAATGGTCAGGTGGGGACGCGCAAGGCACGCGTCACATGTTTGAGCTTAACAGAGGTTCGCTCCAACCAGCAAGCTCCAAGATTCTGCAACCCAAAAAAAAAATTAGCAATTTTGTCCAAAACCTTTGGAAATGAAAACCCCTTTTTTAAACGAATGAGATATTAAAAAACAGATAAAGCCCTAGGCAAACAAAACAGGTACAACTACGGTCGGTTGGATTGGGTCATCAACATGCACCAAACTCAAAATCAAGAGAAGAAGAAAACAACTCGAATGGAACATCGACACGAACGCCTCATCGTGGCGGAAACGGTCGCCGCTGAGTAGGACCAACTGCACGCAGGTCACCTCGATAATGCAAATCTGGTGGCCACCGCCTCCCACGTCAGCCTCATTGCCAACTTCGTGGGCGCCTCCCACGCCGGCCTCCTTGCCAACTTCGTGGTCGCAACTGGCGTACCGTCCCCAAACCATTGCCCTCCACTGCCAAGTAGATGCGAGACCCTCCAATCGTCGCGCCAACGCCCCTCCTGGCCGCCTTCCTCCGCCGTGGACACCAAAAACATGAATCCTCAGCTAGGACCCCACCTTCCTCATGATGACGTTGGCCACCGTCGCAGAGTGACCGAGCACGAGTTTCCAATACGACACCTCCAAGGAGGGACATGATGCTACTAATGTCGCCGTCTGACCATAAGGTCAAGGGTTTCACCCAGGAAAAACACGTCCAAGGAGGGACATGCACGCCGACACTAGGCACCTGGCGCACCCGGACTCGGGCTCGCCATATTCGCCCCCTACCTCGCCGGATCCGGGAGATGAGACCGTGGATCTGCGTGTCGGGGCGTCCTGGTCGTCGCCACCTCCCACCACCGCGCCCTCGCAGCCCGTGCATGTCGACACATGCGCGCATGGCATTCGGGCCACCAGATCCGGCCACCAGACCTGAGCACCGTAGTCGGACGCACGACTAAGTCTCGACTCTAGCATGCCAACGTAACCACCAAGTTGATGTTGCCACCAAGGGCAGCGCTACAGCTGCGCACTTGAGTCCGTGTGCCAGGAGGCGATAGATCCACCCGTAGGGGTGATGGATCCGCCCACAGCGATGCCGGAGCCAACCATCGGAGTGCCGGCAGACACTAGCGCCGCCGAAAGACATTGTGCGCCGCCTGGCCGAGAAGGCCATCCTCGCGGAGCCCAACTGAGAAGTGCCCTGCCGCCGCCACCCTAGCTGCCACGCGGGCACCAGGCGGCCGGCTCTGGCGACAGCGAGGGACGACAGTGAGGGAAGAGCGAGGAGGGGGCGGAGCACTGGCGCGGCTGAGTCGCCGCCCGGGGAAACGAGCGACGCTGGCCTGGGGTGGGTTGGTATCTCATTTACCCTTCATCCCACCTTTCAGCCCAAGAACTAATCGACAATGGTCACAAATCTCTGCTGGATATAGAAGTGCACAGCACACGGTTAAACCTAACCAAAATTATTGGAGCTTCCCTCGCATTCAACCACGTTCCATGAGCTTGATTTCATTGATAAATTGCCTAAACCGACCCATCATTAAAATTAGATAATATTGAACAACTTCTAACCTAGTTCTTCTAAAGATTCGATTTTCTAGTTATCTTGATGAGGGTCGTATACCCCTGTGAACCACCAACATTTATCATGGACGTCAATGGAATTTGAGAGTCTGAGCAGGTCATTGCGCCATGCTACCAATATGCCACCTCTTGTTTCTTGGACATGGAGGAACAAATGACCCAAATCTTCTCCCCAGAATGTCACGCTCTTAGCCTAAGGGGAGCCCTGGCCAGGCCACAGCCCCCGCGGGGTGAACACTCGACTCTGCCAAGCCGCGCAGGGCAGCACACCGCCGTCCCGTTCCACACCTATGAGGCTGTCGGCCACTCCCTCGGCAGGGTCATGCCGGGGGCGTGACGCGTTTGGACAAAGAACTCCCCCAAGCCAACGAAGCGCCCCTCTAGGTAGAACTCCCCCAAGCCAACGAAGAGCCCCTCTGGGTAGTGGCGGTTAGTAGGTAGTGGTTGCGGTTTTTTGTTGGCCCCAGCTACAAGACAAACGAGGACCCAAGCCCTAGACAAATGACCCGATTTGTATTCCCATCGAGAGATCGAAGAATGATCTACTGACCGAAGCACAAACCCTAGGCTAGCATAGTGCTTCCCCCTACACACCTCTCTCTCGATTCCTCCATTGTAAGAACTCTCATTTTCGAGCATTCCTAACACGAACAACACTTGATAGACGTAGAGGTAGGGCTTAGAGGCACGAGCCAGGCCACATAAAAGGCCTCCTTTTTCTAGGAGCGGCTCAATCTAAAACCGCCTCTAAAAATTATTCCCAAAGCGAGCTTTCAGCGGCCCCTACAAATGACCCTATTTGTAAAGGCGGCTCTATCTAGTGTAAGGATTCCTGCTAAGGTAAAAATTCAGCTTGAACAAAAGTTAAATTCTTGCGTGGTAGTGCCACTTCTGTGCCGTTCGTGAACACAAATAGATCGAGTAGGGTAGTGTAGAGCCTATTCCACCACCTGGATGTTAGTGGAAGTGCAAGAGCAAGTAGATCGGGACCAAACCCTAGAATCACCACAAACACAAGTAATACAATGCAAATCACAAGAACACAAGAGACATAATAATTTATCCCGTGGTTTAGCTCGCCACCAAGGCTTGCCTAAGTCCACGTTGTTGAGGAAGACACAAAGGCTTGGGTCACGCAAACCCTATCATCGTTCAAAAGTAAGAGAGTGAACTCTTGAGATGAGTGGTTCTTACTAGATGAAGAGGGTGATTACAAACGTCCGGGCGACGCTCTAGCCGGCTAGTAGCAAAGCTCTAACGAACAGTGCACAAAGAAGAAAGCATGGACATGGATACAAGACCCGTAATGCGATTAACCACAGTAGCCGCCAGGGTGCACCCTACGCTTTGAATTCTTCTTGGCAGCTCAAGACCTTTCTTGTTCGTTCCTTGCTTCTTAAGTGGATTTATCTGGGACTGATACTCTTTTCCGAACTAATAACCAATGATTTCCATTTTGACAGCCACAAGGTGGAGAATGAAGGACTTGCTGTCAAGGCTAAGTGTTTGAGGATTTTTTGGTGGTTAGTTTGAGCACTTAGTTACACGTTAAAGCTTGTGCATTGTATCATCTTTGTAGTATGGCTTTTCCTATATTTAAATTCAAAATAAAAAATAAATTAAACGCCTTTGAGTCATCGGTTGCTACGTCCTTTTGTAATTGGGGACTCCACCATTGTATGTATTATCCACCCTTTCATTTTACCTGCTTGTCATCTCGATAAATCTTATTAGTCCTCTAATTGCGTGGTCATTATCACCAAAACCCATATTAGGGCTTGATTGCACTTACATCTAGCCGCCTCTAAAAATGGACGCCAAATAGTAAAATTAGGTAACGACCAAAACAAAAGTTATAAAATTTCTCACATTTGAAATTTGAATTTTTAAACTACCTCGAATAAAGAAACGACCAAAATGGAAGTTCTAGATCTCAAAAAATTATACAACTTTGTAGTTGATAATTTTTTCATTTGAAATCATTTATTCAAGGAAAGCTATGTCTCAATTTCTCACATTTGAAATTCGAATTTTTCGAATGGTCTCGGATGGAGAAATAGCCAAAACAAAAGTTGTAGATATTAAAAAGTTAAACAACTTTGTAGTTGATTTCATTTGAATTCGTTTAGAGTTCCAAACACTCATTTCAAATTCGGTTGAGTATAATATGAGAAGAAAAAAAATATATGATATAAACACAAGTGAGTGTGGGGTGGAGTGATTGTGGTTGGCTGCCCAATGGGGTCTTATCAGTTTTTTTTTTTGCTATTTTACTATTTTGTAGACCCGTAGGGGCGGCTCGTTTTTCAGTCACTCCTACAAATACTCAGTCGCCTCATTGATTTCTAGCGACGGATGGGTAGGGGCGGCTCGCCGCTCGCCCAACCCTCCCTACAAACTGTGGAACCACCCCTACAAACTCTCCCTGGCATAGTGTTAGCTATCAAACACGGATTGTTATTTACATCCTCTTTACCATGTATTATTTGTTGACAGCATATATCCGTGAACTATTTATTAGGTTTTCTGCATATTTTTTCACAATAATTGTTATTTTTTTTGTCACTAGCAACGCCCGGACATTGGCTAGTACTTGTAATAAATGAAAAGAGCACGAGAAGCTAATAGCAAGCTTAGGTACAGGTGGTGCGGAGCATGCATATATTTACGTGTGTGTTACGTGTGTATATGCTATCCAAAAAACGGAGAAGAGCGTCTCATGCATGCAGACGGTCTCTCCCATGCATGTACGGAGCGTGGCCATTAATTAGCCAAGTCCAGCACCTTGGCAGTGAATGATAGATTGAACGCCGAGCCAAACTAATCTCAGCGTCAATTGTTTGCACACAAGGCCACGTTGATGCTTACGTGGCAAGTTAAATAGAGTCCTTCTATGCCGAGCTTAGATCTATTTAATTTAATTATGATGAAAATAGTTTTCCTGAGGGTCTATTTGAAGAAATAGTTTTAAAAAGGGCTAAAATAGAAAAGTGTCTCGCATGAGAGACATGATCCGTGTCCTACTTCTGCACGGGCGCATGAGCAAGTTGCCAAGTTTGGCGTGGACGTCCTCGTCTCCTCCCCGGCAAAACGGGCGCAGCTTGTTGGATGCATCGGTGGACATGGAACGTCGGTCCTATATTCGGGTAAAACCAAGAAAACCGAACTGTCTCATCTACGTTAGAGACCGGTTTGTGCGTGATTCCAAAAGACCGAAACAGAAAACAGACACAACACAAGCTAATATTGCATATTATTTTATATAAAAAAACACAAAGTAACATTATTAATTCCGGCAGGGTACGCGAATTAAGAAGGGATGAGAGCTAGGGCTGCATCCACTGCGCCGAACTTTTTTTATTTTTTTAGCCCTTTTTTCAAAAAAATTCACAAATATATTTCTGGAGGTATGATTTCAAAATCTGGACCTTTAGCTCGGCCTCATCGTGGCGCCGAGATTACACGTCTCGGCGCCATAGATTTTGGCGTCTAGGTCTTGGGCTCGACGTAGACGTGACGATGACTTGGCAGACAGCTTGACGTCGTAGATCCTGGCGCCGAGCCTGTGAAAGCTCTAGTTTGGTTTTTGGTGAATTGATGAAATCCTAAGTGCTAATCTAGTTTATCAAAGTGTTCATGAGATAGGTAGTGCATTCTAAGTGATGAGGCAAATGAAGATCATGACGTGATGATAGTGATTGCATGGTAATGATCAAATGCTTGGACTTAAAAAGAAGAAAGAGAAAAACAAAATGCTTAAGGCAAAGGTATAAGTTGTAGCAGCCATTTTGTTTCGGTGATCAAGACACTTAGCGAGTGTGATCACATTTAGGATCGATAGCCGTACTATTAAGAGGGGTGAAACTCGTATCGAAATGCGATTATCAAAGTGCCACTAGATGCTCTAACTCATTGCATATGTATTTATGATCTAGTGGAGTGCTAACATCCTTGAAAATATTTGTGAAAATATGCTAACACATGTGCACAAGGTGATATACTTGGTGGTTGACATATTTGAGCAAGGGTTAGAAACTTCACCGGCGGAGTGTCCGGTGGCTTAACCCAGGTGAACGGAAGTCACTGTAAGTGACCGGACGCTGGTCTCAGTAGGACCGGCGCATCCGGTCAGTGGCAGCAGTGAGCGCAAGAAATGACCGGACGCTCAGGGCCTGAGTCCGGTCAGTATGACATATGATGACATATGCGGCACACAGGGGAGACATTGAGTGACCAGACGCTGGGTGAGTTCGGTCGGGCATGACCGGACGCGTCCGGTCGTGATTTTTCGCTTCTAGATGCTTACTAGAAACGACCGGACACTGAGGTCCTGCGTCCGGTCACTTCAAAGCAGCGCGTCTGGTCACAACTTAAATGTACTAATAACCGTTGAGATCGGGCGATCAGCGTTTGAAGCAGGGGACACGTGGCACACATCGCGCGATCAGACGATGGGGTCTAGCGTTCGGTCGATATAACCGGCGCGTCCGGTTGCCCCGTTTTTCAGTGGACTGAGGAGCCAATGACTCTATTTCTTAGGGGCTTCTATTTAAGCCTCATGTCCGGTTTAAGCTCACTAACTTGGCCATTTGCATTGACATAGCAACCTTGTGAGCTTAGCCAAAGCCCTTCCACTCATCCCCATCATTGACTCATCATCTTTGTGAGATTGCGAGAGAATCCAAGCGCATTGCTTGAGTGATTGCATCTAGAGGCACTTGGTGTTCGTGTTTTGCTGCGGGATTCGCTTATTGCTTTTGGTGGTTGCCACCACCTAGACGGCTTGGTGCAGCAGTGAAGGATTGGCACGAGTTGGTGATTGTTCGTGGCCATCTCCCGGTGATTGTGAGGGGTCTTGTGCCTTCCCCGGTGGAGCGTCGAAAGGTAACTCTAGTGGATTGCTCGTGTCACTGAGTTACCTCACTTGTGGGTAGGTTCTTACGGTGTCCAATTGTGTGGACAAGGTTCGTGCAACACCTCTTAGCCGCCGAACCACCAAGTGTTGGTCGACACAACGGGGACATAGCGTGTTGGCAAGCACGTGAACCTCGGGAGAAAATTGGTTGTCTCTTACCCTTTGGTATTCTCCCGGTGATTGATTTAGTACTCATCTTGTGATTGGTTCACTCCTCTACATGGCGGTATAATTACCCCACTCACTCATTTATATTCTTGTAAAATAGTTGTAGCAAGCTCTTTAGTGTAATTAGAATTGAGAGCATGCTTTGTTGTTTTAAGTTCGTCTAGTAGAACTCTTTAGTATAGCAAGTGTGAGAGCTCTTAGTGAGTAGTGAGTTAGCAAATTGTGTGCCTAGTGATTATAGTAACTAGAATTGTTGGATAGGTGGCTTGCAACCCTTGTAGAGCTAGAGCAAGTTTGCATTTCACTATTTGTTATACTAATCAAATTGCTCTAGTTGATTTGTAGATTTTTAAATAGGCTATTCACCCCTCTCTAGCCATATTAGGACCTTTCAGCTTGGCGTCGTGGTTATTGGCGCCGAGAACGGCTCCAAGATCTATGGTGCCAAGGTGGTGTTTTAACCTAGCCCCCAACCTTTCTGCCCGAGCCTTCTTCCTCTTCTTTCTCCTCTCTTTCGGTTTTTTTTGTCTCCCCACTTCGCCCTACCTCACGAATCAGCATATTGAACCTTGGAAGCTTTGATTTGATTCGTAGATCTTCGAGAGCAAGGTATCCTTGCTCCCTTATAGTTTTTTTCACGTCGATTCGGTATATATTAGTCAGATTTTTTCAACTTAAGAATCATCATTACTTAGGGTTTCATGCAATTTTAATATTTATATTATACAACCGTAGGATGCCAAGACGTGGAAAAGCTAGCAAACCAAGGTAACCTCAGCACACGTTGTTATGTTAAGGGTTCATTATTGTCTGATCAAATGGAAAACCCTAGGTATAGGGTTTAATGTTAATTGATTTCGTTTCTTATAACGAAAATGACTAAATTGTAGTTATGGCCGGATGACCGAAAATGTCTTCGACCGATTACCTCTGTCTAGTGGTGTTCCAGTGCCTATGTGCTTTTATGATAATCCTTGCAAGGTAGCCAAGTCTGATGAAGAGGACACGTATAGGCAGAGGTATTGGATGTGTTCCAATTTTGCGTTTGAGCCTACACTTTGTCAGCGCCGCATTAACAAGATGGTGAGGAATTGATGTTTGTGTCATATGACATCTTGCATGATTTTTGTTTTGTAACAATTGTATTTTTTGCAGACCCCTCCACCGCTCTGTGATTTTGAGTAGTGGATCGACACTGAGATCAAGCCTGAAGACAAGGAATGGATGCAGAAACTGTTGCGGTGGGAGGCAGAGGACAAGGAGATGATAGAGAAGAGACACAGAGAGGAGGCTGCAAAAAGGAGCATAAGGAAGAGGAGAAAAGGAGGCATGTTGTTGTGTACAGGGAGGAGAGGGAGAAGAAGCTTGAGCATGCACGCCGAGTGAAAGCAGCGATGGAGGAGAATCCCGATGCCCTGAGGAAGGGAAAGTGGCCTCGTTGCACTCAGTAGTCTCCATGACTTACTAGTTCTATGGTTTATTCATAAATAATGTTGTCTACTGTCGGCACGTACTTCTAGTACTATTGTGTTGTTTAATGTGGCATAGTACTGGACTTTTCATTATGTAGCTGTTTTCATTATTTGTGGTCATAATATTCAGTATAATATTGCGGACGTAGTGAAATGTGATCACATGCTGCAAACAAAACCTAACAAAGTAGGGCATTATATAATTCAACACATAAAACACATGAAATGGCATGTGAGAACATATACCGAACTAGGGTACAGAGTTTCTTCGACTAAACCTAATATGCCTTAGGTAATTAAACCAAACAACAAATAAATGGATATGCTATGTGAATAAGATAGGGTCGTCCTATTAGTATGACCACATAGCAAATTATGTTGCACCTTCTCCATAGTAGCATCCCATTGTTGGTGGTGGTGGTGGCGGGGGTGACGGCGGAGGCCCCTTGTTCTTGTGGTTAGGACATGTGTAATATGGATCATTGCAAAGTGCCTTCTGTGAATCGGCACCATTGTTGTTGTCGTCCTGTTCGTCGTCCTTGTAACCACTGCTAACTTTCCTTTCTAGATTGAAGATATGGTCCTGCAGGTAGTAGATGTACTCCGCATGCGGATAAATAGGTCGAGGATCGACCCACCTAGTGAACCCATAGTTTTCTTCAGCCAAAGAAGACTGCAATAAGTATGTCATGTAAGTTGTATAGAAGAGGAACATATTAAAGAAACAAATAGTAATAGCAATTACCCATGCTTATGGGCATTTGAAGAAACAACGACCTTCATCTATTCCCTCGGTGAACATCTACACTAGGCAGTCCTCACCATGCATGCATTTGGCCACTCTTCTTTTCGTTCATCGTATCCTCTCAGTGGTGTCTCTTTGGTGAAATCACTTTTGCTCTCAACTGGGAACCTCTCATAAAGAGCTTCCTCAAAGAAATCGGGACCAAGAGAACCCTCCCACACAATGGTAGTTCCCTTCCCCTTTCATCTCCCTCTAGATGACCTTCCAGACATTGGTACTGCAACAAAAGAAAATACTAGTTGAGAAGTAAGTAGCAATACATCCAACATTGCGTATATATAGGCAAAGGTAGGTTTAGTTGCCGTTTCAATATGTTATAACTGGTCAAAAGAAGCCTAATTAGTTTCATTGAAGAGCCTATTTTAATGGACACTGAAAAGCCTAGATTCGTTTCCTAAAAAGTCTATTCGTCGTTGACATGATAAATCACTGAAAAGCCTAGATGCTATAGGTGTACTATATAAGTTAAGTGATAAATCGCTGCTATCATCGTACTCCTCGTCCTTGTAACTAAAAAGTCTATTTTCATTGTCTGAAAAACCTAGATTCGTTCACTGTTAGTGAAAAGCCTAGATTCATCTACAAAGCGTCTGTACGATACGATTGGACTATACGCGTTCTAATGAATTTACATTTAATCTGTGTACTACATTTATGCCTTTTTAGCAGTGTAGTATAATTAATGATTAATGAAAAAAAAATCGCAAGAGTTTCCCTTGTTTCAGGAGCATCCACGGTTACAAGCAGAGACATCATTATATAATCCAAACATTTAATCGTCCAAAGAGCATAATGCAACCACATCGAACATCACAATCAACATAACATGTCCGGCATAGTCCAAATAGTCCACAATATCCATACAGTCCCAAATAGTTATAGGAAAGTAACTACAAAGTCCATAGTCTTACCCTCACTGCCTCCTAGTCTTACCCTTACCCTTGTGACCAAGAGTGTTGGTACCTATAGTGTAACGGTCAGGTGGACGACGTCGCCTAGTGCCTGAAGGCTGTGTAGGCTGAGTCGAGGGAGCATCCTGGAGCTGAGACAGGCCAAGCTTCTCGTGCCTTTGGTCCACGTCATCGTCCTCCTCGTCCTCGTACGCAATGCCTATGGACCCTGTAGGTGCTTAGCTAGAGGAACCTAAGCCTCCTCTGCCTATGAAAGGAACCTGCACGTCTTGCGTCATGGCTGTCCTATAACCACAATGAGCAGCCACACGGTGTAGCCAACATGACAACCTCTCTTGTACAAAATTATGTTAACTGAAAGAATCTAACGTATTAATAATATGTTTGAAAGAATATTTTGAATCTTACGTCTAGGAAGCTACGCGTGTTGTCGTCCCTGACTCTCGGACGAAAGCACTCAATGTCTTCAACGGAGCATTTGAGGTATTGCCCTACAACAAAGTTCTCAGTAATAATACTTCTCAACAGATAGCAACAAGTTTTATTTTCTTTTGTAGAAGAAAAATTCACTAAACAACTACTAGGACTAAACCCATTCGAATTTGTACCGTCACCTACAGGTCATCACAATATCCATTTGGTCATGCATCAAACTCCATCCAGTCCTCTTCTAAAGGCATGATTATGTTGCATGATTGAATTAATTATAAGGATGCTACGGCTCGAAGGTGCCACTAACTAAAATAGATATCTCTAACGCATAATGTATTGGTATGCAACTTAACATAGAAAAATAAGGCAATTGACTTACCACTCTGTCCAAGATTGGTCCTACCTCCACCTGCCTTCCTGCACGAGTTGATTGGTCATACGCTGTGTCTTCATCATCGGAGGACTCGATGTTGGCGTAGTCATCTTCTGTCCATTGTAGCCTCAGCCTACAACGTGCCACACGTTGGTACCAAACTTGGTAGCGCCTGAACTCATGGTTCGTGTGTGGCTCGTTGTTCTCGTCCACGTTGTCGTGCAACAGCTCTCATTGTTCAATGTAGTACTGGTGGTGCTTCTCCCAGACAAAAATCTTTCTGTTCTTCTGACGATCCAACCTGCACGTATGTCATCATTACTTCAATCCATGTACATGTCACCATATTAATGGAAATGGACCATCACGAGATAATTGAAATAGCAAAACACTTACTTGTGTAAGTCAACGCCAGCCGAGAACGGAGCTGTTGGCCAAAGCTGTCTCACTCTAAATTGGCGTGCAACTCTATCTGGCAGGTGAAACTCGACAACATAAAAATGGATTAGAGGGCACCTCATCCTATAGAAGTCATCGTCGCACCCACAAATGTTGCTCAACTGAAATGGAAGTGCTCCCTCTCCATCACACGGCTCCCATGACACCTGCAAACATGTCCAAACAAGATGTTAGATGCTATACTAAACCATTTCAAACTAGCATGGGAAATAAAATTTACTTACAGTAGACGCCATGAGCATGTCTAGCTCGTTCGTGAACTCAATGTACGCCTGTTGTAACCTAGCGTGCGGAACCCTAACCTGGTCCCAAAGGTACGCCCACGTCGGCTATCGACATGGAGGCTGACTTGGGAACCACTCACAATGAGCCAAAACCTCGGGACGGCCGATTGGTAGATAAGCCCACATCCACAACTGGAGTAGGTACACGCATCCACCAAGTGACGCTGAGGATGAAGTCCGACGACACGTCTTGCAAAGCTGCCAGTAAAGAAAACCCAACACTGTAGAGCTCTAGCTGTACTGACCTGCCTAGTCCTAGTCACTAAGGCAGTGGACCCACATCCACGACGCAATGTCACCCGTGGCATCGAGGAAGAGAACACAGGCAAACAGGTGTAGGATCCACGCCCTATAATGAAACATAAACTTTGAAATGTACAAATAATTGACACAATTACAAGCATAAATTGAGATATGCATAATTAATTGAATGAATATGACAAATATGAAATAATGAAAACAACCAATAGTCGCACCTCACTAATCTACCAATGGCAAGTGCGTGAATTGTGGCCCAGTCTACCACACTTGTCGCACTCGTACTGCTCGGGGTTAGTAAGAAATGGAGTTCCTCTCCCATGCCTCGTTCTTCTGGGTATCTGATCCATAACCATCCTGTGCCTCGTCCTCTTCCTTGATCCACGCTTGTTCCAATGGTAAGCTGGATCCACAATGTACTTTGGCCCATCATATGGAGGCCACTCTCTAGGGTACCGAAAAGGCACGAAGCGGGGGCTCCATGTGTGCACAAGCGTGTTGACACTGAACTCGTGAAATATCCCGCTCTTGATATTATAGTTGCGATGCCTAGCTGCTGCCACCAAATGGGAACATAGAAAGTGGTACTGCCTTGGTTTACCACAAGTGCATGTCTAGATTCAAAGCTTTGATTGCATTGAAAAGTATTGGCAGCTGCTCATACCCATCCTCCCAGTCCCCATATATCATCTTCCACGCTTGCTGCTTAGCCCTCCAAGCTTTACCATAAGTTATCACATAACCTCCATACAACGCCTCAACGGTCCTGATAATTATCCTAACCTTCATGTTGGGTTCTCCCTGCAATATTCCCATCAATCGCTTGGCAATGAGGGTAGATGTCAACTGTCGATGCTTTAATGTCAACACATGGTCAGCACAGTTGTGTGGCCCGACAACTTTTGTGATCTTCCACTGTCCGATGACCTTTTGCTTCCTTGCACAAACCCTCCATGGGTAGCGTTCCTTATCACATACAACTGTGTAACAACGCTCCGCATATGAATGCAAGACCTTGTAAGGTCTCTTTCATATCACTGCAAACGCCTGCAACCACCTCTTCAATGCAGAAAGGTCCTTGAATACCCTCCCATTCTCAATTACCATGTTTGGGTCGGCCTCAGGAGCTTCTAGGAGCTCATCATCACATCCTTCTGCACACACCTGATCGGAATAAGCAAGATCGCTGAACTCGTGAACTCTTGGATCATGGCAGCCGGGAAAGATACGCCTCAGCATCTCAACATCACTCTCTATTAGCTCTTTAATAGGACGACCATCATCAGAATGAAGAGCCCTTGCCATCTTATATGGCTCTGAATCATTCATAATTTCAACACTATTGAAGCCACGGAATCCATCTCCACAGAGCACTTGCGCAGCAACAGTGGGCACATCCACATTGTCAGGAATGTCTACTGCAACATAAGTAGAAAAATGAGAAAAGAATGAAAAATTGGATGTAAGGAATGGGGTAAGCTCCTGATAACCATGCGGATAAGACACTCACTCGGATGATTCTGTGTCAAAGGGATCTCATGAGGAGGATATGCCACAACATCATGAGTCTAACAAGCATCTTCAACTAGCTCATTGGGGGCAGATTGAGCATCGAGAACCGTAGGTGCAACCTCCACATCCATATCAGGTTCTCGGATGGGAGGGTCCAAGTGTGCCTATTGACCCATTGGTGGGGAAAACCCATGAGGGATGGGATCAACTAACACCCGACGCACAACCACGTCCAAACATTGCAACTGGCTCTTCATAGCCGATCTCACATAGTTCTCCCACTGATCCGCACACCCAATTGGGATCATTCGCCTGAGGATGTTGGAAGGAGAACCTAGGTGTAGTACACCCTCAATTGCAATGCCATCATCATCATTTCCATGGCAATGCAGCTCCTCCTGAGCCCTTACAACCATCTCACTAAATGAAGGCCTATCATTGAATAGCACAGGCACGTTTTGCCTGTCAACAAACTCAACATATCCATAGCGATCGCTTTCAACGGTGCCTCCATGATATATGGTCACTAGGTGGCCCATCTAGTTCAAACACATAACGAAACACATGTCCTTTAGTCCAAATTAGACGATAGATAGTACCTAACAAGTAATTTCTAACTATAAACTAAGTAAATAAGATAATAACTACATATATATATACAATGTACTCACTAAATAGCTAGATCCTATTTAGTTAACTAAATATATAACTACCTATCTAAGTAGCTATTGTAACACCCTTGGTGTTACATTATACTATTTTTGAAAACACTGCATGAGCATCTTACTTGTATGTGAATGTGTGTAATCTAGGGTATAAATCAATTTTGGAAATTGAAACGTTCTTTTGAAACGTGAACCGAATGTTACATGGTATGTCACGTTGTATCGCTTAGACGGGGAATTACCCATGGTTGGGTACGTGAGTCACTAGCTAGCTTAGTGGGTAGCTTGGAAACCAAAAGTGACACGAACCCGAACGAATAACGTAGTCGTTTCTTAGGTCGGAGGGTGGGTCGACAAGGCATAATTCGGACATTTTTAGGTGACGATCGGCTTAAGAAGTGGCGAGGTGCTTTAGATCAGTTTGATAGCCCTATATACCCTTTGGAGCATAGAACAACTGGTTTGGCGTTTGGAGCATCGGGTTCGAGTTTTTGAGCCACTTTAAAAAGCGTGCACGGCACATTGCCCATCTCTGGGCACGGTCACCACCTCGGCCTGGCACCACACGCTGGCCACTGCAACTCTGAATCAGCTCTGTGACTGGCGCCCAGAAGTAGGAAAGTTAACATGCATCCACTATAAAATGTCTAAGCCTACATCAGTCGGTTATGCTAGATGTAAGCTAATACTCTCAAAGTTGTACGCTTGTAGCTTGACTGGCCCCTGCTTTGCTTGGCTTCAAGCTCCGCCACTGCGCTCGCTGGCCGTCCGGCCATTACTGCCGCTCGGTCCGCTCCGCTGTTGCGTGCTGGGCTTTCGACTCGTGTGCACACATGCGCGCACTGGGGTCCATCGGACCTGAATACTGCCTCCTCCATCATATCCATTTGCGACACTGCCGTCGCCACGTCTGCTTGCGTGTTCGGCTCGTCCGAACTAATGTCGCCACTCTCCTGAGCGCTCACGCTCATCGACTGCACGGCCTTCATTGCTCCTGTTGATGTAGCACAACTGCACACGCGTGGGACGATTGCCTCACTGCGCCTTCACGACCGTGTCCGCTACCACGCTCAGCGCCGAGCCTAACTTCCTTGTTTCACAGTCGCCGTGTCGCGGAGCTACGGTCACGCGCCGGAATGCCGAACTCGTGCGCACATCTGAGGGTCGCTATGATGTCCTGCATCATGCCAAGCCCGCCGCTGTTGTAGTCATACGCTGTCGGGGGCCTCAGTTGGAGTTTTCCCCATCGTCGAATCCATTTAGCCGAACGCCGTCGCTCACAAATTAGCCGAGGTGCAGTCCATCACTTTCCAATTCACCGTGCGCCTTAGCAGCTAGAGTGGTTAGCTTCCTATTGGAGTCGTTTCGGCGGGTTTACATCTTACGGTGAGGTAATGGGGAGAATTCCCCCACGGCGGGCTGCCATGGTCGGCGAGACGAGTTCTCGGCCGGGGCGCTGCTCCTTGCTCGTCTATTTCAATCGGGCATGGCGGTTGCCTCTCCTTGACTCCTTTTCCTCGTCCGTGCAATGGCTCCACTGGCGGTGCTGTAGATCGCTGGGGACGTCCTCTCGGTGGCCGGCGTGAATCGGAACCACACTCGAGCAGGCAAGCAGAGCAAGCTAGCAGCCAGCGGTGCATACTGTTGCTATTAGCTTGTTGACATCAGCCTGACGTCATCCTTGAGTCACACACATTTTAGGGCCGTTTTTGTGTAGGAAAATAAATCAGTGAATACATTTGAAATACGCCGTGGCCTGCTCTGTTTGCCTGGGCCAGCTCGCGCCGCGATCTGCGCTCCCGCCTGCGCCGCTTGCGCTAGCGTCGCGCCCTCGCTGTGGGCCGGCCTGCCCGCTGCCGCGCTCGCGTTGCGCCCCCGCCGTGGGCCGGCCTGTCTGCTGCCTCGCTCGGTCCGCTGCGCTTGCATCCGCGCCTGCAGCCGCCTGGGGCCAGCTCGTCGTGCTGGGCCGGCCGCGCCGCAGCCGCCTGGGCCAGTCCGTGCTCGCCGCGTGGGCCGCCGCCCTCGCTTGTGGCCACGCGCGCGCCCCTATCGTGACCGGGCTGTCCGCCCCGTGTTGGGCCGCCGCCGCTCCTGCCTGGGCCGCTCGTGTGCGGGCTGCTCGCGCGCGCACCCCGCCCGCCTTGCTGGGCCGAGCCGCTCGGGTTGGGCCGTGCAGTAGGATTTTGTTTTCCAAGTTCCAGTAAAATGTAAATGCTTATTCAATTTAGTTTTCAAACTAAATTTTGATAATTTGTGGTAAATTTTGTAGATGTTTAAAATAGTAAAACCAAGTTTGTTAGGTTCACAAAAATACCATCTACCTGTTAGTGTATTTAGATTGTAGTTAGCTTTGACGATGGTAGGTTCATAAATTCAAACTAAAGAGCTTAGTATTATGTAGATTAATATTTGTAGAAATTTTTTGTGGGAAATTGGTGATAGCTATAGCTATGAAAATTTTATAGTAGACTCACTAGATTATTATGTACTTGCTATAAATTTTATAGTCCTAGAGTAGGATGAAAAATAGAGTAGCCATTGTCTGTGCTTTACTATATATAGCGTAAATCAGCACTAGGAGTAAGAATACCTGTAGTTGCTATAATAATAATGAATGTTATACTTCAAACTTGTTGTCGATAACAAGAGATAGCTTAATACCGTGGTCGGTAGCACTAGCTTAGTAGTTAGACAGATGTGCTTTTGTTCTAAGAGCTGCTGTTGCTATATTCCTAAGTATTGTATCATCATTTCGTGCATATAGATCACGAGCTGGTAGACTTCGTACCTGTCGGCAAGCCAGAGTACGATGAGGTGATCGAGGAGTACGAGGAGGAGATCCTTGGGCAAGAGGGAGCCCCGAAGCCTGTTGATGCTGACCCTACTGACCCGTCGCCTGCTCAAGACAAGCCCCGGTGCATAACCCCTATTTTTAATGATCACTGAATATATATATGTGATGTGCATTTAAGTTACAGACATTTTATGGAAACTATCTACATAAATATATCTATCCATGAGTCCTACTAGTACAGGTCGAGTAGCTGCTATGCCTAGGATATCGGTAGCGTGAGTAACCTGTCATTACTCGCAAATAGGTGATAAAATATAACCACTCATGATAAAATGGTGGAAAGGAAAATGGTGACCGGGCAGGAATATGGTTTGGGTACTGGTGGGTGTAAGGGGTTGTGTCCTGCGGCCAACAGTGCATGACTTGGTTACACTTTTTCCCTGTCCGTGTCGATTAAGGACCGGTCGTTGCAATGGACGCTAGGCAAGTCACAGATCTATTGTCCAGAGCGTATACTTGGGTATGGGCGTAGGGAAGACTTGTTGCTCTCTTATCGCGGATTCGGCTCTTTTTGGACCGACTGATTGGAGGCAGAGATGGTGGAGGTCCTGGCACCACACTGAGTCCGAGACTCAGGAGTGGGGGCTTGGAGTCCAAGTTTGGACGGGGACATGGACACCCGGGACAGGAGGGTGATGGGTTAGTCCTGCTTGTGCATGGGGTACAAGTGAGGCGTGTGTTTTTGGGGCACCCAGCTGGGCACATTGGTTCGCGAATCACCGCCGAGTCGATACGACTTGTCTTAACTCTAGCATCGTAGTAAGAACTAAAAGATGAAAGGTGATGAAATGGAACTGATTGTTCAACTCTTGCTTGAAAGTAGAATAGGTGCTTATATAGACTATAGATAATAACCTAACGCGGCCAATAATAATAACCTAATAAGGTCCCACTATTAGTATTGGTTTCTGCAAAAATAACCAGCAAGCCATAAAGCTTCTCATACTCCTTGGAGTCGGGAAATTATTCCCACTAGTCGGGTAAGTCTTGCAAGTACATTGTGTACTAAGGGTTTATTTACCCCTGTTGCAGGTGATGCATGAGAAGTACCTTGTGTGGAGGATTCTTCTGGTGGGCTTAGACAGATCCTCGTCCCTATCGCTAGATGTATATTTTTAAATTTCCCTGTTTATCATTCCGCACTCTGATATTTGGTATTGTAATAATGTACTTTTTAAGAAACTCTGATGTATGAAATAGACAAGTATTGTAACTCGTTCTCATTATTGGATCCTTGGGGAAAATATGGATCTTTTGGGTTCTCCCTTGAGGTGTGCCCGACAGATACCGCCCGGTGTAGCTTGCTTTTGGAGTGCTTAGTGTCTGGTAGAAGACGAGCGCCTCCGTAAGTGTGCTATTTCGGATGGTTCTGCCACAGCTATCTAACTATATCTATGCACCTATGTATCTATGTTTCTATCTATCTACATATCTATCTCACTAGATCACTAACTAAATCAACTACCTGAGTCATCACATTAACTAGTAAATAACAAATGCCCAAACTACTATACTACAATCAAAGCTAACTAAGTAGATACATTGCATATTCACAATTTTTACCTGTCCGACGAGTTCAAGAGCTTGTGGACAGCACCCCCTCCCCTCGGCCCTTGCCAAAGGCCACCGCCCTCGGCCCTAGGACGGCCGGCGGTAGGTATGTGGACGGGGGCGCGGACGTCGACGGAGTCGCAGAGGACGCCGGGATCGATGGCCCTAGGATGGACTCGCAACAGATGTCATGCGTGGGTGAGGGCGATGAGCCGGGCCGGCGGTGGAGCGGCCGGGCGCTGCAGGGGCCGGGGTCGGTGGTGCCGTGGCCAGGGCCGTAGATGTTGATGGAGTCGCAGCGGACGCCGGGATCGATGGCCCTAGGACGGAGTCACAGCGGACACCGGGCGTGGGTGAGGGCGATGAGCTAGGCCGTCGATGGCGCGCGGCGGGCGCGGGACGGCCGGCGCCCCACGCGGCGAGGCGACACGAGAGGCCTAGGGCTGCGGGTGGCCAGCACTGCTACGGGCGGGCGCTGGACGCGGGCGAGGTGGCGGTGGCGAGCGCGGGCCGCAGGCGTGGTGGTGGGCGCCGGCGAGGGCGCGATGGTGGGCGGGCGTGGGCCGCCGGCGCGATGGCGGTGGCGGGCGCGGGCGCAGGCGAGGGCGCGGGCGCGGGGGGCGGTGCGGGCGCGAGCGCGGTGGCCGGGGCAACGCGCGGCGGCAGACGCAGCGCCTTGGCCCGAGAGAGAGAGAGTGGAAGAGAGAAAGAGAGAAAGGAAGAGAGGGCCCATACGTAAGACAGGGCTCGACGCCAATAATCACGACGTCAAGCTCGGCGTCAAGATCCATGGCGCCGAGCTTGGCGTCGAGATCCACGGCACCGAGTTGTCTGCCGTGTCAGCGTCCACGCCGCCAACGTGGCCCCGACCTAGGCGCCAGAATCTATGGCGCTGAGATGCGTAAGCTCGGCGCCACGAACAATGGCACCGAGCTAAGTGTCCAGATTTTGAAGTCATACCTCCAGGGGCATATTTGTGAATTTTTTCAAAAAAAAGGCTAAAAAATAATAAAATCGGGCGACGTAGCGCGCGGGCCGGGGGAAAGCGGAAGAGCGAAGCGAGGACGATGAAAAGCGTTCAAGTGGACAACAGCGCAACCGCCTTCCACCGTGTGACCGTGTGGTACTGTGGTCCGCAGCACTGCAGCAGTGAGTAGGCCCGCCGTGCGCCGGATCCCCCGTGGCCGCGGCCCTTGCTCAGGGCATTGTGGTGCCCACCCACACGCATTCGCATCGATCGCAGGCCGGAGCCCGAGGCAAGGGACAAGGATTTGGGGCCGGCCTAGAAAGGGGATTTTTTTTAATATTTTCTTAAACTATTTTTAAATAAAACACTGTTTAATTTTTTTAAACTAATATTTTTTGTCGTGCCTATTTAAATGGCACGGCGAAATCGCGTTGCCACGCTATGCATGTTAGAGTGGTAGGAGCGGTGACGTGGCAACGATCAGACCGTTGAACGCTGATGTGGCCGGGACCGCCTGGGCGCGGTAGTGACGCACCACGGCAAATGGCGTGGCAAAGCCCAGGACGTGATTGATTTGGCGCACGACGCTGAGCGAGCGAGCAGGCACACGTCTCTCGCTCGCTGCACCCAAGCCTCCTGCCTCCCGTCCACTGCTCTGCACCGAGCGAGCGAGCGAGCGCACGTGTCTCTCTCACTGCATGCACCTGCAGCGTGCCGTCCCGTGTCGGAGGGAACGCGGTGTGGTGTGTGGGCTCCGTGACCGCTTGCGCGCTCATCGCATCCGTTGACAGCACCTCATCCGACTGTCACAGAATCGAGTGAGCCAAGAATTAAAAACACTCGAGTGACCGCTAGATTTACCTCATTAACATACTTTACGAGACGGATGGAAAAATAGTTTGAAAAAATAGTTTAAAAAATTAAATAGTGTTATATTTAAAAATAGTTTAAAAAATGTTAAAAATAAAAAAATTCGCGAGATGATGGCCGCGCGGCAGCTTTTTGATCGCAACAAGCGAACAAAACCGAAAGCCAGTAGAGGCCCGGGTGCGGGCGCTCAGATGGTAAAGCGAGGACGGACAAGACGGGTGCCGAGGGAGAGTAGACGGGACGAGGCCACAGTAGGGTGAGAAGAACTGGCTGCTGGTAGCACTGCCGCCGCCGCTGCTGGCTGAACGTGGGTGGCTCCAGTGGCAGTTGATGGAACTGGGCCGGCAATTAATGGCTCGCCCATGCGTCGTCCTCCTGCCTCCTCCCGCTCTTCCGGTTTCCTCACGAAGGCAACGGCTCGCAGTGGCTGCCACGAGCCCACGAGCGGGCATGACACGGTGCTGAATGTGATCACTGCTTGCCTAGAGATAGCATCGCTACGGTGCTGAGCTTGGAGCTTGGACCAGCTTTTCGTGTCGTGTGTTTGATCCATCCGGATCATGATGCCTACTCCTGTGTACTGTACCGGCTACGAAAACAAAAACAAAAACAAAAACAAAAACAAAAACAAAAAAACAAGAATAGTAGCTCAGCCTGTGCAAAGGGAATCACGGCGATAATAGACGACACGGCGCTGCACGCGGACCATACCGCTCCTATCGCTCCAACATGCATGGCGCTCCAACATGCTGTGAGAGAGACGTGCGCTCGCTCGCTCGCTCGGTGCAGAGTAGTGGACGGGAGGCAGGAGGCTTGGGTGCAGTGAGAGAGAGACGTGCGCTCGCTAGCTCGGTCAGCGTCATGCGTCAAATCAATCATGCCCTGCGCCTCGCCGCGCCATCCGCCGTGGTGAGTCACCGCCGCGCCCAGGTCGACGGCGGTAGCCCCGCCACATCAGCGTTCAACGGTCTGGTCGCTGCCATATCACCACTCCTACCGTGCCAACATACATAGCTAAAAGTGTTAGTTTTGAAAAATAAATAAATAATATTATATTTAAAAATAGTTTTAAAAAAATGTTAAAAATAAAAAAAATTTGAGACGGAAGGTAGGATTAGCTGCACAATTACCATCATACCGCAGCCTGTGTTTATTTACTTTTTACAAAACAAACTCATTTTACGTTCCTTCCCACCCGGCAAAGTGGCCGCTGCCAGTGTTTGCTTGTTCCCATGCACAAGGGAAGAAGGAAGGGTCTGTGTGTGCGCGGCGCGGTTAGCATTGTCACGTCGTGCTGCTGGCTACCGTAACATCATCTTATGCCCTGCCATCCTCCTACGTGCTATAGGATACAGTGGGCCTGTTCGCTGGTTGGTGCTGGTGCTGGTTTGAGTTGGCTAGTGCTGGTTTTTTTTGTGAGGAAAATACTATTGGCTGGCTGGTTTGAGCTGGCTGAAACCAACAAACGAACAGGCTAAGTGTCATGCGCCTAGCTAGCTTGGGATGTCACTAGTCCATTGGTCCGTGCCATGCTCCTACGTGCTATAGGATACAGTCTCATGCACCTAGCTAGCATGGATGGTTGCCTCGCTAGTCCATTGGTTCGTGTCCGTCCGCAGTGCCAAACCAGCTGCTGATTCGTCCGTCCGTCTGGCTGCCCAGCTGTGACCAAAAAAAAAAAAAATCAGTTTCTACCACTAGCAAATACGTTGGGAGAGGCAGGGAGGGAGGGTCAGCTAAGCTAATCACATGCTTTCCGGCAAACCCCAGCTTCTGCTGCTGCTGCCCTGGTTCTCCCTCCCAGGCTCTCTGTCTCAGACCACACCTAGCCGTCGCCCCTGCGCCGGCCGCCGCTCCTGGCTCTCTGCCGGATGGAGCTAGCAGGCCGCCTCACCCTTCTCTCCGGCCGCGCCACCCTTCTCCCCGCGCCCCCTCTCGGCCTCTCCGCCGCCCGCGTTTGCTAGCTCGCTCGTCCTCACGCCCCTCCGGGGACGCCGCTCCTAGCAACCGCGTTCGTCAGAGCTCTCCGCCGGACGGAGCTAGCAGGCCTTCTCTCACCCTTCTCTCCGGCCGCGCCGCCTTTCTCTCCGCCGCTCTCGGCATTTCCGTCGCCCGCGCCTGCTAGGTCGTCCTCACACTCGTCGACCACAGTAGGTAGTGGCGGTGGCATCCTCTCCTGCCCCAGAAGAAAATGGGAGAAGAAGAAATGGGAAACCCGGATGACCAATCGGGGCCGGGGTAAGTGCTCTCTCGCTCTTACATACCTTCCTTTTCACCAATTACAGAAGTACTAGTTGGGGTTTTGAGGAGAAATTAATTAAAAGGATTTTTTTTTCTTCTGTTCGTGACTAGTTTAATGTTTTGGATAGTGTGAAGTTGTGTGCTTGGCTGCTTGCCCTGTGTAGTATGAGTGTTTCCACACATGTTACTCAGTGTAGTACTACAAGTAGTAGTAGAGAAGATGCAGACTTTTTTTTCAAGCTTCGATTTTATATGCTTTCGTTAATAATGCCTGTTGGTAGTAGAGAAGATGCAGACCCTTTTTTTTTGGAAGCTTTGATTTGATATGCTTGCCCTTTTTCCTTGTAAAAAATAGACAGAATGTTCTAGTGCTTGAGTCTTGTACACCAAATGGCTCCTGATTACAATTTTCAAGTTATGTCCAGTCGGAATCAATGTCTATATATATCACCGCTGGATATATGATCTACCAAGCCAGATGTCTCAACATGCAACCTAACACAAATCTTCTTTGTTTTCATTATGTCAGGAAATATAAACTGAGTGTTGTATTGGATGACTTCATTTGGAAGCGTGAAGACGACACATCTTTCAAGGTGGATGGCGGTGAATTCAACCTTGGGAGAGACATAGACATCACAACATTCACTTGGAGAAGGCTCTGGAATGAATTGGAGGGTCATGCTACGATTCCTAGTGACGTGGATATTGAAGTCAAGATGTGTAAATGTAAAGATATGAAGGTCAAGACTAGCGATGATTTAGTATTTCCACATGATTCAAACTTTGAGGGACAAGATATTGTCCTCCATATCAAGGTGGTGGAGAAAACTGGAATGGTAAGTGAGGTGCAAGTTTAGCATCTGATCACAAGCCACATGCAACTTAACAATACCAATGTTTTTTTTCATTCTTGCTTCACTTGAGAGATGTGTGGTGGGGCGACTTTGGTGTCCCAGCATAGCAGGTCCCAAGCCCTGGTAAAGGAGGAGGGTTGTGTTAGGCGTAGCGAGCCAATGTAAAAACTTAGCCACTTAAATGGAGATGAAACCCGAAAGAAAATCGTTGGGGCGTAACCCTCTTAGCGACGCGCCATATCGGAACCCGGGTATGGTGTTAAATGGGCAAGGGCCGGGTCGTCACCCCCGTGACGCGCCGTGTCGTGATCTGGGCATGGTGTCAAGTAACCAAGGATCGGGTCGTCGCTTCCTTAGTGGCGCGCTACATCGGCGCCCGGGTGTAGTGAAAAATGAGCAAGGGTCTTCGCATCAGAGTCGACGGGTGCGAAGGGTAAGGAAGCTAGTCGAACCAACTAGGATCCGTTTAGGTAGTTGGAATGTAGGGTCACTTACAGGTAAGTTAAGAGAATTAGTTGATACCGCGACTAGGAGGCGTGTAAATATATTATGCGTTCAAGAGACTAAATGGAAGGGTGAAGGCGAAGGAGGTGGACAATCTGAGGTTTCAAGCTTTGGTACACAGGACATCATGAATAGAAATGGAGTAGGAGTTTTGATTGATAAGAGCCTCAAGAATGGTGTGGTGGGAGTGAGAAGGCAAGGAGATAGGATTATCTTAGTCAAGCTTGTCGTTGGTGATATGGTCTTGAACGTAATTAGTGCGTATGTCCCCAAGTAGGTCTCGACGAGAGTGCTAAGAGATTACCTGGGAAGACTTAGATGGCCTGTTAGAGCTATACCTAGTAGTGAGAAGCTTTTTATAGGAGGAGATCTTAATGGGCATGTAGGTACTACAAGCTTGTGTTTTTGAGGCGCTTCATGGAGGTTTTGGGTATGGTAGTAGGAATCGGGAGGGAGAAAGTTACGGACTTCATGGTAGCTTTTGACCCGATGATAGCCAACACTTTCTTTAGAAAGAGAGAATCTCATCTAGTGACCTTCATGGCGGACAACATCAGAGCTGCATTGACTTTGTCCTCGCAAAGAAGAAAGGACAAACGAGCATGCTTGGATTGCAAGGTGATACCGGGGGAGTGTGTTGTTTCTCAACATAAGCTTTTGGTGGCGATTTTTCGTTTTTCAAAAGTGCGTGCCGTGGGGATAAACAAGCTAAGATTGAAAGAACAAAGTGATGGAAACTGAAAGGGGAGACGTCAGAGGTATTTAGGGAAAGAGTTATCAAAGAGGGCTCTTGGAAGGAAGAAGACGACATAAACAATATGTGGGACAAGATGGCAACCAACATTCGGAAGGTAGCCTCGGGTGTGTGGAGTAACCAAAGGAAGGGGACGCGAGGCTAAAGACACTTGGTGGTGGAACGAGGAAGTCCAAAGGGCTATTAAGGAGAAGAAAGAATGCTATAGACGCTTGTACCATGACAGAGTGTGGACAACATAGAGAAGTACAAGGTGGCAAAGAAGACCGCAAAGCGAAGCAGCGTAAGTGTGGCAAAGGATAGAGCGTCTGAGGATCTTTATCAACATTTGAGTACTGAAGGAAGGAGAGAAGGACATTTATAGGATGGCTAGGGTTCGTGAGAGAAAGACACGGGACTTCAACCAAGTTAAGTGCATTAAGGATGAAAGGGAGCATCTCTTGGTAAAGGAGGATGAGATCCGACATCGATGGCAAGAGTATTTTGACAAATTGTTCAATGGTGAGAATATGGACACAACCTTTCAGGTTGAATGACTCTTTTGATGACACCAATAGGCGCTTTGTCTGCGGAGAATCCAAGAATCTGAGGTCGGAGAGGCGTTGAAAAGGATGAAAGGAGGTAAGGCGATGGGACCGGATGGTATCCCAATCGAGGTGTGGAGATGCCTCGGGGACATAGTTTGTAGTATGGTTGACCAAGTTGTTCAACCATATTTTTCGATCAAACAAGATGCCCGATGAGTGGAGGAGAAGTATATTGGTACCGATCTACAAGAATAAAGGGATATTCAAAGTTGTACAAATTACCGGGAATTAAGTTGATGAGCCATACTATGAAGCTATGGGAGAGAGTTATCGAGCATCGCTTGAGAGCAATAACGCTGGTCTCTATGAACCAATTTGGTTTCATGCCCGGAAGGTCAACCATGGAAGCCATTTTCTTAATAAGACAAGTTATGGAGCGGTATAGGGAGAAGAAGAAGGACCTACACATGGTTTTTATTGACTTGGAGAAGGCTTATGATAAAATACCAAGGAATGTTATGTGGTGGGCTTTGGACAAACATAAAGTCCCAACGAAGGCACGTCGGGCTCATTAAGGACATGTACAACAATGTTGTGACTAGAGTTCGAACAAGTGATGGAGACACGGATGACTTCCTCGATTAAGATAGGACTACATCAAGGGTCACTTTTGAGCCCTTATTTGTTTGCTTTAGTGATGGATGAGGTCACAAGGGACATACAAGGGACATCCCTTGGTGTATGCTTTTCATGACGATGTAGTGCTAGTTGATAAAAGCGGACAGAGTGAATCAGAAACTGGAGTTATGGCGGGAGACTTTGGAGTCCAAAGGTTTTAGACTTAGTAGAACTAAAACTGAGTATATGAGATGTGACTTCGTCACTACTACTCGGGAGGAGGAAGATGTTAGTTTGAAAGGTCAAGTAGTGCCTAGGATGGATACCTTTCGATATTTAGGATCAATGCTACAGAGGGATGGAGATATTGATGAAGATGTTAGCCATAGAATCAAAGCGTGGTGGATGAAGTGGCGGCAAGCGTCCTGTGTCCTATGTGACAAAAGGGTACCACGTAAGCTAAAAGGCAAGTTTTATAGGACGGCGATTAGACCTGCTATGTTGTATGGTGCGTAATGTTGGCCTCTGAAAAGACGACATATATTCAACAAATAAGTGTCGCGGAAATGCGTATGTTGAGTTGGATTTGCGGGCATACAAGAAGGGATCGAGTTCGGAACGATGATATACGTGAGAGATTAGGGGTAGCGCCAATTGAAGAAAAGCTTGTCCAACACCGGTTGAGATGGTTTGGACATGTGCAACGGAGACCTTCAGATGCACCGGTGCGTAGTGGAATCCTAAGCCAGGATAGTAACGTGAAGAGAGGCAGAGGAAGACCGAAGTTGACTTGGGTAGAGGCAATAAAAGGAGACTTGAAAGGATGGAATATACCCAAAGACTTAGCCTTAGATAGGAATGCTTGGAAGACAGCTATTCACGTGCCTGAACCTTGATGGTTTCTGTTGGGTTTCAACTCTAGCCTACCCCAACTTGTTTGGGACTTAAAGGCTTTGTTGTTGTTGTTGTTGTTGTTGTTGCTTCACTTGAGAAGACACTTAACAAATGTTCTTTTTTTTCTTTTGTTCAGGACATGAGTGTTGGGGATACTGATGCAGGCACAAATGTTTGCATAAATATCTAATCGCACTAAATCCTAACCCTATATGTTTGCATCTTTTCTACTTCCCTATATACATATGCCCTATATACATATGCAAATCCTAACTGTATATGTTTGCACCTTTCCTACTTCCCTATATACATATAATATGCAGAAGCGAAAAATCGATGAGATAACAAGTAAGAAGACTAGAAAGAAGAGTTCCAAAGGTATCGTCTATCACTTGGATTAGCTATATATGTATTATGTATCTTGGATTAGCTTTAGAATTTAGAAATTCATACATGTATCTGATTAGTATCTTGGATTAGCTATCACTTGGATTAGCTATATATGTATTATGTATCTTGGATTAGCTTTAGAATTTAGAAATTCATACATGTATCTGATTAGTATCTTGGATTAGCTATGTATACAGGATTAGTATCTTGGATTAGCTTTAGAATTTAGAAGTATACTTATTCTATTTTGTATTCTGTGTGTTGTGTGGCACAGAAAAAAAAAGACAGAAAACACAAGCCAGTGTATCGAAGCAGCTATCAGAGCCTCGTGGGCTTGTCAATCAACGTTTGATGTTAGTAACTATCTAACTTTCTTCAATTAGAAGTTAGCTTTCTTCAATGATTAACCTCTCCTCTCCACATGCAGATGTTATGCGAATTCGGTATTCCAATGCTATTCATTTACAAAACCACTTGTCTCATATTTGTTTAGGGATGACTACGGAGAAGATTGTGTGTCTCTCTTACTCACTATATCTTCACTCATATCAAATAAATAAATATACAAACATTTTAGAACATTTATGCACCATTTGCATGCAGGTGGTGTGAGTAGCAAGTGGTTCTTGTGTGACCAACGCCGCCTTATCGAAGATGCAAGGACAGAAGAAATTATAGATCCCAAAGATCTTACTCGTCATATCAAAGACCTTGGAGGAGAATTCAACAAGGTTGGCCAACAATAGGACCCACATGAATTTGTAACGTAAGATAATGCATGTCCCTTTTCGGTTCCCTTATGGGTCTTATTATATGTCTTTTGCTTGGTCGGTCTATTGGTCTTATTATGTGTTTTGTGATGTGATTATTATGTGTTTTGTGATGTGACTGATGTGATGGTGTGTTTTTGTGTAGTGCAACAAATAAACTCATGGAGACAAGTTCAAAGAAGCATGGATGGAACATTGTTGAAGATATATATGCTTTTAAGATGGTTTATGAGGTATGTAATTCCACACTTAAATTCAAGTTTCGATGAGGAAGTTTGTAAGTTTTGAGAAATAAGGAAAGTTTGTAGGGAAGTTTTAAGAAACAAGGGAGTTGGTATTAGGGAAGTTTTCATGGAAGTTTGCATTATTAAAGCTTAAAAAGAATAAAAGATTAGAAAGTAGTTAATGTTAAATTTGTTGAGCGCTTTAACATAACAATCGCCATATAAATGGGAAAACATACGCACTCATCCCATCCTAATGATAAACACTCCTTTGCTAAATATTTCACAATTTAGTGGCCTCGCGTCCTTTTGTCTATTCTTTCTCACCTCTAACTCCTTTGCTAAATATTTCACCTCTAACTATAAATTACGCATGGCAGCGTGAATGTATGAACTGTCAAGAGAAATGGGAAGAAACACCATTTGACTGTTGGTTTTTGCCTTCTCCCGTAAGAGTTGAAGGTAAAATTTGTGCATCATTGGAAGAAGGCTTGGAGCTATTTTTAGGAAAAAGAAAAATTTTCTACTTCGGAATGTGCAAAGTAAGTTTGGTGCACTTCTTGTTTATGCGCTTTTAGATTTCTTTTTTCTTTGACATAATTAATAACTGCAAATCGAGGAACAAGCAACATAGAACACATCTTAAACATATCTCAACCTTTTAGGCTTCACATGTGACAAATAGGTGAATATTTTGCTACCGTATGTTTCACATGTGACAAATAGGGTAGTGAGCGTGGAGGTGGTCTCTGGTGTTCAGCAGGGGCTTCGAAGCTCCAAGAGCTCATGCCCAGGGTGCTGGCCCTTGGTTCTTATGCGTTCAGCAGGGGCTTCAAAGCTCTAAGAGCTCATGCCCAAGGTGCTGGCCCTTGGTTCTTAGGCCTCGTGTTTTCTTATACTTTGTGGCGCGTTTCTAGACTAGTTTCGGGGGTGTGGTGTGTGTGTTCGTTCCTTGTACTCTGGTCTGTCTATTTTTTATCACCACTTGAGAGACTGCTTTTAAGTGATATTTCTTCTTTGTGCCTATCTAATCATATTAAGGCCCTATTCGTTTTTCTTATAATCCGTACTTTTTAGCTTATTTTTTCAGCCGGAACAATGTTTTTCTCTCACAAAAATCAACCGGAACAGTGTTTGTGTTTCGGCTTGTTTTTTTAGCGAAGCGAACGGGTCCTGTTGGCTATCATCAACATTATTTATTTAAACATTATTATTATTTATTTAAATTAGTAGTAATCAATCTATGGACCCCTTCTATATATCAACACTTTTTTCTTCCAAGAGCAACCAATCACTAATGTGCAATCTATTTCGGATACTTGGTTGTGATACTTGGGCTTACTAATTTAGGAAGTCTTTTTGTCAAAATCTTACTTTAATGTACAATAAAAATTTTAAATTCTTTGCCTCTTTCAAACTATAACTAATTGTGTTAAACAAATTTTTGTCGCTTTCAAACTATGTTTCAAACAACTAATTGTGCCGTGCACACCTGCAACTCCTCCTTAATGACGTGGTCAATCAGTTCAAGTTGTTATTAAACCAGAGGAGGACAAGCATTTTTTATGCACTTGATTTTTCTATTTTTATATTGGTGCTGCTAGACTTCATCTATTCATAAAACTTGAACATAACAATAAACAAAGGTATTATCTATTCATAAAACTTGGACATAAAATTTTGACATAACAATAAACAAATGTATCATCTATTCATAATACTTGGACCTAAGAATAATACCATACCTCAACTAATTATGTTTCTTGTATTTTTTCTTGGATTTTTTCTTTATGACAATCATTTCTAGGATTTTTGGAATCAGATATTGTTCAATGCCTCCATAATAATCTATCACAGCATCAATATTCATATTATATTCATTCTAAAGCAAATCAACAAATATCCATGCTTGTGTGCGTTTGCTTTTGTCTGAATGGTAAAGGTGATGAAGATTCTTTAATGTTGTGCGGTCTCGTGAACTCACATGTGTTGTTGGAATATGTTTCAAATCAGTCACATCTGATAGAAGAACATCTATACATCTAATTGGTGGAACAGAGAGGCCCAGATTATCAAAAGCTCTGGTAATAGAGCCAATCATAAATGTTGATAAGATCAAGGCATCAAAAGAATTTAAATCCACAAGACCGTAGATTGGAACCCCCTTAGTTGCTTCCACAATTTCCTTAAAAGGGCCCTAGCTGTAACTGTAGGAAAACCCTGTGGAGTGATAAAATACATTTGTGTTTTGTATGAAATCCCATCTTTTTTAACTTAGAATATATTGTATACTTCTCCACAATCAGTATAAATCTGATCTTTCCCTTTCTTTTAATCCTGTTGATTTGGAATGTTTTATCTGGTATGACTCACCCATCCTTACAAAAAAGACGCTAACCACTATTTATGTACAATTTTACTTCTACATTAATATATCTCTTGGGTGTAACTGATATATTGAGAGAAAGCCTTGTGGTTTCAAGAAGAATACTAATTTTTTTCATAAGGTGTATGAAATTGATCTTATAGTCCTTGTTCTTCTCCTTCTCCTCCTCCTCCTTGGAGTCTTTAACCTTCTTCTTGGAGTCCCTCTTAGACAGACCTGGATCTTTATAAAATATCTCTTTTTGACACATTGGGGGATTTTTTCTTCTTAAGTTTTTTAAGATTGTTTTGAGAATGAAAAATATTCCCATTGTTTTTTTTGCAATTGCAGGGTCTTGTGTTGAGCGTCTCTTAGATCTGCCATGTATTCTAGGTAGACAGAAGTGGTCCATGCGAGAATCATATACAAGTGTTTTTGTGGAAGGCACTTCAAACTGATACTTACTTTCTTTAGGATCACAAAACCTCATTGCCTCTTTAATTCTTTTAATGACTATTTTGAGACACCGGTCTTGTGCTATGATATATCGCTCATTCATTTTGTTCTTGATATCTTCTTGAAATAGGGTCCAAGTTGTAGATAGCATATCTAATATGACAAAGAAATTTTAGATAGCATACCTAATATGACAAATAAGGCCATAATGGTACGAGAAAATATAGGAAATTTAAAAATTCTAGGGGTAGAATTGCTATCGTACCCGTTCTGGTCCCCTCTACTTCATGTTCTTCTTGAGAATATTCTAATTCATGTTCTTCTTGAGGTCTTTCATGTTCTTTTTGAGATGCTTCAGAAGTAGTAGGAGGAGGAGCAACGGAACACTTCAAAATAATAATATAATATGTACTACTATTATTATGTTCTACTATTATTTTAAAGTGTTCCGTTGCTCCTCCTCCTACTACTTCTGAAGCATCTCAAGAAGAACATGAAGTTGAGGGGACCAGAACGGGTACGATAGCAATTCTTCCTCTAGAATTTGGAATTTTTAAATTTCCTATATTTTCTCATACCATTATGGTCTTCTTTGTCATATTAGATATGTTATCTAAAACTTCTTTGTCATATTAGGTATGCTATCTACAACTCAGACCCTATCTCAAGAAGAACATGAAGTAGAGGGGACCATAAGGCTTTCTCTCAATATATCAGTTACATCTAAGGATATATTATTGGAGAAGTAAAATTGTACATAAATTGTGGTGAGCGTCTTTCTTGTAAGGGTGGATGAGTCATACCAGATCAAACATTCCAAATCAACATGATTAAAAGAAAGGGAGATATCAGATTTATACTGATTGTGGAGAAGTATACAATGTATTCTAAGTTAAAAAAGATGGGATTTTATACAAAATACAAATGTATTGTTATCACTCCATAGGGTTTTCCTACAGTTACAGTTAGGGCCCTTCTAAGAAAATTGTGGAAGCAACTAAGGGGGGTTCCAATCTACGGTCTTGTGGATTTAAATTCTTCTGGTGCCTTGATCTTATCAACATTTATGATTGGCTCTATTACCAGAGCTTTTGATAATTTGGGCCTCTCTGTTTCACCAATTAGATGGATAGGTGTTCTTCCATCAGATGTGACTGGTTTGAAACATATTCCAACAACACCTGTGAGTTCACGAGACCGCACAACATTGAAGAATCTTCATCACCTTTACCATTCAGACAAAAGCAAACGCACACAAGTAGGGATATTTGTTGATTTGCTTGTGAATGAATATAATGTGAATATTGATGCTATGATAGATTATTATGGAGGCATTGAATAATATCTGATTCCTAAAATCCTAGAAATGGTTGTCATAAAGAAAAAAATCCAAGAAACACAATTAGTTGAGGTATGATATTATTTTTATGTCCAAGTATTATGAATAGATGATACATTTGTTTATTGTTATGTCCAAGTTTTATGTTCAAGTTTTATGAATAGATGATACATTTGTTTATTGTTATGTTCAAGTTTTATGAATAGATGAAGTCTAGCAGCACTAATACAAAAATAGAAAAATCAAGTGCATAAAAATGCTTGTCCTCCCCTGGTTTAATAACAACTTGAACTGATTGACCACGTCATTAAGGGGGAGTTGCAGGTGTGCACGGTACAATTAGTTGTTTGAAACATAATTTGGAAGGGGCAAAATTTTGTTTGACACAATTAGTTATAGTTTAGAAGAGGCAAAGAATTTGAAATTATTATTGTACATTAAAGTGAGATTTTGACAAAGGGACTTCCCTAATTAGTAAGCCCAAGTATCACAACCAAGTATCCGAAGTAGATTGAACATTAGTGATTGGTTGCCCTTGGATGAGAAAAGTGTTGATATATAGAAGGAGGTCCATAGATTGATTACTAACAGTTTAAATAAATAATAATAATGTTTAAATAAATAATGCTGATGATAGTCAACAGGTCCCGTTCGCTTCGCTGAAAAAAGCCGAAACACAAACACTGTTCCGGTTGATTTGTTGTGAGAGAAAAATATTGTTCCGGCTGAAAAAATAAGCTGAAAAGTACGGATTATAAGAGAAGCGAACATAACCTTAATATGATTAGACAGGCACAAAGAAGAAATATCACTTAAAAGCAGTCTCTCAAGTGGTGGTGGAAAGTAGACAGACCAGAGTACAAGGGACGAACACACACACCACACCCCAAGAACTAGTCTAGAAACACGCCACAAAGTATAAGAAAATACGAGGCCTAAGAATCAAGGGCCAGCACCTTGGGCATGAGCTCTTGGAGCTTTGAAGCCCCTGCTGAACGCATAAGAACCAAGGGCCAGCACCCTAGGCATGAGCTCTTGAAGCTTCGAAGCCCCTGCTGAACACCAAAGACCACCTCCACGCTCACTGCCCTATTTGTCACATGTGAAACATACAGTAGCAAAATATTCACCTATTTGTCACATATGAAGCCTAAAAGGTTGAGATATGTTTAAGATGTGTTCTATGTTGCTTGTTCCTCGATTTGCAGTTAGTAATCATGTCAAAGAAAAAAGAAAATCTAAAATCGCATAAACAAGAAGTGCACCAAACTTACTTTGCACATTCCGAAGTAGGAAGTTTTTCTTTTCCTAAAAATAGCTCCAAGCCTTCTTCCAATGATGCACAAATTTTAGCGTCAACTCTTACGGGAAGAGGCAAAAACCTAATTAAACTACTGTTATGATCATGTACTAGCTAGACTTCGTTGGGATGAATGGCCAGCTCCTCCCTTATTTGCCCCTGCCTGGCTCGCCATGTGCTTCATGGCCACCTCGCTGGGTACTGATTCGGAGCCCTTCTCCACCAACAGAGCTGGTCTGCTTATTCTATTAGTAAGCTGCTGTTTCTATTCCCTAGCTTGAGTGTGCTAGTAGTAGCTCCGATTTCAATTTGAATGCAAACAACGCACAATGCCCGCTTTCTTTAAGCATTACCGTCTCAATGTTGATAGCTTGCTTTGGACTACCGAAACGACTAAGTCTCATTGTTGATAGCTTGCTTTGGACTACCGAAACGACTATATTGAGAGTTGCTGAAACAAGAATTCTCGTAGATGGTACGAAAAGCAATGTACTAAAAGCAGGAAATTACATAGAAGTGCCGAGTGCTGGTCGGCAGCCACACCTCCAGAGCTGGTTTCCGGAGTGCTCCACACCTCCAGAGCCTGTTTCCAGAGTGCTGGTCGGCACTCAGCAGCCACACCTCCAGAGCCAGATCCACTGGAAACTCACACCCTATGTGCGCCGACGATCCAAATTGTAAGTTCAGGTTTCGATCAATTTAAAACATTTAACTACATTACCCTGACACATTTAACAGATACGATAATTTTCCTTTTTGTGCGACTGATACGATAATTTTCCTACACCAGTTATGAAACTAAATTGTAATTTTCCTACACCAGTTATTATAAAACTAAACTGCAAGTAGCAAAGTAGCAACTTCATGAAAGACAAATTTTCAGCCCAGTTATTCAATCAAACATTTATCATCTGGGTGAGCACTGAAATGCCACATGCGTACAGAATTGCCTAAATAATAATCTTTCAGTTCCTCCAAACAGAGAGTAATGGAAGTTCTGGTTGATGATCAATGGCATCATTAACAATCAACTATTTTACACGATGAGAATCCATAACACTCACTTTCATTAACACTCAACTATTATACACGATGAGAATCCATAACACTCAACTATTATACAGGATGAGAATCCACGTATAGGCAACACCAAATACACAGAAGATTGTCCTTTTTGTTGCTTCACCATCAGCAGCTAAATTCCAAACTCTTCACTCAAACTATTACCATGAGCAAATGACTATTTGTTCCTAGGCATGAAATCTGCAACCAAAGACCAATCCTTTCCTGCTCCTGCAACCATCCAATTTCTCAAGTGGTCAATCATCACAATCACATGGATAACTATTTTGATTTATCAAACAAATAACTGTCACTCGTGTGCAATGCTCTCAAGTGGTCAATCATCACAATCACATGGATAACTATTTTGATTTATCAAACAAATAACTGTCACTCGTGTGCAATGCAGGGAGATGGATAACTATTCGTGCTTGTTGGCAGCACCCGGGCATCCAATGGAATTTTGCAAGTGATTTCTTGCCGATGTTGATACAAGCCAAGCAACAATTTCTGAATCCTTTTTTATGTTCATCATGGAGATTTGGAAACAAAGAAATAACTTTATCTTTGACCTTTCTTGGAAGCTCAACTTTTGTGAGGAAGCTTGACTTCAGGCTCATAGGATCCGCGTACTGCTTTCTTGTTTTGTATAGATTCCCTAGCCTAGTTTCCTAGCCTCTCTCAGGTTTCTTGCTTTGGTTTTTTTGCTTTTGCTTGTACAGCTTTGTGTATTTTCTAATAAAATCTTACACTGGGGACTTCCCGTGCTATAAAAAAAAAGGAGAGAGAGAGATCGACGTTGGCAGACGCCGGCAGACCTCAAAAGGTGCATGCAATGCATGGTAGTAGTAGCATAAAGTGGACAAATAAATTGTAGATGAAACATACAAGTGTGTCTGTGTTCAGCATTGAAGCTGAACATGAAGATAAAGTTAAGTGAACATTGCCAGACAATCCATCCTTGTTTTAAGTGGCTCAATATGGATGCTTGTGTTATGGGCATAGAGGAATCTAGAGAGGGGTGCACGTTGAGGAATTCTAATGATGCTTGCATTGTGGGCATAGAGTAGTATGTTTGTAGGATGCCCACCTCAAGAGGAGAGAGGGAAGAAACAAGAACGGGGACGAGGACGGGGAGGGCGTGTTTGTTTCTGGGATAGGCCCACGGGCTACAGGAGGCCGTGTTTCACTACTACACAAGATTTTGCGAGACGGTACCCTTTTATTAACCGAGACGGTCAAAAAAATCAACCGCCTCATAAAATACCCGATGATTAACGGAGGCGATCATTTTATTTATGAAGGTGTTTACAATTGCCCTCCTCGCAAAATCTATTTATGGAGGTGGACCTTTTAAAGAAGTCCGCCTCCAAAAATCAGACCATTTATGGAGGCGGATCTCTTAAAGAGGCCCGCCTCGGTTAATAAGGCCGAGCCCATTAGATGTTTGCTTGGCCCATGTTGGCCCAATATCGTGCTCCGAATATAAATATGGTCACTTAGGGTTTTCTCTCATCCTCACCCACTCTCTCTCTCATCTCTCCCGTAGTCTGGCCCCCCTCTCTCTCTACCCCTCTCAGAGCAAGGCAACGGTGTGGGTGTAGGCGCGGGCGAGGCGGCCCGGTGGCGCGGGCGAGGCTGCGGCATACCTCCTCCTCCGGCATCGACGCTCCTCCTCCACCTCTGCGTGCAGCGCGCGCGGCGCCAGCTCGAGGGCCGGTAGCGGTGTGGGCGAGGCGGCCTCCACCATGCGAATCCGGTGGAGGGTGACAACCCATCCAAGCACGGCTGTGGCGCTCCTCAGATCTGGCTTACCCGAGGTTCTCCAGGCTTCGACGAGCCGGATCCCAGCGGCGCGGGGCAGGAGTGGCAGATCCGGCACCGGCAACGGCTCGTGGCGGAGGTACGACTCTAGAGAGGTGGATCCGGCACCAGTGCAGCGGATCCAGCGAGCGACGACAGCTCACGTGTGAATACGGCTAGCTGCGGCGGTGCACGCGCGGATGGGCTCAACGGGCCTCATCGACGAGCTTGCTGGATTTTTTTTATTTTTTTATTGATTAATGGAGGCGGGCATACCAACTGCCTCGGTAGTTCGTGATTTACCGAGGCGTTTGATTGGAGGCAGTTGAGTTGCCCGCCTCCATTAAGATTTCTGTAGTACTGTTTGTTAGCTTGGACGCATTGGGGGCCTAGGCCGCGCGGTGCTTAAAGCACCCACGAGCCTATAGCCCGGGTTTCTCGCAGGCTCGGTCACGCGCGGTCCCTCCGCTGGCCCGCGGTCCATTTTCATTGGTGACCCTTGGCTCTTGCGGGCTCACGCTCCAAGTGAAATTTCCATCGCCCCTTATAACCACCGCCGTGACACTAGGGTTTGCTCTCCCTCACTCACTCTCAGTCCTCTCCGCAGCTCTCTCCAGTCCCCCGCTTCCCTCCTCTTCTTGAGCTCTCGGTGGTCGGTGGTGGCGGCGCGGTCGTAGGCGGCTCTGGCTCTCGAGCACGGGAATTCTCCCTCATCCGTCTCACTGGCGGTGACGCGGTCCGGAGCTTGTTCTTCTTCTTCTTCTTCCTCACCAAGAGATCACTGCTCCCCCAAGGGCTAGTGTTGGTGGCCATGTTTGTTTCCTAGACGTCGCCGGCGAGTGTGGTGGACGGTGGTTGGCCGCCGTCTGCTCGTCGTCGCCTTTTCTGCTTTCTCTTCCCCGCCTTCGACCCTCGTCTTTAGATCCCCTTCTCGACGCTCAAAGCAAGGTGAAATCTCAGCCTTTCTCCTTTGTGTTCCGCTATGGGCTTGTTGCGGTGCTCTATTTGCTATCGATTTCATTGGATTTTGGGCGGCCTCGAGGCTAGTCGTTTGGGGAAATGATGAAAATGGTCAGATTTGTGGTGCTAGATCCGTCTCACTATTGTTGCGATTCATGAGCTAGGCTTTACTGTAGCACCATAGCTGAGATTGTGTACTGTTCGTGCTCATTGGTCATACATGTTCTAGCACCATCTTGCCGATGATTCTGGCTGCTTGATTTTGACTGCATGTATAGAGTTCGTTTTAGCACTGCAGCTTAGAGGTGGTGTTGTGCTAACTGTCGATGATGTATGGTTCAATCCTTTGGGAGGCTTGTGGCTGAACAAGCAGCCAAGGTTGTGGCCTATGTGTCCACTTTTTATGTTATCCTGAACATGGAGCACTTTTTGAGGCCAACATTGCATACCCAGCAACAAAAACAACTGAGTGCATTGACTAATTTTTGTAGATGGATGCTGATGGTACTAGATTGTGGCAGAACCGCTCGAATTAATCCACTCCCAAGGGTACTCGTCTTTCATTAGAGGCTAAGTACCCAAGTGAGTGCACTAAATCGGACAAATTCTGTCAAGCACACCCTGAGGGAGAACTCGAAACTCCACATTTTTCCATCAGGATCATAAATGAGAGTATAAAGCTTGCAATATTTTTAACCATTTCTTACATCACTTTATTATAATATCAGAGTATTACACAAGTTGAATGCAACAGCGGAATTAAAACAGTTTTCATGCAAAAGAGTTTACACCTTTCAGGTTCCCAAGTTTTATCTTGTAGCGAAAAGTAAACATATGATCAGAATTACAATGGAAATAAAATCTATTTCATGACATGGTGAACATTTATAAACAAGATATGATAGCAGATTATAAAACTTTTTCTTTATAAAAATATTTAGTAAGGGTTATAAATAAACACTATGCCCGTAGCGTAAAAAAATCCTCTCTGAGCCCACCAGGGGGTTTCCACACACAAGAGTCAGCTCTATCATCCACCTGTCACCTGCAATAGGGGGGAATAAAACCCTAAGTACTCGATTGTACTCAGCAAGACTTCAAGATGTATTTCAGCTAAAAAACTCATGAATACCAAAGTTGTAGAACTCATTAAGATGTACAACTTATATTTTGGTTATCTTTTTATTTGACCAAATGTGAACTGTTCAAATTTTGAATTTCAATAAATGTCAACTTCAAATAAGATTTTAAAACCTTAAATGGTTTCAATTAAGAAAGTCATGAACATAAAAGTTGTTAAACACATCACTATCTACAACTTTTATTTTGGTCATCTTTTTATTTGATAAAATTTAAACAGTTCAAATTTTGAATTTCAATAAATGACAACTTGAAACAAGATTTTGAAACCTTAAATGATTTCAACTATAAAAGTTGTGAACATAAAAGTTGTTGAACTCATCACTATCTACAACTTTTATTTTTGTCACCACTTCATTTAACAAAGTATTAGTAAACATTGTTTACAAATTCACATATCACTCATAGTTTCATGAACTATACGAGAGACATGTTGATTTGTGAACAATGTTTACTATCACTTTGTCAGATGAAGAAATGACCAAAATAAAAGTTGTAGATCTTGATGAGTTATACAACTTTGGTATTCATCACTTTCTGTCTGGGCACAGACCGGCATGTTCCGCCCTAAATTACTGATAAACTTTCTCTCCTTGTCAATTGCAGGGTCAAATTGACTAGCACGTCTCGGGAGGAGTACGCATGATTGATTATCCCTACATTGAAGCCAAGCAGATCTCCAGCTCCATCGAGCGGACCCTTTCGGCTTGCTCGTGTGCCCGGCACGGTACACGTTTTCGTGCCGATACAACCTCATATGACAATTTAAACTAATACACCCTACCCGAACGTGGGGGATTAGAAGGACAAACATGGTTGTCACCACCTGCCGTCTACCCCTCAACCGTGGAGTAGGACAATGCATTCACGTGCTTCTATATACCCGAGCACCATGCTCATGTATAGAGAAACTACCCAAGTCCCCCTAAGACTCTGACCCTACGAATCGACAAGCAATGGACTTAGGCATACCCGAAGGCACGATGAACCGACACATCACCTTAGCTATATCCATTCTCATATACATGATATGAATGTTTAAGCATAAGCTTCTATATGGTAAGATCATAACATAGAAACTATATACTAGCTCATATGCCAATATCATATATATGAACTATACTCTAGTTCATAAGCATAACTATATGTATAAGATGAAGACATGCAACCACCAGAGAAGATTGGGCCTTCCTACTTATATAAGGCTGAGGTTGGTTTAGTTGAGATAAAAATGGTAACACCCCTAAACCACCTTTGCATGGAGGCATGCAACCACCAGAGAAGATTGGGCCAGAGCAGAGCTGGGGGCGGTGCGGCCGCACCCCTTGGCTAGGTCGCCTCGCTACCGACTTTCTCTGGTAGACTCCTGGCTGGGCCTAGGTTGCTACCATGGTGGTGTTTGGCCCAGATATTCAAGGTGGATGGCCTTCCTTCTTATTTCTTGGACCGAGTCTGCTTTACGCTTCATCCAATGGCGCCTTTTGATCATAATTCCCTTGTATTTCATGTATAAGTCCTGCAAAATAGTAATTCTCCAATACAAGTGGAACTATGTCAATAATATATGTATATGTGTGTAAATCATGCTAGTTTCCTCCTTTTTGGACTTAAATTGGTGGTTATATTTTGTCGATAAGAACCGCCAACATATACCTTATGGTTAGCAACTTGGAAGCAAGGGTGAAGTGGTTGGAGAGATAGAAAAAGAAAAAGAGAAGGTGCGCCTTGACCGGACGCTGCTGTTGCAGTGATCGGACTCTGGCTGGCGAGTCCGATCAGTTGACCAAGGTAGGAGCAGCGCGGAGCGTGTGACCAGACTCTGGCACCAAGGCATGACTAGACTCAACGATGCCGCATCCGGTTGTGATGACATAGCATGGGCACGTGGAGGCAGAGCGGACCAGACTCTGGGTGCGTTCGGTCAGTGTTGGTTATGAGGCGCATCAAGTCACAACTCAACACACACGCGGGCGTGAGATGACCGTTGGAATCGGACGAACGAGGTTCAAAGTGTTGACGCGTGGACGGCTGAGAGCGACTAGACTCATAGCCTGACCGGACTCGGTGCATCTGGTCAGCGCGTCCGGTCGGTGCGCAGACAGTGGGAGATGTTGGCAATGGCTAGTTGAGACTTGGGGTATCTATAAAATGTGTTGGCTAGCTCTTGCTCACTCTCTTGGCTCTTGAACTTATTGATACACTGTGTAAGCATACTCCCACACCTCCCACTCATCTAGCTTGTGATTTGATCATCCAAAGTGAGATTGGGAGAGATCCTAGTTGCATTTTCTTAGAGTTTGAGCATCTAGTGGCACTAGAGATCGTTGAGCAGTGGGTTTGCTTGTTACTCTTGGTGGTTGCCGCCACCTAGATGGCTTGGAGCTACGGTGGAGGTCTGGCACAAGTTAGAGATTGTTCATGGCCGGCTCCGGTGACTTGTGAGGGGTCTTGCACCTTCCCCGGCGTAGGGCCACAAGGTAGCTCTAGTAAATTACTCGTGTCATTGAGTTACCCTCACTTGTAGGTGAGTTCTTGTGGCGCCCATGTATTGGGCCAGGTTTGTGAAACACCTATTAGCCACCGAGCTACCAAGTATGTGGTCGACACAACAGGGACTAGCGTGCCAGCAAGCACGTGAACCTCGGGAAAAAATTGTGTGTCCCTTGTCTCATTGGATATCTCCCGGTGTTCTTTTAGTATTCATATATTGATTGATTGTCACTTGCCACGGCGGTATAACCCTTCTTTCACTCCTTGTATTTACATTCATATACTCTTGTGTAGTGCTAGTCGTTCCTTGGTAGTGTAGCTTAGCAAGTAGCTAGTTGTAATTAGTTGTCTTACCTTGCTAGCTCACTAGTGTAGAATTAGTGACATAGCTCTTGTGTGTGCCATAGAGATCATAATATATCAGTATTGTGATAGGTGGCTTGAAACACAAGTAGAGCTAGAGCAAAAAGCGTTATCTCCATTTAGTTGACTAACAAGTTGCTCTAGTGTCTTGTAGAAAATTTTATTAGGCTATTCACCCCCTCTAGCCATTTAGGACCTTTCAAGTGGTATCAGAGCCGTGGTCACCATTTAATCAAGGTTTAACAACCTTCAGTGTCAACAATGGCTCAAATTGTGTTCAACCATGTTAGAGGCAAACCACTGTTCTTTGATGGCACATCATTTGATTATTGGAAGACAAAGATGAAGATGTACTTGGGTTCAATCAATGATAGAGTTTGGGATGTGGTAGAGCATGACTTTGTGATTTTTGATCCTACCAATCCAACACCAAATGAGTCCATCAACAAGCAATGCAACACTATGGCTCTCAACACCATATACAATGGCATTGATTCAAAGGTGTTTGAGCAAATCAAAGATCTTGAGAAGGCAAGTGAAGTGTGGACAAGATTAGAAGAAACATATGAAGGCACTTCAACGGTAAAGAGCACCAAGTTGTACATGCTCAAGGACAAGCTATCCAACTTCAAGATGAAGGGTGATGAGTCTATTCCAGAGATGTTCTATAGATTGCAAGTCATCATCAATGATCTTAAGGCTTTGGGTGAGAAGGTGCAATATGAAGATTTCACACACCGGTTCTTGAGTTGCTTGCCTAAGAGATTCAAGACATTGCGCACCATCATCTTTAGAGGTGGCTTGAACAATGTGACTCCAAATGAGGTGCCTGGAGATGTCATGACTGAAGAGCAATACAATGATGATAGTGACAAGGAGGTCAAGGAGGATGAGAAGAAGAAGAAGAGTGTGGCATTCAAAGCCATATCATCATCCAAGAACAAGGGCAAGAAGAAGAAGGATGAATCAAGTGAAGAGGAAGATCATGCGACTCTTGATGATGATGAAGAAGAAGAGCTAGCCCTCTTTGTGTGCATGTTTGGCAAGTTCATGAAGAAGAAGGGCTATGGTGCAAAGAAGAGAAGAGATCGTTTCAAGAACAAAGAATATGTGAGAAGATGCTACAAGTTCAAGAGCAAGGTTCACATTATAGCGGATTGTCCCTACAATAGTGACAATGATGATGATGACAAGAAGAAGAAGAAGAATAAGAAGGACAAGAAGGAAAAGGAGAAGAAAGTCACCTTCAAGAACAAGGACAACTCATATGTGGCCACTTGGGATAGTGATGCATCCTTAAGTGAAGATGATGATAGTGATGATGAGAGGAAGATCAACAAGAAGAAGGCACTAGCAAGCCTATGGTGGTGAGGCCCGCTTGCTAAAGTGCTTGGGTAGCCAAAGGCTCTCTCTTTGCAAAGAGAGATTAGGCTATACCCCAAGAAAGGCAAGGTGACCTTTACAACTCCCAAAGCTAGCTTTGTGAGAGACAATGGTCGGTTTTGCAATAATTGCAAGCAAGTTGGGCACATAGAGCAATATTGCAAAAACAAGAACAACAACAAGATCAAATTCACCAAAGTATCCTCCATTCTATTTGATCCTTGTTATGTACTTACCAAGGGAGCTAATGGTGTGCAAGCTAAGTTTATTGGTGCTCCCATTGTTGGCCCAAAGAAGAAGGCAATTTGGGTGCTCAAAAGCCTAGTGACTAACCTTGGAGGACCCAAGCAAGTTTGAGTACCTAAAAAGAATTGATCTTTTCTTGTAGGTCAATTATAAAGCCAGAGGAAGCCATTGGGTGCTTGATAGTGGGTGCACACAACACATGACTGGTGACTCAAGAATGTTCAATTCAATTCAAGAAAGTGGAAATGATGGCATTGATAGTATCACATTTGGTGACAATGACAAAGGCAAGGTCAAGGGGCTTGGTAAGATTGCAATATCCAATGACTTGAGCATTTCCAATGTGCTACTAGTAGATAGCTTGAACTTCAACTTGCTATCCATGGCTCAATTGTGTGATCTTGGATTTAAGTGCATATTTGGAGTAGATGATATTGAGATTGTTAGTGTAGATGGTTCAAATTTGATCTTCAAAGGATTTAGATATGAAAACCTCTACCTACTTGATTTCAATGCTAGTGAAGCTCAACTATCAGCATGCTTATTCACTAAGTCAAGTATGGGTTGGTTATGACATAGAAGGCTTGGTCATGTTGGAATGAAACAATTGAATAGATTGATCAAGTATGACTGAGTTAGAGGCTTGAAAGATGTTGTGTTTGAAAAGGACAAATTATGTAGCTCTTGTCAAGCCAACAAACAAGTGGGAAACACTCATCCTAAGAAAAGCATTATGAGCACTAGCAAGCCATTTGAGTTGTTGCACATGGACTTATTTGGACCAACAACATATACAAGCATTGGTGGAAACAAATATGGCTTTGTAATAGTGGATGATCATACTAGATACACATGGGTCTTCTTCCTTAGTGACAAAAGTGATGTGTTTGATATATTCAAGTCTTTTGTCAAGAGATGTGTAACATCCCAAGTTTTCAAGCAACCAAAAATCTGAGCTTTCAAAAAAATTTCCTGCAAACGTGTGAATCATGTAGTCGCTAGGTCAAACGTAAGTCAAATGTAGGAGAGTTTAATAGTGAAATGGTGCATCCATATAGTTTTGATTGTAGGAGTGTGCCTTTGTTCTTGTGTTGGTTTTGGGTTTGTGTTTTGTTTGGTGTTGGAGTGCACAAAACCGTAGCAATTCCTCTCAAATCCCTTTTGAATCTTTCAATAATCTTGGCAAGAAATGGAAAAATCCCATCCTCCTTCCTACTTTCACTCCTAGTCAGCCCACTCCCTTCTTCCCCCTTCCCGTGGCCTAGCCGGCCTCCTGGCCCAACCAGCCCCCTCCTCCATTTTGCGCAAGCCCTGCTCACGCTAGGCCCAACTCGCCTTGGCTGCCATGCCTCGGCCTCCCTCCACTCCTCCTTGCCTTGGCCCATCCCGTGCCTCAGCCTAGTTCCCACCTCCGCCGCATAGCCCAGTGGCACAGCGGCCTGCTCAGTCCTACCATTAGCCCCCACAGGCCCACATTGACCCCCGTAGGCCTAACCACGCCTCTACGGAGTGGAAACTCTAGGCGTGCCCCCTGACCCACTCCTAGCCATGCACCCCCAACCCGCACCCAGCCATTGCTGCCATGCCAGAATAGCACCACGCCCTCTTGCTCCATGCCCCTTCGCACAATGCATGCCACGCGTCCCTCAGTACAGATGCCGAGGCACATCATCATCCATGCCTTGAACCCTAGCTGGCCGCGCCTATAAATGCAATAGCCATCGCCTGCTCCCTCGAGCTCCCTGTAGCCACTGCTCTCCTCTACTTCTCCTCCTTCCCCCAGCCGAGCCCTAGCCGCTGCTCTAGCCGCCGCTGTGGGCCATGGCCGGGCCGCAGCCGGCCACCGCGCCACTCCACCGCCTCCACGGCCGGCCACCAGCACTGACTGCCGAACGCCACCACCACCTCCCTACTCTGCTCTGTGGACGCCACGCCGAGCTTGTCCACCATCACCAAGCCCCACGTCCCTGCTCCTCGCTGTCGTGCCAAGCCGTCTCCACCATGCCGGACCCCTTCACTAGCACCATTCTGCAGCACCACCTCACCCTCCTCTACTCTGAACAACAGCGCCATCATCGTGCACATCCTCGTCCATGAGCACCTCGCCAAGCCTCACTGAGCTCCGTCTTCTCTCCTAGCTCACCACCACGACACCGTGCGCCTCCACCACCTCACCTCTATGTCCTACCGCTGTCGAGCCAGCCTCGGCCCGCCTCGGCCGTCTTCACCGTTGTGCCCCTACTACCCCTTCCCCGCTCCTCCGACATGACCCGACCACCCCCAGCCATGTCTAGCCAGCCAGCAGCTCATGCTGGCCATCGCTTGGCTACCCTAGCTGGCCAGTAGTCACCGCAGCATGGCCAGGGCTAGCCATGGTCGGCCAGTGGTTGCCACGGCCTGGCTAGGGTAGGCCAAGGCCGGCCAAATCTGGCTGTTGGTGGCCAGAGCAGGCCAGCACTAGCTCGGGGCCAGTCCAGCAGGCCATAGCCCACCTGGCACCTCTGACCCCGCTCCTCCTCTTTCATCGATGAGCTACTGCCCCAAAAACCCCGCCTTTTCCTTCTTGTCATCGTGCTCGCCTAAGACCAGCCTTCGTGCCACCACTTCCCACCTCCATCGGGGAGCCAGGAACCCGCAGTGCCGTCCGCCGAAGCCCTGATGCCTCCGGGCCACCTGTTGTCGTGTCTAGCCAACAATAGCCCCATCGAACCAGCCGTAGCAGGCCAACAGCTGGCTAGGGCTAGCCAGAGGTGGCTACAGCCAGCCAGCAGCTGGCCAGGGCCAGAAAGAGGTGGCTACAGCTAGCCACAGTTGGCCCGAAGTGGCCACAGCTGGCCGTGACTTGCTCGGACACTCCATCGACCCACCACGACAAGCCCCGCCTTCTTCGTCGCTCTAAGGTCAAACCTTCCAACCCAGTCGACATCGTCCTCAACGCCGACGAGCTCGCCTTTTCTTTTCCTTGTTGTTCATGAATCTATGCATGTGATCTATCTATCCATGCCTGTGTTGTGCCTTCGCGCTGGTCTACCTCTCTCTTGCTATGGAAATGTGCAACTCCATGTCATGTTGTGTGTTGTGTTTGGTTTGTCTGTGAACCGAGCCTTCGAGCCGGTTGAGAGAGCGATCTATTTGAACATTGCAATCATGAGCTCGTCTTGCCATGGCCATAATGCCGAGCATATCCCTTGTCTCGTGTTCTAATTGTCCTCCTCGTTATTCTGAGTGTTAGCTCCTATCTTTGGCCCTAGGACGTGGCCATTGTGAACTCGATGTTGATATCGACGTGGTTCTTACCCGCACACTTCGAGCCCCCGTGACCTAGTCTAGCGGGATTCGAGTTAGGGGACAACCTTCATGAAACCGATGGAAACCAACTCGTGTAGGTGAAGCTCATGGCCGCGAGTTGCCTCGCCATGGACATTGGAATCCACCTCTCTTGCCCTTTCATTCTCTTAGCCACCCCATATGCTTGCGCCGCTTAGACCATAGCGTCTCTTCGGTTCTCGTGGTAACAACCGCACCACTATGAAATCTAGGGATAGCGTTGTGCCAAATTAGTTGCACGGAGGTCGTGGTGCCCTACGGGTGAGTTTGGAGAATCGAATAGTTAGGTTTGTGTGGCAAGTCATCTCCTGTGCCGCTCCTCCCGGTCCTCGTCTATTGTCATGATGTTCGGATCGAAGGGTAGCGCTCTTACTTGTTTCATTCTTCGGTTTTCGCCTTTGCCATGGTGAGTGAATCGAAGGGTGGTAGGTCTTGCTACCCGAGCCTCTCTTTTTGTCGGTCCGATTCCTTTGGTCTTCGTCTATTACCATGACATGTTGGTCGAGAGAATGGGGGGGCCATTCTTCTCCCTTCTCTTGCTCCCTCTATCGATCCCCGTCGATCTAGTAAGATGTGGATTGAGCCCTCTCTCGCTTTTCTGCTTCCCTTGGTGTTCTTTTATTGCTCTCTTGATTCCATTCCTTTGATTGCCATCGACTACTATGGTGAGTCAATCAAAGGAAAGTGAATCCCTCTCCCCCTCTCTCTTCTGGTTCCTTCGTGCTCAAGCCCTTGTATGCTTGTACCCATTTTAGACCATCGCACCCCTTGGGTTTTTGTGGTGGCAACCACTCTGCTATGACCCTAGGGATGTCTAGGTGCCATTTAGTGCATGTAGGTCATGGTACCCTACGAGTGGATTTGGGCACTTATATTTCTCTGGTGCATCACACCTTTCGATGCCCCGCCTTTCGCCATGGCGTGTGGGTTGCAAGAAGTAGACCACTGCTCCTCTCTTTCCTCCTCCTATTCCACCCTCTCTTCAGTTCTCATCGAATACAATGGCGTACGGATCGAGAGAGACCAGAACTGCTCCTTTTGCCTTAGCCCTCTCTGTTAGATCTCGTCTTTATCATGACAATTGGATCAAAGACCGGACTATCACTTTTAGTTAGAGAAGCTAAGGTTTATGGTGCGTTCTCAGAACCATGCCATTATACCGAGAATTGACATAGATAGGCCTAGCCAACTATCTCCCTCGTCTCTTCCTAAGCCCAAGAAAAATGGACTCGCTTTGTGAGGGCTAGCCTTGTTTGTCGTGGTGTTTGCTTAAGTTAAGCTAGGGTCTAAGCCATTATTTTGGAAGCCATACAGGTTGACGTGATCGACCCAGGAAGTACCAGCTAGTTCAGGACTATGACTCGAGCTTGTGCTTAGCAGACAACCTCCTCTGTTTTGTTGTAGCCCAAGGATCGGATATCCTCCGCTAAGTCTATTTTTTCATTCGGTGTTATTCGATCTTTCGTGCTTTATTGCCTCTTCTTTAGCAGTCTTTCTTGGTTTAGTAGATGATTGCTCCTTGCCTTGTTTGTCACTCTATCAAGGTAGTTAAATTGAGGGCGACGTTGGTCAAACCAGGATCTGTTGGAGGGAGAAGACGTGAAGGCAACAAGATGTGAACAACTACGTGACTGCAACGGATAGGTGCCACGTCCCACCCAACCTTGTAGAATCCTATTAGACATGCAATATGTAGCTGCTAGTGCTTTACTTTCTACAAATGAACTGTGATAGATTGCATGGTAGAATTGCTTGAAAGCCTTTACCTTGACGCAACCATACCCCCTGCACACCCGCTGTTAGGTTTGACGCTCGCTTACTTTACTTGCTACTTACTCTACTACGCATTATATCTGTGATGTGATGCATGGTGGAGGAATGTTTGTGAGTGGCTAAGGCACTTGGTGCCGATAATGTGGTAATAACTGGGGAGATCTTGGCATGTGTCTTGGGTGTGTGGTGAGGGTTGAGTCGACTGGGCAAGATCCTACGATGAGTCTTTGGACGAGTCTTGCCGAGGGGGTGTGACCTGGGCATCCTCTGTGTGAGGAACCTATGGCAGGTACAAGTGAGATGAGTAGATCCCAGTAAGGAGTGTCTTTGTGGGACGAATCCCCGAGATGGGGGTGCTGTCATGGCACGGGGTGTTGGTTATCCCCTATGAGAAGATATCTTGTTCGATCCCCCTAAGGACCGGTATGTCGAGAGAACCGGCTCATAGGACCCTTCATACGCACCACTCGTTCCTGATGGGCGAGAAACGGACTGCCGACTAACTTGAGTCGATGCCACTACTACTAGGTTCATATCAGATAGTGTAGGGAGGTACGGGCTAGTGGCCCACACCCTCCTAAGACAGCATGGTGACCTTGGTGTCCTGGTACTACGTCTCATAGTCTCAGCATGCCGGTGGACTCCGGGGTGCCCCAGGGCTAAGTGGTAGGGTGGCATCATACCAGGTTAGCTGGTTGCCTAGTATTAGCCTAGGCAGTGCACATGCCGATGATGATGATCTTGTGGTTCTAGGCGTACACGCTCTGCAAAGTTGATCGTTCTATACGTATAGCCATGTCCACGGTCATGGACATTCCTATGTTCTACACTTCCCTTGAATAGTGAGAGGTGTATTCTCTTCTCTTCCCCTGGTTTGGTTTGTATCCGGTCGTTAGCCGTTGAGGCAAGGACGAGAGGGAGTTGTCCTTGTCGCCTAGAGAGCGTGGTGGTGAGATGTGAGAGTGTGGTGTGACTATGTTAGATATGGGATGGGATGGATGGATGGAAATGGGTTAAAACTTGAGAAACAATTATACAATATTGATGAACTTGCATAGGAAAACTATAGCCAAATAGTAAGCATTTTGCTCTACCCTTGCATTCCACTTATTACAAAGCAAACGCAAAGCATAGGGTGGGAGCTAGTGGCCAGTACAAATCGTACTGATAATTGTTCAGTAGGTTTGGAAGCCATCTACGACTACAACAATGGTGATTAGAAGGATTAGGTGGTCTTGTCCTATGCTTAAGGATGCCTATGAAGGAGGAGCCTTCACCCACTGATGTGCTACGTCTACTCTGATGATTGCCTATGGAGGAGCCATCACCCACCGACGTGCTATGTCTACTCTGATGATTGCCCATGAAGGAGGAGCCTTCACCCAATGAGGCGCTACGCCTACTCTAAAGATGTTCTAGGTGCGTTTCTGCTAGTATGAAGTTGTACCAAAGTGTGTATCTCTATGATGTAATACCTTGTAAACCTATAATTCCTGATGTACGACTGTGGTATCAACTGAGTATTGATAATGTGATAGCTTGGACTTCCTGGGATTATCACATTATCATGTAATCTGTGGATTTCCCTTCGAGGAAATTATAGATCATTTTAGTTGGTATCAGAGCCATACTTGACTCTAGGACGAGACCTTAGGACCAAACACTAGTATAGTGGTCAACAATCCTGTTTGTTGTAGGACTATAGGTGATGACACTTGTTTCCCTCCCCCGCCTTAAGTTCTAATGCTGTCCGACCTCCCTGTTATGGAAAGACGACTTGTAGTGGACACTCCAAATTACCACCCATGCTAGTTTGGTAGTTGTGTGAGACATCAAAGGCTTTGGAGTTGCCTTAAGTCAACACAATGCATATAGGAGTTGTAATGCTATTTGATTGCCTGGATCTTATGGTGTTTTGCTTCTTGTGCATCTTAATGTCTGAGTGTAGGCTATAGAAATTGTTTTAGACTCCAGGCCCTGGATAACCTAGCCAACTAAACCCAAGTCTGCCTTACCCTTTGTTGACTGAATGCCAGCCCTAAGAAGAGCATCGACGTTGAAGAACAAGGAGACACGAGCCAGACAACCCGTCAACAAGTCCCAACTTGGAGAGAGTATGATGAACGACAACCCTAGAGTAAGACCCTGGTGTAATTCTTGGATACCCGTCACCCCTCACCCTGAATAAACCTTGAAAGTCTGATAGATCGCTCTGAAGTGAACCTTGGACACACCTAGGGCCTGACCAGAGTCCTGGACCCAACATCCTAGGAGCACCTAGTTTGATAGTATCTATAGCTCATTAGACTCGCAACTTGCAAAAGATTACCGATGCAATAGCACCTGAGCCTAGTCGAGAGCCTTTTAGCAGAAGCTCAAGGAGTTCCACAAGTCAAACCCTCCTACCTTTGGCCATGATAACAATATAATCAAGGCTTGAACTGGTGAAAGGCACTGATAGCTGCTCTCGGGGATACAAATCCTAAGTAGAATGCATTGGGAAAAGAAGCTCACTGCAATGATAGGAGACAGAAACCTCAGCTGAATCTAGGAAAATTCAAGCTCCTATAGGCTCAGATTTGTGGTAGCCTCCTATCTCCAACTGAAGTTACCTAGACCCCACCACAACGAGCCAAGTGCTTAGACTGTCCATGGCTCAGGAATAGGCTCAGGAATAGCCATGTGCTAAGAAAACCAGCCTAGTGCACTAGGAGGAAGAAGATGATGATGATTATTGTTTGCTAACCACGTGTCACCAGATTGGACATAAGGACCAAGTTTGTCATCAAGCGTCAATATTTGCTCAGCTTGGACTACTTGAGAGCCAATCTCCACCAGCTTGAAACATGCTAGTCGTATTCCCCAAAGATCATGGAAGACTTAACCAAGTCACCCTCAGAACGCAATGGAAGCCACTGAAGTTGGATTTGGAAACACAGAAGAAGGAGCCCTATAGCAATCATTATTGATTCCTGCGCCTCTTCGAAGATCATGCAGCGATAGTTTTTCTTGTGAACGTTGAAGCAGATTAATGATCATTTGCTCCCCTCTGAGATGTCAGTTGAGCTAAGGAATGCAAATCTGATAGTCCAGAAATCTGATGGAGATATTGCTAAGATTCATGGAATGGGTCATTGGACCAAGCATAAGGATTAGAACTCATAATCCTTCAAATCTGATAGCTTAAGGCCCTCTAAAGCTTTTACGAGTATAGATTGATGCTACACAACATTTATACGATGCAGAGGAAGCCGAACTTCAAGCTTTGGCAGAGAAGACTCTACAAGACGTGCCTGTCATTTGTAAGTATCCAAACATCCCTTCAGATGAGCTGCCAGGAATACCTCCCCGATTGGAACATTGAGATCATGGTTGTTCTTTTGGGTTGACTAATGCTCCAGCATACCTCGTGAACATGATGAACAAGGACTTCATGAAGGAGCTAGACAAGTTGCCATGATTTTGACAACATCTTGATCTATTTAGAGATAGACAAAAAAATATGAGAAGTATTTCAGAGTTATGCTAGAGAAGCAGATGCAGAATCAGTTGTATGCCAAGATTGAGAAGTGTGGCTTGAGAAAGTTGCTCTCCTCAAACATGTGTTGGCCACAGATGGTGTTACAATGGACTCATCCAAGATTGAAACAGTCAACGGAATGGAAGCCGCCATAGAATGTTACCGACATCAGGCATTTCCTTGGATTAGCGGGATATTGCCGTCGACCTTAACCAATGTACATTAGAATTTCATGGTATTTTGAGATGCTTCCGAGCAAGGGATAGGATGGGTGCTTATGAAGAATGACCGAGTGATTGCGCATACATCATGTTAGTTGAAAGATCATGAGAAGGACTACCCTACGCATGACCCTGAGTTAGCTACAGTTGTTCATACTCTCAAGATTTGGAGACGCTACATGATCAGCAACAAGTGTGAAATCTACACCAATCATAGGAGCGTTGAGTACCTTTTCACGCAAGTTGAGCTAGAATTGAGACAACACAGATGGTTAAGGACCATGATCTAGAAATCCTTTACCATCCAGAAAAGCCAAAGTTGTGGCAAATGCTTGAATAGGAAGAGCTATTACAACACCTTGGTAGTTTTAGTGTTGGTAACTCAGAGTATGTGAAGATAATCATTGTCGCTCCCTCGTAACACCTTGGTTGCCATAGATCGATTGCCTAAGTTACCGAAGAGTTTGAGAAGTTGATGATAGTGGTCACCTACACCCTAGAAGAGGAAGATTAGAGAAAACACAGAAATCATGCAAGGATATCTAAGAAATTAGGTTAATAATGCAAGAAGGAAAAGCTCCATAACTACAGGATCGGTGAACGAGACATGTTGTAGTTGAAGGATCGGCTATATGATCTACAAATTCACCAGATTCAAGAAGTCACCGTGATGAGAGGTATATAACTCCGAGTATTCTATCCTACCTTGGTTGCACTTAAACGTATTGTGATCTTTGAGATAGATTATAGTGGAAGCACATGAAAGCATTTCTAGAACTTAGCAGTGCACTCAGTTTTTATGAGGCCCTAGGTACCACCTCGGCTAACGGCACCAACCTTCCACCCCTAGACTGATGGTTAGACTAAAAGATCAAATCTTAGAAGACCTGCTTAGAGCTTGTGACTCGACCTATGGGTCAGATTGAGAGAAAAGCATATTCATCGCTAAATTCTCCAACAACTATCAAGCTAGACGGATGTATCACCATTTGAGGTCTCGTATGGTGGAAGTGCTCAACCCCACTCATATGGTTAGAAGTTGGAAAAAGGTAGTTCTTTGGGCCAGTAGCGATATAAGATGCTGAGAAGCAAGTGGCAAAGGTCAGAGAGATCCTAAATATAGGCCAGACCTGTCAGAAGAGCGGTATTGGCAAAAAAGAAGATGAGATCTCGTTTTAAGGTTGATGACTATGTATATCTCAAGGTGTCACCTCTCAGAGGCACCGTAAGGTTTCACATCAAAAACAAGCATGCACCCGCTTCATAGGCCCCTACAAGAGCTTGAGCAGAATTGAGAAGCTTGCTTACAAGTTGGAGTTGCCAGCTAACCTAGTTGGAGTACACATCGTGTTCCACGTCTCATAGCTAAGGAAGCACCTGAGAAACTCTAGAAGAAGAAGTTCATGCCAAAGCCCTGGATTTGCAAGCCCCACTTTAGTACCTTAAGCACTTCGTGAAGATTCTAGATCAAGTAGGCAAAAGAAACTAGAAGGACGACAATTCCTTTCTGCAAGTCCCATGGAGCAACCACGCAAAATGAGAAACAACTTGGGAAAAGAAAAACTTTGAAAGTAGCACCCCCACCTCTTCACTGACTGAGCAGCACCTGAATCTTGGTGACGAGATTCTTATAAGGGGGGTAGTCTGTAACATCTTGAGTTTTCAAGCAACCAAAAATCCAAGCTTTCAAAATTTTTTCCTGCAAACGTGTGAAGCATGTAGTCGCTAGGTCAAACGTAAGTCAAACATAGGAGAGTTTAATAGTGAAATGGTGCATCCATATAGTTTCGATTGTAGGAGTGTGCCTTTGTTCTTGTGTTGGTTTCAGGTTTGTGTTTCGTTTGGTGTTGGAGTGCACAAAACCGTAGCAATTCCTCTCAAATCCCTTTTGAATCTTTCAATAATCTTGGCAAGAAATGGAAAAATCCCTTCCTCCTTCCACCTTTCAATCCTAGTTAGCCCACTCCCTTCTCTCCCTTTCCCATAGCCTAGCCGACCTCCTGGACCAACCAGCCCCCTCCTCCATTTTGCGCAAGCCCAGCTCGCGCTAGGCCCAACTCGCCTTGGCTGCCATGCCTCGGCCTCCCTCCACTCCTTGTCACAGCCCATCCCACGCCTTAGCCCAGTTCCCACCTCTGTCGCATAGCCCAGCGGCACAGCGGCCTGCTCGGTCCTACCGTGAGACCCCACAGGCCCACGCTGGCCCCATAGGCCCGACCATGCCTTTGGGGAGTGGAAACCCTAGGCGAGCCGCCTAACCCGCTCCCAGCCGTGCGCCTCCTGACCCACTCCCAGCCACGCACCCCAACCCACACTCAGCCATCGTCGCCATGCCAGAATAGCACCCACTCCCTCCTGCTCCACGCCCTTCCGCACGATGCACACCACGCGTCCCTTAGTATGGATGCCGAGGCACATCGTCGTCTGTGCCTCGAACCCTAGCTAGCCACGCCTATAAATGCCGATGCCACCGCCTACTCCCTCGAGCTCCCTATAGCCATCACCGCTCCTATGCTTCTCCTCCTTCCCCTAGCTGAGCCCTAGCCACTGCTCTGGCCGCCGCTATGGGCCATAGCCGGGACGCAGCCGGCCACCACGCCATTCCACCGCCTCGTCGGCCGGCCACCAGCACCGACCATCGAACACAACCACAACCTCCCTGCTCCGCTCTGTGGATGCCGCGTCAAGCCCACCCACTATCATCGAGCCCTATGTCCCTGCTCCTCGCCATCGTGCCGAGCCATCTCCACCTTTCCAGACCCCTTCACTAGCGCCGTAACAAAGCACCACCTCTCTATCCTCTACTCCGAGCAGCAGCGCCATCGTCGTGCACCTCCCCATCCACGAGCACCTCGCCAAGCCTCACCGAGCTCCGCCTTCTACCCTAGCTCACCACCACGACACCATGCGCCTCCACCTCCTCGCATCTATGCACTACCGTTGTCGAGTCGCTACGCCCCTGCTTCTACTTCCCCGCTCCTCTAACATGTCCCCGGCCACCCCCAGCCACGTCCAACTAGCTAGCAGCTCATGCCAGCCACCGCCTGGCTATCATAGCCGGCCAGCAGCCACCGCAGCCTAGCCATGGCTGGCCACGGTCGGCCAGTGGCTACCACGGCCTAGCTAGGGTAGGCCAAGGCTAGCCAGAGCTGGCTGCTGGTGGCTCGAGCAGGCCACCGCTGGCCAGGGGCCAGTCCAGTAGGCCATAGCTCACCTAGCACCTCTGACCCCGCTCCTCCTCCACCGTCGGTGAGCTACTGCCCCAAAAACCTGCCTTTTCCTTCTTGTCGTCATGCTTACCTAAGACCGGCCTTCGTGCCACCACTTTCTACCTCCGCTGGGGACCCAAGAACCCGCAGTGCCATCCGCCGGTGCCCTGACGCCTCCTAGTCGCTAGCTGCCGCATTCGGCTAGCCTCAGCCAGCCCCTAGCCAGCCGTAGCCCCATTTGGCCAGCCGCAGCCGACCATCAGCTAGCTAGGGTCGGCTAGAGGTGGCTATAGCTTGCCACAGCTGGCCTGAAGTGGCCACAGCTGGCCAAGACTCACCTAGACACTCTGTTGACCCACCGTGACAAGCCTCGCCTTCTTTGCCGCTCCAAGGTTGAACCTTCCAACCCAGTCGACACCGTCCTTGACATCGACAAGCTCGCCTTTTCTTTTCCTTGTTGTTCATGACATCTATACATGTGATCTACCTATCCATGCCTATGTCATGCCTTCACGTCGATCTACCTCTCTCTTTGCTATGGAAATGTGCAACTCCATGTTGTGTTGTGTGTTGTGTTTGGTTTGTCTGTGAACCAAGCCTTCGAGATGCTTGAGAGAGCGATCTATTTGAACGCTGCGATCGCGAGCTCATCTCGCCATGGTCGTAACGCTGAGCATATCCCTTCTCTCGTGTTCTAGTTGTCCTCCTCGTTATTCCAAGCGTTAGCTCCTATCTTCGGCCCTAGGACGTGGCCATTACGGACTCCATGTCGATATCGACATGGTTCTTACCCGCACAATTCGAGCCCCCATGACCTAGTCTAGCGGGATTCAAGTTAGGGGACAACCTTCATGAAACCGGTGGAAGCCAACTCATGTAGGAGAAGCTCATGGCCGCGAGTTGCCTCGCTATGGCCATTGGACTCCACCTCTCTTGCCACCCCGTATGCTTGCACTGCTTAGACCATAGCATCTCTTCAGTTCTCGCAGTGACAACCGCACCGTTAAGAACCCTAGGGATAGTGTTGTGCCGAATTAGTTGCACGGTGGTCGTGGTGCCCTATGGCTAAGCTTGGAGAATCGATTAGTTAGGTTTGTGTGGCAAGTCATCTCATGTGTCGCTCCTCCCAGTCCCCATCTATTGGGGTTATGTTCAGATCGGAGGGTAGCACTCTCACTTGCTACCCAAGCCTCTCTTTTCATCAGTCTAATTCCTTCAGTCTCCGTCTGTTACCATGACATGTTGGTCGAGAGAATGGTGGGACCATTCTTCACCCTTCACTTTCTCCCTCTATCGATCCCCGTCGATGTAGTAAGATGTGGACTGAGAACTCTTGTTCTGACTTCTTCTATTCATGTCCATCACCATGACATGAGGACTGAAGTGCTGCGGAACCAAAATCCCTTCTCGCTTGTCTGCTTCCCTTGGTGTTCTTTTATTGCTCTCTTGATTCCATTCCTTTGATTGCCATCGACTACTATGGCGAGTCGATCAAAGGAAAGTGAATCCCTCTCCCCCTCTATCTTCTAGTTCCTTCGTGCTCAAGCCCTTGTATGCTTGTACCCATTTAGACCGTCGCACCCCTTGGGTTTTCGCGGTGACAACCACACTGCTAAGACCCTAGGGATGTCTAGGTGCCATTCAGTGCATGTAGGTCATGGTACCCTATGAGTGGATTTGGGCTCTTGTATTTCTCTGGTGCGTCACTCCGTCCGATGCCCCGCCTTTCGCCATGGCGTGTGGGTTGGAAGAAGTAGACCACTGCTCCTCTCTTTCCTCCTCCTATTCCACCCTCTCTTCGGTTCTCGCCGAATACAATGGCGTACAGATCAAGAGAGACCAGAACTGCTCCTTTCCCCTTAGCTTGCTCTGTTCGATCCCGTCTTTATCATGACGATTGGATCAAAGACCGGACTATCACTTTTTGTTAGCGAAGCTAAGGTCTATGGCGCGTTCTCAGAACCATGCCATTATACCAAGAATGTGACATAGACATGCCTAGCTGACTATCTCCCTCATCCCTTTCTAGGCCTGAGGAAAACGGATTCACTTCGTGAGGGCTATCCTTGTTTGTTGTGGTGTTTGCTTAAGTTAAGCTAGGGTCTAAGCCATTATTTTGGAAGCCGTACAGGTCGACACGATCGACCCGGGAAGTACCAGCTATTTTAGGGCTATGACTTGAGCTTGTGCTTAGCAAATGACCTCCTCTGTTTCTTTGCAGCTCAAGGATCTGATATCCTTCGCTAGGGCTAAGTCTATTTTTCCATTCGGTGTTATTCGATCTTCCATGCTTTATTGCCTCTTCTTTAGCAGTCTTTCTTGGTTTAGTAGATGATTGCTCCTTGCCTTGTTTGTCGCTCTGTCGAGGTAGTTAAATTGAGGGCGACGTTGGTCGAATCGGGATCCATTGGAGGGATAAGACACGAAGGCAACAGGATGTGAATGACTACGTGACTCCAACGGATAGGTTCCACATCCCACCCAACCTCATAGAATCCTATTAGACATGCAATATGTAGCTGCTAGTGCTTTACTTTTTGCAAATGAACTGTGATAAGTTGCATGGTAGAATTGCTTGAAAGCCTTTACCTTGATGCAACCATACCCCTGCACACCCATTGTTAGGTTAGACGCTCGCCAACTTTACTTGCTACTTACTCTACTACGCATTATATATGCGATGTGATGCATGGTGGAGGAATGTTTGTGAGTGGCTAAGGCACTTGGTGTCGATAATGTGGTAATAACTGGGGAGATCTTGGTGTGTCTTGGGTGTGTGGTGAGGGTTGAGTCGACTAGGTAGGATCCTACGACGAGTCTTTGGATGAGTCTTACCGAGGGGGTGTGACCTAGGCATCCCCTGTGTGAGGTACCTATGGCGGGTACAAGTGAGATGAGTAGATCCTGGGGAGGAGTGTCTTTGTGGGATGAATCCCTGGGATGGGGGTGCTGTCATGGCATGTGGTGTTGGTTATCTCCTATGAGAAGATATCCTATCTGGTCCCCCTAAGGACCGGTATGTCGAGAGAACCGGCTCATAGGACCCTCATTCCTGATGGGCGGGACATGGCCTGCCGACTAACTTGAGTCGATGCCACTACTACTAGGTTGGTAGCGGATAGTGTAGGGAGATACAGACTAGCGGCCCAGACCCTCCTAAGACAGCGTGGTGACCTTGGTGGTCTAGTACTATGTCTCATAGTCTCAGCTTGCCGGTGGACTCCGGGGTGCCCCAGGGCTGAGTGGTAGGGTGGCATCATACCAGGTTAGCTGGTTGCCCGGTATCAGCCTAGGCAGTGCACATGCCGATGATGGTGATCTTATGGTTCTAGGCGTACACGCTCTGTAGAGTTGATCAATCTATACGTATAGCCATGTCCACGGTCATGGACATTCCTATGTTCTATGCTTCCCTTGATTAGTGAGAGGTGTATTCTCTTCTCTCCCCCTGGTTTGGTTTGGATCTGGCTGTTAGCCGCTAAGGCAAGGACGAGAGGGAGTTGTCCTTGTCGCCTAGAGAGTATGGTGGTGAGATGTGAGAGTGTGGTGTGACTGTGTTAGATATGGGATGGGATGGATGGATGGAAATGGGTTAAAACTTGAGAAACAATTATACAATATTGATGAACTTGCATAGGAAAACTACAGCCAAATAGTAGGCCTTTTGCTCTACCCTTGCATTCCACTTACTACAAAGCAAACGCAAAGCATAGGGTGAGAGCTAGTGGCCAGTACAAATCATACTGATAATTCTTCAGTAGGTTTGGAAGCCATCTACGACCACAACAATGGTGATTAGAAGGATTAGGTGGTCTTGTCCTACACTCAAGGATGCCTGTGAAGGAGGAGTATTCACCCGCTGATGTGCTACGTCTACTCTGATGATTGCCCATGAAGGAGGAGCCTTCACCCGCTGACGCGCTATGTCTACTCTGATGATTGCCCATGAAGGAGGAGCCTTCACCAATGAGGCGCTACACCTACTCTGAAGATGTTCTAGGTGCATTTTCGCTAGTACGAAGTTGTACCAAAGTGTGTATCTCTATGATATAATGCCTTGTAAACCTATAATTTGTGATGTATGACTGTGGTATCAACTTAGTATTGATAATGTGATAGCTTGGACTTCCTAGGTCTATCACATTAAGATGTAATCTATGGATTTCTCTTCAAGGAAATCATGGATCGTTTCAAAATGTCACAATGAGTTTGAAACAACCATCAAGAAAGTGAGAAATGACAATGGGAGTGAGTTTAGAAATACTAGAGTTGATGAGCTATGTGATGAGTTTGGGATCAAACATCAATTATTGGCCAAGTACACTCCACAATCAAATGGCCTTCTTGAGAGGAAGAATAGAACACTCATTGATATGGCAAGGTCTATGCTTAGTGAGTACAATGTGAGTCAATCCTTTTGTGCCAAAGCTATCAACACGGCTTTCTACTCTAGTAACCATCTTTATTGCCATCCCATGATGGAGAAGACACCATATGAGCTATTGAATGGAAGAAAGTCCAACATTGTATACTTTCGGGTCTTTGGTTGCAAATATTATATCTTGAACAAAGGCACAAGACTTGGCAAGTTTGACAAGAAGTGTGATGAAGGGTTATTGCTTGGTTACTCCACTACAAGTAAAGCATATAGAGTTTGGAACTTTATAAGTGGTACTCTTGAGGAGGTTCATGATGTTGAGTTTGATGAAACGAATGGCTCTCAAGAAGAAAATGAAAATCTAGATGATGTGAGAGGCACTCAATTGGTCAATGCTATGAAGAACATGGATGTTGGTGATATAAGGCCTAGAGAAGTGGTTGATGTTGAAGATGACAAAGATCAAGTGCTCACTTCTCTAAATGTGCAAGCTAGTGGTTCTCATGATCAATGTCAAGCTAGTTCAAGTGGTGCTCAAGTGCAAGATCAACAAGTGGCTAGTTCATCATCTCAACCAAATGATCAACCGAACTCAAGTAATCAAGTTCAAGTGCTCCAACCATCAAATGTTGCAAGAGATCATCCCTTAGATCAAATTATTGGAGGAATTCAAAGTAGTGTGCAAACAAGATCAAGATTAGCATCATTTTGTGAGCATTACTCATTTGTATCATCCATTGAGCCAACTAAGATAGAACCAGCATTGCAAGATGTTGATTGGGTTAATGCTATGCATGAAGAGCTAAACAACTTCACCCGCAACCAAGTTTGGGAGCTTGTTGAGAGGCCAAAGAACTACAATGTGATTGGTACTAGATGGGTCTTTTGCAACAAGCAAGATCAAGATGGCATAGTAGTGAGAAACAAAGCAAGATTGGTAGCTCAAGGTTACACTCAAGTTGAAGGTCTTGACTTTGAAGAAACATATGCACTGGTTGTAAGATTGGAAGCAATTAGAATTCTATTAGCTTATGCTTGTGCCCACAACATCAAGTTACATCAAATGGATGTAAAGAGTGCATTCTTGAATGGCTACATCAATGAGTTGGTATATGTTGAGCAACCTCCCAGTTTTGAAGATGACAAGAAGCCCAACCATGTTTACAAGCTCAAGAAGGCATTGTATGGTTTGAAGCAAGCACCTAGAGCATGATATGAGAGATTGAGGGATTTCCTACTCTCTAAAGGGTTTAAGATGGGAAGGTTGATATTACTCTCTTCACCAAGAAGCTTGTCAAAGACTTGTTTGTATTGCAAATATATGTTGATGATATCATCTTTGGGTCAACCAATCAAGATTTTTGTAAAGAGTTTGGAAATATGATGGCCAATGAGTTTGAAATGTCCATGATTGGGGGGCTTAGTTACTTTCTTGGACTTTAAATCAAGCAAATGAAGAATGGCACATTTGTGAGTCAAGGAAAGTACATAAAGGACATGATCAAGATATTTGAATTGCAATATGCAAAGGCAATTAGCACACCTATGGGGATAAATGGACACTTGGATAGTGTTGCTAGTGGCAACATAGTGGATCAAAAGTTATATCGGTCCATGATTGGAAGCTTACTCTATGTGACCGCTTCAAGGCCGGATGTCATGTTTAGTGTATGCATGTGTGCAAGATTCCAAGCCTTACCAAGGGAGAGTCACTTGAAGGCAACAAAAACAATATTGAGGTACTTGAAGCATACACAAGATGTTGGACTTTGGTATCCCAAGGGTCAAACTTTGAGTTGATTGGATATTCGGACTCCGACTATGTGGGATGCAAGGTGGATAGGAAGAGCACATTGGGCACATGCTAATTACTTGGAAGATCACTTGTGTCATGGTCATCAAAGAAGCAAAATAGTGTGGCACTATCAATCGCCAAGGCCGAATACATATCCGTCGGTAGTTTTTGTGCTCAATTACTTTAGATGACGGCCACTTTGGGTCACTTTAGAATCAAATTCAAACAAGTGCCATTGCTATGTGACAATGAGAGTGTCGTGAAGCTCACCAACAATCCGATTCAACATTCAAGAACAAAGCACATTGACATTCGCCATCACTTCATAAGAGATCATCAACAAAAGGGTGACATTTCAATTGAGAGTGTAGGGACCGAAGATCAACTTGCCGATATATTCACCAAGCCACTTGATGAGAGAAGATTTTGCAAGCTAAGGAATGAATTGAACATACTTGACTTGATTACCGTTGTAGCACTTCACCTGGAAGTATTCAGGGTATTGTATTTTCCAAGGGAACAGAGGTACTCTTCTAGCTAGTTTGTCCAAGGATAACACAACGATAGAGTTGGCGACGGTAGAGATGGATTCCTTTGGTTTTAGGGTCTATGGATAGATAAACTCTACTTTTACTAGCTTACTTTGGGCACCGGATCACACCAGGTCTGCCAAGCAAGGCTGGCCTTTAGCTTCACGCCGAACCCAAACATGGGGATTACAAGGGATGGACAGGGCTATCACCACCTGCCGCCTACCCCTCAATAGTGGGGCACGAGGCAAACGAAGGTACCCTCTGGCCTAGACACCACATCTATGCTATCGACAACTACTCTAGCATCGCGTAGGGTTATCCATCTGTATTAGGGCCCTCTACTAGAGTATCCGTTACAAGAACGGACGACAAACCTACAAGCAAATAAGAGTAAAGATTAACTAACCACAAGACTTTCTACCAAAAGAACCATGAGCACTTACTTAGTGAAAGATTCCATCAAGGTACGAAGCAAGTGTTCATCGAGGTACAAGCTCAGGGAGACTACCGACAAGTTTGGCACTTCCTCGATCTTCCCCTCACATCTCTCCCTATCAACTCTAGATAGCTAGCTAGGGCCTAGGCCCATGGAGTGGTGTTCTTATTCTCAAGTGAGGTAGATCTTCTCCTTAGTGTGTTGTTTTGTGAGGAGTGGGATCCTCCTTTTATAGGTGGAGAGGAGGGGGTTAATTCTTGGAATATTCCATGATCCCCTCATAAAACAACTAAACCGAACTCCAAGTACATTGAACCTGCCCCATACCTCGTCAACCGACCTTAGATAGGCGCTATCTGTTCTCCCACCAAGTTTGGGCTAGTTTAGGATCAGAAAGGGTGCGGCCGCACCATGGGGGCGGCTGCCCTCCTATTGGCCCCGTTCGGGCTCAGCTGTGGCAGTTAACTGCTTCATGGGCTTCTCATTTGGCCCATCGGGGTTTGGCATAGAGTGGAGATGTTTTTTCTTCGGTTTATGGGCTTGTTCTCCTCCTGACTGGGCCCTGATTTTCCTGGTAAGTGGGCCTTCTTCCCTTGGGCTCATGTCAGATGTTTGTATTGATGTGTTACTTGTATACTTTTAGCCTATTTCCTGTGTTATTCTGATATGTCCTCCTGTAAATGATGAATCACCAAAATTTGTGGAACTTGTTAGTTATAAGCCCTAATTCTAAGTTTGGTGTTCATTTGGGCAAATTTTATATGAGAGCTGATGGTTCAAAATAGGAGTTAAGGATGCCCAACAGTCTCACAGACGGTGCTTGGCTCAAGCCACGGCAACGGCGGCGTAGGCAGAGCTTGTAGGTAAGTCTGCTTTTCCACGTTTATGCCTCACTTGGTGTGCATGAAATTTTGCAGCGTAGGATTCTTACGTCTCCTTTTGGTCCCTTCAGTCGTACAGGAGCAGTTGACCGCCGCCCAAGCCAAGGCGGTAGATCTGCGCCGAGCCAACGAAGACCTAGCCCGACAATTGGCGGAGGCGGCGTGTCGTCGGGACGAGTCCGAGGATAGGGCGCATGGCGCCACTGCCTTGACGAGGGCCAACAACAACTGCCTCGTGGCGCTGGAACAGGCAGCCACTGTCGCCGTTAAGCTAGTGCTGCCGGTGGGGCTGAGCTTTCTTGACCAGGTCCGTGGCCTTCTAGCACTAATCCAGGAGGTGGCAGCGCATGGCGTTCGCCCTAGAGCTGCTGCTGCCCTAGCCGCCACCCATCTCTGTCTTCAACCTAAGATTGACTCGTGTGCAGTGGAGCCTAGGTTTCCAGCGAAAGCACTCGAGGAGGTCGACGTCAGGCAACTGATTGCCAATTTTATTGTCGCTGCAAATGTCGTTGTGGCAGTAGTCAACGTGGAGCAGGTCATCAAGGATGCACCTTGTTAGGGGTGATGCCCGTGTGAGGCCAACCCGCTCTTGTAAATAATGTAAATAAAGAAAATTTTAGTTTGCAAATTCATATGTCTTTGCAAATCTTTTGTGGTGCATGTGTTTTGCACGTAATGGTGCAATAGTGTTGGTATTTAATAGTAAAAATAAGAAAATAAGAATTCTGCAAGCGCATAGATATACCATTGTAGCACTTCACCAGGAGTATTCCAGATATCGTTATTTATATTTTACCACTAGGAGGAATGGTGGTTAGAAAGTGATTGATAAACTTATACTTATGATGAATCAATAAACTAAACACTTACTCTAGACAAGGGTGAACCAAAAGATATGTATAAATATGATAAGCATAACACTCAGAGAGACTCCAAATAGCAATAGTAAGTTAAGTAGATTAAAATGGAGATAAATTCATGAGTTGTCTTAGTTACAAGTCAAAGCATACAAGTCATTGTATATACTTAGCAATAGCAAAAGATTAACTCTACACTTATACAAAGGGGACATCTCTAAGGAGGAGTATAGTAATACTTTCTCCGTTGAGATACAGGTCCTGCTAGTCCTACAAATGGGGGATAGAATATAGAGGATCTACTAGGTTGTCACCCTAATAAATCTACCATACCCTGGAATGGAGGGTGCATCCATAGGCAAGACAATATATAAGCACCATGCTTACATATAATCTGGCTACTCAACCCGTTCAAACATTGAATTGAGCACTCTATGATCCTACATAGATATAGTGATAACTCCGACTATACTAAGCATACACTCAAAGTAAACTAAGAACATGATATAAATGAAGAATAATGTCATCAAGTAAATAAATGTGATGAATACAAGGGCTATACCAAGCCTCTAGAAGACTAGATCTAGAATCCGAGCAGCAGCCCGACTCTACTTTGATCTAACTTAACTAGACTATGCTATGAATCTATGTTTGTGGAGCTTTTCTCTCTTGAGGTGGTTCTCTGACTTGAATAAATCAAAATGCCTTCTAGGAAGGGGTCTGGGGGTTAGGGGAGATGGAGTAGGGGGCAAGGAGTTGCCACATCATTGATCCGTGTCATGCTTTAATCTTGTCCTTTCATCCAAACCGACTTGAATTAATGGTGGAGATGTCGGCATGAAATTTCATCCCGTGCTAGGGCACATGAGCAAGCCGAAAGGGTCTGCTCGATGGAGCTAGAGATCTACCTAGCTTCAACGCAGGGATTATCAATCCTGTGCACTCCTCCCGAGACATGCCAGTCAATTTGACCCTACAATTGACAAGGAGAGAAAGCTAATTGGTAATTTAAGGCGGAACATACCCTCACTTGAGAAGGAGCTAGGAAATGTGAAGGCTGCCATTGATCATCATAAGTCCATCCTTGCTCAAATACCTGATGCCATTCAACAAAAGAAATAGGAACTGTTGGCCAAAGTCAAAGAAGGCAGAGCCATCCGAAGTAGCCTCGAGAGCATTCCTGGATTAGCCGAAGAAGATAAACAACATATCGTAGAAGCTGATGTTGTTCGGCTAGAAGTGTTGAAAGCAATCCAGGATGTTCTAGACTTGTAATTCATGTATCAACGTATGTCTTGTGTAGAACCAATGACAACCATACTTTCCGTTGTCTTACTATGTTTTTCTTTGTTTTGGCTAAAGAGCCGATTTGAAAATAGCCGATTCTAGACTCCCGATCTTAATCCCATTTAGGTCTGAAAACACGGCTTTTATTAAGAGAGCCCCTTGATCTTCTATCCTTAGTCGTCCAGCGCCGTATTCCCTTTGGTATTAGTGAGGTGGCGCTTTGCCTTCTATTAATTGCGGTTGCCTTTTGCATGTCCCAAGGCGTCTACCTCTTCGCTCTGTGGCTTCAAATACCAGGCGAGGGCTCTGGCCTCGAACACATCTGCACTCGCTACCGCTCCTATTCCTTTGCACTTCTCCGCCCTCGTAGAACTCTATAGCGGCCTTCCTCCCTTCCTGTAGATCCGATCAACTTCATGGCCGACGAGGACAACCGCGGCAAGCGTGCGGCGGAGGAGGCCCTGGAGGAGAATATACCGGTGAATCAGCGCCTCCGATGCATGAGGTGAGATTGACATCTTCTATTCATGATGATGAACTGTTTTGATTCGCCCATAGGTTTGTTGTGAATGATAGCCTTTGTCCTCTCCCCAGGGCCGGCGAGCCCTCTGACACTGCATCTTCTGCGCCGGCCACATTGTCAGATTCCTTCGACTCGTACAACGGCGACGATGCCCGGCGCTTCCTCCAAGAGTGGAGGGTGGCCTAGGACCACTATTCCGAGGTGACTCGAGAAAACGGCCAGCTTGAGATCCGTCTCGGGGTCTCCCAAGCGGCCCTTCATGCTGCCGAAGAAGAGGCTAGTGCTGTTCGGGCGTGGTTGGCCGAGTCTGACGCCATAGTGGCGGGTAAGATGAATTCTAGGAACGCTTTATCCTGATTTCCATTGTCCTTTCTGTTGATAACTCTCCTGTTTCTATGATCGCTAGCCCTGACGGTGCAATTGGAGTCCCTTCAACTAGCGGCGAACGCGGCCATGGATGCCGTCAATGCTCGGGGCTCCCTCATCAATGCCCACCTCCACGACATCCCGGCCCACGTCCAGGAGATTGCCCTTCATGGCGTCCGTCATGGCGCGTCGGTGGCACTGACCACGACGCAAGTCCAGACCGGGTACGAGCTCCACACCATGGAGACTGGCTTCCCGATGGGTGACGGCCCTGAGGAACATGATGACCTACTCAAAGAATTCATCATTGCAGCGGAGGCCATAGTGGACATCACATCTGCTCAGGATGTGGTGAACAAGGTCTTAGATTAGATTGTATTTAGGGCAAACTAATGAAAGAAATCTTTTGCTCTTTCATGAATATGTCTCAGTGTAATGCCCCTGTATGTGTCATGAATGTCTTTGTTTTTGTTTTTGCTCTGGAGGCGATACATATCGTATCAGCTTTCATATACTCGAAGATCTTTATTTTTTTGAACTAGAGGCGATACCTTTCTAGTACCGGCTATCAGAGCCGACGACTAAACAAATCAGCTATCAAGTGTTGATAAAATGTTAGGATAATATCCCTTCAAATATATTTCATCGATTGCTATCGATAGGTTGTACCAGACTTTTTTAGACCAAAGGTTAAACGATCGATTGATCCAGGCCAAGCGAAACAAAACTTCCTTTAATAGATTTATCAACTTTGAATTGCACTTGTGATTCGACTTAGCATTCATATATATTGGCCTAAACCTATCTCCAGGACCAATGCTTACTCCCTTTAATTCGACGACCGACGCGAAGCCATGATTATTTACTAAAATAAACTCTCAGAGTCGATTGCTTGGATCGGCCGTTGGCTTTCATTGCTGATTTTAATGAAGCCTCTGTCCCATATCTTACCAGAAAAGCATTCGAAGTCTCCTAGTTCCTAAAAGACTAGATCAGCTGTTGCGATACTCACAGACTCATCAGCACGAACCAGCTCGACATCATCTCTATGTCATTGAATCAAACACTGATGCATGGTCGATGGTACACAACAGTTCACATGAATCCAATCACGACCAAGGAGCAAACTATACGACCCTTTTCCATCGATGACGAAGAATGTGGTGAGCAGAGTCTTACTTCTGATTGTCAGTTCGACATTCATTGCCCCCCGGGTCTTAGACGTATTACCCCTAAAGTCCTTAAGCATCATGTCAGTCTCAATCAGATCTCCTGGTCCCATGCCAAGTTTACAAAAAGTGGTGTAAGGCATGAGATTGACAGAAGCACCTCCGTCCACCAACATCTTGTTCATCGGCTTCCCATCAACCAAACCTTTTACATATAAAGCCTTTAAGTGCCGATGCTTGACTGGTTTATCAAATATAGCCTGTTGTATAACCGTTAGCTTGGCAACTATCTCTTCATATTCTGATCCATCGAAATCTGAATAAACTTCTCGATCTGCAGGAGCTTTGAACTCTGGTGGCAACAGAAAAGCCATTTGAATATTAGCCGATGGTTGCCTTCTATCGGCTGTTTGCTTAGCACTCCATACTTGAGGTTTACCGGATGCCTGAGCCTGTTCTAACTCTTTATTCCTTAGGCATTGCACCCTTCTCTTCTGGCTTCTTGTCAAACCGCCAGGACACCATTGACCTTTCTGCCAAACAAATTCTCTCTTGTTGCCTTCTTCTTCATAATCAGCCCAGTCTTGATCAACAACTCTTTTTTCAAGCCGATTATGAACACTTCCATTTTTTAAGCATCGATCCATGTTATTATGATGACATGCATCTTGAGCATGGATAGACCGGTGGTTGGCTTGAGATTGCCTAACTACCAATATTGATCGCTGCACTTTGGACAGTTATTCCTGGTAGGCAACTTCAAACCTTCGTTCCAGCAATGTCTGAAGAAAGGGCAATTCCAATGCAATTCAGCTTGCTTTCTTTCATACATCTCTTTTTCTTGTTGACGCTTGAATTCTTGTTTTTCTAACCAACGCTGATAATACTTTTCCTTCTGTCATTGCCACTTATTCAATAGAATTCAAGATGTAACCTACGGCTTTATCGCCCCACCTTTTGACGTTTCTCCCTGCTCATATCAGCTCTTTTGCTTATCGCGACGTCTTCAAATTTCTTTGTATTCGTCAGCCGATATTTGCATCTCGGGATCGACTATTCCGGCTTCTCTTGATTTGATTGATATTAGGACCTTAGTCTTTCCTTTGAGCAGTCTAGCATCAACCATATTTTGATCTCCTAGGAAATGATTATCATCAACTTTCATTTTCCGAGGCGTATCAAATTTGAGTCTTTCTTGCAGAATAGCCCTCTGTATATGCTGCCGGAAAATTCTGCATTCATTAGTGGAATGAGAAGTAGTGTTATGAAACTTACAGAACTTCTTATTCTTCAACTGTTCAGGGGGCAACATAACATGATTATCGGGCAACTTGATTTGTCCCTTCTCAAGCAAGAAATCGAAGAGCTTGTCTGATTTTGTGACGTCAAAGTCATAGCTCTCCTCGACTCCTCTTTCCCAAGGATTTGGCACCATTAGTGTCTTTTTGCCCCAATTCCATTCAGTCATGGCAACCTCTTCTTCTTCATCTTCATAGCCGTCATCGACTGAATATGTATTATAAGCTTCGGCCATTGTGGTACTTTTCTAGAATCGGGTATCTCTACACATACTCTGGAATTGGCTATTGAACATCGCCACTCATTGAGCCAATTGACGCAAGTTGTCAAATTCTTGTCCTAATAGTTTTTCTTTCCATGTTGGCAGCATCTCTTGAACAGCCAAAGTAGCTAGCTGATCATCAGCCAAGTTTAATGAGAAGCACAAATTTCTAGTCTCTCGGAACCTCTGAAGAAACTTAGTGCCCGATTCGTTAGTTTTCTGCCTTATAGTTGTCAAATCGGTAATCTTCTTTTCTCTAGTCCTAGTATAAAAATATGTATGAGATTTCTTTTCTAGGTCAGCCCAATTGGCAATGGAGTTGATTGGCAGTGATGAAAACCAAGTGAAGGCTGGCCCTAACAGGGACAAGGAGAAGAAATAAACTCGATGGGCCTCTTCAACGGATGCTTTGCCCAACTATGTAAGATAACGACTGACATGTTCTATTGTGCTTGCGCTGTCTTGGCCAATGAACTTAGCAAACTCTGGGAGCCTATAATTTATAGGAAGAGCGACCAAATCATACCATTCTGGATATGGGCGTTTGTACGAGAAGGTCAGCCCTTTTGGCTTCAAACCGAACTGATTCTTCATCATCTCGGTCACCTTTAGCAATAACTCATCAGCATGTGAATTTGGATTTCTCTGCACTTGCTGACCCATCTATGGATTGAAATCTCATGTGTCTTGATACCCTAGATTTGGAATCATGTGAACGATGTTATAATATGTGTCATAATGATACCCCTATGAAATCTCTATCTGCTGGGTCCTTTGTTGGTTTACTGCTTGGAGTCTCTGGTTATAGACGTTATGATCTATATCTCTACGGATCCTTTAAATTGATGGTGCTATTTTTTGAGCCGACTACGGTATGTGGCCTGATGTGCCAAAATTAATCATCTGGTTCTGACTTTGCCCTGCCGACTGTTACACATGCTGCACTGATGATCTAGGATTATACTGTATCTGATTTGTAGTAACACCTTGAGCTTGTTTAGATGAACTCTGAACTGCCTGAACATCATCATTACCCGCTGGTGCTGCTTCTTAACAGCCGGTACTGGTTTGATTAGTCCCTTGAGTCGACGGATATGGAATGTTGTAATAAGCCAGACTAATCTGATCAACTAGAAACCCATGAAACACCTCCTTCATGGTGTTGTGGAATGTATTCAAGAAAATTTCATTATGGTTCGATATGGCATCATGAACAGACTTGTTTATAACTTCCATGAAGAAACGTCTGTCTTCAGTCTCATCTGCATCTGTCTGCCCATGCAATAGAACTCTGGGTAGTGGATATTTTTGAATAATTGTATTATCACGTGTTTTGGTGTAGGACAACAAACACTTGCTCTGAAATTCTTCTATAGCTTTGCCGACGACATTTTTATCTCCATCAGGTAAGTCTTCGTAATGTACCATAAGGATGTCATTGTTTTTGTAAACCGCCATGATGATTGTGGTGTCTCACCGAGCATGCCAGAATGTGTGTCGTCACAAAATTTCGTCCTATGCCGGGGCACACGAGCAAGCCAGAAGGGTCTGCTTGATGGAGCTAGAGATCCGCCTAGCTTCAATGCAGAGATTATCAATCCTGTGCACTCATTCTGAGACGGCAATTGACAAGGAGAGAAAGCTAATCAGTAATTTAAGGCGGAACATGCCAGTGTTGCCAAACAGTCCCGAATGTGTGGCTCTGAGAGCCGATGTGGAAGGAAATTGACTAAATAGCCGATTCCAGCATACTCATAAGAATAAATTAGTTAAAGCTCATGGGGTTGTGGAAGAAAAATCAGTTATCATTTAGGATGAATATCGTTATTTAGACAAATATTAGTCAGTGGCAATAGGATGTCAACAATAATCAGTTTATGCTAAGCCAATGACTGCAAGTAACCGAATCCCTTTTTATATAAAAGAAGGAGCTCATCATCATTTAACCATTTAATAGAGATAAATTTAATGAACATATTAGATCTCATCTATCGTTATGACCAGTGGGTGAAAGCTCTAGTTTGGTTTTGGTTAATTGATGAAACCCTAAGTGCTAACCTAGTTTATCAAAGTGATTATGAGATAGGTAGCACTACTTCAAGTGATGAAGCAATGACGAAGATCATGATGATGGTGATGGCATGGTGATGATCAAACGCTTAAACTTGGAAAAGAAGAAAGAGAAAAACAAAATGCTCAAGGCAAAGGTACAAATTATAGGAGCCATTTTGTTTTAGTGATCGAGACACTTAGCGAGTGTGATCACATTTAGGATCGATAGCCGTACTATTAAGAGGGGTGAAACTCGTATCGAAATGTGGTTATCAAAGTGCCACTAGATGCTCTAACTCATTGCATATGCATTTAGGATCTAGTGGAGTGCTAACACTCTTAAAAATGTTTGTGAAAATAAGCTAACACATGTGCACAAGGTAATACTATTGGTGGTTAGCACATTTGAGCAAGGGTAGGAAACTTCACCGGCGCCCTAGACAGAAAAGACGAAGGTCACTGCAAGTGACCGGACACTAGTCTTGGTTGGACCAGCGCGTTCGGTTAGTGGCAGTAGAGGGTGCGCGTTTTAGTCTTCGACCAGACGCTGGTCACGCAGTGACCGGATGCTGGCAGGGTGCGTCCGGTCAGTGCTAACGTACGCTGACGTGGGACGCACAGAGGAGACACTGAGTGACCGGACATTGGCTGTGTCCGGTCAAGCATGACCGGACGCGTTCGGTCAGGAAAAAACGTCTCTGGAAACTTACTGGAAATGACCGGACGCTGGGGGTTCAGCGTCCGGTCACTGTTCGCTGCTGTGTCCGGTCGTCTTCTAACCGTTGAGATTGGGCAAATAGCGTTTGCAGCAGGGGACACGTGGCGAAGATCTAAGGACCGGACGCTGAGGTCGAGTGTCCGGTCAATATGACCGGAGCGTCTGGTCACCCCACATTGTGCCAAGTGAAGGGGTACAACGGCTCTATTTTGTGGGGGCTTCTATTTAAGCCCCATGGCCAGTTCAAGCTCACTCTCTTGGCCATTTGCATTGACATAGCAACCTTGTGAGCTTAGACAAAGCCCTCCCACTCATCTCCATCATTGATCCATCATCATTGTGAGATTGGGAGAGAATCCAAGTGCATTGCTTGAGTGATTGCATCTAGAGGCACTTGGTATTCGTGTTTCGCTGTGGGATTCACTTGTTACTCTTGGTGGTTGCCGCCACCTAGACGGCTTGGAGCAGCGAGGATCGTTGAGCGGAGGTTGGTGATTGTCTCCGGCTCCGATCGCGGTGATTGTGAGGGGTCTTGTGCCTTCCCCGACGGAGCGCCGAAAGGTAACTCTAGTGGATTGCTCATGTCATTGAGTTACCTCACTTGTGGGTAGGTTCTTGCGGTGTCCTATTGTGTGGACAAGGTTCGTGCAACACCTCTTAGCCACCGAACCACCAAGTGTTGGTCGACACAACGGGGGCTAGCGTGCCGGCAAGCACGTGAACCTCGGAAGAAAAATTGATTGTCTCTTGCCCTTTGGTATTCTCCCAGTGATTGGTTTAGTGTTCATCTTGTGATTGGTTCACTCCTCTACACGGCGGTATAATCACCCTACTCACTCATTTATATTCTTGCAAACTAGTTGTAGCAAGCTCTTTAGTGTAACTAGAATTGAGAGCTTGCCTTGTACTTTATGTTCATCTAGTGAAGCTCTTTAGTGTAGCAAGTGTGAGAGCTCTTAGTGAGTAGTGATATAGTAAATTGTGTGAATAGTGATCATAGCAATTAGAATTGTTGGATAGGTGGCTTGCAACCCTTGTAGAGCTAGAGCAAGTTTGCATTTCGCTATTTGTTATACTAATCAAATTGCTCTAGTTGATTTGTAGATTTTTAAATAGGCTATTCACCCCCCCCCCCCTCTAGCCATATTAGGACCTTTCAGTGGGGCATGAGGCAGAATCATGCAGGCCATAGAAACAGCGATAAATTCGACGACCCTAACTTATTACTAATATCAGTGGGGCATGAGGTATAATCATGCAAGCTGTAATACAATAATAAGATCATGGGGCTAACACATCTTTCAACCTATCATTACTTCAACGGTCTCGTGACGTGAACTGCATATGTGAAAGCACTCGATATCGGCTAAAACAGTCGATTCAGGCATAGCGCACAGTTAAGGTCATACCCTGTCAGGAATAGATCTACCAAATAATGATCCCCACTCCATGGTGCTAACGGTGGGGTGTGAGGCAGAATCACATAGGCCGTGATAATGGGCCATGGAACGGTTTTTGTTAGCCAATAGATCTATTCAAGACCAGACATGCCTTAACCACACACTATGCACGATCAAGTTTGACATAAAACAACCGATAAAAAATAACTCATCGTTTAAGATCCAGATTAGATCAGTTTAGATTAACAAACGATGGGTTAAACAGGATATAAGGCCGATCTAGATCAATCCCAATCGGGCGAAGTGATATTATTGTAATTAAATAAATAATGAAAGCAATAAGCAATATCGGTAACGTAATGAATCTATCCAAAGGACGCCACCCTTAGATAGAGCCGATAACTTGACCTTAATCTAGTTTGAGCAGTGGAGGTCGACCGGATCGATGCAGCCATACTTGAACTAAACAAGAGTCGATAACTAGCTTATACCAGAGTCGCAGTGGAGGTCGACCAGATCGATGCAGCCGTATGAACAGAAGTATAAGCTATGACGGTACTTACAGACAAGCCGAAGGTCGGCCGGACCGATGCAGCCCTGCTCGCTGAAGAACTCACCGAGATCTACTCTACTCCTACTCCTAAGGGGTGCCCGGAGCTAAAAAAAGTAAGTAACTTGTATTTGATTGATTGTGTGTCTTCTTATAATAGCCGGGGTCCAATATTTATACCTGGAGCCTAAACATGAATCCTACTTGAGTACGACTTATTACAATCTTCGGCATAAAAGAAAACATTCCTAATTTAAGATAACTTGGACCCTAATCTTTCCCTTTTTGTAGAGTCCGATATGCAATTTCCTGGCGCCAACCATAGCTCATCATCGCTATCTGCTAACGTCATCCAAAGAGATCCGATTCTAGCGTCGTATCTGAATCAGCTGATATCGATCCTTATGCAATCAATTCCTTGATAGGCACAATTTTGGAAGCCTTCAAATTCCTGCGTTCTTCTCCAAATTTTGGTGTAAACAGGAGATTGATCCTTAAAGACGGTGGAGGAAAGTTGGCTCCGATAGGTGGGACCAGATGGGTCGGCCGACCCCACCATGGCCCCCATCCATGTGGAGCTTCTTCTCTGGCCCATGAAGGATGGTTTAGGGCCCAATAGAGTTGGTTTCATCACGATTGGATCTGATTCCTTGTGATAGTATAGCCGCTTTTGCCTATTTTCTAGATAAACCCTCCTACACTTGCGAAATCACCAAAACTTATGAAAATAGTTAGTTTAAACCACTAGACCTATGTTGGTGATTGATTTTAAGGATAAAAGCATGGCATATTAATGATTTATATAGTTGACATTATCGACCATCAACAAGCTCCCTTAAGCTTAACCTTTGCTAGTCCTTAGCAAAACTATTCTTAAGCAAGGATCAGGAGTTGCTACAATGCTTTCACACCTCAAAAGTACACACGCGTTCAATAAAAAAATCTCCTCTAGATTAAAATAAACCAATTCAACTTTCAAACTTACTCATATTACCTTCAACCATGGGGCTTATTGGCCTTCACTTGGATCTTGAGCAGTTGAAAGACAGAACGATCAAGTCAAGCACTATGTCTCAAGTTCTTTTGCTCAACCATCATTCCAGAGGTTTTATAAGTTTTGCAACCCCCACTTATATGACATGCCTCTCCTCCAACAACACAAGGTAAAGTTGGTTGACATATGCATCCATGCTTTACTAAGGACATGTTTAGTGCATTTAGTCATATCAAGTGGTATTGAGGAGCATTCATGAAAATCAAATGAATTTGATGCTTATATGATGTCACTATTGCTTCTATGTTTGCTATGATCTAGTGGTAGCATATGACATGTTTATGGGCTTGCAAATCCTAGTGTTTGATCTAGAACATGAGCATTAAGGTGTTTAACCAACATGGGCAAGATAACCATTGCAAGATGTGTGAAGAAGCTTGTCCTTAGATCAAACCGTGTAATTCATCTTATGCAAGTGGTCTAGATTGAACCAATGTGAAAATGTTCCTCACCTTACTTTATCCCCGTTGAACTCAATTTGACTAACTCTACCTAAAATTTGGTGCAAATCTTTTGTAGAAATAGATGACAAAGGGGGAGAGAAAGTCACAAAGATAAGGGAAGAACATGATAATGACAATAGAAGGGATCAATTAAAATTTAAGCACACAAGTAGGGGGAGCAAGCCCATGAATAAAGTTGTTGCATTTGAATGTGCATTTCTCATGTGCTTGCTTGCATTGTAAAATTTCAATTCAATATCCATGCTTGTGTGGTGTATGCTAGTAATAAGGATTTGAATGATGAAATGAAATACTAGCATGCATAGGATTTAGCTAGGTATGCCATTTTTTCACAAGTAAAGCTAGAACCTTGCTTATAATGTTGATCTCACGGGGTTTCTAGTATTTGTGGATATCTAGCTAATGATGGTGCTAAGGATGATGTAAATGGTGCACTCTGATTGGTATCACGCTTCAAAGATCCATCACTTACACCTTAGCATCATTTGGTAGTAGTAACTCTCCCACAACTCAAATCCATACATATGTGTAGTGCTTAGTACCAAACTCAAGATAGCACATATGTAGGGGGAGCTAAAACTACCAAATCAAATTTGAAGTGGTTGTCCAATTCTTTTCATGATCAAATGCTTGGACAAGCAATTCAAGTTCAAGTTTTAATTGAAAACATATCTTTATGAAGGGTTGTCATCAATTGCCAAAAAAGGAGATTGAAAGCCCTAGTTTGGTTTTGGATAATTGATGAAACCTAAGTGTACTGACCTTTGTCATGAGTGATATGCAAGCTAGATTGGTACACACCAAGTGGTGGAGCTAGATGATGGTCATAGTGAAGGTGATGACCAAAAGATGGATCAAGTGCTCCACATTTGGAAAAGAAGAGAAAAACAAAAGAAAGATCAAGGCAAAGGTATAACTTGATAGGATCTTTTGTTTTAGCACTCAAGACACCATAGAGGGTGTGAATGTGTTTAGGATAGATAGTCGTACTATTAAGAGGGGTGATCTCATTGCAAAGACGGTTATCTAAGTGCCACTAGGTGAATGAATTCTATGCATATGCATTAGGACCTAGTGTGAGCTAACTTAACCCTTGAAAAATGCTTTAAAAAATACTAACACACGTGCACATGAGTTATACACCTTGTGGTTAGCAACTTGGAAGCAAGGGTGAAGTGGTTGAAGAGATAGAAAAAGAAAAAAGAAGGTGCACCTTGACCGGACGTTGCTGTTGCAGCGATCAGACTCTGGCTGGCGAGTCCGATTAGTTGACCAAGGTAGGAGCAGCGCGGAGCGTGCGACCAGACTCTAGCACCAAGGCACGACCGGACTCGATGGTGCCACATTTGGTTGTGATGACGTAGCATGGGCGCGCGAAGGCAGAGTGGACCAGACTCTGGGTGCATCCAGTCAGTGGCGATCGGACACGTCCGGTCGCTCTGGGAGCTCTCTGGAGTCGAACGGACTCCTCGAGTGCGCGTGTCCGATCGGTTATGAGGCGTGTCAGGTCACAACTTAACACACGCGCGGGCGCGAGATGACCGTTGGAATCAGACGAACGAGGTTCAAAGCGTTGACGCGTGGACGGCTGAGAGCGACCGGACTCGGCGCATCCGACCAGCGCGTTCGGTCGGTGCGTAAACAGTGGGAGATGTTGGCAATGGCTAGTTGAGACTTGGGGTCTCTATAAAAACGTGTTGGCCGGCTCTTGCTTGCTCTCTTGGCTCTTGAACTTGTTGATACACCTTGTGAGCATACTCCCACACCTCCCACTCATCTAGCTTGTGATTTGATCATCCAAAGTGAGATTGGAAGAGATCCTAGTTGCATTTGCTTAGAGTTTGAGCATCTAGTGGCACTAGAGATCGTTGAGCAGTGGGCTTGCTTGTTACTTTTGGTGGTTGCCGCCACCTAAACGGCTTAGAGCTGCGGTGGAGGTCTGACACAAGTTAGAGATTGTTCGTGGCCGGTTCCGGTGACTTGTGAGGGGTCTTACACCTTCCCCGACAAAGAGCCACAAGGTAGCTCTAGTAAATTGCTTATGTCATTGAGTTACCCTCACTTGTAAGTGAGTTCTTGTGGTGCCCAAGTGTTGGGCTAGGTTTGTGGAACACCTATTAGCCATCGAACTACCAAGTGTGTGGTCGACACAACGGGGACTAGCGTGTCGGCAAGCACGTGAACCTCAGGAGAAAAATCATGTGTCCCTTGTCTCATTGGATATCTCCGAATACTATTCTTTTTGCATAGCCTTGATTCATATATTGATTGATTGTCACTTGCCACAATGTCATTCAGCCCTCCAAGCGGCGTAAACCCAAGGCTTCTATCACTCCTTGTATTTACATTCATATAATCTTCTCATGTAGTGCTTCATAAAGGTGACTTATCAGCCGGTTTTAATACTGTAGTGTACTGCTTAGCAAGTAGCTAGTTATAATTAGTTATCTTACCTTGCTAGCTCACTAGTGTAGAATTAGTGACATAGCTCTTGTATATGCTAGAGAAATCATAATATACTAGTATTACGATAGGTGGCTTGCAACACCAGCTAGCAAAAGACGTTATCGCCATTTAGTTGACTAATAAGTTGCTTTAGTGTCATGTAGAAAATTTTATTAAGTTATTCATCTCTACTCAATTAGGACTTCTCAGTCATTCTGCGGACTAACATTGTTAAATTAATTCTTGGTTGCACTGTAGGCAGCATGGGATGGCGTCACCTTGTTCTGCTGACTAACATTGTTAAATTAGGGCGTGTTTGGGACTGCTCCGCCCTTCATAAAGGATGCGCTTTTCAGCTCCGCTCCATGTTTTTTTCTACAAGCCAAACAATCGTTTCAGCTCCACTAATTTTATAAAAAAGCTCCTAGAAAAAAATAGACGCCTTATGAAGTTGTGAGAGCACCTAAAGATACTAATTTGACTCCACAAACTCCAGTTTTTTTTTCTAAAATTCAGTGGAGCTGCTCCATTTATTAGGAGTTCATTATGGAGCATGAGAAGGATTTGTGGAGCTGGCAGTGACAGGAGTCCCAAAAGTTGTTACCCTTTAATACATGGTTTTTGCTGTGGGCAGCATGGGATGACGTGAGGGATGGCGTCACGTCGTTCTGTTAACTAGCATTGTTAAATTAATTCTTGGATGCGCTGTAGGCAGCATGGGATGGCGTCACGTTGTTCTGCTGGCTAGCATTATTAAATTAATTTTAGGACCTTGTTTAGATTTTAAGTTTTTTCACTCTTTCCGTCACATCAAATTTTTAACATATGCATAGAGTATTAAATATAGATAAAAAAATAATTAATTATACAGTTTAATTGTAAATTACGAGACAAATCTTTTAAACCTAGTTAGACCATAATTAAACAATAATTATCAAATATAAACAAAAATACTAAATACTAATTCTTAACCACTATCTAAACAAGGCATAGTTTCACTAAGAAGACGTCACGTTGTTCTGCTGATTAGCATTGTAAAATTAATTCTTGATTGCACTGTATATAGAATAGGATGGCGTCATGTCGTTGTACTTACTAGTATTATTAAATTAATTTTTTATTGCACCGTAGGCAGCATGGGATGGGGTCACGTCGCGACAGGCGTGATACCATCCGCCCCCTTCCCATCCCTAGCTCCTACTGTCCCTACTCCTGCATGCTAAGTTACAGGGTTTGTTTATACTTTTTAGTTTAATATTTTTAGTTAAAATAGTATTTTTCTCTTACAATAAATTAATTAGATCAATGTTTTAATTTATTTTTTCAACGAAACGAACATGATCTAATACTTTTAAAAATATTTTGCATAGCCTTGCGCCTTGTTTAGATGCCATTCAAATTCTAAGTTTTTTCACTCTCTCTATCACATCAATTTTTAGCCGCTTGCATGAAGTATTAAATGTAGGTAAAAAAATAACTAATTACACAGTTTAGTTGGAAATCACGAGATGAATCTTTTAAGCCTAGTTGGTCTACGATTAAACAATATTTACCAAATAAGACGAAAGTGGTACTATTCATCGGGTTCACTTTTTTTTGCAAAGTGAATGAGGCCTTAGATTGAAAGGCATTCAGTATTTTTGGCCCAGCTACTTGCGGCTCAATGTCATTCAGCCCTCCAAGCCGCAAGTAGCTTAACATTGTGCAAGGCTTTGAAACTGAATTTAGCTCAACATAGTTTTAGTTTTCTGAATTCAGGTGATGTTTGAATTCGGTTACTAAAATTTAGGAGGTGTATCGAGAGGATGTTGCATGAGGTATTTGGATACTAATAAAAAAGCAAATTACATAATCCGTCGGTACTCCACGAGACGAATTTTTTAAGCCTAATTAATCCATTATTATCACATGTTTACTGTAGCGTCATATTGTCAAATCATGGACTAATTAGGTTTAAAAGATTCGTCTCACAAATTAGTCGCAAACTATACAATTAGTTTCATAATTAGTCTATATTTAATACTCAATGCATGTATCCAAACATTCAATGAAACAACAACTAAAAATTAGAAGGAGCAACCAAACACCACCTCAGTATCCTTGTTGAAACAGAATGTAGCTCAACATTGAAACTGAGTTCGGTTTATCTGAAACTGAATGTCATGAATGAATTCTTTTCTGAATTTATTACCTTTTTCTAGTTAAAATGACCAGTTTCCTTGTATACTGAGAGATGCTGTAGGATCTTCAATGAACTGGCAACAATGCGATGGACTAAGATGAGCTGTTGTTGAGGGTTTTCATAACAAACTTTTGTAGACCTGAATGTGCCATAATTCAGCCACTTTGTTTCTTTTGGAGTAGCTTAGTATTCACGAGATACAAGGTGAAAAGATACTGAACTGATGTACTGAAATAATCTATCCGGAATTCGTTTGATTAATCTATTGTCCAGTGGAATGAATTAGTATTCTTTTTGGTGCTTTTGTAGATTATTATGACATAGTATTATCTTGAGAACACCGTACCAGACCCCGGCGGCATGCCGCATGCAAACCAAAGCCAGCTCGGCTCGGAAGCCTCGGATGAGGGCAGAAAACGAACGCGATGTACACTGCAGACGAGAGAGCGAGATCGAGAAAAACTGGAACAACCGAATAGGCTATTGCGCTGCAGGACTGGACTTGGGTGATTAGGGCTCATTTGACGGTGTCATTGAGCCTTCCTTATATGTATTCATCGGCTTTCTGATTTGATAGGTTGTGAAATTTCAATAGCTAAAGCTATGCTAGGAGGTTGGAACCGTTTAGGCCCTTCATAAAGGATGCAGAACTCTATCAAGTACTCCCTCCGTCTCCGAATAAATCAATTTCTACAATCCGTAACAATCGAACTTTTTTAAGTTTGACTAACTTTATAAAAAAAGCAACAACATCTATGACATAAAATAGACGCCTTATGAAAAATATATTTTATGATAAATCTAATGATACTAATTTGATATCATAAATCTTAATGTTTTTTTTTCTAAAAATTCAGTCAAAGTTTAAAATGCTTCCCTTAAGACAACTTTAGTAATCTATTTATTAGGGAGAGAGAGAGCATTCATTATTTGTCCTTTTTATTACCGACATGTGAGGTTTGCTGCATTCCATTTATGAAGGATTATTATATATTAGGGGTGTGCGACTGGCAGTGACAGGAGTAAGGTACTCAAAAAAGTTGTTATCCTTTAGTACATGCCCGAGAGGACGGGCCATCTTTGCTTGTTTTGGCAGATACTTAAGTATAAGGGCACTGATGATGTACCATCTTGATCAAAGACATTGTACAGGAGAAGACTTCAGTTGCATTTTACGCTATAATAAAGTATAAAGATTCGCAACGTCATCCGCCATCTCAGCTCAGAATGCTACGGGCGCGGCGAAGCGCGCCTGACTTTCTAGTCTCTAGCATCCTCTGCGAATTGAGTGATCTTCGTATGATGTGGTATAGCCTGTGTGAATAGACAACTTGCCACAGAATTTCTGTTGTCAAAAAAAATTGCCACAGAATTTTCTTTTTTTTCAATGTATTTTTTATGAGATACACGTGTCAATGCCTGATCCACCATTGCTTCAAAGTTCCGTAAATCACAGGCTGCATTATTCTATCATTTTTAGTAGCAGAAAAAAAATTAGCTTTCAATTTCTGGTTATACAGTTGTTACGCATCGCATTACAGAAAAATGACAGCCTGAGCATAACTGGATCAGAGCTACAAGCATGTTTTAAAGGAAGCAAGGATGAATACTGGCGGTGGTGCCGACGTGTTCGGGGCGAGGCATCCGCAAAACATCGAGTGTCAGTACAGCTTCAGAGTATTCAGTTTCACAAGTGTAAAGCATAAAAATTCTGAAAGCTGCAGTTTACAAGTGTCATTCTTATTACTTGTCTTTTCTGCATTGGCCGTGAACATAAGATTTTTCAGATGCAAAGTTTCAGAAGACGCAGTTCAGAAGATGTGCGGATTTCCAGAAAGTAGCAGTTCACTGTTCACAAGTGTCAAAATGCATAGTTTTAGCTCAGAAGGATACTGAAGTAAACAGGTATTAAGATTTCTAAATTTAAAATTTGAATAATGCTATGAAATACTACAACTTGACAACAGTTCACACTTTACTATTAATCCATCATCATTTAATAGGCCCGATATTGTTCAAGGTGCTAGTTTGTTTTTACTGAAACTAGACGAGCACTTCAATCTTATTACTGAACATCACATACTTTGACATATTTTAGATGTCAAGGTCTAAACTGACACAAGACATTCATTCATGTCTTCTACAGCAGTATCAATATCTCAATCTGTCAATGTTCAGAACAAGCATTTTCTGATACAAAGCAGTAAAAAAAGCAGAAACTGACAGTAAAATTAACAACTTCCTGATTGAACAAACTGGGTAAAGACTTGTACAAGTTACTATACTACTACTACTACTACTACAACAACAATAACATAGCCTTTCAATTCCAAGCAAATTTGTGTAGGCTAGAGTGTAAACCCATCAAGAGCCCCAAATTACGGTTCAGACACTTTAATAGCTGCTTTCCAAGTACTCCTATTCAAACATAGATCTCTAGGTATATCCCAAACTTTCAAATCTCTTTTTATTGTTTCCCCCATGTCAATTTCGGCCTTCCTCTACCTCTCCTCATATTATTAGCTTGGCTTAGGACTCCACAATGCACTGATGCCTCTGGAGGTCTCCTTTGGACATGGCCAAACCACCTCAACCGATGTTGAACAAGCTTTTCTTCAATTGGTGCTACCTCTAGGCGATTACGTATATCATCGTTCCGAACTCGGTCCATTCTTGTGTGACCGCAAATCCATCGCAACATACGCATTTCTGCAACACTCAGTTGTTGAACATATCGAATCTTTGTAGGCCAACATTCTGTTCCATACAACATAGCCGGTCTTGTACAACAATTACTATAATAGCACTAACTGCATTTATCATTGCTACTTTTTCAGCAGTAAGTTTTGTTGTATACGTATTTGTAGCCTGGTTTTGCATCTTGTGCTCTTCATCCGCACTCTTTAGAGCTCACTCATCCTGCCCTAGTAAACAGCTGAAACAAGAGCGGAAGTAGAGGGACAGAGAAGTCAGTGTATAGATAAAAGTGAACGCACATGTTTCTTCTGTTGGATCTTTGCTGTCCTTCGGTAACTCACCCAAGGCAGCCTTGCTGTTCTCTGAATTGGCATCACCAGTCCTTGCTTGACAGCGGTAGTATGAGCCTTGTCATCATCCGCAACGTCCTCATCCTCCTGCCGTGCATAACAAAATGCCGTTTTGCGTTAATAAGACATCAAATCTCCAGGCAGAAACCATGAGCACAAACAAATAAATCCACAGCTTAATTACATATGTGTTGCCATCGTTGTCCTTTAGCGTGTGCAGATTATATTCCTGGCAGGGAGAAACGAATATTAACAAAACATTATCAATTGAATACATTTTAATTTTTGTTAATCAGTGAGGATTGCGCATCAGGGAGATAACAATATCCTTCAAAAAGAACAAGGATGCCATTTTGCTGAAATAGGACTACTTCTGAATTACTCATCAAGCCTCTTCTTTTCAGCCTCGCAAAAGGTAGCCTTCTCAGCCTGTGGCAAACCATGACTTTGTTCAGCACAACCATACAATGAAGCAAAACAAAATAGACATACTAAATCTAGATAAGACAACATATATACATCATTCATGCTTCCTCAGTTCCTTCACTCGCTTCCGTATCCCATGTCTGACCACATACCATTGCTCCTCCAAGGTGAACTAGGCCGCAAGCCTATTGGTTTCTTCTGCTTTGATTTCAAGCCTATTGATTTTAAGGATGATGACGACACATATATCAGGATGGAGATCACGTGACCTCAACCTTACTCCAAACATCAGCACATTCACTTGGGGAAGGCTGCGTAATGAATTGAAGGGCCATGCATCTTGGGGTACTAACCAGGATGTTGCAGTGACGATGTGGAGGTGAAGGCTTGCAAAGATTTGGTGTTTCAAGTGGACGCAAAGCTTGAGGGACAAAATATTGTACTGAATATTAAGGTGGTGAACAAAATGACCAAAACTGAAATGGACATGTTGGTGATGAACATGCTGTTGGACAGAACGATGACCATATAGTTATGTTGCCTGTGGCTTATGATCAGATCCTAAACTTGAGATACACATACACAAGACCTCACTTTCCATTTCAATTTTGTCCACAAACTTAACTTGCAGTATAATATTTTGTCCCTCCACCCTATGGAAATATCAAATCTTTGCCGAGCCTTCAACTGCACTATAATATTTCAATATCCTGGTCGGTACCCAAGTCGCATTGTCCTCAATTCATTCCCCAAGTAAATGTATCATTGCCTAGAGTAAGGTCAAAGTCATAGTCCTCCTGACACAATAAAAAAACAAAGATATGTGTTAGCCCTTATTTAGTTCCACCCCAACTTTCAAAAATTTGCTACAGTACCTGTCACATCGAATGTTTGCGGCCCGTGCATAGAGCATTAAATGTAGACGAAAAGAAAAACTAATTGCACAGTTTGGTGGGAAATTGCGAGACGAACGTTTTGAGCCTAATTAGTCCATGTTTGAACACTATTTACCAAATAAAAACGAGCGTGCTACAGTAGCCCCAAAATCCAAATTCCTACAACTAAACACAGCCTTAGGTTGCAAGTTGAGGCGTCTGGCATGGTACATTCGAGGTCGGATACGGTGATATGCACATTGATTGCGGCTAGATTCTAACTGCCAGAGAACCAGCTAGGAGCATCCAAACGAGCCAGAAAAACTGAGGTATGTAAAACGAGCGAGAGCACTTACCCCGGGCCCAATTAGTGTCTCCCATTTCTTCTCCCATCCCAGCATAGGGGCCAGATGTCACCAACACTACTTTATTGTGGTCAAAGCTCAGCATCACATGACGAGCTAGTACGCGCGGGCGACAGAGAGGACAAGAGGGGCGGGGAGAAGGGCGGCGCGGCTGAAGAGAAGGGTCCTGCATGCACGCTCCTGCGGCGGCTCCCATGAGCGGAGCGCCGCTGGGCTGCAGGTGTGCTGGAGTCAGCAGCTGGATGAGCGATGGCCGATGGCGGCGGCGGCTGGTGTGCTTCTGGCTGAATGGATACGCACATGTTCGTTGCTGGTTCGTGAAGAAGTACGGTTGGCTGGTTTGTGTGAGAGAAAAATACTGTTCCAGTTAAAAATTTACGATCGTTTACGATAAGTTATATCCAAACGAATAGGTTGATGGTGGTTGGTAGGGCACTTAGGGTTTGTGATGCCTTTTTTTTTTTGAGAAAACTTTGTGATGCCCATATATACTTCGCTATATGAGATGGGCCTCGTGGCCTGGCTCACGCACGATCTGTATATGTCTATATACGGTCTAGCGGGGTGGGCTGGCAGGACACAGAGATGGAGATTTCGAGGGCCGGAAGGGAACAGAGATTGAGATCTCTAAGGGAGGAAAAAGTCCATTTTATCCCCACCTAACTATGGTGAAGGTCAGTTTTTAATTCCTCAAAACTCTAAAACGGGAAGAGTTCCTCCCTCATCGCTCAAAAGCAGTCACTTGACCTCCATGCTTGGTGGTTTTTCTTTTATGTTTATTTTGACTAAATCTTTGAAAAAATAATAGTAAATCACAAAAAATTATTAAATGAAAAAATCCAATGGCATTCATTGGACTCTACATAGGTAGATCTATATGATATGGTATGCTTTAATACAAAGTTCTTTATGTAACTTTAGATCTATGTTTTTCAAATAATTATTTCATAGCTATGGTTTCTCTAGTCCAATTGTGGTGAAATTTTTATAGTGGGATAATCATTGCATGCCTGAGCTGCAATAAAAATTTCATGCTCAGTTGATCATGTATAATTGAGTTATAGATTTATCTAAGTTTATGTTTGTTAAATAGTTTTTGGTATAGGATGTCTCTCCATTCGAATATTTGAAAAAAAATAAAAAATTTCAATATCAAAATATGTGAATTTAAAATAAATATTTGAGACTCTAGATGACTTCAAATAAAAAAACTTGTCGATAGCAAACATGTAGCTCCAATCTTTTACTGCAACTTTGGTATTAAGGATATGAATATTCGAGGTCATTTAGGAATTCTAAATTTTGAAATTCAAAATCTATAACTTACAACACATATTTGAGACTCTAAATGATTTCAAATAAAAAACTTGTCAACTATAGAGTAGTAGATAGGTCCCGTTCGGCTTACCCCATATTCGACTTGTTCGGTTTTTTTTTCAGTCGAAACAGTGTTTTTCTCTCACAACAATTCAGCTAGAACAGTGTTTTTCAGCTAGTTTCAGCCAAAATTCTGCCAGCCGAACGGGGCCATCGAGAACTATAACTTTCCTATAGATCATGTCAACATCAAAGATTGTTTGATAATTTTTATATTTTAAATTTTAAAATCCATGAACTTACAACAATATTTTAGGACCTAAATAGTTTCAAATAAAAAATCAACTAAAATGTTGTAGATCACGTCAAAGGCTACTGAAAGGATCTAAACAATGTCTAGAGGGGGTGAATAGGCATATCTAAATATTTCTACACAAATTCAAAGTCAATAGTCAACAACTGTCGAAAGTGAGCCGGAACTTCCGACGGCCGAAATTTCCGACGCAAACAGTCAGCAGTTCCGACTCCTACGGGAATTTTGCTACGAGTGCTAAAATGAACTTTGAGTGCGAGATTTCTTACGAACCCACTTCCAAGTGGTAAGGTAGACATGTAGGGTCACTCCCTCGATGCCGAAATGCTTCCACTTCGTAGATCGAGTCCAAACCCTAGAAAAAGCTTTGGGGAGGAAGAGAGACAAACAAGAACAAGTATGATAGCACAAATCACAACAACAAGAAGTACGTGGGATACAAGGATTTATCCCAAGGTTCGACAACCTCACAAAGAAGCTCCTACGTCCTCGTTGTTGAGGGTGGCCACAAAGGTCGGAGTATCTTCCACCTCCTTGCCTCTCTGAAGAAAACCACCAAAGTCACTTGAGTTTTCCACTAAGAAATCAAAGGTAATACAAACTTTCTAAGGTTCTTCCATAAGATGGAAGCTCTTGGATGACGCCTAGCCGGCTAGGAGCAAAGCTCCAAGAGTAATAGATGCAAATACAACCGGCTTGACGAAAAAATTAAGTCATCAAGCTTGCCAAAGTGATTCTCTCACTCAATCCACTCTCCAATCACTCAAATCCTTGGAGGAATCAAAGTTAGGAGCAAAGGGGAGATGAGAGCCTTAAATGCTTGAGAGAAGTTTTGGACAGAGTTTGGTCGCAATGAATGAGTGAGTAATTGTTAGAAGAGATGATAGAGCTATTTATACTCATAGGCAAAATCTAACAGTTTAGATCTACGTCGGAAGTTCCGACACGGATCGCCGAGACTTCTGGCGCTACTAAAAACTACTGTTCAAACGTGTAGACCACTGGGCTTGCTCGACTATCATCGAAACTCCCGGCGGCTGTCGGGATTTTCGGCGTCCATCAGGACTTCCGACAGACAGGCGTGTCAGGCGACTAAGTCCCAAGACGTCGGGACTTTCGGTGAGAGTCGGGACTTCTGGCTCGTGCTAGGACTTCCGACGGACAGATGAGCCTGGCGGCTAAGGCCAAGAGCGTCAGAACTTCTAGCGGGAGTCGAGACTTCTGACAGCCGGGACTTTCGGCTCACGTCGGGACTTCCGGCTACCAAAAGTTCACAAACTATATCTAGGTATTCGTGAGGTGATTTAGTGTCATTCTTTTGATTTTATTTTTATGCTTGAGCACTCTATCTTCCTCAGACCACCTAAACTTGCATCCCTCTTTATAGTACGGCAAAACCTAAACTCAAAACAAAGGATAAAACTTTGGAGAGCGCTTTGAGTCCGTCCGCCTTTTCAGCTTCAAGAATTGAGGGATACAATTTCATCTTAAATCAACTCTTTAAAATTTTCATGGGACTAAAGTTACAATATATCTCATTAAGATCTCATTAGTCCCTAATTTGGATATCATCAATACACCAAAACTCACATAGGGGGCAAATGCACTTTCAGCTACAATTTTGATATAAAGTTTGTCTTCATCCAAGTTCATATAAAAAAGTTATGAATTATGTTTTGATGAAACTATTTGTAGAGAGAGGCATCTTAGGACGTCCACCTCTGTAAATCGATGATTTTAGAAGAAGAACGCTTAGAAGGATCATCTCCAAACGGAAGCAGTCGTCTTAAGATGACCGCCTTCGGAAATCAATTCACGAAGATGGATGTCCTAAGATGACCGCCTCCGTTAATCGATGATTTTCGCAAGCGTCCATCTTAAGGCACCCGCTTCCGTAAATGATTTTCAAAGCTGGATATTATCCTGGAGCCCCTCCGACCATTTACGGAGGTGGTCACTAGGTGTACCTGCCTAAAAATAATTTGATATTCTCTTCTAAAATCATTATTGTATTACCGATTGCAACGACGGAACGAGGCTTCACAGTAAGGGCTTAAAAATGTAGTGATTCCATAATAATGTCAATGTTGGGGAACCTTGCAAAAGTTAAGCCCAACAATCCAAAAAGTTTAAATATGTGCCAACAGGATTCCTTGAAGCACTGTCAAGACAACATTCTAATGCATGGTCAATATTGTCTATATTGTACCCATAATTAAAAACACGATTTCACTAAGAAAAGTGCCTATATTGCTCATTTGAAGGTAAATGATAAGAAGCCTCCCATCAGTCCTTGTGTAACGGATTAAAAATTATATTGTGAGATGAGAAACATCCACAAGAGAAATTTATTTATTAAAGTACAGTAATATGCAAGAGATTGAAATGAAAGTTTAATAAACTGGGAAGGAAAACCCAAATCTCAAGGACCATTCTGCTAAAATAAAAGGACAAGAGTGAAGAAAACCGTGTCCGATAAATAAAAAGTGCTGTCCCTGTTCAGCCCCTTCGACGCCTCCCAATAAAAACGCTACACCGCCCCCCACTCGCCGGAGTCCGGCCGCCGGGATGCCTCGAGATTCACGCCCAGCCGGGATGCGCCTCTTCGGCGTTACCATCGCGGCGGCACCGGAGGCAGATCCGCCGGAACGGGATCCGAGCTCCAACCCGCCCGTGGCGGCCAGGGAGGACGTGATGCGCAAGTGCAAGAGCATGGGCAACCTCGCCGCTCTTGGCGCTGGCGCGGACGGCGGAGGCGCCGGCGACGGGTACCTCTCCGATGGCGGGCTGATGCAGTCGTCCGGGAAGCGGCGGAGGGCGCAGGAGAGGAAGAAAGGTGCCGTCTTTTTTGCTCCTTGTTTTGCCTTAGGAAATCTCTGTTTTGATGCAGAAATGCATAGGAATACGCAAAGATCTGGTGACCAATAGTCCCATTTCTATGGCAGGAATGATTTTAGTTTGATAGTTTTGTCTTTGGATGTAGAAAGATGCGACATTTCTGGATTTTTTTAATGTAGAAATGGTATTTCTATGTATGTGTGCATGTTTTATAGGGTTAGCAAAGATAAACAATTGTGTTGTATCTATATGATTGGCCTGTGTGTTGAATGCATAAAGCTTGTTTCTCTGCTACAGTTAGACCTTAGTTTGTATGTGCATCCATTTGTTGTTTTGGCATATTGATTCGTTTAATGTGTAAGCATCCTATGTTTCTTGTTAGTTTGTGACTGTATCTTGTACGTTTATAATAGAGTTTGGGTTGACAGTACACTGGTGGATGATTGGGAGATATACAACTTGGATTTCATACATCTAATGATACGTGTGATGTTGACAAGTTCAGTTAACTTGACCTTGTGTCTGTCAAGATGGGAGCTTAGTAAGAATTAAGACAGTTACCAGACCTGTCTTTGATATGTGTCATGGTGTGTGACCATGTTGGACCCTGCCAATTGTATACTTTTGTTCGCATCACCACAGGCATAAGAAAGGAAAATTTTTAATGCTTCTGTTCTGGTGACTTGTGTAGTTGGATATTGGATTGATTCTAGTCATCTTGTGCTCAGAAAAGACAGGCTCTTTGTCTTCTATCAGGGAAGTGGTGATGTGTGATGCTGAATTCTGCTATTTTCCACTGTTTGGTTGCTCATATACTGTCAACCTGATGGAACAGCTCTAGTTGAAAACTCCTTTTGGCATCACACATGCATGCAGCCCTGTTTGATGTCATCATTTGTCCTTGTAGCAAGTCATTTGGGAGCCAGTTTTTCTATTGGCTGAGGCATGATGAAACACTGAAACCAAGCTGAATGTTGTTGGGTGCTTGCAGTTACAGTTCTGTTTGATGAGTTCATAGTTTTAAAGGCGGTTAGGCGTCCAGGCGAGTGCTTGGTACGCCTGGACACCTAGGCGGCGCCTAGGCGACGCCTAGGGGACAAGGCGCCACTGTTTCCCAAGGCGAGCTGGGTACGCCTGGACGCCTAGGCGACGCCTTAAAAACTATGGATGGGTTACTATATTAGTTTGTTAGTCTTGTTTCTCTTAGATATATAGCGAGGCTATCCACCTTTTCCCAATGCTTCCTAAGGTACCTATGGTTTTTTTTAAATGGATATAAAATCTGAAATATACCATGTCATGTTTACTATTGTAATATCCACTTTTCACTAATTGATTGTTTCTATCTTAGACCTTGGAACAATTTCCCATTTGTTTTGCTAAGCATAGCATGTGGCCATGTTGTTAGTGATGATGAAGTAACTCATACTATACTAAATATACTTGAATAAATAATGAATACTTTATACCAATTTGTCTTTACTTCCTGTATTAGTTTTAAGAAATTAAGAGTTAATGGCGACTTCAATTTAGTTGCTTATACTACTGTCTTAGCCTCCACTATGACACAACTTATGCCTATTAAAAATCTGAAACTATTAGCAAAATGGCATTGATAATGATTTGATAATATCCTTTGTGTCAGGTATCAAGTAGGTTGTTATACAGCTGTTTGAATAGGTTTTGAATTATAGGAAAAAGTAGATTCAGAAATCGTTGTTGAACAAGCTTGAGTTAGAAGGTATTGATTCTTCTAATTTCTAAGTGGTTCTGAAGGTTTTATCAGATATTTAGTAAGATGAGTAGAATACACATATTTGAAAAGTGAGGCTTATCCCTACAGCGAGCCCCATTTAGCAGAGTGGTGGTGGTAGCAAACTGTTAAAAACTGAAACATTTCAAAACCTGCAATAATGAAAGTTTTTGCCCACTATTTTAGTTATTTATTTGAAAAATTCTTTATTGCATTGGATATTTGTGATGTTTGTTTGGTTCTTGTTTACCCTTTTGTTTAGACAATAACAACTTATATGGAAATCAGGAGAGTCATGTAACAAATTTTTTTGGACAATTCTATTAGTGAATCATTCGAAGAGCCAACTCAAGAAGTTTTACTATGTTGAGTCGAAGAAGAGATATGCATGCCTCTAACTACAATTTGTAAACGCATAACATCTTTCCATATCTGGTAATGCTTATTAAATAGTTTTATTTTTGCTTTGCTTTCAGCTGTTCCTTGGACTGAAGAGGAGCATAGAACATTTCTTGCTGGTCTTGAAAAGCTAGGGAAGGGAGACTGGAGGGGTATAGCGAAAAATTTTGTTACCACCAGAACACCAACTCAAGTTGCAAGCCATGCTCAGAAATATTTTCTTAGACAAACTAATCCAAACAAGAAGAAGCGCAGATCTAGTCTTTTTGACATGATGCCAAGAGAGCTGGTACTTTCTGTCAACCTTTGCAGTATTGCACTGACATCACAAAAATTGTTTCTAACCAATGCTTAACAAACTTATGAATTGCAGTCACCAACACCAAATTGCCCCATATTACCACCATCGATGGCAAAAGTACATGACGTGGTAGCTATGACGAAACAACTCCAGAATAGCAACTTGGTATGCTCATGATCCTTATATTTGATTCCAATGCCATACTTTCATTACTGAATTGGAATTGCCAATCTCACTTTCAGGAAGGAGCCTCATCTTCCAATGCAGCTAATGTAGCATCTCAAGTTGGAAGAGATCTCCCCCCAGTTCCATCTTTTAAGGCAACAAATATAGATTCAAGTTTCAGCAAATTTAGCCACATGGTAATGCTACTATATTATCTCTTCTGTCATACGTATTATATGTGTTAATCCACTCCCAACAGAGTTGCTAAAAGATGGCTAGGAGAAATTATATGGTTTTCCCTTTATATATACATACCTGATATCTTATACTCCCTCCAGTCACAAAAGAGTATTGTTTTATATGTCGATGTGATCACTGATACAGTACTTTGGCCACTAATTAATAGTATTAAACATATTTAAATATAGCAAGGTTCTAATGAAAACTTCTTCTCAAGGAAAATCTAGCTATACCATTTTTAAAAATTAAATTGAATTATTACTAATTATACTGATTATCAAAGTTGGAACATGTTGACTACATGCAACGAAAACAACCATCTTTTTTGGCTAGAGAGATTAGTGTGTTCTTGCTCGTGATGAGTTTGGATATTTATGGTCTTTTGGAGTCCAAAACTTTTGTAGTGTTGGTCCACTTGTATGATTAACTCCTTTTTACCCACACCCACGATGAGGGTTTTTAACTTACATGTCATCGGCATAATTGTCTTACTATAATGCCGCAGATCACCATTGTCACTAACTAGATGAGCCTTAGGTATGGAGTACACTAGTACACTAGTGCTCCCTCAATAAGTAAAATGCAAAACCAAAAGCCTATTCATATTTACCTAGAGGACATATTATGAGGAAAGTGAAGTTCCATTTGGTGGTTTGCTAGGCTTGCCCAGTCTCTCCCCATTTAATGATCATCTGACTCATCACTAAAAAATGAATTGGAAATGTAGGTACAAAATCATCAATCATCATACAAAGTTGAAGTTTTGAAATAGAAAAGAAGGAAAGGTATTCAGCTGCAAAATTTATTTAGTAAATACTAGAATCAAAGAAAACCTGTTCCTCCTGGTGAACTTTGTCTTCTCTGTTTCTCATGTGTGAAGACATGCACTGTCATTGGACACTAGGCCACCCTAATCCTTACCTCTAATTTTGTAGAACCTATTGTGATGATTTGGATGATCGGTTGTTGGAGACAGTGTTGGAGCTTTGAATAGGTGGGCTGCGCTATGCATAGGTGGTGTGTTACACACCCGCTACAGTACAGTGTAACCTATATTAGCCTCAGCTATAAATCCAACAAGTAGCAGCTAAATAACTCCCTTCCATTTTCCTAAGACATTTAAAGTTACCAGTTATTATTTTCACACTGAAATACTCCCTCCGTCCTAAATATAGCGCATTTTCATTTGTCGTAAGTCAACCCACCTCATGTTTGACTAAAATTATAGGGGAACATATTAACTTCTACGACATTAAAAAGGTAAGTTATAAAAGTACATTCCATAATGTTTCTAATGGAGCAATACACTATATTCAGGATGGAGGGAGTATGGAAGGAGTTATTTAGCTCCGCTCTGTGCACTCTGTGTGGATTTACCTACGCTTTGTGCTGAGGCTAATATAGGGACCTTACACACTGGTGTATGTCTTAGGAAAATGGAAGGTGTGTAACACACCACCTGTATGTGGTAGCACCACCTATGCATAGCGCAGCCCACCTATTCAAAGCTCCAACACTGTCTCCAACAACCGACCATCCAAATCATCACAATAGGTTCTACAAAATTAGAGATAAGGATTAGGGTGGCCTAGTGTCCAATGACAGTGCATGTCTTCACACATGAGAAACAGAGAAGACAAAGTTCACCAGGAGGAACAGGTTTTCTTTGATTCTAGTATTTACTAAATAAATTTTGCAGCTGAATACCTTTCCTTCTTACAAAATATGGAAGTTGTTGACCTTCTAAACTAAAGTTATTTGGCAAGTTAACCGCTACAGGGGGTCTATGTGGAATCAGAAAGTTCTCTTATTAAGACAATGTGGGAAGATTTCTTCTTGACTGTCTCGTTGTGTTTAAATGTTGATCTTCTTATGAGCTAGATTTAAAATTTAATATTCATTTCATTGATTATTGTTTAAACTAATGCTGTTGTCCTTTGTCAGGAGCGCTACTGGAGAACTCCCTACCCATTCAGACCAATTCCTAGATCCCCCGAAGGGACGTCTTCATCAACTCCTGTTGCTGCCAATATAGCTGTTCCAGCCTCTCAAGCTAACCTGACTGCATGTACTAGCACATTCTTGAGCCAGCGAGGTGATACTTCATCATTGCCTCCGAAGGGAGATCCTCCATCAGAGGAGGAGGATTTGGAACTGACTGTTGCCCCACCCTCCCAACAACAAAATATGACCAATATGTCTTCCCAGAATGTGGTAGGCGTGATTCAAGTCATCTAAGCTAATATTTTTTTCTAGAAGTTACTGTGGTTATTGACAGTTGACTGAATAAATATTAACATTCTATTAGCAATACATCAATAAGAGCATGAGTTATAAGACGATCATTGTCTGTAATTTGGCATGCTCCCGTCATCTTGTGCCTAGCTACTGCCTCTCTTTAGCTACTAAAGATGTTAAGCGTGTGTTAATGTGGGTTCATCCCCTTTTTAGTTTTTACTTATGTTACTTCTATATGTTTTAGGAATTGGCGCAAGCTTAGCTGATCATTTTCACTGCATTTGTATGCCGGTCGGAATTGAGTGCAGTGCATGTGCATGCATGCATGAATGCATGGTTCTCTACATTAGGTCCAGACAGAAGGCATCTCACATTATGATATCAAATACTATCAATGGGAAAAGTGAGGAAAACAGAATGTTGTCTGGCACTAGCAGCATTATTGTTGGCTTTCCACCAGACCCTGGTACGGTGCTTGGTACTCGGCAGTTGGTACTGTGGTAGTACAAGAGTAGCTTGGTGTATTTCTGGTGTAACTGAAAGTGTACCTGAATGTATGTCTCCATGAAGTTTCTGGAGATGATACTTATCGCAGATTGCAGAATAGAGAACTCCACTGTGAACAAGGGAAAATTCTTGAGGAGATTAAACGCAAGTCTGAGTGAAAGAAAACACCCTGAATCTTGGATGGATGTCAGTAGTTGAGCATAGAAAGTTGGGAACTGAGTCTGTTGGGTGTGCAATGTTCAGAATAGAAAGTTGGGAACTGAATCTCCCTCCTCCCAGCAGTCTCGGCTTGGAACATGAGAAATTGGGAATTAATGTTCAGTTACTTCCTCCACTCCAAAAACAAAATTGCCATTCTCGTTTCTCGTATGAGGAATTGAATATCATATTCTTTGCTTAAAAAAAAAACTCAGAGGCGCCGGTCCTTATTCTGTTTCTTATTCGGAGCTCACTGCAGGCTTTTCAAAACGTCATGAAATCCTTTCATGGCTTGTGTAGTCCCTTGCATCGGTCGCATCTTCCCCTTTTCCACAATTGACTGCCCATCCAAATTGAAACACGCACACAAAAGCGAATAAATTCAAAAGAACGAAATTAAAAAAGCGTCACCCACACTCACACTCACACTAGAATATAGCACAGCAGCAAAGTCTCGGCATGCGTCAGACGGCTGTCGGTTGTCGTACTTGTACGTCGAGGTCTCAAACCGAACCGAAAAGGCTGACGAAAGAGGGAACAATACTTTGGAGAAATTGGGAGGATCGGAGAAGACACAGCCAGGGAGAGTAGGGGATAACAGTGGATTGTCGGCTAGGATACATGCATTGGCGTGGCATGTCCACTACTACTCTACTAGCTAGTGCATTTCAAGGCCTAACAAACTCTGATGTTGGAAGGGTCGAAAATGAAGGATGGATGGATGGATCGGCCGGTCGATGGTCGTTGGATACATGTCAAGCCTAGCTGCATCCTTACGAAAACCAGCAGAGACCACAGCTGAGACAGAATCATGACACTAGTAGTACCACTAGCTAGTAGTGCAAATGCGGCTAAAAGAATAAAAAGGTCACAAGCTAAGTCTCATCATCTGGCAGCCTCTATGCAATGCACTGCAAAATATATATTAATTATTCATTCATGCTAAATTGAACTGATCAAAGAAGAAGAATGAGCGAGCGCACTCTATCCATGCAAGCAACTGGTGATGAGGAGTATTTATTTATATATATGTATGTGTTTGTCAAGGAAACTAAAAATAGTATTTATAAATATAAATATATAAAACGAATGAGAAAGGGTGCTTTAATTCGTCGGTCCACAGTGACATGCGATGGATCGTATCGATCAGCTGCATGTGACGCTCCAGCTAATTCCTTGCTTTGCAGAAGTCCAACTCCACCTAATGACCCACGCAGCTGATGCAAAAGTTTTTGTTTCACCGACGAAGTCTAGTTATATTTATTCACTCATGGATGCATGTGTTGGGTCAAATGAAACATTATATTGTTCATTTTCATATATATTTTCTTCAGCATTTTGGTTTTACTTAGATATACAATATGTGTCTAGCTATATATGTATCTAGAAAAATCATCAAAATGTCTTATAATTTGGAACTGATGGAGTAGATAGTAATCCATGCATGGAACAGGCTTGTTAGGTAGGTAAATGATTTAGAAGGTACTCATCACAGAAACTGCAGCATTTTTATGTATTGGAATATATAGCTATTATATCCCGGGCTCAATTAATTTCACGCTATCATGCACTTGTCATTAACTAAGAAAGCTCGTTAGTGTGAAGTATTGGTACCATATAAATTTATACAATGTTGACATGCATGATGTATCACATCTTGATACTATAAGCTATATATGGAAATAAAGGTGATGAAACCGCTCTTAATGAATTACTTAATCTCTGCAGTACACCAGCACTGCTTGGAATAACCTTATGAATTACTAGTTGATAACATAAGATATATGTATCAAGGACTTTTTAATTTTTCTCATGCAACAACTAGTACATGCATGTTGCAGGAATTAGAGAAACGGACAAAAAATGATGATGGATATATATTCTTGGTTAATTTTCAGGTTAACTAAAAACAAAAGCCATACGTACGGACGACTATGCATGTAAACTAATATATATCCAGAAGAATGCGACATTGAACGACGATGTTTTTGCATATATATAAATATATATAAGATAGCGCTAGAAGCACCACTGCATGGGTTCATTTCATGTCGTTATCTGTCTTGGACGAACATAGCTGTCAACATGGGCCTATTATGCCTGGCTATCTTGTTTCAGGATGAAGCTGCCGTCCATTATTCATATTCAAACTTCTTGTTGCTCTCATTGTCTTTAGTAGCTGCTAGGATTTGCACTGATGATATGATCGAGCTAGCAGCAAGCTACTAGAAATATTGTACTATTAAACCTAGCTAGCTCATTGTGCCGTGCTGGCTAACGTTACACCTAACAATATTCATTGGAGAATGAAAGAAAGAATAGTGTGTGTGTGTGTGTGTGCCCAAATTACTTCCTCAAAATAAAGAAATGTGTGCCGAAATTTAAAAGAGTTATTCTTCATTGGACAAGAAATTAAACAGGGTGATCTCTGCACATGTACACACAAACATGCGCATTTGTGCATTGTGTGTGTGTGTGTGTGTGTGTGTGGCGATGTGACATGCAGGGGAACATTCTTGGGTGGTGGGTGATGCAACAAGGCTGGCCACTTGATCTCCACCATGGATTGACAAATTAATTTCATGCTTGGGTTCTAAGGGAACCAAATCAAATGCATGCACGGACAGATGATTAGATGCATGTTGTACTTGTACCACAGTACCAGCTCATGCATGTGTAACAGTAACAGTTGGAGGTTCGGTTCGTTTTTAGGGGGCATCATGGGTCAAAATGTTGTGCATTGATTAATAATATCGGTGCACTACTTCTTGATTAATATTTAAGCAAGAGTTATCGGTCCTAAGCAAGCCTGATACCACCACTATATGTGTTGCCATTTTGCTAAGCCATCTCGTTTAGCGTTAATCAAAATGTACATATATAGTATCTTCTCTAAGCAAGGCTCCAAACTTCCAATAATGCACCAAGGGTGGATGGGTGTGATAGACGATGTTAATTAGTTATGTGTTCGTACATGCACAATAATGGTTACACCGACAGTGTTCTTAGGAGGCGAAGTCGCACATGTTACTGTTGGTGGGCTTGTCACCACCACTAAAAGAATAATTTGCCAAAAAATATGAGCACACATACTGAGTCCGAAGCTCGAACCTAGATGGACAAGTTCCATCAAATCAATAAGAACTTATGTTGAGTTCATGTGAGTGTTCGTACTTGCATCTTTATTTATATTGTTCGCAAAATTACAAGGGCGACCGGCATAAATATTGATATAATGCTAAGTTGAACGGGTCACAAGATCGAGAACTAAGAGAACCAAATTTCGACATGGTCTAAGTTTATTTTCGACCCCCTCCTCTATATATGTGGGATAGAGAAACACGCCACATGGGCCTCTTCTCAACTCTTACAAAACTAGAATCTTCGCTAGATTGAGAAAACACTCTTTCGCTAAAACCTATCATATAGGGGAATGAAGTGAAAAAAAATGTTCTAAGAGATCATTTTTCTATTTTTTCTCAATCCCTCAAAAACCGCCACCGATCCCACAAACAAAGGGTACACTACTGGATCCCCTTTCCCTTTCCCCGCGCCAACTCTTGTTGTACGTGTTTGCATTGGCCGTCGGAATTGAGCCGTCATGGCCCTGACCGTCTTCCCTGAGCTCGTAGTGCCTGGAACTTTTTTCCACAGCATGGACTAGTGTCGCACTTGACCACACCTTGCCGACCTTGGCCCAGGTTGCCCTCATCTACCGCTGGGTCCAAGGCGAGCCAGCCACCACATGCCCTGGGCAGACAACACCCGAAAGCTGTCGCACTGGGCGCCAGTAGGGCTGGGCACTTTTTCACCAAGAACAAAAACCAAACCAAACCGAACCAAAATTTTGGTTTTTTTTGTTTTTGTTTTCGGCTTTGGTTCTTGTTTCCTGGAACTATGATTTTCTGCTTCGACTTCAGTTTTCGAAACAAAAGCAACCGAGAAACCGCAGAACTGAACATAGCCTAGAGCGCCAAGCTGCCAACTGCTCCCGGCGTACACCACACCCAGGCCCAACACGCCTCCACCCCTAATCCCCCATCCCCACTTTCGCACCCCATTCCCCAACCCCCGCACCTGGGCGGCTTTGTGCTCCCAAAACCTAACTCTGGCAAGCAGAGGTCACGGCCTTGCGGGCTCGCGATGGTGGTGGCTCGAGCGGAGGTCGTAGGCTCGTTGCCGTGGCGGCGTCATGAGTGGAGGTCTTGCGGCGGTGGTGTCACGAGAGGAGGTTGTGGCGTCGCGAGTGGTCATAAGCGGGGGCACAGCGGCAGCGACACAAGTAGGAGCACGAGCCTCGTGGCGATGGCAGCGTGACTACACGGGTAGGAGTCGTGGACTACATGTTTATATATAGCTTGCTGGATTTTCAATATGAATATAATGGGGCATCAATTTATTTTGTTCTTACATGAAGAAAATGATTACTAAAAAAAAAATTAGACAAGAAAAAAATATATAGTTGATTATTTTAGAAAATGGAGTATATATAGCTTCAATCGGCCTTGCAATTGCATCCTGCATAGTGCATACATCATTGGATGCTTACGGCCAAGAAAGTTGTTGATAACTAGATACATCCATCCACATCGATCCATCCACATATGCATGCGCAATCTATAGAGCAAACAAACACAAGCACCCAAAGCGGAAAAGGCGTGTGGCTCCCTTTCTTTACTTCTCTTTTGTGTCATCTTGTTTATTTTAAATTCACTTAGATACATCAATCAAATTACACTCCAAGCGCAACGCCATGCAAACATGCATGCATGCATGAACATATGCATGGATGATGCATGCAAATTCATTCTCTTTACAAAAAAACCCAATTAACACACTCCATCTCTTTTTAGTCTTCACTCCAAAGTCCAAACCAAAAAAAAAGGTTAAATCAAAATGGGGGAAAAATGAAACATCCAACAAAATAAATTATGCGCCTTGGAAAACCTCATTATTTCATGTATATGGACAGATCAGCAGATTGGGTGAGAGCTAGAGGTAGATCAGATCAAGAAGAGAGAGATGCATGCATGCACACCAAGCTAGCTTTTCATCATGCATGGTCATTTGGTCCCATAAAAAGGAGGGAGTGAGCTGTACTTTCCATGGCTTCCAGGTTGGACGGTGTTAGTTCTTGGTCATCGTCCCACATCAGCAGGTGCTGCGCCGATTCGTCATCCCACTGGTCCTGTCCTAACGCCGTCGGCTCCTCCTTCTGCCCGTAGCAGCAGCCACCGCCGCCGTTCGCCATGCCGACCACCGCATGGCCATTGTTGCCAGCCTCGCGGTGATCATGGCCTCTTTCCTCCTCACCTAGACCACCGCAGTCCATGGCTGCCATGCCGGCCATTCCCATGCCGTCCACCAAAGGAGGCAGATGGTAGCTTATCGGTGCGTCGTCCATCGCCGCCGCCGTGAACGTGAGGAACGGGTGCTGCAGCTGGTGGGCCGCCGCCGTCGACGTCAGCGACGATGGCGGGCTGACGCTGACGCTTGTGTCGAACATGAAGAAGGGGCAGTGCGGAGGCAACGGCGCCGCCGGCGGGGACTCTTGGCCGCCGGAGCCCAGCTTCGGCGGTGGCGGCAAGGCTAGGCTCTGGCTGAGGAAGGCGTCGAGCTGCAGGTGCTCCGCCGCCGCGCTGAACGGCGTCTGCAGGTGACCAAGCGCTGCGTCCGACGCCGCCGTGCTGCACGGCGGGCTCGACGTCGTCACCGACGAGCTCGTCGTGCTCATCGCTGGCTTCCGGATCTTCTTCTTGATCCATGAATTCCAGTAGTTCTTGATCTCGTTGTCCGTCCGGCCGGGCAAGTGGCTGGCAATGTGGGCCCACCTGCAGAGAGAGAACGTCTATGGTCATGTACACATCAAGTAGCTAAGCTAGCTAGGTGTTGCATTCCTTTGGATTTAGCCTTCATTTTCAAGTAATGCTGCAATCGTCCCTGTCCCTGACATCTAGCTATTTCATACGCCTTGCATGATTTGTTATATAGTCGTGTTCAAGTTTAACTAGTAGAAAGTGACACTTCAGAAAATCAAGGTCGTTGCCATACACATGTATGATGTCAAGCTGATGTATCTACACATCATTATGAACATATATTGAATTATTTACTTTGAGACAACAAATTGAAAACCTTGGGAGAAAAATAAAGTGTGATATATATGTGGTACTCAGCTAGGCACTTATTAGCTAGAGACAAGTGCCATCTTAAGACGACACTTCAAATCACAATTAATTTCCTAGACATTTCTGATCAGTTCTGCTGTTTAATGTTACCTACACACAAGACTGACAAGTCCATGTCACAAGAGATCGATGGAAACGAATCAAGGAGAAAATTCTGGAGAAGATGAGGCTATGCATGCAGCATAGTGGCTATTTGCAGCCATGCCAGCATTGCCAGATTAAGAACACAATAATGGAGCATGAGATTTCATCGGATTAATCAATTGCAATGGAACACACCAATGTAGGGGTGCAAAATTTCTTGCTAGTAAGTGAAAAACGGAATCATGATTCATCAGTACCGTATACGTATAGCCATGTGATTATTAGTACCTACAGAAATTAGTTAAGTAGTTTGGGGGAAATTAAGAAGCGAAGAAATTAATAGGAGGCCAAATTCTCTATTTGGTACTAACGGCTGAAAGAACTTGTGCAACCTACCTGTTGCCAACAATGGCGTGTAGGCTGATGATCAGCTTCTCCTCCTCCGCTGTGAACCGCCCTCGCCTGATGTCCGGTCTGAGGTAGTTGATCCACCGCAGCCGGCAGCTCTTCCCACACCGCTGTAGACCTGCAGAACCCTCACATTGCACAAACTTAATCGACCAGAAAGAAACCAACCAATGCTCATCCATCCAAGAACAAGGATCCAAATTAAATGATCATCAACAAACTAATTGGTGAGTTATATGCATGGAGAGTAGTCATCATCAAGAGAGAACATAACCTACCGGCTTTCTCGGGGACCTCGCTCCAGCAGCCATAACCATGGGTGGTGATGTATCTGATGAGCTTCTCATCTTCCTCAGGGGACCAGAGCCCCCTCTTCACCTTCTGCTGGTTGCAGCAGGAGTGATGCCCCATGCTAGATATGATTCACTAGTTATAGCTACAGCGCTAGCTTAATAACGCTATAGCTAGCTAGCTATGCACACCAACGCAACGCGGAGGTTATGTGGTTGATGCAAGTTGTATGTGGTTATAACGTATGACATATCAAGCTAGCAATCTATGCATATGACATATCATGCTGCTGCTGCTGGGTGTGCAAATGGTTGGTTGGTGTTTAGTAGGGCTTTTAACATGAGCTCTCTCCTCCCTCTCCGGGCTTGTTGCCCCTGGCCTTCCTCTTCTAGCTCTAGCTTCTGCCTCCTTCACTCTTCTTTGTCGATTATTTAATCGAATCATCATCGATTAAATTTTTTCTCTAATTGCTTAGCTTCTTGAGGGATCCCCCTGATTATTAAGCAAGCAAGCAAGCAGCATGAAAGGCCTCACCATGACACTTCCTTTCATTGGGTTTCCATGGTGAGGGCCCCACCCCGGTTCCACTTTAATTGGTGCTTTCTATCTAACACTACAGCGACATGGCATCAAACATGTAACTAGCTACAAGCCAGGAAGGAAGAATGGTTGCTGCTTCTCACTTTTGTACATAACAACCTGCTGCTAGCTACATATATTCCAGCGAGTGTTTTGTTGTAGGTTGCCGAGTGTTTTTTATTAAGCACTTGGTAAAGTTGGGTTTTGCCGAGTGCTATATGTTTGCCGAGTATTTAATTAAAAACACTCGGTAACTAGGATATTTGCCGAGTGCCCGATGAAATGCACTCGACAAACCCTCAGACACTCGGCAATTTTACTGTTTTCGGTAGTGATACACCTGCATGCATGGGTAATGGCATCAGTATGAAGCATGCATGATAGAGTCATAACTAACCTGAAGATTATATACCTACATGACAGATGCTGTCGTGGAGTATTTATGTGTATACTATACAAGCATGTGTGGCATGCATCAAAGGCGATGTGTGTGTGTGTGTGTGTGTGTGTTTTTTGCGTGAAAGGCAGTGTTATTGTCACGGGAAAAGTGCATAGCACAGATATGTGCCTTTGGGTGCTCCTGTTGGTAGTTAGCAAGCAAATGTGGAGTTTGGTATGTAATCGACGCAATATTATGCGTGATCTTGATGTCAACCTACTAAGCGATGTCCTTTGAAATGAACATTTCAGGTACGTACGTACGCCCTGATTGGGATTTGGATTTGTATGTATCTTTGCTTGATCTCAAAAACCATCATTGCTATTGATTTTGTTTTGTTATTTCTCAATAAGTGATATATGCACCTTCATCCATTCTAGTCAAATAGTGAACAATATCACATTAAACAATTTTTAGCAACGCTTTTTAGGGTAGAGGCAGCTAAATTCATAGCCATCTCCATATAGTCCTCCATCGGGTCCCACCAAGCCGGCCGTTAGAAATACATTTTCAGAGGTAGCTGGGAACTCTAGCCGCCCCTGAAAAAAACAAAGGTTGTCATTTTTAGAGGTGGTTAGAAATACATGTCTAGTATAAATTCCAGCCTCGAGACAAATACGACAGCCCAAGTAGGAAGAAAGGAAAAGCTCAGCCAACTTTCCAAAAACTACAAATCTGACCAAGGCATTATGACAGCTGACCATGGGCGAGCCAGTATCCTCGGTAGGATCCATGCTCCAGCAGGGCCTTGTTGTATAGTGTTGTGCGGATATATGCCATCGAACCAAGGGCACAAAGAACGCTATCTGGACGAGCACATGAGGGAATGGAGAAGGAGATGAGAGAGAGGGACGACATGTGGTTGAGTTGGGTTTAAAAGAAAGAATAAGTTAGAAGGGTTGGATTAGGTTCTTTTTTTTGAATTTGAATGGGTTGAACCCATGGGTTGGTGTTGGGTTTCTATATATTGTATACATATATATGTCTATTGGGTTGAAACGGGTCATGTTCAACTAGAGGTCTTAATTGACATGATGTAGCTTTCTATTATATTAAATCATATACAACTAATTTTAGTCAATTTCGCTAAAATTTTCAAGTGCGAATACAAGTTTTTACACTACTACAGAAAGTTTGATCACCGTTGGGACTTTCACTGCCGGATATATGAGAATCGGCGGTGATACATATCAAAGCCGTTCATAGTCTGAGGGGGTAGCAGAAGGTTGACTTACCGGTGGTGATAAATATTTCACCGCCAGTTCGGCATATGATCTGAGGGTGAACACGGTACCAGTCTTCGCCGCCATATCATACACCAAACTAGCAGTGCAACATTTAGCATTGCTAGCTAGTGAGCCAATGCGCGACGCACATACAAACTGGCGGAGATAAAAAGTTTCGCCACTGGTTTGAAGCTGGAAGGACGCACCGCCCGTTTGAACCGACGGTGGAAGAAGCTAGCACCGTCTATTCGCTATACGATCCGGCTGTGGAAATCGGAACTGTTTGAAACACTGCCGGCGGTGATCAGAAGTTTCACCATTGGTTTGTAACTAGTTGGAACCATTTGCATTCAGATGAAACTAGTTAGGAACTATCAACCTGAGATCTGAGTTGGAAGTTGGAGTCGGAGCCCGAGTCAGCAACAGTTGCAACCGTGCTGGAACTATAGTCTAGCAACATGACAAACACAACACACCGTATTTTTCCAAAAAAGCTATATATGTTGCTCGTGTGATCCATTTGTCTGTCTTTCACTCGTTTTTCTGTTAATTTGATATGCCTTCTCGTGTGATCCATGTGATGTCTTTTTCATTTTCATCTATTACGTCACTTTTTTTCTTTGTGTTGTTTATGTTTTCCTTATGCTTTGTTTTATCTTTTATTAATTGTGTACTTCTATTTAAGTTTTTATTATTTTTCTATATATTTCATCAGCTGGAACGACAATCGCCATTTCACCAGCGTCACCGGGAACGCCCCTCCTTGTCCTTCCTCTTCCCTATTGACAAAGTCATCATCTCATATTGTTGCAAAGGCTTCATCCTCTGCTGGTGCGTTGAGCCTGGTGCTTTCGACAACGATGGCGTGTTTCCATTTCATTATATTGTCTGCAATCCAGCGATCGAGAGTGGCTAGTACTATCACATAGTGTTCTGCTGGTGAGGCTCGCTTGGGATTCGATCCGATAGTCTCATCACACTTCCATGTGATTGAATATGTGTGGGAGGAGGGTGAGTGCGTAGGTGTGGAGATCTACTCATCTAAAATTGCAGCATGGATCTTTAAGGAATCTAAATGGGCGAGGGTATTGTACTACGTTTAAAATCGAGAAGTGTATTTCTTAATGGTTTTATGCACATCCTGGAGTGCTCTTTGATAGTTGACGTGGGTATGGAGGAAAAGACGTGGAGGAAAATTCATAAGCCACGTGGTGCCGAAAGCTCCATCCATCAAGCTTAGGGTCACTTGTGTTTGTGTACTGCTGATATTCATGATATGTCCTAGATTTCAATTTGGATCATTGAAGACTATGTTACTAATAAATGAACATTAAAACATATTGTGAGCATGCTGCAACTATTGGGACAGAAAAATCTTGATTTTGCTTCTGAGTTTAGTTCACCCATAGTGCAATTTGATTTTCTTTGTTAGGTAGGAAAGAACACTGATTGCATATGACATGGATTACAGAAAAGTTCATGTCATCCATGTCCGTGTCATCTACTATACTAGACCTAGCAGAAGTCTAGATATCAATGGATTAATTTCACTATCTTCTTTATGTTCCCTTGTTCTTGGAGTTATTAGCGGAGCATTAAAGTTGCATTTGTTGTATCTCTTTGTTATGACATGTCTTTGTGTTGGCGTTGGCCTAGACCAAAGTTGTTTAATTGGATCAATGTTGTTTAATTGTCTATGGCCATATTAATTTCCTCTAGGAAGGATGTTGTCATTCTTTTAGTTAAACTAGTGTGTTATCCTTGTTTTGTTAGTATGTGTTTGTTAGCTTTCGGCATGCTTGTTACCTGGTAGTGTTGGTCTAATTATTAGGTATGCATGTATGCATCTCAATGACCAATGTACAGTAATGGATTATTCCTTTTGCTCATCAAACCAATGGTAATGACATTGTGTTCTTTAAGTGCACAGTTATGGCCATGTTTTTTTTAAGTACTATTGAGTTTAAGGATGATGAGGATGCTTTGGTGTGGTAGTTCTTTATATTCTACCCAATGGCAACACAGCACATTCAAAGAATACATGGTTAACTGTTTCCTTTTCACAGCAAAAGTGGCAAGAAGTATCATCCAATTTCCTCCTCTTTCCAAAGTTTGTGCCTAGTTAGATCCTTATTTTAAATCAAACAAGTTACTTTGGCCCATGGTTAGATTCAAAGGTGGGTTTGTCTATATGTGTATTTTTCTAAAAATGATAATAAAAGAGATGGTTAAATATCCAAAATCCATATCCAATTTATATTAAATTAAAAAGGAAACCATTATCAAAATTGTCCTAAAATATAATATATTTTTTGTGCTCTATTTAGAGTTATTTATTTGAATCTTACTTATTATTGTTTCTAGTGTTTTATTTCTTGTATGTGAATGGTATTTATTAAAATTATCATTTGCGTTATATGAGCCCATGAGATCAATCAAAAGGATCCAATGAATTCCAGGTACATGAAAGATCTCAACCGTGACGTTGACCTAATTAACAGAGGTCATACTCCACTCCACCACACATATAGATCTTATTAGACATTACATGGGTAGTGTTTTGTTTTGTTTCTGTTGCTTGACTAGGTAATAGGTTTCAAATACGACAGCGGCACAAACACCATGCAATCAATCAACTTAAGTAAGACACAAAAAGATATATTCCTATAAACAACGGTCGCAACTATGAGGAATAAACCACTAGTAGCAACCTAAACAAGTAAAATCTAGAGAACTCTAAATAGAGCACCAGTAGATAAATTATACTTTTAGAAGAAAAAAAACTTTGCTACCAGTTTTGTATTTTTATTTAAAATGAATTAATTATGAATTTTGGGGGACTTATAACTACATTTCTCTTATTTTTAGAAAAAACAATATATAAGCAATCGCTTTTGAAACCAGTCGAGAGACAAACTAGTTCGGTTTTAATAGTTTGATGGCTAAAGATGTCTGATTTTTTAGTTTATGACCAAAAGATACATAGATAGCTAGGCTTCATATGTAAAAAGATTTGCGCATCATTGCATTTAAGGTACTGTTACAATCACATGCTTGTTCCCAAGCGCTCTTGGGTGGCCAAAGAGAGTAAGGTTACAAAGCGCGGAGCCACCTAAGGTAAAACGACAGGACGAAGAGAGCAAGATTGCAAGGTATCTGGTTTTTGAGTCTGATGGGCAAAATCAACTTGGAAGATAGCTTAGATGGCCAAAAAGATAGATAATTTTCCTACATGAGAACACATGACAGTAGGGCCCACGTGTTAGCACTCGAAGATTTAGTCATCGGACACAGTAGGCCCCTGTTTGGAAGGCCCAGCGTGGTAGCTGCGTGGAAAATGGCATGCCGTCGTCGACGACAGATGGAGGACCCAGAGAGAGCTTGAGAGTGAAATCTCCCATAAACGAATGAACCAGATCGACCGCGAAATGTGTACGTGAAATCTCCAAAGCGTACGCAGGATCGGAGACGTCCCCTTCGCATCTCGGCAACCATAAGCTAGTAAGCTTCAATTCGCAGCATCTCATCATGCAGTACGACGGATTGGGATTTGAGCAGGAAGGAACAGTACAGTGGCCCTTCTGATCCAAGTCGCAGCGCTGCTAAAGCTACCTAAGCTAGACAAAAGCAAGATTCTCCGGTAACCTCACTGATGTGTCACAGTGATCTTACAGTCTCATCCAATCATCGGTGTGTCCATGGATTTTCTTTCTTTTCTGATGCTGCTAGATCATAGTATATACTCCTTCCGTCCAGAAAAAAAAAGCAATTATGGGATCCGTGCAGATCAAATTAGCTCAAATTTAACCAAGTTTATAGCAAATAATATTAATATTTATGTCTCTAAATAAATTTATTATGAAAAATATATTCTACGACTAATCTAATGATACTAATTTTACATCAGGAATATTATTATTTTTTTATATAATTTTGGTCAAAGTTCAAACTCGAGAAGTGAGAATTGCATTGCTTCCGTGGACGGATGGAATATATCAAAGTATGTACCTGCAGCAGCAAGTGCAGTGCTGTAGTGTACTATTTAGACGTGCAGACAGAGCAGATCATGCCTCATGCTTACTCCAGCCTGTTCGGCTGGGGCTGAAACGATCGTATACGATCGTGGATTATTACTGCTGGCTGATTTGGTGTGAGAGAAAAATACTGTTCTGGCTGAAAATTTATAATCGTTTAAGCGAACAAGCCTACTGTGTATAATCCTCATCCTGTAGCAAGTACAAAGCAGCACGTAAGGTTGTTAAGCATACATTCTCACTGTGGTTAATACATACGGTAGCATAGCATTACCAGATTTTTTTTAAAAGAAAAGAAACAATAACTATGATGCTTCACACAATAGAGGGGAAAAAACAGATCCTCAGAACCAATTGGGCGCAAGGCTTGAGGCAGAATTTGGCGGAAACAGCTTTGTTCAAATCAGAAATCTATCCACGAGCTAACCAAAAGGGAGCAAACTGCACCCAGTTCTAAGCAACTCCGATTAACTTGTCTATCTCTGTCTGACAAGAAGCATAAGAGACATCTCTAATTGCCATTGCTCAAAGCAAAACAACCATGACACGTTAATTCCATTTGAATATACACTCAAATGCTTATGCAAATTACACTGATCGATTCCAACTTTCTAGACAACACTGGTCACCTTCCAACATTAATCTTCAAACTAAGTAGCAGCATTGGTCACTAGCTCTTCAGTTATCACTGAACTAACACATGCAAGCTAGCAATACTAGCTAACCAGTTGCCAGAGAGATTATTCATGCAGCACAAGAAGTGTATGCTGCCTGGCCAAGAGATTAAATCCAGGCAATAATTCCAGCATATATATCTGCAAGCTAGCTTGGCATGAAATGAAATTGATCTCGATCGATCGTCTTATTAACAGCGTGCGAACGATGATCACCAACCACACATGATATGTAGGGCCCAGGGGGCCCAGGAGGCCAGAGCAAAGGCAACATCACATCGGTCCCCTTCGCCTTCGCTCTTTCCCCCTTATCAATCATGTACCCCGGCCCGGCCGCCCGAGACGACGTCGCCACCGTCGGCCTGACGCAGATGCACCTCGATCGCCTCCGATCGCCGTCTCGCCTGTCGACGCTACTGGTTTGATCGATCGGTTAGCGCACGCGCCACGCCTCTTCGCCATACAATGCATCCATGGACCGGCTGGTTAGCTAGCTAGTTCCTTGCTCGTTACTGTGCATGTTAGTTCCGCAGTGACGCTGACGGGCTTGAGTGTGGAGACAGACCAGTGTACGTACGCACCACGTACTACGTTACATTACATACTGATGACTGAATGAAACTTCAGTCTTCTTGCTGTCTTCTGCAACTTGCAGCACACACACTTTGGGAGAAAGAGATGGTAGTATTAATAGTCCTCTGCTGGTTCATGCAATGCTGCATGATGATGCCCAACCCCAACAACGTAGATTGATGCAGATATATGCATAACTAATTAATCAGGAGGCAATGAGAGGGAGACAGAGAGCACTTCAGCAAATTAATTGCACTGAAGAAAATATGCAGGGACATACATCATCATGCATACATGCACGGTCTATAGGCTTTTCCTTAACTGAACGACGATAAGTGCAGGAGCCTTACATCTTCTTGACTTGCTGTACCTGTACTGCACCCATGGTGTGTCTTTGAATCCATGTAAGCTTGTACTGCTGTGTCTTGTCAAAAGAAAGATCTTTATTAATTATTACTCCCTCCGTTCCAAATTATATGTCGTTTTGACTTTTTTGGTACATTCATTTTATTATGCATCTAGATATAATAATATGTTTAGATACATAGCAAAATAGATGAACCAAAAAAGTCAAAGCGACTTGTAATTTGGAACAGAGGGAGTAGCTCATATATGTGGCTCTGTTTCTCCTGCAAAACCAAGAGGTGAAAAGGGACAAGCGTCTGAAAAGTTACCTCTTGGATGGGCTCCCTGATTAACTTTGGTGATCATTAGAAGTTTACTGTACGACTGATTTGGCTGCTGGCTGAGATATGTCTTGCTGAATGTATGTGGTGAGGTGAGCAGAGCTGCTGTTTTCTTTTGGTTATGGAGTAAGAGTGAAACAAAAATGTTGTTTTCTGCATCGTTATTTTGGCAATTAAATTAGTCAACCTATGATGGAATCGGACCATCTTTACAGACATTTTTTCCAAAACATAACGCATTTTCTTAGGTTTGGTGAAGCATCAGAGCAGAGCCAACCATTGTGTTACTAGGTTGGTCTCTAACAAATCAAAGAGTGAGAGATGCAGTAGAAACAAAGCAATTTTTCGTAGCCAAGAAACGGTTGTTTTCATCATTGCTATTCCACCAAATAAATTAGTTAATCGTGAGTAGTGGATTTGAAAAAAAAAGACCATGCAACTTTCTGAAATTTCCTCCAATAACCTACAATGAGTTTCTCCGTTTGGTGAAGCATCGGTGCCAAGAATCGTGTTGGTTTTACTAGGTTGTTCGCTAACAAATTGAAAAAAATTGATAGGTGAAGTACAAACAAAGCGATTCGTCTTGTCCATATGTAATCATGGATCCCAAGCAACAGTGATTAAAAGTGATGGTCTGGGCAATTTGGGATGCCAGGAATTTGTGAGAAGGGCCTTTGAACAGCCAAAGCCCAAACGTGTGGTCAAAAAACATTTTCAAACTGCATGTGTGTTTGCAGTTTGCACGCATGACAGGTAGACTACACATGTTGCTGCTTAATAGTGATCAGTTGATTGGGGTTGGTGTGGACCTTGGGAACAGCCTGAAAAAGCTGGCACAAGCATGTAGCCCTCTTCTAGGGTGGTCTTGCATTAGCAATGTAAGAATTAGTTCTTATTTTGCTAGCTAGATTCAGTTAAATTTTAGGGTTGTGTTCCCAATGTATCTCGGATGTTCAGCTATCGAAGAACTACTAGCTCACTCTTGAAATTCCATTTGTCTGCCTAGCTAGTGGTTCAGAGTCTCTACTCTATCAAATATAAAGTGAGGAAAAATTAAAGATTCAGTGTCATTAGGAGCACAAATGCTCATGGAAATGTGTGTTAATAGGTCACTGTCACAAAGTACTGGCGTACGTTTGATTGTAATTGCTTAGTGTTAGTTATGGTTGTGGTGTGCCAATAACGTCTTTCTATGGGACAGCAGGACCAGCAGCAGCAGCGGAGTGATGCGTGATTGATTGATTGATTGAGGCATATAACTCACCATCTGCGATGTGAGCATCTCAAGCTATATAGCTTCCATATCGCTTTTCTCTTCTTGTTCTATTTTTGCTTACATGGGTAGCAAGCAAGGCCATGGGTGAATAAACAATATATTCAGAGGAACAGCGTGGAGACTTTTTTAATCCAAAATTCCTATCTCTGTTTTTTTTAAACTGTAGGGTGCTGTAGTAGTCTCACCTGAAAAAAAAAGCACATTTTTGTTTCAGTTCCTGCTATACATGATCTTGAGTTCAATAATGCATGCATCATTATATGAAAAGGTAATAACATATATCCACCACACATATACTTTCAATAGAATCTCATGTGTTAACCAACAACTGCTTGGAAGCTTCATGTTGCATGAGGACATTTTCAGTTAAGGAGGACTTTTAAACTGTAGGAGGAATTAGAATTGACTTTATGTGGTAGATTTATTGATTGAGTTCTCTTGTAGGCTATTTGTATAGGCGTACATGGCAAGATAAGGAACTCCTCCTAAAGATAAGGAAGGTTATCACATGATTATAAATCTAAACTAACCATATCGGGATATACTTAACATACCGCGATCCACTTGCAATCACAGATGGTGAGACTAGAGAACAAGCCGATCTAAGGTTGTAAGTCGTCGGGTGAGACTAGAGAACAAGTCAATCTAAATTTGTAAGTCGTCGGGCGAACATGCGTCAAGGATGTTGTGGCCAGAGTGAAAGCTGGTGAGGTTGCTCAAGTGGGTGGTAGCCCTTTGTGCCGATATCAAGATATACAAGGGTGTGTAGACATGGTTTAGGATGTTGTGCATAGGGTAGTCGTGGTCAATGTAGCTTTTGAGGTTGCGGAAGCTAAGGTGCACATGAAGCCGCGAATCCAGGGGGGTACCATGGAGGGCATGTGTCAAGGCAATCGTCAAGAAATATTTTTTGAATGGGTCGGTAGAGGAGGCCCCTATCTATTTTTATATAAAAATTTACACAAAGTTACAACAAAGCACATTTTACAAGGTTATTAAGCCCAAAAAAAGAAAAGGGAAATATACTAACCGTAACACTCTCACCACATACTGATAGGCCCCTTCAAACTTTGCTTGGCTTTGATACAAACGAAACCAAGCTCCTCTTTGAAATAGTCTTACAATTCCTGAGGTTACCACTGCCATTATTCGAACATCATACTGTTTCTAGTTGTCCAGATGATCCAACAAGAAGAAATAACTATTTCTCTAAAGATAGGGCTGCCAAAAGTTGTTCTGGCCTCGATCATCATATCCAGAGGCTGAAGACTCAAGTCCTAGTGTATGGATAGTGAGTTCCAACATGATTGACTGAAAGGGCAATCAAAGAAGAGGATGAAACTAGTTTCCTCACAGCCACTATTATAAAGGACACAGTTATAGTCATCAAGGATTTTGTTCTTCCTCCTTAACAGATTTCTAGTGTTGAGATGATCTCTGAGCAGAAGCCAAAAGAAGAACGTATGCTTACCAAGATTGCTTGAAGACCATATAACCAAGGGAAAAGAAGGGAAGCCTCTGCAGTTCCTTGCATCTGTGAATAAGCTTTCTTGGTCTACTAGGCTGATCCCTAAATATAACTCTAATTGTCTCCAGTCCCCACATCTCAAAGTCTCTCCTAAAGAATCGACTATAATTCTATTAATTGATTTGAAGCCTAAGAGGAGAGTGGGAGGATGAAATTCCTATTTACTTCGTTGTCCAAGAAATGTCTGATCGAGCATTTTGGTTTTCTTGTGAAAGAGTAGAGCTAAGGGAAACTACTTCAAATGTGGTTGTCATACCAAGGGTCCTCTCAGAACATAGCAGTGTTTCCTTTGCTTGGGTTACAATATGTGCCAAAAGTCTAAACTTTCTAGAAAGTTTTAAAACATATTTCTAACAGAATCATCCCACTGGACAATTTGCCCAGGGGGTGTCGGCATGATTATAAAACTTATCCAAAAACTTAAGGAGTGTTGAATTTTGGGTCTTCAGGTCTATAATTCCTAGGCCGCCTTCATTCTTTGGTCTACATGCAGATTCCCAAGCTGCAAGACATGTGCCTTTTCCATTGATATTTCCCCCACTCCACAGGTAGTGTTTGTGGTACATATCTATCTACTTGATAGTATGTGGTGGAATTTGGAGACTACACATGTAGAAGGTTGGCGAGGCAAACAAGACAGAGTTTACTAGGATAAGTCTGCCCTAATTGGATAAGAATATGCTAATCCCAGCTAATATGCTTTCAATTCTGTACAAGAGGGGTGTGAAATCTTGTATAGATGGTCTGGTGGTGCCAAGAGGCAATCCAAGATAAGTGAAGGGCATAGTACCCACATTACAACCAAGAGTATTGGCAAGGTGGATTGCTTTAGAATCATGTACATTAATGAGTGCCAAAAATGATTCATGAAAATTGACATGAAGTCAAGTAGAGTCTGAAAAGGATCTCAATAGCCCTTTTAGGTTGAACAAATTCCTTGCATTGGCTCATAGGATGAGGGACCGTCATTGGCATATTGGACAATTGGGTAGTCTCCAAAGTCTTCACTCAGAGGATGTTTTAGGATACCCAGTTGCTAGGCCTTCACAATTGACTGAACAATATCAGCTGCTAGAACAAAAGGTAGTGGCGAGAGGGGATCACCTTGCCTTACCACTCTTGCATTTGAAAGGTTTCCCTAGGACTCCGTTAAGCAAAATTGATGATACTCCAGGGCTCAAAATACTCTCTACCCAACTAACCCACTTATTAGAGAAGCCTTTATGTTTAAGAACCTGCAAAATAACCTGATGTTCCATGTTGTCAAAGGCCTTTTCAAAGTCAAGCTTCAAAATGACAATTTCCTTCTTAGAGTGATGACAAAGATGGAAAAACTATGCCCAGTCAAGGCAATATTGAATGGTTCTTTCCTTGATGAAGCCATATTATTTACATGAACCAACTGTAGAATTACTGATTGAAGCCTGGTGGAAAGCAGTTTAGTGTGATGCTCTTCAAAGAATAGTTCAACCTGTAATTATCTGTATAGACTATGGGTTGGGTTTTTTGGCTATATGAGAGGAGTTTATGCTGCTGAGGTCCAGGGATGAATTATATTGCAGAAGTTCCTAAACATACTTAAAAAGTTTTATTTAATGATATCCCAACTTTTCTTTATGAAGAGACCATTGAAACCATTTGGACCTAGAGCATGGTTTATTTGTTAGATTTTTAACCACGTAGAAGACTTCTTCTAGACTGAACTCTTCATCTAGATACTCTAAAGGGAGATTTTGAATAAGGGCGCATAGATTATATGAAATTTCGGAGAACTCATTGACTGCCATCCTCTTGTTATAAGCTTCCGATAAAATGCTTGCTTTCTATTCATGGTAAAAAATTTGCTCTCTAGGGATAGTCAGACTGACAATAAAAATTTTCTTATGAGAGTGGGTGGCAATAGTTTGGAAGAAGTTGGTGCTCTCTCATCAAGGATGTGATGTGTGCCCTAGGTTTGCCAAACCTAAGAACACGTCGAGAATGAAGACAGTAATATGATTGCAACATCATGGGGTAAACGGTTGATGTTGAAGTTGATGCAATTGAGGCCACTAGTGTGAGGTGTGAATGGGATTTTCTAGGCCTAGGAATTAGTCAAGTATGAAGGCACACACCGTTGTTGCTAATACTAGTTGTACAAGGAGAGAGAACCATGCACTGAAGGACAAGCGTAGAAATGAAAGCTTCTATGATAGTCCCGGTGCATAGAACGATAGGGGTAGAAGTTGCTACTGTGGCCTATCGTTCCTAGAGTAGAGGAATATTGGTGGGAAAGATAAGGAGATGCTAACTTCAAGGTTGTGTTGGATGAAGCAAGATTATTATGGGAGGGGTTGGATGATATGGCATGAGACTAGATGGTCCAACATAGGCGAGTCACATTGGTGGTGCTCGAGGAGTGTGGCGAAGAACTTAATCAAATGAGCACTTGCACACAACAATGTAGTTGATGGCGTAGTAGAGGACATAACTGGTGGTGGTGAATATGTAATGGTGGAAGCCATTAGTGATCCATGATTGAGCCACATCTAGTAGGGCGTGATGCTAGTTAGTAGACATGATGACTATGAGCAACAATGATGTTGCACAAGAAGGTGATGTAGCAGCAATACTGAACTACTCGGAGAGGAGCCACACAATATATAGTCACTCACTTGTGACATTTACGGGATCTTGTGAAGGCATACAAAATGCATATGGTCAGTATGATTACACAACAAAGGTGAAGTTGACCGCATGTTCTTAGTTGATCAAATTAATCACATGTGAGTCAGAGACAATAGCGATGATGTTGTGGGTGGGCTGGTGCTACACTAACTAGTGATGCTCAATCCTTTAGGATGTGTGCCCACATCAAGATCAAGGTTATTAGCATCTAGAACAAAAGCGATGAACCAGTCATGTCCACACAGATGGTGACATATGTGGCCAAGGTCATGGTGGAGTCATCCTAACTCGGGACCATCGGTAGCAATGACAAACACGTGTTAAGGGCAACACATACATGTATATAAAGGTGTGGAGATGATGCATGTGGTTGTCCCCTAGAGCACTAAGTGATGTGTCCTACCACATAGTTGGAGACATATTAGCTAGTGGAGTCGATGTCAATGTCAGAGTAGAGTTACATATAGAGGAAGGGTAGTTAGTGATGCAAAGTAATCTTAGTTAAATTGGAAAAAACAAAATAAACAACAATCAATCAATCCATGAGTGAGAAACCTTGATCAACAGACTAAAGAAAGATTCTATAGGGTAGTCAATCGACATAGTAGATCACAAAGCCCTAGGTATAGGCACCACTGCCCCTGACGGAGGAATGTCATGGGTTGTCTCCCCGGGGTCCATGCTAGAAGGTCTACAATGGGATGCTAGATGCGTGTAGTTGATTGAAGAGGATCGCCTGACATCGTGCAAAGGAGAGACACTACTACAAAGGAGATTTGCACAAATGGCCATATCAAATTTTCAGATATGGGGTGTTACCCCGTCTTTGCCAATAAGCCTATGTTAATCAAAAACTTCGGAGGTGATAGTGTCGGTGCGAAAAGTGACCAACACATAAATATTTGTAGTTTTGCCTGTACGTTGTGATCGGATGTGGCCTACACTCAATGACACAGGGTTTATACTGGTTTAGGCAACGTGCCCTACGTCCAGTTTGAGTCGGTCGGTGACTTTATTCCTGAGCCCAGGTGCTCAAAGTTTGCTGTGGGGTTACAAACGAGAGGGAGTAAGATGGGGGTGCAAGAGGTTCGGTCGGACTCTGGACCGATGGGCCGAGAGTGACGGGAGCTCCTATGTGCGCTAAGTATTTGAGCGTGTGCTCTGTTGGAATCGTTTGAATCGTAGGTTGTTCGAATCGATCGTCCCCCTTTTGGAGAGAGCACATCCCCTTTTATAGATGAAGGGGATGGCTTTACAAGAGAGAGTGTGAGAGAAAGAGTGTGTGTGTGTGCCACCTAGTCTTGTTGCCCACGCCGTTGGGTATAAGACGGTTTGTCGGCGCCTATAACATTGTTGATGTTTAGATGCATGTGGTAGGTTCCATCGTCTTCTTCTGGTATGGCAGATGTCGGCGCCTACCATACTGTAGGATAAATGTCGGTGCCCACAACATTGCTCATGTTCTGACATGTCTGGAAGGTTGCGGTGCATCCTTCTAACAAGGCCTAACAGTACTGTCCTGCAGGTGTGCAGGGTGCGGCCTTTGATATTGCGTTTGACTGGAGCGCCCTGCCTTACTTGCTCTTCCCATTTCCTAGGTCTTCACCAACCAAGTGTCCCCGGTCGATCGTTCCCCAGTTGGCTCCGGCCTCCCGGTCGGAGAAGAGCTATAAGCAGAGGTTCGATGTACTCCCGGTCAGAGAAGCGAGTCAGAGTCGGAGGCGAGCGTCGTCCCTTCTTGGCCAGGCCTTCCGGTCGGAGAGGCGGGCTAGGGTCGGAGGCGACGAAAGAGAGCGTCGTTCCTCCTTGGCCAGGCCTTCTAGTCGGAGAGGTGGGCCGGAGTTGGAAGTGAGCACTGGAGTCGGAGGCGAGCTGGCCAGGCGTTCCAGTCGGAGAGGCGGGCCGGAGTCAGAGGCAAGCGTCGGTCCTCCTTGGCTAGGCCTTTTGATAGGAGAGGCGGGTTGGAGTCGAAAGCGACGGAAGCGAGCATCATTCCTCCTTGGCTAAGCCTTCTGGTCAGAGAGGCGGGCCAGAGTTGGAAGCGAGCGTCGTTCCTCTTTGGCCAGGCCTTCCGGTCAGAGACTGGATCACCCCTGGCCTGTCGTTAGGTTTTTAGGCTAGCCCAGGAGTTACGCGTCATTCGCAACATCATCTGCTGGGCCGAGCTTTTGCTAGGAAGCAGGTCCATAAGGGACCCCAGGTTTATGAACCCGATAGGAGCCCCTGAGCCCCGGGCGATTCGGGTAGAATCGTCTGGGGGATTTTTCGTTTTGACAGCGGGTGTGCGCGAGCGCACCCGCGGGTGTAGCCCCTGAGCCCCCGGGCGATTCGGGTAGAATCGTCTAGGGTTTTTTTCGTTTTGTCAGCGAAGGAATTTCTTGTTTTGACAGCGGGTGCACGTGAGCGCACCCGTGGGTGTAGCCCCCGAGCCTACGTTCGACTGGTGAGTCAGTTGGAGGCTGAGCATATTGGTACTCTTTCCCTAGGGCCGCAGACTGTCGTTCGGGGTGTTTGCCCATGTTTGTCCTACCCGCGACCTGTGTGGTAGGTTGATTTCCCGAGTCGGTGTTGAGCGACCTGAGCCCCTGAGCCCCATTGGGCTTGGTAGGGGTTGGTCTAGTTCTATGCATTACCCCGTCCATGGTTTACACAACCGGAGGGGCTGAGCTAATGTTGCTTGCCTCGAGCGACGTGCTCTGTGAGCTCGCTAACAAGTACTTTTGAGTGGAATCTGGGTCCGTCGTTCATGACGGGGTCGGCATAGCCCTCATGTGGCATTCCACTACTCCTTAACCCATGTCCCAGTAGATGCCTGGGTAGTTCCAGAGACCGACCTAGGTGGCCCGCTGGCCTTCCCTCGATGGAGATTCTGTGGGCATGGCTCGAGGTTAGGATCGAACAAGAATGTTGAGATGACCCTGTCTGCTTCGGGGCAGATTGGGCGAGGGCCACTGGGACTCATCTATGTTTTCTCCCCTGGCTCTGTTTGACGTGAGGCGGCCTTGAGCCCTTCGTGGGTTGGCCTTTGAACCCTGGTCGGTCATTGTTCATGTTGAATGAGGCAACTGCCGCTTTGTGACACAACACAGAGCGTTGTGATGCATCAATTGTATAAGCGATGCTTCGAATGTATGGGATGAATGTGTGAATGCGTGTATGAGAATGGATGAATGAATGAATGACCGTGCATAAAAAATATAAAGTAAGAGGAATTGGTAGAGTTACCTTGATGACCCGAGTGATAGGCTTGAGGAGTTTTTATCGGATATGTCCGAATGGGATCCGTGCTCGTCGTTTGTGATGGAGTCAGCATGGCCCACATGGGGCGTCCCTTTGCTCCTTACATGTCTCTCGGCATTCTCCTAAGCCGTCCGATCGACTCGGGAAGCCTGTTGGTCTCTCCTGGGTGGAGATCCCGTTGTTGGGCCCTTCCAAGTCTTGCCTAGGAAGGCGGAGGGCTGCCTACGTGCGGTTGTGCCTTGTTTCCCGCGCCTAGCATGCGGTAGTGGTGGGCCATGCCCAGGCCGCGTCTCGTCTAACCAGGCGCTGTCTCGTCAGGCAGGGCGCATCCCATCGGTCAGGACGCGTCGCCGCATCCATCCCATCCGCATTGAATGGGGAAGGGAGAGGGGTTTTCGCCCCAATCCTTTGCCTTTCCTCAACTATTGTGCCTCCTCCTTAAATAGGGGAAGGGAGGGGGCTTTCGTCCCGTTCCTTCGCCTATTCCCCAACTGTCGCCTCTCCTCCTTCTTCCTTCTCACCAAGAGTGTTCGTGCCGCGGTGGTTCCCAAGTGAGAGAGGGTAGAGCGAGGGAGAGGAGAACTCATAGATCTATTTCGTGAATCCAGAGTGCAATGTCGAGCTAGAGGCCATCCATTGTGGATGAGTCGGTGTTGGCCGCCTTCGCTGGGAAGGGGCTGCTGCCGCCGAAGGTGGCGCACCAGAGGGCTCCTATGGGGGAGGATTTCCCATGACCTCAGGCCGGTGAGGTCATCTCCTTCCTCACCTTCCATGAGCGCGGGTTAAGATACCCCACGCACTGGTAACTATGTGGGCTCCTCAATGAGTGGGGCCTAGAGCTGCAGCACCTCAATCTGACTAGGGTGCTGCACGTCGCCGGATTCGTCACCGTGTGCGAGGCCTTTTTTGGGATGGAGCCGCATGTGGACTTCTTCCGGTGGATCTTCACTGGGCGAGCTTTGTCAGAGGGGAAGCCGGCTAGGACCGCAATGGTTGGTGGCTTCGCCCTATAGAAGAAGCCGAGCTCATTGGGCTCCTACCCCGTGTACACCCCCTATGACTCTAATCGGGGGTGGCGCGGGGAGTGGTTCTACATAAGGAACCCGGTGGAGGTGCCATTCCGCCATTCCCCGAAAGGAGACCGGAGAGGCGGGAGAGCTGGTCGTGGGGCCCGTCTAGCCAGCAGAACAAGCTAGAGATCATCAGGGTAGAGCTCCAGAAGCTGTTGCAGCACGACCTCGACGGGGTGCGGGTGTTCCACACCTTCTTCCACCATCGGGTCACCCCACTTTCGTAAAGGACGCGGCCGATGTGGCTATACTCCATCCGATGGACCCCGACCGCGCATCGCCGGTGGAGTTGGCGAAGGACAAAGTCTGGAGCTGACTCGACTGGGTGCTGCAACTGAAGGCCTAGGAGACCGGTGAAGGAAAGCTACCCAATCTGGTATGTTGTCCTTTCCTTATTCTGTGTCCCTTTCGATCTCGCTCTCCTGTAATTTGACTTCAAGTCGTCCGTTTTGCAGGGACTTACTGGTTATAAATTCTGGCTGCACCTCCCGAAGGGGCTGAATGTCGTGGCTCGGCAGGTGGCCCTGAAGGAGGCATCGGACAGTTGGAAGAAGAAGAGAGCTGAGAAGGCTCAGACGAGGCACCAGAAGGAGCAGGATATCGCCCAGCGCGTGTGGGCCAGGGAGAATAGGAGCGACGTCGAGGCGGAGCTCGAGTCAGAGGATCCCATGGAGATGGGTGACGACGTGATCTCCTCTGAGGATGAGGGAGGCCGGGAGGTTGTCGCAACCTTGGTGGAGCGTCGCAAGCCTATGGCCGTGTCTGCCAGTGGTGGGCGTGGGGCAGAGAGGCGCGACGATGTTCCCACGCCAAGGAAGCGTGCCACGAGCTCGGACACCATCGACGAACGGGAGGCGAAGCGGACGCAGTTGCCGCGCCCTTTACAGGCATCACCAACCTTGTCCCCACTTGCTCCGGGTGTGGTGGGGTAGGCTAGGCGGTCGGAGGAGCGGGCTCGCACCCACGCATCATCAGGGCCAGCGCCGGCGCGCGACCCACAACAGGAGGATGCCCTGCCATCTGCTTCGGTCGGCGTGCCTCGAGCCAGTGGTTGCGGTGATGCGCGGGTTGATCAGGAGCTGGCCGGGTCAACTCCCCCCTTGGTCGAAGTGAGGGGGCATGGCTCGGGGCTTCAGAGCCCTACCACTTGCGTCCCGGTATGCTTTCTTTGTTTGTTTTCGATCTCATAGTTGAGTTTTTGGGGTGCGACTGACCTGTATTTTTTTACAGTGGCTAGATACTGACGGGGTTAAGCATCGCCCTACCTCCCATGCAGGAGGAGTGGAGGCCCACTTTGTAGCGCGTCACGACGGGCGGTGGCGAGAGCAGGGTGGTAGCAGTGCGTCCTTCTCCTCTAGGGGTGGTGCCTTCCTGGCCAGTCGCAAGTATGGTAGCAGCAGCAGTGGAGGTGATGGCGGTGATCTCAGCACCAACGGTGGAGGCCGGGTCGGAGGTGACCCTCACGATCCCTCCTGTACCGGCAGCAGCGGAAGAGAGGGGGAGACCGGGCTCCCTGCCTCGCCTGGCGGAGTGTCGCACAGTTCGCCCTCCTGGTCGGAGCTATCGGCGTCAGGAGGCAACGCGGACAGACCGGAGGCAGAGCATCCGGCGGCGGGCCACGGGGTTGAGGAGGTGGAGATCCCCTGCCCCGGCAAGGTGGGCACCAGGGTGGAGCCGCCGGCCATTCAGTCGTCGTAGGAGTTGGTGATGGTCTGGTCGGTGGCCGGGCCTTCCAGCGGGTTGGGGGCGACCACTGACCTGGTGTGGCCCTGCCTCAGTGATCTGAGGAAGGTGCGGTTCATCCTTCGAGATGAGGAGGAGGTGCAGCTCTGGAATGTGCTTGGGGGGAGAGGACTCGCCATGGAGTCCGATCTCGCCTAAACCAGGGTGAAGCCCGAGGAGGCCTTGGAGCGGGTCAAGGTCGTCCATCAGGCGGTTACTGTCGACCTGCCCCGCGTCGTAGAGGTAAGTTTTCTGTGTTGACTCCTTGGTTTCTCGCTGGTTGCTTCAGCACGTTGGCTTCTTCCTTTACAGGGCTTGGAGGAGATGTCGAGCCGCAAGTCCTATTTCCTCCAGGAGGAGCACGCTCGGGAGGCCATGATGTCATGGTGGGTCGTCGAGCTCAAGCGCCAGCTGGAGTCCGCCCGCTGTGAGTCTCAGGACCAGGTGGCCGAGGCGACGGAGGCACGGGTGGCAGAACTACTCACGGTGGAGTGGGCGACCACCGCTAAGCGGGGGCTTGACGCGGCAAAGGTTTGCTAGGCAGAGACCGAGGCGGCACTCCAAAAGTCCCAGGCGGAGATCGAGGTGGCACTCTAGAGTTCCCTGGAGGCCCTGGAGTCAGAGTGGAAGGCCCGGTCGGAGGTCAACCAGGAAGTGCTCACGCTCCAGGGCCAGGTGCTTGGGACGAAGGAGTTGAACGCCTGGTTGCGTGAGCAGGTGACTCAGCAGGAGGAAGGACTCTCCATCCTTGAGAACACCCACCTCGATATGTACCTTTTCTGCTTTTGGTTGATGTCTTGGTCTGTCCTTTAACGTGCTTCTAAGCTTGTCATCCTTCTTTCAGAACTAGGCGGAAAGGTTGGTTCGCTAGAGCGGGGCCTGGAGATGGCCAAGGCGATGATTGGTCGGAATGCGGAGGCGTTGGCTGAGTCCCTCAAAGAGCAATGTGCTCTCGAGGGGGAGCTCGACCAGCTCTGCAATGTCACCTAGCTCGTCATCTTGGAGGTGTTCGGGTCGGCGCCGAGCACCAGCACGCCCGCCATCTGACTGGCGGAGGTCCCAGATGAGGTTCGGGCCCTCATCTTCGACAGGATGTTCTACGGGACGTCGAGGGTGCTAACTTCGGTGGCGACGCACCACCCAGACCTAGACTTCACCACCATCTATAGCGGGTATGCCGACAGCTGGAGCCCGGACTCCATCCATGCGCTCGGGGAGAGCTTGCTGCCACACGCACAGTTGGTGGCAGAGCAAGTCTCCGCGCAATGGGTGATGGAGGCTTGCCATGTGAGCACAGCTGAAGGTGCATGCCAAGAGGACGTCGCCCAACCGGCTGATGGAGTGGAGCCCGAGTCTGAAGCAAACTTCGTCCCACCTCTGACCGAACCGAACATCGCCTCGTCGGAGGGTGAGCAGCCTTTATCTTCACCGGTCACGCTGTCGGCTGATGCCGCCGGGCAGCCGTAGTAGAAATTAGAGTAAAAGTACTTAGCATATGTAAAGGATAAGTTCGTGGGGGAGCCCCCTATGTAAATGTTTTTTGTGTATCCATGAATACAACAACTTTGTTTTTGTGATGAATCACTTCGTTTGGGGAAGCTTGTCCCGTCCGTTCCTTGTTTCTACCCTAGCATACCTCTATTTTTATTCTTTCTTTTTTGCACCTGCCCGTTCGTCCCATAGGCTGCAACCTTAAGAGCCTACGCGTGGCCTGCGAGGCTCAGCTGCTCGTAACCGTAAGTAGTGGCAGGGTGCGATCGGTCGGAATGTTTAAAGCAAAGTCACGTATGGTAATTTAAAGGAACGGACTACCCTTTCGTTCGGGTAAAAAAGCATTTACCATATGATAGTAAAAAAGAGAGGTGGTATCGCACCCCCATGGAGTCCCGAGCGACCTAGGCCGAAAGTGTTTGGGCCGGGGTGCTTTGTAGGAGCAAACGTTGAATGAAAGAAAGCGGTAAGACTAAAATTTTAGGGGAAGAAATGACATAACTGTTCGATGTTCCAAGTGTTGGTGAGAACATCACCGTTGTCATCCTTTAGTCGGTCGGCGCCCAGTCGGATCACTTCGGTCACCGTATAGGGTCCTTCCCAAGGCAGAGAGAGTTTGTGTTTCTCTTTGGTTGATTGAGTCCTTCAAAGCACGAGGTCTCCAACCTCGGGGATTCTCCCCCTGATTTTTCTTTTGTGGTACCTGCGGAGAGTCTGCTGGTTGTGAGCGGAGCGAATGATGGTTGTCTCATGGGCCTCCTCGAGCAGGTCGACTGTGTCTTGTTGAGCCTTCGTGGCTCAGTCGCGGTCGAAGGCCTTTACTCTTGGGGCACCGTGGTTGAGGTCAGAGGGCATCACTACTTTAGCTCCATAGGCCAGGAAGAAAGGTGTCAACCATGTGGATCGGTTCAGGGTTATTCTCAGGCTCCAGAGGATCATCGGGACCTCTACAACCCATCGCCCAGTGTACTTGTTGAGTCGGTCGAAGATGCATGGCTTGAGTCCTTGGAGGACCATGCCATTGGCTCGCTCGACCTGACCATTAGTACGTGGATGTCAGACTGAGGCCCAGTCGATCCTGATGTCGTATCCATCACTGAAGTCCAGGAACTTCTTCCCAGTGAAGTTAGTTCCATGGTCAGTGATGATACAGTTAGGAACGCCTAACCGGTAGATGATGTCGAGGAAGAATTTGACCGCCTCTTCTGAGCGGATGTTGGTGATGGGCTTGGCCTCTATCCACTTGGTGAATTTGTCAACTGCTACGAGTAGGTGAGTGAAGCCACCCGGGCCATTTTTTAGGGGTCCTACCATATCGAGGCCCCAAACTACGAATGGCCAGGTGATGGGGATGGTTTGAAGCTCCTGTGCCGGCAAATGAGTTTGCCGAGCGTAGAACTGGCATCCCTCACACCTGCGGACGACCTCCTCTGCATCTCATAGTTCGATGGGCCAGTAAAAACCTTGACGAAAGGCTTTTCTGACCAGCAACCTCAAGGCCGCGTGGTGTCCGTAGATTCCAACATGGACCTCGAGGAGGAGCTGTTTCCCTTGGTCGGTAGGGACGCACTTCATGAGTACTCCCGACAGACTTCATTTGTAGAGTTCATTTCTGATTACAACGAATGTCTTGGCGCGTCGAGCGATTCATTACACTTCAATCCTCTCTGGTGGGAGAACCTCCTTGAGGAGGTAGGCGAGTAGCGGCGCTCGCTAGTTGGCTTGATCGAGTGCTACCACGGCGACGTCGACGGGCGACGTCATCACGAAGGCACTGGGGTCGGAGCCCCCGAACGTCGGGTTGGCATCGGGGTGTGTCTGGATTGGACCTTCTGGGATGCGAGCAGACAATTCGTGAAGGTCATTGATGAAGACCCCGTCCAGAGATGGAACCCACCTGACAGCCAATTTTGCGAGAAAATCGGCGGGATCGTTGTCCTTTCAGGGGACATGGTGTAGCTCAATCCCCTAAAATTTGTCCTCGAGCTTGCGCACCTCCTGGCAGTATGCTGTCATGAGGGGGCTTTTGCAACATGACTCCTTCATGACCTGGTTGACGACCAGCTCTAGGTCGCCACGGACGTAGAGCCATGTAGCGCCGAGCTCGATGGCGATGCATAGTCCGTTGATGAGGGCCTCGTATTCCGCAGCATTGTTTGAGGCCAAAAAGTGGAGGCGGATTGCATAGCGGAGCCTACTCCCGTCCGGAGAGATTAGAACCACTCCAGCCCCTGAGCCGGGCGCCATTACGGACCTGTTGAAATACATCCTCCAATACTCGTGGGTGACGTCCAGAGTCGGTAGCTGGACATCCATCCATTCAGTGACAAAATCTGTGAGAGCTTGAGACTTAATAGTGGTACGAGGGATGTACCTGATGTCGTGGCCCATTAGTTCAAGTGCCCACTTGGAGATCCATCCCGCGGCATCGCGGTTGCGGACGATGTCTCCTAGTGGGTATGAAGTGATGACCGAGACTTTGTGGTCGGTGAAGTAGTGCAGGAGCTTCCGGGTTGCCATCAGCACAGCGTATAGGAGTTTTTGCACCTAGGGGTACCGGACCTTGGGGTCAGTGAGTACTTCCTCGATGAAGTATATGGGTCGTTGGACCTTAAGGTGGTGTCCTGGCTCCTCCCTTTCGATGACTTGGGCGGCGCTTACCACGTGGTTGCTCGCCGCGACGTAGAGGAGGAGGGGTTCTCCCCGTTCGGGAGCGACGAGAATTGGGGCCGATGTCAGTGACGCTTTGAGGCTCTCCAAAGCCTGTTGTGCTTCCTCAGTCTAGACGAAAGCATATGTCTTCTTGAGAAGTTTGTAGAGAGGCATCCCCCATTCACCGATCTAGGAGATGAATTGGCTCAGGGCGGCCAAACAGCCAATGAGCCTCTGTACGCCCTTGACGTTGTGTATAGGGCCCATGTTGGAGATGGCCATGATATTTTTGGGGTTGGCCTCGATGCTGCGTTCGAACACGATGTATCCAAGTAGCTTCCCCTTCGGAACCCCGAAAACACATTTTTTGGGATTCAATTTGATGTTGAACCTTCAGAGGTTCGTGAATGTCGCGGCCAAGTTTGTGATCAGGTCACAAGCTTGAGCCATTTTGACCACTATGTCATCAACATAGACGGTGATTATTGGTTTTGGCCGCTCGACTTGGTCAGGCTGATCGAGCGGGTCGATCTAATCGGCAAAGCATTGTTGCATGCACCGTTGATAGGTGGCGCCAGCATTCTTCAGACCAAAAGGCATGGTTACGTAATAGTACGAACCATACGGAGTGATGAATGAAGTCACGAGCTGGTAGGACTCTTTCATCACAATCTAGTGCTAGCCTGAGTAGGCATCCAGAAAGGAGAGGATTTTGCATCCTGAGGTGGAGTCGACTATCTGGTCTATGCGTGGTAAAGGAAAATGGTCCTTCGGACATGCCTTGTTGAGGCCAGTATAATCAACGCACATTCTCCATTTCCTAGTCTTCTTTTTAACAAGAACAGGATTGGCAAGCCAATCGAAGTGGTATACCTCTTTGATGAATCTGGCTGCCAGGAGTTTGGCGACCTCCTCACCTATGGCCCTACGCCTCTCGTCGTTAAAGCGACACAGGCATTGCTTGGCGGGCTTCGAGCCTAGGACGAGGCGTAGTGCATGCTCAATGACCTCCCACGGTATGCCTGGCATGTTGGAAGGTTTCCATGCGAAGACATCACGATTGGCACGTAGAAAGTCGGCGAGCTCGCATTCCTATTTGGCCGGGAGCTGGGTCCTGATCTGCACCATCCTGGTAGGGTCAATGGGGTCGATGCCCACTACCTTAGTTTCCTCGAGTGGGGGAAGGCAGTCAAGGAGGTTGGCTTGTTGCAGTCCGGGACTGCTGAGGTCGACAACTCCCTGAGCCGTGGGAGCTCGGAAGAGTTGATGACGGCAGTGGTGAGCTCATAATGCTCGCGGTCGCACATGTAGGCATGCGAAAATGTGCTACCCATAGTGATGATGACGTTCAGTCCCGGCATCTTCAACTTTAGGTAGGTGTAGTTGGGGACCACCATGAACTTGGGGTAGCATGGCCGCCCGAAGATGGCGTGGTAAGACCCCGGGAAGTCCACCACCTCGAAGGTAAGCACCTCCAAGAGGAAGTTGGCCCGATCGCCAAACGTGATGGGCAGGTCGATCTGCTCGAGCGGGTATGCCTGCGCTCCTGGGATCACGCCGTGGAATTGAGAGCTCACCGGGTGGAGCTCCGATCGGGGGATGGGCATGGTGTCGAGGGTGTCGATGTAAAGAATGTTGAGGCCGCTGCCTTCGTCCATCAGCACCCTGGTGAGGCACTTCTTGCGGATGATGGGGTCGATGATGAGCGGGGTAGTGACCCGGTCTGGCGATGTGGGAAGGATGGTCCCTCTGATCAAAAGTGATTGGAGATTCTGACCAACGAAGGAAGGAGGGGATGGCCATTTTGGTAACGCATGCCTCTCTGTAGCGCACTTTGTGCTGGCGCTTGGAGTAGATGGCATCGGATCCCCTGAAGATCGTGATGCATTCCTCAGGGTCAAGAAATCCGTCCCTATCCTTGCCCGCTGCGCCTCCCTTCTTGACTGCTGCCTCCTTGCCTTTTCCTTCTTTTGGCCCGCCAGCCTATCGCAGGAAGCGTTTGAGGAGCTCACTGTCCTTATAGAGGTGTTTGACGAGGTAGGCGCAGTTGGTGCATGGGCTATCCATGAGTTTGTCAAAGTGGTCAGGCTAGCCCTGTTGGGGTTACTTGCCCGCACAATCAGCTACGGTGACCAACGCGGAGTTGATCGGTCGGCGCCGACCCTTCTTGTTCTTTTTGCCCATCTACACGGAGGGGCCCTCATCTTGGTCCTTGTGCTTGGCCTTGCCCTTGCCCTTGTCTCGGCCTCCGTTGAAGACCGCTTCGACCACCTCCTCACCGGAGGCGTGGTTCATGGCGATGTCAAGCAGGTCACGGGTGGTTTAGGGCTTCTGACAGCCAAGCTTGTGGATGAGGGACTCGCAGGTTGTCCTAGAGAGGAATGCGCTGATGACGTCCGCGTTGACGACATCGGGAAGGGAGTTGCACCGCTTCGAGAACCTACGGATGTAATCCCGTAGGGACTCGTTGGGCTCCTGTTGGCAGCTCTTGAGGTCCTAGGAATTCCTAGGGTGGACATACATCCCCTAGAAATCCTCGACGAAGATCCTCTTGAGGTCCGCCCAGTCATGGATGCTGTCGTGCGGGAGGAATTCGAGCCATGCTCGAACGTGTTCCCCCACACAGATGGGAAGGTACTGAATGATGAAGTGGTCATCATCCACTCCTCTGGCTCGGCAGGCGAGCCTAAAGTCTTCGAGCCATATACCAGGGTTCGTCTCCCCGGTGTACTTGGCGATGTTGGTGGGCGGTCGGAAGCGTTGTGGGAACAGCGCTCTCTGGATGCGTCGGCCAAAGGCCCATGGTCCCGGGCCATCCGGGCTGGGACTACGGTCGTTGGGTCGGTGACCATGCCTGGGGCACGTTTCACCGCTCCCCTCGATGGTCCGGTCGAGGCCCGCGTTGCCTACTCTCACCGCCGCCCGATGGACGTCATCATCATGTCGGGCCCGACGCCGGCTGTTGATGACGCTACGAGCGTCTTGGTACAGCTCGAGGCGTTCGCGCATAGGTGGCCGGTGTGGAGCGGGCGCCGGGTCAGGCCACGGTGCCGCCGCGACCTCCTATTCTATGCCTGGCGACTGTAGTGGTGAGCGGATGGAGCAATTCATCTGGTGCGTCCCCACTCCCCTGGTGGGGAGAGAGGCCCTGAGTCGGTGGCGTGATGCGGAGCCCTCCGCCTGTTGAACGGCGGTGGTCTCCACTAGCGCCCGAAGGTTCCGGTGGACCGCCTGCTCCTGTGGGTCGATAGGCTCGGGAAGGCCGCGTAGAAGCATCGCTACCACGGCGATGTTCTGGACAGCCCGAGCGAACTATGGGGGATCGTTCCCCCATTGATGATGTTGTGCTGAACCTGGCGGGCGCAACCCCGGGCGCCGCTGGCCGGGTTGCGCGCACAGGGCGCAACGTGGTGTGCCGAGCGCGCCAACACAAGTGGTGGCTGGTTCTGCCGCCTTTGTCATAGCTCCTCATCGTGCTCCTACGCACACGCAAGGGGCTCCGTGTGAGGGTCCAGAGGGGTGTGGGCCTGTAGAGACTTTGCCATCATCGACGGCTGTCCTGGAGCGTCCACCATAGCACACTCCCAGGATAGAGGGTGGCTAGGTACCACGACATCGCCGATGCTGGAGCCGTCGCTCTCAACATCGTCATCCATGAGGTCGTGAAAAGAGGCAGGAGCGTAGCTCGCCATCCCCATGAATTCAGATGTGAGAGGGGGCGGCGCCAGCATCCTTCAGAGCCCCCGTGCATACGCGTCCATGAGGGACGCGAGGCCGTAGGGGAACCGGTCGCATGGCGGTCGCGGCAGGGACAACGGGGTCCCTCCGGAGAATCGGCGGAAAATAGTAAATAACAGTATGTACATTACTCACGGTGGGATTTGAGCCTAGCATAGGCTCGGAGCGAAGCGTAGGCGCCTTGTCATTGAGGTCGCCGGGTTGCCCGGTGCCGTCGGAGGGCACTCCTCCTTCGATGGACGCCAGGACAAGTGCCTCCTCGCGGAGGCGAAGCACGCCGAGCCAGTCGGCGACAAAGTCTAGGCTTCTGAAGAGGAAGGCCTGGGACAGCTCGAAGACGGGTGGAACCCACATCCCAACAGGTGGGAGTGCAGGAAACTCCAGCGAGCCGAAGCGAGTTGTATCGCTAGAGCCCGCCATGCCAAAGACGGTGGAAAGGTGGGCCATCCGATGATCAAAAGCGTGAACGTACATCGTTCTTCCCACGGACGGCTCCAACTGTCAGTGCGAAAAGTGACCAACATATAAATATTTGTAGTTTTGCCATACGTTGTGATCGGATGTGGCCTAGAACTCAATGACATAGGGTTTATACTGGTTCAGGCAACGTGCCCTACGTCCAGTTTGAGTCGGTCGGTGACTTTATTCTTGAGCCCAGGTGCTCGAAGTTTGCTGTGGGGTTACAAACAAGAGGGAGTAAGATGGGGGGTGCAAGAGGTCTGGTCGGACCCCGGACCGATGGGCCGAGAGTGATGGGAGCTCCTGTGTGCGCTAAGTATTTGAGCGTGTGCTCTGTTGGAATCGTTCAAATCGTAGGTTGTTCGAATCGATCGTCCCCCTTTTGGAGAGAGCGCATCCCCTTTTATAGATGAAGGAGATGGCTTTACAAGAGAGAGTGTGAGAGAAAGAGTGTGTGTGTGCCACCTAGTCTTGTTGCCCACACCATCGGGTACAAGGCGGTTTATCGGCGCCTATAACACTATTGATGTTCAGATGCATGTGGTCGGTTCCATCGTCTTCTTCTGGTATGGCAGATGTCGGCGCCTACCATACTATAGGATAAATGTCAGCGCCCACAACATTGTTCATGTTCTGACATGTCTGGAAGGTTGCAGTGCATCCTTTTGACACGGCCTGACAGTACTGTCCAGCAAGTGTGTAGGGTTCGGCCTTTGATATTGCGTTTGACTGGAGCGCCCTGCCTTACTTGCTCTGTCCATTTCCTAGGTCTTCACCAAGCAGGTGTCCCCGGTCAGTCATTCCCTAGTCGGCTCTGGCCTCCCAGTCGGAGAAGAGCTGTAAGCAGAGGTTTGATATACTCCCGATCGGAGAAGCGAGTCAGAGTCAGAGACGAGCATCATCCCTTCTTGGACAGGCCTTCCAGTCGAAGAGGCAGGCTAGGGTCGAAGGCGACGAAAGCAAGCGCCGTTCCTCCTTGGCCAGGCCTTTCGGTCGGAGAGGCGGGCCAGAGTCAGAAGCGAGCGCCGGAGTCGGAGGCGAGCTGGCCAGGCGTTTTAGTCGGAGAGGTGGGCTGGAGTCGAAGGCGAGCGTCGGTCCTCCTTGGCTAGGCCTTCCGGTCGGAGAGGCAGGTCGGAGTCAGAAGCGATGGAAGCGAGCATCGTTCCTCCTTGGCTAGGCCTTTTGGTCGAAGAGGCGGGCCGGAGTCAGAAGCGAGCGTCGTTCCTCTTTGGCCAGGCCTTCCGGTTGGAGACTGGATCGCCCCTGGCCTGTCGTTAGGTTTTTGGGCTAGCCCAGGAGTTGCGCGTCGTTCACAACGTCGTCTGTTGGGTTGACCTTTGCTGGGAAGCAGATCCATGAGGGACCCCGAGTTTATGAACCCAACAGATAGACTTGTCTGTATGTGAAAATGGCAACTACACAGGTAATTTGAGTTTGGTCACAATAATGGTGATTAATGACCACAAGATTATTGTGACTAACGTGTGCTTTGTAGAGGCAATTTGAGTTAGGTCACAATAATAGTGATTGTTTGGGCAATCAATGGTTTTCATGGTCTTATCGATGGAAATCATTTCGGTTTTCAAAGGATGGATGACAAGGTTAAGGATGAACTAGTTCTAAGCGTCATTTGGAGTTGAGAGACACTTAGAGTAATTTAGGACTTTGTTTTTCCTTTGGTCATACTATAAAGGGGGTATGAACTAGTAGCTTGACCTAAGTGAGTCTAATGTGTTAGGCGTGATGCACACTTGTCAAACTTAGCACTAGGTAGTTCAGAGGTGGCCCAAAGATCATTTGGAACAAATCATGTTCACAAAGTTTTTGAATTGGAAGTGAAATGAGGGGTGAAGTGGCCGTCGAACCATAAGGAAGACAGCATCGTCAGACCAATGAGTTGGGTTCGACGCCTATGTGGCAGTACTAGGAAGGAGCTCAGGATGCGTAGATCGTCAGACCTGTTGTAAGGGACCATCAGACCATGCGCTGACACTGTTCCTACTAGGGTTTGGTATAGGCAGGGCCGGACTCTATGAATAGCACAAACATTGGACCATTGGCGATAGAGTCCAACAACGTCCATAGAGGAAAATGTGCGTCAGACTAGTCAGATGGAGGTTGTCGGACCATACGCTCTACAGAGGACTTCAACTGCTAGTTTTGACACATGTCTGTCACTGTGACCGCTGAGTTTCGTCAGACCGAGGTGGATTGGTCCGATGCCTGCGTTTTCTTCTGCAATGAGCCATAATGGCTAGTTGAGTGGTTGGGGGTATTTATACCTCCCCATCTCGTCCAATATGGCTCTCTTGCTCATTTATTCAACTGAAGAAACATCTTGGAGTGCAAGGGACAGCAAGTGCCTAGTGGGGTGATTGAGATTTGATAATCCAAGATTAAGGACCTCATTAGTGCATAGGGAGTAGCAAGTATGCCTCCACCTTTCTCATTAGACTTGTTTAGGTCAAGTGAGAGTTTGTGATTGTTACTCTTGGCAATCAGAATCACCTAGACAGCTTGCTGGCGATTGAGAGCTTGGTGATCTCTCGGTGGTGATTGCAGGAGGGCCAACCCATGGTGTAAATGGTTGTGGATGATTAACCATGCCGAAGTGGCAAAGAATCAACCCGTAGAGAGCACTTGGTCCTTGCGCGGATCGAGGGGGAGCGACACCCTTGCATGGGTGCTCCAGTGAGGACTAGTGGGGAGTGCCGACTCTCCAATACCTCGAGAAAACATCGTCGTGTTCCTTTCCCTCTCTTTACTTTGAGCATTTACACTTGAGCAATTACATTCATGTTTTTACATTTCTAGAATTGTCATGCTAGAGTAGGATTAGAACTTAGGATGCAAAACTTTGTGCGCTAGAATAGAAACACCATCTAGGCACAAGGGGTGAAGTGGGCTATGCGATAGTTTTTATTTATTGCGAGAAAATTTAGATTAGCCCAATTCACCCCCACCTCTTGGGCATCTTGATTCTTTCACCTCTATTAATCCATTAAAAACAAAAAAAGCAGCTCTTTATAGTTGGATCTTCTGATCCAGTGCCTCCACAATGTGTCCTGTGACGAGAGAGAGATGGGGAGAGGAAATGAAGGGATCTAAGGGCATTGATCAGCCGATGTAGCACCAAGGGCAAACATGATGTAGCTCATGGACACCGTTTCCATGCCACATCGCTCATGCACACGTTGGACTCTTCATCCCTGCCTCCATAGAGCTATGGAGGGACATTGCTTGAAGGGATGCCACCATGGAGCCATAGAGGGACACAGCTTGGAGGGCGTCACCATGGAGCCGAGGAGGGCCGGCCGTGGAGTGCCCTGCCATCATGTAGCCACGCCTATTCTGCATGCCCCATAGCAATTCCACCTCCTCACCTCAGCCGCCACCATATGCTTCATCCTTCTCCACGCGACTGTCATCTCCAACCTTCATGCCGCATGGTCATCAGACCCCGCCACAGCCGAGTAGATGCTCGATATGGGATCTGAGGTAGCCCAACAAATGCTCAAGATGTGATCTTAGGCAGGGAAGGAGAGAAGAGATGGGACGAGATGAGATCTAAGTAGAGGAGTGAGGGGTGGACTTGGTTGGTGCGCCTTCCCCAGCTCTAGAGCTCCATATAGGTGCTTGCTCGCAATTGCCATGGTAGGGAGTGGAAGGGTGGGCCACTAGGATAGGGGCTATGTGGTGGGGATGGGGTGGGGTTGGAGTGGCCGGCGAGGTGGTGTTGGGGCGGTGCTATGGTGGCCGAGCCGAGAGAGAGGGCATTGGGTGAGGCGAGAGGGAGAGGGAGAAGGAGAGGAAAGAGCGAGGAGTGGCCGTGTGACGGCTGTTGAGTGTGGTGACGGTTGAGGCCATAGGGGAGGTTAGGGTTACTTTATTGGGTCGATTGTATTTTTCATAGGCAACCTATATAAGATGCTCTCCTATGAAAATAGATTTCAGAGGTGGGCATATTTTTCTAGTGTTTGCTAAAATCTATTGTCACCTAAAATCATTTACAGAGGTGGTTGAATAAAAAGTGTTGTTTGTGAAAATAAAAGCATGGGTCTTCTAAAATTATTTCCGTAGTAGTGAGGGGCACATGCTAGGGTTTGTAAACAAAGGTCATCATGGGATTATAATAATCCTAATAATCATTCCGAAGATGCCTAATATACTCCAACATGAACCAATACTATATGCCTGCATTCCAGAATAAGAAAACCAATCGATGGTGCCTTAGTCATCTAGCTCAAATCAAGCTACCATGACCTCAAAGGCAAAACTAATTAAACAAATTATCAAAGGGCACGCATGCAGGTTGATACCGGCCATGAAGAGGCATGCAGCATGAGCCTAGCTAGCTTGAAAGGCACATTAGTGGAGAATCCATAGTGGGTTATAATTATGGTTAATGAGGCCCATCAGTAGCCTAGTTGTTTGAATTAGGGAGCCACTGTATGTAGCAATCAGGGATTGGCCTTTTTGTCAAAGCAGGGATGGGGACGTGCATGATTAGCTGCACATCACAATATCACATAGCAACACGTAGCTTGAGGAAGGAGCATCTCAGGCAGCACAAGGGCCTACACGGCTAGCCAGTACTGCTCACTGGTCTCCCTAACACTGTAGCAGACCGATTCATATAGAGCCTAATTTGTGCTCCTGAATCAGCTGAATGCAACACATATGCTGCTTACTCTCTGTCACACACTCTCTTTAGCAAAGATTCGATATGATCGATCGAGTTGGTTAAGCTGAACCAGTCCGAGATGGTTAAGACGTCGCCCTTTTTCTTGTAGTGCAGTCCTCTCCTCTATTAGCTTGTTGATCCTCTCTCTCTCTCTCTCTCTCTCTCTCTCTCTCTCTCTATTCTCTAGAGCTCTCTATGCTGTGTGATGAGCATTCATTAGGGGCTCTCCTACGGGCATCCCCTTATTAGGGCAATGTGTTGTTCCTCAACCACAACTCGAAATGTGAATTGCCCTGTCGGTGCAAAAACCGACAGAAAAATTCGAATCCTGATAGAAAAATATTTTTCTAACGGTGAAAATAACCGACAGGGCTACCTTGACAGAGAAATTGCATTTTTCTGTTGGTTCGCCGTCAGAAATAATTTTCCTGTCGGTCCTACACACACAGGACCTGGGGTGGCGGGCGGCGGGCATGGAGCTAGGGTGGCGGGTCGCGGGCGCCGGACGTTGAGATGGGACGATGGGCGGCAGACCTAGAGCTAGGAGCGGCGGGATACATGCGGGTGGCGGCGCGTATGTGCGGGAGGAAGTGAGAACGCACGGAGTTAGCGCGGCCGCATCTTCGAGGATTTAGGTTTTGGGGTTTTCATGGCTTTTTTTAAAAAAATCACTGCATTTTCTATTACATAGACGTGCCAATAGCAAAAGACAGGTGCCAATGCCAAAGATAGGGCGCCAAAGCCAAATCCATGCATGCGATTTATTTTTTCTATGCGTATGTAATTTTACTCTGTGTAATATAAAACCGACAATATAAATGCTATTTTACTTGTGCCTGTAGAGTTTTTTCTGTGCGTTTTAACAAAATCGATAGGGTAACTATAATTTCCCTATGTGTATTGTCACGCACAAAAAAATTGTGCAAATTCCCTGTGGGTTTTCGTATTTTCCTGTTGGGATTTTTTGTAATTAACACGTTAATGACTAATTTCTCTGTGTGTACCAAAAAAACGTATAGAAAAATTCGTCACCCACGTGGCAATTCACGTTTCCAGAAGTGTACTGCATGCTAATAAGCTAACCAGAGACCCTAATCATTCAGTTCAAGTGTTCAGCAATAATTCCTTTTTCATTTGGAGGACACAAACATCATCATGAATTCAATGATGGATGGATGGACCGATCTGTGCCCCAATTCTAGCTCGTGATGCATGGGCTAGCTAGATAGCTCCATCTCCCACGCAAACACTGTTATGCTATGGGGACAATTAAGTGAGTGAGGAAGGACACTCTGGTACAGCGAGGCCTGTAGGTGAACAGCTTACTGATAATATATAATTCCCCTGTTTTTGCAAGCAAGAATATCGCTTAGTGGGGCTTAATACCGACCAGACCACACCATTCACACACTTTTCAGTGGCTACCATGGACCCTGGTAGCTAGCTAGCAAGAATCTAATAAGGTCCTTGATGCATCATGCATGGCGATGATATCATATATACCGATTGTGTCATCTACAAGGCGTATTACGTAGGAGTACATCTCAATCTCTGTCGGAGTTCAATGCAGTCCAAGAACACGACACAAAGAGGGCAGCTAGCGTCGACGTATATATAGGTCCTTTTCGATTCCATAATAACTCGTTAGAATCTAACTTAGATACTCCCTCCCTCCCAAAACAAGTGCAATATGGTTTCTGTGACCATCAAACTTTCTTAAGTTTGACTAGCTAGGTTTATAAAAAATATTAGCAATATTTATATCTCTAAATAAGTTTATTATGAAAATAGATTTAACGATAAGATACTAATTATATACTATGATTTTTTCCTGTATATATTTGGTCAAAGTTAAAAAACGTTTGACTCTAAAAAAATGAGAACGGCACTTATTTTGGGAGAAAGAGAGTTCATACTACCTGGCTACATGTGCAGTTGCGGATTTCTAAGAAAGAGAATTGAAATCGCCAAGCTTTTATTTGCGTGTTGGAGTTGGAGAGAAAAGGGCGACAGTAAATAAAGCCAATCAACTTGCTTAATTGTCTTGATTAGCTTAGCTTGCGTGCTATGTGCCTTCAGTCCTTCACCTAACGTTTACCTCAGACATACAAACTTCCCTATATTGAGGCAAATTGGAGGGTGACAAGAGGTGCTGTTTTTTAACGACAACAAAACCATCTACTAATATTTGTTTTTCGAGTGTCCTGTAGCAAGTTTTATTTGGAGAATTGTTCAGGTACCATTTGTCTTACCACCTCCAAATGAATATGACTAATGTTTTTCACATGTGCTTACAACAAATTGAACTAAAATTGTGGTCTCAAGTTCGAGTAGGTGCAAGTGCAATATTTTGGTTTATATGATTGACCGAAAAATAGTGTAGCTTTTGAGAAAAAATGTTACACTCTTCTTTGCAGGTTATTTTTATGGTGATCTTTTGGACATGGCTCTAGTCCATTCTTCAGAAGGAGGCCGACCAATCCAATTTGAAGTGGGTATGTCGACTGTTGGATAATGCTAAAAAAAATTACTGGTACAGAAAACATTTTACTTGCGGTAGATTTTTTTTATCTTTACCGCGAGTAGCAATACGTTTTCATTGGCGGTTCGGTTAAGTCAACCACCATTTCTAATGATGGTCCTCTTAAGGTACCGCAAGTAGAAATAAATTCTTAAAAAGTAGTGTGAAATATAGGTAGCATCAGTGTACTGCTACTTAAAAATATAGGTAGCATCAGTGAAAACCATTTCTGAATTAGTGAATGGATAGTTGCCTTTTCATAGCTTAGCGTTTAGTTTGCCGTTAGGCTCTTTTAGATCTTACATTTTGTTGCTTTTTGAGAGTTTCTTTTTCTGTCAGAGGCTAGAACTTTGTGATAATGAATAGTTGGGTGCAAAACTATTGCATATATAGGTTGAAACAAAAATCCGTTTTTTCCTAAAAATTGAGGGAGTGTAACATTCCTTGCAAAAGTTCAAGAATTACCATGCAAATATCTCATGATACCGCTATATAAAAATTTAAGATACTCTCGAAGCTGAGATTCCCATGTGGTAATTGGTAATTAAGATTTACCTGGGCGAAAAACTTCTATGATGCACTCAACGCCATCATGTGTGCGTTCGGAAGGGATGTTTCTTGTTTGATTCTCCATTTTATCAAGGTCAGTTTTGCAGCAACAACAACTAGTGCTAGGGCCAGAAGATCATTTGTTGACTATGTGCATGGTAGCATCATGCGCTGCAGGTGCATGCACTGTGTGTCCTCCTAGGCAACATTTGCAAAGGTTTTTAATTAATTCTTCATTTGTTCGTTGCATTGGTTGCATGGTGGTTATGGAAGGCATCGCCTAGTATTATTATCACAATCTCGCAGGACATATTCTTCTGTTGACATGAAGGTCGGTAGGCTTCCAATCCGGCCGGCCAAAGGACTAGAAGCAGCGAAGAATGTCACACCAACTCACCAAGAGGTGACCTATGTATCACGTTCTGCCACCCAATGTGGAGTGCCCTAGGGCGTCAACTATCGTTGTAGTCTTGGAGTAGAGACACTAGATGATGAACAAGAATGGAGGTTGCAAAAGTTAGAGCATGCATGAGATAAATAAAAGTGTGCAAGTATTTACTGGGGTCGCGTGATGGACTTCGCTGGTAATATTAGGACTTTATCTCATCATTATTAAGACCAACAATTATTTCATAATATAATTCGGTAAAAAAATATTCAAACATGTCAGGTAATCTAATTAGGTGAATCTCCTATGTAAATATGCATAACATGCCTTATCAAAAGTCATATTTCGCTGAAATAATCAAACGGTAATGTTTGTAGTTGGACGTCCACAGGCAACAATTTCGTCGGACGGTTCACATGAGGTCCACTCATCCATTTAATACACACCCACCAACACACCTTGCTATCCTCTCTCTGCCTCCACACCATTCATCCTATATGTATCTCTCTCTTCCGCCCTCAATATGATGATTGTCTTTTAAAAAATCAACATGCACTCCTCATCCATCTCTGCGACTCTGTCCTTGTCTCTCTTCGCAACACTCATCCATCTCACATTGCCTTGCATGCTACGATTGAGCGGGGCTGTAGGGCATTTTCCTTTCACCTGGATCTCTCCAAGCAATGTCATCGGCGGCGGCAACACAAGGAGGTGCTAGAACATGCCCAGATCTAAGCAAACGAGGACTCCTCGGCATGGGGGTTCCTCCATGATGGGGTGCCTCCACAGAGGGGATGGGGAGGAGGCTCGCTGTTGGCGATTCCTCCATGGTGGGGGGGGGCTCCTTCACAAGCGAACAACTAGCTCCTCCATGGTGGCTGCCGCCATCCTCCCTCTCCACTGCACCCGAGAACCTCTTGCTCGCTACCACAGATCCCCAATAGGTAGGCCATGGCCACAGGCGATGTCGTGTCTCAGGTGTTTCAGACGTATGCTTTCAAGTGTTTCATCTGAATGCTGCATATGTTGCAATGGCTATATATGCATGTTGCAAGTGTATGTTTAATGTTGCAAGCGTATGCTTCAAGTGTTTCAGGTGTTTCAGACGTATATTTCAAGTGTTTCATTTGGATGTTGCAGAACTAGATTTGGATGTTGCATAACATGCCTGTTGCAAGTGTATGTTTTAAGTGTTTTATACGTATGTTGCATGTGTTTCATGTGAATGTTGCAAAAGTAGATCTAGATGTTGTATATGTTTTGCAATGGCTACACGTGCGTTTCAAGTGTTTTTAGGTGTTTTGTAAGTGTTTCCTACGTATGTTTGCAAATGTTTCAGTCGTTTCGAACGTACGTTGCAAGTGTTTTATCTGGATGTTACAAAAATAAATCTAGTGTTTGCACATGTTGCAATGAAACCCACCTGCTGTAGCTCCTAGGCGCCTGGGTCACCGTGTGGGCTCCTGAGACCGCCAGACGCATCCGCGACACACATCCACTAGCGGAGCAGATGGCTAGGACCCACGTGGGCGCAGAAGGTGCGGGCAGTCCCCACGTGCATGCGCGTGGAAACAGAGCCGCGCAGGTGGTCCCCACGCGAAACAGAACTCCCGCGCTTGGAAGCACGCAGGCGTGGGCGTCCGGAGGCGACCATCCGTGCGGACGTCCTAAGCGCTAGTTTGTCCCGGTGATCCGGTGGATAAACACTGGGGTTTTTAACTTGTGCGGTGTTTAGCTTCATTCCTCTACTTCAATGCACAAGATGATCCACCGTCACCAAATTATACACACCTGAGCTACCCACGGTAGTTTCTACCTCCTTTAAGAAATTGCATGCATACACCTAATGTTCCGATGGCCTGACCAGAGCCTTTCACCAGAAAAAAAATCCCAGAAAATAAGCTTCACTACCTCATCTTTCGCTTTGTCTTCACCGAACGATCCATGTCGTGGTCAAAAAGAGCACTAATAAATCCTATATCTCTACCTAATACTAAAACGGCAAAATTTCAGTCTAAATTTCCGTCTGGACGTAAGTTCGTCTGGCCTCCTGACTAATTTGTTTATAAGGATGCGAAGAAACTCCAGGCAGAAAGAAAGAAAACTCTGACGCAGTGGACGGACCCGGATGGAACATGAAACCTGAAGAAAAGAAAATCAGGATTGCCTTTACGACCAAACCATATAAAAAACAGTGCGTTAAATCAGACGCCCCACCGAAATCGTCGAATCTCCTCTCGCCCGCGAAATCACAGCGCAAGAACCGTGGAGCAAAATATAGAAAACCGTATGGAGCAGACCCATATATGAGGAATCACGACGAGATCAATAAAAATAAGAATGTGTGATCCAGATCTTTCTAAGCTTTGGAAGAGACAACAAGATGATCAAATAAAGTCACGAGCCTTCAGATTAGGAACGCGCGGCCAGCCAACAGCCAACTGCATCGACGACGCAGCACTGGATCCACGATTTGGATTTTTTTTTATTTTTAACACTTTTTTAAACTAATTTTAAATCTAACACTGTTTAATTTTTTTTTTCAAAACTAACACTTTTGGCTGCGTCTATTGCCATGGCGCGGCGAAACACCTGTGCCGCGCCATGCATGGTGGCGCGACGAGAGGGTGGCGCGGCGAGAGGGTGACGTGGCGACGACCGGGGCGCTGACCGGTGACGTGGCAGGGTCTGCCGCGTCACCGATCTTGGCGCGGCACTAACGCGTCATAGGTCACGGCGCGGCAGGCCCAGGTAAATATCGCCCGCGAGCCGCCGCCCCTCCCGCCTGCCCGCAAGCCGCCCTCCCTCCCTCCTGCCTGCCCGCCGCCGCCGCCGCGCCTGCACGCCGCCCGCAGCGCCTACACGCAGCGCCTGCCGCCCCCTCCGACCACGCACGCCGGCTGCCCGCCGCGCCACGGACGCCCTCATTGCAATTCAACCCTCGCTGAGGTGAAATTTGGTGCCTATTTCTTCATAATCAAAACTCTCGTACCTTCACTACCCCTTTATATTAATCGCTAGCCATTAGATTGAGAGATTCTTTTAAAATATACTTTAGCTGTTAATTTATCTTACATTGTATTATTATTTATATACTTTAATTGTTAAATTTCTTACAGTGTATTATTAATTATAGAGAAAACAAATGTCTAATTAAAAGACACGTGAAATATAAATCTATTTATGTGTTTTTTGTGCACTAGACATACATATATATACAGCGACAAATTTGGTTGGTTGGGTTTTTATGATTTAAATTGTTATATGCTTGTTTTCTTATATGGAAACATTAATCCAAATGATCATTTTACTTAAGCATATATTGAAAGCACTAGAACCTCTAAAATCATGCACAACATTGTCCATATCATACTGCTATCAGCATACACAAATCATAAAACTTAGTGACCAAGGAGGTAAAATTTTGACTATCCAAGATATCTCATATTTCTCACAGAAACACCGGTGGACAGCAGATCCATATATAGAAGTTGCTTATTTTTTTAGTGAAGTTGTTTAATATGTTTGTTAATGTTACTTTAATATATACATGTGCTTTCATATTGTGTTCCTATTGCATAACAAGTAGTTCAAATTTTGCAATAATACTCTAACCCTTTGTTTATCAATTTGTAACAGGATGACCCCTCCCACGCAGCACCTATTGTACCCCCTTCTTGAGGTGGAGTACGACAAGCCGCACTGAGCACACTTCTTGAGTAACACCGATGCAGAGGTGTCCTTGCCTCCTTTGAGGCCCCGCACGCACACCAGGGCGCACCAGTGGGACGAGCGTTACGCGCCGTACATACGGCGTGCCGGCTTCCTCGAGTTTGTCCATGTTGTCAACTACGGTCTTCCGCCCCTTAACCCAGCACTACTTACTGCAGCTGTAGACAGATACGAGTGCCTTCATTATACGTAAACATTCTTATAACAAATTTAAGGCAACTAACAGTCGTTCTATTCTTATAACAGGTGGAGGCCTGAGACCCACACGTTCCACCTACCTTGCGGCGAGATGACCTTGACCATGTAGGACATGAAGGCTATCTTTGGCCTTCGGTTGGGGGGCTTCCAGTGACGGGTATAATTGACAACGATCACTGGAGGGAACTGGTGGCTCAGTTCACAGGCTTTCTTCCACCGGACAACGAGGTTTTCAAGAAAAATAAGTGAGTAATTCAAGCCTATTTAATACTTGCATTGCTTTCCTACAGCCATCGGGTCTCATTTTCTTTGGTGAATTTTAGGAAAAGTTTCGGTGTTTCGTCGTCGTGGATCACAGAGCGCTATGATTACTTGGACCCACAGGCTGATGAGGCTCAGATTGACAGATTCGCTAGAGTGTGGCTCTGGCACTTCCTTAGTGCTTTCCTCTTCCTAGACGCCTCGGGCAACACCATCAGCTGGATCTTCCTTAACATACTACGCCAGCCGTGTAATAACATAGCGGCGTACTCCATTTATTTGCTTGGTACTCCATTTATTTGCTTTATATTCGTTTCAATGCGTTGCGACAGCACTGTCGGTGAGATTAACTAGCAACTAGTTCAGAAACCGGCAGTCCCGGCATATCTCGCTGCCGGTGGCCAGCGTCTTGACCCTAATCCTCCCGAGCTTGGTCATCGCCGCCACGAAATCACCAAAGAAGGCACCCTGGTTGGACGCGTAGTAGTCGACCATGCTGCACGACCTCATGTCGGAGTAGATCACCTGGTCAGAGCCCAGGAGGCCCTTGCCGACCTGCAGGTTCCGGTAGAAGGCGTTGTCGAAGCCCACCGGCGAGGGGTCGAGGAAGGCGAAGGCGTTGGGATCGGAGCTGCAGGTGTCGTTCAGCTGTGACGCGAAACCGGGGTCCATGGTCGCGTCGCTGCCGATCCTCACCGACAGCAGCTGAGGCTGGTCTTCTGTCTGCGTCCAGGTCCTGCCGCGCCGTGGGCCTTGGCGCGTCAGTGCCGCACCATGGTCTATGGCGCGGCAGACCCTGCCACGTCACCGGTCAGTGCCTCGGTCATCGCCACGTCACCCCTCTCGCCGCGCCACCATGCATGGCGTGGCACAGGCGTTTCGCCGCGCCATGGCAATAGGCGCGGCCAAAAGTGTTAGATTTTAAATTAGTTTACAAAAAGTGTTAAAAATAAAAAAAAAATAATTTGAGAGGGACTGGCCTGGATCTGCACTGCCAAGCCAAGGTCCTCGCTGCCCCCAAACATGGGCCTGCAGCAGCCTCCTTGGCTCACCCCGCAGCCGCCTCTGAGGCCTGCGCCACCACTGCTACACGCCGCCACAGCCTCGACCTCCCGAGGCCGTGCCACCGCTGCGGCTGCCTCCTGGGCCCGCGCCACCACGGTTCCCCAAGCACACGGCGCCGCCACTGCTATCTCCAGGGCCCGAGCCACGGCCGCGGCCGCATTCTCCCAGGCACGGCCGTTCGCCCTCACTAGATATGCGTCGCTGCAGCTCAAGAGGAGAAGGTGAAGACTGGTAGATATAGGGGGCTTGGGTAGATAGAGTGAGCAGAGGCAGATGCGGATGGGGCGGCGGGTGGGAAGTTGACGATGCTAGGGTTTCTAGCTACGTTTTATACTCATGAGGGTGTAGCGATGCGACAAAGGCCATAGCAGCCCAAGGCCCAGGTTGGCGCCTCGGTTTAGATTGTGCATCTAGCCCATTCTGCTTTTTTTTTGGTTGAACGTCCATGCGTGCTACGCTCTATGACTTTTTTTCTATTAGATTAGATGGATCTGGATTATCTCCTATTCTTTCTTACAAATATAAAAAAATCAAATAAATAGAAGTAATAAATATAGTATTACACGAGTCTTTGAAATTATGGTATTACATAATTTTGAATAATCTGGCAAGACAAAAAATACAAAAAATATATACCTAATAATAAAGAGGCAAAATTTCTGCCACCTACAAATTTTCGTCCAGCCTATCCGTGTCCGATCTGGATCTGTTTAACACCGGCACGGATCAGCCTGAGATTCGGGCGGTTCTGTGGGTTTAGGGAAGAGGATGAGAAAAAAGAAAAAGAAGATAAGGAAGGGTTCCAGGTGCAAAAGTGGAAGAGGGAAAGAAAAAGATGAAAGGATCTAAATTGAATTCGAGAAACTCGGGGATTCCTGATGTAAAAGTTCAGCCCACGTTGGGCCTCTCTGCTAGGCTGGAATCCACCTCGTGGGCCTTTTGCGTTAGCTGACTAGGCCGAGTCGTGGCCTGGCTTCTTTTCTTTTTTTCATTTTTATTTTTTTCTAGTAAAACAATAAGCTTGTAAATTATGTGAAGATTATAGGAATAGAAAAATAAAAAATATCAAAACTATTTTTTTGAACTCCTGTTGACTAGGTCTACACTAGAATAAAATATTTCGTGTAGTTATAGATCTATGTGTTTCTTTCATAAACTGATAGAGGATGTTTCCTTAATCCTTTTGCAGTGAAATTTTACGATAATCTTCTATTGATGTGTAGAATCTATGGTAAAAATCTCATGTACAATGGACGCATATTGACTAAGTTAAAGTTAAAAAGAAACAACGATCCAAATGAAATACAACACATGAGCACAAAGCACTCGAGGCCACGCCACCACAGGTGACAAGTCTATCTCCCTACAAATAGTGATGCAAGCAGGCTTAATACTCCTACAGGCGGCCCGCATGATGCCGCATCAGCAGCTTACAAAACTTGTGTATCTGCATGGCTTGGCCCTACGCTTGGTCTTGCCACCACGGCGCATTGCATTGGCATCAGAAATAGGAATTGATAAGAAGATCAGGATTCCATGGCTGGAACAACGACGGCGAGGCGACCGCGTGGTGTTCACGGAGTACGATGCCATAGAGCAGCGGTGCAGAGCCAACAAGCTCGGCAATTGGGGCTCCAATCTCTACAAGCTCAGTGGTCCTGCTATATGTGAAGCATTCCGTTGGGGCCAGCGCCCATGATGAGGCTCTATCTGGGACACTGCTCGTTAGTGATGGATTGGGTGCGGTGCTGGCGTTCCGACCACGCCGCACCCTGTTCTGCATCATGCATTACGCTGAAAGCAACAATGTAGTGGTGCGGTGGGAGTGCACACTTCAAAAGGTATGGAGGAAAGACGACATGCCCTGCATGGACGAGCTAGAGGTGATAGTAGCAGTGTTTGAGGAGAGGTTGACGAGGTGGAGACGAACCACAACTACCATGGGTGTTCACACACTAAACAAAATTTGATCTTTTAACATAAGCAATTATTTCTTTTATACCTAAATCTGTAGTCGAATAAAAATTTGTATATGCTTTTTATTAACCCCGTTGCAACGCACGGGCAATTTTGCTAGTAAATAAATAAAACTACAAAAATGGGGTACTGCATATATTAAAATAATCTGGCAAGACAAAAAAAACTATGAAAATATGGTATTGCGTATATAAAAATAATCTTGCATATATTATATGTGATAATGTTAAAATATGTCTGCTTCTAGACTTGCCAGTTTAGTTTAGATAGACATGTGATTACGGTTCAAAATATACACAGTATGAGTAGAATCAAGTAACTCGGTTGGCCAGTCCTAATTTCTAGATGTGTAAACTTGATCCGGCAAGACAAAAAAAACTATGAAAATATGGTATTGCATATATTTATATGTAATAATGTTAAAATATGTCTGCTGCTAGACTTGCCACTTTAGTTTAGATAGACATGTGATTACGGTTCAAAATATACACAGTATGAGTAGAGTCAATCAAGTAACTCAGCTGGCAAGTCCTAATTTCTAGATGTGTAAACTTGCTCTGATTCTCTTCTGATTTGCATGGCCATCCAGTGATATGTCTCTGAAGGACATGTACTTGGCTGAAATTTATTTTCTACCTTTTAAAATATGCCAATGGCTACTGCCTTCTCTTTAGGCTTGAGTCGAGGGTGATGCTCCATATTAGTTTTGTTCAGTTGGGTTACATAATCTCCAAATGACACATAGAGAAAAAAAATATAAAATAGAAATTTTAGTTCGTATAAACAGTGACGGCTGTCTCCACCCACTCGCCCCTGTTCTCTATGCGTCTCCACCGACCAACTAGCAAGCCAAGGGCGGCGGGGGCCTTATAATTTATTTGATTTATTTAATGTTGGATTAAATCCAATTAATAAATTCGATAAAAAAAATATATTTAATTACTATTGGTATGAGAATCCTACAATAAACATAGGTCCCGTAGCAACGCACGAGCATTTTTTTTTCTAGTTTTCACTAAATTTGAATGTCAACATTTGGTCCCTTCAGGCGAAACAACAGCAAAACAGATTGTACTCCCTCGTACGTACAAATTAGAAAGTTGTAAAATGATCTCGCAGTGGGGAAACTCCCCTACGATTCCGGCCCATTTTCCTCCTCGTCCGGGGCCCATCTGAATTCTTAAGGCCCTTCCTGGCTTCCATCCTATTCGGGCCCTTCAATCTCAGCCGTTGGTTGAATCCGACGGCGGCAAAGGCGAGCATCCGTCCGCGGAGGAGGAGGGGAGGCTCCCGCCGCCGCAGCCGCAGCCGCAGCAACCATGGCGTCCACCAACACCAAGGACCAGCGACCCAGCCCATCGTAACCTACCTCTCCGCCGCCTTGCCCTCCGCGCTTGTTGGCTCTCATGATTTTCGTGTCGTCGTGCTGTTCCTAATCGTCTCGCCCTCTCTTTGATGTGGTGGTTGGCTGGCGAATCCTTAGTGGGCGTGCGCGGCGGCAGAACCTCATCTTCAGGTTCCTCCAGAGCGTAAGTGGATTGCAAAATTTCGTTTCTGTTTCTGGACTATATGCTCATATCTGCTTATTTTGCGGTGCTTCGGTCAGGGTTTGTAAATTGATTTGCAGACTGTTTGTTTTGTCGTAAATGATCGTGGATTATTTACCGCTGGCTGGTTTGGTGCGAGAGAAAAATACTGTTTCAGCTTATAATCCACGATCGTATACGAGGAAGCGAACAGGCTGTTGGTTCTTGAAATTTGATTTCTGGCAGAAAGCGTGCATCCAGACCTGACTCTTCGAGCAGAAGGATCTCCGGATTGAGGGCCGCATCATCGTGAGTTTTTTTTGCCCTGTTTCTTGTTCAAACGGCAGAATTTAGTATTAGTAGCTCTCTGCTACCGACTAGTAACTCTCAGGCTTGCGCCTGTATGTGTAAATAGTAGTTTAGTTTCATCTATGGGGATTAATTATCCTAATATCCCAAAAGAATGCAAAAGGGTGGGATAAACATGAGCCATATGTTGGGTTTTCTTTGTTATGGGCTAAAGGCGAGCTGGAAAAACACTTTACAATTGGTGGCTTAAAATCACATGACGTGTGACCTTAACCAAATGCTTTGCCACAAGCATCTACTAATATGGTCTGAGTGTGATCCACACTCTTTGTAAGATCGCAATCCTTAAGCTAAGGCACTTGCAATTGTTGGTTTCAAGTAAGTGCCCTCAAAAGATTCGTACCTATTTCTAACAGAATGTTAGAGAGCGATTTTGTTCCAACGAAAGCATGGTAGGCAACATTGGTTGGTGCCATGTGAATGCTTAGATGCAATATTTTGCCAATAATCAAGTGCTTGTTGACTTCTATAGGTGATTGGAATGGTGTTCCAATATTGAGTATTCCTTTTCATCAAGTTGTAAATTGCAATCCTGTAAATCTGGAATCAATCCTAATTCTTGTTGTGGGACCTGAAGAACTAGTCTATGAATTATGAAATAGTGTCGAGCTGTGTTGCTTTCTTATGAAGATGTTACCTTTTTGCCCAATCAGAATATTATCAATGCTTAGTGAGAGAATTTGTGGAAGATGCTATTTAGAATGCTTTCGTTTAGGGATCACTTTCTGGCTACAGAGCATCACACTGTATATGTGTTGTGAATTTCTTGTTTTGCCTCATGAACACTAGGAAACAAATGATTGGTGATAAGTGACAGTCAGGAACAACTTATGGACATGTTTAGTGCTCCTTGGGTTTCTTAGGGAAATATTTTTATTGTCGTGGGTGATTGGTGTATGGTATGCTATCATGTGTTTCTTTGTTTATCTCTGTTTCAATAGTCATTTGTGTTGTCCTATATGTGTTCGTTGTGTGATATAAATGCAGGACCTTTCGTTTTAGACTTGCCCATTTTCCCCTTATTTGGTCTTCTATGTTGCTGTCTGGTCTGATTAATGTATGGGTGGCCCCGCACTGCTGGGTATATATATATATATTGCGGGGTTGCACAGATTTCCTTTTTTCCATTTTCTATTGCTTGCCATCAGTGGTGTCTTAAAAACTAAATAGAGTTATGCCAGTTTCAGTGGGAGGTTTCCTATCCCAGTTTGCAAGTGTGTCACCTCAATTTTACGAATGAATGAAACATCCTCTCTCAATGCACGGTTTCGTTTCACTGTTTCATAGGCTAACTGCAACATTTAATTCTTGCATGGTGTTGTGATCAACTATACCATATGATTTATGTAGCCACTTGCGATTCAATTGTTTTCTACAGTACAGAACGTATTCTTGTTCAAATGACAATGAACAAAATCCTATCACAGACAGAATTCTACCACAATTACTTGACAAACTAATTTTAACAGAGACAAAATAAACAAAATAGTAGGCTATATGCAGAAAAAAAAATCAGATGAAAAAACATAGAAAGCATCAGTCCATGCCTTTTCCAGTCGTTGGAAACAATCAGACTGACAGATATGGTGCTGCAAACAAAAAGTCCTAGGGGCCTTGCCTCATGCACTCGAACTGCTTGACAGTTCCATGGGAGATGGCGAGGAGAGGAAAAATGAGAAGGCGGAGAGATAGCAGATGGCGGGAGAAGCAGGTAGGAACAGGCGCCCGAGGAGCCGCACAGGATAGGCGAAATAGCTCGGTGATGAAACTTTGCGCTCTCAGTGCCATTTCATCAGAGTTTCATTCTTTTGGAAACAGTGCCAATCGAGGGTGAAACTCTTCCCTCTCTCTTATTAAATTCCTTGTCAGATCATCATTTTTGCTGAGGTGTCACTATAATAAATGCTGATGAAACTCCATGAAATCCTCCACTGAGACTGGCTTTATAGTAACACAAATTCAATTCATTTTCTACTGTGGCCCGAAATTCTAGGTTTCTGCATATTGCTAAGGCTTAGCCTCTTGTTCATATATTTTCTTTTGGAATATAATGCTTGATCTTTGAGAGAGCTTGAACACTAGGATTCATACAAATTTTGGAATTTATATAGGGTAAAATGAAGTGTTCAAGGCATGTTTTTTAGTCTGAAAAAGGGAACAAGAAGCTCACCCTTAAGTCCCTAGTATAGCTCCTGCTGAAGCTCCACGTTCTTGTAACCGTCCCAAAGATACCATATAAGGCTATATCATTGCAGTTATATTGTCAGTTAGGAAAAGGGCCATTTTAATCACATACTGTTCGGTAGGACAACTCATACCTCGATATGATTTTGCTCTCATTAAACCATGTAGATTGTACTACGTTGAGTGAAACTTAGCTCATAGTTTGTTATACACTTACACTTGCAGGGATTCGATGAGTACATGACCTTGGTCCTCGATGATGCTGAGGAAATCAACGTCAGGAACACTAGGAAATCATTGGGTTAGTAAAACATGCATACCTGGAAAATTGTTCCCCCATCACATGAATTGATGAACACGTGAGTGAACAAATCCTATCTTTGTATTCTGGCTAAGAAATCTGAACCTTGTAATTTCAAGTGAGTGGACTTCTAAAATCTGTCGTTTCCAACTTTTGCAGTGGCAAGTGAAGATAATTATGGCAGGAATGATGGTTGGCGCTTGCCTTGAGTATCTGTGACACATTGTACTCCATCCATCCAGATTGAAATGTAGCATGTCATTGTGGTTTATGAGAGTTATAATTGGCGTTAACTACCTGAGTGAACTCATGTGTTGGTAATATGCCAGATCCCAGATACTGTGATAATGAGCTGCTCACTTGTGCTCCAAATATTAGCCTGACTTGTATTGTATGTTGACATCTTTTCTGGTTTTCATACTCAGGTTTACCTAAAGTTTTGCTCTACTTATCCTCTTGGAACACGGGATTGAAAAAATGCAGTAGTAGGAAAAACACAAGAATAACTGAATAGGATATGAATGCATATGCAAGACTGAAAAATGAAAAACACTAGTCATTGAGATTTGAGTGGATTTTTTTCTCTCGTGATTTTCTTGTGGAATAGAATGCAAGGAAATTTTTCTATGTTTTTCTTGTATATATAAGCGATTCATCTGAACACTAGCAGTAACCCAATCCATAAGAATGGGAATACTATCTTTACCCAATCCTTGAGGAAATCCAAAAGAATGGGAATCTTATGTTTACCCAATCCTCAAGAATGGAAATCCTAAATCCTATGTTTACCCAATCCTTAAGAATGGAAATCTTGAATCCTATGATTACCCAATCCTTAACAATGTGAATCCTATGTTTACTGTATCCTTAAATCCATAAGAATAGAAATCCTATGTTTACCCAATTCTTAAGAATGGGAATGCTATGTTTACCTGATCCTTAAATTTATTTTGGGAACCTTATGGATCCTCAAATTTTGGGAATCCTATGTTTTCCCCACTATCCTAAGTTTGGGAATCCTATGTACTTTTCCCCCACGATCCAAAGTGGGCATAGGAATTGGTATGCATTTTCATCAACAGAAAGAAAAAATAAACATGGGTTGCATCGATTCTTCATTTGTATATTGCATTCGATTTTTCATTCGCATATTGCATTCTTGGAAGTGTCGTGTACACATGTTTGGATTCAAGAAACAACAAGATGCAAGTTTGTAAATTCCCAAACAGTTAAGATGAATATCAGATAAGTGGTTGTCTGCTGGGGTAAGAGCATATGATAAATCTTTGGATTGAAATAGATATGAAACTTACATATGATGATGAGTAGTAGGAAATCACAAGAAGAACCACTTGTTCTTGGATTTGGTTTTGGCCGTCTTCTTCCTCGCCATTTCCAACCGCAATCTCTCATCCTCGTCGTCGTCGTCCTCGCTACTCACGCTGCTCTTCTCACCCTTCTCTTCCTCCTCCTCCTCGTCGTCAGCGCGCTTCTTCGCCTTGCCGCCGGCGCCCGCCGCAGCGACGTCGAGGCGCGCGGTGTCCATCGCCCAGCGCATCACCTTGTCCACCTCGTCCGCCTTATCCTCCGACGACTCCCCTCCTAGATCCTCCAGCCTCAACCTCGCATCCTTCTCTGGCCCCGCCACCGCCCCCTTCAGTGCAGCGAACCACGCCTCCAGCTCATCCATCGCGGCCGGCTTCGGCTTCGGCTTCGGCGCGGCCGCGCGGGACTTGAGCGCGTCAAAGCGCCGGGCGAGGTCGCTGTCCAGGGGATCGAGCGCCGCCGCGTCGAGCGACGGGGGAGGGCTGGAGGCCAGGGCGGCGGGCGTCGAGGAGACGAGGTGGGAGTTCGCCTGGAGCTTCAGGAGCACCGCGTCCTGCGCCGCCCGGATGAGCGCCTCCACCTCCACCTCCTCGCCGCCGGGGGCCACCGCCTTTCGCCCACCGCCGCTGCCGCTCATCGTGGTGGATTTTGGATTCCGTGTTGCTCGCTTTGCTCTCCTCCATTTTTCGGGATATTTAACTTTTTACCATTATTACCGATCACGACTCCTGAGATAACAGTTTTAAGTTTGGCGCTACGTTTTTAGCATCGGAGAGAGAAAAATGATACACATTTACCACTTTTGCTCGCGTGGCACGCCAGGTCCGCTGTCTAGCTCGGATCTGAGTCAGCAGGCCGATGTAAAATGATCGCCTTGCCCCTGGCATCTGTATGACCCCACGGCCCACTCCGCTCTCTCCCATCCGCTCCCCTTTCTCCTTTCTCTGGTCCGCGCGCGACGCCTGCCAGCCGCCGCCGCGCACAATACCGCCCCCACCGCGAGACATGTCCTCCCCGAGCACTTTGGCGATGGTGTAAAGGTATGTGTCTGCTTGGAACCCTGTTCGCGGTCTGCATTGTTGCCTTGATTTGGGGATTAGGGTTAGGGTTCGTCGATTTGATTCGGTTTTTGCCCATCTCTGCTTAGGCTGGTGATCTATTCCCTAGGTCCTCAAACAATGGATTGGACCGGCTGTCCCGTTTGGTAAGATCAATCACTCTGTCTCATTGCATTCGAAATGGTAGGTGTTGTGTACGAACCGTGTTGTGTAGGATGTTGTCTAACTCGTTGATTTATTTTTTATGGTTGCATTCTATCAGGATTGATCTTGACAACACGTTTAGATTAGTTGTTAAGGTTCCTAAGTTTGTCGTGGATGGGGAGTATGGGCTAGTAGAAATGGCTGATCAATAGCATGAACTGTGGCTGGATAGAAACTTGCAGTATAGTCTGGAGAAATTTCATGAGGAGATGCCCACAAAAAAATCATTTGGGGTCCATTACAAACTCTAGTAGTCTAGGTTCTTGACACTGATAGTGGTTCTGAATGAAAAGTCAGAAGGGATGAGCATTTTCAGCAACTGATAAAGGATAGATGGGCTGACAGGGTTGCTTTCCTTGTAGTTGATGTGGTCAGCGAACATGGAGAGTCTGTTAAGCTAGTTCTGGTAGAAGGTGTGTTTCTGGTGTGACAACTGGTGAAGGCAGTGGGATTTATGATAATGGAGGTGGCAGAGCTTCTAATGCTGCCCCTGAGAATGTAGAGGGCACTAGTGATACATGTAGTACTCCTCCTTCTCCCTCTGTGCCTGCTGATGTAGTTGAGCCAGTTGATTGGGCCAATCTGACCATACTACCAGATGGCAATGATGATGGTTGTGCTAATGCAGCTGCTGATGAGGACAAAGTTTATGAGGCAATGGGATTTAAGACTGCAGATGAGAGGGCAGAGGAAGCAGCTAGAGAAGCAGTGCCTATCCCTACCATGACAGCTGAGATGCAAAAGGATATGGGTGAATCTGTTGTTCTAGTTGATGACAATGTGCCTGAGGAGCTAATGTTTCAGTGGGACATGGACAATCCTGACATGTCTGTTGGTGTTTGTTACCCTAGTATGGATGATTTTAGGCTAGCAGTGAGGCAGCATGCCATAGTAAAGGAGTTTGAACTTGCTACTGCTCATTCAGACACTCAAAGGTTTAGGGGTCACTGTGGGTCTCTTGGCTGCCCCTGGATTGTTAGAGCTAGAGCACAACATGATGGGAGTGTTAGAAGAAGAAAAGGCATCTTGCTCCAGGTGAGAGAAGTGGCAGAGCAACAAGACAAGTGAAATGCCCTAACTGTGGTGAGTATGGTCATAGGAGTGGAAGCTGGAGGTGTCATCTGACTGGCACAAAGAAAAGGTAATTTGCACACTAACTGATTTCTATTATTGTTGCCTTCAAACCATGATACCTAACACTAGTATTATAGGAAAAGAACTAAGAAGTCAGCACCTAGACCTAGGAGGAAGAAGAACAAGACATACCATACAAGTGGAGCAAACACACCTAGGACAAGGACAACAATGGCTAGAGAAGCAGCAGCTAGGGCAGTAAGGAGGCCCAAGAAGCTGCAGCCAAGGCATCTGCAGCAACAGAAGCTGCAGCTACTGCTGAGAGGGATGTCCTAGATGTGCCACCACTTGAGGTTGAGCCTCCACCGTCATCATCACCCTCTACAAGCACTAGGAGGTATGCTATACTTAAAAAACATTACAACTTGTCTAATTGAGGCTATTCTGATGTAATTTCTTCACAAATAGGAACCTCTACCGTGAACTCCAAGTTATGAGTGAGCTAGATGAACTGCAGCAATAACTGTTGACCCACATCCTAAGAAGTTCACTCCAAGGAAGAAGCAGCTAGCAACCAAGACCAAGAAGAGTCCAGCTAAGAAGAGGAAGAAGTGAGTGAATGGAGTGAAAAAACAGCATGGAGGACATTCATTTGGTTGTAAAAGGCACTCAAAATGACTTTTTTGTGTAATTGAGGCCTTGCCTTGGGCAGACATGCTTATGTAAGTGGCCAGAGCTATGTAAGTGGCCTGAACTATTGTATGTGGCCAAAACTTGTGGCAACTCCTCTGAACAACAACTCTGTTTGATGTGGCCTGAATGTAGCACTATTGGCCGGTTTATGGTTAATGTGTTCCATCTGTTATGTGTGATCTGTTATGTTGAATCTGTCATGGTTAACATGTGCCTGATCTGTCTTGTTTTTGTTGTTAACATGTATAACTACTGTCATGGTTAACATGTGCCTGATCTGTCTTGTTTTTGTTGTTAACATGTATAACTATTTTAGTTGATCTGTCTTGTGTTTGTTACCAAGTTAGGCACTGCCAAAAGACACATTGAAACACAATTTACACATTGTCACATTAAAACACAATTTTCATTTCCATACATTGTCACATTGAAACACAACTTTTATTTTCCATATATTGTCACTTCATTGCAACATACATCACAACATATCCAAAAACAACAGATATAACACACACAATGAACATGTTCATCTTCCAAATCAATGTCCCCATCTTGTGCTCCAAATCTTTCCTATTATTGTTGGGACCATTTGGACTGTCAACTGAAACATCTTCATGATCCACCAACTCTGCCCAGTTGGAGGGGTGAACCTGGATGATGCCATTCTCCTTTAGCTGCTCGAAGTACTGCTTCTCAAATCTATAGTACCCACACAACTTGGGAAACTTCAAAAAAACCAAAGTTAGAACCCTAACTGTGACAATGGGGGATGGACAGTACACAGAACTCACCCCGTTCCTCGCACACTTGAAGTACAGACGCCCGTGGTTATCACCATCCTTCTTGGTTCACCCCTCCACCACCCGAGCAAGACCACAGTTCGAGCAAGGGATCAACGGGAAGCCGCTCAACTCACCTACTGGATCCACACAGACGGAGGTGATGCGGGAGCTCAGGGCACCTTGGACCCGACTCCTCGCCCTTGCAGATGACTCGGCATAATGGGACAGGGGCATGTCTCGTGGTGGGGGACAGCGTTGTGTCGCGCGTGGACCAAAGAAAGGAGAAAGGGGAGCGGATGGGAGAGAGTGGAGTGGGCCGCGGGGTAATACAGATGCCAGGGGCAGGGTGGTCATTTTACATCGGCCTGCTGACTCGTATCCGAGCTGGACAACGGATTTGGCGTGCCACACGAGCAAAAGTGGTAAATGTGTATCGTTTTCTCTCTCCGATGCTAAAAACATAGCGCCAAACCTAAAGCTGCTATCTCAGGAGTCATTGGTAATAATGGTAAAAGTTAAATACCCCCCACTTCCTGCGCTTATCGTTCCTGATTAGAAGGGCCCAGTTACGGCCCATTAAAATCCAGCCCACGACTAAGCCCATTCTCTTTTCATTAATATTAATATACTTTTATCACTAATCGCTTCCACTTTGGTTAACCACCCGACTCCACCTAATAGGCTTCCTTCCATGGCCGCGCAACCCTAACAAGGACACCTCGCGCCGCGCGGATGGCGGACCCCGGCGGCTGCCTGGAGGTGCGGCTCTTCTACGTGCGCGTCTCCCCGCACGGCGGCGCGGCCCCACCCCCGCGCCTCACGCTCGAGCTCCGCCCCGCGGGCGGCGACGGCGAGGCCCAGGCCCCCGCCATCCCGCTCCCGCTGCGGCTCGACCGCCACGACACCGCATCGGGCGAGGCCACCTACGTCTCCACCGCGGCCGCGCGGCTGCCCCCGCCCGCCGCGGCCTTCGATGTCGCCGACCACCGCGGCGCCGCGCTGCTCCGGGGCTCGCTTCGGTGGTGCCCCGGTGCCAAGGGCGGTTCCCCCGCCTGGGAAATCGACTGCGTCCCCGCTGCTGGGGCCGCCGCCTCGGCCTCGGCCTTCGAGGTGTATGTCGCCGGGTGCTGCGCCGGCGAGCCTGCGGTGCTCACGCACGCCCTGCGGCTAGCCACCCCTGAGGAAGCAGCCGGTGCGTTGGTTCGCCCCCGATCGGGGGCATTGGCGGTGAGTGTTAATTATTTTTTTCTCAGCAACGTTAGTCGCTTCATTTTACTGGGTGGCCTGCTGTTAAATGGAAATTGAGTAGCTTTGATATAGAAACAAATACAAGCAGCAAAGTGGCTGGCTACCGTTGTCATTTAATAAAACCTGTCCTTAGGTTAGTGTAAGCCTGTAAGGTGGCAAGTGGACATATTGGTGTGGCAGAAATGGATAAACCTTTTGTTCATGCCGTGTTACAAGGTACAACTCATGTAGTAGTGTCTTCTGATTGGGATTGCTTTGTTCTTGCATAGCGTCTGTGGTCCAAGTTCAGTTGGCAGGACATGTTGTTGTCAATTGCACTGTCACTCCGGTAGAAACATTTTTGTGCAGATGTAATCCTGTAAATGGAACAGAGTTATTCAGATGCCACGTTTTCATTTTTTTTTCCTGTGATAGTGATGGATTTGCTGGTAATAATGTCTTTGTCCCCAGTTTTGGATTGATATGCTTGTAAGTGTTGCCAAAAGTAATGTCTGTACTGAAGGGTAATGCACCTCCAGGCTCCGTTTTATACTAAATGAAATACATATATTTTAACTAGTCAGAATTACCATGTTCATTCTCATTATTAACATCCCTGCAAAGTACAAGCTATATGCATGCTACTCCATTAGAAACGAACAGTGGTTCTGAATTCTTAACTATGTATCTATTTAATTGGACTACATCATGCAAAATATTTTGCATTGCTAGAAACATTGTACCACATATAGTCTCTCACTGATTCCCACATTGGCTTTGTTTAGGGAAATTTACTATTCATCATGTGGTATTCAAAGTCATGGTTTATCTTCAGAACCTTGAGATAACTATTTCAATTGGCATATGTATGGTATTGGCATCAGACTATCAGTTATAACCTGATGGTATGAGGCCCATACAGTTGTGGTATAAAATCTTTGGTGCCCTGCTTGTAAATGCTTTGCTCAGTCCAAATTATATTAAGTAGGTTTGTTCTGATATGATGAGATTAACTAATAATCCAAGTGAGGTTACCATTGGCTTGAAAGCTTCAGGAAGTACTGCCTCCGTTTTGCAATATAAGTCTATTTTTCTTGGCAATTATCATTTCGCAATGTTACCCCTTCACTATAGTTGAACAAATGTACAAGTGTTTGTAAAGTGTTGGTAGAGCTGTGTATGGTCCAACGTATCTGCTCTGATGTTAGTGCCTAGAGAATACACGTTAGTTTTGGTCTAGTTCCTCTTGTCACTTCATGAACCAGCCTGTTCGCTTAAAATACTTTGCAGCCAGCTGCTTCTTCTTATACAGTAAAATGTGAGAGGATTGTAGCTGCTGCAGCTGCAGCAATGCTGCTTTTAAGAGTCATACTGGGTAAGCATTGTGCTCCGAGGGGTCTCCCCTTGCTGGTTGCATTCGAATTCTGGTATGGCTTCATAAGGCAAAGCCCAGGGGGTGTCTCCCTCCTGTCGTCAAGTCTTTTTTTTTTTAATCATAGGCAATAGGTATCTTGGGGGTTTGCCTCTATTATATTCTTGGTACACAATATAATTTTGCATTTAAAGTGGCTATACTATGTTTGGTTCATCAGTCCACGTGCCTATGCTTTCAACTGAAATTGCATGCTTGGCAAACGGTGTTCTTTTGCACCAATCAACAGATTGTGACCATTGAACCTCAAGTTTCTGTTGATCAATATCAACTTCTTTGGCAGGCTGCTAGCAATGAAGGCGACAATGATATGAACACTGGTAGCATGCAATACCCTGAAGGTTGGTACTCGGACGATGATGATGGGCAGCTCTCATGGTTCAATGCTGGCGTCAGAGTTGGCGTGGGCATCGGCCTGGGAGTCTGTGTCGGTGTAGGCATAGGCGTTGGGCTCCTCATGCGCTCCTACCAAGCAACAACCAGAAGCTTGAAGAGGCGGTTCTTCTGACAATGTTGCAGCTGATGTAGCAACCTATGATGACCAGCAGAGTTCTGCCCCACATATACTTGTATAGTTCATGTGTTTCCTGTGCAGGAGTAGATTTTTGTTTTCCTTTTTAGGGGAAAGTGTAGATGTTGTGTGAATGTGGTTATGAACATGGCTCTCTGCCGTGTCTTGTATGGTGTGCAAACTGTGAAGATGATCCTTGGACGTGAAGAAAATGGTTTCAACTTTTAAGAACGGAGCAGCTGCATGGGTTGCAAGTTGCTATTTTGTGCTGTTGATAATTTGTTTGATTCAGTCATTTACTTCTAACTATGGCTAACTTCGAACAGACTCAGCCTGTTCGGTTGGCTGGTTCGTTTCGTTGCTGGTTCGTGAAGAAGTACTGTTGGTTGGTTTGTGTGAGAGAAAAATACTGTTCCGGCTGGAAATTTACGAAGCCACAGCCAAACGAACAGGCTGTTTGTCAAAGCTACAGTTATTTTGCTTTACTTTAAGGACTTTTTGGAGATATATGTTTGGATTAGGATTATGAACTGCAAAGTAAATATTCTTTGTAATGTGTCTTTTAAAATATTTGTTTTATTTTGTTCTTGCGTGAAACTTCCTTAATTGCAGAAGTCCCAATATTGACATGAGACAATTGCCCTTTTTCCTTTCGTTAAGACTTATTAAGAGGGCTCGCCAAGGACATTGGCAGAATTGTTTCAACCAAAACCATGCATTTGAAGTGGTTTTTGTTGAAATCTGCTCTCTCTGTTTCAAATTCTAAGTTATTCTTATTTTTTTAGTTTTTATTGTGAGACATAATATAAATTTAAGTGCATATTTTTTACTATGTATTTTCCATTTCAATGTACAAGACATAGTTTTTTTAGTTTTTACTGTCTAGACATAACATAATTTAAGCACATGTTTTTACTGAATCTAAATGTATAACAAAATTATGTATCTAAAAAAAATCAAAACGAAAAATTATGTATCTAAAAAGAGTTTGCCTACATAGCAATCGAATGTTTTAAAGCGGTTGGACACTCGATTCATTCGGACCATTGGATCAAGATCAAATGATCATCTTCTTTTCGCCTACCTCAAGTCCATGGGCGTTCACTGCGTCTTCGTGAAACACTGCCGCCGCCCACCGCAGAGCGCCAACAAGACCCTACTGCTCGCAGCGACCTCCTCCTTCCTCCTCCTCCCTCCCTCCCCCCCTCCCGTTGATCCTACAGCTCGCAGCGATCTCCTCCTTTCCCTCCCCCCCTCCCGTTGCCGCCATGACCATGGGCGCCCTCGCCTCGACTTGGTCTGGCCGCCTTTTACGCCGTTGAAACCCTAACCGCTGCCCTCCTGCCGTCCTCACCGCGTGGCCGACCTACTTCTCTCGAGCCTCTTTTAAGTCCGCCGGAGCTAGAGAAGAAGAGAGGGAGATGAGAAGAGAAGAGAAAAATCGAGTAATGGATTACTCTAAAACACGTGATTGCCGTATAGCATTTGAAAGTCAACTCGATTTATAGTGTGGAACGGACCAGCATTGCAGTGTAGTTTCATAGTTTTGAATTTAATCGGCAACCTGGTTAATTTCTTCTCAACGAATTTTATATTAAAAAATACAACAATCTTCCACCTGCGCGAAAAGGGGATGAAATCCCCCCCTGCCCGCCACGAAATCTCCACTGTATTTTGAAATTCGCGAAATCGCGCGAAACGAAAGCGGGATCAGCTCTTGTCTTATCTTTTTCCCCCAAATCCAACCACATTTGAGGAGGGGCCAGCCGCTCCCCGTCGGATGCCGCCGCCGCCGCCATGACCGTCGCCGCCGCCGCATGGCCGGTCTGCACCATCTGCTACGAGGACCTCCGCCCGCTCTCCGACCAGCACCTCCACTGCCTCCCCGCCTGCGGCCACGTCTTCCACGCCCTCTGGTATCCTCCCCCTCTCCCTCTCCATCCCATTTTCTCTTTAATCTCGCCTGGATCCAGCGATGGCCGGCTAACTCAGGCCCCTTCTTGACTGATTGGCCCTTGATGCCCGCAGCCTGGAGCAATGGCTGGAGTACTGCCCCGGCGGCAAGAAGAAGCGCACCTGCCCCGTCTGCAAGCAGTGCTGTGGCGCCGCGCACCCGCCGACCCGCCTCTACTTCAGCTCCACCGGCACGTGCCCGACCCAGGCCTGCTCCTCCCCGGGAAACGCCTCCGGGGGCGCCGACCCGGAGGTGCTCGCTGCCGAGGTCGCCCGGCTGGAGCAGAAGGCGGCGTCCCTCGGCAAGGTGGTCGAGGAGCAGCGCGAGAGCATCGACGATCTCAAGTCCCAGGCTAGTGCATGCTGATCTCCTTTCCCGATCTGTGAACTGCGTCGAGTGGCGCGCGGATTTCGTTTGCTGATGGTTTGTTGGTGGTGGTTTCGGGCCAGGCTGCCGTGTTTAGGGAGCAGATGGAGGCGGGAAGCTTTTTGCTGCAAGCCGCGAAGAAGGAAAAAGAATATCTCCAGATGCTGCTCAATGCGAGAACGGAGGTAATTGGTGCATCTGTTGGTGATTTGGTGCCTCTGGTTGCTTATCCAGCCATGGATTAGTGGATGACGTAGTCTCTTCGTCGCAGGAGTTGTCGAGGAAGACATCAGAGTGTGGGAGATTGCAGGAGAAGAGCCTTGCATTAGCCAAAGAGCTTGCAGCGCTGAAGCTGTATGTTCTTTTTTTTTACCTGAAACTGAAAGATGCAATCACTTGCGTGCAAAATTACTTTGCTGTTGTTTCTTGTTTATGGGAATTGACACTTTTTTTGATATCTTATTCGCTAGGTCGGCAGACATGAACCTTCAAGAGGAAGAAATCCTGAAGTTGGCTTCACTTGGTAACCATGGAAACCTGCAGAATGCTGTTGATGTTTTGAAGAGATCGCTTGCTATTCGGAACAAGTATGCTTATCTTCTTCATATCCTTATCTGGAAACAATCTGCTCATGTTTAGTCACCAGTGAGCGTTAGTGAACTGCATTATACTCCTTGTTACAGTAGTCCCAGCTATAACTGGAATCATACATTTAAATAGGACCCGGAAATAGTTTTACCTGCAAATGTTCACTTATAAGCACTTCAGTTGTTATAAATTGCAAAGTGTAGCCAACTGGATGCATAGTTTCTATCTTTTATGGTATCGTGAGGTTCTCAAACTAGATCATAGGAGTTTCAACTGTCAAACTGGAGTTGCGTTAATTTGGATTGTCTGTCCCAAGTTGAACACCAAATAATTTAAAATGTATAGGTACTGAGAAGAATTATCGTGCAGTTCTGGATAAAATTTCATAGCCAATGGTCCAGCTCTAGCATTTTTAAATATTGTGAAGAAGCAAAGAACATACTGAACTTTGCTAGTTGATACCACATTTTTAACAGCTGGAAGATGAACCGCATTGTTTACAACATGAAGTGGATTCATTGGTCATTGGTACAGCTGAAATTTTGCTCAAGATGATGCTAGATAAAGGAAAAAAGAACTACCCTTGAACATACTGTAGTAGACTAGTAGCCCAACCTTGGATTGCTTCACAGTGATGCATTTTTTCTTTAGGAGCTACAAGGAATTGATGGTCCAATGTAATGTTTTGGGAAGATCGGAGTCTCGCATGCAGCAGAAGCTTGAGAAGGCCAAAGAGTTTATAAAGAAGTTAAGGGTAAGCTCAGCCTCATATATAAACTTATGGTTCAATGTACAAATTCATTTGAGTGACCTTTGTCAGCGTGAACAAATACAGGCAAGGGTACAGGAACTTGAGAAGGAATTAGAGGATAAAGAAAATGGTTTGTTAAGGGACTTGAGGTCTTCAAAGAAATTTAAATCAGACCATATAAAATCTGGGAATGTCACAGCCAATAATGCTTTCACTAGTTCAAGTCCTGGATATGAAAATCAAACAAACAAGCTCGATGAAGTGATGCAGGATCCGTGCAACGACAAGACTCACTTTGACCGGTTAAAACCTGAAGCTAAGAGCGATCTGAATGCCAGAGAAAACCTGCACAACAAGAACGCAGATGTGATAGACCTAGAAGCCAATGATTCTGGTTTTGGAGATGAACAGAAGGCTCAATTTTCTGCCAAGCCATTTGGGACTGATGATAGCACATTGAATTCCGAAAACAAGTCTAGTCTTTGTCAAAATGATGACCAACAGTCCAAGGCATTTGAATGCACAACCACACATGTAGCACAAGGAGGACCCTTCCTCAAACACAGAAAAGCAACTGTAAAATCAACGTTCATGGCGAACATTAGGACCAAACTGCATATTCCTCAGGAGAGTCTTTCAGTGAGAACTAATGTGACAAGTTCAACACGGGAGAGTGAAACACTGACAATTGATGGCATCTCCAAACAAGCAACTAGGTTAGCATCTGGCACTGGACCTCAGCAGATTCACAACATCAATTCTCTTTCTGGTGAGTTATTTTGCTGTTCTGGCAAACAACTTTTGCATTCAAGTTGCATAAAGTGGACCTAGGATTTAACGTACTGTCCCTCCATTCTAATTGCAAAAAATAAAAGACACAACTTTCTCTAAATCTAACTAAAAACTGACATTGTAATTTGATCCTGATTGCCCATGTGTTTTAGGGATCACTAAGAATTTACGGATATCTATTACATGCCATCTCCACCAGCTCCTGCACACTGAAATTATATACTTACAAAGCAACTGTATTTCATCTATGATCAGATGATTTCCAAGCACCAGGAATTCTTGGCATGGATGGAGCAAGAAAAAGCATTGGCAAATGGTGCAAGGGCTCAACAGCTCCCGGTTCTGCAAGTGGAAACAGAGGCAACCTGATCGCTGTGGGACCGGATGGTCGAGGAGGGAAGGTCAAAATCCTGAGGGACCTTGGCCAATCCCAGGTGAGTTGAACGAGCTCTTCCCATGTTTTTCCTTTGCCGGATAACAAAAGCAATTCGATCTCTTAACAACTAACCCCTATGCGTGTTATTTTTCTGCAGGATAGCAAGTCTCAAGCGTTGTGGCCAAAGGCACCGAAGGTTGGAGGCAAAGGTGGCCAATCTCAGATCCATCACTTCTTTGGCAAGAGATGATCCTACTACTGAAGTATACATGCCTCTGGTGTGGAACTGGAAGAGTATCTGTTGTGATGCATGGAGCCTGGTTAGCTGAACCTAAATCCTGCATGCAGCGGTATAGGCTGACAGCTCCAGGCCTGAGATCATAAAACCTGCCCAAAATGTTCCCTTGCCAGAAACCTGAATCTATCTTGATCCCATGTGCACTGTGTCGGTATGTAATGCATGCTGTTGAAAACTGAACATGTATCTGTATGCCATGCTTGAGCTGATCTGCGTGTGAATAGTCATAAAGCACCTTTGGCTCAGCCTCAACATTGCCTGATTTCATCACATGGCAACTGGAGGCAGCAGAAGAGGAAAACCAGTGTTGGTCACCGAATGAAGGTCAGAAGAGTTTGATGGTAGGTGCTGGAAGGTGGTGTGGACTTGGGATCTCTGTAGAACCTACACAGCAGCTGTGTTGGATCTAATTCTCCAATCATAATAGGACATCGGACATGTATCACTCTTCTAGTTTGTTTGTATCTGAAACTAGTACAAGTGTTGAGCTTCTGGAGTCCCTGAAAAGGATGTTTAGTGGACAGCTACACCAGGTCACCAGCTGCTGTCTTTTTCCCCAAAGACAGGTGCACTTTCATTGAGCCATGTTGTACTAGTCAGTTTCCCAAAATTTCATTGGGTCCCTTGGCGTATTGTCATTTGCTTATATTTTTATAGTCTGGTTCTTAAAAAATGTGCGCGCAGTGCCATAGCTTCCGGGTTGTATGCTTCCAGATTGTAATGGTAGGGTAATACATTTTAGCACCATGTCAGGACTAGCAGAACCTTGTGCACTAGGTTAAACCAGGTGCTGTGTAAGCTCTGGTAATTTGGTGGTCAGAACCTGATGGGAACACATGGAAATTCATTCAATATTCTGAACAGAGGGGTTTAAGGCGTAAATTTGCAGTTTCTATTTTCTACTGGCTTTAACAACCGCGACCTAAAATACAAGACCTATTTGTCCTTTGGGTAGCGCTATAGTCAAAGGGTTTGATATCTATTTTTGGTCTTCTCCAACAACAAGACCTAAAAGACAACCCTTTCTGTAAATGGGTCTCAAGAGAGAGGATACTCAGATTTATGTTATGTACTCTGGAGACTACAGCTATTGTGTTGTTTGGGTTCCGTCTCGACAGCCAAGAGGACATAAATCGGAAAGAGGAAGAAATTGCAAGTGCCACTGCCTCTGCCTCCTTCCTCCCCCTCTTCTCTGTTCTTCCCCGCCTCCACTCAGCCGCTGGACCGGGGTGTCAGGGTGGGCGTTCGGTTTGGTTTCGGTTCGCTTCCCTCGGTTATTGATGAAATTCGGTTCCTAGAAAACGGGAACCGATCGGTTCCAAAATTTTTTAGGAACTGAGCATTTTGGTTCTCGGTTATTTCGGTTCGATTCCGGTTCTAACCGAACTAACCGAATTTTTTCAGAAGACCTCAAGACAATAATAAATATACTTGTTATAAGATAAATTTATGCAACACTATATTCATTTTTAATAGTAATAATATAGAAGAAAACAATAGCAATATAGTAACACAAATATATAACAGTTCAAATATAAAACACTACACATAAACTAAACATAATCCTACAAGTAAGTGAAGTATAATTTATGTAATTCGGTTCTTTCGGTTAATTCGGTTAACCGAGAGTAGGAATCAAATTTTTTTCGATTATTTCGGTTCCTCAATATCAGGAACCAAATAAGGAACCGAATTTTTCGGTTCCGGTTCTTTCGGTTTCAGTTCGAGTTTTTTCGGTTCGGTTTTCAGTTCTCAGTTAAATTTGTCCAGGCTACCGGGGTGGTCGGTCGTCTTCTCGCGTCCGTCCCTTGGCCTCTCGCAGCGGTCAGCGGCCCGCGGCCCTCCGCCCCCTCCAAATCGCACCGAAACCTCTCGCGTTTAAACTACTATTCCCTAATCCAATCCCCCGTCTTCTCCAACGCGCCTGACTGACGACGCCTCCTTCCGTCCTCTATAAGGGCGCCGCCGATGACTTCAGGTTCTTCCCCGCGCAGCTTCGTGTAATTGTATTTAGGCCCCTCTGACACTCACTGCCGTCCCCTCGGCCCCGTTTCTTGGAGGTGGCCGCAGCTCTCCGGCAGAAGGCGGCGCAGATGGCTTCCGCGGCGGCGGCGGCGCAGAGCTTCAGCTACTCCTCGTCGCCAGCCACGTGGGCTCTGCGGCAGCGCGGCGGCGGTGCCGGTGCCGGCGTGCTTCGGCTCTCTTCCCGGCGGACCTTCTCGGTCTCCGCGGCGGCCGTGTTTGACAACCAGAACCGGGAGTGGGTGCCCTGTTTCTCTTTCGATCCTCTGAAACAGAGGAGTGCTGTTCAAAAAGTGAAAAGGAATGCTCATGGATGGTTGGTTGGCGGATCGCCGGACTGCAGGTATGTGATCGTCGGCGGAGGGAACGCCGCGGGTTACGCCGCCAGGACGTTCGTCGAGCACGGCATGGCTGATGGCCGCCTCTGCATCGTCTCCAAGGAGGTATTGCTGGTTTCTCCAATTCAGTAGATGCTCTTTGCGTTTTTTTTTCTAATTGTCCCCTGCAATGTTACCCAATGCAAACTTCTATTAACATTTTGATTTGAACTTTCGAAGGCTATCTGGTCATGTTTGATCGTAATGGTGCTTGTTTTCATGCAGCCAGTTCCACCATACGAGCGGCCAGCCTTGACCAAAGGCTATCTTTTCCCTCCGGACAAGAAACCGGCTCGCCTACCTGTAAGTACACCAACAAATTACAATGGCAGGCAAAACTGAATCATGATAGCCAGATTCGGGACTGCTGAATTTCTCAGTTTTATTTGGCCTTTATTACAATCTGCTTCAGACCTTCAGTAATCAGAATGTTGCATAAAACTTTTAAGGGAGCTTTTACCTGATAATCTGTTGCTCACTTCATCAATTAGAATTTAGAGCTGCACAAACAGGCTCATAGTCTTAATCTTTTTCTTGTGGTAGGGTTTCCATACATGCGTTGGATCTGGTGGACAGCGACAGATTGCTGAATGGTACAAGGAGAATGGTATAGAGGTAGTGATGATGTTAGCATTTGTGTTTTATGTGCTGTGTTGACTGTTACACTTTTATCTGAAGCTATTTGTTCTTTCGTGATAGGTGCTGTATGAGGATCCAGTTGTAGCATTTGATGGCAAAACACAAACCTTAAAAACTTCATCAGGGAAAATTCTAAAATACGGCTCACTTATTATTTCTACTGGCTGTGAAGCTTCAAGGTATACAACAATACTTGTGTGAATGATCTGCATTTAAATGTCTGGAAAACCAGATTTCTTCTGTCCTTATCATGATGTCCATTTTTATTAAACTCTCTCTCTCTCTCCCGAGATTTAGGACAATCTGCTAATCCAGTGAATTCCTGTTAGGTTGTATGTATGAATTGAATGCACAAACTTTGTCCACTCACATGGTTACAATGAATCTCAACATTATGTTCTTCTAATACCAAAAATCCTTTTTTTTCAGATTACCTGAGAAAATTGGAGGGAAATTACCTGGAGTTCACTACATAAGGGATGTTGCTGATGCTGATTCTCTAGTATCCTCATTGGTATGTAAAGTATACTGATGCAGTAATTATCATCATTCCTCATCCACCAGAGTTAATGTTATCTCATTTGACAATCCCACCTCTTTGGTATTTGCAAGTGATTCTTTTTTTTTATTTGCTTATTTTTTGTAGGGAAGTGCAAAGAAGGTGGTGGTTATTGGTGGGGGCTATATTGGCATGGAGGTAGCTGCAGCAGCTTGTGGCTGGAATCTTGACACAACTGTAAGGAGCTACCTTTTTTTATCAGTTTGATACGCCGAAACTTGGACATCAACCTATATGCTAAAAAAGCCACGTCTCTAATTAAGGCTCCTACTTGAATAGATTATATTCCCAGAGGACCACATTATGCCAAGATTATTTACACCCTCTCTTGCTAAGAAGTATGAGGAACTGTATCAGCAAAATGGTGTCAAATTCATGAAGGTAATTCTTGCACCAAATATTTAAGTTCATTTATTAGTCTTGTTTCAGTTGATTTGAGTATGAGCATCTTTATTGGTAACCAGGGTGCTCTTATCGACAAACTTGAAGCTGGCTCTGATGAAAGGGTGTCTTCTGCAGTACTTAAGGATGGATCTGTAGTTGAAGCTGATACAGTTATGCCATTTATTTCCTTCTAATGGTTCATGCAGCAGGACAGTACAATTCAAATTATTACTTTTACTACCAGATAAATTATCATATTAATCTTTTTGATCCACCTCTCTGCTATCAAATAGGGCAAACCAATGTTCTTCGTAGACACTAAATCTTCAACAGTTCTTAATTACTTATAGACTCAATTTGATAGATTTATTCATTCAATATTCAATACAAGTGTAGTTGATAGATCTACTCATTCACTTGGTTTGACATATATTTAGAATACACTATGTTTCATTGAACATAGGACCCGTAAACTGAAAAAGAAGACAAACAGGCATTTGATATTCTTGCTGTTTTAACAAGATATTATAAGTGCAGGTAGTTGTTGGTATAGGAGCAAAACCAGTTGTCAGCCCCTTTGAAGCTGTTGGTGTCAACCATGAAGTTGGTGGAATAGAGGTTTGTTTCCATGCCAAAGTTAATTGGGCTTATTAAATCTCACTGCTCTGCATCATGATAATTGCTCAAAGTTTCTATGAAACTATTTCCTTTTCTTTCTTTTCTACCTGAGACACTTATGGGATTAATTTGGATTAGTAGCAAACAACACATAAAGCCCCTCAAGTTGGATCACTTGTTTAAGTTACTTCTTACCCTTACCAATTTATTGTTTTTAGCTGTCTTCATTGTCACGGTGATCCTTCTTGTTGGATTTGTGCTGCTTCATTGTATGATATATTCTAATTTTGATAATTACTTGCTCAATTGTTTGGCATCCTGTAAATAAATTGCGATTTATTCTTGGTCAAGAGATCTAATTGAGTATATTTTTGTAGGTCGATTCCTTGTTCAGAACTAGTGTACCTGGCATCTTTGCAATTGGAGATGTAGCAGCTTTTCCGCTGAAGGTTGGTAATCATTGTGATCTTTTGAGGCAAAGTTGGATCCAGAATATGATATTTTGTCCAAACTCATTGCAGATGTACGATAGAGTTGCTCGAGTGGAACATGTGGATCATGCTCGGAAATCTGCACACCACTGTGTAGAAACTCTCCTAACATCCCAGACAAAAGCGTAAGTTATGGATGTCAAGTGTACTCTGTTAGTTTAGCTCCCAGTGCTTCTTTTGATTCACCGTGTTGGATGCAGGTATGATTACCTTCCATATTTCTACTCAAGAGTTTTTGAGTATGAAGGAAGTGCCAGGAAAATTTGGTGGCAGTTTTATGGCGATAACGGTATGAGTACCACGACAGCCATTTTCTACATTACAAGTTGGTCCTTGTGATTGATCATGTGTACTCATGATATTAATGCCTTTAATTTGTGCTCTGAGCAGTTGGTGAAACAGTTGAAGTAGGGAACTTTGATCCAAAGATTGCAACTTTCTGGATTGACTCTGGTAATCAGTAGTTTGGAATACATTTTGTTCTTCTCAGTTGTAATTAAACATAGCATGACCTTTCTGCCTTCACAAAACTGTAGATAGTCGACTGAAGGGTGTTCTCCTTGAGAGTGGAACCTCAGAGGTAAATGCACACCACCTTTGTCTTGAACAAGACCATGCTAATCTAGGACAGTTCTGTTTCTATTGAACTTACTACCAAGTTATAAGTCACATTAATTACGACAGCATGTAATTTTCGACATGTTCATGCCGAACTTTCTGCAATGTTTCAGGAATTCTCGCTCCTTCCACAACTTGCTAAATCTCAGCCTGTTGTCGACAAGTCTAAGCTCCAGGCTGCGACTTCTGTTGAAAATGCATTAGAGATTGCAAGAAGCTCACTTCAGTCCAGCGCTTCGATTTAGTTCTAAAAAATCTAGCACTTATTGAACCTGAGGCTGTGCGCTGCTCGAACTTTTCAAAGCGTGAAGACCACATCAACAATAAAGCACAATAACATAGCATTCGTTTCCACTGGGGTTGTAACATACTTCGGTGCACCTGCGTCGGCCATTTCTGGCTCGAAATAGACTTGATTGCCCTTTGAGGGGTTGATGAGAATGATAGAATGAAGCCTTTGTGCTACTTTTTCTTGATGCTCTACTGATCACTCATACATATATGTTTACTTCTCGACATATAGTTTGTTTAATAATATTCGTAGTAAACTGAGAATGAGGCCACTCATCTTATCTGTGGACCTTTGGAAGTGTAAAGCAAGGACGCCTCTTGTGCCCACGGAGCATAGGCTACGTCTTGTCGTATTGGTATCTGACTATCTGAGCATTTGTCTTGCCGAAAATTCCTGGGAATATGCATGGGAATGTCTTGGCATCGTCACACCGTACCTGACGGAGAGCTCTGTCCCACGGCCAAATGACCCAAAAAAAAAAAAGTCAGTGACTCATTTATGGCTTCTTTCCGATTAGCTCCTGATACATACATTTTGCTCCAGCTCTCATCACATATTCCTCGTCATATTCTCCTACGGGCACAATAACTCCAATGCAACACAACATTCAAGTTGATAAATATTCTCCAAATTTGGCTTCACATGCTGTGTGCACACTGATATAAGACTAGGTACCTGATAACTTTGCAAGATCACTCAAAACATGTCTGCATAGATCATAGGAAACTTTGTTTTAGCTAGGCCATTAAGAGAACTATGTGCATATATAGGTAGAAAAGTGTAATAAAAGGAAATCAGTAAGTATGTTAGAGAGATCTATCTGGAGCTGAGGTGAACTGAGAAATGGCTGATCGCACCACAGTGAGCGTTGAAGAGCAGAAGCAGGTGGCCATCAGCGTGTGCTCGACGCCAAGTGAGCGGAGCCTCGCCGGCGCCGGCCCCGCCTCGACTCCGAGATCCAGCAAGCTGGTGCCGGTGCCGCTGGACTCCCTGCAGAAACTGATGCTCAAGTCGCCGCCACAGGCTGACGTGGTGGAAAACAACGAGCAAACGCGTGTCCCGGCCGAGGTGCCGCTGGCGAAGAAGGTGGCGGCGGAGTTCATCGGCACGTTCATCCTCATGTTCGCGGTGGTCTCCACCATCGTGGCGGACGCGCAGCACGGCGGCGCGGAGGGCCTTGTGGGCGTGGCGGCGTCGGCGGGGCTGGCGGTGGTGCTCGCCGTGGTGCACGTCTCCGGGTCGCACCTGAACCCGGCCGTGAGCCTGGCCATGGGCGTGTTCGGCCACCTCCCGCGCGCCCACGTGCTCCCCTACGCCGCCGCGCAGACGATGGGGTCCGTCGCCGCCACGTTCCTCGCCAAGGCCATGTACCGCCCCGCCGACCCCGCCGTCATGGCGACGGTGCCCCGCGTCGGCGCCGCCCAGGCCTTCTTCCTCGAGCTCGTGCTCACCTTCGTGCTCATGTTCGTCATCACCGCCGTCGCCACCGACCCAACCTCGGCAAGTGCACCGTGCGCCGCCGTAGATATATATTATGCAATCATGGATCTTGTGCCAAAATTTGACTGAATGTTTGTTGATCTTGTGCAGAGCAAAGAGCTGGTGGCCATCGCGATCGCGGCGGCGATAATGATGAACGCTCTCATCGGAGGGTAAGTGTAGTGCTGCTGCTGCTACTGAAAATACCCATGAACTGGTGCTCCGCAATGGGCAAAGAGTATGAAACGCTGAGCGAGTGTGCATGCATGCTCTGCAGGCCGTCGACGGGGCCGTCGATGAACCCGGCACGGACGATAGGGGCGGCGCTGGCGACGGGGAAGTACAAGGACATCTGGATCTACCTGCTGGCGCCGCCGCTGGGGGCCATTGCAGGAGCTGCCACCTACACCCTCATCAAGCTCTGATCCACCTCGACCGATCGCACCGTCGTGCCGCAAATAGCATGAACATTATTGGAGCTAATTAAAATGCCAAGGTTTTAAAATTTAATGACGAGGGCGAGGGAGGAGGAGGAGGAATTCATTAGCTAGCTAGGCCGGAAATGATTACAAATTTTTACACAAATATTGAAATGGTACAAGTGTTTATGAATACCCAGGGGTTTGTTGGGATGCACTCGTATCCACTTTACTCCATGTGTTATTAGAGTGAGTTTTGATGCACTCATGTATTTTCACACATGTGTTTTTAACAAGGCGTAAGGAATGGTAAGACTTTTTGTAGGACATCCTAATTATGAAATGTACTTAGCATATCTGGCGTAAATATGAGCACACATGTATTTTTCACACATGGACTTGTTTGGATGCACTCATATTCACTTTAATAATCCACGTATGTTAGTGGATCATACTGGGGTGAAAATTCGTTATTTTACGTCGTAATCCACCTCAGTAAATGTGGTTTGAGGAAGGAAAATAAGGCTGATGAACGCAATTTCACCGCGAATAATCCTCATTTCATCTGAGCCTTCTCTAATTTACTTTTGTCGCCTAAAGGCAAATGACCTTGGCGTGTCTTCCCTAGTTCATCTTTGATCCGCCTCCATGAATTACGTGCGACTTATAAAGCTGACGAGCTTGGACGAGTGACAAGCTAATGGACCGACCTTTCATTTGACTTAATTATTAAGACCATTGATTTGATCTCGGGAACTCTAAATCTAGTGTGTAGCCATATACACATTATAAGCTCTGGTTCTAGCCATATTTCCTCGTAGAGGAGCAACCATGAAGACCTAGATCTTGATGTACATCCGTGTGGCAATGGGTAGCCTAAGGGTGTGTTTGGTTTCTTAGATATCTATGGACGGAAGATCGTGATCTATATGTTAAATGTGGTTGGTTCACAGGCAAGGAGGATAGGGTGGCCACTTAAGAGAATATTCCCTCTCTATGCTAGATGAGGTACCACAAAAAAAAACGAATAAGTTCATCGACATTTTTTAAATTTTAGTTATTAGTAAATAAATTATTACTCAGCAATTATGACGGCAAGACTAGGTTTGATAAGTGCTACTATATTGATTAGTGCATGATTTGTATGCCAACTATGGTAGTAGTTCTAATTAACATAATTTATTTTTTAATTAGTGATTATCATGGCAAAATTAGTGTTAGTGTATCTTTATTAGCGTATGATTAGTTGCTTTATTTTTAGTTAAAATATATAATTAGTCAAATATTCTCATCCTATCTACTCTCGTCCATCAAACCAAACATAAAAATGACGCGGCCCATCCATTCAACCAAATAGGCCATATGACTCATTCTACCAGGAAATCCATAGATATTGATATCGCATCTAAATTTGTCTCCGGACCAAACTCACTGCTCAACCAAAATAGAAGATATATTTTTTCTTAGGAAAATAAGAAGATATTCTTATGCACGAAATCGAAGCTCTTTGTTTGATCCAGATATAGTCAGGGACAAAATGGGCATTTGGTTACCTTCTTCTTGAAGCCTTGCCATGACACTTGGCACTCCAAATAAATGGGCACAGGATAACTTTGAACCAAAACATTTACCCCTATGTAATTTTACCAATACATTTACCAAGCTGTACTAGAAAAAACCTATGCAAAGGCCACGCAATGACACGAATACATGATAGCGGCGTACAGACTCAACATTACCCCACTGCACTACGGACCGTGGTTGCTTCCAGTACTTTCTTTTGAAGTCTAGCATTTTTTTTTTGGAGGCAAGTAGGTCAAGAAGGAACGAGAACATGGTCCGTAGAACTGGGATGTATAGTAGAGTGCGGGACGAGGAAAATAAATGAACGGCTAGATTAAATAAAGTATAAAGAATAGATGTCTATGACTACTTTTTAAAAAGTGACATATTAATTTTTCTAACCCTATCCCAATCTCCATCCAAACGCCCCCTTATACTGGTTGGCATAGAAAGATGTGCATGTCAGCATATGCATATTCAACCATTTTATTAAAAACAAATTACATTAGAGTCCCAACAACTAGTTGCACACACAGAACAAACAGCTTCATATCAACAGCTGCCTAGAGCAAAAATGTACCAGCTCTACGCAGAGGCAGCTTCAAATCAGCAGCCGCCTACGACAAAATGTATTGTTTCGATAACGTAGTTTAAGAGCAACAATAAACCCCCAATGCATCACAAACCATAAAACTACAGTACGTGACCCTTATCAAGGACATGTACAACAATATTGTGACTAGTGTTCGAACAAACGATGGTAACACAGATTATTTCTCGATTAAAATTGAACTTCATCAAACGTCAGTCTTAAGCCCGTGAAAGCATCTAGATCCCTAGTTGGGTTTCGGTGATTAATGACAATACGAGATTACTATTACTAACGTGTGTTTTGCAGAGGCAATTAAGTTAGGTCATGGTAATGATAATTGATTGGGCAATCATGGTTGTCATGCCCCTACGATGAAAATCGTTTCGGTTTTCAAAGGATGGACGACAATGTTAAGGATAGACTAGTTCTAAGTGTCGTTTGGTGTTGAAGAGACACTTAGAGTAGTTTATGACTTTATTTTTTCTTTGGCCATACTATTAAGGGGGGTATGGACTAGTATCTTGATCTAGGTGAGTCTAGTGGGTTAGGTGTGGTGCACACTTATCAAATCTAGCACTAGATAGCTCAGGAGTAGCCCTAAGATCAATTGGATAAAACTTCTTTTACATATGATTTCGAGTTGGAAGTGAATGGAGGGTCAAATGACTGACCGGACGTTGGTTTGGTTGTGACCGGATGCTGAAGGGTGAGTCCGATCAGTTCATTTAATCAACTGAAGCCGTCTGCTTGCGACCGGACGCTGAGTGAAAAGTGATCGGACGTTGGGTGCCAGAGTTCGGTCAACTCCAGAGAGGTTTCAGAGAGGGAATTTCCTGATTGGACGCGTCCGCTAAGTGCTGACCGGACGCTGGTCATGATCCGGTTACTGACCGGGCGCTGAACAACGAAGTGACCGGACTCTAGGTGCCAGCGTCCGGTCAACATCAGTAAGGTTCTAGAGAGCAATTTTCGTGACCGGACGCGTCAGGTCAGTGCTGACCGGACGCAAGTCAGAGTCTGATCACAACTTAATGGCTCTATGGCAGGGATAAATGATCGGAGCATCCGGTCACCCCGCAGAGTGCTGACGCAACCTCCTAACGGTTCGTTTTGAATGAGAGGGTATAAATACTTCCTCTATTCATCTAAGGGAGGCCTCTTGCCCATTTGTTCAGCTGAGAAACACCCTTGAGAGTGCTAAGGAGACCAAGAGCCTAGTGAGGTGATTGAGATTTGAGAATCCAAGATTAAAGCCTCATTAGTGTAAGGAGAGTAGTAAGTGTGCATCCACCCTTCTCATTAGGTTTGTTGTGGTCAAGTGAGAGTTCGTGCTTGTTACTCTTGGCGATCGCCATCACCTAGACGGTTTGGTGGTGATCGAGAGTTTGGTGATCATCCGGTGGAGCTTGTGGATGACCCAACTCAAGTTGTGAGCGGTTGTGGGCGATTCACCACGACGGAGTGTCGAAGAGTCAGCCCGTAGAGAGCACTTGATCCTTGCGTGGATCAAGGAGGAGCTACCCCCTTGCGCGGGTGCTCCAACGAGGACTAGTGGGGAGTGGCGACTCTCCGATACCTCGGCAAAACATCGCCGCGTTCCTTCTCCTCTCTTTACTTTAATCATTTATATTTGAGCAATTCAATTCTTGTCTTTAGATTCTTAGAATTGCCATGCTAAGTAGGATTAGAACCTAGGGTGCAAAACTTTTGTGCGGTAGATCAATAGGAACACATTCTAGGCACAATGAGTGAAGTGAACTAAGTGTATGATTTAATTATTACAAAGAATTTTAGAATTAGCCCAATTCACCCTCCTCTTGGACATCTTGATCCTTTCAGCCCGTATCTCTTTGCCTTGTTAATGGATGAGATTATCAGGAACATACAAGGGGATATCCCTTTGTGTATATTGTTCGCTGATGATGTAGTGTTAGTGGACGAAAGTCAGGCGGGAGTAAATAGAAAACTAGAGTTATGACGACAGACCCTCGAGTCTAAAGATTTTAGATTGAGCAGAACTAAAACCGAATACATGAGATGCGACTTTGGCGGAGTTGTACAGGAGTAGGCAGATGTGAATTTGGAAGATCAAATAGTGTCTAAGAAGGATACCTTTCGGTATTTTAGGATCGATATTACAGAGGGATGGAGATATGATGCAGACGTTAGCTATAGAATTAAAGCAGGGTGTATCAAGTGACGACAGGCTTTTGGCATTCTCTGTGATAAGAGAGTACCACAAAAGCTAAAAGGCAAGTTCTATAGAACAGCAATTAAACCGGCTATGTTGTATGGAACAGAATGTTGGCCTACAAAGATTCGACATGTTCAACAACTGAGTGTTGCAGAAATACGTATGTTGCGATGGATTTACGGTCACAAAAGAATGAACCGAGTTCGAAACAATAATATACGTGATCGCCTAGAGGTAGCACCAATTAAAGAAAAGCTTGTCCAACATCGGTTGAGGTGGTTTGACCATATCCAAAGAAGACCTTCAGAGGCACACCAGTACATTATAGAGTCTAAGCTAAGCTAATAATATGAGGAGAGATAGAGAAAGACCAAGATTGACATGAGGAAAGACAATAAAAAAAATTTAAAAGCTTAGAATATACTTAAAGATTTATGTTTGAATAAGAATACTTGAAAATCAGCTATTGAAGTGCCTAAACCGTGACTTGGGGCTCTTGTGGGTTTCAACTCTAGCCTACCTCAACTTACTTGGGACTGAAAGGCTATGTTATTGTTGTTGTTGACATTTCCAGCTTACAGATTCCATGAATGGTGCAGCATTTCTGCAAGAAATGTGAGTCTTAAGCCTGATTCCAACATCAGTGATTTTGCCTAAGGCTTTCAAGAATAGAAAAGCCGTATAATAATAAAAAATGACTAATAAAGTCGCCTAGCCCATATGTTAAGCTATTGCAAAAAGTCCAGTTCACTGACTTGACTTTCAATAGCTTAAAAACGAGGTTACAGATATGGCATGACACATTATGCTCCAGTGTACCCCTTGCTGTATGTAGTTCGTAGAAGCGTATGTTTACCACTACCAACTCTTTTCATCACTGCAGTTTGCATCAAAATTGCCTATCGCACAAGCACGGTGTCCTACAAAGCTTTGTGCAATAATCATCTCCTGCTATTGGCTGTTTGAGCCTTATTCAGGTTTGCAAGCTCCTCAATTAGCTTCTTCTCGTCGCTGCTCAGACGTTTCGGAATCTCAACCTGGACACGCACCAGCTGGTCTCCACGAGTATTTGACTTTCCAAGAAGTGGAACACCTTTCTTAGACATCACCAGAGTTGTGCCTGGCTGAGTTCCTGAGGGTATCTTAAGGTCAACCATTCCATCAACAGTGGGGACTTTGACGGTTGTCCCAAGGATTGCATCAATGTAAGAAACCTTGCATGTGTACAGAATGTTTGTCCCATCTCGCTTAAGAACAGGATCCGAGAGAACATCAATAAAGACATAAAGGTCCCCAGGAGGGCCTCCTCTCCGGCCAGCATTACCCTCAGACCGGACCCTAAGCCTGCTCCCAGAATCCACTCCGGCAGGAACCTTTAGACTTATCCTCTTTGTCCTTCGCACTCGTCCATCACCCCCACAGGTGTTGCAAGGAGTGGAGAATTCACCAGTGCCACCACAAGTATTGCAGGTGGAGACTTGCTGGAATATTCCAAGTGGTGTTCTTGTGGAGGAGACTACCTGGCCCTGACCTCCACAGGTTTTACATGTCGTTGCCTTTGTACCTGGCTTGGCACCACTTCCATCACAGGTGTTACAGCCTTCCAATCTGGTTATCTCAATCTCTTTCTCTACACCAAACACCGCTTCCTTGAAATTGAGCACCAGATTGTAGCTCTCATCATCACCTTGCATTGGTCTGTTCCGAGCAGCACGGCCACCACCCATTCCGCCCATTCCACCGAACCCCTCAAACAGGGACTCAAAGAGATCGAAAGGGTTTGAGTAATCCTGTAGGAAACAAATTCATATGATTAGAACAATTCAATGATGCTGCTGACCAAACTTCTGATATAGAAACCATATAGGAAAACTTACTCCTGTGCCCATGCCAGCACCCTTAAGACCTGCTTCTCCATATTTATCATAGATTGATCGCTTCTCATCATCAGATAAAACCTACAAAGACATCCTTGCTATGTAAGCATAAACAAACGTGTAATCCTACTACCAAAAATGGAATTTGGAGTTGAGTATGAACAGTGGGCTCAACCTCATAAGCATTGCTGATATCCTTGAACTTTTGTTCCGCACCAGGATCTCTAAAATAAATCATAAATAGGTACTTTCATTATTAGTTAACTAGATGAGAAAGATGTCTAATGTACAAAACAAATATAAGAAGAATGTACAGCTGGATATAAGCAGGCGAAAAGCAACAAAATGATGATAGTAGCTGAAAAGTGATTCTCTATTGCAATAACCAACTTACTTGTTTACATCCGGATGATAGCTCCTCGCAAGCTTCCGATAGGCTGGAAAATAAAAGGATTCAGCACCAACACAGAAAATAAACAATACAGCATCATGTTATGTATATCTAATCCCTATTCTCTATTCAGTACAGGTACTACTGACCATGATGCTTTCAATTTACGAAAACTTCTTAATTTCAGCCTCATAGTTGATATTTTCTTTTTATCAAACACTCATAGTTGATATTTTCATAAAAATAAGCAATAAACAGCTAACAACACCATCTAATCAGATGCAATAAAGTGACACCAAGGACATCACATCTTAAATGAGATGAAATAGTAACAATTCAGTGCATTTGCATGGTTACCCCCACTATGGGGCCTAATTATGACTCTGTCCTCCTTTTGTTATTTTGCACCAAAACCACTACTGTTTCCAAAATGTTTGCACCAGTGCCCCTATTTTGTTTACAAAAAGGGGCAATGGTGCAAAATGAAAACAAAGGAGGGAACACTAATAGTAAGGTCTCAAAGTGGGGCCAACCTTGCAACTGTACCTTAACAATACAGCCTTTTGCAGAACTGCATTATACTTCTGTGTGCAAAGAAAATAACCTTAAAGTTCAATTAAGCCTAGATTACACCAAAGAATACACATACTTAGTTTACATGAGAGTACCTTTGAAGACAAATCTACACATGCCATCTTTATGTTTCCAAGCTAATATTTTAGGAGTCATTGGCAGACATAGTTTCAAAAGTTTGACCAGGTCTTGTCGAAAATGTCGTATAATTATGACTGGAGAAAGTAGTTTACAAGTGATATCATCATATCTTAAATCAGTGTTGGTTTTGTTTTTAAAAGTGCACTATATTATTGGAGCAGCATTGAATTGGAAGTACGGAAGATGGACTTTCTTTAATAAATACGGGTTCTGACAAAGTGACAATTACAAGGATATACATGGCATCTTACATGACAACCGCAACCAAATAAAAACTAGGTAATAAATTCTTCTAACACATGACAATCAAATCAAGTGAAAAACATTAACAGCATGATCAACTAAACAGAAGATACCTACCGCTCTTGATTTCAGATTTACTAGCATTTCTTGAGACACCAAGTACACTATAGAAATCCTGTCATTTGAGATTTAAATCCAAATCAGAACGGAAGACACCTTGAAGCAATAACATAAGCAAAGCAGAAAGACAAAAGAATAGCTCACAGCTTCAGCTCTGACGACAAAACGTGAACCCCTTTTCTGGCGAAATCTTGATGATGGTACATGGTTTAGTTGTTCAGAAGAGGTCTGTGAATGCAAACTATAACTAGGTGATAGCAGGTGTTTACCTCTACCTCTTGAACTGCACAGAGAAGGTAAAAACCAACTAAGTTTGCTAAGAAAGTTATGCACATGGTAGAATATATATATTTTTAAACATTCTTAGAATACTTTGTTGTTAAAAGTTACAGGATTGACAAAGCATAGAAATGCATCTTGCTTAAGTCCCTCGACACTATTAGGTTGTTAGGTATATGTTACATCTTACTATTTTTGAAACCTCAATCTCTCTGTCATTGTTGACTAAAAAAAAGTGGTGGTTTAGATAAACATATCTATCAATCCGACAAGGGACAAAGATTTAGCAAAGTATCACAGTGATTTTATGACCTTTTCCTTAGTGTAAGTACACACTACATAGCCCATAAGGTTGTGTAGTCTACTTTGAGTCTATGTGAAAAACTGACTAGATGACAAGAACTGATAATAACTGTAGAAGCTAGAAACAAACTGCAGTGGCAACAATGAATGAAACAGACTACATGTCCACCATGGAAGTTGGAACTCCTGAAGTGAATTACATGCTACCTACCAAATAATATCCAAATTTTGCACAGACATACCCAGTTTTTGGTGCCAGGAATCTTGCGTCAGCATAGGTAGCCCTTGCAACTGCAGGTGCCGAGGATAGCAGCCGAGGTTTTTCACCGAGTTGAGGAACCAAGGCACCATTAAACTGTACTAGCGCCATATAATGTTTATTACTTGCGTGTACCAGCTGAAATATGACAGAGGGCAAAGTTAATAGCTTTGCTACATTAGGTACTCCAGGAATACAAGTGTCAATAACACCAGGCACTGTTGCATAACAAACTATCCCCAACTACTAATCAAGAAACACTAGTTGTAATTCAGAACCCAGAAACAAATGAGGTCTCATTGGAACGCCCAAAAACTAAACTGAAATTAGCAGGGCACAGCGCAGGGGCGGACCCCCGATAATCTTTGCAAGGAAATCGAGGTTAGTAGGTATAATCCATGTGCATACTCGTAGGTGGGTCAGATCCGACTACAAACAATACAAACAACTTACTCTAGGGTTTGGGGCGCTCCGTTTCGCACAGCACGAGGGGAAGAGAGGGGGCGGCAAGGCATACCTGGTGGGCACTCGTCTCCGGCGGAGGCGTGTGTGGAAGGGCGCCGCTGACTGGGCTCGCCCAGTCGACGCCGCCAGGAAAGAAGGGGAACGAAAGAGAGAGGGGGGCAGAGAGAGCTGAACGGCAGAGGAGAAACGAAAGACGAGGAGGGGTGGACGTACCGCGAGCACCAGGCAGCGACGCGCTCGGGTGTGTCGATGGCGCGGAGGGGGAAGGCGGCGGGGAGGCTGTGCAGGTTGGGGAAGGAGATAAGAGAAGAGGGGGTGGTGAGTGGTGAACCGGTTGGAGCTGTAGGTCGAGGGCACTTCTGGAATACCCGTCTCTTTCTCTCGATCTCTCTTTTCTTTTTGTTTCTTTTTTTTTTTTTGAAAGGATTACCCGTTTAACTTGTGCATACGGCAAATAATGAGGTGTTGAATGAAATACTTCAGTATTACTCTCGAAACGAGTTTTGTCATTTGTAACGTGGACAACGTAAAAATAGGTCTCAAAACATATGACACTTGTTTTCCATGCCATTTTCAATATTTCCTCTCTTTTCTAGTATATCTCCTTGTATTCGGCGCGCGAGAAGCATGAGGAAGAAGAGGAGCTCGGGCTATTCGGTCGCTGGAGTTGAGGAAGAAGGCTAGCTTGCCGTCGGAGTTGAGGAAGAAGGCAGGCGCGGAGACGAGGGAGCCACTTGGGCGGTGGAGCAGGCACGGAGGAGCCACCACGGGCAGGTGTGGAGAAGGGAGAGGAGACAGGGTAGCCGGCGCGTATGGGCGGACCGGCCTCGTCGAGCTCCACCTGCGGCCTTGTTCCACTGTGCGTGGCCAAGCTCGCTGGCGCGGGGCGGCCAGGCTCGCCGCCGCAAGAGGCGTACGTCGCTAGTAGAGGTGATGCAAGGTGGCGCGTGGCTGTGCTTGCTGTTAATGGAGGCACGGGGCCGAGGGCGGCTATGCTCGCCAACGGAGCCGCTGCAGTGTCTGGTGTTGGTCGGTTGGGAATGAAAGAGAAGAGACAAGGAGAGGAGGAAGGAAAAAAAAAAAATAACAAATAGGCTCGCATGTCAGTAGCTGTAGCTGATCCCACTCACATAAAACGGTTTCATCTCAGCCATCATCAACCATATAGAAAATAGAGTCATCTCATCCCTCACAAATTAGAGACATGACCATTCCCATCCCATCTTGTCTCCCAACAAAATACTACCTTATAGTCAGTAAGAACTAGCTAATAGTATTTTTTTATTATCGGGGGTAGTTCGTTGTGATAGCAGCTAACTATTAGCTATCTAGATTTAAACATTCCTTAATGAACTTCGTTTTTTCTGAAATAAAGTGGGTTGTTTGCTGCGTGATATTTGCTTTGTGGGTCCATTCAGTGTTTGCTGCGTGATATTTGCTTTGTGGGTCCATTTGATGTTGCTTCATTTTTTACGGTTTCTTGATTCGGTTAGGACAAGAGATCAAAGCTGAGGACGAGGACCAAACTTCTTCAATATCAAAATCGAAGCCGAAACAAAAAAACAGACACTGCAGTTTAGTTCGGTTCAGCTCGATTTTTTGGTTTGCTGTTAAAATCTGCTAGAGGTATTGTAAACTTATCATCGATGTATTTTTTTTTGAAAAATCATATGTCGAATATTTATTTTAATTTTTATCATTTAATGTGGAAAAAAATAAAAAGACATGCATTTTGTACTCAACATGAGAACTCCTCCTAGGTCCCAGGCTCGTGAATGAACATGGGCCAAACTAGCGCTAATTGACCATGGGCCAAACCAGCTCTAGTGGGCCGCATGAAATACACTCTAGCGCAGGCTGCTTTTGCACTCTGCCCTCGGCAAGGAAAGGAATTTGTGCCATCTCGGTAGGGGAAGGAGAACAAGCGGCAACGAGCTCATGGGCTCATGGCCTTGTTCAGGTAAGATTTCGGATGGTGATACCTTGGCTGAGATGAGAAATATTTTTTTGTGACATGCTGAGATGAGAAATATTAAATTAAGCCAGATGCTAGTGTAGCTTAGAGCCTAAAAGATAGGAATTTTCCCCAAAAATTTTCTGCGTAATAAAAACAAGAACCGAGAATAAAGGTCAACTTGTTTGCTAAGCGTTGAATTCATTGATAACATGATTAAAGGTCAACACGGTGTTTGCTAAGTGTGTGAGCAGGTGATTGATGTTGTCATATACATTTGAAATGTACTCTATTGCACAAATCATTATGAATAATCAAGGCTCAAATTGAATGGTAAACGTGCATGGTATTTCATACGTGACATATTGTGATAATATGGCAAGTCAAAGTATGTGAAGGAGAAGAGACATGAACTTATGCATGTACGTGGTCACATTGTGTTGGCTTGCATCTATATTATGAAATATCATTGAAACAAGCAACTTGACAAGCATAAGAGATGAACATATCAAAAGGGACATGTTGGTTGATGGATATCAAATGAAGTCTCAAATGTGAAGATCGGCCATTAGGAAATCAAAGCGAGCACTCTTGAGAAGGAAGTTCATGAAAACAATCTAGTGCAAGCAAAAGATAACAATGCAAATGAAGATAGATTTCAATTTGTGCTTATTGTTGATTCAAGAAAAGGTGTGACTTGAGGATAGCTTTGAGAGAGTGAAGATAGCAAGGAATCGACTTTGAGGTACTAAGCGAAGGTGAAGGACAAGCGACGGCTCAACTTCGAGAGACCATGGGCTAAGGTGACGAAGATAGAACTTACATTTAATTGAGGCACTAATCAAACTATGAGAAGTTATATCTTAGGGAGAACCAAATCTTTGTTTCATATGAAGGAGTGACTTGATGCTATAGAGTGAACTCATATATATTGAAATGGGTCAAGTCATATGCTCAAGGGGTATTGCTCAAATGATGAAGATAAACTAGTTGCAACTCTTGTGAAAATAAATCGAGAAAAAATAGCAGTTTAATTTTAGTTTTCATTTAATCTTGAGTTCATAGGTATGCCATACTATCAAGAGAGATACAACATAAATTTATAGGTGAGCCTTTGTGGCTTGTGACACACAAGCCCGCCCCGAAGGGAGGGAGGGGGTCGAGGGGTGCGACCGCACTGGGCCCTCGAATCCAAGGGGCCCAACCTCATGTATGTCTATTATAGGTAGGAAAAAGTCTACTTTACCTCCTTCAATTATCGTAAAAGTTAGTTTTCCTCCCCGAACTAGAAAACCAGACATAACTATTCCCCCATTTTTTCAAACCGGACATATGACCTCCCTGTTTCTCTAGGTGTTTTTTTTCTTTTATATTTATTTTGGCTGAATCTTTAAAAAATCATAGTAAATTATAGAAAAATCATAAAATAGAAAATCTAATTTTATTGGACTCCACATGAGTAGATCTACACAGTAAATATATGATATGGTATGCTTTAGTACAAAATTTGTGCTCTAGCTTTAGATATATGCTTTTATGTGATTAATTCATAGCTACAGCTTATGTGGTCCTATTGTTGTGAAATTTTTATGGTGGACTAATCATTGTATGCTTGAGAGGTAGTAAAAATTTTATGCTCATTAGATAATGTATGACTGAATTATAGATTTATTCAGGTTTGTGCTTATTAAATAGTTTAAAATAATTAAAAGTGTGTAATAGAAAATGTATGTTCTCTGTGTAATTTGATCTGTGACAACATGATTATGTTAAGTGTATGAGTTCATACGATATAACAATAGTAATATTACATGGAGAACACATATTTTCTTATTTTACACACTTTTAACTATTTAATAAGCATAAATATGAATAAATCTATAACTCACTCATACATGATCCAATGAGCATGAAATTTTTATTTCATCTCAAACATACAATGATTGGTCCACCATAAAAATTTACCACAAATACTGCAGCTATGAAATAATCACAAAAAACATAGATCTAAAGCTAGAGCAAAAATTTTGTAAGCATACCATATCATATGTTTACTGTGTAGATCTACTCATGTGGAGTGCAAATTGAATTTTCTGTTTTATGATTTTTTTTTAATTTACTATGATTTTTTCAAAGATTCAGCCGATAGTCGAAAAAGACAAAGTAGACTTTTTTCCTTATAGGTATATATAGCCTTTGGCCCAACTCAAGGAACATGGCCCATAGTAAGAAACGGAAGGGGCAGAACCGCAGAGATATGAGAGTGGAAGCGACGTCCGACCCGACGTTTTACCTTCCGTTCCCGTAGTTCCGAGAGGTTCGGCCGATTGCCTTCCGCTTCCGCCGGCCGCCACTCTATCGCTCTGTTTATCCTTGCCGAGACGCCGGCGGCCGGCTGATTGACTGTGTCCCTGGCTCGTCGTTCCTCACGACATCGCCGATAGGCAAACGCAGAAGGGCGATGGCCACTCAATCACTCCCGTTCCAGGACACGTGACTATGCAAGTATACATCATGTAATGTCTCGAGAAAGGTTAGATGGTTTTTTTTTGTTATTTCATGCGTTGAGAAGAAATTATTAGACGAGACTAACACTGATGCCATCATCAATGCCTTTGCTTCTGGAAATGCTAAAATTTTAAGGTATCATCCATGAGCAATAGCCTTTTTAAGTAGTGTGAGCTCATAAAATTTTTGAATGCAGATGACATTTTTTTGTCAGAAAAGTACCATATATCAGGTTCAAAACTAAATATTTGATGACGATGACCTGTTTGGCATAGTCAATCGCACTCCACTTTAGATCTGGACTTTGTATTATAAAACTAATAAGAACCCAAATATATATAGAACTACTATCAGGTAGCTGGCTACAAAATAACTTATTCTGTAGCCACTTTGAGTTACGATAATTACTGTGTTAATTTACGAGATTATAGTAACTCCTTGCTAAGTACTGTAACGTTATGGTAAATATCCCCATGTGTTATAGTAACCCAACTATCGTAAATATGTATTGATATTATCGTAAATAGAGGTGGCTATAGAATAACTTATTTTGTAGCCGGCTACTCAATAGCCTCTCTCTCTCTCTCTCTCTCTCTCTCTCTCTCTCTCTCTCTCTCTCTCTCTCTCTATATATATATATATATATATATATATATATATATATATATATATATATATATATATATATATATATATATATACACCTAATATTAAATAGCCAAATTTTTGTCGTTGTTCTGCCTATCCTCTCCTGAATTGGGATTCTTTTTTCCCCTTCGTGCCGCCAGCCCTCCCGCCTTTCTATTCCACCGGCCCATTTTGATGTTTCCAATTCTGTTCTCCGTCAGTGCGTCTATGTTTAGGATTTTTTCCCATTCCACGTTTCTGTTCGACTCGGTTTTTGTCTTCATTGCTTGGTTTGATTTTGCGCTGATATTTTTGGTCTCCTTGTTCCACTTGGTTTTTTGTTTCTGCTCGATTTTTGGGCCCGATTCCTTTTCCCACATGTTCCTCTGCTCCGGTAATTTTTCCTCATAAAACATGAAAAATAAATAGCAAATATAATATTATGGACCTTTGAACCATTGACCCTTACCTAACATTTCCACCACTAAATTATTGATATAGTTCTAAATAGAGATTTTTTTATTAAAATCTAGATCAGCCAAAGGTCCAACTAATAAATCATTAACTGAAACCTGAGCACCTAATATTAAAAAGCCAAAATTTTTACCTTGTCTTTTCCCAAATTGCCCTCGCATCTCTTATGATTTGTATGTGACCCGGACTCACGACCCATACGTGCTCCTATGAGTCGAAGCCACACGTTCTTGTACGTGTAGCAATGACGGAATTCGATTCAGTACATAGTGACACGGTCATTAGTCATTACAGAGACTTTGAACCACAAGTTGTTCATGTATGTAGCGATGATACGGTGGCACGTTTAATTTGCTATCTCTATCTATATCTAATATTAAAAAGCTAAAATTGCCTCCATAATTTTTTTGTCCAGCCCAATCACCGAGTACCCTTTCAGCCAAACACCCTACTCCCGCCGTGTCTGTGTGGTGTTTGTAGGTTTTTTTGTCTCACTGGGCCGCTCGTTCCAAGCTCCCACTGCGTCCGTGCATCAGTTTTTGTGCCGTCCAGCTTGGTCGCTCTCATTGCAATTTATATAAGCATAATCTACAATTTCAGTTTCGAGAATAAAAACACTGTTTGACAAAATCACAAACTCAACAAAATTTGATCCTTGTGTTGGCACAAAGACAATTAACGATTTACAATTGTTTATATAGTTAGACAAGGAAGAAAAGATATATATATATATATGTCATAACAAATAACAAAGACAAATAATAAATCACAAAAGTAACAATTTATTTGTACTAGTTGGTTGTATAATAGTGTTGACTAAAAATATCTTAAAATTCAGGCACCTGAAATAGTACTGAAAAAATCCACGGTTTCTTAAGCTGGAACTCTCTATCTAAGAGGCCTACCTACCTATAAATGGCCACTAAACACCTCTCTATGCTAGCTATTATTCGAGGCACGACGCAAGCTTGGCGCGGAATTAAAGTTATAAAGAAAGAAAAGCACAGGATAGATGGAGAAGCTTTATCATCCATGCTCCTTGCCTTGCGTTCCAGGTCTTATTTTATTAGATCCCTTGCTTATAACGAGAGGCCGGATCCATGTGTCCCAACCAAAACTTTGGATTGATGCGTAAGCATGTGCCCCATAAATATAGGCGTACAGATTGATCGAGTACGCAGGCAATGACAAGACTACACAGCTTTGGATCTGTATTAGAGGCAGGGCACAATGCAAGCAGCTTGGGACTGAAGAGAAAGGAAAAGAAAAGAAAAGAAAAGGAAAGCACACAACAAGCGCTAGCTTTCGTCTGTCGTCCGTGCTCTTTGCGTGATCACAATAGTATTCCTGGTCCCGTACTATGCAATATGCATGGACGCTTGTTTTGTGAAATGAGGTAGTTCACACATTGTCGTCTCATTCTTTTAGTATGCATATATATATATATTGTTTTGTTGGTGGAATTGAATGAGTTGATTCACCATGATCTCATTTCTCACAGGTTAATAATTAGTACGAGTACGAAGAACAAATTTTCACTAAATTAAATTTGGGGTCGAAGGACTTATAAGAATGCACCATCTTATCTAGAATAGGGTGGTGGCCATTCCCCAAACCAAAGAATTCCTTGCTTGGTTCTTTATACACGGGAGGATCCATCCTCATGCCCCATCCAACTTTAACTTTGGATTGATGCTATATATATAGCTTGTCTATCAATTCCCATTGCTTGCAGACTGCAGAGAGCTATATATATAGGAGTACATACATATCTTCGCAGCTGCATGCCGTCAGCATTATCATGCATGCGTTCATATTGGTTGTCAATTGTCATATAGATATGTACATCTCATCAGAGCGGGATACAAGCTAAACCCACCACTAAATAGCTAGCTAGTTAATACAATGAGCCTCTCAAATGTGGTGAGCTGGTGGGAAGAGTGGCAGCTGCGCCTCCTTGTCTTAGGCAGCCTCGCCATTCAGCTGTACCTCGCATTCTCTTCCCCCTTTCGTAAGTGGCCCGGTCTCCATAAATTGTATAGACTTGCTATCTGGGTGTCGTACCTCGGTGGCGATGCTCTTGCTATATACGCCCTCGCCACACTCTTCAACCGCCAGAAGAAGCTACAGTGTAGTTCTTCTTCTGTGAACGACGGCAGCCACGACCTAGAGGTGCTATCACTACAGGAAACTGGCTCTTTGCCGACTGCAATTTTCTTTGCCAACTGTTTTTTTTCGACACTCGGCAAAGAGGTCCCTTTGCCAACCCGGAATTTCCTGCGATCGGCAAGCGAGATTTGCCGATTGCTGCTTTTTGCCGATTGCCAGCGGTTAGCAAAGCCATGGCTTTGCCGACGCTGCCAGACGATGGCAAAGAATTGCGATCGGCAAAAAGGCGGGCCATGGTTGACGCCATCCACACCGTCACCTTTGCCGATTGCCACTCCGTCGCCCCGATCGGCAAAGCGCAGATTTGCCAATCGCCATCCTCCACAGCGATCGGCAAAAATTTTTATTTTTTGATTTTCGATCCCGTTTTTTTTGTTGCCTTGATCTGATGAAGTACATGATATATTCCAAGTTTGGGATCATTTTGATTTATTTTGCTATATTCCATTGATTTTTTGTTTCTTTGATTTTTTCCGTGACTCAGATTTGAGCTGCGGTACATGAAATAATGGAATCCGTGATTCGAAAATGATATTCATGATGTTTGGAGCATGTTGAGGCGTGTCTGAGGCCTCGCGTGAAATTCGGCCGTGTTGGTGTGAACACGCCGGAACCACGCTGCGTTGAAAATTTTTTAAAATTTTATAAAATCGAAGCGTGGTCCGAAAATGGCGAAACTTGGCGGCGTGTCTTGTCGATCGCACGCGAGGCTGGTAAAAATTGAGAGTTATCACATGTGGAGATGTCATGAATATCATTTTCAATCGCGTCGCCATTATTTTTCTCAAATTTTACCGCAGCGGCGATGACAAACTTCGCCGTCAAGTTTCGCTTAAAAAATCAAAGAAACACTTTTCAAAAAAATCAATGGAATATAGCAAAATTTCATCAAAAATCGCCTCAAACTTGAAATATATTTTCTCATACTTGATTCCATCATGTAGCAAGGCAACACAAAAAAACTGGGATCAAAAATCGAAAAAAATTAATTTTTGACCTAACGAAAGCCATCAATCTTGCGGCAACAAAAAAGACTTCTTGCCGAAATTGCTGTGGAGGATGGCGGTCGAAAAAGAATTTCTGAGAAAAAATCAAAAAAATAACCTTTTTTGCCGATGCCAGGAGCAGAAAGCGATCGGCAAAGTATTTTTAAAAAAATTAAAAAATAATTTTTGAAAAAAAAATAGACCTTCTTAAATTGCGTCACATGCTAGCGATCGGCAAAAAAAAAAAAAAAACGAAAACGCTTTATCCGCTCAGCTCCCTCCCTCCCAAAAATCCCTTGCATGGCCACCCAGGCCGCCCCCTTCCATTGCCGACGCTGCTTCAGCCGGCCACCAGGCCCCCCCCCCCCCCCCCTCCCGCGCCCTCCTCCCTCTCTCTCTCCTGCGGATCCGTCCTCCTCCTCCCCATGCCTTGCTCCTCCCCGGCCTTGGCGCCCTCCCAGCCAGCGTGGCCCTCCCGGGCCCCCCTCCCAGCAGCCTCCCTCCGCCAGGCGCCCCATGTTGGTCCCTCCCGTGACAGGGCGCCCTCCCATGTGTGCCAGCCCTCCCCATGGCGCCCCCATGTTGGTCCCTCCCAGTGCGGCGCGCCTCCCCATGGCGGCGCAGCCCTCCCAGTGGTGCCCCCCGCTCAAATCCGTCCGTCCATGCCCGTCCAGGCTGTCCTGCGTCCGTCATGCCTCCTGTCGCCGATCCTCGCCCGTGCTCCTCGCCTCGCCGTCCTCGCCTCGCCCGCCCTCGCCTCGCCTCGCCGTCCCGCCTCCCTCGCCGTCTCAAGGCGCCCGCTTCCATCGCTGGCCGTGGCGCCGTCCGTGACGAGGTAGTAGTAGTACTACTAGTAGTAGTAGTTTACTTTGTTAATACTCGCTATATTCTTCGCATGGATTGGAAATACATTTGTGGTTGTCGGCCATCGTGCACGACATGTATATGTGTTTGTCGACCATCGTGCCGTCTTTTCTTGCGTGGTTTGGTAACCTTCCCGTACAAGGGAGGTCTTTATAAATTTTTTCGTTCTCACTAATTGTTTTTTCTTTTTTTTCAGAGGGCTCCCATTGGAGGCTAGCCGGAGGAGCACGACTTCAAGACCTTTGCGCTAGCCTTTCTTCACCCGCACCACTGCGGTATGACCCTCTTTTCGCCACATGTAGTCATAGGTCGCGTTACCCGCTTAGGCGTCTCCGTCCAAAATGGATACGGTTGGAAGTATCGTTCTTCGCATATGTATAACCGTATCCGTTTCGGATTGTCCACGATTATTTGGACAGCAGAGAGATGCGCAGAGACGGTTAGCTCCCATGTTCCGCTCCCGTCCCGAAGTCGGAGTTTTGGCGAGACCTCCCGTTGTTCTCTGGATACACACTCTCCCGCGGGGGCGTGTATCGGGAGAACAGCCGAGGATCTTATGCCGAAATTCCGTCTCGAACGGAGCGAGCTATGGAAGCTAACCTCGTCTGCATGCTCGGGTGGGATTAGGACCTATCCTTCACCTATTAGATGGTAGGAGCGCGTTGTAGATGCACTTGCCGGGTTTTATCACATGTTAACATTGCCGCATGATGAGCATGGGTGGCCGTGAGTGGATGTACTCGGGCTTCGCAAGTAAGAGCCACGAATGGATCGGGGGACGATCGAGTTCCTAGAGCATGCATTTGGCCCACCGCTAAAGGGTCGATTCGGATGCCGTGTCCCTCGCAGCGAAAAGTCACGAGAACAAGAAGAAGAAAGTAAAGGCTCGGTGTTGAGAGATCTGTTCAAGCAGGTTCGTTCCAAACTATACCCGTTGGCGCCACCATGGTGAATACCATCCTATTAGGGACGAGGTGGTGCGACCCGTCCTCGAGGAATATGATGGCGATGCGGATGGCGGAACATGATGGCGGACTTCCACGAAGCTACGGTTTGGCGAAGGAATGGATGTGGAGGAAGATCCGGAGGAAACCGCGAAGGTCTTCTACGACATGATGGAGTCGGCACAGAATCCCCTTCACGAGAAGACAAAGCTTACGCAACTGGATGCCGTCTCACGCCTGATAGGGTTGAAGTCGCAGCTGGGCATTAGTCGAGGCGGCTTCGATCTCGTGTTGAGCATTGTTGGGGGCCGCTTCCGGCAGATCATGTCCCCGCCGACGAACACCCTCGCTACATGAAGCTCCTTCGTGCACTTAAGATGCCGTATGAGGGGATCCATGCTTGTCCGAGAAGGGTGCGTCCTGTTCGGGGAGACCTCGAGGAAGCAAAAACTGTCCGTCGTGCGATGCCTCTAGGTTCGTGTTGGTAGAAGGCTCGATGGCGGCATGAAAATGTCTAAGGTCCCCGAGAAGGTCGACAAAGACCTTCCTTTCCTACCGAGGTCAGCAGCGGGTCGATATGACGGGAGGAGTCCGCGAAGCAGATGACGTGGCACAAGAATGGCAAAAGATACCATCCTCGACAAGATGGTACACCCATGGACGGTGATGCATGGAAGCACTTCGATAACATGAATCTGTCAAGGCTATGGAGGCTCGGAATGTACGCGTAAGCCTGGCAATGTATGGGTTCAACCCGTTTGGAATGATGGCAGCCCGTACACTTGCTGGCCCGCCGTGTTTGTGATCCCCTCAATCTCCCCGGCGTCATGTTTGAACCTAAGAACGTGCTCTTGACGCCGATAATACACGGACACCCAGGCGACAATATGGGTGTGTTCATGCGGCCGGTGTGGGATGAATTGAACTTGCTTGGGAAGAGGGGTACTCACGTCGACCAAGACTACGAAGAGGAACTTCGAATGCATGTGTGGTACCGATGTTCAATGCATGACTTCTGGCGTATGGCTTATTCATTCATGGGTGGTGTGTTCACGGGAAGTTCCCTTGCCCGACATGCAAGGCGATGTGATGTTCACTGGGCTGGCCAAGGGCGGCAAGTTTTCTTCTTTCGACAAGCATCGCCAATTCCTGCCGAGAACCATGAATTGAGGCTAGATGTAAAGCACTTCACGAAAGGCGTTCAAGTCACGGCCCCATTCCAGAGTTAAGAGCCCTACCGCCGTCCTTGCCGACATACAGCTCTCGAACCTTTGAGGAAGCAGGTGGGTTTAAAGGGATATGCTCGGGACCACATGTGGACTCATATATCGGGCTTGACTAGGCTCCCCTACTTCAAGGACCTTCTTCTTCCACACAACATCGATGTAATGCACACGAAAAAGAATGTGGCCGAGGCACTGGGCAACACTCATGGACGCTGGCAAAAGTCGAAGGACAACATCAAGGCTAGATCGGACTCGAGATGATCTGTGATAGACCAAACACTGGTGATGAAGACCCTGCTTGCGCCTGGCAGAAAAATGGAAAAGGGGGCCGCCCGATTACATCCTAAAAAGGGCGAGATAGGAAGGAAGTTCAGTAGTGGATCAAGACGTTAAAGTTCCCCGATGGGTATGCGCGAATCTGGCGGGTGTGAACTTGCGGACTATGAAAGTCTTAGGGATGAAGAGCCATGACTTCCACATATGGATTGAGCGGATCCTTCCTGCGATGACACAGGGATACCTCCCGAGCAGCATGTGTGGCGCGTCCCCCGGCAGAGTTGAGCTTCTTCTTCCGCCACTTTGTGCCAAGGAGTTGTCTCGGGATGTTTGTGTTGAACTGAGAAGGCTGCACCTCTGTTGCTCTCGCAAGTTGGAGATGATATTTCCACCCGGCTTCTTTCTCATCCATGCAACATCTCGATCTTGCACCTACCGCGCGAGGCATGGTTGGGGGTCCGTCAGGCCCGTTGGTGCTATCCAATCGAGAGGTGTCTAAAGCTTCTTGGAAAAATTGTAGAAATAAAGCCAAGATTGAGGCTTCCGTGGGAGAGGCCTCCGTTCTAGAGGAGGTGTCGACCTTCACACAAAGCGCATTTATCTTGAGAAGCTTCCCAAAGATGCACAATCCAACCCCTCGTTACAACGCCGACGAGAACTCATCGATACTCACCTTTTCAAGGGGATCTCGGGAGTGGAAGCGCAGTACCAACAAGCGGTTGAACCATCGAGTGGCGGACTATCATGTTCACATTGTTGATCAACCTTGATGAAGTGATTCCTTATCGAAGTAAGTTCTCAATGAGCTTGTTACCTCGCCGTCACTATCCTCCATCTATCATGGTCTCGACCCTCTAGTTTCTTCCTTCTTTCGAGAATTTATTAGTCAATACTGGAGAGGCAATAGGGCTCCTACCGAGCAAGAAGAAGACAATCTTCTTAGACACGGTGTGCCCGATTTCATCTCCTAGTTCTGTACAAAGGTACCAACCAACTAACCTCTTTCCGACTTTGTGATTCCACTTTGCTCCCCGGAGCGAGTTATGTAACGATCTCCTACCCTTGCAGGCCCGAACGGATGCAGAAATGAGCGATGAATTGAAACAGGTGGGCCGTGGCTTCTCCCGTAGGGTGAAGTCATTCACCGCTTATGATGTGAATGGCTATCGCTTTCATTTGAGAAGCTACGAGGAGAGTCGACCCAACCTAAAAACCATGTGTCATGGAGTTAAATGCGCTGGCACTTGGATGGGAAGGACTACTACGGCATAGTCGAAGAGATATACGAGCTCAACTTTAAGGGTGCCGGGACTTTAGCGCCGGTGGTATTCAAATGCCATTGGTTCGATCCTGATATCACAAGGAAAGACCTTACAATAGGTCAAGTCGAGATTCGACAGGACTCCAGCTATAAAGGAGACGATGTCTACATTGTGGCCAACCGAGACGCCACGCAAGTTTATTACCTCCCATGGGCGTGCCAAAAAGACGAGAAGCTTGCGGGGTGGAGCCTTGTGCATTTGGTGTCGCCGCGCGGCAAAGCGCCTCTCCCAAACGACAACGATTACAACTTTGACCCAAGCACCGATGAGTTCTATCAACATGAGGGGCTAGAAGGTACCTTGGAGATCGACATTGGTTCGCTCATGGGCATGGAAGTAGACAACGAAATCGATGAGGACGAGGGTGAGGAGGTGCAGGATGCCAGGGACTTAAGAATGCTTGAGCGATGACAGATGCAGCGCGATGGAGTTGTCCAGGAGGAGGTACATGATGATGACTATGGAGACGATGAGGATGATGATGACAGTGATGACTTAAGGGAGGTCGACAATATTGATAGCGATGACGATGATAGTGATAGAGATGACGACTCCACGCCGAGAGATATTGCCGTTCATGGAGATAATTACGAGGCCATGTAATACTATATTGTTATTATTATGTTCCTTTACAAGTACTTGTCATTTATTTATGCTAACAGATTTTGTTCTTTGTCATTGCGGTGCACTCGGCAAAATGCCGAAGTGACGGCGGCAATGCATGGTCGATCGCATCGAAGACGCTTCAAGCGTATCAGTCCCCTCAGGAGAGACCGCCGGCGACGACGAGGAGGAGGAGGAGGTGTTGGTGCGCGGGTCGTCGAAGAGGGGGGTCCCAGCCCCCCGGACGTCGCCGCCAGCGACCAGAGGGTCATTGTTCTCGTCCTCGCAGAGGGCGACGTCGTCGTGGCGTGACGAAGCGGCAGCGGCGGCGACGACGACGACGACGATGACGATTTACGACGACGGCGACATGCGACGACGCCTACCTACACCAGCGAGAGACGGCCGACTTCGTCAGCGTGGCCAAGGTGTACTCGCGGCGGGCCCACGCAGCTTCCTAGGGTGCGGCCGCAATTCCACCGGCGCCGGTGATCACACCCGTGGGCGACGTAAGTAACCATTATTGATTTCACTACTTGTTCATATGACATGTCAAAATCGAACTAAAGACTAACAATTGTTCTTAATGACTCATGCGGTTCCCGGAAGATTGTGAGTGGAGCAGGTCAAGCACGCCATATCAATGGCATCCGTGGCCTCCCCGATTAAGAGTACTACCGCGCCTTGTCAACGTCAACGGCGAGATGAAGGTGCCCACCAAGTGGTCCCACTTCTACCTCGTCGAGGAGGGTGGCGCGAGACCATCGCGACAAAGATAAAGAGGGAGTTTTGGGTGAGTCTTTCATCGCACCGCATTGCTAAATAGTACGCATTCGTCGGACTTCTTGCAAAAAAGGAAATGCTACATGATGTGTCTCGTATGTGGGACTTCTTCACGTGCGAGGAGGGTAAAAGCGGCCCAGCGGCGCGAAAAGTGCGAGGCGGTGCGCAAAGATCGTCTCAAGGACACTGTATCATGAGGCGCGCATACGAAGCCATCCGCGACTTCCACGCCAACGTGCTTGGAGAGAACATCAAGAAGCCCCAAATCCGCCAGAGAATGAACTTCGAGGGAGGCCGACCTCACCCAAGCGCAATACGAAGCGTGTAATTAAGTATGACAACATTCGTTCGATTCCTTCAAAGAAACATTACACTAATCTTCTCGCATGTCAAATACTTGATGTCTTGCGAGTGTGTCCGTCGTGGTGCGACAACCACGAGGAATGCTTGGGAGATTGTGCGCATGTGGCGCACGGATGATGAAGCGTCTGCGAGGCGCTGGCCGACCGTCGAGGGGCCGCCCAGCAGATGATCGGGGTGTCACACCACCAAGGGAATCAGCCCTCCCGATTCGCGACAAGATGGGTATCGTCCGTTCATGTCTTAATCCTTGCGCTCAATTGTCAATACTTGTAACCATGTTTGTGTTTTCAATGCGACGCAGACGCACGGTGGGCAGTGAAATCAACGAGTACACCGCGTACCTCCTCTCACAAGGGGGCAAGGCGACGGATCCGAACAACGTCTACAACCCGGAGGACGGGCCCGATCGTACACCAACCCCACCGCCCTACGAGAAGGCCACCGAGTACACCGTCGCTGGCTCGCCAGATGCTACGAGGAGACGTTCGACCCCACCGCCGAGCCCACGGACACGAGACCTCCCTACGAGGTTGGGACCAGGAAGCAAGACGCAACGCTACTACATAGCCCACACGCGCCCTCGACCCGTCCCGTGTTCCTCGGCCGACCGAGGTTCGATCCACGCCCACGAGCTCCAATGACATCTCCGTAGCGCCCGGCGGCGATCGGCGTCACAGGTAAGTGCCGCTTTCGTTAAATCGTTCACTCGTTTCGCACCAGTACATACAATCAACACTGCAGATGTAATATTGCAGCCCGATGGAGGCCAAGATGGAGGATAGGATCGCCACGTTGCACGCATGATGATGGCGCAGCAGATGGCTTACCGGCAAAAGCTGCAGCAGCACTACAACACTTTCGGATGCGAGAACATGGCCAGCTTCTTCCGGTCCATGCAGACGCCGGGCGTCTACACCGCCTCCTCTTCCAATGTTCGCTCCACCGCCTCCTCCTCCGAGTTTTTCCTGCTCGCTCACCGCCGCTCTGGAGGGACCCCGGTGAGTATATTGACTCTTGCTTTAACTTGTGCGTCCATGTCTTAGATACTAATGACATCACTTGGCGTTTAACTTGCGGCAGTGCAATGGCGGGTTCGAACCCGTCTCCTGGAGGTCCCAACCATCGATGATGTCGTATCCACCACCGCACCCTATCCACCGTATCCACCTCGCGTGGCCCTCCTCCGACGTACTTTCGTGGCACGGCAGGTGCGGGAGGGTGGCGACTGACGCGTGCGCCTCGCTTTGGTCCAAGGGGTTTCGTGGGCAAACCACAGGGCTCTGGGGCGGAGCGGACGACGACGAGACCGGGACGGCGCGACGAGCTAGGTATTTGTCGATTCTGTTATCATGTATCCACCGTGATCGTCGAAGTTGTTGTCATGTATTTCTTTTCTTCGTTATGGACCTAGACTTGTTATGTTGAACTTAGTGTGATGGACGCCGACTTGTGGTGTTCGACGTGTTGGACTTCATGTGATGGTTGTAATGCACTTGTGTGGTTGTTATTGTGACATATATGTGAGATATATGTGATGTTGTGCGTTATTGTGATATATGTGGTGATGTTGGCGACAAATGTGATGAAATTGTGATATAAATGGTGCTACCGGTGCTTACGGTGAAATTGGATTATAATTTGTGATTTTGCGGGTTTTGATGCGAGAAAATGAAAACAAAAGCAACAAAAAAAAATTTCCAGCTTTGCCGATTGCTTTACTTACGGCAAAGTTGGGCAAAAACCCCAGATGAGTCTTTGCCGAAGCAAATGGGAGGCGATTTAAGAAAGAGGTCAAACCTTTGCCGATCAAACTCAGCGATCGGCAAAGAACATTTCAAAAAAATATTTTCTTTCTTTGCCGATTGCCGAAGTTGGCGGCGACCGGGCAAAAAATTTTGAAAAAAAATTCTTTGCCGATCGCCGAGGAACCAAAGAATCGGCAAAAAGGCCGTCGAGTGTGGCGACGCATACATCGTGGCTATGCCGACTGCCAAGGCGGCAGATTGGCAAAGGCTTTGCCGACCGTGTGCCGCGTGGCGATCGGCAAATCCGCCTTTGCCGACCCGAGGCTTTTTGCCGATTGCTCTTTGCCGATCGCCCACGTGGCTTTGCGGTTCAGCAAAGCCTTTGCCGACTGGGTTTATGCCTTTGCCGACCGGGGCAAGCAGTCGGCAAAGAGGCGTTTTCCTGCCCCTATCTTGTTGATGCACCTGGGTGGACGGATGACCATATCCGCCTACAACATCGAAGACAACGAGCTGTGGCTCCGGCATGTTGGTGTCGCAGTCTCTCAGGTATATACATACATACATATGGATAATTTATATTTAGATTTTAATGTAAGGGTTAATTTTGTACTATTTCATAATGCAAGGTGTGGTAATTTAGATAAAAATTTAATGGGTTATTTTAGGCTTATTTTACTAACGGAAATAGATCTGATAGTTATCATTCTAAATGATGATTAGAGTTACCAAATTGAATGATTTTGAGAATTTTTTGTATTTTTAAGCATGTGCAGTAAGACTTTTTTTTTTGAAAGGGTAGTACAAATTAATGTGGCGCCTTCAAAAGGAGTATCCACTAATTAGTGACAACTAGTCCATTGACTCATCCTCTCACATGGGTTACAAGTTTGAAGACATAAGCATTGGTTACTGTCTAATACCGCTAACACAATAGGCATAATAATAGATATGGTGTACTCTGTAGTCTCCAGTTGTGATAAATTTATCAATTATATAGATCTATATGTTTTGTTATTCATATCCAAACCTTTTTTTTTTTTTGCATGATGCCTCTGTGTATCTTCAATACGCATTAGTTAAAACCTTACCTTAAACCTCAGTAGCTATTATTCATATCCAAAGTCTTGATTTTTCAAATTTTAATCTTATTGATTGCCACGGATTTTTTTAGCGTCAAGTTAAGTCGAAACTCTTGTGCTCATTGTATATTTTACTTACTTTTCTCTCTTGTGTACTCTGCAAATATAAGGATTTTAGGTCATAGAGTGCATTTTTAAGTATTACGATGGCATAAACAGTCATTTAGAACCTCCACCACGTCACTTAAGATCAATGATAGAGATTTAAGTGAGGTCTAAGATGGAGCAGTAGTGCTAACCTTAGCAGGATATTAATTTAAGCCTTATAATGATGGTTTAATCCAAAGGAATCTCGAAGGCCCAGGAAGATATAGCCACCTATGGTCTATACTAACCTCACAAACTTAAATTGTTTGAATTCTCTTATCAAGGACTTGTAAGTGCAGTAATGGTTCTACTATCAATATAGATATGTCAAATGTTTATCTTAAGTAACAACTTACATAAGTTATATGACATGGTTATTAATATAGTTTTAAATAATTTATTAGCATCATTAATATATGTATTTTTAAGAAATATTTTTCACGATTACTGGAACATGACATATGCCTTCATATATAGTTTATCTGCTTAATGGCACAATATCAATATGTATATTTACTTTAATAATTTTTGATATATAATAGAAACGGGCAATGTAGAAACATATATATGCTTTATGGTTATTTAAACATTTTCTATAATAGATGTTGATAATTAAGATGTAGATTGAGGGGATATTTTAGTTTTCAAATAATGACAGAAGTGGTGATTTAGATGCAAATTCAAGGGGTATATGTAGACTATCTATCATAATAGCATGTGTAATTACTATTTAGATGCAAATTTAGGTTTACTTTAGATCATGTTTCATCTTAATAGCATAGTTTGGTAATTGAAATATAGATTTATGGATTACTTTATGCTATTTTATACAATCGTAGAGGTCAGTAGTTATTTAGAAAATAGAATAGATCCAATGGCTATTGTCATCAACTATGATTAGAGTCTACTGGACTCTTGGTTCTATGTTTTTTGTGTGAGGATTTCTGGGGTTTTAGCTGGTTTTATGAGGATTAATGTGGAGGCACTATTAGGGCTTGTAGTTAGAATTTCTAGGATTTCTCTATTTTTTCTAGCACGATGAGTATTTCGTTGAAAACAAAGCTTAAGTTATACCATATCTTGTTGCATACTTTTTGTGACATCATGATCTATAGCTTAGTTTTCAACTTTTAATCTAGTTATTGTAATTTTTATCCACATATTAAGTTGAAACTCTAGTGCTTATTAACCCCCTATTTATATGATAAGTATACATAAAGCAATTTTTTTACTTCAATTTGAACTATACTTTTGACATTATAGAATGTTAACATGCCAAAAAAATTATTTTGCACTTTTATTTTAATTGTAATAAGTAAAAAGAAGTCGATGCTTATGTTATCTTTTATTTTAAAATTTTTAGTTTTAATTATATTAAAAGAATATTATATGTCTTGGAGTACCATCTTAGTTCCTACAATGTCATAAATAGTCGTCTCAACTTGCACCACCATAGTTAAGATGTTGACTTTGTTATATCACAAAATTATATTTAATATTTGTAGTTGTCTTGTTTTAGAAAACATAGCTTAGAATTAAATTACCAATATTATTGATATAACATAATATTTCAGTCAAAATGTATAAGCTTACTTAAAATATATCTATATCTATATACACCTAAAAAGACTCTAAATTAATCATCTACCTGGTGATACCAAATCGTGTCCGTATTTGATACGAACCCCTCCTTCCACGTCCAATAGGACGTCACCGTCCTTGATACAAACTTACGAAGTCCCGATCATCGTGTGGCAAGCGCGTAGGCGCAACGCAGCGCTCCACCTGCATGCATGAGAAAGGAGTAGGTGGCCAGCTGATGACTGCCTATATAAAAAGATATCTGGGCATCACTAAGGTCGACACACAAAACACAACTTGCCCCTTAGTCTTAGCGAGCTACAGTAGTAACCATGAGTGCACGAAAACTAGCTAAGCTAGCTAGGAAACGAAATGGAGGACTATGATCTCCTCTTTCTGTGCTCTGCTGGACTATGATCTCCTGTTTCTATGCTCTGCTCTGTTGATGTCCTACAAAATTCCTCAGTTTTCTTTGATTTTACATCTGATCATTGACCCAGTGTAACGCATGGGCATTACTCTAGTAACTAAAAATTTATTATCATAGAGTATTATTAATATAACCTAAAGTTAGTTGTCGTTGTCTGGGGTAGATCTTAGTTGAGGCAAAGGTAGACCATTGGTTGAACAGTATTTTTGATACTATTCATGGATGTTTAGCCCTCAATACATGGACTAACCCCCTGTTTGATCAGTCAAGCTTTGCCGCTAGTTAGTGTTATTGCTATTTGGTTTATTAGGAAATATTTTTCTATGTTTGATAAGATATTAAAATAAATAATTATCCTAATATATACATGTGTACTATATATGGATAATCTGAAATGTAAATTTAGGGGTTACTTTGCATTATCTTTAGTTTCATATTAGCAGATGTGGGTAATTTAATTGCAAAATTAAAGGATTACTAGCTCATAATGACGAAGTGGCTACATAATTATAAAACATATTTGATTCAATGACTATTATTGGTGATTGATAATGATTAGAATCTACCAAATTAATTCAAGGCAAGATATTTCTGATTATTGTGTGAATTTCTATGATTTATCTCTTCTCACCCCTCCTATATATCATGTCAATATTGAGGTAACGTGGAGGCTCTGTTTGGGGCTAGCTAGTAAGATATGTCACTATTGTTGCTCCCCATACTGGGTACAATAGGCAGCGATGTTAATATTTTGGGCTATTTATTTCTGTGGTCAGGTGGCGGTAACTCTGTACGTGTTTTGCAAATCGTGGTCGCACTCGGCAGACAAGAGGTTATTGGCTGCAGCAATTCTGCTTTTTATCCTTGGGATTTTCAGATGCTTCGAGAAGCCCATTGCTCTGAGGAGGTCTAGCTTTAATATCTTAGTCACCTCTTTCCGATCTGCTCGAGGACAAAGAGCAGCAACGACAGAGAAGTAGAGCTCGAAAAGTACATACAAGAAGCAAGGGAGATTATTATGGTGCAAAAAAGCAACAAGCAGCAGCAGCAAGGCGATGATGGTCCTCCGCCAGCATTGGACAAGGCTGAAGAACAACTTCCTTCATCAAAAAGAAAAAAAAGATGGAAAACAGTCACACATGGACAAGCTCTGTATGCCTGACAAGCTATTCGTAGACTACGCGTATGAGTATGATGCCCGTCTTGAGAAGCTGGAATCCTTGTGGCTTCTGGATCTGAAGAAAGATGGTTTTGAGGCGCTGCGTGGAGGGCTCTCTAAAACATTCAATCTTATCTACACCAAGCTCTGGCAATTTCGTGACGAAAACCGAGATGTATCTGGTTGGGCCAACTGGTGCTCCGTCCTCTTGTGGAACATTACCATAACATTCTCGATCGCACCCATAGTCCTCTTCCACATCAGCCATAAACAAGCTTACAGGGAAAGCGACATCAAGGTTACATATCTACTGTTGTACATCACATATGTTTCGGAGATGCTTTGCATGCCTCAGGAGGCTAATGTTTCTCGAGCTCTTCTACAATAATAGTTGGACAAGAACCTCCATCCGTACTTCCAGGTACTTTCATTTTTTTTTTAATTTTCTGGCTCTTTGTTTAAGGAAGATTTTTGATATATAAAAATATATTTTATTATTAAAGGTACTACTAGTCCATCAATCCATGCTCTCGCACGAGCTAGAATTTTATGAGACATAAGTCTTAGTTATTGTTTAATACATCTAACTAATAAAGAATTACTTATATTAAATTATATGTTTTTCTCTTTGTTTATTTTCTAACACAATAGATATAATACATACTCAGTAGTCTATATATCTAGTTATCATAAACTTATTAGTTACTTTTTCAAGGGACTAATCTATATTCAGCCATATTCATATTTTTTTTCTTTGCATAGCACCACCATATATATTAAATATGCAATTAGTTTGAAACCTTGCCATTACTTATGGTGGTTTTTGTTGCATCACATATCTTATAATTATGAATTAATGATTCTAAATTTTGATTTTTCAAATTTTATTCTTATTGATCACTACATATTTTTTTCGTCCTCATGTTAAGATGAAACTCTTGTGCTTATTGTATCTTTCATTAACTCTCCTTTTTGCATCTTTTTGAAATAAGTCCTCACTTGAATACATGTTAAGATGAAACTCTTGTTGCTTATTGTATCTTTCATTAACTCTCCTTTTCTAAAATGCATCTTTTTAAAAATATAGAATTTTTTTGGTTATATTATCAATATAAAAGTGTCAAACATTTTAGTTAAAATATATATTCTAGTTACTAACTTTTTAGCATCATTAGTATATGTGTTGTTAAGGAAATATTTTTTATATGATTAAAGATAACATATATATATATATATATATATATATATATATATATATATTGCTCATGCATACTGGCACGACGCGTATGTTTACTTTAATCAAAACTTATTATATTAATATTGATAGAGGTGGGTAATGTAGAAACATATATATGCTATATGGTTATTTAAACAATTTTCTTGTAATTGAAGATGTTGATAATTTAGATGTAGAGGGTATTTATTTTTTCTAATAATGAGATAAAAATTGAGTTATGTAAATTATCGAGCATAATAGGAGGACATCGGCAATTAGATGGAAATTTAGGTCTATTTTAGATCAAGTTTCCTAATGGCATATAGGTGGGTAATATAAATATAGAATTATGTGTTACTTTATATAGTTTTGCACAATACCAGAGGTGGATAATTATGTGTAACATATGTGGTAGTTTGAATGCAAACTTAGGTGATTACTTTGCATTATCTTTCATGATGATAAAGGTGGGTAATTTATGAAATCATTAGGAGGTATTTTAAATATCTTTCATAACGGTACATATGGGTAATTTAGATACAAAGTTAGAGGATTATTTTAAATTATCATTCATAATGACAAAGCTAGGTAATTTAAATGCAATGTTTGGGGGTTACTTTGAATTATGTTTCATAATGGCAAATGTGAATAATTTAGATGCAAATTTAGAGTGTTATTTTGAATTATTTTTCATGTCGACAGATGTGGGTAATTTATATATACAAATGTAGGGGGTTATTTTGAATTATCTATCCTAATGACAAAGTTGGGTAATTTAGATGTAAAGTTAGGGGTTACTTTATATATTTTTTTCATAATGGGAGAGGCGGGTAATTTTAAAATTATAATAGATCTAATGATTATTATCGGTAATGATGATTAGAGTCTACCTAATTAAACGCTAGATGATTAGCTTCCGTAGCTAAATGTAATTAAATAATAAAATCCAGGTCTGATCCCATCTATTTTGGATTTTTGGTACTGACCCTGCTAATTTGGGTACCGTTCATGTTTTTTCAAAGTAGTTCTGAGTACTTTCAGGTTGATACCTCCTAGTTTTAGACTGTTTGATTTCTTCCAATATGATCCATGTTTTTTCTAACCATTGTAAAATTTGTCATGTTTCACAGGTGGTTTAGATTTCTTTTTGGATTTGTCGCTCCCATCATTTCTGTCCAGGTTGCACAGCATAGCCTCGTTGGAGTCTTGGCTGATAAGAGAATTAGGAGACCAATTTTAACCTGCATCACAAATTGCTTTTGTTGCTGCAAAGATTGGCCTCAGAAACATCTCTTCGGGCGCAGCTACTCATCCATAGAGACGAGCATTAGCATTATAGAGTTGGTTCATGCTCATGTTAGAGATGGATGGATGGATTACATAAGCGATGTTCAGAGTTACTGGAACTTCACTGATATCAGGGGTCACTGGACACTTGTGCGCAATGAATGCGAAGAAATAGTGATCCTTAGGGACAATGTGGAGAAGCCCTTGGACGAGAGCATAATTCTGTGGCACCTGGCTACATATTTTTGCTTCCATCAAAAGGCCGAATCCATTGAAACTAAATCTGTTAGCGAGTGCGCCAGCATGTGTAGATGCATCTCCAACTACATGATGCATCTTCTGTCTACTAACCCTGAGATGTTGCTGCCTGGAAGTAGACCAGCTCTGTTCCAGGAAGTCTGCAGGGAGCTCGATGCTATCCCCAAGAGGCAGACTTCCTGTTCCTGTCTGTCACCCATAGACGAGAAACAAGTGACTGAGAAGGTAATTGAGAAGGCAGCAGACAAGTCTCAAGATGGTTTTCTTCATGACGCCTGGGTGCTTGCTCAAGGTCTCATGCAATTAGCTGATGCTGATGGTGATGCTGATGGGAAGAAGATGTGGCAAGTCATCAAAGGTGTATGGATCGAGATGCTCTGCTTTTCTGCATATAGATGCAGGGGTTACCTCCACGCCAAGAGCCTGGCCTACGGCGGCGAGTTCCTCACTGTTGTGTCGCTCCTGATGTCGCACGCCGGACTGGAAACATTCGCGGAGAGGCAACAGAGGGTGCAGCTTCGCCTTCCCAAAGATGTGAGGCAGCAAAAAGCCAAGCAGGTTACTGTTGAAAAAGAAGTTGGTGCCATCAGACTCGGAGAAATCGCTGCTGCCACTCCATCGTCGGCTTCGGCTTCGGCGTGTTCCCAAGGTGAATGCACTACTGCCCCAGCTATGGAGGTGGTTGTTGTGACTTCTTAAGGGACTGGCTGCATGTGCATGAGAGTTACGTTCCTTCTTTGCGAGACCAGTTACGTTCCTTCTTTGAGTGTGTTACAAATTGTGTTGTTTGCTGCCTTTGATTGACAGGGTTCACCCTGTGGTGTACACCTTCTACTCATGTGTGTGCCCCCTTAGCCTGTTGCCTCATCTTTAGTCTTGTTGCTTCAATAAAAGTACTCCTGCAGTGCATGTAACATGTGTTTGCTAATCTATTTACATTTGCAGATTTCAATAATTCAGTGCTACAAAAGCACTCATATTATACATATGTCCTGCTTCATGAACAAAGATTGTATTGTCGTTCGTTTACAAAAAGATTGTATTCTCTCTAACGATTCAAATTAAGAACTGTTAATTAAGCTTTGTATTTGAAATCGTGGGAGATCGGTCTTGTCCCCATCTGTTCGATGATTAGATATTTGTATGATCAAATTAATTCTGAATACAAATCATGATAAAGATAACGTAGACATGATTCTAGTGCTAAGTAAATAAGCATGCATGTTGTTCTTATCAATTATTAACATACACATAACACATGAAGTAGTAGAATCGATGAAAGAAACCATAACAAAATGATTAGCATATTGTACCTAGGATTCTTGTCAACGAACGAAAGGCACCTTCATTTAGGTCTAATCGACCCTTGTTGATGTGGTCGAATTCAGTTGACATATGTAGTGTACCAACTTTACATAGTGATGATCCATACGACAATGACTGAGCTTTAATTTGTTGGTGTAGCCAAATTCTGTTGATGTAGTGTAGCCACCCTTGACGACGTTGTGATTCATACAAGGAGCAGTTGCACATAAGTGTGTGCTTCCCAAAAACCTTATTCGTCCTATCCTGATGCAGAATCAGAAGAGCAAGACAATCAGGAGACATACTTTCCCAAGTACTGGTGCACACCGACACTCGATCGGTGTGGAATAGAACATGGTGGTGTCAACTACATGGGCCCTTTTATTCTCACCTCAAGGGAAAACGCTTAACCGAAGGGGTAGCCTAGTCCGACTACTCAGGAAGCCCAATCCGACGTGGAAACCTCATCTACTTAACAAACAAGGCACCACAAGATATGTATAGAAACCCGCTCTATCCGTAAAGATCTGATTAGATCCGACTATATTTCGTTGTAACGAACTAGGAAATTGACCTAACCGATCAAGGCTTTGCATTGTCGACCCTAGCTAGCTCTATACTAGTGGGCATAGGGTGCCCCCACTCAGGAGAAGGTGAGATCATACTCCACGATCATCAGGACCCCCACACCTAGCGCACAAGTAGTAAAGATCCTCATATACACTGGACATAGGGTACCCATAACTAAGAGATATAGATTCGGAAGTCCCGAAGCATTGGGGCTAGCTTTGGGCCAAAGCGATAAAGGGTGCTGGCCTAGATAAAGCTAAGGGCACCCAACGCATGATTTCCCAGCCCATACACTGCCAACATTTTGTTCCAAGCTCCAGGATGCATTCTAAGCCCAACCCAATTCGACATCATCTTACAATTTTTGCAAAGCAATTCCATAGCTGGACATATCAAATTGGGTAAAGGACGAGCGAGTTAACTTTCTCGCTTTCTAATCTCACGTCTTTCTTTCTTGTTTTTCTTCCTGTTTTTATCGGAATCATAGTAATTATAATGGTAACATGATTTTGCCCGAAGGTTATAACTAAGGTTCTATGTAAATATATTAAATATAATTACTTGTATGTAACTTTATTTATATAAATTATGATTTTAGTAAATTCTAACATGATATGCAGGTGTTGGCCGATATACAGTACAATATCCGAATGATTGATGGAAATGACCAATCATGTCTATGTAATGACTTCCAAAATGGTCTTTCCACACGTATTGGTTGGTAAAGTTTTGTGTGTGGTTGGTATTAGACTGAGGGGTGGTGGATGTAGGTTCGGATCTAGTTGAAGGTTTAGATCATGTGGTGGGAGTTGGTTGTTCTGGGAACCTTCGTGAGAGGCAATGAACTCATTGATATTTCTGAGAGCATCTTGTACTTCAGTTGCCTTTCTTCAGATATATATCCTCATCAATGTTCAGCCTTTGGATTCCTTCAACTCTTCTTCTCTTTGTCTGTTAGTTGTAAAGGTTTTCTAGAGGTGTGTTAACTCTCAAACCACATCGAAGGGTTGTCCTAGTTGCTCATCCCTGGATCTCCCTAGGGGTGGAGTTGGCTGTTCTCATTGTCATAGGTTACTTGGACCGAGGGTTGTGGGATGGCTTCTAATTCTTGGTAGCTTTGAAAGGTAAACTCTCTTGAAGGTTGACCAGGCAGAGTTTGTCTACTTGGATTGCTTGTTTGGTTTCGCGTAGGTTGTGGGACTATGGTAGTGTTTAGGGGACATCATGAATGGAAGGTTGTAGGTCTCCTTGAGTTATTCTTGATGATGTTTTTTGTACCATCTGTAGTGGTGTGTCTGAGACACAGACGCCGCCAAACTGTTGGGCCAGACAAGAATCCACTATGACATTCGATGGTGTGGTTGGGGGTTGGAAGCCCTTAGGTCCAAAGCAGTGAAACTAGAGTAACAGGCAAGGCTAGGATATGAATGAAATAGTACAAAAATGGGAGTGAATTACTGCCGTCACTCTAGCCATGATCCGTATCTATAGGGGAAACTAACAAACTCTACTAGGATTACTAGAAAACCCACTAGAGGCACGATATATTCCTAGTACATTCTAGGGTACAACGGTCTTTAGTATCTCTGATCCCACCTACTCCACTCCACGTCAGCGCACCTCTTGGCCAACCCATAAAAGTGTAATCCAAATGAATATGAGAGATAACTTTACCAATTTGGATTAAAATAATGTAGCATATCCATGAGAAACTCTTCTCACCAAGAGCCTACACAAATTCACTAGGAGAAGAGCTTAGTCTCAAAAAACACAAGACATAGAACGGGCTCCCCCTTAATATATGTATTAAGTACTCGAATTTCTTGTGAAATGCACTTGAATCGGTTTAAGTGTCTAGAGGAGTTCATCCTATATCTTGATCAAGGCATGATAAATTTGCAACAATTGAAATTATGCCGAGGAAATATACCACCACAAAGGTAGATAGATCACCACACAAATTTTCATTGATATGACCGTCATAAGTGAGACTTCAATGATTTGGATGGTCATACTTCTCACTTGATGAAATATGGTGAAATTGAGCTCACTCTTTGTTGTCATGATCTTGGATGATCAATATGATGAATCCATGTGTACTTGTTGAGCTCTAGAGAGGAGAAATAACAAGGAAAGTCCACTCTTCAATTCTTTTATCCAACTCATTGAAATCCAGTTCCACTAAAGGATTGGGACATCAACAATAAATCAGGAGCACTTGGTTTATAAAGACCGAGACCTCCTAGAATAATCTTTGGAGCACCCAAAGATTTCATTGGAACCATCCTTTCTCCTTTGATGTTTATCCTTCCTCCAATGTGTGAGATTATACAACAAATGATTGAGAGAAACCATTAGTCCCATAAGATATAGACTAAGCTTTCCCTCAATTTGTGCATACAAGAGTACAATTTGTTGGGGTTGGCTGGCCAGAACTTTACTGGGCCGTTGTTGCCTCCGGCGTGAGAAAGTAGCAGCAGGTGGCCTTGCGTGAGTTGGAGTAGCGCTGCTTCTCTGCGAGCGCCGAGCGCGCGGTACCTAGCGGAGGTGGCGGGCTTAGGGAGCACAAGGCCGACGTACTTGCCCCTGGTGCCCAGCAGCCGCCTCGTATGCGTCGTCGATCTTCCTGCACGCGGATGATGTGGCCACACGCGTGGACGTCGACCGGGCTGCGTGCTTCCTCGCGCGCCTTGATCACCTCCTCCGTGTTGATGGCAAGGCCTCGGGTGGTGTGGCCGCCGTGCCCAGCACGGGGTCGTAGACGCCTCCTGCCGTCTCCATCGTGTGGTAGACATGGACTCGGACACTAATACAAAAAACATTTCTAGGGGCGGCTGGTAACCCTTTGTAGGGGCGGTTTGCCCAACCGCCCCTACGCAAGGGTCTCTACAAATCATGTATTTATAGGGGCGGTTCTCAGACCGTCCCTACAAATTGATTTGTAGGGGCAGCTAGTGTTTTCAGTCATCCCTACAAATCGATTTGTAGGGACGGCTCGTATTACCAGCCGCCCCTACAAATATATTTCTAGGGGCGGCTTGTATTACCAGCCGCCCCTACAAATCGATTTGTAGGGGCGGCTGTAGTACCAGTCGCCCCTACAAATAGTTATTTGTAGGGGCCGTTCAATCTAGAACCGCCCCTACAGTACGTTTTCCCACAAAAAAAAATTCAAATTTACAATGCAAAATCGCGTTGCCGAACGTCCCACGACCAACGTTCCGAACCGCGTTCGCGTTGCCGAACACCCCACGACCAACATTCCGAACCGCGTTCGCGTTGCCGAACGCCCCGCGACCAGCGTTCCGAACCGCGTTCGCGTTGTCGAACGCCCCGCGACCAGCATTCGTGTTGCCGAACACCCCGCGACCGCGACTACAAGCACAAGAGTATTCTATAAACTACAATTACAAGTCTAATTCACAAGAATATATACAATCCATCATTAAATATATAAATTCCATACACATTGTTATCAACGTCCTAGAGCTAGCCTTTCAGTCTCACGAAGGTGTTGATATTGAGGATTTGTACCTAACTCAGACTCTCGGTCATGGTAGGCGCCTCTGACGTGTACAATCTGGTCCAATATGAAGTTGCAAAGGTCGTCGATGAGCTCTAAGAGTTGATCATCCTTGTATGGGTCTCTTTTCATTCCTTTCTCTTCTCTCCACTACAAGAGAACAAGTTTCGGTTTAGTATTTCATACCATTTACGAAGTTTTTATACTACGGGACGAAGAGGTTCAAACTTACCCTTAAGGGGTGTCTCCTATAGGCACCGGTGTTACTCATTATAGAATATATATAGTATCCACAATGTACACTCCCAAGCTTTTGCTTGGGGCATTGTGTGTTTTGCATATAAAAATGTTAAGTAATGCTTTTAACAGCCATGTAATGGAGTACAGAAGAAGTAAGTTACACTTACCGCATATAGTGTTTTTATAGCTAGCTTTTCCTTCCTTGCTGGATCATGCCTTCCATGATGATTAGTGACATAGAACCTAAATGCCCTGTTAGAATTATTTTAGCAAATACAACTTGTTAGTATCCAAAAGTGAACGTTACAAGTATGTATACAAATATATAAGCTAATGAGGATTATCGATATGTATATGTCTTGAGAATCGATATGAAGTCTTTATATGTCATCGTGTCCTTATCTAATGAATTAAAGACCCATGCCATGCTCCTCCCGATATCGACGGCTATATAAATCTAGTGGTTGCTGCATGAATTTAATCATAGAACTAGATAAGCTCTTTTGCATCGAATAAAATATATCGAACAAAGATTTAAGTATAGAGTTGAGCTTACTCGAAGTTGTATGGTAGCCATATAGTAGAGTGTTGTTGGAGATTTTTGAAAGCCAGGGCAATGTATGCCGTAACCTTTAAGGGACTCTTTCCTTAGTTTCGCCGTACGGATGTGCTCTTTCTCCCAAAGAGTCTTTGCAGCAGCTAGCTCTTTGACATCAAATGTCCACCGTTTAGGGTAATTGAAATTTATTTGGCCTATAGCTTGAGTGTCCACATACCCGGCTTTCACACTTGGCATTTATTTGACAATGTGCACTTGCATTATACAAATCACGACATGGGTTAGGTACAACAAAATTCAAAGATTACATTCATATCATATCGGGAGGACAAGGACTTACATGCACCATGTGTAAATTAGATTCATCTCCATTTCTTCCGGGTGAAAGCATGTTTGCATGTCATTGAAGTCACATCTATCCATGCCATACGGTTCTTGTAATCTTTATAGGGGCAAATAATTATATCCTTATTCTCTTTCAATGTCGTTGCATGCTTCTTTGCGGCTTCAATAAATTTATCCACCTCTTCACGGAAACCTGCCTTGAACCTTAACGAACCATGCATCTAAGAGTTCTGTACTCCATCTTTTACAACAACAACAAAACAAACATTAAAGGACTACTTATTCAGATATATATAAAAATGAATCAAATTAATAATTACTTGAGAATAATTATATATACTTTAGATATATATGAATATAAATATAATATAATTACATGAAGCATACAAACACACCATGGTAGAGGAAAATTAATTAATGGCTCATTTATCCATAAAAAATTAAAATACATATTTATTGATTACAATAAACAATTTCAAAGACAACAATTAGCAACAATTATACTTTACCCAATATCTTTCATACAAACCCTAGTCCAATTTCATCAAACATAAATTAACAAAAACAAAATTAATAAAAAAACCAAACCCTAAATCTAGATCCACATGCACATGAAACATCCATAAAACTAACTAATTGTTCACTAAAATAAAAAAACATGGACCAAATAAGGTACTGATCTTGTTCTCCTCCATAATTTACCCTAGTACATTTAAAACTTGGCTCTAATTTGCTTCATAAGTAGCTCAAGCACCATAGAAGAGAGAGAAAAACAAAACTCTAATTACTCACTAACCAACCATTAAAACTTCAAAAAAAGTATGGAATAGTATTTTCTTACCTTCTACAACTTCTCCACCAAAGAATTTGAGACCAAAACCTTCCCCCTTAGTAGAGTAATTTTTGGGAGGTGCCCAAGGCCTCCTTTCTTTCACGGGTTGGAGTGAGTGACCCGAGGAGAAAGAAGTGCTGCAGCTATTTTATATGTGGGTCATTTGTAGGGGCGGCTGGTGATTGAGCCGCCCCTACAAATCCGAGCTATATATACGTGGGCATTTGTAGGGGCGGCTTAATCACCAGCCGCCTCTACAAATAGAAAGTCCAGGGGCGGCTGGTGATTGAGCCGCCCCTATAAATCAGACCCCATTTGTAGGAGCGGCTCGTATCACCAGCCGCCCCTGCTGTTCCATTTGTAGGGGCGGCTGGTGTCTGGGCACTCGAGCACGCCAGTGTAGGGGCGGCTCCATCACCAGCCGCCCCTACAAAAAAATTTGACCCGTTGTTAAAAATCATTTTTTACGTAGTGGGAGTACCGGATTCGGAGGGAGAGGATAGAAACGCAGATGCCGTCCCCAACACGATTAAGGCCATTTCTTCGACTCTCAATCTTCACGAAGACTTTGTTTCTTGGTTTTTTCCTTCTCGGTCTTCAGTAATTTCCTTGCCACGTCAGCAAAAAGCTGAAACTACTATAATTTCTCCATTAGGAGTGCCCTATGGAGGCATCTGTGGTTGATGGCACAAAGATGACGACACATGTTGGTGACTACCAACCACTTATTCCTTTCACTTCACCTGGGAATTGGGACGTACTAACAGTGCGTAGTTTCAAAATTTCAATCACATGCTCCGGTGGTAAAAATAGTTTCATGCACTGCATGGTTCGCTTTTCTCCTCTCAATAGAGCGTCAGAGAGGTTGGTGCGAGATTGAAAGCGCTCTCGATCAGGCAAGGTCGGGTGCTATTATTATTGCGTGCCCCTTGTCCCGTCCAGGTCCACCGCCTCCTCCTGGATTGGAAATCTGGAACATGGAACTGCTCTGCTCTCCGGACCCTCCTGGTACTCCAGAGGCCAGAATCGGTAAGATTCCGCGCCATTGTTGATGAGTAGCTCTCTTGCTCTTTGGCAGGGCGGTGGACCACGACGCAGTACGTGAGCTCGTGAGCCGTGACCCAACCAACCGGCCGGCGCATTATAGAATAGCTGGCCTCGCCCCAACCCGCAACCACTTATTCCTTTCACTTCGCTTGATGGAGGAGGAGTGATGAAGGTCCAGTAAGTCAAAGGCTGCGAGGATGGTATCACCGACGACCTGCTGGGTGCTAGGCTCGACGCATCAGCGACGGACGACGACCTTCGGTAGGGCAAGCGGAAGCGCCCGCCGCCACGATCAGGTAGTATATGCCTACCTACCCCGTTCACCCCTTGCTGCCGCCGCGCGCACCCCAGGACCTGCAGGATCAGGCACCACGCTGCCATCATCGCCGGCCGGGAGCAAGGTACAGTTATATAATATAATTTAAAACACGCATTGCAAAATATATTGTTTGCTACTGAAATCTGTCTACACAATTTTTTCCTCGAATTTTTCTACACAGGCGCCGGCCTTAGCTAGCTACTAGCAATCTACTGTGCACAAACACAAAACAGAGCGCACAACAGGGAGATATATGACGACTTTCTCAAGTGCCCTGCAATGGTGGGAGGATGTTGGAGCAGGCAATGACCTGCACCGAACTTGAACGCCGGCGATGTCACGATGGTGACCGCGGCGAGATTACAGATGAAACGAGAAAGTCGAGGGTTTGTTGCTGCCAAATGTCGCAACCGTTTCCGGTCTTTCTTCTTCCTATTTATAGGGATACATAACGAGATCACGGAACATGCCTCCGCGTATCTCCGCGCCCCGTTACACACCGTGTGCATCGCCGTTCTTGCGCGACGTGCACCACGCGCTGCAGCGAGTTCCTGGGCACGTACTCAAACCGGACTCTACCTGACCGTGTCATGGTTGAGCACGCCTCCAACCATGCACTATCAACTACCTGACTCTAGATGATACCTGAACAAAGATTACATAACTAACTAATGCAATAATTTAGCTAACAACTCACCCCTTAAACTTATTGCACCTTAATGACGCCGAGTGCCCTCCTCAGTTCAATGAACCTTGCTCGCCCCAGGGCCTTGGTAAAGATGTCGGCCAGCTGATCCACAGTGCCAACATGATCCACCTCCACCTTGCCCTCCTCGATGCATTCACGGATGAAGTGAAACTTAGTGTCAATATGCTTACTCCTATCATGATGCACCGGGTTCTTGCTCAGACTTATTGCAGACATGTTGTCCATGAGCAGCTTTACTCGCGCCTCCTTTGTTCCCAACAAATCACCCACAAGTCGGCTCAACCAAACTCCCTGGCAGGCTGCCGCCGCCGCCGCTACATACTCAGCTTCGCATGAAGAGAGAGTAACAGTCTTCTGTTTTTGTGACACCCAAGTGACCACATTGCCACCAAGAAAGTAGACAACTCCTGTGGTGCTTTTCCTGTCTTCAACATCACCAGCAAAATCACTGTCACTGTACCCAAGCAAGAAGGGTTTCAGTTCAGTGCCTTTTTCATATTTGCAGCCATAATCCATGGTACCTTTTAGGTATCTCAAAATTTGCTTCACTGCTCCCCAATGAGCTTGACTTGGTGCCTCCATGAACCTACTGACAACACCCACCGAATGAGGCAGATCAGGTCTGGTGTTGACAAGGTACCTCAGGCTACCAATTAAACTTCTATATTCTGTTGGCCTCACTACCTCATCCTCCATTCTCTTGTAGAGTTTCAGTCTAGACTCCATTGGTGTAGCACTTGAATTACAGTTCAGCATCCCTGCTGAATTCAGTATCTTGCTTGCATATGCAGTCTGACAAAGCGTGATACCACTGTCTTCTTGCTTCACCTCAATTCCCAGGTAATAGCTAAGAAGTCCCAAGTCACTCATGCTGAACTTTTTCTTCATCTCCATCTTGAATTGCTTTATATCCTTGACACATGGTCCTGAGATGATAAGATCATCAACATACACCCCTACAATGAGAAAAGAGCTTTTGTTGCATCTCCTGTACACAGCATGATCCAGTTTGCTTCTGACAAAACCAAGAGCAATGAGCTCTTTATCTAGCTTAGCATTCCAGGCCCTTGGTGCCTGTCTCAAGCCATATAGTGCCTTTCTGAGCTTCAGAACTTTGTCACCTCTACCCACAATGAAACCAGGGGGTTGCTTGACATATACTGATTCTGTCAAATCACCATTGAGGAAGGCTGATTTCACATCCATGTGATGCACTTCCCATCCTCCTTTTGCTGCTAGAGCCAGCAGCACCCTTACTGTCTCAATCCTGGCAACAGGTGCAAAAACCTCTTCAAAATCCACTCCCTGCACTTGAGCATAACCCTTGGCAACTAGCCTTGCTTTATGTTTGACTATCTTGCCTTCAGGGTCCTTCTTGAGTTTAAAAACCCATTTTAGGCCGATGGCCTTCTGCCCCTTTGGTAACTCACTGACATCCCAGGTTCTGTTATCTTCTATGGCCTGCATCTCGGCCTTCATGGCTTCCCTCCAGCTCTCCTCAGTCATGGCCTCCTCCATTGAACTCGGTTCACCAGCAGCAACTAGGCATAGTGCACTTGACTCAACATTCTCCATGATTTCTGTTGAATCTAGCAACTCTGCCACAGTCCTGTACCTTCTTGGTGCCTCATCTGTTCCTGAAGATGCATCAGATGGAGGTGTTGCCCATTGGATCTGGTCTGATGGCTGTGCTGCACTAGAGATTGGAGTGTGTGGTGGTGATCCTCCCATCTCTCCCTCGGGTGGAATTGATGCAGCAGATCCGGCCGGAGACAGTGCACCACTGAGATCAGCATCCAATTACAGATCGTGGTCTATTGTCGGACCGTGTACGATGTCAATAATCGAACATTGAAGGTGTCGGGTGCTGATACTACTCCACTGCTCGCACTGCTGCTCTTCTTCTCCTCCCAATTCCACGGCTTCGTCTCGTCGAAGATAACATCTCGAGCCACCATCAACCTGTCTCTCGCTGGATCATATATGCGGTACCCCTTGGCACCAGGCTCATATCCCAGAAAAACACCTGGAATTGATCTATCAGCAAGTTTGTTGACCCCAGGTCCCAACTTCTTGGCATATGCCATGCACCCAAACGTTCGTAGATGTTTGACTCCAGGCTTCCTTGCAAACCAAGCTTCATATGGAGTTTTCCCATTCAAGCTCTTGGTTGGTGCTCGATTCAGTAGATACACTGCTGTCTTTACAGCCTCTCCCCAAAACTTGGCCGGAACTTTCATTGCTTTCAGCAAGCAACGCGCCATCTCCACTATAGACTGATTCCGGCGCTCAACCACTCCGTTCTGCTAAGGAGTGTAGGGTGTAGTCGTATTGTGCTTCACTCCACGATCACTGCAATAAGTCATGAATGCACGCGAGTTGAACTCACCCCCACAATCTGCTTCGAAAGCTTTTAACCGACAAATTGACTGACTCAACTTCTTCACGCTCAACTATCTTCTTAAATTACACCAGAGCCTCATCTTTTGTTGACAACAACTCAAGCCACATAAATCGACTAAAGTCATCAAAAATTAACAGAAAAGTATGACTTGCCTCTGGTGTTGGCGGTGTGATCTCGCTCAAGACAGATCACCATGGACTAGTTCAAGTCCACCTTCAGCTCGGTATGTCGACACACATGTGGAAACGGCCTTACATGATGCTTGCCCAAGACATAGCCGCCGCGACACCGCTCAACTCCATGAATCTGGGTAAAACCCTCTACCATCTCGCTTTGATGCGAGATCCTTGAGCCACAAGTTCAGTGCCCATACCGGCGTGCAAAGCCACGCCATCTCCTCCATCTTGGATAACAGGCACACGGGCACGGTTAGGTTCGGCTTCAAGACATACATCCTGTTCCTCCTTACCGCCCTGATCAGAACGCCAATTTGCTGCTGTGCAGCCTGACGGCGCTCAAACACCTTCAAGACGCCATTGTCAATCTCGACACGGCATCCAGCTTCTTCCAGCTGACCAAGACTCACAATATTGCATCTGAGCGATGGGATGAAGTATACCTCGGTGAGCACACGATGTTCGCCGTTCTTGCCAGCAATTGTCACGACGCCAATTCCTTGGATCTGCACTGTAGATCCATCACCGAAGCGCACGGCGCCACGCACCGACTCGTCCAGGCTTGCCAGTGCGTCACGATTCCCCGTCATATGGTTCGTGGCACCTATATCGAGTATCCAGGCCCCTTCATTGTACTCGGCCGGGAACACTCTCTCCTGGCTCAGGAACACCTGGTGCGCGCTCGCTGACCGTGTGCGTGTCACATTGCACACCTGAGCAACAAGCAGTGCACCCGTTTCAGGATCACCTGCTACGTGGTGAGCAGCCTCCTGCTTCTCCTCCTTCAGCTTGGTCTTGCACTCCCTGGCAAAGTGCCCATAAATCTTGCACTTATTGCACCGCCCCTTGCGCCTCGGTGTCCCCATGGATGTGAGCTTGGCTCCGGAGTCGCGTGCATCACCGCCGCCACGCGCCCCGGATCTATCCTTGCGGACATAATGGCTGCCGCCGCTTCTCTGACCCGATGACGATGATGATTCCTGCACCATTCGGCTCTTGTTCTTCGCCAGCCACTCCTCTTCGGTTAGCAAGAGCTTTGGCATCTTCTCTGTGACTTGTTCGACAGAGGGCTCAAAACGATCCTCTGCCGCCCTTAGGCGACCGACGAGCTCCTCGATCGAGAGCGTGCTCATGTCACAGAACATCTCAATCGCGACTGCTACCTGGTTGTAGCGTGCAGGCACCACACGGAGAAACTTCTTCACAACTCGAGAGTCAGTAATCTTTTCTCCTAGACCCTCCAGATCCGTGGCCAACTTCGAGATCCTCATTGCAAACTCATCGATTGCTTCTCCCGGCTTGAACGTGATTTGTTCAAACTCCGTCAGTAGCCTCTGGGCATTGGCTGCCTTCACTCGGTCGGCTCCAAGACGCATGATCTTAAGTGCATCCCAAGCCTCTTTCGCGTTCTTCTTCTTCAGGAGCATGGGGTGCATCTCTGTCGGCACGCCACGGAACATGGCTCCAAGAGCCAACCTGTCCCGGCGTCGCTCAACCTTCGCATCTTCAATCGCGTCCCAAAGGAACATCCCTTCAAGGTTGCACTGGACATGAGATGCCCACTCTTGATAATTCGTGCGTGTCAACATCGGCCAGATTAGGTTCCCGGCCGCCTGGTTGAACGCCTTCTCCATAGCTTCCTTCTCTCCCGACGTACTCATCTTTGACGACTTCGGCTACCTTCCCTTCTTGACTCCGGTGGACTGGACCACCTTGGCTTCGTGTCTGGAACTTCTCACCGCCACCGGCGCCTCGACGTGCGCTAACGTGGCTCTGATACCAATTGTTGGAGCAGGCAATGACCTGCACCGAACTTGAACGCCGGCGATGTCACGATAGTGACCGCGGCGAGATTACAGATGAAACGAAAAAGTCGAGGGTTTGTTGCTGCCAAATGTCGCAACCGTTTCCGGTCTTTCTTCTTCCTATTTATAGGGATACATAACGAGATCACGGAACATGCCTCCACGTATCTCCGCGCCCCGCACCGTGTGCATCGCCGTTCTTGCGCGACGTGCACCACGCGCTGCAGCGAGTTCCGGGGCGCGTACTCAAACCGGACTCTACCTGACCGTGTCATGGTTGAGCACGCCTCCAACCATGCACTATCAACTATCTGAACAAAGATTACATAACTAACTAATGCAATAATTTAGCTAACAGAGGAGTGGCAGCTGCGAGTCCTCGTCTTGGGCAGCCTCGGTGTTCAGTGCTACCTCTCGTTGTTTGCCAGTTCTCGTAAGAAGCAGATCAGGCCCATGTACAGATTGCTCATCTGGCTAGCGTACCTAGGCGTAGATGCTCTAGCCATCTATGCCCTCGCCACGCTGTTTAATCGCCAGAGAAAGGCACAGCAGGAGCCTGTAAGTTGCAGCCGTGGGGATGTAAATGAGAGCCGTGACTTAGAGGTTTTATGGGCCCCTATCTTGCTGATACACCTCGGTGGACCGGTCAACATCTCTGCTTACAACATCGAAGACAACGAACTATGGAGGCGTCACATTCTAACTGCAGTGTCTCAGGTGAGAAAGAGAACAAATAGGATTCGTGATATTTTGCAAAATTACAACTCGTAGTTATGCTAAAGCTCCTGCAGCTCTAATTCGGCTCTCAAGAGGGCTAGCTTTAATAGTATAGTCACTACTTTCCGCCCTGCCCCAAGAACAAAAACTGCGAAAAGAGAAGTTGAGCTTGAAGGGTACGTACAAGAAGCACGGAGTTTTGTGCAACAGAACAAAAATCCTCCAGCACTGGATTCTGATAGCCGATCACCACACAAGAAGCAACTCTCTGTGCCGGACAAATTATTTGTAGACTATGCATATGTCTATGATGACCGTCTCACTACCTTGAAATCCTTTTGGTTGCTGGACGAGAAAACCACTTACGACGCCATTTATGAAGGGCTCTCTGAAACTTTTAATCTTATTTATAGCAAGGAAGATCAAGTGGATGATAAAAACAGAACCACGCCTTGCTGGGGCAATTTCTTTTCTGGCCTTATAATGTTACTTAATCTCCTGTTGCCGATCGTGCCCATTTGCCTCTTCCACAGCAGCCACAAAAATGCTTATAGGGGAACCGACATCAAGGTTACATTTATATTATTGTACATCACATACTTTTTGGAGATTTCGTCCTTTCTTACATTTTTATATTTTGAGGTGGGGTGGTCAGACGGGGTTGCCCAGCATAGCCTTATAGGATTCTTAGCTTGTAACAGAAGGCACGCAAGGCTAATGGGCATCGCAGAGTTCTTTCAGTGCAAAGGTTTTCTTGACACATATTTTGGCTTGATGTCCTATCACTCATCCAAAGACATTACAATGTTGGTTCATGAGCATGTTAAGGCTGGATGGATGAGTCATATAGCAGATATCGAGAGTTATTGGAGGTTCAGCGATAGCCGAGGCCAGTGGGCACTTGAGCGCAACGGCCGTGAAGAAATCCTTCTGGAGAGTATAGAGAAGCCATTCGATGAGAGCATCATTCTCTGGCATGTGGCCACGGATTTGTGCTTCCATAAGAAGGGCACATCTGGTAATTCTCAATGTGCCAGGATATGTAGACAAATCTCCAACTACTTGATGCATCTGCTGTTTGCTAATCCAGAGATGTTATTGCCTGGCAGCAGAAGGAATTTGTTCACAGTTGCTTATGATGAACTTGAGGCCGTCCTCCAAGGTGATGATGATCTATCACTGCTGGACGAAAGAGGACTTACACTAAAGATAATTAGCAAGGCAGAGTCTGCAGAAGGTTTTATTCAAGACTCATGGGTTCTAGCTCAAGAGTTGATGCGATTTGGTGATGACAACAAGATGTGGGAAGTAATCAAAGGTGTATGGATCGAGATGCTCTGTTTTTGTGCTGGTAGATGCAGGGGTTACCTGCATGCCAAAAGCCTTGGCTCCGGTGGAGAGTTCCTAACTTACATATCACTCCTAATGTCGCATGCGGGGCTAGAGACATATGCAGAGAGGCAGCAGAGGGTTCAGCTTCGGCTGCCGAAAGAGGCGAGGCAGCACTTTGCGAGGGTAAACGCTATGAAAAGGGAATTAGAAGAGGCTGCTAGGAACATCGAACGTAGAATGGAAAGAGCTGCTGGTGCATCTGCCGAGGTCCAAGTTGTTATCTCCTAGAGTGACCAGTTTAATCGTCCTTGTTGCTATCTTGTATATATGCTCCAGAAGATACTACTTCATGTACTGCATTTTCATACTTGTTTGTGCTATCCTGTTATGCTTGCCTGTTCCGCTGCACTGTTGCAAAAAATATATAGCACATACTGTATATTGTTTGGAGTACAAGTGTGACCTTAATGTTGATGTTTCATTATTACCATGGTCTCGGTTATTCGTATTGGATTAAATTTCCTGAAGAAAATTTTCCTCCAATGTATACATTGCCAGTGTCGAATTACGATGCTCGCTTTTTCTGCTGACCGCTGCTAGTGGTAGACGTAGAGAGTAGCACGCCCCTGCCTCAATCCTTCCTGATGTCGCTGTGAGAATAGAGACGTTCCCGCCTGAGAGGCAGCAGAAGCTACGGTGCAGCTTCTGACCCGTACAACTGTTCCATGAATGCCGTTCGTGCTTTGCTCTGCCCTGTGCTTCGTAACACATGACCTCCTGCGGTGTTGAAAGTTCCGGAAGAACTGTTAGTGGTGGATGGATGATAGGATGCACTATGCCGTGTGAGATTCTGGTGTGTTAAACAATGCATTACCGTGTACCTTGTATGTGAAGTAACAGTCCAATACTTGATAATAAGGCCGGGAGATTTTACCGGTCCATCAACTCATGCTCTCTATCACACCCAATTTTAAGAATAAAATTAAATGCATAAAACTTATATGTGTCCTAGGGATGAGTCACACACATAAGTTGACAAATTACAAAAGTATCATCACGGTGTATCTTACATCACGATTAATACAATCACATAGTCTTACACAACACAGCAGAAAATAAAAAGGTAACTCTCTCGTGGTAGCTCCAACACAGGGACGGTCAACTGGTTGACCACAAGCCTAAAAGTCCTCTGAAAACTCCTCATATCCGTTGATATCTGTTACCCATCCGGGATTTTTATCAATATTGAAAGTAAGCAAGCGTAAGTACTTCCCGTACTTAACAAATAACATGGGGTTATGAAAGCTCAAAAAGGATGACTCTGGTTTACTGCGGTTAGCACTTTTAGTAAGTCAAGATTTTATCATCAACTATTATCAAGTTATGCTTAAGCTACAATTAAACCCACATGACCAGATATCAGAGTCAATTGAATCATATTATCATCGCAGAACATCATAAATTAACAATAATAAGTAACCATTTATTCTGTGAGTTTTCCAGGCCGCTCGTGACCGTGAGCACGGCTGTTATAACAATTTGTAACACTCTGCAGAGGTTGTGCACTTTCACCGTGAGTCGTGATTCCCATATGCCCGGGTTAATTACTCCCATAACACTGCCAAGGTGAGCAGGCGGGGTACACTATGAAGCCATTTCATAGGTTTCTCTAACAAGTTAGGGCCGCTGGGTTTCTTTGGCAGGCAGATGTAGGAACCTCCCTTTCCTATGGCACATCTCCATCGCGGCTATACACATAGGAATAGAGTCATCCCTATACCCAACGTGGCAAGCCCCTTTTACGCCATGAAGGTAACCTCTAACAAGCTAGAAAAGGTCCTATTACTGAGCTAAAGTTAGAGCCATGTGACTCTCACGGTTGCACTGTTAGTACCAGCTTTTACCGACAGATAAGTCCTTATGGAGGGCCAAGAGCATCATGATCAAAAGTCATTTGCTCCTTCGCCTTATAATTCAGTTGTTTAAAAGCAAATTTTACCCTTTTGTTCTATAGAACCATTAGTCATTATGTAGATCATGTTCAGTTATATTGAGCGCTAGCAAACTACCCATATGCATATAACCCGTAGGAGACAAGAAAACAGGATACTCAACCACTAGGATGTCCTTACGGGTATCAAAATTAGACACAAGCAAATGAGAAATTAATAAATGGTGAATAGGACATCAAGGTAGATCCCATGCTATACTTGCCTTGCTCAACGAACTCGGGCTGCTCCTGCTGGTCGTCAAAGAACTCTTGGTCTCCAACGTTCTCCTCATCGTTTGAACTCAACCAACAAAGCAACATACAAGCATTCCAAAGGCATTCATGCAAAGCAAACAATTATGGGATTAGAACAGTACACCAGGGCATAAAAACAAGATAAAAAGGTTCTTAAAAAGAATCTACGTCTCTCTACGATCACATAGACGCGAAGTTCACGAAAAACGAAGCTAAAACACGAAAGTTATGAATTAAACGGGATTTCCTATAGCAATTTATTTAATTAAATCTAACCTGAAAATTTAAATGTTGCAAACATGTTTGACAGTGGTATTAACATGTAGAGAACTTAATTACGAACCTAACGCAATTTGAACGGGTCGATTCGGAGCTGAAACGACGATTTTATAAGCAAAACAATGCAGTGGCATTTTTGTAAATAGAATGAACTATTTTCAAATTTAAATAAAATTAAATCTGGGATATTTAAATCGGCCGAGGACTGCGGGTGTAAAAAGAATAAAGCCGAGGGGCTCTTAAGCAATTCTGCCACGCGAAGGGGTATCGGCCATCCTGGGCCATTGGATCAAGGATGGACGGCTCACATTAGAGATGAGAGGGGGAGAGAGAAAAGGCGTCGGTCGGGAACAGTGCCGGCACGGCGGCGCTGCCATGGCCGCGGCGAGAAAGCTCGCCGGCGAGCGGGAAACAAGGCCTTCGGGCCATGATTCGATGAACCGAGGGCGCCGAGAGAGAGAGAGAGAGAGAGAGGAGGTGAAGGCGATCTCGCCTAGGCCGAGAACGCGGTCGGAGGACACGACCGACGCAGTGGTGGCCATGGCCGGCGGCGAGAAGGTCCCTGGCGCACGCGAATTGGGCCATAGAGGCCATGATTCCCGAAGTTAAAGGCACGGGGAGAAGGAGGGGAACAAGGGGGCCTCACCGCGGATGAAAAACGAAGACAAAGGCGGCTCAGGGACGGCGCACCGCGTGGCGGTTTCCGAGCTCGGCGGATCCCGACGCATTTCTGTGCAGCGGTTGCGGCTCTGTGAGCTCTAGCGAGGGGGAAACTGCAGCAGGGAGGCGGCGATGGGGTCTGAGCTCCCCTTTATAGAGGCTGGGGCGCAGGGACGCTCCCACGACGCGAGGGTGGGTGTGGCAGCGGCAGTTCCGCCTTGACCGCGCACGATGCGGGAGGTGGGCGACGGCGCCGACAAGCGGGCCCAGGCGGTCAGCGGGGAGAGAAGGAGGGGAGCAACGGTTGCCCTGCTAAGTTGGGCCGGCCCAAGAGGAAAAGAGAAAGGGGAGAAGAGAAGGTGGGCGAGCGGGCCGGCGGGGAAAGCTGGGCCAGCAGGCCAAAATGAGGAAGGGAGGGGGAGGGAAAGAATTTACTTTTTTTTTCCAAATCAGTTTTCTAAATTCATTTTCAAATGATTTTTGAATCCTTTTGACTTTTGGATCAAAACCACTCAACATAATAAATGAAATGCCACATCATGAGTGTATCAACATGTATCTATCCTTATGATTGATTTTAATTTCACAAAAATTATTATTTTCCTATATTTTAATGCTCACAAAATTGCATAAATAAATCAAATTTAACTATTTTAAAAGAATGTAAATTTTAGGGTGTTACACTCTCGCACGAGCTAGAACTATAAAAGATATATTTGTCTAAAAAGTTTATAAGAGATATACTATTTAATACATCTGACTAATAAAGAATTATTTATAATATATTATACTAGTTCATCAACCCATGCCCTGACACTGGTTAGAATCTTAGGAGACACTAATAACTAATAAAAATTACTTATATTAAATGTTTTTCCCTTCACTAATGTTCTAAAATAATAGCTATAATAGATAGTCTATGGTCTATACTCAGTTTTCATAATCTATCAATTATTGATTTTTATGTATTTTTCATCCATATCCATCAGTTTTTTTATTTACATAGCCCCTCTATTTGTCTCCAATATACATTTAGCTGAACCATTTGTTTAAACTATGATGGTTTTAGCTATAGTCTATATTTTGATGACATGAACCTAAGTTTTGATTCTTTTTCCCAAATTTTGAGGTTATTAATTACTTAGATACAACAACTATTATTTACAATGGTGAATATAGTCTACCCATTTGATGGCAAAATGTTTTTTGGTTTTTGTAAGAATTTTAGGATCTATCTTTTTTATTTCTAGAGGCTTCATGAGTAATAATTTCTAGGATTAATATTTTTTCTAGCATGATATGTATTTAAACATAAACTTAAAGCATATAAACTTTTATTTCCTCACTTTATGTGATATCATAAAAAACTATATTTTAACTTTCACCTTTTGATCTAGTTGTTGTAATGTTTTATACATGTGTTAATTTGAAATTCCAATGCTTATTGTATGGTTTATTCAAAATTTCATTTTTTATTTTATTAAAATAATATTCTGGGTCTTAAGCTACATTTTTAATTCTTACAATGGCATAAATAGTTGTTTCTAGCATGCAGCATGGCACTCAAGATGTTGAATTTATTATATTGTTTTATTAAATGAATAATGCTTGAAATTAAATTACTGATATTCATATGGTATAATGTTTCAATCAAATTGTTTAAACTTTTTTCAAGATACGACTTACAAAAATTTATTACCATGAGTATTAATATAACTTAAAGTGAATTGAAAGTGTCATTACTATGTGGTTTGCTAAGGATATTTTTCCACGCTTGATAAACTTATCAAATAAACTAGGTAGCGTGCCCGTGCGTTGCTATGGGACAACTAAACTTTTATACTAAAAACACACAGATCGCACGATAAGATAACAATACTGTGAAATTATATACCGACGTTAAAGTGACATGTAATCCGAAAAGCAAGTTCGTGAAATGGAGTCGCATGACGTTCTCCTTCCGTGACGCCCGGTGTTCTCTTTGCGTGCCGCTCGGCTCATCTGCAATGGAGCCGTCTCCCCAAGCAAGAGACGTTGCGAGCAGCAGTACACTTGCTGAGGGAGGGGAGTCGATGCACGCGTTGATACTGGCGGCAAGGGAGGGCAAAGGTATATTATGTAGCGAAGAATCCGATGGGTTTCGTAGGTGGCACCATTATATGCAGTCGAGGAGCCCTTTGCAGCCAGGCGAGGACGCGGGGCGAGGGTCATGTGATCACGTGGCGCGCTGATCGTGGGTGGGGGTGGTCTTGGCGCGGGCGGGCGAAGACGTGAGTCTCAGGCGGGCGATGGTGCAATTATAATCTGATAGAAATAGAAATGTTAGACTGTGATTGAGCACGATTAGTTTTGGTTTCTATCTATGTATGTCTTGATTGAGAGAGATTGGTTTTGGTTATGTATCTCTTGATTGAGTGAGATTGGTTTTGTGAACTAAACCAACTTTCCTTCACACACTTACAAATGAAAGGTTAGTCCACAAGTGTTGTCATTAATTACCAAAACCCACATTAATTACCAAAACCCAAACAAGGACCTAGATCTTTCACAGAGGCAGCAGTAGGTTGAAAAGAATAATTGAGCTTTTGCCTTGAATTACAGAAATCACAAGCAGAAGGGGAGGAATCTCCTAGCTTGTACTTAGGGTTCTTAACAATATAGCTTGAGCCACTTTCAAATTTTTCCGAAACAAGATGAAAAAGTGACCCGAAGATCATCCAGTGTCATCAAGGAACAATACATTGCCCCAAAACCCATGAGAATTAAGATGCACTTGTTAATCCTAAATTAGGCTATAGTACTAACAAGAGATCCATCTATTAGATTCAGACAAAGGCTGAGGCAATACAAATATTATTTTGACATCATTACCAACACTGCAATGGAACCTTCAGCGAACAAATAAAATAGTAGAGACAAAACAAGAAAAAATTGAGTGTTCCACTTCGACATTGCTGCTCTGATTGCAATAAAATTTTGAGTGTTCCACCTCAAACAGAATAGCTTGAGGCCCTGTTCGCTTCTCTTATAATCCGTACTTTTCAGCTTGTTTTTTCAGGCGGAACAATGTTTTTCTCTCACAATAAATCAGTCGGAATAGTGTTAATAATGACTTCATTAAGGTGGAAACATCTGTAACATAAAATGGCTGTCTCACTTGTAGAGTGCTGAAATGTAAGCTAAGGAATCATGGCTATATCATTGTCTGAAATAGAAGACAGGAGGAAATAAAGACAGTTACATACGCTGGCATTCATAATAACTCTGAAGTCGGGTTCTGCACCACCTCTGCTTCTGCATCTCTCCTTCCCTCCCTCAAGTAAGCAAGCCGCTGCCCGCTGCAACTCCAACCAAATTCATTTGTTCTCATCGATCTCTCCCGCTTTTGATTTCCCATTCTGCACATCATCATGAAGAGGGAAATTTGAATCTCCAGCAAAGGGGTGGTGCCCAAGTCAGGATTACTTACCTAAGAAAGATTAATGAACTGTATCACAGAGTCAGGATTAGATCACTGCTTTGACAATCTAAGGTGGTTCATCTGAAAACAATAGGGACCAAAAAATTAGGGCACATGATAGGAAAATAGGAGCAGTGTTCCTACCAGATTGAATGCATAGATAATAAGAGAACCTACCGTTAGTGCTTATTTCAAAAGTTATATATGGAGAAGCTACAGGTCACATAAGTGATAGCTGAAAATATGAAACAACCGAAGATGCACAACTAAACTTTTTTTTAATAATAATGCATAATTGATTTTATATGAAAGGGATAGACAAAATGTCCTACTACTCCTATTTTTAGTACACTCAAGATGAATAGAAAAAATAAAATTATTTAGAATTGGCACAGTGTCCAAGTCTCAGTATTTTAAACTATATATGCCTTAAATTAATGCAATAAGCATTAGCGTGGTACAGATAGACCTTGGGACGCAAACAACTATACAGGAATTTCATTTTGTCTGTGCAATTCAGAGCAACAAGGGACTGTCTGCCAATGAATAGTAATGAACCAACAACTAATAGAATAGACCCTCTCGTCCAGCACTTACAGAAATAGCTTGCAAAAAACAACACGCACCTGCACAAGCTTGACAGAGAGCTGAATTTCTGAAGAGTGATCTGCATATATATATATATATATATTAAAAATTTAATAATACATTAACCAAATATTATCAAGGACTTGCCAGTGTGCATAAACAATTGAAGCAAAGAAAAAACCTTAACTGCATATAGATTAAATAATGACTGTGTTTGGGTAAAAGGAATGAACAATTGACTGATTTGATTTGAGGAAAAAGTTCATATAAGGGATTTATGATGAGCTCTGTACACTGATGTTTTATCATTTCTCTTTGACGAAGGTCGCATGTCTGCAGCACTACGGATGTCAAAGTTGTCGGCAATGGAATGCAGTAATGAATAACAAATTCTCAAGCATGGATATTAACACATATTCAGAGATGCACTTGCTGAGTGTGCTTGTAAGATGTACGAGTATCTAATTGTGCATCAATTGATTCATATCTCAGCTAGACATAACACCACTGAAGTTACAGGGATCCCAAACACTAAGGGATCCTCATTAGTCATTACTGCCAGACAGCTCATTTCAAATGTCCTTATGCTAAAAAACTCAATTAAAATACTATGCCAACCAAATAGTGCGCAGATTAACTAAGCAATTCCACATGGCAGCCTGGTAGATATGTGATCAAAGTGCTTAGTACCTAATCAGTGCTTAGTACCTAATTAGCATGACTAAAGCATGTCGTCGGACAATCAATTGATCTCTGAGGTGACTGAGAATCGCTCTGATACACATACATGAAACAGTGGCCACTTCTTCAAATGTCATACTGAAAACTTGCTGCCACTTTGTGCTACCCGATCAATCTCGACACTACAACAGTTGGTAGATCCCCTGTTCAGTTGACAGAACTGCCAATTAAAATTTGGCAAATTGCAAACAATTTTGACCATTTTTGGATTCTGAATTTTTGCAAGGCTGCACCAAACCAAATTCTGAACAAACCAAATAGAAATTCACTGAGATAATTAATGACCGCAAAATGTGAAATGAGATTCAAATCACATGCAGATCTGAACTTTTTTCTTCAGATTCAAGCCAACTAAATCACATGCAGCCGAACTATTGTATTCTAATATCGTACAGGGATAAACTATGACTCAGAAGTCCATAAAGGTGAATTCATAATCACTGGAATGGTATAACTGAGACAGTGCACAGGTGCTCACTTTGCGTGCTCATTCAGAAATAAATTAGAACATGTCAATTTGATATTCTCGATTATCTATTATATTCTTGTTCACATCACAAAAAAGTGGTCATTAACCTTCACAATTTGCGTGACAAGTAAGCAACTTCTAGCTTTGTGTCCTGACCGTCAGTAAAACATAAGTTTGGTGACTTACTGCCAGAAGAAAGCTGACATATCTGAAAAAAACCTAAGCACCTGAACCTCATCAAAACTTATCTGCTACTGCATAGTGGATTCAGAAACAGGTAAGCACAGGGGAAAAAATCGAGTTTTCCCTACCTGACCATATCGTTTAGTAACTGATGGATGAGCTTTCTTTATTTATCTGATATGCTTTTAAGTAGTTGACGTTCTTCTGTTTATCTTGGACAACTCAAGACATGTACTAATTCATCAACTGTAATGTAAATGTGCAAGCATGATCTATGTCCAAACATTAGTTAATGGGCAAATGTATAGCCCCACCAACAAAAACTTCTCCTAGACAAGTCGTTGTGCAACCATGATAATTCTAAGATTGATCCAGTAACTAAATGCGCGCGCGCGCGCGCGCGCACACACACACATATATATATGACAAAAAGCGAGCGAGCGCTAGCTGACAGCCGCCTCTCATCGGGTCTTGGCTCTTCGGTTTGGGCAATAGGCCATGTTCCACTCTATTGGAGCACGCACGAGCTAATTATATAAGTCAAAGTATTATTCTGTCTCTTCAAAATGTATGTCATTTTGGCTTTTCTAAATTCATAGTTTTTATTATGTATCTAGACATGGTGTATATCTAGATGTCTAGCAAAAACTATGTAATTACAAAAACCAAAATGACTAAAAATTTAGAACAAATGGAGTACTCTTAATTTTATCCAATATTTATGTTTTATCATTGTTTTTTCTTATAAAGAAGCCAATATAAAATCATGCTAAATAATTAATGTTTATACTTTGGTTTGAGGAAAAAAATTAATGTTTATACTTACATGCATCTTAGTTGAATATAACATGAATAGAACACTTGCAGAAAGCTCAAAAAAAATGTTGTACAATAGGAAGATGTTACCGGAGAAGATGCAAGCTCATGGAGAACATACTGCAGATACATCAGACATGTATACATTCAGACAGTGGGCAAGCTGGAAGAAAACAGTAATGGAACTCTCAACTCTGTAACATTAATCTTTATAAACAGCATGTGATAATTAGTTAATCGCAGAACATTACCTCTGCACAGTCATATTCTTGCAATCTCCGGTCAACCTTCTCCACATCTCTGCAGCTTACGCAAAATTGTGTCGACTTTATTCCTGCAAGAATTATAGTCACATTTCAGATTTATATTCAAAATTCAGATTAAATTATTATTTCAAACTTGATGAAAACAAGAAACAATAATATTTCAAACTTCTTATTGTTAGGATCAAAGAAGAGCCGACTACAGCTTGCATATCTATATAATATTAGAACCCAAAGAAGAAATGTCCTCACGTATCTATATGCTTCAGATTTCGGCAAACTGAGCAGTCATCTCTAGATAATGAAAAAAGGGCCATCTCTACGACTCTACCTGGGCGCCGCGGAGGTCGGGTGCAGCGTCATCCAAGAGCTCCTTCCGAGTGAAGACCATGGCGAGGAAGATGTTGACAGCGTGAGCAATCCAAGAGTCCGCCGTGATCGATGACCAGATGGAGGCCGTGATTGGACGCTAAAACGGAGAACACTTGTAATTGGATCAGATCCCAATAAACATAACCTGCAAAGCAGATCAAAGCACACACAACTGCAGGCACGCATCCAATAAAGGACATTTGGTGTGCACATGAACGACTAATAATCTTTGAACGGGATCAAAGTTAGTTCGCAGCGAAGAGAAGGGGTGGCATACCTATTGGGCGCTCGTTTCTGGCTAGCGATTAGCGCCCGGTGGCGTGGAGCAGCAACGGCGTGAAGCAGCGAGCCAGCGACGGCAGGGTAGGTCGTGGTGTTTTCGGCGGCGTGGAGGCGGTGGCGCGTTCAGCGGCGGGGCGTATAGGCGGCGTTGACGGCAGGGCAGGTCGTGAAGGCGGTGGTGTTTCCGGAGGTGAGGTGCCGGTGCAGGTGCCGTGTGCATGACGCTCCTAGTCGCGACCTTGGCGTGGAGGCGTCCGGTGGAGACGAGGCACAGCGATGTGAAGGAGAGATGGGCGTGGCTCCTCGCAGATCTGCATGGGGTGCTCGGAGGGGTCGGAGCAGGGGCGGGGCGAGGTGCCTGTGCAGGTGCGTGTAGCCACCTCCGTGCTCCGGTCGACAGACAGACCTTGGTCGGCGCCGGAGGTGCTCGCTATTCCCGTCCCTCGACCTCGGCCTCCACGTCCGTCATGGATGTCGGGGCCCGGGGGTGCTGCCGCTGCTAAGATCGAGGCCGCCTTCGTGGTCGCGTCGCTCCCCGTCGCAGTCGCCGAGACCCGTGCAAGTGCGGGCGTGCGCCCGTGCCCTCGTGCGCGCGAGAGAGATGGAGAGCGAGGACGTCGAGGAGCGACGCACGGAGCCACCAAGAAGGCTAGACGGGGGTTCCGCAGGTCTACGCGGCCGCCGGCGGCGCGTCTAGATGCGGGCGGGCGCGGGCGATGATGGTGCGCGTGCGGCGGCGCGGCCTGCTGCGGGCGGGCACGGGGGCAGGGTGGGTGCGATGGGGGCGCGGCGGCGGCGTGGCCTGAATCACGGGAGCGAGTGGGATCTCGCGAAGGGGAGCACACGCACGGGGGAGGGGGAGCGAGCGGGATCTCGCGAGCGAGCGTGCGAAGTAGAGGAAGTAGAGCGATGAGGTGGGCTCGCGTGCCGTCGGTCCCACATGCCGGCGCCTTTCATCGGAGTCGCGGGAGGGTATCACACGGACGGGAATGAAGAGCGACCCCAAAAAAAGTCGCACAAAAAAATTATCTTACTTTTGTTCTTTTTAGTTGTAGGAGATATTTATCCTAATATATACATGTTTCCTTGGTCTACGTAGTGGAACATAAGTGTGTGCATAGTTTTAACTTAATAATGATAGAATTGTGTATTTCAATTAGCTTTGTGCATACATTGTACTTATAGATGTTGAATTATTTTTCATAGTAGCTTATATTAGCATTTACATGTAGATTTGAGAGATTTTTGTTAATTTTTATAATGGGTTATTTGAGAGATTTTTGCTAATTTTTATAATGGTTGAGATGGATAATTTAGGTACAAAATATATAGGTGTATATTACATTATATTATTATAAGAAACGTGATGCCTAAGAGAGGGGGTGAATTAGACAACTTAAAAATCTACTTCTAACAGTGGCCTCTAATTTTCACCTTAGCAAAACCTATGCGAATAAATAAACTAACTAAATGTGCAACTACGATTTTGCTAGGTGTGTTGCTATCTCTACCGTAAAAGAGTTACGTACCTTAGATTCCAATCCAATCAACTAGCCTATCAAACTAAGTTAGGAAAGTATGCACGCACCCAAAGTACATAATATAAACGCGGAAGGTAAAATGGCGATAGAGATGCAAACTCCCATCGACGACTTCGGTATTTTTACCGAGGTATCGAGAAGCTCACGCTTCCCCCTAGTCCTCGTTGGACCCCTCGCAAGGGCCAAGCTCTCGGTCGCCTAACTCCATGGATAGCCTTGGGCTTTCCCCACGCACAAATGGGTCTCCGATGTGCCTTCCGGCAAGCCTCTCCCGGACCGTTCCCCGCTGTCTTCACTATCAAGCTTCCGGCCATCAATGCAGGCCTGCAAATCTAGAAACAAAAAAAGCAAAAAGGGCAGCTATTATATGTTTGCACCTTGCAGTAATAATTCATCTCCAAATGAGGCAATGCAGAAGATACAAACTGAAAACAAATATCTTCAAGTACTACATAATATTATAGTCAATTACAGTCATGACTCATGAGCCATGATAAGCAAACCTAAGAAAAGGCCACTGAAAACTGAAGGATCTGAAAAAGTAGTCTTCTCCTATAACCATGTTGATATTGATATGACATAATGCAGGCAAATAAATCACAGTATAGCGAAGTAGGTAGCTAATATGTTGTTCCTGATTTATCTTGGGTAAGAGACAAAGATTAAGAACAAGTTGGGTAGAGGGAGAATAATTACCTTTTCATGTGCTGGAAGCACGAAAGGTTGTACAACCTTCATTGTCCATGATTTAGCTGAGTATATAGGTAGGCAGGCAAAGTGGATTGGACAGTGAGACCGGCAACCTGGTAATACTGGTAGGCACATAGGAAAATTGATGATGGCGTCCTTTGAAAGTAGGACAAATGGCCCCGTTCGCTTGGCTGAAATTGACTGAAAAAACAAGCCAAAGCTGAAATGTTGTGAGAGAAAAACACTGTTTCGGTTGAAAAAAGAAGCGGATTAAGCCGGCTTTTAAGGTAAACCGAACGGGAAAGGTAAAATCATCAGCCAATTTCACATGCTGGTAGGTACCTCTTGGCTATGATTTCCAGGAGACTGCGCCTAGAAACCTTGTCAACAACTTTAGAATAGGTAACAGACCCCTGCTGTTGTAGCCATGATACAGAAGTCAAAAAAGGAAACGAAGAAATGGAGTAAGTGATAAACTGAGTATATATTTTCAGGGGTTAGGGGGTAAGGAAACATGTTCGAAAAGAATCCATGTAGGAAAAGAAATATGAACATGCACAAACCCTATTGCAAGACAGAACCAAGAAACAAATTTAGCAGACCATGTTGTACCATTAATAACTAATAAGACGCCGACAACAGCAAAGATGAACCATTTCATCTGAACATTGAGAAAACCTAATGTATCATATTTTGGCAAAAGGGTTGGGCTAGTTATTTCACAGTAGAGGCAATATACTAAGTGTCGTGTATATATACTCAAGAGAAACTCAATATTGTCTATTACAAACTTTGACTCTCTAAAACGCTTTGCTAGGAAAAAAGAGTGTGGACAATACATGGCCTCAATAATTTTGCAGATGCACCGGTAGGCATTATGTGATATCTTGAAAGTTCTGTAAACTATAGTAAAGATGAATGTAACAGGAAGGATAAAAATATTTGAAGATCAGAGTAGAAGAAATCACATGTACGTCCGATTGGGAGGACTTGACAGGCTCCTTGGTCCTCAACAAACTTGCAGGTATCCTGGATACGAATAAAAACCAAGAAATGACCATAGATCATAGTAGGCAACCAAATCAGGCATACAAATTTCTGATAGAGTAGCAAGTATTTAGACTGAGAGAAGTCGATGGTGGGGAAAGCTGAAGAACCGAGCAAGGCACAAACGCTTACCTTGGAAGGAAAGGAAGACGATGCAACCAGGGAAGGCTGGCCATAAAAGGGACAAGGCGCACCGGCAATCCACCCTTGTCTATCCTCACCATCCATTTGGGAAATCTGTAGGACGCCACTATCCGCTACACCAAGAGAGACGGAACCACCCAGGCGTGGACAACGCGGCCTGAACTCAACCGCAGCATCACAGATCTAAGGGGGTGGGGGGTGGGGGACCGCTTGGTGGTGGCGTGCGGCAGCAAATTTGGGTCTAGGCCAAGAAGGTTGGGTAGGGTAGGGCTAAGGCCGAAGAGGAGGATGCGACAGTGAAAGAGGAGGGAGACACGGCGGCGAGCACTGAGTAGCAACTCCTGCGCAGAGGGCGGTGCACGGCGCCGAGGGATGATGCCGGCGGCGTTGATCCATGTGGTGGGGAATATGTTAACTGACCTCTTTTGAGCGGAGCCGTCGAGGAGTAGGGAAGGCGCAGGTGTGGTGGCCCTCGATGGGCCACAAATCCATAACCAGAGACTGCTGAAGGTCTGAAGGGGTTGGGCACGCCGGCACGGTACCTATACTCCGTAGAGCACAGGGCAGCAAACCGGATAAGCCCGTAGTCAATCAAGGAATGGACCGGTATTAGACAGTCAAAACTGCCACATGGCGAGATGGGATACGGTGAATCCACGCGGATGGGCCTGGCTGCTCTCCGTTTTATTTACGGTTGAAGATCATCTAACTAATGTCTTTGATGACCGTCTCACTACGTTGAAATCCTTTTGGTTGCTGAGGGAGGAAACCACTTACAAGGCCCTTCGTGTAGGGTTATCTAAAACTTTTAATCTTATTTATAGCAAGGATGTTCAAGTGGATGATAAAAACAGAACCACGCCACACTGTGGCAATGTCTTTTCTTCCCTTCTATGGTTTCTTAATCTCCTGTTGCCGATCGTGCCCATTTGCCTCTTCCACAGCAGCCACAAAAAGGCTTATAGGGGAACCGACATCAAGGTTACATTTATATTATTGTACATCACATACTTTTTGGAGATTTTGTCCTTTTTTACGAATGCACTGCTTTTAGAGGAGTGGTCAGACGGGGTTGTCCAACGTAGTCTTGTAGGATTGCTAGCTTGGAACAGAAGGCACAAAAGACCAAAATTCTTTCAATGCAAAGGTTTGCTTGACACATATTTTGGCTTCAAGCCATGTCGCTCGTCCAAAGATATTACAATGTTGGTTCGTGAACATGTTATGGCTGGATGGATGAGTCATATGACAGATATCGAGAGTTATTGGAGGTTCAGCGACAGCCAAGGCCAGTGGGCACTTGAGCGCAATGGCGGTGAAGAAATCCTTGGGTGGAGTATAGAGAAGCCATTCGACGAGAGCATCATTCTCTGGCATGTGGCCACAGAATTTTTCTTCCATATGAAGGGCACGTCTCATGATTTTGAATGTGCGAGGATGTGTAGACAAATCTCCAACTACATGATGCATCTATTGTTTGCTAATCCTGAGATGTTGTTGCCTGGCAGCAGAAGGAATTTGTTTACAGATGCTTATGATGAACTCGAGGCCATCCTCCAAGGTGATGATCTATCACTGCTGGACGAAAGAGGACTTACACTAAGGATAATTAACAAGGCAGAGTTACCAGAAGGTTTTCTTCGAGACTCATGGGTTCTTGCTCAAGAGTTGATGCAATTAGGTGATGAGAAGAAGATGTGGGAAGTAATCAAAGCCGTGTGGATTGAGATGCTCTGTTTTTCTGCTGGTAGATGCAGGGGTGCATGCCAAGAGCCTGGGCTCCGGTGGGGAGTCCCTGTCCATCGTCTCGCTCCTGATGTCGCATGCAGTACTGGAGACATATGCGGAGAGGCAACAGAGATTGCAGCTTCGGCTTCCCAAAGAGGAGAGAGTGAATATTGCAAAACAAAGAATACAAGGAGCTGCAAAGAACCAAGCTACTGGTGGCTCGTCGACTCCCCAAGGCATGGTTCCTGTGAAGGAAGAAGAGATTGCTACCACTCCATTGGCTTCTCTCTCTCTCTTTTTTTTTTTTTTTTTTTTTTTTTTTTTTTGGCAAACATGCACCGGGACGCAAGCTTTTAAAATAAATGGGCAACTAGAAGCTTTTAAAGAGGACTTGCACTAAAGATAATTAACAAGGCAGAGTTACCAGAAGGTTTCATTCAGGACTCATGGATTCTAGCTCAAGAGTTGATGCGATTTGGTGATGACAACAAGATGTGGGAAGTAATCAAAGATGTATGCATCGAGATGCTCTGTTTTTCTGCTGGTAGATGCAGGGGTTACCTGCATGCCAAAAGCCTTGGATCTGGTGGGGAGTTCCTCTCCTACATATCACTCCTAATGTCGCACGCAGGACTGGAGACGTATGCAGAGAGGCAACAGAGGGTGCAGCTACGGCTTCCCAAAGAGGAGAGAGCGAAAATTGCAGAAGAAGCTGCAAACAAGCAAGCTACTCCTGTGAGGGAAGAAGAGAATGCTACCACTCCATTGGCTTCTCAAGTCGATGGGCAACTAGTAAAACAACAAGAAGATGCTGCCTCTACATCGGCTTCAAGAGTCGAATGCGTTGCCCCCGCCCCTGTGATCAAGGTTGTTGTCTCGCCATAAGAGCAAACAGCAATGTGATGTCTCTTCTGTTTGTATATTCCTGTCAGACACGCTGACTGCAGCGTGCATGTAACATTCCATTCCATGTCTGGTCATTTTGTTTCAGATCTCAATAGTTGAGTTTGCAGTTTGAGCAGTCTAATGCTTCAGCCTTTCTTGATTTGAGTCGGTTGTTAGTAATTCTTGTCTAAGTTTGTTCTTTTGAATATGAGATGGCGAGTTTTAAGTGATCTTTTGGATGTTTGACTGAGCAATCGACTCATAGCATAATCGATAATCCAACTGAAACTTGCACATCTATGATCTATTTGACATCCACGAACACGTGGATTTGTTGGTGCCTTTCAACCTGCATCAGGATGCATCTCATTCTAAGGTCAACGCGTTCATTAGCTTGCTCAAGGGCTGATGCAGCGTCCAGCAGATGGTGGTGCTGATGACGATGGGAAGAAGATGTGGAAAGTAATCAAGGGCGTATGGGTCAAGATGCTCTGCTTCTCTGCAGGTAGATGCAGGGGTTTCCTACACGCCAAGAACCTTGCCTACGGCGGGGAGTACCTCGCCTACGTGGCGCTCCTCATGTCCAACGCGGGGCTGGAGACGTCCGCGGACAGGCAGCAGAGGATGCCGCTCGGCCTTTCCAAGGAGGAGAGGCTGCAACGAGCAAAGAGGACCGCCGCAGGCGCGGCTGTTGTGATCGAAGAAGAAAACTCTGCCGCCACTCCATCGACGGCTTCGGCCCAAGGTGAATGCACTACTGCCCCAGCTTTGGAGGTGGTGGTTGCTGAAGCAGTATAAGTGACTCGATGCTGCATACACATCTTACCTTCTTTCTTTGAAATTGTGTTCACCCTGTTCACCTTCCACGCATGAGCGTGACTTAGAACGTTGCCTTCTTTCTTTCGTCATATGTTTCCTTTTTGGGAACTGCTCCAGTACTCCTTAAAAAGAACTGCATGTATCTCAAAGCAACCTATTTAATTAGTTAACTTCTTTTCTTAGTTATAACATTTGGTCCTGCATGGGCGTGGACCTTCCAAGCCCAGATTAGTTCAGCCCAAATCCAGTCCACGGTAGCCCTGTGGACAGGGCGGAGGTGCCCACGCTTGCGTCCTCGACTGAGAGCTGAAGAGGCCTGTCAAGCAAGACGCTCCGCGCATGGCTCCTTGTGAATCGTACATACAGGCCTACAGGGTCTCCGTATACGTCGTGTATTGGTTGTACACGTGGGGTCTCCGGAGGAAGGCGTTCAAGGCTTGCGAGTTTGAACTCAGCGGAACGACGACACGCAGCATGCTGCAGCAAAGAACACAAATGAGGCGGCATCCAATCCAAGGTGCCTCTCCGTGGCTAGGATAAAAATAAATGGACTGGAATTGGTCTGGGCTTAGAAGGGCTAGGGGCCTAGGCCCAAGCGGGATCCAGATGTATTTTATATTATAAAGTGTTTAGTTAATTACATATGCTTTGAGATGCGTGCAATTTCTAGAAAGGAGGAGTACCGGAGCCCTTCCCTTTTTGGGATCTTAAAGATTGTATATTGTCGCTTGAAAGGCTCAAATTGACAATCATTAAGTAAGCTTCGCATTTTAAAATGGTGGGAGGAACAGACCGTTGGTCTCTCGCGTCGTCTCGGTCGCGAGGCGACTCGAGGGCGACCCAGCCCAGCCGTCGACCACCTCGTTCTCTCCGGCCAGCTTGGCCATTGCTGCCATGGACATTCGCCAGCAACAACCGTGGCGGGGGTAGCCAGCGGGCAGCACCCAAAAAAGCTCGCCCCCGGATGTTCCATTCTCCTTTCCCCAATCCAAAATCTTCCCTAAATCTCTCGATCTGTCAATACTTTGGTCAGATTCTTGGTACTTGTGGCCAGATCTGTGCTCGTGGGGGATGGATCCATGGAGGAGGAAGCCCTCGGCGGGGCTAGGCGCTCGGGTGACCAGGTGCCCTACGCTTGCCTCCACGGCCCCTGCTGGATGTTGTCACGATGGGGCATCGCCGGTCCCCTACGTGCTACTGATCGTGGTCGGCAAGTTCGGCTTGCTGCGCTGCGCTCTGCGTGGGCTTCCGCAAGCATATGGAATCTAGGTGAAAACCCTGCCTGGCTGCTACTCTAGGCTAGCGACGATGGCGCAAAATGGTGTCATATCCGGCCCAGGAGGCATCGCCGTAGATTCCAATTTCTGCTATGGCAGAAGCCTTTTAGAGGTTGGTGCATCAGTTGGGCAGGTCTCGGGTGAAAGCCCTTATGAACCTGGTACTCCAATAGTCGATGGCGGTGTATGTGGACGTCACTTTCCTTCTTGAAGCCATCGATACAAGCACACTTGCCCTCCTTTGTTGCTCATGTCCCCCCCGCGTGTCCTTATGCTGCTCTCCCTAGTTGCTCTCTCTTCACATCTTGTTTTTGGTCTAACTTCCCGTTTCGCACGCACACAGGACCGCCCCACACCGTCCGGATGACTCGCCCCCGCCCCCAGCTCAATCCCCACGCGGACGCATTGGGCGCCGATCACCTCCACCGCGTCGGACTCCTATGCTGAGGAATTGCACAGGCCTCTTCTGCACCGGCGCCGTGCATCCTGTGCCTCCTCCTCACATCACCGGCAGTGGCCTGCGCCTGCTCCACGTGTCGGTGGCCGCGGCCTGGCCCTGCCGTCCTCGATGACACCAACACCGGCGGTCTGCACTTGCAACATAAAATACTTGCTGCAACATACTGCTGAAACAGATGAAACATTTGGAATATACTCTTGCAACATATGTGTATAGCAACTGCAACATCCAGATAAAACAGTTGCAACATAAGTCTGAAACAGATAAAATATTTTGAATAGATGCTTGGAACATACCTCTGAAACACTTGCAACATCCCGATCTACTTTTGCAACATCCATATGAAACACTTGCAGCATACCTCTGAAATATCTGAAACACTTGAAACATATACATTTGCAACATATGATTTTAGCCCAACATCTCCTTGCTGTGGTCGGGCGTGGCAGCGGCCATAGCCTTTCTGGTGGGGAACTGAGGTAGTGGAAGCACCTCGATGCGGTGGGGGACGGGCGCAACGCGGCGTAGTTGTAACACCCCTGGTGTTATGAGCTTATTTAGCACCGCGATTTAGGCCTAAGCCAAATTTTCGAAACGAGTTTCTTGGATTTTTTATTTAAAACGTATTCGACGCGATACGCGAATCCTGTGTGACTTAGTTCGTAGACTCGAATCAACGCCCAAGTTAAATTACGCAGTGTATATAAATATTTAGGAATAGCGAACGGCGATGCCAGCGAGCGGTATGTTGTGTTAGATTAAGCATGAAAAGCAACTTTTATAAATAAAATAAAATCCATTAATAAATTGAACGGTATATATATATGCTCCTGTGTTTATTTTGAGAAGCACGTTCAGTTGAAAGGCCTTGGGTTTAGTTATTGACTTGCGAGTGAACGACTCCACAGCGATGACGGGACGTCTCCCTGCCTTGCTCCGTCGCTTGTCGTCAGTAGTGCGTTCCCCCTTGTTCAAAATCAATCAACTCCGGTTTATTAGCGTCGCGCCGCATCGTCGAGTTCCGTCGTCGTGCCACTGCTCCCTCTCCATCGCGTCCTTTCTCGGATGATCGCCTTTAAGGAAGTTGGCCGATCCGTGTAAATATCATCGCCCAGCTCATCCAGCTCACTCTCGCGTCGTGTCCTGGTCCAGCACCGCTGCAACGCTGTCTGCTTCTCGGCTGAGCCATGCCACTGATGTGTCTGCGCCTGCACATTGTCACTGCCGTTCAGTCGCCGCGCCAAGACAAGGCCAGGACGGGTCACAGCGACAAGGGTCACCTCCGTGTCACTGCTGCTGCTTTCGCTCTGCGCCAACACCATCTTTTTCCTCCTTGCGAGTGCGACTGGGCCCTGGAGTACTGCCGCTGTGGTCACGCAGTCCGTTGTTTCCCCTTTTCCCTTCGCGTATGTGCGCACGGCTCTGCATCGCCTCCTCTCCTCTGTACACAGCGGCGCCCTCCTTCTTCTTTCCGCGCGCGCGAGCCCCCACGCCCTCGCTGGACCGCAGTCCTAGCTTCGGCTCACTCTCCCCACTCTCTCTCTGCTTGCCTACTCGTCGGGCCGTGGAGGCCGCAGCGGCACCAGGTCGCCATGCCGAGCGACCCGCAGTAACCGAAGCACTTGCCCGACCGTGCCTTCCTCTTCATGTGCGCGCCGCCGCTGCAAAGCTGCCGTGCGCCGGGCACCCACCCCCCTCCTTTTCCTTCGCTATCGCGGTCGTGTGCGGCCACCATGCCCCCTGACCTCGCCGAGCCGCCGAGAACCGGAGCCGCCCCACCGAACGCGACCACGGTTTCCCCGCGCTGCTTTTCGGCGCCCTCGCACCGCCTGGCTGCTGGCCAGCCGGAGCCGCTCGCCTTCACGCCGTTGCCACCGTCCGTCCGATCGGAGCCGCCGCTGCCGATTTGCCGCCTTCCGCGGTTCGTGCGGGCAGGCTACCATGGGGCAGCTTGGGCCTTGCCGTGGTCGGGCCGTGGTCGCGCGAGTTCCCGGGCAACTCTCCGGCGGGTCTCCCGCCACCGCAGTGCCTTCCCGGCCGGGTTTGGTCACCGGCCGGAGCTCCTCTCCGCTGGTGCTCTGTTGGGGGAAGATGAAGAGGTGGGTAGAAGGGTAAGAGTCCAAGAAGAAGCATTATACAAGGTCTTATTTGCAAAATATGTGGCTCGTCTGAATAGTGTCTAGTGTACCGCGAGTTGATTTAGGGAAAGTGCAGGGGTCGTTTTGCTAATGTGCCGCGCCATCAGCTGCCTGGGCCGGCCTGCTACCGTTATTCCTACGCCTGGGCCACTGCCGGCTTGGCTGGGCCGCGAGCGCGACTGGGCCGCGAGCGCTGCGCCCCGCCTGGGCCACTGCTTGCCGATGGGCCGTCTGCTTGGCTGAATGGGCTGCGGGTGCATGGGCCTCTTGGCCGCCCGCGTGGGCCATGCTGGCCGAGGCCGGCCCGAGTGCCCATCTCTTTTCTAAGTTTTTGTTTAAATGGCCGAAACTTGTAAAATCGATATAAAATGGTATAGGAGGTCAAAAATTATTAAACCAGTTTTGTTGGGTCTCTAAAATTAGGATCTACCTATTAGTACATTTTGTGCACATAGTTCGATAATATTTTTGGGAGCTATATAATTAATCTAAGATACTTAATATTGCAAAAATATAAACTTGTATGGATTTTCGTGATAAATTGGTAATATGGTTAAATCTAAAATTTGTACAGTAGGTTCCTAGCAATACTAGGTACTCGCTGTAGTTCTTGTAGCACCAGAATAATTAGTTTGCTACATAGATAACGATGCTCTAATTCGAATAATGATTAAATCGATAGGATGAAATAAAGAAACAACTCGGGTATGTAACTAAAATATTTGTTGGGAAATGATGGCTTATTCGACAACATGGGTGCGTAGACCAACGTTAGAGCTATCTCATTAGCTCGTGAGGCGTGATCGAATTTCTAAGCATTTCGGCTATCGTTGATTATTTACATTTATGCATTTGCATCAATGCATATCATATAGGTACGATGTTGGATCAACGAATCAATTGAAGGATGATTGGGAATCTGAAGATGGTGTAATGGTATTTTCTCCAGGAGATGATGCAATGGGCCTTCTATCCAGTTGATGGTGGATGATCTGAAGATGCAGATACTAACTTTTTAATATATCTTACCCAGGCAAGCCCCGGTGCATAACCCCTACTTTTCTGCAGTTTAAATTATATTTGTGCATTAAGTTTTAAGGAGTTGAATAAAACCCACTTGCATATATATCTTTATTCTATGAGTCTTACTAGTATGATAGGATCGTGTAGAATGCTATGCTACAGGACTCCAGTAGAAGTCGAGTGATTGCCTGTCACTCGCGAGAGATAGGAAATATATTACTGTATTATTATCACTTGGAAAACATAAATGGTGGAAAGGAAAATGGTGACCGGGCAGGGATATAGTTTGGGTATTGGTGGGTGTAAGAAGTTGTGTCGCCGCGGATGCGGGTCATAGCTTGGTTACACCGTTTTTCCTTGTCTGGTCGGTTAAGGACCGGTCGTTGCATAAGCCATCGAGGCAAGTCACAGACTTATTATCCCGAGCACATACTTGGGTATGGGCGCTTGGAAGACTTGTTGCTCTCTTGTCGCGGATCCGGCTCTTTCCGGACCGACTGTCAGGGTTTTATTTTGGTGGAGGAGGTCCTTGCACTGCACTGAGTCCGGGACTCAGGGGCGGGGGCTTGGAGTCCCAGTTTGGACGGGGACCTGGACACCCGGGACAGGAGAGTGATGGGTTGGTCCTGCTTTTGTCCGGGGTACAAGCGGGGCGTGTGTTTTCGGGGTACCTAGCTTGGGGCATTGATTCGTGAATCGCCGGGCGATCCGGTACGGCTTGCTTCGTGTTTAGCACCGTAGTAAGAACTGAAAGATGAAAGATGGAATGGAAAAGGAAGTCTGATTGCTTACCACCTGCTTGAAAGTAGTACAGGTGCTTACATAGAATGGTTAGTTAATGAACCGATGCGGCTATTAATAAAAATCGAATATAAGGACGCACGCTTAATAATGCTTCCTGCAACTGCAATAAACCCACAAGCCAGATTACCTTGCATATCCTTGGAGTCTTTTTCTTTCCTCCTGTCGGGTAAGTCTTGCTGAGTACAATTGAGTACTCAGGGTTTTATTTCCCCTGTTGCAGGTGACAGGTGGATGCTAGAGCAGACACTTGTGTGTGGATTCCTCCTGGTGGGCTTAGCAAGGATTTCCTTTACGCTACGATCGTAGTTGTTATTTATCACTCTCACCAAATGCTTTTATAAATGAAAGTTTATAACATGTTGTCATAGTTCATATATCAACACTTCATCATGTCATGAATAGATATTCATTTCCGCTATAATACTGATCACATGTTTATATTCCGTTGTTCAATTAAATTGTTATAACTCTGATAATATGATTTCATTCCGCTGTTATAATAATAAATGTTATACTATGATGTTGTATTAAAAATGATGTAAGAAATGGTTAAGAATGATGTAAGCTTTATTCTCTCATTTGTGATCCTGATGACGAAAATGTGGATCTTCGGGTTCTCCCCTGGGGTGTGCCCGACGGAACCGAGTAATTTAGTGTTCTCCCTCGAGTGCTTAGTGTCTAATGGAAGACAAGCACTCCTATGAGGCATTAGATTAGGCGGTTCTACCACAGTAGTGGTGCGGCAGGGGATGGAGCGCGGCGCGGCGATGGACGTGGCATGGCGCTGGATGGGGGCGCGGCGAGGGATGGAGCGCGGCACGAGATGGGGGAGGCGCGTGGCGGGGGAAGACGACGGCAGTGAGACGGAGTTGGGCGGGTGGTGTCCGGACTAAAAGGCGCCTGCATCTAAGCATTATGGAAAAAAATAGAGGGTAGGGTACCTTAGGACCGTGCGAGGGATTGGGAGATGGCTTTCATTCCGAAGGTGAGCACCCTTCAGAGAAACGCCACGCAAAAGAAATGATAAACGTTGATAAAAGAAAAAAGAAGAAAAAATAACGTAGTGTCCCTTCCGCGCGCCAAACCTTTTTTTATATAAAAAAGTCTGCAAAGTCTTTCTGCCGGCTATCCCAATTTTTTATAATTTGGCCCTATTATTGAAGAAAATTTACGTTTGGTCATTTGTGAGACGTAAACTCATCTTTGGACCCTGGGGGTCGGCGCCAGGACTCATGGCACCGAGGTAATACGTCTCAGCACCACAGATCTTGGCTCCGAGGTGTCTGGCCGTGCACAACAGAGCATCCTAGGTGACGTTGATGTGGCCGGTACCTCGATGCCAGAATACATGGCTCCGAGCTCGGCGCCATAGATCTTGGCGCCGACCTCGGAGCCGTTAGATGATGTGCTGCGACGGAGGTGATGAGACGTGCAAGCGGTAGCAGGCACACACACCACACACTGCTCTCCTCTCCTCCCCTCTGACACACCACACATCCATAAAGTAAATTGTCTAATCTGATCTGGGTAGCCAAGTCAAAACTGGAGGGGTAACTTTCATGAACCAAGCAATATCGCATCAGCAACAACTCCATTCCAGATTGAAGTAACCGTAGGACCGATCCTCCTGGCGTGGAGCATCTGATCTTACACGCGCAGTACAATACCCTCGGCGCGCGGCTTGTCGTGCGTGGTTCTCTGATGCTCAGATGCACTGCCGTTGGACCATCCACATATCATATCCAAGTCTAGCTAGATCTGTGTCAGCAATAGGCAGGAAGTAGAAGCAATTTGGGTAAGGATCAAACGAACAACATAGAAATCAGGCGAGAAGGAGAGGCCGGAAGGAGGAGTGCTTAGAGTTTAGAGTCTGTTTACAAGATTCATCATCCTCCTCTCTCTCGCTCCTCGCATCTCTTTTACATGGCTTTCGCCCGAAGGTGCTCGCAGGCACAGTCACAGCCAATTCGCGCCAGCCAGACGCACGTTGGGCCGGCGAACGCATTTCCCAGTCCGTGGCACCTGGGCCGCTTCTTCTGAAGTCTCCACCGTAGATGGGCCGCTAACAACCCCCGGTCCTTGGAAGCCTACTTGTCCCCAAGCAGGAGCTCTGGGAAATGCTTGACGTAGCTGCAACAAATTCTCCTAGGTTGCCATGTCCGACGGCCAGCCAGACCAGAGGATGAGGCCTTGCTCCACCAAACCTTTAGCAGTAGGCATGACCCGACGCTGCAAAACTTCCATAGGAACCCAAGGCAACTAAATGTCAGCTGGTAGAGAAGGAGATACCTAGGCTTGAGGGAGAACTGCAGCTTTCAATTGGGACACATGAAACACTGGGTGGATTACAGCAGAACTGGGCAAAAGCAACCTATAAGCCACCTGACCAATGCGTTCCAGGATCGAGAATGGACCATAAAACTTAAAAGACAACTTCTGATTAGCTCGAGGGGCCAGCGAAGACTGAACATAAGGTTGCAACTTGATAAACACCATATCACCAACACTAAATTGTCGTTCAGATCGCTTCTTGTCAGCTTGACGCTTCATACGTTGTTTGGCTCGGGCTAAGTGCTGATGGATCAGATCAGTCATGACTTGACGATCTTGAAGCCAAGAGGACAGTTCAGGTATAGCCACATCCTCTAGGACAGAGATGCCAAAATGACGAGGTGGATAGCCATAAAGAGCTTCAAAAGGAGAACAACCAAGTGCAGAGTGAGGGGAAGCATTGTACCAGAATTCCGCCAAAGCAATCCAAGAAGACCATTTGGCCAGGCATGCATTGACAAAGCAACGTAAGAAGGTCTCCAGGGTCTGATTGAGGCACTCAATCTGACCATCAGACTGAGGGTGGTAACTGGAGCTCATCTGCAAGGAAATATCGGCCAAACGGAATAGCTCACGCCATAATTGATTGGTAAAAATACGATCCCTATCAGAGATAATGGCAGTGGACAGACCATGCAGGCGATAAACATTGTTGAGAAAGAGCTTGGCTACCACAGCAGCTATAAACGGATGGAGCAAGGGCAGGAAATGGCCATACTTGGTGAAGGAATCTACCACAACGAGAATACAGTTAACATTACCAGAGCGGGGCAGTCCCTCAATGAAATCCAGAGATATGGTGTGCCAAGCAGCGACAGGTACTGGCAGAGGTTGAAGAAGGCTAGGCAACCGACTTCGATCTGGCTTAGCTTGTTGGCAAGTAATACAAGCGTGAACGAAGTCTCGTGTAGCTGATTTCATGCCACGCCACTGGAATAGCTGCTTCAACCGAGTATAGGTTGCCGGAAATCCAGAGTGACCCCCCAAAGCACTGGCATGGATGGCATGGAGAATTCTGTGCTGTAGTGTCTTGTTGTCTCCAATCCAAATACGTGTTCCCTAGCGTAGGACACCGTCTCATAGAGAAAACCCTGGCACGGCTGCAGAATCAATGGTGAGTTTGGCTATCATCTCGGATGAGATAGGATCAGCTGCATAACCTGACACCACCTCGTGGATCCAAGTAGGGGCAACCACAGAAATAGCAGCACATGACGAATCATGGAGGCTCTTGCGAGACAAGGCATCAGCTACATGGTTGGCAGCACCCGGCTTGTATACAATGCGAAACTAGAGACCAATGAGCTTAGAAAAGAGCTTCTGCTGCCATGATGTATGCAAACGCTAGTCAGTAAGCTGGACAAGGCTTTGCTGATCAGTAAAAATGGTGAATTCAGCATGTTGTAGATAAGAACGCCATTGCTGAACTACCATCAACACAGCCATGTATTCCTTCTCATAAGTACTGAGGCCACGAGAACGGGTTCCCAAGGCCTTGCTGAGAAACACCAAGGGATGACCCTACTGAGTAAGAACAACACCAATACCACTAGCACTAGCATCTGTCTCAATGCTAAATGGCTTGGAGAAATCAGGCAAAGCAAGAACTGGTGAAGAATTCAGGGCTTGCTTGAGAGCTTGGAATGACTGATCATGAGAAGCAGTCTAGATAAACAAGGTGTTCTTTTTTAGCAGCTCAGTCAACGGTTTTGCAATAACACCAAAATTGCGGAAATACCCCGCTAAACCCAAGAAACTACGCAAATCCTTAACTGACTGGGGAGTACTCCAATTGACCACAGCCGCTACTTTCTGAGGATCAGTGGTAACCCCTGTTGGAGTAATGACATGGCCGAGATAGGCAATACTTTGCTTGGCGAACTCACATTTAGTCAGTTTGATCTTCCAGTCATGAACTTGAAGCTGCTGAAAAACCAACTGTAGGTGGTGAAGGTGTTCCTCATAAGATGGACTGAAGATCAAGATATCATCGAAGAAAACCAAAACAAATTTCCAAAGAAAAGGAGCCAAAGTGGAATTCATAGCATCTTGAAATGTTCTAGGTGCTCCCGTAAGACCAAACGGCATGACTCTGAACTCAAACTGTCCAAAATGAGTTTGAAATGCGGTTTTGAACTCTTCACCGGGCTTCAACCGAATCTGATGGAAACCTGAGCGCAAATCGAGTTTAGAAAACCAACAAGCTCCAGCCAACTCATCTAGAAGCTCATCAATTATGGGTACTGGGTATTTGCTTTTGGCTGTGATAGCATTCAACTGCCGGTAATCGACACAAAACCTCCATGTATTGTCCTTTTTCTGACCAATAGTATAGCCGAAGAGAATGGGCTAGTACTCTTTTGAATAATACCTGAGGCCAACATCTCCTTGACTTGTTTCTCCACCTCATCCTTGATAGCTGGGGAGAAACGGTAAGGACGAGAAGAGAACGGAGCTGCACTAGGCACTAGGGGAATGGAATGATCACAGTTGCGAGAAGGAGGCAACTGATTGGGCGGATCAAACAACCCAGAGTAATCTTGTATCAATTGCTGAACTTCGATAGGGTAAGCTGGAGGATCAGAAAGCTGCTGATGATCAAGAGAGCATAACTGCAAAACTGCTCCAGCTGACAAATCTGGCAGAATACCGACTAACTGAACAATATTGCCCTGATGTTGGAGCTAAATCCATTTTTGACCCCAATGGACTGCCATCGGACTATGGGCTTCCAACCAATCCAAACCCAAGATCATATCATAAGAGGTCAATGGAAGAACCTTCAAGTTTGAAGAAAACTGGCAACCTTGGATAGACCAACTGGCATCAGGAATGTGTGAAGCACAAGTGAGTACATGCCCATTTGCGACCTGGACTAACAAGGGAGGAGATAACTGTCGCAGAGTTGGAAATGCCGAAGCAACAACTGAGCTGATAAAGGTATGTGAACTACCCGAATCAAGCAGAATTTTAACATGCTGATCACCAAGGAGCCCCCAAAAACACATAGTGCGCGGTTGAACCATACCAGTTACTACTGCCACTGATAAAGAGAGAAACAACTGCTCTGGTTCCGCTTCCTGAACTGAATCCGCAGCTTCAATAGGAGTGGCTTCACGAAAAACATCCAACAGCTCTTGGACGACATGTAGTTGGACGGCAGCAGGGCATTGATGATCACGACTCCATTTACCACCACACCTCATACAGAGGCCTTGAGCATGCTAGGTTGCGTGGAGAGCGGACCAGCGCTCATCCAAGGTCGGCCCACGCCCAGCATCCACAACCGGCTTCACCTCGGCAGCCGGAAGGGCAAGACGGGGTGGTGGTGGAGGAAGTGGAAGCGCCCGCGGAGCGTACGGGCGGGGCCCCGCCAGATGTTCCACACAGCGGAAGTCCCTCTTCTTGGCTGGATCAGCCACCTCCTCCTGCAATTTAGCAAGAAGGCAAGCAGTATCCAAATTTTGGGGACGATGCAAAGCCACTACAACTCGAATATAATCTTTCAAACCATCAACAAATCTCATAGCATAGTAGAGAGGGTCTGTGGTACCACCATAAGCTGATAAATCATCAACGATAGCAACAAATTGGTCTATGTACTCTTGAACAGAACTAGTTTGACGGATTTGGAAGAGTTGTCTAAGCAAAAGCTCATGCTCATCCTGGCCAAAACGATCAAGGATCAAGCGAGTAAAAATAGGCCAAGTAGCGGACTGGAGCTAGGATTCAACAGAAGGGTACCAACGCTTAGCGGCGTGCGTGAAATGCATTTTAGTGACCCTAACCCACATGTGAGGTTCAGTACCATATAGATCAAAGTAATCCTTGCATTAACTAAGCCAGTATTTAGGTTGGGATCCGTCAAACTTAGGAAAATCAAATTTAGGAAGTTTTGGTGGCTGGAACCCATTATGCCCCACCCCGGTGGTACCACTACGCACTCCCGGATCATCAGTAGACTGGAAAACAGATCTCGGAGAGGGAGGATTAGGGAATGGTGGCATACCCTTGACCGGGGAATGAATCAGGGTAGAAACTACCCCAAATCCACTCTCCCGGTGGTGATTGTCAACGCAATGCCCATTGGGCAGATTAGCTGGAGCGTTGACCAATGGACACTCGACAGCTGACGGGGCGGCGACGAAGATACCCGGCGTAGTAGCCGGTTGCTCCAGAATCGCCCTCTCCCAGTTGCGAGAGATCTTTGACACCTCCAACTTGGACTTCGAGATGTCGAGCTTCATGTCATCAACGAGGCCTTCAATCGACGGCCGCCACTCATCGAGCGACGCGGTGACCTTCTCCAGAGCCGCCATGCGCCCCTCCTGCGCCTGCTCGAAGTCCCGGATCTAGCGAGAGAGGCGCGTTTCCTGATCCGCAAAACGCGAATCCCACTTCTGGTCATGCTTGTTGAATCGGCGGTTGATCTCTTCGAGGATGATTTTGGTCTCCAGATTCATGATTCCCAGTCGGTGCTGTCGTCGGGTGAAGTGGTCGTGGGCTAAAGGTTGGGAAGGATCCAGATCTGCCGCAACCACAAGTTGATTCAAGCGGAGAAGGGAATTATGGCGACCAAATTCCTAGCAGCAGCTCATTGCTAGAAACGAGATCGAGCCAACCGGATCACTTGCTCAAATCAACCGATGGAGGAAAAAGCGGATCGATGTGGAAACCCCAAAATCGGTGTCTCTGATACCAATTGTCAGCAATAGACAGGAAGTAGAAGCAATTTGGATAAGGATCAGACGAACAACATAGAAATCAGACGAGAAGGAGAGGCCGGAAGGAGGAGTGCTTAGAGTTTAGTCTGTTTACAAGATTCATCATCCTCCTCTCTCTCTCTCTCTCTCTCTCGCGTCTCTTTTACACGGCTTTCGTCCGAAGGTGCTCGCAGGCACAGTCACAGCCAATCCGCGCCAGCCAAACGCACGTTGGGCCGGCGAACGCATTTCCCAGTCCGTGGCACCTGGGCCGCTTCTTCTGAAGTCTCCACCGTAGATGGACCGCTAACAATCTGGCTAAAGCCGTCGCTAGCGCATGTGTGCCCGCGTGGATCGCGCCGATCTCGTGGTGCACTAGAATATATATATATATATGGCTTTTCCTGGCGGCTGGCGCTGGATGGAGATGGAGTATGGAGAGGCGAGTGTTGCTCACGCTTCTGCAACTCACTAGTGCTTCTGGCGTTACTACGCTGTTTGGTTTGGTTGTTGCCAGAATGCCAGTTGCTACCCACTAGTCTTCTGGCGTTACTGCACTGCAGCTACCACGGTGGCGGGCCCTGTGTACGGGTAGCAACTTTGGATTCTCTGAGCAATGTGGAACGTGTCTGCCTCTACCTACTGCCTTTGCTGCTGACCTTTGGCCTAGCCTAATCGTACAAAATATATATTAAAAAATATTAATATTTATGTTACATAATTGGTATATTTGGTAAAATATTTGGATCTAGTTTTTAATAAATTTATTTGGAGCTACAAATATTGCACGTATTTTGTTAAATTTGCGGCACGAAAACCTAAAGCGCGAGATAATTTGAGACGAGTAGGAGCTAGATGATTTAACGCTACAGCTCTCCACCTGTAGGGGCAAAAGCACCATGCACCGAGTGCACGCATGGTGGCAGACTGGCAGGCACCTGCCGTCCGTGTCAGAGGGGAGGAGAGAAGAACGGTATGTGGTGTGTTGGCCTGCTACCGCTTGCACGTCTCATCACCTCCGTCGCAGCACATCATCTGACGGCTCCGAGGTCGGCGCCAAGATCTGTGGCGCTGAGCTCAGAGCCATGTATTCTAGCGCCGAGGTACCGGCCACGTCAACGCCATCTAGGATGCCCTGCTGTGCACGGCCAGGCACCTCGGAGCCAAGATCTGTGGCGCCGAGACGTGTTACCTCGGCACCATGAGTCCTAACGTCGACCCTTAGGATCTAAAGATGAGTTTACGTCTAATAGAAGGCTAAACGTAAATTTTCTTTAAAATAAACCAAATTATAAAAAATTGGGCCAGCTAGCGATCGATATAATATGCAATCCCAATCCTAATGGATGCGTGTTGAATCCGGCCTGATTAGAATATATAATCAGGTGATCACCTTTGTCCTTTTTGAAAGTGAGCCGCTGCAGGAGCAAAGAGTGAGGTGAAAGATGACCTTTTTTATAAAAAAAAAAGTGGAAAAAAAATGGCAGTCGACAATCAGCCTGTTCGGGAGGCCGTATCGTATCGTGGATTATTTACTGCTGGCTGGTTTGGTGTGAGAGAAAAACATTGTTTCTGGCTGGAAATTTACGATCGTTTACGAGCAAGCGAACAAGCTGAATGATCGAAGAAAGGATACTAGGATGACGATCTCCCCATTGAATAGGGCACTGGCAGGCAGCTGTCCATTAAGAAATATCTCCATGCCCTTTGAGTGTTAAAACTGTTGCTAGATAGCGGCCCCCCAACCCCAATTTTGGTGCATCGTCGATTTGCATTCTGCCAACACACGTGGGAAGTTCGTGCAAAATGAAAAAAATGAAAAAAAAAAAAACACGTGGGAAGTCGGTATATCTGCAGAGGCCGCACTTACTACAGACACCACACAAGCATGCATGTGATTCACACGTCCATTTCGCCAAGGCGATACATTTGCTCTACAGCCAGCAGCAAACTCGCTCTATAAATAGATACCAACTAGAGTGATGATGGATACATAGCAAGCTGCACGATTTGTTCTAGCAAGTAGCAGCAGACCTAGTTATCAACGAGTTAGCTAGCTAGGCCCTGAGGATATGGATCCAACAGGTGTTGCTGCAGCCGCCGATGTCACTGGCACCGGTACTTCCCAACCCTGCGCGTGGGGTGACTTCTCTGTGACTTACACCCTTCCTCCCTCACAGGTAATATAATAGTATATCAATATATATATGCACAGTTAATAAGATATAATATACATACAGGGGGTGTGTTTGAGACGGCTCCACTCCATGTTTTTCAGCTTCGCCCTATGTTTTTAAGCTAAACAGGTTCAGCTCCACGCAACGCTGCTCTAAGAAAAAAAGATGGAGTTGTGAGAGCACCTAGAGGTGCTTCAAGAACTCTAAGTTTTTTATAGAGCTGCTCTACGGTAAAGTTTGTGGAGCAAAGTTCGTAGAGCAGTCCAAAACAGCCCTATAGTATAGTGTTCTTTTCTTAGATCCGGTCCTCTCTGGTGCCTCAATGCATAGAAGGCACAATAAACGAAACAACCACCCTCAATACATGGTTTTATTCTATTATTTCCATACATACATATTTATCTATTCTTCTATCTCTTTTTAAAAACGTTGTCATATCATAAAGGAATGTTTATATGGTAACTAATGCATGCAAACAATGCATGCATACATACATACATACATACATACATATACACACACGTAGCTAATGCATGCAAACAATACAAGCAGAGGTCCGAAGAGTGGATGAGAGAGAGGGCAGATGAGCTCAAGGGGAAAGTGCGGCAGATGTTCGTGGGCGGCACAACCATGAGCACAGCTGACATGTTGCGTTTGGTGGACACCCTTGAACGCCTTGGCATAGACAAGCATTTCCAGGAGGAGATCGGCGTGGCGCTAAGCCGTATCCACACTAGTGGTGAAGAGCAGGACAGCTCCAACGATCTGCATGTTGTCGCGCTCAAGTTCTGTCTGCTTAGACAACATGGCTTCTGGGTATCAACAGGTATACATATATATAGGAAACTATAAGCTATGAGTAATGCTAACCAAGAATCAATTAATGAGGTTATATGCATCATTGCATACATACAGATGTGTTTGACAAATTCAGAGATGACACGGGCAATTTCAGCAAGGATTTGGCAACCGATCCCATGGGACTGCTTAGCCTGTACAACGCGGCTCACATGGCGGTCCCGGGTGAGGCAGCCCTAGACGAGATCGCTGCTTTTGCTAGGCGCCACCTTGAGCTCGCAAAACCCAAGCTCAGGTCACCTATGGCAGAGCAGGTGTCCCGCGCCTTGGAGATCCCACGCCCTCGGTTCATGCGGCGACTTGAGGCCATGCACTACGTCACTGAGTACGAGCAAGAAGAGGCGCACAACACCGCAATTCTCGAGCTGGCGAAGCTGGAATTTAACATACTCAGGTCTCTCCACCTCAAGGAGCTCAAGGAAATCTCCTTGTAAGTACACACATACACATAGACACACTTATATATATGCATAATACCAGCAATGATTCTTCTACCCTTTGAAGAATAGTCATGTGTTTATGTGTATATATTATCTTGGTTGAAATGAAATTTGTAATTTCATATGAGAATTAGGTGGTGGAGTGATCTTTACAACGATGTGAAGCTTACCTATGCTCGGAATCGCATCGTGGAGACATACTTGTACACCTGTGGAGTGTTCCATGAGGAGGAGAACTCTCGCGCACGACTAATGCTCGCCAAGGGGTTTGCACTTTTGAGCCTACTTGATGACACCTACGATACTCACGCCACCTTCAAGGAGTGCCAGATATTGACTGAAGCTATACAAAGGCACGATTGTTTTCATTGCTTCATTTCTCGCTAGCTAATACATATATATCCTCGTTGAACTAACTAATTTCTATGCAGATGGGATGAAAGTTGTGCTCCTATTCTACCAGAATACCTGCGCATGTTCTATGTCAAAATGCTGAGCAATCTCAGTGAATTTGAGGACAATTTGGAACCATGGGAGAAGTACCGCATGACTTATATCAAAGAAATGGTACTCCAATGCTCATCACAATTTGTAGTAGCTACTCCCTCCATTCCAAATTATAAGACATTTTGACTTTTTTACGTTATTATGTATCTAGACATGGTGTATATCTAAGTATATAGAAAAATCTATGCATGTAGAAAAAACAAAACGTCTTATAATTTAGAATGGAGGGAGAACTAATTAAATATCATGTCTACTTTAGCGTTAAGAGCTATATATTGGGACTTCTGTTTAATCTTATTATATTGTTACATTCTAATTTCATATAATGTCTTTTTATGATGATGTAATAACGAATTTCTTTAACTGTTCAGTTCAAATTGCAGTCCAAAAAATACCTTAAGGAGGCTGAATGGTTCAGCAAAAACTATACTCCAAGCTTCAAAGAGCATGTAGATGTGTCCGTTATATCGACAGGTGTGCCGATGCTGTTCCTGGTGGCGCTCATGGGTGCAGGTAAACTGGCAACCAAAGAAGCGTTCGACTGGGCGCTCCACATACCTGACATGGTGCGTGGGTGTGCAGAGACCGGCCGCTTCCTCAATGACATTTCTTCTTATTTCAAGGTATCGTTGCATTTGAATATTCGATTGAAATAGTATATATATGCCAGCCACTACTAAAATATTTGCTAGGCACTAGTAAAATGTACTAACACAGTCTCAGTTAAGACAAGAAAGGCCTCACCTATTATGTGTGCAATCAAACTTTAACCAGTTATAAAATTACTTCAAAATTAATGGCACAGTTGATTCGTGCATACATAGGTATAATATTGTAAGAATAGTTATTTTGTTTTACTTATTAGTGTCTATATGAGATCAACTTTATTATAACATGCATGCATACATGTTTGCACAGCCAAGGAGTAGCAAGATGGATGCGGCTAGCTCATTTGAGTGCTACATGAAGGAACATAGCATGACGCCAAGCGATGCAGTGGCGGCATTTGCCACAATGGTGGAGCACGCATGGAGGAGGATCAACCAGGGGTGTATGGAGTTGGACCGCGGAATACTACCAGCGGCGCAGCTAGCGGTGAACATGACAAGAATGAACGAGGTGTTGTACCTTCATGGCAGGGACGCCTACACCTCCAGTGATTTCCTCAGGGAAACTGCTGCTTCCTTGTTCCTGAAGGATTTTCCTATTTAAGCTTATTCTTTGCTTGAAATAATTGGTGTGAACAAGATATATACACACCCATCAGTGTTGCATCTGCTATATATCGGCACTAGTAATGAATAAAGGTTCTAGGCTTTAATTGTTGAGACGAATATACCCTAGCAATGACATTTAATTGTTGTGTGATGTTGTCGGCAATGTAGCCTCTTGTGGTTTATGAAACATGCATTCATCTCAAAACTCATTTGCAAAGACAAGTTCGGTTCTATAGTGCCCAAGTGAACTGGGAATCTTAGCAACTGACTCATGAACAGAGCCCCAAACCAGACACACAAGAACTGAATTATTCAGATAAAGTATGACACTCCATGCCAAAACTAGCCCAAGCATACTACCATACCATAGCCATCAAGCCAGGTAGCAATCCATTAACCATAGCTCAAGACTAGAACCTCTATTTCACAGAATAACTCAAATATAGATCATGTCATGTCTTAAAAAAAATTCAGACTCATTCCAAATAACTAGGCTTATCAAGAGAGAATATAGAGTTCGGTCGAAAACATTGCACAACCTTGCATCTTGCTCAAAGGCTGACATAATGATGATGGCTCCTAAAATGTTCAGAAAAGATGTATCGGAGATTAAGAGATATTCTGACATATACAGAATCAAATTAAAGACACGTACAGCTCTATCTACCGCAGGAACTTGTCAATGCAAGAACTCAGAACTCCATATATATAGACTTCTGACAGAAGGAAATACACAAACTCAGATTGAACTCCATACTGCATAATTACACTGCTCAAATTGTTGGATCAGTCAACATAACGATATATATGTTTTTCAGATGAGGAAGAGCAGCAGACTATTTAAGAGATTATTGACTGCAACACTGGACTGCTACCTGAGAATAACATTTCAGCTAATGGCAAAAATATGTAAACTACTAACTAGGAACTAGTACGAACGTACAATAGTTCCTGAACATGTAAATTACTACCATGATTCCCATCATCATAACTGCTCCCTCAACTTGCCACATGCATATGAAACACTCAACTGCAGTTCAGTTCTGATAATATTCCAGCAATTACACATGAGCTACTCACATGATGCAGTTCAGAAATAACCCATCACAAGCTTCCAAACAATTATATGCTTGGTTAGCAAGTATTCAGTAGTTCATTACTATCAAACTCAAGAAAGTTGATCAAAACAACAGTGCAGCCTACCTGAATGTGGTTGCTGATACTATTGGCAGTGAGGGACAATCATCTCAGGCAAACAACATGACAATAAATTTATTTTCGAGAACACGACTTCATGCGTATTTCATTAAGAAGGGAGCCGAAAGAACGGCATACACGACGCATCTATGAGATCTTGGGAGATCACATAGTGCTGGCAGAGAGAGTGGTTAGGAACCTAAACCGAGACCACCCACCACAAACCTAACCGACTACATGAGGGTGTCCATCACGCACTCTGCAGCAACTGCATGAGGGGGAGCCCAAAGCGACGTCGGCAGCAAAGCATCCGCCCAAGCGCAAGCGGCCATGCATCCGCTACGAAGAACCAAACGACTGCGGCAACACCAAACACCAGGCTGGACAGACCAAGGTGGAGAGTAAGCTAAAGCACACGCAGGCGCAGCACAGCGAGGAGCCACTTCGACAGGAGAAGCGAAATGACAACAGAAGTGCCCCAGTGAAGCCTCAAAGAAGGGGATGACATCCGCAGGCGCCAACGACGCTGGAAGGAATGCACAAGATGCACTTTCGTCCCAAAGCCGCCCCCGACGACACACGCGGCGACGGCAATAGCCGGAGGTGAGGCGAGGACGGGGTGGCCCTAGGGCGCCGGCGAGGAGACCCCCGAGTCGCCCTTAGGAGTGCTCCACATGACAATAAATATATGCTCAGCTGAAAAAGGAAGCAGCTGATGGTTAAACTGCAATCCAGCGAGACCAAAGGTCTGGCTGGCCATTAACCGGTTGTGATGGTAAGATTATACAACCGGTTTTTCACTATACCTGTGACCTTCTATGATGATCTGGTTATGTCAATAAACATGGAAATTACGTTACATCCAAAACCTATAGTGCTTGTGTGATGAAAATTCATTCATCACCTATCATGCGTGTTAAATCATGTTATGCCACTAAAACGCGTTTCTTTCCATAATAGATGAAGTGACAATACTCCTATCGTCATTAGGTTACGATGCTTGTTTTCAGCATTATCATGTCGAAAAGACATCACAAAATGTATTATAATTTGAAATGGAGGGAGTACCTTGCAAAGACAAAAGTACGATACCTCTAGCGATAGAAGTGTGGCACCAACAAGTGTCACCACCAATGATATTAGGTTATCACTCCCACCAGCAATGTCCATGGAACAAAACACTGTTATGCCAAGCAACTAACATTGAAGCATCTATAAGGAGGTGCCGCCTATAGATGGCCTACCAACCCTACAGCAACCCTAGGTGCACATTCCAATCAGAACCTTTTGGAGAGCCTTTCATACTGGACACAGGAGAACCGGCCAGACTAGTTTCTGCGAGTATTGTAACAAGGTGAACTTCATGTGATCCGTGCGTTCTAGCACTGTTGGTGTGGGATTAGATTTGTGTCAACACCTCCACTTCTTGACTCATCCCCCACTCCCTACACACATGCCAGATACCCACTATTCCTCAGTAAGGGCTTGCAAATTGAAAACTATAGAGAATCATATATGGTGCATAGTGTTAAAAAACTGAGAACTAGCTCCCATCATAATGTGACAGAAGATCACTTGATAAATTATCTAACCTATTTATAAAATTTAGAACTACATGTACTTCCCACAAAAAAAATTGCTGTATCTAAAAATTGCATCACAGTGAAATTTACATATATAAGCTTAAATGAAGGGCGAGCTAGCTTAGTTGTTGTTTAGGTTCCTTATGGTTAAACCTGTTTACGCAAGTTACATTCAAGTCTCCAACTCAGCATATTGTGCTTAGAGTTAAATGCACCATATAGATCCATTAACTTGTGAGAATGTTTCAATTAGGTCCATCAACTTTCAAAGTGGCATTTTGGGTCCATCAACTTTGTATGCCGTATCACTTAGATCCATATCCCTCCACACGGGCTTCTCATGCTAATGTGTCCTGTTGACTTGTCCATCTGAAGCAACTATATATTGACCGATCATTTCGTCCACGTTGTGGGCGCGTGAGTAGGCGCCACCGCCGCGGTCACACGGGCGCGCGAGCATGCCCGCCACGGCCACGTGGGAGCACGAGCAGACCCGCCGCGGCCACACGGGCGTGTGAGCAGACACCGCCGCCGTCGCTGACGGGGATCCGCGGCTGGCACGAGGCGTATAGCTTTGAGTACGACCCGGTGACGGAGCGGCACAAGGTCGTGCGTGTGCTGTGCTACCTTGATCGGACCGACGGCTTCAATGTGCTGCAAGTGTTCACGCTTGGGGACGCGGTGGGGTGGCGGGACATCCTGGTCCTCGGTGGGAGCTGCCGCGTGGACGCCGGGCTCATCAGCATCGGTGGCGTCACGCACTGGGTCACCAGGGACATGGAGTGCATCGAGGAAGAACGCAACGGCGGCGGCGCCTGCTCGCGCGCCCGCGTGGTCGCACCGGCGGCCGCCTGCTCGCGCGGCCACGGCAGCGGACAACCCCTTGGGCCGCAGCACCTGCTCACACGCCCACTGCGGCGCCGGCGGCACCTGCTCGCGTGCCCACCACGTGTTTGACGAAATGAAGGGTCAATAGTTGCTGCGGATGGACAAGTCAGTGGGCCACCTCAGCATGATAAGCCCACGTGAAGGGATATGGACCTAAGTGATACGACATATAAAGTTTATGGACCCAAAAAACCAGTTTGAAAGTTGATGGACCCAACTGAAACCTCCTCACAAGTTAATGGACCTCTAGTGCATTTAACTCTTGTGCTTACATTTTAATCTAGTTATTTGTTTAGTGGTAGCGAAGTGCTTGTCATAATGAGACGGTTGTGATGATTACGCGGATCTCAACGTCTATTGGCTCAGTCTATTTAAGATATTCATATGGATAGGATGTGCATACATGTGTTCATGGGTCATGTGTGTTTATATGAGCACCAGCACTACTTATTCTTTAAAAAGAAGGGAAACAATAGTGGTGATGATAAGTATATCGCACCAAATTAATTTGATAATTTGCACCTCCTAAAGTTGATAAGTACATCCCACCAAAGCAATTTGTATCTGCTCAGAATGATCTCTAGGCAACTTTTTTTTTTTTGCTAAAGATATATAGTGTCAAATATAATATATATGTAAGCTTCTGCTCATTTGCACCAACATTATGACAGATGGTTTGGCCTCCATACCGGCGAACATTCAGTTTGTAGTCGCTGATGATTTAGCTCCGTCTCATTAATGGAAATATATTTTCCCCTAAAAAAACTTTATGACAGATGGTTCACTACTGTACCCCTCACTCCCTCCGTAAATTATGGAGCAAACTGAGTATTATAGACCGGGAAGCCGCAGATCAGAGCTGATGACCCTTATATATACCTGCTGACTGCTGTTGCTATATATGCAAATTTGATCAACTGAGCGAGGTTAGATACGAGTAGTCCAGCCAAGAATACCTCACCAAAAACTTTTCTGGTACTTGCGTGCACCATAGAGTGGCCGAAGACTATATATGTGATCAAAGCAAGATCTCCCAAAAGGAACGACAAACATGTTCCTTCCGCGTGCAAATTAATTAAAAGGACGCTGCAAAGTGCTTTTGCTAGCTAGCTACTATATGCAATCCTAATCGATGCTTCGGAATCCTGATTAAAATACAATCACCACGTCTGAAACAATCATTGCATCTTTTTTATTTTTGAAAATGAACATCAGTGCAATGTGCTAGGCGATAAAAACCATGCCAATCACTGAGAATTCCATGGAAGGTACTGTACTTTTGTCCCCTCATCCTCACTATGATGGCCTCCTCCTCCTTTGTGAGTTGTAGTTTTTCTATGAGGTCTTAGACAGTACGCTCTACTCTGTCGCGCCGAACTCACCTCCAATCTCCTTCACCGATGAGACACACCGGTTGTCACTGCTTCTCGTTACCCAAATCCTTAATCCTGATCTGTTCAAAGGGATCAGATGCAGGAATCAAAAGCCACGTCTAGACTAGGAGCAAGAGGCTCCAATCCTAGAGGCCAGCAACCGCTGGAGCCCCTATAGGATGAAAAATAGGCGGCACCGGTACTGGAATGGTACTATGGTAGTAAGCGAATATGTGGATACTAGGGTTGGATTGACTGTCGATGAGGAGTGCAAGTGGTGCTGGTCTAACAAAGCAGTGGTGGATGTCGAAACATCAATGCAACCACCCTAGAAATGCCTTGATTTTAAGGGACAGTCGGTAAAACAAATTGTCCCTAGAATGATATTTCTAGGTTTGGCCGTGTTATGAAGCACCCTTGAAGATTGAGGTAATCTAAGGGCAGTGAATAACATCGACCGCCCTAGAAACCAATTTTTAGAGTTGGTTTGTAAGCTAGGATCTAAAATGATTTTTAGGGGTGGTTGAAATGATACAAATGTGCCTCTAAGTAGGAAAAAAAATCAATAGGACAGTCCTCCTTAAGCAGTCATGGACACCTATGATACGTAGGTGTCCATGCGTATACATCTAACACGCAGGAGTTGTTGCTTAAATTTAGGAGGAACAGCTGAAAAGAAACTATAGCTTTCTTATGTGTGAATCCACCTCCACGGACCACGGCTGCCCCATGAGAACTTAACTCTAAGCAGCGGCGATTGCCTCCCCGATTGACCTCCGTAATTTTCGGAGAGCCGTGACCATGGTGCCGGGTGTTAGATGCCAAGAAAAGGTATTCGCGTCTGATTGGCAGAGGAGGACCCTCTTTTCAAAAGCTTACAGACCCACCCCCCAATACATATCCTGAAGCGATGATAGAGGAAGGAATAATCACCCAGACCGCGATGGCGACCATATCCTCCTCGCTAGCGTCGTCTCTGCTGCCATTGTTGTGCTTGCTACTGGCAGCTGCCGCCAACCAGCAGCAAGAGCAGCCAACTCCAGCGTTGCCGCCCATCACGCTGGCAGGCTGCCCCGACAAGTGCGGCAACGTCAGCATCCCCTACCCTTTCGGCACCAAGGACGGCTGCTTCCGTCCAGGCTTCTTCGTCGTCTGCAACGACACCTTCGATCCGCCCCGCCCCTTCATCAACTCCAGCCTCGTGCTCGGCGACGACGACACGAGGACGCAGATCATCGTCGAGGACCTGTACTACCTGACCTCCAAGGACCACGAGACGACACCCAACTGGTCCGCGCGGCCGATCGAGCTCGTCAGCGTGTCTCTCGCGGACGGGAAAGCGCGGCTGCTGGGTGCCTTCAGCTACGAGTGCAGGCTGAACATGACGCACCACTCGGTGCGGCGGCAGAGTATCAACTTCGGCCTCAACGACTCGCCGTTCGTCCTGTCGGACGCCGACAACGTGCTCATGGGCATCGGCAGCAACGTCGTCGCCGAGCAGACCACCGGCCCGCTCTGCCAGTCCTACCTCAACCCGAACGTCACCTACCAGGGGCTGGTACGAAAATGTTTTACCACTACACAGTTTCAAAATTACCATATATTTTAAGAGAATTATATATGCTATTTGAGTTGTGCACCAGGATGATTTCCGCGTTGGCAGCGGGGATCTGATCACGACCGCCCCTGTCAACGACCGCCCCGTCAACGGGTCCTGCGCCGGGCAGGGCTGCTGCCACGTCAACCTGCCAAGCGTCCGCTCCGGCAGCAAGGTGACCATCAAGAAGGGCACCATGTACGAGGACGACAGCGGCGGCGGCCCGTCTCCTGCTCCTACGCCATGATCGTGGAGAAAACGTGGTACAACTTCTCGTCGGTGGACCTCGACAACGACGCGTTCCTGCGGAGGAACGCCGCTGGGGTCGTACCCGTCGTGGCAGACTTCACCATCGACTTAGGTGGATGTCCCGAGGCCGGCGAGCCGACGCCCAAGGACTTCGCCTGCATAAGCGACAACAGCGAGTGCGTGGACCGGCCGGCCGGCGAGTCGACGGGGCACTACTGCAGTTGCTCGGTTGGGTACCAAGGGAATCCATACATCCATGGAGGATGCCAAGGTACGTCCGTTGTGACTCGTATTTGGTGGTTGCCAGAGCTCCTCGGTATAGGGATGCAAACGGATCGGTTTTGCATGGAATTGGACCCGGATGTCAATATTTTACAACTTTTTCGGGAATACAAAAATAACATCTCGGATTCACATTACTATTTGGATATTTTACTCACATTAACTCAAAGTGTATATATTATTAAATTCAACATATTCGGGTTTCTATTTGGATAGTTACATTACTCAATTGAACTCAAAGTGTATATTATCAAATTCGACATAGATGAATCGAATTTTACTACTAAGTTCGTAGATAACCAAAGTGAAATAAAATCAAAGTACACTTCTAATAATCTTTAATATCAAAGTAAACTAAACTATAATGGATAATATTTAATAAAATAATAGATTAAGTGAAGAAATTTAAATAAGAATAGTAGGCGACAAGTAGTCAGTTTGTTTTATCAATTTTTTTAAGCACAAAATTATTAAACAAGTAGAGAATGCAGTATGTAGGAATAGCTCATAAAAAATAATAAAGTTATCAATAAATATTTTGTAATTAAATATATCAATTAATCAATCATTATTATATAATATTTATCATAATTATAAATTATATAAAATAATTTACACCATAAAAAAATAAATTAAAGTATTCAAATAATTTGTACAAGAAATATATTAGGTTTAAACTAAATTAGAAAAATATTAAAATTAATTTAATATTTACGTATCATTAATAGTATTAAATTAATATTAAAAGTTACTTATAGATATACTACTAAATAGTTTCAATGCATCATTAATAATATAAAATTATATAATTAGTCACTAATAATGGAGAGAAAACTTTTAAATAGATTCATTATACCTTGTTCTTTGTGGATACGAATAAATGTCGAATATTCCATATTATTGTGAAATATGGGTATGGAATCGGATAGAGAAAAATACTGGAAAACGAATTCGGATACATCCATTTAGTATCCACTGTAGAAACGTATACGGATATCTATATTATAAGTTTTAACGGGTACAAATTCTGATAATTTCGGATTTCCATACTTTCATTTCCACCCCTACTCCTCATCGGAGCAGATTTTCCATGAGAATCACTTCTCCTCATCCCAACAACTAAGAAATTAGGAGCTAAACGAATTTCTCATCATTGCTCTCTATTCAATCCCTACTAGAAACAATTACCACTAGCTCCACCACCAGAATTAAGTAGAATCATTCCACTGGAGAATCAAAGAGCAAAGAGAGAATTTAGGAGTGGAGCTCTGCCAAATAGGCCGATGGACACAGAAAGCCAAGTCACTTTGTTCGGGAACATTAAAAAAAGTTCAATTGGTCGATGGACACATTGGTTTTGTGAAAATTTTGGTAGAAGACACGGAAAGAATTGGGTGAGGATGGTCCTCACTAGGACGCCATGCCGACCTGCCCCTGATTTAGGATGCGTGGAGGTTGGTAGCATCTGGAAGCAAAATACGCAGCAAAGTATGACAGGAAGTTGTGGTCCGTGGAGCCCGCATGGAACCAACCAATTAGGTGTAATCTTTCATCCAGTTGGCATGAAACAAGGGTAGGCCTGCATGGCGTGCTGGTGAGGACGGTCCCCATCTATTTTTTCCCAAAGACACTACTCTTATTAAAATTTCAATTTTCGAATCAAGGACAATGAAATGTCATTTTTACAACTTATCCTTTCTTCTTCATTCCTCATGTTCTTATTTTTAGATTCAGGAAAAACGTTGCGGCCTCAGCTTATCAAAGTTTGAAAGCCTATAGCCAAAGTGGTACAACACTGCATTACTTAGACTGACCAACCAAAACAAAAAAAAACAAAAGAGAAGACATAGGGTGTGTTTGGTTTCATGGTTTATTTCTAGCCTGGTTAAAATCTTGGCCTGAGCAGTTTTAGCCTGTTCCCAACAAGTCAATTGCTAGTTGTTTGGTTGCCTGCATTATCTAAGCCTGACTAACAAATGGTGTGTTTGGTTGCCTAGTTTACGTTGCATAGAATCACCTCTTCTGAGCTTGGTAACTTTACCCCCCCCACCCCATGAGACATTTTCACAAACATGTGGTGGGTTTTGCTACTCGACGCCATAGCTCGGGGCCCGGCCTTCTCGGACCCCCGCACCCACGCCCCAGACGGCCTTCCTGCTGCTCAGTTCTCTTTCATGGCAGACGAGAACGGCGACCATTTGGGCGAGCACCTCCTCCACCTCGGCAGCATCTGGGCGTGCGGCTCCAGGATCGTGGCCTGATGATGCGTCGTGGTGGCATGGCGCCTGAAGCTCTCGAAGGTCACACCGACGGTGACGGTGGTCAACACCGCCGACCTCATCGCCAAGTGAGAGATGACTATCCTCTAGCAGGTCCTCCCGGACCTCACCATCCGGATCGTCCTGCAGGCCTGCAGCACAGGCACGTCTTCTTCCAGACACTCTTCCTCGGCGGGTGCTCCGACCTCCTGAACATGATGCGCGGCCTCTTCCCGGAGCTCGGCACGACGGCGGCCGACTGCAACGAGATGAGCTGGCTGCGCGCTATGGCGTTCATCTACTTCGGCAACACCAACACACCGGTGGAGGCGCTCCTGATCCGAACCAACAACATGGGCAACTACTACTTCAAGAGCAAGTCGGACTCCATGCGCCACGTCGTCGGCAAGGCCAGGTGGGACAGCCTGTACCACCAGTGGCTCTCGGAGAACGGCAACGGGCAGATGATCCTGGAGCCGCACGGCGCGGCGGTCCGTGAGCATCTAGGCGAGCATCGCGGCGGCAGCGTTGGGTGGCGAGGTGTCGGTGCCGCGGAACTTCCAGCGCAGGCGCATCTCCGGCGGCCAAGCCAACGAGGAGCACGAAGGAGCAGAGGTGAGAGGTGAGGAGCAGCGCTGAGCAGTGAGAGAATCGTGCACGCGAGCTCAGCCGGAGCCTTGCTCCAAAAGAACGACCGATCTCTGTTGGGTGGCTTCCTGGAGCCTGGCTTTAGCCTCTAAACGGACAACCAAACAGCCTCAAGGTGGCTCGCCCAAGCCTAGTGGGGGGTTAGTCATCCAACCAAATAGATCCACAGTTTCATCAAAACAAGATACCTCTCTCATCACCCATCTAGTGCTTAATAAGGTTTCTTTAACTCAAGCCATACCCCTTGAAGATCTCCATTGTAATGACCAAAGTCTTCAGGGTTCTCTCCTCTTCCTCTTTAGATATTTGTGAACTCCTGATCCAATGTGTCCCTTTAAAGATGACCTCCACAAAAGAGTTAGGTACATGTTGTTTGAAGATAACCTCATTCCTACTTAACCAAAGAGCCCAACACAAGGCGGCTGCTCCAATTAGAATCGTGTTTCTAAACTTCATAGAGAAGCTCCTAGCCCATGAACTAAACTGTAGAGAATAGGAATAGGAGCTAACAGGGATTCTATTGCCTCATCGGTGAAATATATATGTGTTATAACATGCTGCGCTAGGGGTGCGGACTCGTGGTCGTGGGCGCGCCCCTATGACCAGCTAACTAACTCACACAAAGCTGTGGGTTACAACACCACCCCCGTAGTCTGAGGGTCGTCACGACGAGGTAGGCACGACGCACAGACTATTGCGGAAAACTTCAAACGTCGAGGTGGGCAACTCTTTCGTCATGATGTCGGCATATTGCTCTCCGGTGGGCACGTGCAGGACGCGCAGATTGCCCAGCTGAACTCATTCGTGAACAAAGTGAATGTCCAGCTCTATGTGCATGGTACGCTTGTGATGCACCGGGTTGGCCGACATATAGACGGCGGAGACGTTGTCGCAGTAGGCCACATTAGCCTTGTTGACGTCGCAGCGGAGCTCACCGAGGAGTTGTCGCAGCCATATGCACTTAGCAGCAGCGTTGGTGACGGCACGGTACTCGGCCTCCGCGCTGGAACGGGAGATGGCCGGCTGTTGCTTGGATGACCAAGAAACCAGCACGTCGCCTAGAAATACGCAAAAGCCTGATGTCGAACGCTGAGTGTCTGGGCAACCAGCCCAGTCCGCCTCGGAGTATGTTGTGATGTCGAGACACGGCGAGGCACGGAGACAGAGCCCTAGGTTTGTGGTGCCTCGCACATACCAGAGTAGGCGCTTGAGCAGGGCGAGATGGGGCACCCTTGGATCATGCATATGCAAGCACAGCTGCTGAACGGCGAAGGCAAGATCTAGTCTTGTGATGGTCAGGTACGGTAAGGCCCCGTCCAAGCTTCGGTAAGTGGCAGCATCATCAATTTTGTCACCATCGGCGGACAACTTCCCCTTTGCGTCAATCGGAGTCATGGACGGCCTGCAGCTGCTCATACCGGCACGCTCGAGGATGTCTTCGGCATAACGTTGCTGGGACAAGTAGAAGCCATGAGCATCTCACTTGACGGCGATGCCGAGGAAGAAACTTGGCTCGCCGAGATCCTTAACGGCGAACTCGGCACGCAGGCGCTGAACAATGTGCTGAAGAAGACCCGGACTAGAGCCGGTGAGCACCATGTCATCCACACACAAGAGGAGGTAGGCGATATCATTGCCTCGACGAAAGATGAACAACAATGAATCAGAACGAGTAGGGGTGAAGCCGATGGTGATCATGAACTTGGCAAAACGATCAAACCAAGCCCGGGGAGCCTGTCGAAGTCCATAAAGAGACTTATCCAGGAGACACACAGCACCAGGATGAGCAAGGTCGGTAAAACTAGTAGGCTACTGGCATAGAACTTGCTCCTGCAGTCGGCCATGAAGAAAGGCATTAGATACATCTAGCTGCCGAGTTGGCCACTGCCGGGAGACGGTGATAGTGAGCACTGTCCGAATCGTCGCCGGCTTGACGATGGGCGTGAAGGTTTCGCCGAAGTCAACACCGGCGCGCTATGTAAATCCCCGGACCACCCAACGGGACTTGTAACGATCAAGAGACCCACCAGGACGGAGTTTATGTGTGAAGACCCATTTTCCCGAGATGATGTGGGCTCCGGGCGGGCGATCAACAAGACGCCATGTCCGATTGGATTGTAGGGCGTGGAATTTCGCTTCCATGGCAGCGTGCCAGTTTGGATAGCGAAGAGCAGCACGAGCCGAGGAAGGGATGGGCAAGATCGCAGCACCGCTGGAGGATGGAGGCGAGGGATTGGTGCTGAGGGCGTAGCGCGGATTTGGCTTATGGATGCCGGCCTTAGCCCACATCAGCATTGGATGAGTAGGCACGGGCTGTGCTGGTGGTGAGGAGTGGCCGGCGCCGCGGTCACCACGGGCGATGTCGTAGACCCAGGGGCAGTTGCAGTCGGAGATGCCGATGCATGGGGAAGTGGAGACGCAGAAGGGTGCGCCGGAGATGGATGATGCATCAGAGCATGCTGGACTGCCGGAACAGGCTATGGAAGCACGACAAGCTCTGTTGTTGAACCAGCTACAGTCGTGAAGGAGAAGAAACGACTGTTTCGCTGGAGCGAAAGGGAAATTGGGTTTCATCAAACACCACATGTCTGGAGGTGATTACCCAGTGAGATTGAAGATCAAAGCAGCGGTACCCGCGATGATCACTAGGATAGCCAAGGAGGACACATGCTGTTGATCAAGCACCGAGTTTATGTGGTGCAACAGAAGCTTGGTTCGGGTAACAGAGGCATCCAAATACCCAGAGATGATCATAGCATGGTGGTGCACCGAGCAATAGCTAGTGAGGAGTTAGTGAACCACTCGCTTGACAAGGGCGTCGATTGACAAGATGTGTGGTGGTGGAGAGGGCCTCAACCCAAAAAGATGGAGGCATGCTGGCATGGAGCAGTAAGCTGCGGACGCAATCATTTAGAGTATGCAGAATGCGCTCAGCTTTGCCATTCTGAGGGAAAGTATAGGGACACGAGAGACGAAAGGCAATGCCATGAGCAGCAAGATGCGAACGCAAAGCATTGTTATCAAATTCTTTGCCATTGTCTGACTGAAACACAATAAGGGGAAGTTGAAATTGAGTGCAGACATGGGCATGAAAGGATAGTAAGCAAGCAAACACATCTGATTTGTTACGCAGTGGGAACGTCCACACATAGTGAGTGAAATCATCAATAAGAACAAGGTAGTACTGGAAACCAGAACAACTAGTCCAGACATCGGCATGAACAAGCTAAAATGGAACATAACTAACTGTGTCTGAGGAAGTAAAAGGTACACGAACATGTTTCCCTAACTGACAAGCAAAACATAGATGGGTAGATGACTTAGAACAATTGAAATCAAGATGACGCAATGTCTGTTGAAGTGAACGACGCCCGGGATGCCCCAACCGGAGATGCCACAGCTCAAGAGAAGGTGAGGAGGACGCAGTGGCAACTAGAGCTGCCGGCGATGATGACGCGAAGGGGTACAAATCGCCAGTGCTGTTACATCGGAGGAGCACCGTCCGTGTGGGGATAGCCTTGATGGAAAAACCAAGCGGGTCAAATTCAACAGTAACGTTGTTGTCGCAAGTTAAAGATCGAACAAAAATAAGGTTTTTGACTAAAAGGGGGAAATCAGAATGTTGTTAAGATGAAGAGATGAACGAGGTGTAGGAATTGTGGTAGATGCTCGATGGGTAACAGGAAGAAGAGCGTCGTTGCCAACAGCGATGGGAGCAGAATTGGGAAGGGGTTCAGAGGAGATGAAGTTACCAGTGTTGGCGGCCATGTGGGACGTGGCTCCAGTGTCTAGGAACCATTCGGATGCTTGTGGGCCGGACGGTGGGATGCCGGAGTTCACTAGTGCGGCTAGCAGGGCCTGGTGGTTCCAGACGTCAGTGGGAGATGGTGGAACACCAGCAGGAGGCACAGGTGGTTGTGGAACTGTGCCACCAGGAGCTTGAGGGAGAGAGCCAGTGAAGTACGCATGTTGGGTAGGTGTTCCTAGACGAGGGTCGAGGACGCCGGCGCCTGGAACGCGGAATGGCATTGACCACGCCTACACCATGCTAGTTCACGGATTGAGGCCAGGCATCCAACCAGTCTGCTGAGGGCGAGGCGCGTTGGAGGAAGGTCCGCCGGTGCCTGATCCACAGCCATGACCGCCCTTCTTCTTGAAATTGCGGTTGGAGTCTGGGCGGTTACGGATTCCATAGCCAGCTAGAGGAGGCCATGGAGCCGAGGTGGTGGAGCTGGTGCTAGAACCATCATCGCCGGCAAGGGCACCAAGGGAACCGCCATCGCCACGAGAACCGCTAGTGGTCAGGAGAGCTTGATGCTGGGCGGCCTTGGCATGCTCGCGGTCATACTGCTCCTCCAGCAGCAGATACGAACGCGCGGAGCGGAAGGTATGTGGCGGGTTCTTGGAGGTGATGACATGAACGTACGACATGGCAAAACTTGGAGTTAAGACCCCGGAGCATGTTGAGAACCTGCGAGGTTTCGCGCACCGGCTGGCTGACGTCGCACAGAGCATCGGCAAGCTTCTTGAGGCGGCCGGTGTATGTCGTCACATCCATGTCACCTTGAACCAGACTACGAAACTCCACCTCCAAGTAGACGGCGTGGTGGCGCTCATTGTCGCGAAACTGATCATGGATGGCATCCAGATGGTGAACGCCGTAGCTTTAGGGGCGCGGGCAATGGCACGAACATCTTTTGGAGATGGAGTTATAGAGCCAAGAAAGAATGCACTGATCACGCATGGTCCAATCTAGATCGCGGCGATCGGAGGGGGTAGGTGGGGTAGTGAGGTGATTGCTGAGGCCAAATTTGCCCACAAAGGCATAAAAGAAGCATCGCCACTCCGTGTAGTTGGATTCAGCGATGTCAAGCTCGACAGGGACATGGGTTTTGATGTTGACGGTTTGGAGGACGACCGCCGGTGGCGTGGTCACGGCAGGCACGGTGTAGGAGTCACCATCAACGGAGGCGGAAGAGGTGGAGGAGGACTCGACGTCGGAAACGTCGGCGTTGAAGAGCGGGTTGGCGTTGACGTCCATGGCAACGGATCGCGGCGAGCGCGTGGGAAGAGGAAGCAGCGGAAGAGAAAGGCAGCCGCGGTGATCGCGGCGAGCACGGCGGTTGCGGAGTGGAAGAGGAAGGCAGCCGCGGTGATCGCGGCGAGCTCGGCGGTTGCACTGCGATGGATTGGATCAGGAGGAAACCCGCGCGGCTGATACCATGTAGAGAATAGGAATAGGAGCCAACAGGGATTCTATTGCCTCATCGGTGAAATATTTATGTGTTACAACATGACGCGCCAGGGGCGCGGACTCGTGGTCGTGGGAGCCCCCCTATGACCAGCTAACTAACTCACACAAAACTGTGGGTTACAACACAAACATATGATCAAATAGGAGGGTGACCCAAACATTCCTCCTATTCTTCTATATAGTTTTCCTGCTGCCCTATGATGCCATGCCTCAGAGCATGCTCCATAGGCCGCAGCCATGCTGTGCGTAGGACCCGCCATTGCGCCGCACGAGACTGTCACGCGTGAGTTTCCCACCGCTATCGTGCGAGAGGCGCCTCCACACCAAAGCGCCTTCCCTTGCCGCAGCCCAACATGCCCACTCCTCCATGAGGTCGAGCAAGGCGAACCCGGCGGCGGATGCAGGAAATAGAGACCGGTTAGATGTCAAATTGAAAGCGATCGGGAAGCTTGCGTCGAAGTTGGCATATTCTAGTTACTAAAACGCATCTTTGGACGGCATAAGTGGTGAGAAGTTCTCCTTGGGCGGAAGGCAAGGTGTTTGTACATGATGCCGGTGGTTCGAAGTTGGTTGTGGGAGATCATGGCAGGACCACACATCTCGTGTGCACCCACGCTCGCCGGGAGAAGGGCGGAGGTCCGCCGGCACACTAGGTTTGCCAGCTGCCATGCTCTGTCTGCTCCCTAAATCTGCAGTAGTGACAACACAGGGCAACAAAAGTCATTATTTGTAAACATTCTTTCTCCTCTTTTGCCAAAAATAAATATTTTAATGGCCGCGATGTCTTCTAACAAATTTTTTTTATAAATCACAGAGTCCATCAAGTCATTGAACATTTTTTTTAATGTTCCCCGGCAAAGTGACTTTACTTTTAGTAACCCCTACCAATTTTGCCTACTTGTATATACCACACGCTTGTCTACTTGTAGGTACTGTACAATTTTTTTTTTTTAACTGAAGAAGTAATATTTGTTTTTTTTTATCTTGGGTAGACATTGATGAGTGCGCTCGGCCAGACATGTATCCCTGCCACGGGAAATGCAAGAACACGCCAGGAGATTACGAATGTAGCTGTCCAGCCGGAACGAGAGGAAATGTAAAAGAGGCGCCGTGTACCGACTTGTTCTCTCTGCCTGCCAAGATATCCGTAGGTAAGATACGTACTAGGTGATATTTAACTTTAGTTAAGTCACATAACTAGAGGAAAGGCAAAGTTATTCGAGAAATTCATTTTCCATTCGTAGGGACCCAAATAGGACCTGAAAAGTACTCCTCAGCTAAAAGAAAATTTCTAACAAGGATGCATAAGATTTATTTACTCCTAAAGTACTTACTGTTAAGTTGGACAAGGGGCAACTTAGGTGTTGTGAGTTGTGAATCATGATGACTCTAGTAATTTGGTGTCCACCACAAATTATTATTTGCAGGGGTGGGGCCAAAAATTGCAAGGGCCCAGGCTGACAGTGTTGTTCAGCTGCTTGACACATCTTTAGTTTTTCATAGGCTTTTTGTTGAGTTCAGTCAATCCATTATCAAAATAATTTTCCTTTCATATTTGGCTTTATTACTCTACATTTAAATGATTTCATTGGTTTATTTACAATGTTTTAATGTTTTCTGAACTATTAAGAATTTATGGGACAATAAGTTTGTTTCTACTTCACGTAGGAATGGTTGGTGGCCTTTTTATAATAGCACTACTGGTGTTCACTATCCTAATACACAATGAGAAAAGGAAGATGACAGAATTTTTCAAAAGAAATGGAGGTCCAACATTAGAGAAGGCAAAAATTATTAAGATTTATAAGAAGGGTGAGCTGAAGCCAATCTTGGAACCAAGTAATTTTATTGGAAGAGGTGCCTTTGGTGAAGTTTATAAGGGCTTTCTAGACAATCAGTTAGTTGCAGTAAAGAAGCCAATTGATGGCAATGCGGATACGACAAAAAAATGATCAATTTGCCAATGAAGTCATTATCCAATCACAAGTGATCCACAAAAACATTGTGAAGCTAATAGGTTGTTGCCTTGAAGTTGATAAGCCGATGCTTGTTTATGAGTTTGTCTCCAAAGGTAGTTTGGACGATATTCTTCATGGAAGCAGTTGTGCTCCAATAACTTTGGAATGTCGTTTAAATATTGCTGCAGAATCAGCAGAAGGTCTAGCTTATCTACATTCAAAAACGACAAACACAATTTTACATGGCAATGTGAAACCAGCTAATATACTTTTGAATGATACCTTCACACCAAAGATCTCTGACTTTGGTATCTCAAGGCTGATTACGACAGGTAAAGAGCACACGGATTGGGTCATTGGTGACAAGACTTATATGGATCCAGTATATCTACAGGACGGGCTACTAACTGATAAAAGTGATGTCTATAGTTTTGGAGTTGTCCTCTTGGAGCTCATAAGTAGGAAGAAGGCCACTTATGTTGACAATAATAGTTTGGTAAGGAACTTTTGCAATGCTCACAAAAATCAAAAGGAAGCAACCGAGTTATTTGATAAGGAAATTGCAAAACCAGAAGTTTTGAAACTTCTTAATAGTCTCTATGAGATTGCAATGAATTGTCTAAATCTTGATGTGGACAAAAGGCCGAACATGATAGAAGTAGCAGAGAGTCTTCTGATGTTGAAGAGATCTTGGAACAATACATTGATAGGTCATGTGTCAATTGATTGATATATGTTATAGCGTGTGATCGTGTTTGTGGAATATGGTAACAAGTAACTACTAGTTAGTGTGCCAGTTGATTAATATATATTATATTGTAATGTTGAGTTTGTGGAATAAGGTAACAACTATTAGTGTGATTGTGTATGCATCTACTGTTTAACCAAACTTTGCTAAGCAATAGAGATCTCACCCTTGGTTGAGAATAAACATGCATGTGTATGTGTTATAATTTGTAACTCAGTTCAATACACTTACAAACTTAGTGCTACAATATATTCATCATCCTCAAGTCCTCAACATTTTGTAGCTTCACAAATCATTTATGCTAAAAGACACTTTTGTTTTGTTGTTGATAATAATAGGTTCTCCATATTTCGAATGACAAACCCAAAGATAATTTGACCCAAGCATGAAGAAACCATGGTCACAAATCATTTATGCTATGCTATTAGAATGCGCTCTCTCTATAGAGGGAGCGTGGGCCTCCCTTATATAGCTTTCTAAGGGACCCAGTTATAGTGAGACATACACACACACACACACACAGAGAGAGAGAGAGAGAGAGAGAGAGAGAGAGAGAGAGAGATGGAGGATAAAGGAGAAAAGAAAGGGCTTTCATCCTTTGCTCGATTGTGCATCGTCCTTCATCCTTATCCTTCCAGTGCAGCGCATACCTGCCATTGTAGCCCTACAGGTACCAACGTTGTGGCATTAGTGGTGTACAGGGGCAAGGATGGCCTGTGCCGGTCACTTTTGAGTTAGGGTGTTTACAGTGTTGTTAAGGTAGGAGGCTACTATTATGTAATAGGTCTATAAATAAGATAGGAAGCTTCCCTAACCAGCTATCTCTTTTTATCTCAGTAATTTTCATTTTTCTAGCCTAAGACTCTAGTTTGCCTAAGTATTTTCCTATTGTTGAGATCGGCGGTGTAGAGAGTGATTCCTCTGCTATGTTTAATCTTTTCTCTCTAAGAACTAGATCTAGTTGATCTTTAACATCTGTGTCTATGTTCTTGCTTTGAGTTGGATTTGAATTTTCTTCTACGATTCCCTCCCCTTCTCCGTTCTGATGGATTTTGTGTTCCAGCAGTTTGAGGAATATTTTGAGGTGTTGGATACGTGCTAGGACCTCTGATGAACTAATCTGCCAAGTAGTTTGGCTAGATTCATAATGAGCACGAGAATCCGCTCTTGGGAAGAAAATTGAGAAACCCTCTTTCGCTTTGTGGGTTTTTTATCTGATTTTGAGTGGCAGCTTTTCGTGTCTTGACCTTAGGTAGATAGGTTCATGTCTTTGTTGTGCACCCCAATGCAAAATTGGTACAAATCTCTATATATCAAAGCGGGGGAGTTTGGCCAGCGCTCAGGGTGGCCACGTCGCCAGCCGTAGGATCTTCGCTTCCACGGCCAGATTTTGTTTCGTCGACTGTTCTGTCCTGCGTGTTGCCTTCGTTCGTTCATTTACTCTTCGTCGCCTCACTGTGCCCGTCCTCATCCTCTCGCCTGTACGCTCACTCCCTTGCTCCCGTCGCCACGCGACTGAGGCGATGGCGCGGGGCCGACCTCGGCGGTGGCCGGCCCTCCGCGCGGCGGCGGCAACACTCCTCCTCCTCCTCCTCCACCACCGCCACCACCACGCCACTTCCTCCTCGCGATGCAAGGCAGCGGGTCGCGCGGCCTAGGGTTTGGCCACTCCGTCGCCGGGCGTCCCCACAGCCGCGCGGCCAGCCAGCTGAGGCCCTGACACGCCGGACGGCTCTGGCGGCGGAGCAGCCTCCATGGTGGGCGTGGATGACGACGGGGAGGTCACGTCAGCAAACTCGGCGGTGGATCTGAGGCGGCTGCTCGCGGGGCCCCTCCCGGTGGCGGATCTAAGGCTGGAGCGCGGCGTGGACCTCGCGCCGCCAACGGAGGCGATCGATCCGCCCCGAGCAGGAGGATCCAGCGCGAGGCCTCCCCATCTCCACTGGATCCGGCTGCATGGGCTCCACCGTCGCACTGGACGGTGCCACAAGTCCGCGAGCTCGCCCCCGCCGTGCCTGCCATCCCGAGCGGCCGTCCTGTGGGGTTCGCCTCTCCTCTGCGCCCGCTGCAAGCGGCGACGCGCGCTTCCGCTTGCTGCGCTGCGCGCGCGCGCACGTGGCCCCCACAGTGGGCGGCCCGACGGCGGTGGACGTCCTCGACCATGGAGCGGCACGATAGCCCATGCCGGTAGCCGCCGCCGCTTCCCCCGCGCTGCCCTTTCCCGCCGCTCCGCGTGCGCTCCACCAAATGGTTGGATTTCTCCGCTCCCCATTCAATCTATGCAATGAATCGGGTCAAAAAATCCCCTTTATCTCCTTTCCTACCTTGCCGGCGCGCGCGAGGGCGCGCGTGATGGACTAGTCTGACTTGATTTGGACCATTTTTTGGATTTGGGGGAGATCTCACGGGCTACTGGCTGCAGGAACCAGCTAGGCCGGTTCTGGACTCGGCTACGTCAACCAATCGACTAGGCCGGCACTAGTAGCTGGATAAGCCGGTCTTGGCTCTGCCTACGGGAGGAATCGTCCAAGCCGATCCTCAAGTCGGCTAACCGAACTCGGCCCAATGAACTGGCCAAGCCGGCTAGCGTAACTGGCTAAGCCAGGTTAGCTGCTGTGCGACTCTTCTCCACTACGGTTGCTCGTGGTTTGCTGCTCCATTCATTGTGTGATTTTGTGAGTGCTCCGTTGTGTTCTCTGGACTTCCCGTAGAGCATCCAGTTGCCGATTGGCTCGAAAGCATTTCACTCGGCGCATTTGGTGTTTTAGAGGGTTGTTTCGGACGGTGGCCATTTCAGAAGAATTTTTGAATTGACTCCCATTGGTGCCCCCTTTGGTCACCTTTCTCGGTACTTCATGGGGAAATATTGTCGACAATGATCTCCCACACTTCTCCAAGATGATTGAACTTTTCTATCAAGAAATTATATGTGCAGTTATGGCAATTATAAATATAGACGTGTGAAACATTTTAGTTAAAATATGTAAATATATCTAAAATAAAAATCTATATAAATTATATGACATGGTCACTAATATGGCTTTAAATAATTTATTATTATCATTAATATATGATATGTATATATATGCTCTATGGTTATTTAAACATTTTTTGTAAATAAAAGATGTTGATAACTCAGATGTAGTTTTGAGAGTATATTGAATTTTTCTAATAATGAGATGAAAACTGAGCTACGTAAATTATCTATCGTAATAGGAGGACGTGGGTAATTAGATGTGAATTTAGGTCTACTTTAGATCATGTTTCTTCATAGCGTGGGTGAGTAGTTTAAATATAAAGTCCTGGGTTACTTTATGTTGTTTTGTGCAATAGTTGAGGTAGGCAATTATTTAGAAAATAAAATAGATCTAATAGCTACTATTATCAATGGTGATTAGGTTATACTGAATTGATAGTCAGATGTTTCTAATTTTTTGAGAATTTCTAGGATCTATTTTTTGTTTCGCTATTAGGACGTGTGTATATTAGCATCGTGGCTCCATTCGGAACCACTATTTAGAATTTCTAATATTTATCTTTTTCCTAGCGTGACATGTATTTAGTTGAACCTAAACTTAAGATATATAAACTCTTGTTGTATCCCTTTCTGTAAGTTCATGAATCCATAGTTTAGTTTTTAACTTTTAATCATGTGTTGTTGTTTTTTTCATGTGCTAAGTAGAAACTCAAGTGTTTTTTTATTTTTTATTCATAATTTATTGTTTTTTAAAAAGAGTAGCTTTGTTTTCCATAAGTTAAGTTGAAACTCAGTTTGCACCCGGATACTGAACACGTTGAGTTTGTTGTGTCACATGATTATGTATGTAGTATTGTTTTGTATATCATAGAGTGCTTAACATTAAATTCCCAATATTAATAAGAGATAATGTTTTAGTCAAAGTATATAAAACATATTTAAAATAACAACCTATGAAATTTGATTATCATTAGGTATATTGATATAAATTAAAGTGAATTGTCAATATTATTTTTATGGGTTTGTTAATTGAACATTTTCCATGCTTCATAAGCTATTAAAACAAATATTTATTCTAATGTATACATATTTATTTGGTGTACATGATGAAACCTAGCATTATGGCTATTTAATTTCATGATTGTAGATGATTGTAATTTATAAATAAGTAGGTCTCGTATTTAGATATTGATTTATTTTTATAGTGACATATTAGTATTTACATGTAGATTGGAGAGACATTTTTGCTTATTTTATAATGACTGAGGTAGATATAATATAATGGCAATACTTTATATTATCTTTCATAACGACATATATTGGTAGGCTGGATGCAAAATTAAGAGGTTACTTTGCATTAGGTAATCTATAAAATCATTAGGGGGTATTTTAAATTCTTTTATAATGACAGATGTGGGTAATTTAGATACAAAGCGAAAGGTCATTTTAAATTATCTTGGAATGATATAATTGGATAATCTAGATGTAACATTAAGTGGTAATTTTTGAATTATGTTACGTAATGGTAAAGGTGGGTAATTTAGATGCAAATTTAGGGGGTTATGTTGAATTATTTTTCATAATGGCACATGTGGGTAATTTATATACAATTTTAAGGGGTTATTTTGAACTGTCTTTTATAATGGCAGAGTGGATAGCTTAGATGCAAAATTATGTGGTTACTTATGTATTTTTCATAATGACAGTGGTGGGTAACTTTTTCTTTATAAAATTGCAATAGATCCAATGGATATTATCGGTGATGATTAGAGTCTACTAAATTAAAGACTAGATGTTTCTGATTATTTTGAGAATTTTTAGGATTAATCTGTTTTTTTGTAGCGCGTCTGATGAGAATTAACACGATGCCTCTGTTGGGGCCTCTAATTGGTAATAGTAAGATAGTTACGACAAATTGTAGTATGTTGGAACCGGGAAATAGTTTAGAGGTGGCAACAAGCTCTAAATGGTATTAGTTTAAGAGAGTTTAGTGAAAGAAAAGAATCACTTTAAAAGCAATAGCATCAAGCCTTTGCTTTCTAACGTAAGTCAAACAGACATAATTATTGTTTTGTATTATTTTTGAAATGCTTTCTAAATGATCCGCAACTGAGTGTTTTTTATTAAAAAATATCAATTGTATATTCAGCTTCTGAAACGAAATTTCCCTATGTATTATTCTCAATGTTAAGACCTAAATCTCCTATGTTGTGGCAGTCTAATAAAATTACTTATTGTACGTGCCGAAAATTCAAGTTATACAAACCACTATCACACACCTAGACCTACAGCAGTCGGAAGAGTACCTGTTCTAACACTAGCAACTCAAGGGACTAATGCAACTTTCCAAGGCCTCAACGCCTCCAGTGACCCCATGTCGACACCATGCGCATCATAGGTTTTTTTTAGACCCTGGACTGGCCCTCCACGGAGGGTGCCGCGCCAGTCTTTCTAGTTTCAATTGAAAAGGAAGGGAAAGCATATATAGCAATGATTAAAGTACATCGCACCAAATTAATTTGTTTACTTCTCCTAAAGTTAGCACCTCATTGGAATGATCTCTAGGGAACTTTTTTTAGATTAAGATATATATAGTGTACGTCAACATATAATATGTAAGCTTTTGCTCAATTGCACAACATTATGACAGAGATGGTGCAGTATTGTACCCCTCATGATGTGGAGCAAACTGAATATTTAAATTGCTGGCCAGCCAGCAGCAAATCAGAGGTCACCCTTGTACCTGCTGTCAATGTTTGCAAATTAATTGAGGTTAGATAGGCCAAGAAAGCGTCCACCAAAACATTTCGGGCTCGTTTGGATAGGGGCATCCCCGCGGGTATCCCGGCCTGATCCGCAGGTGGAGAGAAGCCCGTGGCGCTGCTCCCCTTCTTGATCCACGAGGCCATTTGGATACCGTGGGGGCCAAAACAAACGCGTGCCTTTTCCGCCCTATCCTCGTCGATGCACGGGGGAAGAAAAAAGCGTGTCCGCACTCGTGTTTCTCTATCCCGTCCCCCATCGCTCTCCTCTCTCGCAAGCGCGTCGTGCCATCACCTGCTCGCCCTCGCCTTGCAGAGGTAAGCCATGGCGTCTAGGGTTTGTGCGCATCCCATCTCCTACTCGTGCATCTCCCATCTCCTCTCCCTCCGTCTCCAGACCATCTCGTTGTTAATTTCTAATCCGTCTTTCTCGCAGAGCACGACCATGGGGGCTAGGGTTTAAGCGCCGCCCGTCGCTGCTCCCCTAGCCGCCCATCGCCGCATAGCTAGGTGCCACCCTCGTCGCGCCGCTGCCTGCATCTACTATATCTGCGACATCCGCCACGTGTGTGGTCTTCTAGCAGGTAGGACGCCTGCTCCTCCTGTTCTGTTTATCGTTAGATCTATGAGTGTTCATGAATTGTGTGGTGGTTCTTGCCATATCTGGTGTTTTTTTCTTGTTCTATATGTTTCCTTAGTTCTGTCATTGAGATCGTGCAATTTGACCCCGAATCATGAGTTGCGAGTACCTCATTCAATTAGTTAAATTGAAATCAAGGGTCATGTTTGCCCGCACTGACTTGATTATTGTGTCAAACTAGTTCTTTACTGAAGCAGTAGTGTTAAAATTTAGTCACAGCATACCACAGTGTTGTAATGCTCAAGTTGCTATATGCGACTTTTAGCATTGAAAGCAATAGAATATCTGGCTCGGATATATCTGAACCACAGTATGTAGTGATTTTTTTTTATTAAGTACATCTGTGATTTGCTAAAGTAGTACTGAAACTAAAAGAGCTGGGGCAGTCTGCTAACTAAATGTGAAATTTTCTGCTCTAGCTGGAGTAGTCTGCTAAGTATCTGACTGAAACTGAAATAGCAATCTTCCTCCCTAGAAGATAGAAATCTTCTTTCTTTTTTGTTAACCTTTTACAATTGGCTGGTTTATAATTTCCTGATCTTTATTGCCTTAGGCAAAATAGTTGTGATAATGTAACTTAAAGGGATCCAAATTATATGATGATAAATAAATATGAACTTACAGATGCTATTTTACAGTAATAGCTTTTTATGGTTTCACAATGGCAAAATAGACTTTCCGTACATGCTTCGGGGTGTTGTAGTTTCTGTTCAGAAGAGTAATGATTCTGGACAGGCTAGAGTGGGTGTGCTTCAGCAGCTAAATCACTGAACATTTCTTTTCTTTGTAAGATCGAGTCACTGAACAATGTGTTCTCAACAGAGCCAGGATGATAAGACAAATAAATATTGATGCATGCTAACTGCCTAATTAAATTAGTGAACCAATGAAATCTGTTCACTTATTCAGTGCTCTACTTTTCAGTGTTATGTGTTTTGGTTATACTAGTGTTGAGAAGCTGAGAAAACTTGTATATGCCACGCATATATTAATTTTCTATGATAGTGAACAAGATATTTTCTTTGATAGTGTTGAGAAACTGAGAAAGCTAGCTTTTCAGTTAGTGAACCAGATTTTCATTTGCATAAATCTAATATTTTACGACACCTAGCAGAAGTTCCTGTATTTGCTAGGTTTACAAACTTAAAATGCATGCAGCAAATGAAGAAGTCATTCCCCACCTGGGCCACCACGGTAACGACATGCCGCTCCACAGCTCGTTGTCTTCGATGTTGTAGGCGGTTATGATGACCTGTCCTCCTATATGTGCATCAAGAGGATAGGAGCCCACAACATCTCCAGATGGTTGTCACCATGCGACACAGGATTGGAATGCAACATGTTTCGGCGATTGAAGAGTGCAGCGAGGGCGTATATTGCCAAAGCGTCGGTCGCCAGGTACGAGAACCAGATTGAGAATCTCCACCAGGCTGGGATACGAGACTTACGCTTCCTACCGAGAAACGCGAGGAGGTACTGAGCGCAGAGGCTGCCCAGAGCGAGGACATGCAGCTGCCATTCATTCCACCAATCAACAGCGCCTGATAGGTCAACCATGTTTCTTGCATCCATGCATTTCTCCATGTGTATTTATATCATGCATAACATTATATTACAAATTTTGTACAAAGCTGCCCAATGCAACATTGTACTCTGGTTTGTGGTTTGTAATTAGAAAGCTAGTACTGCGTGCCTGAGACGGAAATTATCTTCTATGTTAACATACAAGACTTGGTTTTATTATGTCATTACGATTTTAAAATAGTTATTGGCTCATTCTCACTGGCTTCAGGATGTGAGATCTTGCTGGCAGGTTCTGGTGTGTACATGTCTTACAGGTGATGTTACTCTTTTGTACTAAATAACTAACGGTTATGATGTCTTGCCTGATTAGTTGGCTACTAAACCAGCTAATAGTGTCCTTTATGTATGTATGTATGTATCTATCTATCTACACTACTAATTTACCAACTTTTTCTTTCCTAGATCCACAAAAAAAAACGTCCCCCGCTGAGAAGCCCCCCTCCATCCACCCAAAAAAATATACCCAGAAAAACAACATCTTTAAAATGAACTGTCCAAATTTACTTGTCAGCGTTTTCTCTCCTTACTCACTCAAATCGAACAGTCCAGATCCTGTGTATCAACCTCCTCATCCCTCACCCACGCCCGCGCACCCGTGGCCAGGGTTCGATAGCTCAGGTGGTCTTTTTTCCGTCTATTATTGGCTCTAGCGACGAGCGATTGCGGAAAGAAAAAAAAGACCACGCAGACTTCCGTCGCCGCCTCATGGTTCCCGAAGTGGCTAGGGTTAGCTGGCTGCCGCCACGCCAGAGATCCGACCGTCGGCGACGCGGTGCAGACGCGACGGACAAGGCGAACGAGGCGCACGTCGCTTCGTCTCCAAACTCTGAGGAAGATGCAAGCGCTGCCCGCTCGGACGGCGTCCCCTAACGCTCGTGCGGTTCGCCCCGTGGAAGGCGCCCCTCGTAGGCGATCCGGTGCAGGTGGCGCAGGGGCTCGACTCCAGCGAGTGCCCGATCAATGGCGGCCATGGTGGCTTCGCTCGCGTTCCGCCGTGACGTGCGTGGTCCGCTCGGCCGGCCTCCCCTGCGACGGCGCGACTCCTCTCCCGACGCCGTGAGGCCACCGGACGCGTGGGTGATGAGCAGGGTGGAGAGGATGGTTCGGATTGAGGACCGGTCGGGAGGGTGACATGCTGCAGATCCAACCGAAGCCCATGGCAGGGAGGCGATGGTGGCTGTGGCACGACGGGGGCAGTCAATGCCGTTGCGCGAGACGATGGCGCGATCGCACAGGTCCGGCTGTGTGCGCTCCGTGACGGCATCATGGAGCGGCTCTCGCTACCGGAGACCGGCTCTTTGCCGAGTGCCAGGTGGTTTGCCGAGTGTTGTTTTTTGGGCACTCGACAAAGACGTCTTTGTCGAGTGTTTTTTTTGACACTCGGCAAAGAGTCTCTTTGCCGAGTATTTTTTTTGACACGCGGCAAATAGCTTATTTGCCGAGTGTTTTTTTACACTCGGCAAAGAGCTTCTTTGCCGAGTGTTATTTTTTTTGACACTCGGCAAAGAAAATTTCAAAGCACATTTTGAAGTAGTAAATTAATTCAAATGAAAAAGTTTTCAACTACAAAGTTGTATAACTCATCAAGATGTACAATGTTTGTTTTGGTCTTTTCTTCATACGACAAAGTGAAAATAAATTTGTTCACAAATCTAACATATCTCTCTCGTAGTTTATGAAACTACAAGAGAGATATATAAGATTTGTGAACAATGTTAGAACGACCATGTCAGATGAATAGATGACCAAACAACCAAAATAAACTTTGTAGATCTCGAAAAGTTATGAAACTTTGTAATTGACAACTTTTTGATTTGAAAACATCTTGTCATGCAAAACTGCGTTTGAATTTTAAAATTTTAAAATTTGAACTTTTCAAACGACCTCGGATGAAAAAACAACCAAAATAAACTCTGTAGATCTCGAAAAGTTATGAAACATTGTAGTTGACAACTTTTTGATTTGAAAACATCTTGTCATGCAAAACTGTGTTTGAATTTCAAAATTTTAAAATTCAAATTTTGTAAACGACCTCGGATGGAAAAACTTCCTAAACTAAAAGTGTAGATCTCGAAAAGTTATGAAACTTTGTAGTTTACAACTTTTTGATTTGAAAACATCTTGTCATGCAAAACTGTGTTTGAATTTCAAAATTTTAAAATTCAAATTTTGTAAACGACCTCGGATGGAAAAACTTCCTAAACTAAAAGTGTAGATCTCGAAAAGTTATGAAACTTTGTAGTTTACAACTTTTTTATTTGAATTCGTTTAGGGCCTCAAACATGTAATTTACACTCGGTTTAGTATAATATATTGGGAACTAAAACGGAATCCAGACACAAGTGAGAATGTGATGTAGTGGTAGAGGAGGTACGTGCCAACGGGAGGTCTCGGGTTCGAATCGCGTCGGCCGCGTAGTCATGAAATTCACGCGAAAAAATGTCGTAGATGAGTGGACGTTGGCCGGTGGGGGCCTCCATTGATAAAAAAAATTTCATTTTTTTTTGTAAAAATTCCCATTTATTTCGGGTTTTTTCCGGTTTCAACTTTGCCGAGTGTCGGGCACTCGGCAAAGGCTTTGCTGAGTGTCGGGCACTCGGCAAAGGCTTTGCCGAGTGCCCGATAAAAAACACTCGGCAAAGTTGGCTTTGCCGTCACCTTTTTTGGCGAGTGCTGTTCGTCGAGTGTTACACTCGGCGAACCATTTGCCGAGTGTTTTATGTCTTTTGCCGAGTGTTCGGACACTCGGCAAACTCAAGGAGTCCGGTAGTGTCTACTTCCTGGCCTCCAGCTAGCTCTGGCAGCTGTGATGAGCAGCAGCTGAGCTGGATATGCATCACCGGTGAAGAGCAGGCACTAGGTATGCTCTGGCCCTTCGTCTTTGAGGTAGCAACGCATCACCATCAGGCTTCTTCTTTTTTCTGTTCGCACAGGAAAGGGGGTTTAGATTTTCCTTGCAGTTCGTGTTTGGATTCGTTCTTGTCGCACCTGGTTTTCCCAAGAATACCGAACGCTAATTATATGTGTCTAGAATATCCACACGACACATATAGCGACAAATATGAAGAATATCAAGAACAATGCTTCATTATATATCGAAACATAGTTACAACAAGGTTTACATCTATTACAAAGCATAGCGGAAACTATTCTATATCTTCTCTTCGGGACTCCATACTCCACAGGGACGGTTGACTACGCAAGCACTTGCCTAGTACTCTTAGAACATCTCGTGTAACTCATCACTTGAATCCACCATCTAGTACCTATCCGGAATCCCTGTTCGTTTGGCTAATAAGCCATGGCTGATAGTACCGTTTGTTGATTTGTTGTGAGAGAAAAATATTGTACGTTGGCTGAAAAAGTACGGCTTATAAGCCAAGCGAACATGGCGTATAACATGAGGGGATGCAAGGCTCAAAAGGCTATACTGTTCGTTGGCTGAAAAAGTACGGCTTATAAGCCAAGCAAACATGACGTATAATATGAGGGGATGCAAGGCTCAAAAGGCTAGACATGGCTGAACTGCGGTATGCACTTTTAGTTGGTCATATTTTATTTATTAAACCTATGTTGCTAGGTTATGCTTAAGCTCCCAAGGTGAAAATATAATTCACATCAAGATTAATCATCATCCAAACTATCCATAGAACCATCTATCTCGAAAAGGATTCAGGTCGCTCGTGTCCGTGAGCATGGCTGATATACCAGTTTTACACTCTGCAAAGGTTGTACACTTTCACCACGAGTCGTGATTGCCCTTTGCCCGAGGTAGCTAGCCTCTTAACTCACTTCCAAGGTAAGTCGACAGGGATCACTACGAATCTTTTCACTAGTCATTCTAATAAGTAGCAGCCGCTAAGGTTTCAGTCTCCCAAGTGTCATGGACACCTTCCTCCAAGAGTGGCACTATGGATCCCAGTCCAGCACTCACCTTGGCAGGACAAGACCCATAAGCAGCATGGTACCCCCCCTCTTGCCCTTTTGGTAAGCCGCTGACAAACTAGAACAGATCGAGATACTGAGCTAAGACCAGAGCCATGTAGTTCTCGCGGTTGTACTGTAAGTCCTGGGTTGCCGCTTTAAGATTCAGTCCTTACGGAGGGCAGACCAGAGCACCCAAAATGGCCCAATGCTCCAGCCCCCTTCTATCTATGTTGCTAAAAAGCATCATTTTATCATTAATTCCATAATCCATTAGTCAATATTAACATCATATGGTTTGGTGATTGCAGGCTATAAACCCAAGGTAACAAGGAATTAGGGTACAAAGATGCTAGGTAATGTCTTTAGAGGTTCATCATATTAGACACATGCACATGAAAGGTGAATATATAGTTATTAGGTAACAATGATACTCATGTTACACTTGCCTTACAAAACACTTGCCGATGGTTCCACTTCTCAAATCTGCTCCTCGTGTAGCTCCATTTCTAGCATCAGCAAACAACCGGTACAAGCATCACAAGAATCTAAAAACGATACACCAATCATTACAAAATCATACTATAAACAAAACTAACATGTACTACTCGTCTTTACGAACTCGTGAGCGCAAGAACCGACTAAAACGGAGCCACTATTAAAAAGTTATAAGCTTTTGAAGATTCAGGGATTTATAATTAAAGGAGCATATATGTAAATACTTTTCAAAAGACAATGACCAAAATGTAAATTATTTGGACCACAAAATTGTTTTATAAAGTTGAAAGGCTCATTTGCATAAATTCCATTTTCAGAATTATTCTATTAAATAAAACACATTTTTAAAACAAAAGAAATTCATTTTGTTGCTGTTATGTACTGAAATAGAATTAAGGTAGACGGGAGGGGCTGGCAAGGAAGATTGACAAGACTCAGGTAACAGCAACTCGATTGGGAGAAAACTAAGGGGTTAGAACGCAAAGTGCGCGTGCACTATGCTGTGGACTGAGTCTGCAGACCGTGGACCGGTGGAGGGATCTGTGTGCGGTCCACCGTGGACCAAGTCCACGAGTAAAGAGGTATGTATTGGTGTATTTCCATTGTATTTCTGGATTTGATTTTGTAAAGGAAAATGGCAACAGATTGTGCATGACGTCGGAATGATATCATCAAGCTAATCTATCTATATTAAAGGAGCGAAGGAATTGAAAATCTATTGTTAGTGTAAAAATTTCCTAAACACCTTAGATTGATGCCCATCGGAGGAGGACGGCAGGAACCTATCAAACATGCGTGTTTCACGTTGCGGACGACTCCTTCCTCGTGTTTTTTTTACCGTTCCCGTTGTATACCCGCCCGCCGTACCCTCCGCCTCCACAACTTCCCAGTCCCAATTCCCTCGCCTCCTCAATCCAAATGGATCGGCGCCAGTGTGCAGTTTCCGCGCCGCCGCCTCCTCCGCCCTAGCCCTTAGAGATGGCAACCGCCGGTCCGCCCACTTCCCTTCGCAATCCACGCGCGCCTCTGTTCCCTCGACCACTATCCACCCCGCAGCCCCGCGCCCATCCGCATCCACCCTGTCCAGTGCCGCCGGGTTGCCCCACGAGTGCTGCCCCGAGGTCACGCCAATGAGGAAGACGGCGGTGTCGATGTCTGGAGCCCGCCAATCAGCACCAACCGCCGCCGCGATTGCGGGCGAGGTGAAGGTGAAGTGCAACGCGGCGTTCGCAGCCGGGTGTCGATGTCTGGAGCCGGATCGCACGCCAATCAGCACCAGCCACCGCCGCGATTGCGGACGAGGCGAAGGTGAAGCGGTGAAGGGCAACGCGGCGTTCGCAGCCGGCCGCTTCGAGGAGGCTGCTTAGCACTTCGGCGATGCCATCATGCTCGCGCCCGACAACGACGTCCTCTACTCCAACCGCTCGGCAGCGTAAGCATTGCTCGGGCGCAACCCGGAGTCCGTAGACCACCACTTCCCCCTCCCAGATCTCTCTCCCTCCGCCGTCAATTGCTTCATCTACCTTGGCGCATAGCAGTGGGGGTCCAGTGTACCAAGGCCTACACCCGTTCATTGAAGGTTCGTTCTTTCTTCTGTACTCTAATCCCCCTCCACGTATGTGCAGTTTTCCATGTCCGTGGATCATTGGAGTTTACAAAAAATCAATTTGCACTATACTCTAATCCCTCTCCACGTATGTGTAGTTTTCCATGTCCGTGGATCATTGGGGTTTACAGAAATCAATTTGCACTATGTCAATCTTCAGTTTGGTAGCACTATGGCATTATGTGGTTTGTTGTAGATCTCGCCCACATGCTTGTTTTATGAGTTCAATTCAATTCAATTCAATGCGAGATGTGATTACTTTTATCAATTTGCAAACAGTAGCACAGAAGAGATGTAATTTTTTTTGTTATGTTTAATATGAGCCTTTCATGTCAATCGTCTGACTTCCTATCAATGGATTCAGGAATAACTGGACCCCGTAATCCTTTTACTGATTTATTGCTCATTTTTTATTGCTTATTTAACATGCATGTGTACAATTGTAGATGGAAAAAGGACAAAGCAATATGGGATGCAGTCCATGATAATATTTTCATAGATTATTGTATCGGAGAGTTATCTGAGTAGGGTTAGATTCACTAATATAAAATTGAATTCTGGAATTCAATTGTTTAATTTCCTAGCGGCCGTTCAGATCCAGGAGAGGATATTTCTCCAATGCCAATATTTCAACTTATGCAAGTTCCATCACACCAGGTTTGATCCCTTCATGGGCAGTGTTTGCTCCTTTCATTTTGCTGCTAACAGCCTAATACACTAAAAGCAAATTGTTTCCCACAATAATACCAGGGCATTTGAGAAGTCATTGATAAAGAAATTGTAAGTTGAGCAGTGGTCTTGAAGAATGAAATTCTTGCATCAGGTGAGTTTATACTTTACTCTTTCAGGTTCAGAGTATTTTAGTATGTGAGTGAAACTTTGTACCATTACTTGAATGACCTCTTTTTTATTTAGAGAGGTAACCGATAACCCTATCCTGATCATGTAAAGCCAATTTTTTCAAACACTATGGACTGAAAATATGTCTCAATAAATTTTAATTTGATATATATGCATGTTTTGCTTTGGGTTGTGGGGAATGTTTCTCTCTTTTCTTTTTCCTTCTTTTTATACATCACTGCTCATTCCTCTATTATGTATTGTTTTGGTAGTATGCCTGTGCAGCTAGAGTGGAAAGGCGTGATCTAATGATGCATCTGATTAGATGTGACATTAGGCTAAACAATGTTTTGGCACTATGCCAATGCTTACTACGCCTAGCTGTAAATTAAGATTTGGTGCATAATGTGTTTTCAGAGAGCTTCTCCATATTCCCACTTTGGAAAAGCCAGAACAGTATATTTCTACAGTTACTTTCAGGAAAAATAGCGAGCGTGCAAGCTTGATTAGAGATCATTAATCAAGGCCACCCACTACAATGACCTATAGGCTCTTTTAGATATTCACAAGGTAAGATGAGTTTTCCTTCTTACTGCCATATAGATGTTAGATTTGGGGTTTCGTCCCTGAAATTGTTACCTAGCGGGATCTTACGAAAGTGAAGAAAATAGAAAATCAGTCTTATCTTGAATTCCTACATAGGTGATACATGTTGAATTTTTCAGACAAGTTCAGAGTTAGGGTATGCTGTATGTGTTAGCAAGCAATTATTTTTTGTGGTCAGTCTTATTGCCAAGTGATGCCAGCATACCCTACCTCAGTAGTTTCAAGTAGAACGTGGGGGAGCTAAGTACCTTATATATATATATATATATATATATATATATATATATATATATATAGAGAGAGAGAGAGAGAGAGAGAGAGAGAGAGAGAGAGAGATGCCCTGGTTTGCGGGCTTAGTGAGAGAAATTATGTTTATAACCTGTATCTGCATTTGTCCCAAGCCTTTTTTTCCCCTTGGGAGTCTTATAGAGAACTTTGATAGATTGGTAGAGTAACTTTCTTTGATACAATGCCATTTGCAGGTCAAACTAAATGGGATTATTCCTTTATGTAATTTAATTTTCGTTTTTTTGGATTTTGTTCCATCTTTTTCTAACTTGTTGGAGTAACTCTCCTTGCAGATGTAATTTGTTTACTGAATATGAAAACATGGTCCATGAAATTTCTGTTTGATGGTACATGTGAGCCCATGGATTCAGCCAATGAATGTACAATGGATTGGCTTGTGGGTTCAATATAAGACGACCAGATGAATAAGGAAATATTGGGATGATGAAAGTTCAAAGTATTAATTCTTTTTGAGTTTGTGAATGTATACCAATGTTGCTCAAAACACTATGTTTTTATGCTCTTATCACATTGAATTTTTCCAGAACCTCGTCCCTCTGAATCCAGAGATTAAGGAAATTATTGACACTTGCTTTCCCTTTTGTAAATTATGAGTGATCTCGTTGACTCCATGTTGCTGTTTAGATTAATATAAATTGTCACATGCCACCATATTTGTATTGTTGTGTTGTACCCTGCGGTTTCACATACCAAATTTGTAGCTTGTGCTACATATAAATAATTCTGTTTTTAGTTGAGCTAAAAAATTAGTTTGAGTATTTGTTTCTTTTTAAATGCAATTTTTATCTTCTAGAAAATCTAATATTTTTCTGTTACGTAAGTTGCACATGTATTATCTTATCAATTATTTTATATATTACATATTTCATTAACAAAATAATTTTCAGATAAGGTCTTCTATCCTACAATCTCAATTTTTTACTATAAATATAAAGTCACATGTTATAAACATAAACACGTGCGATAACACGTGCATGTCCACTAGTAAGAAGAGAAAGCAGAGCACGGCCGGCTGCTTGCTCCGTGTGGTCGCCGGTCGTGGCGCTGTGCATGTGCGCGTGTGCGCGATGGGGAGAGCGCAGGGGGTGGCGCGGCTCGCCTGTTCGGCTGGCTGTGCTTGGGACCGGAGGGGTCGCCAGTGCATGAAAGGAGGCCGGCGGCGCCATGACCATCGCGGCGAGAGTTCTCCGGAGCGAACACGACTCCGAGCCACAGGACATGGTGGACGACCGGACATTGCGCAAGACAGAGAGGAGCTCACCGCGAACACGACGAGGAGGTTCTCGGCGTCGGCTCCGGCACAGAGAAGCAGGGCGCCGGGGGAAGGCGGATGGCGGCGGGCTCCGAAGCTCCGGCGAGGTCGGAAGGCCTCCTCGCAGCTCTGATTCGCCCCAAGGGGTGCGGCGTGCGGCTGCGGCGCCCACCGACCAGAAAGGAGGCCTTGAGGCGCTCTCGGCGGGGAGATCGACAGTGGCGGCTTTGGCTCGGCGAAGAGCACGCGGTGGCGCTGCAGCGAGGGATAGAGGGCGTGGAGCGGCTGGCGGACGCGGGTTGTGCACGCAGGGCCTCAGGGCCACTTATATAGGGCAGAGGAGGGAGCGGACGGGCCGGTGGTGGAGCTCGGCTTCACTGCCATTAATGGCGGACGGTTACTGGAGGAGCAATTGAGAGGAGTTATCGTGGGAAGTGAAGAGGGGTAACGGAGGGGGAGTGACGGAGGCCGTTGCTTGTGGTTTGATTATCCACGTTGAATGCAGCCTTAACTCACTCGGAGAGAGCGAGAGGGAGGCGGCCATGGTGGTCGGCTCGGCAGAAAGGAGGTGAGATGCGGCTGGAGGTGGAAGCAAGGTGTGGGCCCCACCTGTCATTGAGTCAGAGAGAGAGAAGGCAGAGAGATGCCATGAATGACCTAATTAAGATGGTGGAACCTTGGGCGTGGACATAAAATGGCTGGTAGGTCAGCAGACCAGCTGAGCTGCCGTGAGATGGAGGGAGGAAGACGCTAATACTAATTTGGTGGACTGGTTAAACAGAGAATTATGCGCGTGCATTAATAGAAGAACGTGGAGGCCTGATTGTTTGCTTGTCAAAGTGATCTGACGTGCAAATGATTAAGCATGTAGACAAAGGAAATATGAGGAAAGGGGAGAAAGGAAATTAAGTTTACAAAGGAAACGATGGCCATTTTGTCGAGGACTAAAATGTGATACGTGGAGAGAAGATGAGATGGATAAAGAATGATCAAAGATTTGGCTGGGATCAAAAGGATTTTAGTCAAACAAGGATTAAAGAGTTTGACTATGATTTTAGAAATTATATTTAAATTACTTATTCAAAGAGTTCTAAAACTCAAACTATTTTTAGAACTTTATAAAAAATAATTTGAACTTTATTTTTTAAATAAATAGAGCAAAACCTATTCGAGGCTTTATCGAATTTTCTAAATTCATTTTTCACTCAAGAAAATTTATGCAAGGGCATGAAATTCAACAAACAAGTTATATTAAATTGTAAAAGTTTTATAAAATTGTTTTTCTTGACCAATTTGATTGGCAACCAACTAAGTAAAGCTTGAAAATTTTTAGGAAATATTTAGATCGTTTATTTTATTTAGTGTTTTCTAGTCACATCCTAAAGCATGAATTTTGGGGCGTGACAGTTCTCTTCTCTGCCCCGAGCAGTGTGGATCCGAAAGTCCTGGATGTTGACTGATATACAAAACATGTCCATCCAGCACTCATGTGTGTTAATTTATTGCAAAAATTTGGAGCAATGTGGATCCGAAAGTCCTGAATGTTGACTGATATACAAAACTTGTCTTTTCAGCATTCGTGTGTTAATTTATTGCAAACATTTATAGCTCTAACCTTGTATATGCTTGTGTTTTTTGAATTTAATTTTTTTGTTTGCGAAACCAGGTTGTTCGTTTAAGCAGATCTGGATGCATTGTTTGTTTTTTGGTCCGTGAAAGTTTTTAGAGTACAAATATAATATTTTACTAACCACAGAACTGTATAAAGATACTTATTCAGACATGTTATTTGTTTTTAAAATTTTAAATGGTTCGACTTTAAAGAGGGCAAACAATTGGTTTGAGTCCACGATAGGTGCAAAGCATAGGGCCACACCTACTGATCTGATCATTGTCAGTACAACCATGCTGCTTTATTTAAGTAGAATCAGTATTGATTGTAAGCAAACTAATCTGGGGAGATTTGATTAAATGTATGTTCAATTTGGAAAGCTAAACAACCTTCAGTTTGTTTGTTTCCTTTGCAGGAGTCAAGGCTCATGAATTGATTTTTTTTTTGCAGAACTGATGCATAAAAACAATCTCATTTGCCAGGAGAAAGTTGTAGCCTAAAATTAATCGAGTAAGTTTTCTTTTGTACAGATTCTGTTTCAAAATCATGTCCAACAAATAATTTGAAATGATCTATCCTCTGACCATGGTACCTACGATGCTGTTTGGATGCTGTTTGGTTCGAATGGTCAGAGCCTATAGTGGCCTGTTTGTGTTCTCACATGGCCCTGCGTTGCTCCAGATAGTTTTCTTAGAGATGTCTAGAGGTCTAGAGGACACAGACACTAAACGTTTTTGTTGTTTCTCTGATAAGCGATTTAGCATTTTTCCTATATGCTCTTGGGAATTATAGGCCTGGCTTATCACAATATTATAGCTACAGGATATGTTTAGGGTGTGCAACAAGTCTGCAAGTGCTTTTATGCACCTCCAAAGACAGACCACAGGAATAATACTGTAGTTCTGCTATTATAACGGCATTTCGCCTGTTCGCTTGCTTATAAGCCGTACTTTTTCAGAAAATAAATAGTATTTTTCTCTCACAAAAAATTAGCCAACAGTACTTTCAGCCATGACTTATCAGCCAAACGAACAGGCAATTAGCTTGGTTGTTTAACAGCTCATTATTTGTTATAATCTCTGATCAGATCCCAGGAAGCAAGAGCTGACTTTTGACTGTATTATAGTATGATATGCTAGCTGGAATTTACCGAAGAAAATCACCACAGGTTTTGTCCATGTTTGGAATACAATCCGTGTGTGACAAGTTTGTGAAAGGGCTCAATACTGTACATGGTTCAAATATGATGGAGTTAGCAATGCTGTAAGACCTTTTATTATTTATTTACGAACCACATGAACCTCAAAACACTATTTATTTTAGTTTTATGATTTATTTTTTTCTAGACGCCACCGTAGCGTTAGCACGGGTAATATACTAGTATTAATAAGTTAGACGATAGGACGTGCCTGACCTATGCTTGCATGACCTGCTTGTTTTCATGTGTTCTTCTGATCTATGATGTTGACTCATGCCAAGGCAAATGGCATGTTATTGTCCAGTTGGCCAGACATCGATCAATTGATTGATTACCATTCATTTTTCCGATATGCCTTCAATGTGAAACCTAAGTCTCGAATAAAATGAAGCACATGGAGACTTTCGTGCTTCAAGCCAATAACACTGGTTGTTTACTTGGGACAAAAGTACGAGCATTTTCTTATTCTTCAAATACTAGACTAGCATTTTTCAATTCTTCAATTCTCTGGTAATTTCCTCCCTCCCATAAATAGGAACGTCTCCATCCCTGTGTGTGTTCCAGGCAACATAAATTAGTTATGAGACAACGACAACAAGACAGATGCTGCAATCCTGTCCACATGGATTTGTTTGCGTTTTAGAAGGCTATAGTTGGAATAGTCTTATTAGAGAGTAGTAATTGCCTGAATCTTTCCTATAAATGTCAACTAGCTACATCAGTTCATTTTTTAGTTCAGGTGTATGCACGGTTGATTTCTTTTCAGATGTTTTCATGACATTTAATATTTTGAAATGTATACTCCTAGATGATAGGTGCCATCGCTCCAGCCTCCAGGTATTTGCATAATTAGCTCCTCGGGTTTTCATTTATGATGTTGATGTCTTGCACTGTACGTTTTGCAAGATATGTTTGTTGAGGTTATAGTTGTAAGTCCGTTAATTTCTTCTCCTTTTTCCTGATGCCTGATTTTCATTGCAAAACTATGTTCGTCAGGTACAAGCTTTTCTTATCAATGAAGTCTACTTGAGAATTCTACCGCTTGCTCCCAAACAATATCTTGTGGTTTGTACTGATGTTCAAGATAGAGGAGATCAAGCAGATGCTTTCGTTGCTCTTGCTGCAGTATCTTTCCATACAAGACTTCATTCAGTCAGAAACTATGGAGCAAGGCAATGAACACACTGACCTGCGAATGAGATGCATCCATATGCAGCAGGGCCTTGTTTAGATGGGTGTGAGAAATCAGTATTTGGCACTGTAGCACTTTCGTTTGTATTTGACAATTATTGTTCAATCATGGCCTAACTAGGCTCAAAAGATTCGTCTCGTAATTTACAATTAAACTGTGTAATTAGTTATTTTTTTATTTACATTTAATACTCCATGCATGTGTCCAAAGATTTGATGTGATGGAGAGAGAGTGAAAAAACTTGGAATCTAAACAAGGCCCAGGTTGGACTTGGTGGTGGCAGCAACAGTGGTCTGCGAACAGGAGACTCGTGCTGAAGTATAATGTTATGAACTCAACACATTAGTTTCAGTTTGATTATCGATTATATTACATCCAAAGGGACACCTAAAAGTCCTCATCTCATATTTTGAAGAACAAACTTAGACAACAATTACTAACAACTGACTCAAATGAAGAAAGGGTGAAGCTTTCGAATAATCAAACTCCAAACTCAACTATATTGAGATCTGAAACAAAATGAGCAGACATGGAATGGTACATGCACGCTGCAGTCAGCGAGTGTAATAGGAATACACAAACAGCGAAGACATCACATTGCTCTTATGGTGAGACAACAATCCTGATCGCAGGGGCAGGGGCAACACATTCAACTCGTGAAGCTGATGTAGAAGCAACATTTTGTTCTTGTTCTAGTTGCCCATTTATTTTAAAAGCTTGCGTCCCGGTGCATGTTTGCCAAAAAAAAAAAAAAGAGAAGCCAATGGAGTGGTAGCAATCTCTTCTTCCTTCACAGGAACCATGCCTTGGGGAGTCGACGAGCCACCAGTAGCTTGGTTCTTTGCAGCTCCTTGTATTCTTTGTTTTGCAATATTCACTCTCTCCTCTTTGGGAAGCCGAAGCTGCACTCTCTGTTGCCTCTCGGCATATGTCTCCAGTACTGCATGCGACATCAGGAGCGAGACGATGGACAGGGACTCCCCACCGGAGCCCAGGCTCTTGGCATGCAGGTAACCCCTGCATCTACCAACAGAAAAACAGAGCATCTCAATCCACATGGCTTTGATTACTTCCCACATCTTCTTCTCATCACCTAATTGCATCAACTCTTGAGCAAGAACCCATGAGTCTCGAAGAAAACCTTCTGGTAACTCTGCCTTGTTAATTATCCCTAGTGTAAGTCCTCTTTCGTCCAGCAGTGATAGATCATCACCTTGGAGGATGGCCTCGAGTTCATCATAAGCATCTGTAAACAAATTCCTTCTGCTGCCAGGCAACAACATCTCAGGATTAGCAAACAATAGATGCATCATGTAGTTGGAGATTTGTCTACACATCCTGGCACATTGAAAATCATGAGATGTGCCCTTCTTATGGAAGCAAAAATCCGTGGCCACATGCCAGAGAATGATGCTTTCGTCGAAGGGCTTATCTATACTCCCCAGAAGGATTTCTTCACCGCCGTTGCGCTCAACTGCCCACTGGCCTCGGCTGTCGCTGAACCTCCAATAACTCTCGATATCTATTATATGACTCATCCATCCGTCCTTAACATGTTCACGAACTAACATTGTAATGTCTTTGGACGAGTGACAAGGCTTGAAGCCAAAATATGTGTCAAACAAACCTTTGCACTGAAAGAATTCTGCGATGCCCATTAGCCTTGTGTGCCTTCTGTTACAAGCTAAGCATCCTATAAGGCTATGCTGAGCAACCCCGTCTGACCATTCATTGCCAATCCATGCCATTGAAAAATTGGACAAAATCTCTAAAAAGTATGTGATGTACAATAATATGAATGTAACCTTGATGTCGCTTCCCCTATAAGCCTTTTTGTTGCTGCTGTGGAAGAGGCCAACGGGCACGATCGGCAATATAGGAGATTAAGAAACATTATAAGGATAGAAAAGTGATTGCCCAAGGGAGATGTGGTTCTGTTTTTATCATTCCCTTGGAATATCTTGCTATAAATAAGATCAAAAGTTTCAGAGAACCCTATACAAAGGGCGTCGTATGTGGTTTCCTCATCCAGCAACCAAAAGGATTTCAATGTAGTGAGACGGTCACCATAGACATATGCATAGTCTAGAAATAATTTGTCCGGCATAGTGAATCGCCTGAAGTGTGATGACCGGCTATCAGAGACATATGCATAGTCTAGAAATAATTTGTCCGGCATAGCGAATCGCCTGAAGTGTGATGACCGGCTATCAGAATCCAGTGCTGGGGGATTTTTGTTATGTTGCACAAAACTATGTGCTTCTTGTATGTACTCTTCAAGCTCAACTTCTCTTTTCTCGGTTTTTGTCCTTGTTAGATAATCTGTTGCAACCCTTGAGTGAATGCGCAGCAGGGGAAGACGACGTCGAAAATGGCTCCCTGCTGTTGCACTGTAGCAGCTGCAGGGGCAGGCGCCGAATGGCTCACTTGCTGCACTGTAGCCACAGAAGGGGCAGGCGCCAAAGTCAGCCCTGCTGGAAAGCATGAAACAAGTGAAGCAAAGGAAACTAAAAACGACCATTCTAACTAGGCTTGCGTCCTACAGTCAACAGTGCTTTGATACCAATCTGTCACACCCAATTTTAAGAACAAAAGAGGATGTATAAAAGTCTTATGTGCACCCCAGGAACGGTGGCACACATAAGTGGACAAATTGTAAATTGTACCAACACAATGTTTATTTCATAGCGAATAAATATTCAACACATAGTCTCAAACATAAATATAATAACTACTAAGATAACTCTCTTACGGAAGCTCCAACAAGGACGTCAACTGGTTGACACCAAGCCTAATACTCATCACGGTAATCTTCAATCCAATCTTGATCTGTTACCCATCCGGGATTTTCCAACATAAAAGATAAAGCAAGGCATAAGTACATGTCGTACTTAACAAGATAACTAAGGGTTCATGAGGCTCAAATAGCTGACACTGGTTTACTGTGGTTAGCATTTAAGTCATCATCAAGTTTAGCATTTATTAACATCAAGGTACCAATGATCCAATGTCACAATGATCCCATGTAATCGAATAATGAATAACAATAGAGTATCATAAATAAACGATTATCATGTTTCAATTAAGAACTTGTATATTCCCTCAGTTTTCCGGGCCGCCCGTATCCGTGGGCACGGCTGTTATAACAGTTTTACACTCTGCAGAGGTTGTACACTTTCACTGTGAGTCATGTTGTTCAAATGTATGGGTTAATTACGTCCAAACACCGAACACCATATAAAGTCACCTAAGAGCTCGCCTAACCAGCCAGGGCCGTAGGGTCATCGGATATAGGAACCCCCCTTCCAAAAATATAAAAGGCCGCTTCCATAGCTAGGCTCAACAGGACAGAGGCTGTCCTATACCCAACTCGCAGACCTCTAACCAGCTAGAAAAGGGTTTCTTAAGCGACTAGAGACTGAGCCATGTAGCCCTCACAGCTGTACGGGTTCTCCCAGCTTTTGCCAAAGGATAAGTCCTTTTAGTCATCTTTTAATGTATTACTTATTCTATTAATCAATTCACATGATCATTGTCATTGCTTATTCCATTAATCAATTCACATGATCATTGTCATTGCTTAGCACTAGCATAAATACTACCCATGCATATATCCCAAGGTTTTCAAGGTAACTGAGTATTCAATCTCTAGGAAATCCTACCATAGGTAGCAAGGAAGACACATGCATATGTATTTTAGTGAGCATCATGAATAGGACAACAAGGAAGGTCCTTAGCTATACTTGCCTTGATCAAAGTTCTCTTGAAAGTCTTGCTAGTCTTGCTGGTCGTAGAAGTTCTCTTGATCACCAACGAAAACCTCATCGTCTGAACTCGATCAACAACACCAAGCAGCAACATACAATCATCCGAGCAATCATACACGAAGCAAACAAAGAGCTATAATTAGAACAATACACCACCAGCAAGAAAACAGTTTGAAAAGTGTATAAAACAATTCTACTCATCACTACGATCATATAGACGCGAAATTCACCGAAATCGGATCTAAAACGAGCAAGATATGGATTTTCCATGTTTTCCTATAGACTATTAATGTACTAAACATGAACTCGAAATTTAAAAACCATAACTGAACTAACAAGGACACTAACACGTAGATTACGAAATTACGAACCCAACGCAAGTTGACCGTATCAAATCATAGTTAAAATGAGCATTTTATAAGCATTTGAAATCAGTGGCAAAACTGTAATTAAATGGAACTTGATTTTGAATCTGTTAAATGAAAAATACGTTTTCCAAAAGAGAAAACGTATTCTCCATATTACGTTTTGGACTGCGGGTTCAATTACTGAAAAACGCAGGGGCTCTTTATGAAGATTGCCAACGAAAGGGTATCCTCGATTCCTGGCCGTCCAATATGACTTGGATGGCCGGGATTGGATCAAGGCGTCGGGTGGCGGCGCAGTCGCCGGAGAAGAAGGGAACCGCGGCGGCGCCATGGCCGGAAATCGCCGGCGTTCTCGGACACGGATATTCAGGCCACCAAACGGCACGGGACTGGGATGGATCGACTGTGGAGCTCAAGGCGAACTCGCCTAGCTCGAAGATGGAGGCGGGGAGCAGTCACGGACGGCGCGCGGCTACGGAAGGCGGACGGCGGTTTCCTGCGTACGGCGGCATCCATGAGAGAGCGAACCAAAGCACGAAAAAGAAAAGAGAAAGGTTTGGCATCTCCGAGAGAACCACGCGGAGCTTGTACGACGGCTTATGGAGAGGATCGAGCGGCGGGAACGGTGAATCGACGGCAACGGCGGCCGCTTAGGGTTATGACGGCCGCCGTTACACCAGCGAAGGCGGCGGATGCACCAGAGATCGGGCAGCGACGCGTTATAGACGACACGGCGCATGCGGATTGCACCGTGGCGAGGAAATCGCGTGGATCAACACCGGTTTCGCTGTTTACTCGAGGAGGAAGACGGACTGCGAGGCGCACAAGGAGGCGGGCTGGCTTCGCTGCTTACCGAGATCGAGCAGAGAGAGAACCTCACGAGAGTGGCACAAACCCGTCGGAAGAGCTATGTAGATAATCAAAGAAGAGACTTGGTATTTGAAGAAGGAGATTATGTCTATTTAAAAGTATCACCTATGAGAAGTGTGAAAAGGTTCAACATGAAAGGTAAACTAGCACCACGGTATGTTGGTCCGTTTAAAGTTTTAAAGAGGCGAGGAAGTGGCTTATCGGTTAGAATTGCACGAACACTGGTGTCCATGATGTGTTCCATGTGTCCCAACTTAAGAAGTGTTTGTGTGTCCACTTCGAAGCAAATACTATTAGAGGAACTTCGAGGGATGATCGACATATGAGGAGTTTCGATTTTGGATATAGTGAGAAAGTTACAAGAAGCGATCAATTAGGATGTGCAAGGTTCAAGGAATCGGTATTCGAAGCAGGGCAACTTGGGAAAGAGAAGATGAATCGAGAAAGACATACCCACAGCTTGTTTGAGTAAGCATGCCCTAATCTCGAGGACGAGATTCTCTTAAGGGGGTAGATTTGTAACCCAAGATGAAGGAAATAAGTGAGGAATTATTAGCTTCTTGTTGGGTTTGGCTCGGCCCAAGATGAAGGAAGGTAGGAGGCTCGAAGCCGACCGAATTAAAGCTAGGGCTCAATCCAGGAAGGATGGGCCTCGCGGCTAGAACAGAGAAGAAAGGATTTCCAATTTATTTCTTTTTATTTCCAGAATTTTCTAATGGATTTTCAAATGGGATTTGAATTCCTTTTCACATGCAACAAAAACCAGTCCATCACAAATAAAATATGCTCCAGCATGAGTGCATCTACATGTCTCTAGCCTCAGGATGAATTTTAATTTCACAAAAATTATTTATTTAACTAGATTTGCATGCTCACAAAATCACTAATAATTCAAATTCACTTATTTCAAAGTGATGCAAATCTTTGGATGTTACAAATCTACCCCCCTTAAGAGAATCTCGTCCTCGAGATTAGGCTGTGCTTACTCAAACAACTGCGGGTATGTCTTTCTCGATTCATCTTCTCTTTCCCAAGTTGTCTCTGCTTCCGAATACTGATTCCACTGAACCTTAAACATCCTAATTGATCTGCTTCTTGTAACTTTCTCAGCTATATCCAAAATCTTAATTGGAAACTCCTCATATGTCAGATCATCCCTAACAGCAAGTTTCTCTAATGGTATTTGCTTCTCAGGCACACACAAACACTTCTTAAGTTGGGACACATGGAACACATCATGGACACCAGACAGGTTCTCAGGCAATTCTAACTGATAAGCCACTTCTCCACACCTCTTTAAAACTTTAAACGGACCAACATACCGTGGTGCTAGTTTACCTTTCATGTTGAACCTTTTCACACTTCTCATAGGTGATACTTTTAAATAGACATAATCTCCTTCTTCAAATACCAAGTCTCTTCTTTGATTATCTGCATAGCTCTTCTGACGGGTTTGTGCCACTCTCAGGTTCTCTCTAATCTTTCTCACCTGCTCTTCAGCGTTTCTAAGCACATCTGGTCCAAACACTTGACTTTCACCTGTTTGATTCCAAAATAAGGGTGTTCTACACTTATGCCCATACAAAGTTTCAAACGGTGACATCTTGAGACTCTATTGATAGCTGTTGTTGTATGAGAACTCTGCATAACACAAACTCTTATCCCAACTAGTACCATACTACAACGTACATGCTCTCAACATGTCTTCTAAGATTTGATTTAATTCTCTCCGTTTGCCCATCTGTCTGTGGGTGATATGCTGTACTAAAATTTAACTTTGTTCCTAGTGAATCATGAAACTTTTGCCAAAAGATGGAAGTAAACTGAGTTCCTCTGTCAGACACAATCTTCTTAGGAACTCCATGTAGACACACTATCCTCTCCATGTATAACTTTGCTAATTTTGCTCCTGTATAAGTGGTCTTGACTGACAAAAAGTGAGCAACTTTAGTTAATCGATCCACAATTACCCATATCGAATCATAACCTCTCTGAGTACGTGGTAACCCCACTATGAAGTCCATACCAACTTCTTCCCACTTCCACTCAGGTATCTTCATAGGTTGCAACAATCCTGCAGGTCATTGATGCTCAGCTTTCACTCTCTAACAAGTATCACATATAGCAACATACTCAGCTACATCTTTCTTCAGACCATACCACCAATACTTCTCTTTAAGATCCAGATACATCTTAATACTGCTAGGATGGATAGAATAAGTTGAATCATGTGCTTCACGTAGAATTGCATCACGAATGGCTTTCACTTCAGGCACACAGATTCTTTTCCCAAACCATAGAGTCCCATTCTCATCTATGCTGAAGCCTAGAGCTTTCCCAAGCGCTACATTACCTGCTATCTCCCTTAGTTTCTCATCCTCCAACTGACCCTTACGTATCTCAAGCTCTAGTGTAGGTGTCACTTCTATCTCCATAGCAGTATAAACAATACCAAGGTTCAAGTGCTGAAACTCTTCACATAACTCTTCTGGCACAGGCGCCATCTCAAGCTCATTGGCATATCTCTTCCTACTAAGTGCATCATCCACAACATTCGCTTTACCAGGATGATAGTGCACCTCCATATCATAATCCTTGATCAATTCCAATCAACGACGTTGTCGCAAATTCAGATCCATCTGAGTGAATATGTACTTCAAACTCTTATGATCGGTAAAGATATCACTCTTATGCCCAATCAGATAATGTCTCCAGATCTTTAATGCATGAACCACAGCTGCTAACTCCAAATCATGAGTAGGATAATTCAATTCATGTTTCCTCAGCTGTCTAGATGCATAAGCAACAACCCTACCTTCTTGCATAAGAACACATCCCAAACCTTGACGAGACGCATCACAATAGATAGAGAACTTCTTATTTAGATCAGGCAAAATCAGCACTAGAGCTGTTGTCAACCGCTTCTTTAATTCTTCAAAACTAGCTTGACACTTACTAGACCACTCAAACTTAGCATTCTTCTCTAATAGGGCTGTCATGGGTTTAGCAAGCTTGGAGAAACCTTCAATGAATCTTCGATAATAACCAGCTAAACCAAGAAAGCTACGTATCTCACTTACATCAGTAGGTGGCTTCCAATTCAGTACATCCTTCACCTTGCCTGGATCCACTGCTATACCACCATTAGAAACAACATGTCCAAGAAAAGAGACTTCTCTTAACCATAATTCACACTTACTATGCTTAGCATATAGCTTATGCTCTCTAAGCTTCTGTAGCACCAATCTCAGATGTTCAGCATGATCATCTTCAGTCTTAGTGAATACCAGTATGTCATCAATGAATACTACCACAAACTTATCAAGATACTCCATAAACACCTTATTCATCATACACATAAAGTAGGCAGGTGCATTGGTCAAACCAAACGACATAACTGTATACTCATATAAACCATACCTCGTAGTAAAAGCTATTTTTGGTATATCAGTATTCTGAATCTTCAACTGATGATAACCAGAACGCAGATCAATCTTAGAAAACACACAAGCACCTCTCAACTGATCAAACAAGTCATCAATTCTAGGCAACGGGTACTTGTTCTTGATAGTTACCTCATTAAGAGATCGATAATCCACACACATACGTTGTGTTCCATCCTTCTTGTCAACAAAGATCACAGGCGCTCCCCAAGGTGATGCACTAGGACGTATGAACCCTTTATCTGACAACTCTTTCAATTGTTTCTTAAGTTCTTCTAATTCGTTAACCCCCATTCTATATGGCCTCTTAGCTATAGGTGCAGTACCAGGTAATAATTCAATTATAAACTCAATGTCACGGTCAGGTGGCATACCTGGCAAATCATCGGGGAAGACATCTGGAAACTCCTCCACAACACGGTCCTAGGGATTAGCATCATCATCTAGTTGATTCACTGTAGCTGTTGGTGGTGGTTGCACTGTCACGCCAACACTGATTCGATCTCCCTTTGGTGTTGTCACTACTACAACTCTCTCCTGACACTAAATCACAGCTCGGTGTTCTTTCATCCAATCCATACCCAGAATCACATCAATCCCAAAAGTTCTCAACGCAATAGGACTGACTGTGAAGTCTACCCCCCTTAAGGTAAGACTTGCTGAAGGGCAACAATGTGCAGCTGGTATTGATCCCCCGGTGAATTTACTAGCATTTGAGTCTTCATTGCAATTAAAGGTATGCTATGTGTTCTAACGAATGCTTGTGAAATAAAAGAATGCGAAGCTCTAGAGTCAAAAAGAACATTAGCGGGGATAGAGTTGATGTTGAACGTACCCATCATAACTTCTGGTGCTCCAACCACAGTCTCAGGCGCCACATGGTTCACTCTTCCAGTGTTGTACACGGGCTTCTGGTTGCTATTCTGCCTCTGAGGTGTCTGTTGATTCGGCTTCTGAGGGCAATGATTAGCATAATGTCCCACATCTCCACATTGAAAACACCTATTGGGAGTACTAGGTGCACTGCTCTTCATTGGGGTGCTGTTGGGCGTTCCCTGGCGTGGAGTTTGATTGCCCATTTGCTGCGGTGTACGCTGGTTCCAATTCTGTTGTTGGTTCTGAGAGCGTTGTGGAAACTGACCACGGTTCCACTAACTGACTGGACCTTGATACCTCTGCTGATTATTATAGCGTGGGCGTGTGTTGCTTCTGGAGGCCTGTCCTTTCATCTTTCTCTTCCTGTCCCTCTCCAATCGCATATTGTCAAGCACAATAGCGCGATTCACCAACTGCTGGAAATTAGCATATGTGTTACCAGCCAACTGCAACCTGAGATCATAGTAAATTCCCTTGAGGAAGAGACGTTGCTTATCTGTATCCTCCCTCACGTCATTAGGAGCATAGCGAGCCAACTGAGCAAACTTGTCGTGATACTCACTGACAGACATAGAACCCATCCTGAGAGATCTAAATTCCTCCTGCTTGAGCTCTATCAAACCATCTGGAATATGGTGTGCCTTGAAATCCCTCACAAATTCTAGCCAAGTGATAGCAGGAGCATTGTTGGGACGAGCATACTGATATGACTCCCACCAAGTCTGAGCTACCCCCTGAAGCTGTCCCGATGCATACAACACCTTTTGTTGATCATCACACTGAGCGATGTTGAGTTGTTTCTCCACTGCGCGTAGCCAATCATCTGCCTCCAAGGGGTCAGCGGCATGAGAGAAAACTGGAGGATGTCCTTGCATGAATTCCCTCCGCTTGTCTCTTGGTGGTGGAGGTGCTGGTGCTCCAATAGGTTGGTTCTGAAAGAACTGCATCATGGACTGCATGAACTGTCCTTGCATTGCCAACACCTCTGCTGCGGTCATGGGTGGTGGTGGGGGTAGTGGAGCACCTCTCCCACGTCCTCTACCTCTTCCACGGCCAGACATCTGTAATTCAACATGAAACATCACCAATATGTAAGAGATAAGCAATTCTGAAAATTTCTGGACGTGATGCAGAATCAGCAGGTCAGAAAAACTATCATAACTCGAGTTTCAGATATCCAAATAAGATGATCTTTATACGGTTGGAAAGATTAAGAAATTATCTACAACTTTCATTTAGACCACATTTTCCGATTCTGACATTACATTAATAAAAAACAGACCACAACAGAAACTGTCTTCAGATTCCAGACAGCACAGAAGTTCATATTGTGACAGTCATAACTCTCAGATATGAACAGATAAAAAGGTGATTCTTGTGCCATTGGAAAGACACAGAAGTCTATATACTCCCAGTAAAATTTCATGACCATTGCTCGAACAGGTGAAAAGTTATAACCAAAACATCACTGACTGCTCCAGAAAACAGCAAGCAAAGAGATAGGATAGACTAACCCAAACTATTTATTATAGCACTTTTAACCTTAATATTTTTAACTAAGGGACTCGTGGACATGCCCACAAAGTTCCAGCACTCATCAATAGTTCACAAACACTTAAAAGACTCGACTCGACTCACGATACTAAAAACGTGCCTATTACAATGGTTTCATAAACTTAAGGGGCGGCGTTCTTCTTGGTGGAGGGCTCATCTAACTTCTCAAACAGCTTGGAACGGCCTAACTCGGCGTTAAGGCCATCGATCTCTTTCTGGTATTCTTTGATCATGTCTTGTGCCTTCTTCAGCTCTCCTTTTAACGCTCCCACCTTATTTGTAAGTTCACGGTTTAACTCAATGGTGGCCTCAAAAGTCTTCGATCCTTTTACTACGACCTCTATGGTCCAACTATTTTCCTTCGAAAGATAGCATGGGTAATACAAGAGTCCACCGTCCTTCTTATCATCAGAGAGACGGCCACGGTAGTAGGCAAGTGCAATGGAAGCAGCATCCTCCATGCTTCTTTCCGCGGTAGCTCGACTGACATGGTGGGTGACAACTGCATCTATCTTGCGAATATTCGGGATCTTGATCAGCAACCGAGTATCCCAAGATGAACCAATCAGAGGGTGACTGTGCTCCGTAGTGTGATACTCTGGATAATAGCACTCCAACATCATTGTCAGCAAGTCATGGTAGAAGGCATTGTCATCAGGCTTCTTGATGCTCAACTTGTCAGTCCAACCTATACGAGGCAGTGGCTGGAGTACTTCATCTTCATCATCATTGGTCAAGTCAATGGCCTCCACACGTGCTGGGGATTGAGCTATCGGAGTTGGCGAAGAATGGACCTCTTCTCCAACCTCATTCTTCCAGTTCTTCCTCTGGACGTCCTCTCTAGGCTCCACTGGCTCATACACAGCACGCTGTGGTTGAAAGCATCCAACGTACACGCGGACAGACTTACGGTCACGTGTCATCTACAGAAGTTTCAAATCATTTAGAATAGAATCAATTGATTTTATAATAGAATAAGACAAAAGAAGCACAAAACTTAGCAAATAACACGATTGAGGTGGAAAGCATGAAACAAGTGAAGCAAAGGAAACTAAAAACGACCATTCTAACTAGGCTTGCGTCCTACAGTCAACAGTGCTCTGATACCAATCTGTCACACCCAATTTTAAGAACAAAAGAGGATGTATAAAAGTCTTATGTGCACCCCAGGAACGGTGGCACACATAAGTGGACAAATTGTAAATTGTACCAACACAATGTTTATTTCATAGCGAATAAATATTCAACACATAGTCTCAAACATAAATATAATAACTACTAAGATAACTCTCTTACGGAAGCTCCAACAAGGACGTCAACTGGTTGACACCAAGCCTAATACTCATCACGGTAATCTTCAATCCAATCTTGATCTGTTACCCATCCGGGATTTTCCAACATAAAAGATAAAGCAAGGCATAAGTACATGTCGTACTTAACAAGATAACTAAGGGTTCATGAGGCTCAAATAGCTAACACTGGTTTACTGCGGTTAGCATTTAAGTCATCATCAAGTTTAGCATTTATTAACATCAAGGTAGCAATGATCCCATGTCACAATGATCCCATGTAATCGAATAATGAATAACAATAGAGTATCATAAATAAACGATTATCATGTTTCAATTAAGAACTTGTATATTCCCTCAGTTTTCCGGGCCGCCCGTATCCGTGGGCACGGCTGTTATAACAGTTTTACACTCTGCAGAGGTTGTACACTTTCACTGTGAGTCATGTTGTTCAAATGTATGGGTTAATTACGTCCAAACACCGAACACCATATAAAGTCACCTAAGAGCTCGCCTAACCAGCCAGGGCCGTAGGGTCATCGGATATAGGAACCCCCCTTCCAAAAATATAAAAGGCCGCTTCCATAGCTAGGCTCAACAGGACAGAGGCTGTCCTATACCCAACTCGCAGACCTCTAACCAGCTAGAAAAGGGTTTCTTAAGCGACTAGAGACTGAGCCATGTAGCCCTCATAGCTGTACGGGTTGTCCCAGCTTTTGCCAAAGGATAAGTCCTTTTAGTCATCTTTTAATGTATTACTTATTCTATTAATCAATTCACATGATCATTGTCATTGCTTATTCCATTAATCAATTCACATGATCATTGTCATTGCTTAGCACTAGCATAAATACTACCCATGCATATATCCCAAGGTTTTCAAGGTAACTGAGTATTCAATCTCTAGGAAATCCTACCATAGGTAGCAAGGAAGACACATGCATATGTATTTTAGTGAGCATCATGAATAGGACAACAAGGAAGGTCCTTAGCTATACTTGCCTTGATCAAAGTTCTCTTGAAAGTCTTGCTAGTCTTGCTGGTCGTAGAAGTTCTCTTGATCACCAACGAAAACCTCACCATCTGAACTCGATCAACAACACCAAGCAGCAACATACAATCATCCGAGCAATCATACACGAAGCAAACAAAGAGCTATAATTAGTACAATACACCACCAGCAAGAAAACAGTTTGAAAAGTGTATAAAAACATTCTACTCATCACTACGATCATATAGACGCGAAATTCACCGAAATCGGATCTAAAATGAGCAAGATATGGATTTTCCATGTTTTCCTATAGACTATTAATGTACTAAACATGAACTCGAAATTTAAAAACCATAACTGAACTAACAAGGACACTAACACGTAGATTACGAAATTACGAACCCAACGCAAGTTGACCGGATCAAATCGGAGTTAAAATGAGCATTTTATAAGCATTTGAAATCAGTGGCAAAACTGTAATTAAATGGAACTTGATTTTGAATCTGTTAAATGAAAAATATGTTTTCCAAAAGAGAAAACGTATTCTCCGGATTACGTTTTGGACTGCGGGTTCAATTACTGAAAAACGCAGGGGCTCTTTATGAAGATTGCCAACGAAAGGGTATCCTCGATTCCTGGCCGTCCGATATGACTTGGATGGCCGGGATTGGATCAAGGCGTCGGGTGGCGGCGCAGTCGCCGGAGAAGAAGGGAACCGCGGTGGCGCCATGGCCGGAAATCGCCGGCGTTCTCGGACACGGCTATTCAGGCCACCAAACGGCACGGGACTGGGATGGATCGACTGCGGAGCTCAAGGCGAACTCACCTAGCTCGAAGATGGAGGCAGGGAGCAGTCACGGACGGCGCGCGGCTGCGGAAGGCGGACGGCGGTTTCCTGCGTACGGCGGCGTCCATGAGAGAGCGAACCAAAGCATGAAAAAGAAAAGAGAAAGGTTTGGCATCTCCGAGAGAACCACGCGGAGCTTGTACGACGGCTTATGGAGAGGATCGAGCAGCGGGAACGGTGAATCGACAGCAACGGCGGCCGCTTAGGGTTATGGCGGCTGCTGTTACACCAAAGCGAGGCGGCGGATGCACCAGAGATCGAAAGACGACGCGGACGCGGTCGTTCGGGTTTTATAGACGACACGGGCGTGCGGATTGCACCGTGACGCGAGGAAATCGCGTGGATCAACACCGGGTCGGTGTCCACTTCGTTGCCGACTCAGGGAGGAAGACGGGGTGCGGGCCCCAGCTATCGGTGGCACAAGGAGGCGGGCTGGCTTCGCTGCTCGCTGGCTGGGCCGGCGCTGCTGTTGGTTCGGCTCGGCCCAAGATGAAGGAAGGCAGGAGGCCTGCTGCGCTGACCGACCGGCCGAGCTGGGCTGAATCCAGGGAAGGATGGGCCTCGCGGCCAGAACAGAGAAGAAAGGATTTCCAATTTTTTTCTTTTTATTTCCAGAATTTTCTAATGGATTTTCAAAAGGGATTTGAATTCCTTTTCACATGCAACAAAAACCAGTCCATCACAAATAAAATATGCTCCAGCATGAGTGCATCAACATGTCTCTAGCCTCAGGATGAATTTTAATTTCACAAAAATTATTTATTTAACTAGATTTGCATGCTCACAAAATCACTAATAATTCAAATTCACTTATTTCAAAGTGATACAAATCTTTGGATGTTACATGTCACATCTAGTAACTGTAGCAGCATGGCAGCTGTACTAGCACTAGATGGATAGAGTTGTGTATATAGTTTGCCACTGAAACTCAGTAAAGAGAGTTCAGATTTGCCATCTCCTATACAGGGAGCGGAGCACAGGGTGCTCCGACTGCGCAAGGCGCTCTACGGGCAGCGACAAGCCCCACGAGCGTGGAACGCCAAGCTTGACGTCACGCTGGGCGAGCTTGGGTTCACAAGATGCGCAACCGAGCACGCGCTCTACACGCGGCGATGGAGGAAGGAGGAGCTCGTCGTCGGCGTGTATGTGGACGACTTGATCGTCACCGGTGCGCGTGCGGAGGACATCGACAACTTCAAACGTGAGATGGCGTTTTTGAATGAGCGATCTCGGCGCGCTCTCCTACTACCTCGGCATTGAGGTATGACAGGGGAAGGAGGCACTCACGCTCGGTCAGAGCGCGTACGCCTCGAATCTGTTGGAGCGGAGTGGCATGGCTGAGTGCAAGCCATGCGTGACTCCGATGGAGGAGCGACTGAAACTGACGAAGGCCAGCATTGCGGCGAAGGTAGATGCAACACTCTACCGGAGCATCATCGGCGGTTTGCGCTATCTAGTCCACACGAGGCTGGACATTGCGTTCGCCGTGGGCTACGTCAAGTCACTTCATGGAGGATCCCAGAGAGGATCGTTGGGCTGCGGTGAAGCGGCTACTGCGCTACGTCAAGGGGACGGTGGATCAGGGAATCGTCTTCCCCATGACCGGCGAGAGTAGGCTGCAACTCACTGTGTTCAGCGATGCAGACATGGCGGGGGACATCGACGGACGGCGGAGCACCTCTGGCGTGCTCGTATTCCTCGGGTTGGCTCCAATCTCATGGTTATCGCTGAAACAGAAGGTGATGGCGCTGTCTACATGCGAGGCAGAGTACGTAGCAGCGGCCACAACGACGTGCCAAGTTGTGTGGCTGCACCGGCTGCTGGGCGAGCTGACCGGTGCGGAAGCTCACCCACTGTGGGGGATAGACCCCCGGGTACCACAAGATGGTACATGGGCCGCACCATCCGAGGTGGCCCGGCCCGTAAGATCAAGGCGTGCACATCAAGATTATAAGTTGTACTAGATATTATAATAGTACCAAATTGGATACTTTACTTGTAACCTTGTCTCTTCGGAGTATATAAGGAGAGACAAGGGTCCCCTAGAGGACAGATCCAAGCAGATCATACAATATACATCTCAATACAATACACCAAAGACACAGGACGTAGGGTATTACGTCGACCAGACGGCCCGAACCTGTCTAAATCGCTGTCTCTGCGCCTTGTGTAACCATCTGGTTCCAGATCACACGCATCCTACCGATAATCTACCACCACGGGCACCCCCCTCGGTGGACTGCCGACCATATTTCGTCGACACCCACCAGCACTGATGGTGGACAACCAGCCCGCCATCGCCCTCGCGAAGAATCTAGTTCTCCACGACCGGAGCAAGCACATCGACGTGAAGTTCTACTTCCTCAGGGACTGTGTCGATGGAGGGCAGATCGTCATCGAGTTCGTCGAAACTGGTCGGTAACTCGCGGACGTCCTCACCAAGCCGCTCGGCCGTCTTCGACTCACGGAGCTGAAGAAGATGATCGACATGGAGGGGTTTCAAGGGTAGCTGCAGGATTAGGGGAATAATTGTTAGATAATCTGCTGCATTCCTTGTGTGAATGCGCAGCAGGGGAAGGCGGCGCCGAAAAGGGCTCCCTGCTGTTGCACTGTAGCAGCTGCAGGGGCAGACGCCGAACGGCTCACATGCCGCACTGTAGCCACAGCAGGGGCAAGCGCCAAAGTCAGCTCTGCTGTCACATCTAGTAACTGTAGCAGCATGACAGCTGTACTAGGACTAGATGGATAGAGTTGTATATATAGTTTGCCACTGCAACTCAGTAAAGAGAGTTCAGATTTGCCATCTCCTATACAGGGCTCCGGCCAACGCTGGTGTCTCTGCTGTGTGTATACTCTGTTCTCCCTCACTTCTTTTACCTCTAGCCATAGCGTGTGGTCGGACAATGTTTATCGTGGTCGGTAAGACTGGAGAGTGATCGACTCACCTGAGCCGTGGTCGGCAAGGCTGGTGAGAGGTCGACTCATCTGAGCCGGTGATCCTGTGGGCTAACAGTCCTTGGGGCAGGATGGAAAGCAGTGGCTATACTATTAAGCTAGCCCTGTTTAGAGCCGACGGCTTATTGAAGCATTTGAAGATACCAACGATGAAAAGCAGAATTGCTGCAACTTAACCTTTTATCAGCAGACGATGACCATGACTTCAAAAACACGTAGATGGCCACGGTGACCTGAGGAGTTCCATTGATCAAAAGAATTAAAGCTAGAGATTGTAGCATACCTATAAGATGTAATTTTGCAAAATATGACAAAGTTAATGAATTATGTCTGTTTTTTGTTTCTCACCTGAGCCACAGCAGTTAGAATATGACGGCTCCATAGTTCGTTGTCCTCGATGTCGTAGGCAGATATGCTGATCTGTCCACCGAGGTTCATGAGCAAGATAGGAGCCCATAACACCTCAAGGTCATGGTTGCCGTTTACAGAAGTGCACTGTAACTTTCTTTGGCGATTGAAGAGGGTTGCGAGGGCGTATATGCCACAGCATCTTCACCTAGGTATGCCAGCCATATGCTAAATCTGAACAACGGCTGGATATGTTTCCTACGGGCGCTGGCGAACAACGCGAGGTAGCACTATATGCTGAGGCTGCCTAAGACAAGGATGCGCAGCTTCCACTCTTCCCACCATTGCACCGCGCTTGAGAGGATCATTTGCTGCTACCTCGATCGTTTTCTTTCTCTTTCGGTTTCACTCTCTTTGGTGGGTGTGGTGAGGTACCATCATCGTCCTACGCTATATATATCCCAAGTTGAGCTTATTATGTGACTTTCTCTGTTGAACTCATGAGTACCTACTACGAGTTGTAAACTATAGGCAGGCAAAGGTGCGCCAGACTATATATATTTATTTATGGAGACCTAAGAAACCACTACGTTCATTTCGAAAGACTTGCAAAAGAGTATCGGTCAATGCAAATTGCAATACGAATTGCTACTCCGCTATCGTAAACCATTAGGCCACAAAGAATTATCAGTCCCCAACCTCAGCACGTGCTAGAATCTTTTCATAGTAAGTACTAAAAATTTCATGGATAAATTTAGTAGGTGTAACTAATTTTTTCGAATTTATTTGATTTTATTAGTACTGCAGAGAGTCCACAATCTCTGCCGGTCGTCCATCACTATCGATTTCATTAGATTTCTCAGTTTGTGCCCTGCCCTCCCTTGGTCAACTTTGTCCAAAAGTGGACCGCGATCGTGGAGCCACATGGATGCAGAATTATCCAAAAATGCTCAGCGCAACCGCAACAAAACCAACTGCCACATTCTTCAGAATCTGCCCCATTTTAAATTTCTCACTTTCGGCGCACATACCTTCTTTCGTCGACAACCATGTGAATCATCCGAGAATTAAGAATATCGGCAACATGTAAGGTATATTTTTAGCATCATATAATCTTGCCTTTGCATTGCATCCTAGCAAACAGATAGGTTTTTAATTCGGTATTTATTATTATTTGCTTGTTTTGGTCGTGTTGTCATCAAGCACCGAAAAGGAGAGATTATAAGGACGTCGGCCCATTTAGTTTGGATTTTGATGTTTGATGATCAATAAGACTAAGTTAGACTACTATGTTTGCAAGTGTTTATTTTTTAGTCCAATAGGTTGCATAGAGGACTTGTATTTATTTGAAGCAAAGAAGACTTTGATCAACACCGAAAAGAACACATTAGAAGAGGTGTTGACAACCTAGCTAGAAGATCCAAGACACAAGACGGAACCAAGCCCAGATGCAAGATGGCAAAGGAATGAAGCAAAGAAGAGAGGTGCAGGGGCGTCGGACCCTGCCTGGACAGGCGTCGGACCATTGCATGTGAGTCTGATGGTGGGAAGCCGCAGCCAGCATAGCGTCAAAGGGGCATCAGACCCTGCTATCAAGCAGGCGTCGGACTATAACCTCAGAGTCCGATAGTGGAGAACATAGTCAGCCGCGCTTCAGGAAGCATCGGACCCTGCAACAGTGAAGGCGTCGTACTATAGCAGGCTGAGTCCGAACGGGTTCTAGAGCCGAACCCGAGAGGGTTTTCGGCATTGGACCAAGTCCGCCCTGAGGGCATCGGACCGTCCGACGTTGTAGCCCACTCGTCAGGGAGGTGGGCGATGGGAACGGTCGACAGCGGTAAAGGTCATCTCGCAACGGATAGAAGGAAGGGGGTGTCGGACCGTAGGGAAAAAGGTCCGACGGTTCGGACCTATTGGTCCGATGGGTGGCAGTTTTGCCTCATGTGAGGCCCAACGGCTCTATTTGCTTGGAGGCCTATTTATACCCCCATGGCCGGCCAAAACAAAGGTGTGAGAACCCAAGGAATTGCTATATGAGTTGAGACTCGATTTTAGTTGCTCTAGCCACCAAAGTGCTTAGCGAAATATTTGGTGATTAGCATAGTTGTTTTGCAAAGTGCTTTGGTTGATTAGATCACCACTTATGCGCTTGCTCTAGGTTTAGACCTAGTGTTTAGTGAGGTTTGCATACCTCTTACCATTCGGTGCTTGCGCGCATAATTGTTGTACTCAGCAGGGATTGTAGGTTTTGAGAGACCACACCAACCGCGCTTGTAGTGTGGCTGCCACCGTGTATGGAGGGAACAAGGCCCGCAGCGTTTTGGTCGAAAGCTTGATAGTGAAGACGGCGGTGAGCGGTCCGGGAGAGGCTTGACGGAAGGCACATCGGAGACCCACTTTTGCGTGGGAAAGCCCGAGGCTATCCACGGAGTTAGACGATCGAAAGCTTGGCCCTTGCGAGGGGTCCAACGAGAACTAGGGGAAGCGTGAGCTTCTTGATACCTTGGTAAAAATACCGGAGTCGTCGACGGGAGTTTGCATCTCTATTGCCATTTTACCTTCCGCATTTATATTATGGACTTTGGGTGCGTGCATACTTTCCTAACTTAGTTTGATAGGCTAGTTGATTGGATTGGAACCTAAGGTATGTAACTCTTTTGTAGTAGAGATAGCAACACATCTAGCAAAATCGTAGTTGCACATTTAGTTATTTTATTTATTTGCATAGGTTTTGCTGAGGTGAAAATTAGAGGCCACTGTTAGAAGTAGATTTTTAAGTTGCCTAATTCACCTCTCTCTCTTAGGCGTCACTTTTCTTATAATAATATAATGTAATATACACCTATATATTTTGTACCTAAATTATCCATCTCAACCATTATAAAAATTAGCAAAAATCTCTCAAATCTACGTGTAAATGCTAATATAAGCTAGTATGAAAATTAATTCAACATCTATAAGTACAATGTATGAACAAAGCTAATTGAAATACACAATTCTATCATTATTAAGTTAAAACTATGCACACACTTATGTTCCACTACGTAGACCAGGGAAACATGTATATATTAGGATAAATATTTATTTGATAAGTTTATCAAGCGTGGAAAAATATCCTTAGCAAACCACATAGTAATGACACTTTCAATTCACTTTAAGTTATATTAATACTCATGGTAATAAATTTTTGTAAGTCGTTATCTTGAAAAAAGTTTAAACAATTTGATTGAAACATTATATCATATGAATATTAGTAATTTAATTTCAAGCATTATTCATTTAATAAAACAATATAATAAATTCAACATCTTGAGTGCCATGCTGCATGCTAGAAACAACTATTTATGCCATTGTAAGAATTAAAAAGGTAGCTTAAGACCTAGAATATTATTTTAATAAAATAAAAAATGAAATTTTGAATAAACCATACAATAAGCATTGGAATTTCAAATTAACACATGTATAAAACATTACAACAACTAGATCAAAAGCTGAAAGTTAAAATATAGTTTTTTATGATATCACATAAAGTGATGAAATAAAAGTTTATATACTTTAAGTTTATGTTTAAATACATATCATGCTAGAAAAAATATTAATCCTAGGAATTATTACTCATGAAGCCTCTAGAAATAAAAAAGATAGATCCTAAAATTCTTACAAAAACCTAAAACATTTTGCCATCAAATGGGTAGACTATATTCACCATTGTAAATAATAGTTGTTGTATCTAAGTAATTAATAACCTCAAAATTTGGGAAAAAGAATCAAAACTTAGGTTCATGTCATCAAAATATAGACTATAGCTAAAGCCATCAAAGTTTAAACAAATGGTTCAGCTAAATGTATATTGGAGACAAATAGAGGGGCTATGTAAATAAAAAACTGATGGATATGGATGAAAAATACATAAAAATCAATAATTGATAGATTATGAAAACTGAGTATAGACCATAGACTATCTATTATAGCTATTATTTTAGAACATTAGTGAAGAGAAAAACATTTAATATAAGTAATTTTTATTAGTTATTAGTGTTTCATAAGATTCTAACTTGTGCCAGGGCATGGGTTGATGAACTAGTATAATATATTATAAATAATTCTTTATTAGTCAGATGTATTAAATAGTATATCTCTTATAAACTTTTTAGACAAATATATGTTTTATAGTTCTTGCTCGTGCGAGAGCACGGGTTGATGGACCGGTAAAATCTCCCAGCCTTATTATCAAGTATTGGACTGTTACTTCACATACAAGGTACACGGTAATGCATTGTTTAACACACCAGAATCTCACACGGCATAGTGCATCCTATCATCCATCCACCACTAACAGTTCTTCCGAAACTTTCAACACCGCAGGAGGTCATGTGTTACGAAGCACAGGGCAGAGCAAAGCACGAACGGCATTCATGGAACAGTTGTACGGTCAGAAGCTGCACCGTAGCTTCTGCTGCCTCTCAGGCGGGAACGTCTCCATTCTCACAGCGACATCAGGAAGGATTGAGACAGGGGCGTGCTACTCTCTACGTCTACCACTAGCAGCGGTCAGCAGAAAAAGCGAGCATCGTAATTCGACACAGGCAATGTATACATTGGAGGAAAATTTTCTTCAGGAAATTTAATCCAATACGAATAACCGAGACCATGGTAACAATGAAACATCAACATTAAGGCCACACTTGTACTCCAAACAATATACAGTATGTGCTATATATTTTTTGCAACAGTGCAGCGGAACAGGCAAGCATAACAGGATAGCACAAACAAGTATGAAAATGCAGTACATGAAGTAGTATCTTCTGGAGCATATATACAAGATAGCAACAAGGACGATTAAACTGGTCACTCTAGGAGATAACAACTTGGACCTCGGCAGATGCACCAGCAGCTCTTTCCATCATGTTCCCAGCAGCCTCTTGTATTTCCCTTTTCATAGCGTTTACCCTCACAATGTGCTGCCTCGCCTCTTTCGGCAGCCGAAGCTGAACCCTCTGCTGCCTCTCTGCATATGTCTCTAGCCCCGCATGAGACATTAGGAGTGATATGTAAGAGAGGAATTCTCCACCGGAGCCAAGGCTTTTGGCATGCAGGTAACCCCTGCATCTACCAGCACAAAAACAGAGCATCTCGATCCATACACCTTTGATTACTTCCCACATCTTGTCGTCATCACCAAATCGCATCAACTCTCGAGCTAGAACCCATGAGTCTTGAATAAAACCTTCTGCAGACTCTGCCTTGCTAATTATCTTTAGTGTAAGTCCTCTTTCGTCCAGCAGTGATAGATCATCATCACCTTGGAGGACGGCCTCAAGTTCATCATAAGCAACTGTGAACAAATTCCTTCTGCTGCCAGGCAATAACATCTCTGGATTAGCAAACAGCAGATGCATCAAGTAGTTGGAGATTTGTCTACATATCCTGGCACATTGAGAATTACCAGATGTGCCCCTGCTGTAGAAGCACAAATCCGTGGCCACATGCCAGAGAATGATGCTCCATCGAATGGCTTCTCTATACTCTCCTGAAGGATTTCTTCACGGCCGTTGCGCTCAAGTGCCCACTGGCCTCGGCTGTCGCTGAACCTCCAATAACTCTCGATATCTGCTATATGACTCATCCATCCAGCCTTAACATGCTCATGAACCAACATTGTAATGTCTTTGGATGAGTGATAGGACATCAAGCCAAAATATGTGTCAAGCAAACCTTTGCACTGAAAGAACTCTGCGATGCCCATTAGCCTTGCGTGCTTTCTGTTACAAGCTAAGAATCCTATAAGGCTATGCTGGGCAACCCCGTCTGACCACTCCTCGTCAAAATATGCCAATGTAAGAATGGACGAAATCTCCAAAAAGTATGTGATGTACAATAATATAAATGTAACCTTGATGTCGCTTCCCCTATAAGCCGTTTTGTGGCTGCTGTGGAAGAGGCAAATGGGCACGATCGGTAATAGGAGATTAAGATTCATTATAAGGCCAGAAAAAAAATTGCCACAGGGTGGCGTGGTTCTGTTTTTATCATCCCCTTGGAGTGCCTTGCTATAAATAAGATCAAAAGTGTCAGAGATCCCTTCATAAATGGCGTCGTAAGTGGTTTTCTCGTCCAGCAACCAAAAGGATTTCAAGGTAGTGAGACGGTCATCATAGACATATGCATAGTCTACAAATAATTTGTCCGGCACAGAGAGTCGCTTCTTGTGTGGTGATCGGCTATCAGAATCCATTGCTGGGGGATTTTTGTTCCCTTGCACAAATCTCCGTGCTTTCTGTACGTACCCTTCAAGCTCAACTTCTCTTTTCGCAGTTTTTGTTCTTGGGGCAGGATGGAAAGTAGTGACTATACTATTAAAGCTAGCCTTCCTTAGAGCTGATGGCTTGTCGAAGCATTTGAAAATACCGATGATGAAAAGCAGAATTGCTGCAGCCAGTAACCTCTTATCTGCAGAGGATGACCATGACTTGCAAAACACATAGAGGACCACGACGACCTGAGGAGTTTCACACAACTGAATTAGAGCTGCAGGAGCTTTAGCATAACTACGAGTTGTAATTTTACAAAATATCACGAATCCTCTTTGTTCTCTTTCTCACCTGAGACACTGCAGTTAGAATGTGACGCCTCCATAGTTCATTGTCTTCGATGTTGTAAGCAGAGATGTTGATCTGTCCACCGAGGTGCATGAGCAAGATAGGGGCCCATAAAACCTCTAAGTCACGGCTCTCATTTACATCCCCACGGCTGCAATTTACTGGCTGGTGCTGTGACTTTTGCTGGCGATTGAAGAGCGTGGCGAGGGCATAGATGGCTAGAGCGTCTGCGCCTAGGTACGCTAGCCAGATGAGCAATCTGTACATGGGCCTGATCTGCTTCTTACGAGAACTGGCAAATAACGAGAGGTAGCATTGAACGCTAAGGCTGCCTAACACAAGGATGCGCAGCTGCCAGTCCTCCCACCATTGCACGGCATTTGAGAAGCCCATTGTATGCACATGCACGCTCTGGCCTCACAGGCAAATTAATTAGTCTGTGCTGTGCACTGGTTTATGGGCACCATCCAATGACAAATCTATAGTGTTATATAGTATATGTGAACCCACGTACATGGACAAAGCTTGCTAAGGCCTTGTTTAGATAGCGGTTAGAAATCAGTAAATTGTAACCCTCAAAAGATTCGTCTCGTAATTTACAATCAAACTGTGTAATTAGTTATTTTTTTATCTACATTTAATACTCTATGCATGTGTCCAAAGATTTGATATGAAGAAGAGAGAGTGAAAAAACTTGGAATCTAAACAAGGCCTAAAGCAGAATGGTATTACTTGGCGTGGCCACCAAATGGCTCAAACCAAGTATCAATGCAAAGCCACCCTTTATTGGGACAGGGACAGAGGAATCCGTCCTCTCTAATTGATGCCGTGTTTAGTTGAAGTCTTAAAATCCAAAAAGTTGCTACAGTATCTATCACATCGAATATTTGCGGTCCATGCATGGAGCATTAAATGTAGACGAAAAGAAAAACTAATTGCACAGTTTGGTGGGAAATTGCGAGACGAACATTTTGAGCCTAATTAGTCCATGTTTGGACACTAATTGCCAAATAAAAACGAAGGTGCTACAGTAGCCCCAAATTCCAAATTCATGGAACTAAACAAGGGCTGAATACCCAAGTAAGGAACGGGGTCCCCTTGGAACATCACTCAAACAGATATGCTGGTTTCTGCAAGGCGGGATCATAGGGTGCCGGCCGGGAATTCTTGAAGGTACATCATGCTGTCACGGCGTCCAGCCTAGTTACTGGTTCTGATTGAAACAAAAAAAAAAAAACGGTCCCGTCACTTCTCACACCTGTTGTCTTATTAGCACAAAGATTTGTGTGTCCGTGCATTACAATGGGAACAACAAATGTTATTCAAGTTCTCCCTAATAAGTGTTGTAGAATGAAAAAAAATGATGTTTTGAGTTTGATTTCCACAACATACTGTTTGTAGCCAATCATCACTTTTACAGGAGTGTAAATGAAACAAGAACAATGGACAATGAAGCACGTAATTCAAGTTTATCCTTAAAATCAAAGCCAGCAGGTTAGGACCACAATAGCCAATACAAAAGAAAAAGGAGAGAGAGAAAGAGAGAGAATAAAGAATGAGACCCAGAAAGCTCTCAGCAACAAAGGATCTCAGACTAAATATACAACTCAACACATCCTCTAATAATCTAGATTCCAATTACATGCATAGCAACACCTTGAAACGGTTGCTCCTATTTTTATTGTACAATAAAGTGAGATGGATGGTCAAATCGCCAAAACTACATCCTCCTACTACAAAAGACGGTGATGAATAGTGTATCCAAATCATCTAACGTGTCTTCATAGATCATTGTTCCCCTTCCAACCGGTCAATAGCACACGACTGACAATATCAAATGATGATCCATACAAATGACCTGACCGGCCTTCAGTTAGATCGAGATGGCGGACTAGAGTGGGTGAATAGTCATTTCTAAAACTTAAATGTTTTGGCTGACCGATACAAGCGTGCAGTTAAACTAACGGTCCACCCAAGACTTCGTCCCTCTATCTAATTTCACAAGCACTTATAAAAGAACCTACACAAGGTATCAACTAGGCAGCTAGTGAGAGCTCTCCTACAAAAGTCTAGTTTGCAAGGTCACGCAAACCTAAGCAACTAGTACTCCAGCAAGCACATGAAAGCTCCTACACATACTAGTGATCAAAGGTAAATACTATGGGTGTGTTTGGTTTCTTGGCCTATTTGTAGCCTGGCTAGCTTTAGCCTGCTCCCACCAAGCCAACCCCTAGTTGTTTGGTTGTTTAAGCCTGACTAGCAAATGGTGTGCTTGGTTGTCTGGTCTGAATTGCATAGAAGCAGTTCTTCTTCCAATCGGTAAGTTTATCCCCTTTGAGGACTTTTTGTCGAACATCTGGTGGGCACCTCTTGAATGGGTGCATGGCGAGCACCTCAACGAGCATCCAACAAGCATGGTGAGCAGCCTGGCGAGGACATCCCACCGTCCAATCCAGAGTCCGACAACTGACGCATCCAGGAAGGAGAAGTCGTTCCCATCGACGAACCTCACGCTACCGGAGAATGGCGGCAAAGTAGGGGCAATTGCTGGCAGAGACGCACCTGGTTCATGGGCACTATCACCATGCTTATGGTCACTGCTTGCTTCCTCGCTGAGCGCTCCTTCTCGTCCTTCACCAAAGTGACACGGGCCATCTTCTCGCAAGATCCATGCGCAAGCTAGGTCCACGATGGCTGCCTCCTCCCCGGCGACCCATAGCCTCCATTAGCGTCGTCTCCTCCCCAGTGTGTCGCGGCCCCCGCGATCGGCGAGGCAGGAGTGGCGCGAGCAAGGAGACCGGTGAGGGTGGGGGCACCCATGGAGGAGCATTGGAACCGGAGGGAGGGAAGATGCTGCCTGTTTTGCTTACCTCGGGAAGTCGCGTCTCGCTGGCCAGTAGGCAAGTTGAGGATGAGCGTTTGGTGCGTGGGGAGGTATGCGATGCGGGGGAGGTGATGTGAACGTGACTTGCGCCTGGACAATCCTTGCCCTAGAAAAACGGCTGCCTATGGCGTTCTTTCGAAGCCAGGCTCCGGGTGTACAGATGGATTCCTCAAGCCAATCTACAGCCCATCTACACCCAACCAAACAAGCCCATCTTGGCTCTAGGGAACCAGGCCAAGGGTTGGGCACCCAACCAAACATACCCTATAACTACCTACACAAGTAAGCAACTACACTAGCACAACTAAAAGAGCTACACTAACACAAGAGCAACAACACTAGCACAAGATCAACAAGTAAATAGCTATTGTTATTTAGGTAAGCCCCCAAGGTTGCTGTTGGTCCTCTAGCTAGGTATCAAGCCCTCAAGCTTGCAATCACCCCCCCAAGGTGACCTCCAACGTGAGCACTAGCTCTTTGACCCGGCCAAACCACTTAGTGCTTTTCACACCTCCTTCTACTAGAGTTTCCCTCTTTGTAATATCCCACGAGAACGAGCACAAGAATCTCGTACAAATCCTCCTCCTGAGCCATGCTAAATCTCACCTCCAATAGTAACAAGCTCTCAAGCTTGCTCAACAGCCCCTAGTGCCACTAGATGCTATCTCTCTAAAGCAATTGCACTAGATCACTTCAATCTCACTATGAATGCAATCTTTACTAGCAAATGTGAGTGGAGGGCTTTACTTAGGCTCTAATAGATGGGGGGACAACCCTTGGGCACCAGCAAGATTAAAACAACTGGTCATCCCCACTATATATAGATCCCAAAGCCAAACTAGTCATTGCAGCCTTGTTGCAGCTTTTGTGCAAGCACCGAAAATGTCCGGTGCCCATCAAAAATCAGCCTTGGGAGTGGGTGTGCGGCGACGAGGCCTGAGAGAGAGTGGAGGAGACGTTTGCCTTTGGTGCGTGGGGGAGAGAGAGAGCGGAGGCGGCAGCTGGAGACAGACTAAAAGTGAGACCTAGAGACAAGAGAAAACCTAAGTCTGGTTATATATATGCGACTGTAGTAATGGGCCGGTCTAGGCTTCGGGGCTAGAGGTCCGCCTCTGAAAATAGGCCTCATTTTCAGACCTCTATTAATCCACTTTAGGAGATGGTCATTCATCAAAGTGACTTCGTAAATGAAGAGCAGCCTTTGAAGTTCAGTGCCCATTTCTGGAGACAATACCAATTCTTGCACGCCTTTGTAAATAAAATGGCGAGTCTCCTAAAATCATATTGTAGTAGTGAGTGTTGTGCAAAATACTTTACCCTCCAGAGTGGCCGGTCCTCCAGTGTGCCACCCCCCCTCCCACAACGGGGAGGAGGAAAACAAAATATTCTTTTATTGACAAGGGCTGCAGCTGTGGGCTGGACTATTTGGCTCACAAAGAAATGACTTTGTGTTTAACTATTGCCAACGAAATATTTTTTGCAGGTATTGTTCAGGGAACACATTGGCTACAATTCTAGGCTCTGTTACATTGCACCGATGATGTCAAGAACCACCTAGTGTGTACTCTTGCCAGCTATTAGAATCAAGTTCGATGGGGTTCTTCACCTCCCATGGATAGCCTTTTGTTTTTCGTATTGGCTAGTAGTGTTAAACACATTGTGTGGAGTTAGCGAAACTTTGTAATAATTTTGGACCGATGCCTTTTCCTTAAAGAGGTCTGAAGCTGAATTCATCCATTATCTAAAAAAAGCTATGAAGCATCAACATCTCTCCATCTATGAGAAAGAATTACTGGCTTTGATTATGGCCATTGACAAATGACGTCCATACCTTCAGAAGCAATATTTCACAATCAGAACCGATCACAAATCATTGTGCTTTTTGGAATATTGAAACATGCACTCTGACATGTAGAAGAAAGCCATGGCCAAATGATGTGTCTCCAATTCACCATCACTTACAACAGGGCAAAGAAAATGCGGTGGGTGATGCTCTCTCCCGGGTGGGACACCTTTTTGCTACACATTTGATTTCTGAAGTCAAACCTCTCTGACTCTAAGAAGTTTTGAATTCATATGCCACTGATCAGGAAGCTCGAAACTTATTGCAGCGCATTTAGCTCTTCATAGTCTCAATGCACAAAACTACTCTCATGCAGCAGGGTCTTAGCAAGCATGGCACCCAAATCTGGACTGTCAACAACTCAACCTTTCGAACAAAACTCATCTATGCTTTCCATGCCATTAGGGGGTCATTCCAGGGTTCAACCGACATATATTTAAGGCTCAAAAGGTTGTATTCTTGGAAATGGCTCAAACAAGATGTCCACAATTTTGTCAATCAGTGCCTGATATGTCAATAGGCTAAACACAAGCATAATAATCCTGCTGGTTTACTTCAACCGATTCCGGTTCCTAAAGGCGCTTGGTAGGAGCTGACTGTGGACTTCATTGAAGGTTTGCTGTTGGTGGCTTGGCACCAATACAATTTTGAAAATTTTCGACCACTTCTCTAAGTATGCCCATTTTCTTTGAAGCATACTTTTCACAGCTCCTTATGTTGTCAAACGAGTATGTGATTCAGTGGTCAAACTTCATGGCCTCCCAAAGACGGTTGTTACATACTGTGATCGTATCTTCCCTACTCTGTTCTGGAAGAAACTTTTTGCTTTGATGGGGAAGAAACTGGTTTACGATGTGACATATCATCCACAAACGGATGGGCAAAATAAGAGGGTCAACAATGCTTTCATGACACCAAGTAGATATACTATAAAATATGTTCCACCATGCATTTAATTATACTTATTTAGTAATATAAATATCGGTACTTTTTCATAGAAAATTAGTCCAACTGAATATAGTTTAACTAAATCAGGACTAGAATATCAAGATTTTTTGGGCGATGGTAGTACACTTTTATTAACAACCCAACACCCCAGTGCAGAAAACAGACTGGTCACGGTCTGTACTACAGTTGGCTTCTTTGCAAAGAAGATAGTCCCCTCTAATCCATAGGTATCCGAAAGGAATGATAAGGAGATCATTTCAATTTTCACTCCAACCCATCTGTATTTGGAAGGAATTGTTTTATCGAGACAAATCCATGTATGGATGTCAAAGGGATCTGCAACTTTCGGTTGGATTATCGATTATATTACAACGAGTCAGTTGGTCAGTCAGCCATACACCCAAAAGAACACCTAAAACTCGTCATCTCATAACATATTCCAAGGAACATACTTAGAGTAGAGTTACTGTTAGCCAACTAAAATGAAGAGAAGTCTGAAACTTTTGGCTGTAAACTCAGCTGTTGAGACATGAAACAAAACGACCGAATATGGGATGTTACACTTACCCACACGCAGCAGTCAGCGCGTGGGGGAGCCGGGGAACACTGAAACAGAATATACATCACCTTGCTTTTAGTATATCACTATATATTATGCAGATAATTAAGATATACAAGGGTATACTGTTTGCTCTTACGGTGAAACAACAATAATACTCATTGCTGGAACTGGGGCAACGCATTCACCCTGTGAAGCCGATGTAGTAGCTTGTTTACTTGCCTCCTTTTTGCGGATTCTTCGCGTTGCAATTTTCACTCTCTAGCCATATAAGTAAAGAGCAGAAATTACCACAGAAAGGTGCATCTCTGTTCTTATCATCAAACTGAAATTCCTTGCTATAGATAAAATCAAAAGTTTTGGAGAGCCCTACACGTAGAGCCTCATAAGCGGTTTCTTTGTCCAGTAACCAGAAGGATTTCATGTTAGCCAAACGGTCATGGTAGACATATGCATAGTCTACAAATAGCTTGTCAGTTATAGAGAGTTGCTCTATGTGTTTTCGTCGTTCATTAGACTCCAATGGTGCGGGATCTTGGTTGTGTTGCACAAAACCTCGTGTTTCTTGTAAGTATTCTTCAAGCTCAACTTCTCTTTTCTTTGTCTTGGTCCTCGGGGCAGGAAGGAAAGAGCTGACTATGCTATTAAAGCTTGCCCTCTTGAGAGCCGAGGGTTTATCGAAGCATTTGAAAACACCAATGATGAAGAGCAGAATTGCTGCAGCTAATAACCGCTTATCGGCTGAGGGTGACCATGACTTGCAAAACACGTAGGCGACCACGGTGACCTACAGAGTAGTAAATTTGCAAAATTAATAATACATAAGAGGAAAAGTTTGCTTAATTTGTTTCTTTTTTTCCTGACCTGAGCTACTGCAGTAAGAATGTGACGCCTCCATAGTTCGTTGTTTTCGATATTGTATGCAGATATATTCATCTGTCCACCGAGGTGCATAAGCAAGATAGGGGCCCATAACACCTCTAGATCACGGCTGCCATTTACAGGCTGGTGCTGGTCCTTCTTGTTGCGATTAAAGAGCGTGGCGAGGGCATAAATCGCTAGAGCATCGCCGCCTAGGTATGCCAGCCAGATGAACAATCTATACAATGGCTTGATATGCTTCTTACGAGAACTGGCAAATAGAGCGAGATAGCACTGAACGCTGAGGCTGCCCAAGATGAGGATGCGCAGCTGCCACTCCTCCCACCAATGCATGGCACTTGAAAGGCCCATTGCATTTGCATTCACTGTCCCTGGCCTCACAGGCAAATTAGTCTGTGCACTGGTTTACAGGCACCATCCCATGACAAATTTATCGTGTGTTATATATAAGACATCATGGACAGCTTCCTCAAACAGAATGGTATTACTTGGTGTGCCCACTGCCCACTGAATGCCTCAAGCCAGCATCGATGCAGCAAAGTTAACCTTATCGCAAGTGACAGGAGAGAGGAATCCTCTCAAATTATATTGAACAAACCAAGCAAGGAATGGGGTCCCCTTGGAACATCATCACCTTTACTCAAAGACAAAGAGCATTGCTGGTTGCTGGATGGGATCATAGCGTGCCAGGAAATCTTCAAGGTACCTCAAGTTGTCACGACGTCCAGCCAAGTTACATGTTCAGATTAAAATGACAATAAAAAAACAAACAACACCGTACTTTTCACATCTTGCCATATCCCCACGGATTATCCTTGCCTCTTGGACTGGGATTAGTATGTTTCAGCTTGGGTTCTACTAACTTTGCATCTTGGAAATCAAATGATGTTCCAGAGAAGATTAAATATGAAGATTTTATTTCAACGAATACAAGAAGAATGGCATGCTTTTTTTTCTCGAAAACGATGACGTGCTTTTCACCAGAGGTAAAGAAGATATCGGTACATAAGAAAAATATACCTCTTAAAGCAACATCAATCATCAAGAAAAATAACTTAAAGTAATCCTCTTAATATGTATCTAAATTGCTTGTATCTATCTGTTTGAAAAAGTAATAACTTAAAGTTACCTCTCTTAATACATACCTAAAAATAAATTAACTACCTCTATCATTATCAAAATAACCTCAAGTAACCCCTTAAATCTTCAAGTTGGCTTATAGTACATCATTCAACAAATGGATATATCAGAGACAAAGTTTCATATAACTTTAGGAAAACTTTGAAGTTTGTACACCTCAAAACCTTTAATTACTCAGATACATTTCAAATTTGTAGACAATCTAACTTTTACCTTTGTATTAACTAATGTGAATTTACATAGGCACTTGTTATGCAAAAAAAAAACTAGTTTTCAAATACCTAGGTAAGGAACCATTTTGAAGTAACATGCAAAACTTTTTATCTTATATACCCAAATACACTTTTAAATGTAATAGACTACATATATATTGTCGTGAAGGAGTTCCATTAATTTTGAACTAATTTTCTATTTTTATAGTTTAAAATGGAATTATGCATGCTTAGAGAAATTATAATTTCTTGGGTGCGAACTGCCAAGGAAATTGCATAACCCCTAATTAAGGAAATTATACTTTTCCTTGGTAGTATAGAATAACACTCAACAAAATTCTTACACTCGACCCCGTTTGAATCCTAAGTGAATTCCATTCTAACAATCATAATTTAGGCACCAACCAATTAAGCTAATATAATTGTATGTGGAATATATTTGAATACTATTGTTAGCCATATAAGGAGATACTTATATGCTGCACTTCTATTATAGGCGAGCGAGTCAAAGAGCATGTTATAAGTTCCACAGTATGTAGAACACATAGCATGGGGATCTATAGAATCGATTTCCATCTTCCACCCCATGAATTTAAGATAGCCTTATATTTGAACATTGTAAAGTTATGAATGTCAAATTCTAAGCCAAATAGTCTAGTCCATTATGTAGATTCCAATTCATCTAGAACGAAAGGATCCAAAAGATCCCTCAAGGAAATTCTAATTTCTTGGCGAATAAGAATAGCAATCACAGAATTTTTTTTGAGGCAAACAGGAGGGGAACACCCCTACTAAACTCATTTTACAAAAAAAAAAGGCTAAAAAGAAGAAAGTCAGTCCCTAAGAAGAGGTTTCTTTTTTTCCGCGAATCCTAAGAAGAGGTTTCTTAGAGGACTTGCATCTAAGTAAAGTTAAAGAAAGCTCTTCTCAAAGGAGTCTTTTCCAGTTCCATAGCGACAAAGATTTACCATCAAAAATAATTCCATTCCTTGTAGTCTCAATGCACCAAGCAGCTACAATGATTATCTCCATGAAAATTGATGGCTTGCTGAAGCATTGTAATCCCAGCGATAGCCTATCTAGTATAGGCACCGAAAAATTCCAGTCAATTCGTCTAACAGTCTCCAGCACCAGGAGCTAAAGGAGCACTCAAAAAATAGATGTTCCACTGTCTCTTCAACATTAGCATTGCAAAGGACACAAGAATATGAGGGCAAGTACATATTTTTCCTGTTAAGCATGTTTCTGGTGTTGAGACGATCTAACAAGAGCAACCAGAAAAAGAATTTGTGTTTGCCATGACATCCACTTTTTCAAAGCCAAATAAACTGTTGTACCTTTGGTGATTGGCCCATTAAAGATTTATAGGCTTGCTTGCTGGTAAAGTTTAGCCCCCATATATAATTCCATTGATCCAGCTGCTGCTCATCATTGGGCAAAGAAATCAGTCTATCTTCCAAGAGCACTAGCTGCTGGGAAGCTACCAAAGACAGAGGCAGGTGAAAATTTTGTTGCACATCTCGCTGAAGAAAAGCCACAGAGATCATAGCAAATGAAAACAGCTGTGCAAATTCAAGTTTCAGCAGGCCAAAATTCCAAGTGTCCTCCCAAAAGCTAACTGTATTACCTTGTCCCACTGAACAAAAAGCTATCCATCTGAATTCCAGTAACAAACTCATCACATCCTTCCACCAAAAAGAACCAACAAGCCTTTTCAAGTTTGGCGGCATAGGGCCCGGCTAGTATGCTTGCCAAGTCAAATGCACCCAGGGAGTATTTGTCGACCGAATATCATCGATAGTCCACCGAGGGGTATACCCACGATGGTAGATTGTGTGGTGGAGGTACGCGTGATCAGGAACCGGGTGGTGACACAGGCGCAGAGACACGCGATTTAGACAAATTCAGGCCATCAATACGACGTAAAACCCTACGTCATGTATCTTTGTTGATTGTATTGATTGTATATGAGATGAGAATGATGAGATGAGATGAGGGGGTCCCCTACCCGCCTTATATAGCCGGGGGTAGGGTTACATATCGGTTAGATCTAAATCTAGTCGGTTACATGATAATCATTATAAGGAATATGATATCTAGCATATCCGATCAGATCTATCTCTATCTTCAAGATTCCTTCCTGAAGCCTTGCGGTGCACGCCGAGTAGTACCTTGCACCGTGCGTCTTGATCTTGTGGGTTGGTCTGTCCCTGATGGTACGGCCCATGTCTAGCGCCATGGGTACCCGGGCTTATACCCCCCACAGTATCACAGTGATTATATAATTTATATATCTGCAAATTTCAAGAGAAGAGCTTTATTTTGTGACTTAGGATTGAAGATTCCTAGGTCACCCTCATCTTTAGCCCTACAAGCAGCAGACCAAGCAACCAGGCATTTTCCCTGCTTATGCAAATTTTTCCTGTCCCATAGGCAATTTTTTCGAAAGCTATCAATTTGCTTGAGCACAGACTTGGGAAACTTGATTGAACTCAGCCAGTACATTGGCAGGGAGGAGAGCAAAGAATTAACCAAAATCAAACGGCCATGATAAGATAGTAAGCTAGTGATGCCTGCTAGCCTTCTCTCAATTCTACAAACCAGAGGTAAGAACTCAGTTACAGTGGGTTGAGTAGTGCCCCAGGGTAAGTGGGTAACCCCAAATAAGTGAAAGGAAGGGGGTGCCAACAGAACATCCAAAAGTTTGAGCCAAGTGAAGTGTTTTATCTTCATCCAAGTTGATTGACACTAAAGACGACTTGGCAAAATTAATTCTCAAATCAGTGGAGTCAGCAAAGGATCTCAACAGCCCCTTAAGCAAGAACAATTCTCTAGCATCAGCCTTCATGAAAACAAAAGTGTCATCAACGTATTGCACAATACGATAATCACCACCAAATCTATTACCCAGAGGGTGAGAAAGAAGCCCCCTATGTGTAGCTGAATTTATAATGGTCTGGAGAAGATCAGCAGCCAAATCAAAAAGAAGGGGTGAGAGGGGGTCACCCTGCCTCACTCCTCTTTTACAATGAAAGAACTTCCCTGGAATGCCATTCAAAAGTACTGAGGATGTGCACTACCGGAGACTGTGTAGTTACCGAGTGCCCCGACAATTACCGAGTGTCAAAAGTCGGGGCACTCGGAAAACAGTACTTACCGAGTGCCAACACTCGGAAAACATAAACACCCGGTAGTCGACCGCTTTACCGAGTCAGCACACTCGGTAACTTCAGACACTCGGTAAAACTACAAGTTTACCGAAGGGGTGCACTTGGTAAAAACAGCCACTCGGTATTGAGGTGCCACGTCACCTAGGATAGCAACCGTGCGCCAAACGGCGTCACGGCATGACATGTTTACCGAGTGTTATGAGCATACACTCGGCAAACATCACGGTAACAACAGCTCCGCCCATAAAGCGCTCATAGCAAATAAAAAAGACCGAAAATGTTTACCGAGTGTCAGTGCACAACACTCGGTAAACACTATCTTTTACCGAGTGTATTGGCGTAACACTCGGTAAAATTCAACCAAATTTTTTGTTTTTCCCTTCATTCTTTTTTTCTCTATCCACATATGATATTTAGTACTCCATTCCAAAATATGGTGTTTATTTCGATTTATTTACTATATTTCACAAAATTTTCATTCTTTATGAAAATTAGGTACATATCGTGTAAATTTAATTGTAATAATTAAAATCGAACTCGATAAATCACAAGATTGGAAAAATTAACATTGAAGCATACATCTATGTTATAGAAAAAAATTCATAACGTTTTGGAAGTATTTTTACATTAAATCATTTGCCGGTACACATCTCCCAAAGAGACGCTAAACATTCACAATGACGAGTAGGATTTCTATTAAGAGTGAAATTCAACATTATGATTTGAACTTGGAATTTTTTAGATAGTAAATAGATGACATGAAATAGTTCATGTGAAAGTTTGGTGAATTTTAGGATTAAATTGACATTTTTTCTTTTTGTTTTGCATGAAATAATGGATACTTTTACCGAGTGTGACCTCAAACACTCAAGTAAAGGTTAGCCACGGCCCACCTGCTTCCACACAAGTGGCTGCCATGCTTCTGTTTTAAAAGTGCCGTGAGATCTGGGCACTTTCGGTAAATATGTACTGAGCCCACATGTCATTGGGTGCGGTGCTTGAGTTTACCGAGTGCCGTACATCTAGGCACTCAGTGAAATGTAAGCATTCAACACTTAGCCGTTTCTCCCTCAAATCGTGCACAAACACACACACACTTCACGCCTCCCCCCACCGCCGCCGCCTCCTCCCCTCCACCACCGCCCACCATGGCGGTCCCCCACACGCCACCCAGAGACGGAGAGAGAGAGGCAGCGGCACCGGTGCACCGGACGACGATCCCCTCCGCCACGCTGCCCCCGTGCTCCTCCTTCGCTCCCGTTCCCGCGAGGTGGGGTGGGGTGGGGTGGGCCCCAGCAGCAGCGGCTACGGCGAGCACTCTCTCCTCCCCGACCATGGCCTCCCCTTCCAGACGTGCTCCCGCCAGACCGGTGGCGACAAAGGGACCCCTGCCTGCTCCCGTCGACGCCAGTACCTGCCTGCTTGCCCACCTCTCCCCTCCGTCTAGTGGCGCCGTGATGCAATGGAATGGAAATGGATGGATCCGTGTGGGACGGCCCCGTTACTGCTGCGACGCCGTTGCTTCGCTTTCTCGGATTGAGCGCTCGGCGTCCACGGACCTTTGGGGATTGCTTGCGTGCTCGTCGCGTCCGTGTGGAATTCATGTCGATAGGGATGTAGCGAGTCCGGCGGTTTGTCGTTTTTTCTTCCGAAAGTGAATAGGACACACGCTGAAAGCAAAGAAGCTTCTCCTCGATCTCAAGTGAAATGCACACGCTGCACATATGTAAATGATACTAATTGATCAGCTAAAGAGGAGACAATAGGCTTACCTTACTATTAGCCTCATGGAATATTTTGTTTTCGAAGTTGGTAGTAACCCTTCCGAGGTCCACGGTAGAGAGTCCAGGGGAAAATGTGGTCCAATCTACATGCTCGATTAAATTGAACATGTTCGATTGGGTTCAAAAAGGATTGGACGTGAGACATCAAAGAAACATGCTTTGAACTTATGTGTCTGGATGATGAGAAATACATTAGTGGATTCTCGAGAGACGTAAATAAAGCTAGCTGATAACCAAACTGATCATCTTTATGCGAGATAAAACATGAAGGAAATTTGAACCCGAGACACCAAAAAGATCCACATTTTAGAAATCGTTGCAATATATTTCAAACCAAAATGCCTTATCCACACATCAAGACACTAAAGAGAGTACGACCGATAAAGTCGTCGTATAAAGATGCATGAATGGTGGATCGAGACGAATCGAATTAAGACACTGATGACTGATCTATCTCCACGACCTATACACACGGACTGTGAGTTCCCTTTCAGCGTGGTTGGATAATTGGGCTGGGAGGATAAACAGTCATTCCGATCCTTCTTCTTTTTTCCCACTGCAATTCTCTGTAGTGCTTTAGTCGTTGTGAGAGGCCTTTGCTTCTGCTGTATGTGTTCATGACATACATAACCTATAGTGCTGCGACAGAACCTAGCGCCCCTTTGTGTGCTAGCCACATGGTTGTGCTGCTAGGCGCGCACTGGTGCTCGGGTATATGGTTGAGACACGCTACAAAACCTGCTGATGCTCTACCTCAATCTTCGATAAATCTTGCTAGTGATGTTTGTGGCTACAAAAAAATTGGCTCCATGTATTCCTCCATCTACAAGTGACATAGCGGCCTTTCAACCTTAGGTAAAATCTCATCATCCAATCTAGCAAACATCTTCTATGTGAATCGACCAAGAACATGAATGTCTCTTTATCATCTCATATGGTTTTTCTCTAGCACTACTACTCTATTGCTCTAAACTGCAATATCGTCTATATGTTAGGATGGATGACCGTCAGTGGATGTACACGGGCTATTAGAAGAGGGGTCAATACACAAATGAATGGATTGAGAAGGCCAATGATTTCATGACGAAGGCATTTGCAAACGGACGGCGACATGCCCGGTGTCCTCAGTGGAAGTGTAAGAACAAGGCAATGAAAACATATGAGGAGATGACTAAAGATCTTGTCAACAATGGATTTGTAGAGAACTATACCCGGTGTAGACCATGCATGGTGAACGCCATCGTCGAGAGAGAAGAGGTCGTGAGACAACGGATCGAGGAGTTTGATTCTGAAGCGGGGTGGCGAAATGTTAAATGACCATGACATGGCTTTTGATGAAGGAAGTGCAGAAAGCGGAGGCGAGCAAAGCGCAAAGGCATTTTATGCCATGTTGGATGCGGCACAACAACCCCTTCACGGGCGCACCAATGTTTCTAAACCGGATGCCATTGCACGTCTAATGGCTATGAAGTCCCGGTTTAGCCGGAGTAGAAATCCTTCGATCAATCAAGGATGGTTGGCACCCTACTTCCGGATGATCACGTTCGCCAAAGAACACGTATGAGTCAAATAAAATCCTTCGTGCACTCAAGATGTCGTGCGAGCGGATACATGCTTGTCCGAACGGATGCATCTTATTCGGGGAGAACATGTTGACGATAAGTCTTGTCCAAGTGTAAGGCATCTAGGTACATTGAGTTAGAATCGGTGATGGTCGGAAGACGCAAACAAAAGTCGGCGCAAAGATCCCGAGGTACCTTCCTTTCATACCGAGGATCCAACGGCTTTTCATGAGCGAGAATCCGCAAAAAGAGATGACATGGCACAAAACTGGACGCCGATACACTGACAAGATGATACATCCGTCCGATGGTGAATCATGGAAAAGCTTCGATCGGAAGCATACCGACAAAGCTAACGAGGCTCGTAATGTACGCATTGCACTGGCAACTGATGGGTTCAATCCTTATGGGATGGGTTCTTCACCATACACATGTTGGCCCGTATTCGTCATCCCTCTCAACCTCCCACCTGGCGTCGCCTTTCAACGGCAAAATATTTTCTTGTCACTTATAATTCCAGGACACCCAGGGGCTAATATGAGTGTGTACATGGAGCCTTTGATAGACGATTTGGTCCGTGCATGGGATGAAGGGGTAGTGACATACGACCGATTCACAAAGACAAACTTTAGAATGCATATTTGGTACCATTATTCCATGCATGACTTCCTAGCTTATGGGTTATTTTGTGGCTGGTGTGTTCACACGAAGATGCCATGCCCGATATGCAAGTCAGCTGTGGAGTTCTTTCGGTTGGAGAAGGGGGGCAAGTTTTCTTCGTTTGACAAACATCGACAATTCCTCCCTCTTGACCACCCATTCGGGAGAGACAAGAAGAACTTTCGAAAAGGTGTCACAAGTGGAAGACTCTCAAGACCGGAAATGATGACAGTGCCTGTGTTCTTGAGATGTTAGATGGTCTTGTGGTCGACAATGAAAAGGGGGCTTCGTGGGATATGGAAAAGAGCATGCCTGGACACACAAGTCGTGCTTGTGGAAGCTTCCTTACTTTAAGGACCTCCTTCTTCCACATAACATTGATGTAATGCACACTGAAAAGAATTTCGCCGAGGCGGTCCTTCACACAATCATGGACTGGGAAAAGTCAAAGGACAATGTCAAGGCTAGATTGGATCAAGCAACGCTGTGCGATAGACCAAAGCTAAACATGTTGCCTCCCTTACACGGGAAGTCATGGAAGAAGCCTAAGGCCGACTTCGTCCTAACAAGGGCCCAAAAGAAAGAAGTTCTTCAATGGTTCCAATCGTTGATGTTCCCTGACGGGTATGTAGCGAATTGGAGGAGGGGTGTGAACTTAAGTACCATGCGAATCACAGGGCTCAAGAGTCATGATTACCACATATGGATTGAGCGCCTTCTTCCGGTGATGGTTCGTGGCTATTTCCCTGATCACATCTGGCGAGTGATGGCAGAGTTGAGCATGTTCTTCCGCAAGCTATGTGCTAAGGAGATATCTCGGACCGAGATTGAAGAAATGGAAAGAATGGCCCCGGTGTTGCTCTGCAAGTTGGAGAAGATCTTTCCCCGGCTTCTTCAATCTGATGCAACATTTGCTCTTGCACCTACCATATGAGGCAAAATGGGGGGCCCCTGCATGCCCGTTGGTGCTATCCAATTGAGCGATGCCTAAAGGTTCTTAGAACAAAATGCAAAAATAAATGCAAAATTGAAGCTTCACATGCGAGGCATCCATTGTGGAGGAGGTGTCATACTTCACAACAAGATACTATGCCGACAACCTTCCTAACGTGCATAATCCACCCCTCGTTACAATGTCGCCAACAATCAATCGACCCTCACCCTTTTAAAGAGGGCAACTCGGAAGTGCAAGTGAACCTACCTTGAAGATGTTGAGCCTAGAAGAGTGGCGCTCTATCCAGCTGTATGTGTTGCGAAACCTTGAAGAGGTTGGCCCATACATTGCGTAAGTTTTACACAAACTTGTTTCTTTTCTTGTCAATATTTCGCATGCACCCATCCAACCCTCTTGTTAACGGTTCATAAAGAAAATTTGTTCTCCTCTACCATCGTCCATCACGGAGGGAACCCACCGAAGCGGAAGTTGAAACCCTTCTAAGACATGGCGCGGGAGAACGAAATCCCACTTTTATTTGTTGGTTCAAGGAGGAGGTACTGTTCAATTTCATTTGTTGTTTGTACTTAACTCTCAACTTGACAAATATATAACGAATCATCCTACTTGAACTAGCAGGCCAAAACTGACGTGTCTATGAGTGCCGAGTTGAGGCAAGTTGCCAATGGATTTGAATTTAGGGTCAAGTCATTCTCTGTGTACGATGTCAATGGATATCGCTTTCACACAACTCAAAGACCTGAGCGAGTCGGCGAATCGAAGAACCACAAATACCGGTGTTTTCACGCCAGGCACAGATGGGTTGGACTACTATGGAATAATTGAAGAAATATACAAACTCAAGTTTCCTGGTTGTGTACCTCTTCGTCCTGTCATATTCAAATGCCATTGGTTTGATCCCAAAGAAGTGATAAAGGCCCCTGAGCTTGGGTTAGTCGAAGTTCTAAAGTCATCCGTCTTGCTAGGAGACGACGTGTACATTATGGCCCAACAGCCACGCAAGTTTATTATCTCTCATACCCGTGCCAAACCAAAGACCGTCTTAAGGCGTATGATGTTGTGTACAAGGTATCGCCAAGCATGGTAAAGTAATTCCCCCCAAATGATGATGATTATAACATCGATGCAAACACATATGACGGAGAGTTCTTTCAAGAAGAAGGATTAGAAGGGAGTTTTGAGATTGTCTTAGATGTAGATCTACATAATGGAAGTAGACAATGATACGATCATTGTTGACGGGATGATGGAGAGGAGGTTCACAACGCGAAGGACTTGTTATTACTTGAGCAACACCATTTAGGCGAAATCGCTAGTGATGAGACTTTGAGAGACGATCATAATTACGTCGACAATAGCGATGATGAGATTTTTGGCCCACCTATCGATGATCTTGATGATTATTTCTAGTACATGTAAGATCTGTAGTACTTATGGCAATTTTATACATGTATGATACATTTACTTATTTTGCATCTCTTTTATACATGTATGATACATTTACTTATTTTGCATCTCTTTATACATGTATGATACATTTACTTATTTTGCATCTCTTTTATACATGTATGATACATTTACTTTTGTATATGCGTACTGATAGTTTATTCCTTTTGTTGCAGGTGATTGATGGTGGGCGGTGGAATCAGGAAGATTAGGTCGGTTATGACCTTACTGGCTGGTGGCGAGGGGTCCAGCCGAGGTGGGAGGAGGAGGGCATGCCTGGGGGAGGAGGACGGCACGCACGCACGACGAGGGCGTGCCCAGGGAGGTGGAGCCTAGGGTGGAGGTGGAGCCTGTGGTGGAGGACGAGGACAACGACGATGAGGCGTTGAGCCGACACCTCCTCCACAGGGGACACAACACGACGAGTTCAGTGGCGGCCACGGAGGAGGAGGATGAGGAGGAGGAGGAGACCAGGAGGAGATAGCGGAGGCGGTGGAGGAGGCACGGAGGAGGATGAGGCCGAGCGGGCTGAGCGAGGAGGATGCCGACTTCTTTGGCAGAGAAAATGGGGTGCCTACGGTTTGGGCTGCGAGGGTCGTCACGCCTCCCGGACTTACCCATACAGTAGAGGCCACCAAGATTCGACCCTCTGGAACTAAGTAAGTAATTTTGCATGTTAACACTACTTCACGGTGTTTTTAGTTATAACAGAAAACTAATATTCAATCTCAATAACTTTATGCGGGGATTGGGAAATGGTGATCCCAGTGGAGTCACTCTCACCAAGTAAATGGGATCCTGGGTCTTACATGCAGGCAAACTACCCCGGATGGTGAGGATCGATGGTGTTGTGCAGCCCGCCATGAAGTGGTCCCATCAACGCACGCCGCCAAATGATCGACCGATCGAGTGGGCAGTGTTATTACAACAACAAGCCGACCGGGTGATGAAAGAGCTGTGGGTACGTGTTCATCGCACTATGCTGATAATAACATCACATTAATTGTATATTACTGACTGTATTTGCTTGTAGGATTACTACACCTTGGCGGAGGGAGTACGTAGGGAGGACGCGGATGACGTGGTGAACAGAGTCTGTGTTCACCGAGTGCAGGACCTCTTCTACGAGACAAAGCTCCTGTGCAGAAGAATTTACCATGCCCGCAGAGGACACAGAGTCACCAGAGCGCAGGCAGTGCACCTGCCCCTGACTAAGGAGCAATACTTGACGGTAAACATGAGATTACATCGTCTGCGATTAATTGCACTGAAAATTGATTTATGATTTGTCATGTGCTCGTAATGCGTGCAGTGCCTCCTGCTTGGTGTGCGGGGATGGACAATCTGCTTTGGGAGGCCATTGTGGACAAGTGGTTGAGTGAGGAGTACGAGCAATATCACGCCAGTGCGCTCACGTTGCCGTCGCGATGATGCGGGGTTCCTCGCACAAACAAGGCCCCACTACCCTCAAGGAATATGCGGCCCGATATATGCACGCGGATTTCATTTCGTTGTTGCTATGCTAACTTCAATGCATAATATCTTATTGTTGTGCTTCTTCCTGCAGACGCTGTTCCACCCGGCCAGAGTGCGCCTCGTTCAAGGCATATGCCTTGGCACACAAGGGCAAGGCAAAGGACCCCGACCTCGTTCTACAACGCGGAGGACCCGTCCGAGGCATACAACAACCTGAAGCAGTACAGGCGCGCCTCAGCCGAGTACACGGCGATGGCGAGAGAGATCCATGGGTCGAAATTTGATCCGAGCACCGCCCGACCTCGAGGGTGACATCGTCATGAGGTTGGGACCAGGTAAGCCACACGGGCGGTACTATATGGGCAACAGCACCATAGACACGGCCAACACTCAGACACTCGCCCAGATTAGAGCCCGGAGCACGAGTTCGAGTCCGGCCATACGCCCACGCTCACAGCCCCAGGTGGTAGCACTCCAGGTTAGTTCTGTTGCATTCGTTGTCCATTCATTTTCTACTCGTTCTTTATTTGCATTCTAACTATGTGATAAATAATTGTAGGCCCAGATTGAAGCCTGCAGAGTCACAAAGGCCTCACAGAGCCAACTTTCAGCCCTCGAGTCACATCGCACCCGGGCCGAGTTAGCACAGCAGAGAGGGCGAGTGTGCAGCCCAACTTGAGGCCTTCAATGAGAAGCGACAAGGATCGGTACGAGTACATGGCCCGTTTTTCTCGTGAGCATGGGCCAGCCTCCACCGCCTCATTGCCGCCGATGATACTGGTTGGTGCCTCCACCTCCAGCACGACGGCACTCCTGTGAGTCACTTAGATGCACTCTTCACTTTCATGTCATATACCTTCGACTTATACCTTAGTTTGACCTACCATAGCTTAGACCTTAGAATTTGCTTTGATCCAGATAACTCACATGTGCAATCTCATTCTAGGGACCTTCTACAGTTGGATCGAACAACGATATGCGGGGTGATCAAGACCTGGACTTGACTCTGTTTCTCCGCAGACCTCCGACCACGTGACAGGCCATCCGACCTTGTTTGATGGGTTTGTATGTTGAACTGTGGACTTGGTTGAACTTTGTGGACTTTGGACACATGTTGATGGTGTTTGTGGACTTTGCATGGTGCTTGTCAACATATGTTGGTTATTGTGAGTGGATGTGACATTTGTGGACATATATGTGATATATATTGCCTATCTGTCATGTTATTATAATTTCCTGTGATTTTGTTGCTTATTGTGACTGGATATGCACTGAAACAAACAAAAAAATTATGTGGACATATTTTACGAGTGTAGCACTTTCGGTAAAACAGAAGATTCTGTCGGTTTTACCGAGTGTAGCACTTTCGGTAAAAGCAGAAATGAAACAAATTGGTTCGATTCTCGTGAATTTTGCCGAGTGTGCCATTTTTTACCGAGTGCCGCATCCCCACTCGGAAATATTTGACTACTTTTTACCGAGTGGGAACACTCGGTAAACATTATTTCCTGAAGTTTATTTGCGGAATTGTTTTAATCACGAAATTGGTTATTCTTTTTACCGAGTGTTAGGAGCTACACTCGGTAAACATTATTCAAAAAATTTATTTGCGGAATTGTTTTAATCACGAAATGCTAATTTATTTACCGAGTGCTGCTGGTGACACTCGGTAAAAGTCGCCGTTAACGGTCAGTTTGGAGGCTGACGACCGTCAAGTCATAATTGTTTACCGAGTGTCATTGTAGCACTCGGTAAATCTCTGCTCCGAGTGCGCCGATATTAGACACTTGGTAAAATAACTTCACCGAGTCGTTGTTTGCCGAGTCCACTTTACCGAGTGTGACACTCGGTAAAGAGTTTGCCGAGTGTGTAGCACTATTTGCCGAGTGTTACTCACACTCGGTAAATACACAGTATCCCGTAGTGGTGCCAGGACAAAATTTGAACAATCCAGTCTATCCATTTGACCATTCCTGTGAAAAACCTTTGTCAAATAACATTTCCAAAATCACTTGATGCTCAACTTTATGTAATGCCTTCTCAAAATCCAATTTGAGGATGATCAACTCCTTTTTAGACTGATGACAAGTATGTAAAAATTGAAAGGCCCATGCCAGACAATCTTGAATAGTTCTACCCTTTATAAAACCATATTGATTTGCATGGACAATCTTTGTCATTACAGACTGCAATCTATTGGCTAGAATTTTTGTAAGAAGCTTGATTGAACAATTGAGGAGGGAGAGAGGCCTGGGGTCTTGTTTCTTAGGAATGAGAGTGATGAATGAGCTGTTAATGGGCTGTAAATCAACTACTCCCTGACAAAACTGCTCACAAAGTCTCTTGAAATCTGGTGATATAAGAGGCTAACATTTCTTGTAGAAAAGCCCATTAAATCCATCTAGCCCCGGAGCATGATCAAGAGGCATAGCAGTCACAGCCAGCTGTATTTCTTCTTCGGAGAAGCGATTATCCAGAACTGGTAACTCTACATGTCTAATGAGTGAAGCTAAATCATAAGAAATTTTCCTTTAACGGATCTTATAAACCTCTCAAGGAATATACTTTTCTTGGAGGTTTACTAGCACAGCCAAGGAAACTATACATTCCTTGGTTCTATTTTGGCACTCAAGAAAATCCTCAGCCAGCAAGGCAATTCCATTCTACCATAGCAAAGACAATCTCAAAGTATCCTCCATTTAGACTTCTAAATTAAAGGTCTTCATATTACTATTAATGTATGCTATTACGAAGAAAACCAAAAGCATCACCATATAGCATTTTTGCTCATTTGGAGCAGAGGGAGTGGCAGGAGAGACACAAGCCGTTGTTTTGTGAGACAACGATATCATCCATGAAATTTTCGGTGGAGGTGACGACCTCACCACTAATTTATGCCACATCATTGCTGTGGGAGGCAATTAATTTTTTTTTCTTCTCACCAGATTTGCTATGCCAACTCCCCCACTATCAAGCGCGCATGGAAGCCGTGGCCGCAGGCGGCATGCTTTTATTTGGTCGATGTATAAGCGCGCATGGTGAGAAGAAAGATAGATGCAGGGAAGGGGAGATAGCATTTTTTTATCGGTAATGTTATAGAACATACGTCTAGAATCTTAAAAAAAATAGACGCTCTACTCCGTGCTCGCTCCAGCACAGCGACCGGCCAAACAGGCCCATCTACACTCTCTCTCCTCTATCTACTCCATCTACACTGCGACAGCCGACAGAAATCCCCAACTCCTCGCTTCGCTCATTGCAGCTTACCGCGACGTCCGCGCGCCCCAAGTCGCCTCACGGTGGTGCCCCCCATCTCGCGTCGAGCTGCGCCACGTCTGCCGCCACGCCGTGCTCCATCCCCCGCCGCGCCCACTCCACCTCGTCGCGCCGTGCCCTGTCCCTCGCCGTGTTGAGGTGCTGCCGACGCCGCCGTTCCCCACCAAGAGGTCGTGGCCGCTGTCGAGGCTGGCACCACCGTGACCCTCGACCTCAGCTCGTGACATCACAAGATCCAGAGTGACCAAACCCGGAGCAGGCTTCTCCAGCTACACCTCGCGCTCCCTTCCTTCTCGGATGTTGCAAGCGCGTGTTGCAAGCGTATGTTTCAAGTGTTTTAGGTGTTTCATATGCATGTTAAAAATGTTTCATGTGGATGTTTCAAAAATAGATCAGGATGTTGCATATGTTGCAATGGCTATACACATATGTTGCAAGCATCTGTTTCAAATGCTTCCGCTGTTTCATACGGATGGTGCACATGTTTTATCTGGGTGTTGCATATATTTCACACTTATGTTGCAAGTGTTTCATCCGCATGTTGCATATGTTTTCACACATATGTTGCAAGTGTTTCATATAGATGTTGCATATGTTTTGCAATTGCTACACACATGTTTCCCTCGTGTTTTAGATGTATGTTGCAAGTGTTTCAATTGTTTCGGACGTATGCTTTGCAAATGTTTCCTCTAAATATTGCAAAAGTAGATATGGTGTTGCAAATGTTGCAGTGGTCTGCTGCAGCTGTTGGGCCCGCCTGTATGCTCGTGGGTGTGGACGGGGCGCGAGCAGTAGGCGGGAGAAACCGTGCAGGTGCAGATCGAGACGGAGCGGGCGTGGGACACGGAGCGGCACATGACATGGAGTAGCACGGGACCCCACGTGAAGCATGTATGCAGCGCGGGCGTCCAGATGCTAGCCCATGTCCGGACGTCCGGGCGCTAGCCTTTCCCTTTTTTCATCTTAATAATGAAACAATGTGTACACAACTCTGGGACATACATAAGCTACAAAGTTGAGATTTGTAAATGATCACAATATTTATTTGGTCCGTGTATATTTTTTCAAACCATAGATTACTAAGAGAATTTAAATAACAATGTATCGCTGAAATTGTGTGTAACTTAAGATTGGCAGTGCATGAGACAACCAATTAGACAACACCAGTGTACTTCCTAAATAGAAAAGGTTGTTTACTTTTATTCTGGTCCATTTAACATGACAATGACAAATTAAATGGAAAAGGTTGACTGGGACCGGCCGTCCGTGCCCTTGTTGCCACGGAACAGTCAAGCTTGACCGATTGTTTACAAAGGGAATTGCTATATGTCACACGTGTGTTTTTTTCCTTCTTAGCACATGAATTTTGTGTCCGTTGGATCAACAATTGACGTCTCGCGTCCAGCTTCCTTTTTCGCTGACTTGTTGGGCCCACTCTGTGAGTCACTGTTTCAATTTGGGAATCACTTCTGTCCCGATTCTCCATTTCCCCGTCTCTGTCCGTCGTCGTCTCGCCCACACCACCACCATGGCGACGGCCACCGCGTTCTCCACCTCACTCCCGCACCTCACGCCCCGCCGCTCCACCTCATTCCCCTCCGCCGCAGCCGCCGTCTCCCTCCCCGTCCCCTCCCGCACCGCCCTTCTATGGTTGTTTTCCATTGTTTCCTCCCGTTACTCTTCTCTGTATGGTGGGGAACGAGGGCGAGCCGCGGCGACCTCTGAGTCTGGCGCGCGCCGCGGGCTAAACCCTAGCCGGGAGCCGGCCCACCAGCTGTTGCTACTGTGCTATGGCGGGCGCCCCGCGTGTGGCTCCCCTCGTCTGTCTCGGCCAGGTGCGCGCGCCGCTGGATTTGCCCAGATTCAAGCTTCGGTGCGACGGGGGAACGGGCCCGTGCTGCTCTCAGCGCCGCTGAGGTGAGTGTGTGTTAGCAGTGGAGCTGCTACTACGTCGGCGGCGTTCTGTGGCGTGATGTTTCTGTTGGGGACAATGGCGTGGGAGCCTAGTGGTAATGTAGAGTGGAAACTTGCATCTCTCCCCTAACTCTGAGTGTATTTGGCTCCGGATTGTCTTGGATGTTGTTGCCGAGAGAGACAAGGTAGAGGGAAGATGAAGTGCTGGTGGCGACCTTGCTACTGGATACACTCACTTTCGGCGGTGGGAACCTCTTCTAGGCGTCGGAACGACTACTGCTGTTGACGGCGTCGATCTGTCCCCCATGGCGTTTTGAGGTAATTTCTGTTGTTGCGTGACTCTATTTGTTTAGGATATGCTTTTGTGCGAGTATTGATGGGTTTTGTGTTCGATTTCTAGTTCATTTGGGATTATTTTTGTGATTGATTTGAGGACTGGGTGGGGATTTATGGGAAAAGGTAAGGTCAGGGCATAGCCTAAAAACAGGATATGGTGATGAACATCGTGTTAGGGATTGTATCTTTGATTTGAATCTAAACGCACCACTGTTATCGGGAACCCAAGGCAAGTATGAGCCACACACTAGAGACATATGCAACACTGACATGTGCATTAAAATGTCAAAATATTTTCATTTTGGTGCTTGTACATGTTTAGACCTGATTTACCTTGCTTGCTTCTCCGATTGATGTTGTGCAGAGAGGTGGAGCTGTACAGTTAAAATGGTTGTGCCTCATTTTCTTTGATTAAAATTGTAGTTTCCATTCAAACATGCGTGTTCGTATTGAATCTATTACGAAAGGGAATGCTAATGTGCTATTAAGATGAGTGGCTACTGTATATAGCTAGTAAATTAATTTTCGTTCACAGCTAAGGCATTTGATCGAAGCTGAAGAATAGCTAACTGTTCAGCTGATCTAAATCAAGTTGTTGCCTGCAAATTAAGCATTCCCTTATTTTAATGTGTTTCCTTGCTGTTTGCTCCGGGAGAGGTGAGAGCGTTACTCCCCCCCCCGCTCTCACCCCCTTTCTGTATTGTAGAGGTGCTTGTTGTTCTTTATTTTGGGTAGACTTTCTTTGAGTATGGTAGTGTATCCGTGGAAAAAAGAAAGAAACCATATGCAAAGAACACATGGGATACTTGGGCCTATTTTTTCAGAAGTCTCTTAACGCACTGGGAAGGCAGGTGTTTAGATTTCAAAGGTTCATTAAATAAATTAGTGTCAAATATCATGATGCTATGCAGGCACATGCATGTTCTGACAATGCTTTTCTATTCTTCAGGTTTTCTTTTTAGTATTATAAAATTTGCCTTGTCCTTGCATTTCGATTGTTTAGGTTGATAGAAAATGTTGGAGCTGTGTCTTTTGTCAGTATGGTTTTGTTGTCTGGCCATAGTCAGATTGAGTGGTAGAAAGTCCCCTTTGTTGAACAAGCATCCAATTACCGTTCTTTCTCAAAATATAGTCAGATTATAGTTGTTGTCAGCAGGGTCAGTATTGCATATAAGTTTTTCTGTTGTAAGCCTATATTGGAGACCGGGACATGTTTTTGTCAAGGCAACATCTAGTAGAACTATTGGAAGACATGTGTTTTTTAGTCTGAGTAGCATATGAATAATTTGTGGCCACCAACTCAAAGTCTAGCGATATGAGTGACGTTTGTGCTAACTTAATCTAGCGATATTAGTGACATTTCCTATTTTCTGTTGAGATGCAGTTGTCTCTTTTCTTTTACGCTAGTGTGATGATGCATCTGTGGTACATTCCATGTGGCATTACTCTGAAGTTTTTAGGTACCCTTCCAATAAAGCACTAGAGCATTTAGCCCACTGAGCCCAGGGTGTGGATCAGTAACCATGATTAAGGTGTTTCTAGCAGCAAGCCAGAGAACTAAACAAGCTATCCGACAGTTTCATATAAGGGCAATATAGATGTATATTTCAGTAAACAAGTGTGCATTCAGATGAAAAAAATCAAAGCCATGGAATTTTTCTAGTACAAAGGAAAAGTTGTGTGAGATAAGCAACATTTCTTGATGCTGATTTTTTCATGATTTTCATAAATCTGAGTAGGCTAACTGTTTGTGGTTCTAGTGTAGAGCTAGAAAAATACATGCTCTTAGTCAAGCTGAACTGCTGAATGCTTTTATGATTTGTTATATACCTTTTTTTTGTGAACCTCATGTGTGATTATAAAATGGATCGTTTCTGACTATATCTGAACATGGCATGATTGTCCTGTACTCCTGTTCAGTATATTATTCTTTTGTAGTTGTGTTAATTTCATCAGTCTAAAGATGTAGATATTTGAACATAACAGAGTAAGTTTAGGTGCTCTTATTCATTTAGTTCTCTAATAAAATTTGTGTTCCTTCATTTCTTCTTCATAGTAGTTGTGTTGCTTTGTTCCTATTAACCTTTCATGAAAACTCATCAAATAGAAGGTTTAGTTAGATAATTGCAATAAGCAATAATGTAAATTGCAAGTATCCAACCACGCAATTTTAGTTTTGAATATATGCAATATGCTGGTGTTGGACCATTTTACTTGTCGTTTTGTCTTTTTTCTGCTAGATGATCTAAGTGGCTGCTTGTTTTGCATTTTCTGCAGTAACAGGAAGGGGAATTCGATGACATGTGCCTTGCCAAGTATTGGATTGTAGGACGTAGTTTCTTGTTGTGGACATACTTTTATTAACAAATTATTTTCAGATACAGTATCTCATGGCCAAGTTCTGAGCCAACCTGTGCTTAGGCCACTCAATTTAGGAAACTATAGTATTTAAAGTGTCATTATTTATTTGCAAATTATTAATTCTAAAGAAAATATCATGCTATAGATGTAATTTGCTTCCTGCTATGTCATTGTCAATCATTAACACTATGTAGTGAAAGTACGTCCAGTTTTAAATATTGGGTCAAGAATATGTGCAACCAGTTTTTATTTCGATTCACTAGACATTGGTCACTTTTTGTAGATCATTGTTGTAGCCAGTTCATGCATGAATGTAACTTTTTGGAATTCCCTTGTGCAGTTTTTTGGGGAGGGGGGGATTATGTGACAATGCTACATTCTACTTGACGTGCGGCACCGCTTAAATCAGCGATGCGTGTCCTGATGGCTCCAATAGGCGGAGGTCCAGCTTGTGGCGTTCTCTACGCCTTCCTCTGTCAAGCCAATGAAGCTATGGAGAATCTGCAGCAGTACTGAAACCGGCTCTTCACACATCAGGTTGAGCCGTCCAACCTCCGTGTCCGTCGCGTGGAGGCAGGCCAGGTCCGGCCACACCATCGCATCCGTCGTTGCTCAGGTTTGTGTCACTTCTTTTCCCATGTGCCTGATGCCCTGATCTTTACATGCAGTTCGTGCCCCTTGGTCAAGCCCAACTTATGGTGTTGCGCCTGATGTTTGGGTTGATCCAATGTGATGATCTGTTCTCTGCTTTTGCGACCACCTCTGTTCTCCTATATTGGAGCAGTAACTCGTTCTCAGAAAATTAGGATCCTGAGGTGTGTTGCCATATTTTTTGTCCACTCTGAAATTTGCCATAGTCTGTTATTTGTAAATTGGTTGTTGTATCCATCTATAGTAGATATCAAGCCTGAATCCTAAACTTGGTTCAGTTCAACTGTTGTATATCAATCTATACTTAATGTCATGTCTTAGCATTGGTGCAGTTTGAGTGCACGTTCAGTTAGTAGTTAGTTATGATGGTGTTAGTTAGTAAGTGATGGATGAATTTGCTATGCAGAAACCATAGGTGATTGAAAATGCAAAAGGCGCAAGGACAACGCTTTCCATTGTTGCCAAGAATCAGAATGGTGGCCTATTGATCGGTATCACTGTGAGTCGATAAGCAGTGACCAACGTCCACAACACAATTCGTGGGTATGTGTATGATCCCCTATCCTAATTCATAATTTAGTAGTTTAAGAATATTCAAGTAACTATATATAATATTGAATACAAAAATAACCTGTGCACGCTCTTCTTAAAGATGAAATCTAATCTACAAATAGTGTAATGACATCTTTGTGCATTGCATAAACTTTTAGTTGTAGTTTCTAATGTTGTACATCACATCTTTGAGAGCAAATGGGCATTGCATGCGGGGCTAGGATGAATGTCGTTTCTTTTTCCCCTTTTTCAAGGCTTATAACTGAATTCTGTTTATTGTCTACTTCATAGTTTGCAGTTCGTGGTAGGGAGACACATTATGTACTCTAATGGTACTATCATGGCTTGGAAAATTGATTCTAGCAAAGGAGAAGAGTTTATTATTTTTCACCTTTTTCTACCAGTTTTGGAAGAGTCTTGAAGTTCTTGCTTTCAAGACTTTGAAGCATAAAGGTCAAGCTTTGGGTTGTCTTTGAATATGTCGCATAAGCTACTGATGTTGTAAAGAGGATGCATGGGTTTTTCTTTCTATGGTGAGTTGTTGCAGCCCCTAACTGCCTAATGACCACTCCTTATATGTTAGTTGATGGAAATGCCTTATATATTGTTATGAAATACTTTTTTGTGAACTTAAGCAAATCTTTGTGTAAACTTGTGATTATGAGGTTGCTTGAGTAGTCCATCATAGTCACCATTTTCTTGATTTCAAACTTGTTACCATTAAATTGCAAAGTTAAACTACTGCAATTTTAATGTGTCTATTGTGCAAATTTGGGCCATGAGTGGAAAGTCAGTCTTTTTTGGGTCTAGGTCAATTATTTGACTTTTACTTTTGTTTTCCTATATTTTTGGGCAATCTCTTCTGACCATATTTAGGCCTTTAATCTTTTATTATACCTTCTTCATGCTACTTATGGACTTATGGGTGCTTTGTAATAAATTGTTTTTTATATGCATGCATATATTATATTGTTTATTTGTTTGTTAAAAGTTTTTAACTCCGCCTATGGTGGGTTACCTATCCATATATGTCTGTGATTGTGTTGATTTCTTCACAATATTTGTTTATTGTCCTTCCATAGAAAAAAATTGTCTATTGTAATTGTTTTTGTGCTGTTGCTCCCCATCTTTGCTTATAATTGTGCTAGTTTGGGGAGAAAATGTTGTCTATTGTCCTTCCATAAAAAAATTATCTATTGTATTTGTTATTGCTGCTCCTCCCCGTCTTTGCTTGTACTTGTGCTAGTCTAGGGAGAAAATTTTGTCTATTGTTCTTTCATAGAAAAATTGTTTATTGTAATTGTCTCTTGTAATCTACGTTTGTGTTATATGAAGTAGGCTAGAGGTAGAAGATTAGCTTGGGATTGTGTTAGATGAAGGATGTTGGATGTAGAACAAGAGTTGCGAACTTTCATGCTCACAAGCGATTTGCTGGGACTATCCTATGTTTTTTGTGCTTGTCCAAGACTATCCTATGTTGACCATTTTTATATGTCTTTGTTGTTCTAGGGCCTGATTGATTTTCCCAAAGACATCGGCCTTAGCCTTGCTGTAACAAGAAATGCTACTACAAAACAAATTGAGCACATGTCATCGTCTTGTCCTATTATTTTAATATGTTATGATATGATAGTCGCCAGATCATGTTCTTTCTTGAGTTAAACCATCCTACATATATTAGTGATGTTAAACCAACACTTCTAAGTGCCCTGGATATATACTAAATATGAGAAAAAAAATCCTTTTGAGGTATGATGTGTTTGTCACTCTTTGTAAAATGCTTACTTATTGTGACTTTGATTTTCAATGACATTAGGGTCTTGCTGCTCCGAAGAGAGCAGTTCGTGTTCTGGATACTCCATCTTCCGTCTTAAAAAACTATAGGAACCTTCATTCGAATAATTTCAAAGGCCATATTCCCTCCGAGCTTGGTCACATTGTGAGCTTGGACACACTGTAAGGAGACCCATTTTATCTATTACCTAGTGCTATGAACTCTTAGTTCCGTGTAAGGATGCAGCTTTGCAGCCACTTCATTATGGTCACTAGCTTCTTCCTTTATTGTGGCACATAGATCTTTCCTATAATGAATTTTGCCAAGGAGTTAAAGAGAAAGACAAAGTAGTGGAATGATATATTCAAGCAAGACAAAGTAAGCCAAACTTGTCCATAGAATTTTGGATACTCACATTCATTTCTTTTCTTTGTTGTTCTTGTCCATAGCAGTTGTAGTTCACTAGTGCTGTGGAACTCTCCTGTTCATGACAAACAAATAAATAAAACACAAATATTATAGTTGCAATCAGGAATAGTGTAAATTACAAGTATGTAGTACTGCAATTGTAGTTGTTATAATATGCAATAAGTTAAATTTTTACAAACCATATTGTGTATTATTTTGACTAGTTACCATGTGCTTGCTGTTGTTACGATAGATATATGGTATTTCTACAAACCATATTGTCTAATGTTGTCCTTGTCCTTTCATAATAAAAAAGGAACAAGAGTGCATCGGAGGGAGTAGGCAAACCATGAGGTCTCAGCGGCAAAAGGCTGTTACCGCTACACCCGTCTATCTGAATTTTTAGAGATGAAATGGATTTATAGTTTAATTACTTTAGGGATTGGGTTTTGTCACACCCAATTTTAAGGATAAAATTGAATGCACAAAACTCGTGTGTGCCCAGGAATCAATCACACACACAAGCTGACAAATTACATAAAGTATCATCACGGTGTCTCATACATCAGAGTTATAATAAAACTTAGTCTTATACATCACAGCGGAATAATAAAAAGATAATAAAACTCTCGTTTCCGTCATCACAGGGAAGGTCAACTGGTTGACCACAAGCCTAATAATCCTCCGGGAAATCCTCATACCCGTTGTCATCTGTTACCCATCCGAGATTTTTATCCAAGTAAAGAAAATAAACAAGTGTAAGTACATTCCGTACTTAGCAAGCTAACATGGGTTTATGAAACTCAAAAAGGATAGACTCTGGTTTAGTGCAGTTAGCATTTTTAATAGGTCAAGCTTTTATTCTCAAGTATTATCAAGTTATGCTTAAGCTCCCATTTAATTCCCATAAGAACATATATCAGAGTCATGTGTACCATATATCATCATTAAACAACTTTATAAGATCATCATCAAGTATCCAGTTATTCTGTGAGTTTTCCGGGCCGCTCGTAACCGTGAGCACGGCTGTTATAACAGTTTGTTACCCTCTGCAGAGGTGGTGCACATTCACCGCGAGTCGTGATCCCCATATGCCCGGGTTAATTACTCCCATGTCACTACCAAGGTGAGCGGGTAGGGTACACTATGAAGCCATTTCATAGGTTTCCCTAACAAGTTAGGGCCGCTAGGTTTCCTTGGCAGGCAGATGTAGGGACCCCCCTTTCCTATGGCACAAATCCATCGCGGCTATACTCATAGGAACAGAGGCAGCCCTATACCCAAAGTGGCAAGCCCCATTTGCGCCAAAAAGGTAACCTCTAACCAGCTAGGAAAGGTCCTATTACTGAGCTAAAGCCAGAGCCATATGACTCTCCCTGTTGCACTGTCAGTCCCAGCTTTTGCCGACAGATAAGTCCTTATGGAGGGCCAGGAGCAACATGAACAAAGGTCATTTGCACTTTCGCCCTATGGAACAGTTGTTATAAATCATGTTACTCACTTTGTTCCATAGTATCATTCATCAACATGTATGTCAAGTTCAGTTAGAGCACTAGCAATCTACCCACATGCATTTAACCCATAGGAGACAAGGAACAGGATAAACAATCACTAGGATGTCCTTACGGGTATTAAAATTAGACACATGCAAATGAGTAATTGATTAAAGTGAAATAGGACATCAAGGAAGTCCCATGCTATACTTGCCTTGGTTCACAAACTCGTGCTGGTCCTGCTGGTCGTCGAAGAGTTCTTGGTCTCCCACGTTTTCCTCACCGTCTGAACGCGATCAACACAGCAACATACAACATTCCAAAAGCATTCATGCAAAGCAAACATTCCTATCATTAGAACAGTACACCAACAGTATTGAAATCAAGATAAAATGTTTGTAAAACTAATCTACGTCTCGCTACGATCACGTCAACGCGAAGTTCACGAAAAACGGAGCTAAAATGCGAAAGTTATGATTTAAACAGGTTTTCCTATAACCATATATTTAATTAAATCTAATCATGAAATTAAAAAGTTCCAAACTTGATTAACAGTAGCTCCAACATGTAGCTTATGAAATTACGAAGCTAACGCGATTTGAATGGATCAATTTGGAGCTAAAACGACAATTTTATAAGCAAAACAGTTCAAATGGCATTTCTGTAATTACTGAAAACGTATTTTTGACTTAAGCCGTGGAGTTTACACTTTCCAAATGGGATTGCGCATTCGGGATATACGCTTTGGGCTGCGGGTTAGGACTTAGAAAAGTCCAGGGACTCTTTAGCAAAATTACCCACGAAGGGGTAACTTCTAATCCTGGCCGTTGGTCTCGCGATGGGCGGTTAGGATCGGCCTGGGGAGGGACGGCCGGCCGGAACAGTGTCACCGGCGGCCAGGCGCCATGGCCGGCGGCAAAGCCTCACCGGTGAGCTCGGTTAGGGGGGCTAGGGTTCACCAAACGGGAAACCGAATGCACCGGGGGACGCGGGGAAGGTAGGGGGTCGCGGCCATGCCTTTACGGCGGTCGGGAGCGGCGGCTAGCGCGGTGGCCGCCATGGGCGGCGACCATGGCTCGCGGAGCTCGCGGCCAAGGCTCGAGAAGCCAAGAAACGAGAAATAAGCTGCACGGGGGGAGAGAGAGAGAAGAACGGCGAGGCTCACCACGGTGAAAACCGGAGCGGAGACGGCTCGGCGACGGTGGTTCGCGTGGAGGTCCCGAGCTCGACGATGGCGGATCCCGGTGACCACGGCTGCGGCGGTTGCGGCCTTCCTCGGTGCTTGGCAAGCGCGAAAACGAGAGCGGGGGGCAGCCGGGTGAGCGCGGGGGGTCTGGCTGCTATTTGAAGCGGCCGAGGCACGAGGAGGGGGCGCTCCCATGACGCGAGAAGGCCGGGCGCGGCGGCGGTTGCCCAGCGACGCTGCTGGGGTTGCTGAAGTCATGGGGTGAAGACAGCGCCGACAAAGCGGGCCGGCGGTCAGCGGCCGGTGCGATGGCGTGGCGGTTGCTGGCCTTGCAGCTCTTTGGGCAGAAAGGGGAAAAGGAGAGGGAGCTGGGCATGCGGTTGCCGGAAAAAAAAAAAAAAACTTCATGGGCGAAAACAAGGAAGGAGGGGAGAAAAGAAAAGAATTCTTTTCCTTTTATTTTCCAAACAAATTTTCCAAAAGCATTTTCCAATAATTTTTGAATTCATTTGAACTTTAATTCAAGAACAATCATCACATGAATAAATATTGCACAGACATGTATGCATCAAAAGTTTCAAATCTTATAATTGATTTTAATTCCCCAAAATTATTAGTTTCCTATAATTGAATGCACACTTAATAACATAATTAAATCAAATTTACTTATTTTAAAAGAATGAAAAATTTTGGGTGTTACAATTCTACCCCCCCTTAAAATGAATCTCGTCCTCAAGATTCGGGTGATTGCTTACTCAAACAGTTGGGGATAAGTCTTTCTCAGATCCTCTTCTCTTTCCCAAGTAGCCTCATCCTCTGTATAACGATTCCACTGCACCTTGCACATCTTTACTGTTCGGCTTCTCGTAACTCTTTCGGCAGTTTCCAAGATCTTTATCGGATACTCTTCATAAGTAAGATCTTCCTTGACAAAAAAGTTCTTCCAAAGGAATTTGTTCTTCTGGTACCCTCGAGACACTTTTTTTCAACTGAGAAATATGGAACACGTCGTTACACCGGACAAGCTCTCGTGCGGCGGTTCAAGCGATAAGCTACTTCTCCACGTCTCTCTAGGATCTTAAAAGGTCCTATATACCTTGGTGCTAACTTTCCCTTCATATTGAATCTTCTCACACTTCTCATTGGTGACACCTTCAAATACACATAATCACCAATCTCAAAAGTCAGCTCTCTTCTGCGAGTATCAGCGTAACTCTTCTGTCGGGATTGAGCCACTCTCAAATTGTCTCTAATCATTCTCATTTGTTCTTCTACGTCTCTAAGGACATCGGGTTCAAACACTTGAGTTTCTCCAGTCTGATTCCAGAACAAAGGCGTTCTACACTTACGTCCATACAACGCCTCGAAAGGTGCCATCTTGAGACTCTTCTGATAACTGTTGATGTTGTACGAGAACTCTGCATAAGGCAGACTCTTATCCCAACTATCACCATACTGAAGTGCACAGGCTCTCAACATATCTTCCAAAATCTGGTTGATCCTTTCATCATCCATCGGTTTATGGGTGGTAAGCAGAACTGAAATTCAGCTTTGTTCCCAAAGATCTATGTACTTTATGCCAGAATTGCGATGTAAATTGGGTGCCTCTATCCGACACAATTTTCTTGGGAACACCATGTAAGCACACTATTCTTTTCATGTACAACTCTGCTAATCTTGCACCATTATAAGTAGTCTTGACTGGTAAAAAGTGAGCAACTTTAGTGAGTCGATCCACTATTACCCATATTGAATCATAGCCACTTTGAGTGCGGGGCAATCCTACAATAAAATCCATACCAACTTCTTCCCATTTCCATTCAGGAATCTTCATTGGTTGTAGTAACCCTGCAGGTCTTTGATGCTCAGCTTTCACTCTTTGACAAGTGTCACACAAAGCCACATATTCTGCCACATCTCTCTTCAAACCATACCACCAATACTTCTCCTTGAGATCTAAGTACATCTTGGTACTTCCGGGATGTATAGAATAAGCAGACAAATGGGCCTCTTGCAGAATTGCATCTCGTATAGCTTTCACTTTAGGTACACATATCCTTTTCCTGAACCAAAGAGTACCATTCACATCCATTCTGAATCCGGGTGCCTTTCCAAGCACTACATTCTCTGCTATCTCCTTAAGTTTTTCATCCTCCAATTGTCCTTTGCGTATCTCCTGCTCCAATGTAGGCTCTATCACCAATTCCATTGCATTAGTGACCAGGCTCAAGTTGAGATACTCCATTTTAGCACACAACTCTGCTGACATAGATGTTATCTGAATTCCATTGGCATAGCTCTTTCTGCTAAGTGCATCAGCTACGACGTTTGCCTTTCCCGGGTGATAATGCACTTCCAAATCATAGTCTTTGATCAATTCCAACCAACGACATTGTCTTAGATTCAGATCTGATTGGGTGAAGATATACTTCAAACTCTTATGATTAGTATAGATATCACTCTTATGTCCAATCAGATAATGTCTCTAGATCTTCAAAGCATGAACCACAACTGCCAATTCCAAGTCATGAGTAGGATAATTCAACTCATGCTTCCTTAGTTGTCTAGATGCATATGCAACCACTCTTTCTTCTTGCATAAGCACACATCCAAGGCCCAAACGGGATGCATCACAATATATAGAGAAGTTCTTGCTTAAATCGGGCAAGATTAATACTGGAGCTGTAGTCAATCTCTTCTTTAGCTCTTCAAAGTTTGCCTGGCATTTATCCGACCATACATACTTAGCATTCTTTTCCAACAGAGCTGTCATAGGCTTGGCTAGCTTGGAAAAACCTTCAATAAACCTTCGGTAATATCCAGCTAATCCCAAAAAGCTACGAATCTCACTTACAGTTGTTGGTGGTTTCCAATTTAGTACATCTTGCACTTTGCCTGGATCCACTGCTATTCCACCATTGGAGACAACATGACCCAGAAAAGAGACTTTCTTTAACCAAAACTCACACTTGCTCCGCTTAGCATACAATTTATGTTCTCTAAGCTTTTGCAAGACCAACCTTATGTGTTCCGCATGTTCTTCTTCAGTCTTGGAGAATATTAGTATGTCATCTATGAATACTACCACAAATTTATCCAGAAACTCCATGAACACCTTATTCATCAGATACATGAAGTATGCAGGTGCATTGGTCAATCCAAAAGACATAACGGTGTACTCATATAATCCATACCGTGTAGTGAATGTTGTCTTGGGTATGTCCGAGTTCCGAATCTTAAGCTGGTGATAACCAGATCGGAGATCAATCTTGGAGAACACATGAGCTCCTCTCAACTGATCAAACAAATCATCAATCCTAGGTAAAGGGTATTTATTCTTGATTGTAACCTCATTAAGTGAACGGTAATCCACACACATCCGTTGACTACCATCCTTCTTATCCACAAAGATCACAGGTGCCCCCCATGGGGAAGAACTGGGGCGTATGAAACCTTTTTCTTGCAACTCTTTTAGTTGTTTCTTAAGCTCTTCTAATTCATTAACTCCCATTCTATATGGACGTTTAGCTATTGGTGCGCCTTCGGGTAATAATTCAATAATGAATTCAATGTCTCGGTCAGGTGGCATACCCGGCAAGTCATCGGGGAAGACATCCGGGAACTCCTCCATGACACGATCTTGTTCATTGACTTCACCATCTAGCTGGTTCACTGTGGCTGTAGGCTGAGCTCGCACTACTACTTCTACATAGATTCTATCCCCATTGAGTGATGTCACAACCATAGATTTCTCCTAACACTGAATCATTGTCCGGTGTTGTTTCATCCAATCCATTCCCAGAATAAGATCGATTCCCGCTGTTCTCAACACAATAGGCTTCACTTTGAAGTCTACCCCCTTAAGGAAATGCTAGTTGAGGGGCTCCAATAAGGAGCGGGCATACTACCTCCCGGGGAATTCACTAATATGGGGTTTTTCATGGCACACAAAGGTATGCTATGCATTCTAACAAAAGCTTGGGAGATAAAAGAATGTGAAGCACCAGAATCAAAAAGTACGGTAGCAGAAATAGAATTGACGCTGAACGTACCCAACATGACCTCAGGCGTCTCCTGAGCTGCATCAGATGACACATAGTTCACCTTCGCTGTGAGAGGTGGTCGGGCGTTGAACTTCTGATTGTTGGTCTGGTTCTGAGGTGCTTGTTGGTTCTGCTTCTTAGGACACTGATGAGCATAGTGACCTACTTCTCCACATCAGTAACAGGCATTGGGATTGTTGGGTGCACCACTCTTCACAGGAGCATTGTTAGGCACTCCCTGGCGTGTTGCAGGATTGCTGGTCTGTTGTGGGGACGCTGATTTCCACACTGTTGCTGGTACTAAGGGCGTTGATGGAACTGGTTCCGCTGAGGATACTGACCACGGTTTCCCTGGTGAGTTGGTCCTTGATTCCGCTGCTGGAAACCTTGCTGGGGATAAGCACGTGGGCGAGTGTTGCTTCTAGAAGCTTGCCCTTGGAGCCTTCTCTTCTTAGCTTCCATCTCCTTGCACTTATCGTCAATCACGATAGCGCGATTCACCAAAGACTGGAAATTAGGGTAAGTATTAGACATCAGTTGGAGCTATAGTCCATCATAGAGTCCCTTGAGGAAACGACGTTGTTTATCCTTGTCATCCGCTACATCATTAGGAGCGTAGCATGATAGTTGCGCGAACTTGTCCCGATACTCCGCCACAGTCATTGATCCTTGCTTGAGAGATCTAAATTCTTCCTGCTTCAGTTCCACTAGTCCATCAGGAATATGGTAGGATCGGAAACTGTCCTTAAATTCCTGCCAAGTGATTGCAGGAGCATTGTTGGGACGTCCAAACTGGAATGATTCCCACCAATCCTGAGCAGCTCCTTGGAGTTGCCCGGAAGCGTACAACACCTTCTCAAGGTCGTTGCATTGTGCTATGTTCAGTTGCTTCTCCACAGCACGCAACCAATCATCTGCCTCCATAGGGTCTGAGGCATGGGTGAACACCGGTGGTCGACCTTTCATGAACTCTCCATGCTTATCTCTGACCTGAACAGGCGGTTGTCCTCTTGCAGGTTCATTGTCCAAGCGCTGCATCATAGCTTGCATTAGCTGCGCTTGCATTCCCAATATCTGTTCCATGGTCACAGGTGGCGGTGGCGGTGGTGGTGGATTTATGAGAGCATCACGTCCACGACCACGGCCTCTGCCTCTTCCTCCTCTTGCGGCCATCTGTTTTCCAACAAATGTGCAAAATTTAGAGATTTTCCAATTATAGAGAGTTTACAAAAGATAAGAAACAATGCTGAGAATTTTCTGGACTAGATTCAAATTCTGCAGTTCAGTAAAACTGTTATAACTCGAGTTTCAGAGATCCAACAGAGGTGCACCAAGATTTGTTAGAAAGCTTAGGAGACCAGCTACAACTTTCATTTAGATCACTTTTACAGATTCTGACTCACACATAGTCAAAAGTAGAGCTAAACCAAAACTGTTCTGGGTTCCAGACAGCGCAGGAACACCAACTTGTGTCAGCTAGATCTCCCAAACCTGAGCAGCTAATGACGTGATTCCAGAGACATTTGAAAGATACAGAAGTCTAGTTATCTCCACAAAAAGTTCAGAATTTTTGACAGCCCAGATTTCGAGATACCAGATAAAGAACACAGGCTGCTCCAGAAATCAGCACAGCAGAGATAAGATAAAATGAAACATCTACATAAAGATTTCATTCTAAATTTAAAGTTCCCATCTAAGGAAGTTGTGGACATGCCCACAAACTTCCAGCAATCAAGCAAAATACCAAATCAATCAAGTTCACAAATTAAACATCTAATCAACCAAGTTCACAAGACCAACAAGACTAAATAAGAACACGAACTAACGACGTGATATTCTAGATCAAGGCACCTAACACCTATGGAGCGGTGTCAATCATGGTGAAGGACCGGCGCTTCTTCTTGTAGATGGAAGGCTGTCCAAGTTGTGCTCGAAGTTCATCCACTTGTTTCTGAAGACGTCTCTGCGCCCTCTGAGATGCACGCAGTTCTCCTTTGACCTCATCATCCACTCCCTACATAGCGTGGACATGCTGCACCGTTGCCTCCAGAGTTGGGTCATTCTCTGGTGGAGCCAAAACCTGCCAAACACCCTCATGATCATTTCGAGGAAGGAACCTGAAGCGATCCTCCCTCATGGCCTCAAAGCGACGACCATGGTAGTGGGTGTAGGCATTCTGTGCTGCATCCTCCATGCCATCCAAAGCATGGGCTCTCCTGGCAGGGGCACAGTGGACAGTCTCCACCTCATGTCCATTAATGATATCGTTCCATGCGGTGACCACTAGCTCTACCTTCCAGAAGGTAGCCTCCAGTGGGTGCTTGTACTCGGCGCAGTGGTAGCTGATGGAGGCGTGCAAGTCGGGGAAGTAGTCGTCCAACACGTGGGTGAGGAGAGTGTGGTAGTAAGCTCTCTCTGGAGCTGGCTTGAAGTAGTACTTGCACTTCCAGCCAATCTCCTTGTCCACCACGGGAACAGCTGGGGATGGTGCAGGTGTAGGGGAAGTAGCCGTCGACTCCTCAGGTGTAGCCACAACAGGATAGACTAGCACGGCGACTGGTGTAGGAGCAGGTGTAGGCGTCGGTGTAGCCATCTCCTCGTCGTCGGAGATGATCACAATCTCCCTCTCCGCCTGTGGGGCACGTGGGGTGAACATGGCACGATAGCCGGCGGTGCTGAGTCGAGCAGTCTTCGGATTATGAGACATCTATAGATTTAAAGTGAGATGAAATTAGAATCAACAATTTTAAATAATAGATTAAGGTATGAAAAGCATAAATGTTTTAATAAAATAACAAGAATAAGTCAGTAAGCAAGAAACCAGAGGAGCAAAGATGCTAAAACAACCATTTTCTAACTAGGCTTGCGTCCTACAGTCAACCTGGCTTTGATACCAATTTGTCACACCCAATTTTAAGGATAAAATTGAATGCACAAAACTCGTGTGTGCCCAGGAATCAATCACACACACAAGCTGACAAATTACATAAAGTATCATCACGGTGTCTCATACATCAGAGTTATAATAAAACTTAGTCTTATACATCACAGCGGAATAATAAAAAGATAATAAAACTCTCGTTTCCGTCATCACAGGGAAGGTCAACTGGTTGACCACAAGCCTAATAATCCTCCGGGAAATCCTCATACCCGTTGTCATCTGTTACCCATCCGGGATTTTTATCCAAGTAAAGAAAATAAACAAGTGTAAGTACATTCCGTACTTAGCAAGCTAACATGGGGTTATGAAACTAAAAAAGGATAGACTCTGGTTTAGTGCAGTTAGCATTTTTAATAGGTCAAGCTTTTATTCTCAAGTATTATCAAGTTATGCTTAAGCTCCCATTTAATTCCCATAAGAACATATATCAGAGTCATGTGTACCATATATCATCATTAAACAACTTTATAAGATCATCATCAAGTATCCAGTTATTCTGTGAGTTTTCCGGGCCGCTCGTAACCGTGAGCACGGCTGTTATAACAGTTTGTTACCCTCTGCAGAGGTGGTGCACATTCACCGCGAGTCGTGATCCCCATATGCCCAGGTTAATTACTCCCATGTCACTACCAAGGTGAGCGGGCAGGGTACACTATGAAGCCATTTCATAGGTTTCCCTAACAAGTTAGGGCCGCTAGGTTTCCTTGGCAGACAGATGTAGGGACCCCCCTTTCCTATGGCACAAATCCATCGCGGCTATACTCATAGGAACAGAGGCAGCCCTATACCCAAAGTGGCAAGCCCCATTTGCGCCAAAAAGGTACCCTCTAACCAGCTAGGAAATGTCCTATTACTGAGCTAAAGCCAGAGCCATATGACTCTCCCGGTTGCACTGTCAGTCCCAGCTTTTGCCGATAGATAAGTCCTTATGGAGGGCCGGGAGCAACATGAACAAAGGTCATTTGCACTTTCGCCCTATGGAACAGTTGTTATAAATCATGTTACTCACTTTGTTCCATAGTATCATTCATCAACATGTATGTCAAGTTCAGTTAGAGCACTAGCAATCTACCCACATGCATTTAACCCATAGGAGACAAGGAACAGGATAAACAATCACTAGGATGTCCTTACGGGTATTAAAATTAGACACATGCAAATGAGAAATACGCTTTGGGCTGCGGGTTAGGACTTAGAAAAGTCCAGGGACTCTTTAGCAAAATTACCCACGAAGGGGTAACTTCTAATCCTGGCCGTTGGTCTCGCGATGGGCGGTTAGGATCGGCCTGGGGAGGCGCCATGGCCGGCGGCAAAGCCTCACCGGTGAGCTCGGTTAGGGGGGCTAGGGTTCACCAAACGGGAAACCGAATGCACCAGGGGACGCGGGGAAGGTAGGGGGTCGCGGCCATGCCTTTACGGCGGTCGGGAGCGGCGGCTAGCGTGGTGGCCGCCATGGCCGGCGACCATGGCTCGCGGAGCTCGCGGCCAAGGCTCGAGAAGCCAAGAAACGAGAAATAAGCTGCACGGGGAGAGAGAGAGAAGAACGGCGAGGCTCACCACGGTGAAAACCGGAGCGGAGACGGCTCGACGACGGTGGTTCGCGTGGAGGTCCCGAGCTCGACGATGGCGGATCCCGGTGACCACGGCTGCGGCGGTTGCGGCCTTCCTCGGTGCTTGGCAAGCGCGAAAACGAGAGCGGGGGGCAGCCGGGTGAGCGCGGGGGGTCTGGCTGCTATTTGAAGCGGCCGAGGCACGAGGAGGGGGCGCTCCCACGACGCGAGAAGGCCGGGCGCGGCGGCGGTTGCCCAGGCGCACGCGCGGGCGGTTGCCGAGTCGCGTGGGGGTGAAGACGGCGCCGACAAGCGGGCCCGGGCGGTCAGCGGCTGGGCGCGGGGGGCGTGGGCGGTTGCCTGGCGCGGCTGCTGGGCCGAGCGGGGAAAAGGGAGAGGGGAGCTGGGCCGGCGGTTGCCAGGAAAAAAAACTCGCGGGCCGAAAACAAGGAAGGAGGGGGAGAAAAGAAAAAGAATTCTTTTCCTTTTTATTTTCCAAACAAATTTTCCAAAAGCATTTTCCAATAATTTTTGAATTCATTTGAACTTTAATTCAAGAACAATCATCACATGAATAAATATTGCAGCAGCATGTATGCATCAAAAGTTTCAAATCTTATAATTGATTTTAATTCCCCAAAAATTATTAGTTTCCTATAATTGAATGCACACTTAATAACATAATTAAATCAAATTTACTTATTTTAAAAGAATGAAAAATTTTGGGTGTTACAGGTTTGTCAGGTTGCTCTTGTCGACTTGTACAATGCAAATGCTAATACGGCTTGGTTAATGTATAATATTTATTTAGAGATGAAATGGTTGGATTTGATCTTTTGTTGTAGCCTGCCTACCACATATGACTGAAGCTTTGCGTTGGAAGGCAAGTATGCATTTCCCTGTGTTGACCAACAGCACTTGTTGTTTTTTGTTGTTGTGTGTTGGTTGATTTAATCCCAGGTTGCCTTCAATTAGCCTATGTATGTGTTGTAATCTTCAGCTATGCTTCCACTTTAAGTGTTCTTCTCTGACAGACTACAAGTGCAACAGAATATAACTGCAACAAATTACAACAGCCACAAAATTAGTGTGCTACTTTCTCCTAAAACACACGGTTTTTCCCCTAAAGGAATTTGTGTGCTAGTTAAGAAAAAAACACATGGATTTTCTTTCTGGACTGCAACTCTTGTGTTACCTAGGCTACAAAAAAAAACGTGTGCTAGATTTAAAAAAAAACACATGGTTATTTGGGGGGCTTGAATTCATGTGTTTTTTATGCTTGAAAACACCCGTGTGCTGTTTCTTCATAAAACACATGAGTGTAGAGTAGACAAGCCCTTTACAAAACATAAATAGCATCACATCTGCCAGGCAAAATTAATGCGAAGATAAGACGCTTCTTAATTTACAAAGCATAAATGACATCACATCTAATATTAATTTGAAAACAAGACGCTTCTTAATTTAGAGGCGCACCCTTCTCAGCTCAGGGCCCGTCAGCCTGTTCGCTTGCTCGTAAACGATCGTAAATTTCTAGCCGGGAACAGTGTTTTTCTCTCATACCAAACCAGCCAGCAGTAAATAATCCACGATACGATACGGCCTCCCGAACAGGCTGCAGTTCTCTGCTACCTACGTTCCACTGAAAAGTGCATCTTTAAAAGCATGTTAAAAATCCAAACTAAATTTCCCCGGACCGCTAAAAAAACTTGTCAAAAGGCTATCACGTTCCTTCCCAGAAACTAGAAATTTTCGCATAGTATTGCAAGGTAGTGTGGCCTCTGCCTCCTCAATTGAGTGATAAGTACGAACTCCATCCAAGTTGCTGCAGCACTGCACATAAACATTTGCCGGCACCTACTCTTGCCATTGTCCACCATGGCCATGTTCGACATGAAGCCCGCTTCCTTGATGATCCTAAAGCTCCTCTTAGTTGGCCTTGGCCTTACCATTGCGCCCCTCATCGCCGGAAACGACGATCACCAGTTCGTCTACTCCGGCTTCGCCAATGCTAGCCTCACCCTCGACGGCACAGCCTCCATCACACAAGGTGGGTTGCTCGAGCTCACCAATGGCACGGCCATGAGCATGGGCCACGCCTTCTACCCTGATCCACTGCGCCTACGCGACTCACCCAACAGCACGGTGCAGTCCTTCTCTGCCTCCTTCGTGTTCGGTATCACCCCCATCTACGACGACTTGAGCACCCATGGCCTCACCTTGTTGGTCGCACCGAGCAAGAATTTCTCTGCTGCACCAGTACAATACCTGGGCCTCTTCAATGGCTCCAACAATGGCCAGTCGACCAACCACATCTTCGCCATTGAGCTTGACACCTACCAGAACCTCGAGTTTGGGGACATCAACAACAACCACATCGGTGTCGACATCAACAGCCTAACCTCTGTGCAGTCCTACCCAGCCGGCTTCTTCCATGATCAGGATGGAACCTTTAGAAATTTGACTCTCTATAGCCAAGAGGTGATGCAGGTGTGGGTGGAGTATGATCGAGAGAAGACACAGATCGATGTCACCTTGGCTCCTCTAGCAGTGGTCAAGCCTAGGAGACCAACAGTGTCCACTATCCAAAACCTCTCAGATGTTCTCACCGATGTGGCATACATCGGTTTCTCATCATCAACAGGCAAGGTTCGCACACAACACTATGTTCTCGGCTGGAGCTTCGCCATGAACAGCCCTGCTCTGTCCATCAATCTAACCATGCTTCCAAAGCTTCCACGGCATCATCAAAAGGGTCAACGATCATGGGTTTCAGAGGTAGTTCTGCCCGTAGCAACTGCGGTACTACTCCTGTCTTTGGGCACCATTGCTTTCTTCCTTGTGCGGAGGCATTTTAGGTATGTGGAGGTACGAGAGGACTGGGAGCTGGAGTTTGGCCCACACCAGTTCTCATACAAGGATTTGTTCCACGCGACGGGAGGATTTGAGAACAAAAACCTTCTTGGGGTTGGAGGATTTGGGAGAGTGTACAAGGGGTACTTCCTAAATCAAGATTGAAGGTAGCCGTGAAGAGGGTGTCGCATGACTCCAAGCAAGGCATGAAGGAGTTCATAGCAGAGAATGTCAGCATAGGACGTCTTCAGAACCGTAATCTTGTCCAGTTGCTTGGCTATTGCCGGCGCAAAGGTGAGCTCCTCTTGGTATATGAGTACATGCCTAATGGAAGCTTGGATAAGTATCTGCATAATGGCAAAGAGGACAACTCTGTGTTGAGTTGGACTCAAAGGTTTCGGATCATCAAGGGAATTGCATCCGGCCTGTTGTATCTCCATGAGGAGTGGGAGAAGGTAGTTGTTCACAGAGACATCAAAGCAAGCAATGTGCTCCTTGATGATGAGATGAATGGACGGTTAGGTGATTTTGGGCTTGCAAGGCTGTATGATCATGGTGTTGAACCACAAAGTACACATGTGGTTGGCACCATAGGTTACCTTGCTCCAGAGCTAGCACGCAGCGGAAATGCCACTCCTCCTACTGATGTTTTCGCCTTTGGTATGTTCGTCCTTGAGGTCACCTGTGGACAAAGGCCTGTCAATCACCAAAATATGCAAGATAGTCAGCTCATGTTGGTTGATTGGGTGCTTGACAAGGTGCACAAAGGATCATTCGGTGATACAATAGATGCTAGGCTCAAAGGGAAGTATGATATTGGTGAGGCACACTTGGCACTAAAAATAGGGTTGCTATGCTCACACCCATTCGCTAATGAAAGGCCTACCATGCGGCAAGTCATGCAATACTTTGATGGGGAGATTGAGCCTCCAGATTTAAGCTTTGAGGTGCTAGCCTCTATGCAAAGTAAAGGGATTGATCCATACATCATTTCATATCCGTTGTCAACAGGAAGCATCAGCACAATGTCAAAAATAGTCTCTGGAGGAAGATGAAAATGGTGTTTTGTCATGAATGGATCCAAATATGTTTCTTACATACCGTAAGAAATTAAATATGTATTGTAACGTAATGAGGCATATATAGGAAGCCTACATTAACTTAAGGATATTGTTATAATTTGCCTGTAAAATATTATGTGCTTCTTTTTCTGTTTGCATCCAGATATCTTGTGTTTCCTGCTCAGTTACTTCCTGTGGCAACCTTGTTTTGCATTAGAACCTCCAATCAGATAATTGACAGTGCTCACTGGTGCCAAAATTCACTAGCTTTATCTTCTACTCTCTCCATTCCAAATTATAAGTTATTTCGACTTTTTAAGATACATAGCTTTTGTTATGCACCTAGATCTATAGTATGCCTAGATACACAGTAAAAACATATCTAGAAAAGCCAGAACTTATAATTTGGAAAGAAAGATGTACCACAACTATTCATTCTTGTTCTTTTTTCACAAAACTATTCATATGTGCATCCATGAGAATCCTAAGGCCAGATGGATGAAAAAATCCACAAGACAAAAACTAAGCTAGATGCCAACCTGTTGATTCATAGAAGAGATTCCTTTTTTGCTTAACACAGTGATATAAAAAAATGTATATGTTGCATCCATCAACATGTATTCTATCTGTTCAATAATGACAGTGACTTGGGAAAAGCCTCAGCTTCAGTCCGTGGTTTTGGTGGGCCATGGGTAAAACATAGAATTTTGCATTGCCCACAAGAGTATATTCGGCTACCAAGGAGAGAACCTAAAACTGGGGTTCTGGGTTATACCCGGGATCTTCCATTTCCTTTTAAAAAAAACTGTTAATGTTCAAAATACTAGCCGTGGAATACCACTTAGCTACTTGAGAGTTGAGACTATTTATTAACTGAGGGATTGAAATTGAAAATTATTATAAAATTATTATTCAATGCCCGATTCAAACCGCAAGATAGATGGGCCCGAAGGATAACATCAGGCCATTATCATGGAAAACAACTTCAGTGCCAACATAAATCCAAGTCTGTATCTACTCGATGTATTGATTGTGATTTAATAAAATCATCCCTTTATCAAAAAAAATCCAAGTCTAGAGCACAAGACGTTGAATGTTTCCCTTTTTTGTAATAAACTGAGATGTATACTCCTTGTGACTATATGTTTCCATAACGGTGGACACTACAAACCAGAGAAAAATGGTACTAGGCTGCACAGGTTTTCTCCATAATACAAATAAAATAATATTAACTCAATCATGCGAAAATATTTTCTCATGTAACCTCTTCTAAATGGCCAAATGGACTAACCCAACCTCAATTGAACTGCCAAATGAGAAAATATAACTCAATCACACCCCTTTTATTCAAACATAAAGGACTAATCCAACCTCAATTTAATGCCGAATGGACACGTGGCAACCAACTGTGCATGACAAGGTGCAGAAAGGATCATTCGGTGATACAATGTATGCTAGGCTAAAGGGAAGTATGATATTGGTGAGGCACACTTGGCACTAAAAATAGGGTTGCTATGCTCACACCCATTAGCTAATGAAAGGCCTACCATGCGACAAGTCATGCAATACTTTGATGGGGAGATTGAGCCTCCAGATTTAAGCTTTGAGGTGCTAGCCTCTATGCAAAGTGAAGGGATTGATCCATACATCATTTCATATCCGTTGTCAACAGGAAGCATGAGCACAATGTCGAAAACAGTCTCTGGAGGAAGATGAAAGTGGTGTTTTATCATGAATGGATCCAAATATGTTTATTGCATAGCGTAAGAAATTAAATATGTATTGTAACGTAATGAGGCATATATAGGAAGCCTACATTAACCTAAGGATATTGTTCTAATTTGCCTGTAAAATATTATGTGCCTCTTTTTCTGTTTGCGTCTAGATATCTTGTGTTTCCTGCTCAGTTACTTCCTGCAGCAAACTTGTTTTGCATTAGAACCTCCAATCACATAATTTACAGTGCTCACTGGTGCCAAAATTCACTAGCTTTATCTTCTACTCTCTCCATTCCAAATTATAAGTTGCTCTGACTTTTTAAGATACATAGCTTTTGTTATGCACGTAGTTATATAGTATGCCTAGATACACAGTAAAACGTATCTAGAAAAGCCAAACTTATAATTTGGAAAGGAAGATGTACCAATAAGTATTCATGCTTGTTCTTTTTTCACAAAACTATTCATATGTGCATCCATGAGAATCCTAAGGCCAGATGGATGAAAAAATCCACAAGACAAAAACTAAGCAAGATGTCAACCTGTTCATTCATAGAAAAGATTCCTTTTTTGCTTAACACAGTAATATATGTATTCTATCTGTTGAATACTATCTGTGACTTGGGAAAAGCCTCAGCTTCAGTCCGCAGTTTTGGTGGGCAATGGGTAAAACATAGACTTTTGCATTGCCCACGAGTATATTCAGCTACCAAGGAGAGAACCTAAAATTGAGGTTTTGGGTTATACCCAGGATCTTCCATTTCCTTAAAAAAATGTATTCATGTTCAAAATACTAGCCATGGAATACCACTTAGCTACTTGAGACTACTTATTAAATGAGGGATTGAAATTGACAATTATTATAAACTTATTATTCAATGCCGATTCAAACCGCAAGATAGATGGGCCCAAAGGATAACATCAGGCCATTGTCATGGAAAACAACTTCAGTGCCAATATAAATCCAAGTCTGTATCTACTTGAGTTGGACTCAGAGGTTTCAGATCATCAAGGGAATTGCATCTGGCCTGTTGTATCTCCACGAGGAGTGGGAGAAGGTTGTTCACCGAGACATCAAGGCAAGCAATGTGCTCCTAGATGATGAGATGAATGGACAGTTAGGTGATTTTGGCCTTGTGAGACTTTATGATCATGGCGTCGACCCACAAACTACACATGTGGTTGGCACCATAGGTTACCTTGCGCCAGAGCTAGCATGGAGTGGAAATGCCACTCCTCCTACAGATGTTTTTGCCTTTGGTATGTTCATCCTTGAGGTCACATGTGGACAAAGGCCTGTCGATCATCAAAACACGCAAGATAGCCATCTCATGTTGACTGATTGGGTGCTTGACAAGGTGCAAAAAGGATCCTTCGGTGATACCGTTGATGCTAGATTCAAAGGGATGTATGATGTTAGTGAGGCATACTTGGCACTAAAAATAGGCCTGCTATGCTCACACCCATTCCCTAGTGAATGGCCTACCATGCGGCAAGTCATGCAATACTTCAATGGGGAGATTGAGCCTCCAAATTTAAGCCTAGAGGTACTAGCCTCTATGCAAAGTGAAGGGTTTGACCCATATATCATTTCATATCCATTGGCAACAAGTAGCATCAGCACAATGTCATACATCTCTAATGTAGGAAGGTGAACATGGTGTTTTGTCATGAGCGGTGTCCAAATATATTTATTATGGATATTGTTATAGGAAGCCTACATATACCTTATTAAGGATATTGTTATTAATTTGTCTATAAACACATTATGTGCTTGCTTCTTCTATTTGCATCAAGGCATCTTGTGTTTTGTGTTGAGAAACTTCCTGCAGCACTTTTGTTTTGTATTAGAACCTCCAATCAAATAATTGATGGTGGTCATTGGTGCCAGAATTCACTAGATTTAACCGTATAACAAGGGGATGTCTAGTGGGCAATGGAGTGTTTTGAGGCCTAGTTATTTTAGGCATTAGATCTGAAAAATGGAGGCTCTTTCTCTCTCCTCTCCCCCCTCTCTCTCCTTTGGCATGTATGTCTCCCCTTCCATTTGCCCATGACCAACCGGTCAACTACGACACGCATTTAGCTCCAATCTCACCCCAAATACCTCACTACCTGCCTTCAATGGCACCACTTCTCTTGGATCCGTCATCCACCTAACTCTCAATGTGCCTCATCCTTTGTTGACATCTTCATCAAGTCTATGCATGCTCCTACATTTCCAATGGCTCCCCACCCAGCTTCGATAGCTAAACCCCACCTTCATCGCCACCTCCGCCATGGCGTTGATGCCAACCTACTAAAGCTGGATGCCACCACTACCTAACTACCATCATCCACAAGACCATAAACCATGGAGATTCAGTAGCCAGAAGAGAATATACCCCATCGGATGATACATCAAGGACCACCCAATGCATCATCTGGTGATGTGCAAAAGTTTGGAACGACTAGCTGGCTAGGGTGGATGGGGCTATATATATTTTGGGTTCCACTCACTTGTTTGTTATTGTTGGAGTACCTTGATGCTACTAGAAGCTAGACAAAGTGTTTCTACGCTCTATCCACCCTCTTTAGTGCATCAAGATTGTTGGTATAAATTAATGCACACAGAATAATCCGCAAGCGCACAGATATTATACCGTTGTAGCACTTCACCAAAAGTAACCCAGTTTTATATTGAATCTAAAGGAACGGGGGTGAGAATAACCAATTCTAACTTAACCTAACTTCACAATCAAGGCTAGATAATAGGAGAGTAGAGGAGACTGCTAAGGTCTTCTAGTTCTAACTTCGGTAAGCTTTGTCTTCTATTGTTCAATTCTGGGGATATTACTAGAGAAAACACACGCATAGTCTGTTTCCTATAGTAACAAAGTCCTGCTAGGCCTACTAACGGGAGGTGGACTATAGAGGATTCAACGAGGCTATAAGAGTCACCCTCGCGAGCTACCACCGATCCGAAAAATAGGGTACATCCATGAGTAACTGAGTCTAAGCACCACGCTTATACTACGAATACTACTTTAACCCAGGAGCTACAAGGATTAAAGTACTCAAAAGAGAGTCGCAAACCTAAAGAATAATATGAACAAAATGCTTACTTGAATTAGAAGTCGATTACCAGAGAAATCTCAGAAGCAAGCTCAAGAAGAACTTAATTCCGCCAGGTACAAGCCATAGAGAGAGCACCAACAGGCCAGGACTCCTCCAAAACTCTTCCCTCTCACTCTATCTCTCTATCTCTAATACAAGACAAGATCCTATCGAGGACTAATCTTCTCTTGATTGCTAAGCCCTGATCCTGGTGGACATATGAATTAGGGTTTCTGGCTTCTCAGCTCTCAGGATCAAATGAGGCATGCCCTGAGGGGTACAGGCAGATATATATAGGTCAAAGCGTCAATCCTGAGCCCTCGGATCAAACTGACTTGAATAAACGGCGGAGATGCATCCTAGGAGGCGGTGAAGAACCGACATAACAAAGAGGAAGACAAGTGGGGCCCATAGGGGTCGGGCAACCTTTAGGTGGGGCCGGCTGGCCCCACATGTCAGTGGATCGAGCTCCACTTCGGTGGAGAGCCTCCTAGAGTCTTCTAGAATCTTCCCACGTTGATCCCACGGCGGAATTCCGTGATTTCCTTTGACGAATAGGTCCCCCTTGATGGGTTTCTGATTAAATCCTGCTGGAAATACATATTCACCAAAACTCATGGAATTTGTCAGTTTAAACCGCTAAGTCTATGTTGGTGATCTATTTTAGTCATTTATGCAAGGTATATTGATGGTTTATGATGAATGTTAACTACCGTCAACAAAGATCACATCCAAGTCTACGATAAACACCATAGTTCATCCTTGATAGTGTTAGGCCTTAGAGCTAGAGATATTTGTGAGTTAGAGTTGTTTTTCCCTTGTATCTTAGCGAGTCAGAGACTTGTGGTCTCCATGACCTTCCAGTGAGGTCCTTGGTGACCTTCCAAGTATAGACCCTCTGATCTTTGAGTGGAAAGATGCAACTTGGTGTGCGGGGACGAGGAGACCCTTAATGGAGAAATCCATAGTACACGGCGTCAAAGTGACTAAAGAGTTGGGTGCTGGTGTTGCCTTGGTTGGTAGTGGCCTTAGTGGTAGTCCAACACTATGAGCAGAAGAGACGACTTGCTGACTAGGAGCGTACCTTGGTAGAGCTCCAACATGGGCTATAGATTATGTTTTGGCAACCGATACCATAAGATAAAATATCATCTCCCAAGAGTTTACTCTATCTATCCCTAGCTCTTTACTTGTTGTTTTTATTGTTTTTACTTGTGTGACATTTACCTTTCTAGATTAGTTTTTGCTAGTAAATGGACTTATTGGCTCTAGGTTACAAAACTATTTCTTAGTTAAGGGTAAGTTAGAGGACACTAGGAAAACCATAAGTATGCATCATGCTAGACCTAGTTTATGGTTTTCTAGTGCTAGATTTAGCTATGCCCTAAGATTTAGGTTTTAATTAGGCACCCAATTAACACCACGTCCCCTCTTAGGTGTTTGTGGCTTGTCAATAAAAGATTTATTTAATTCAATAGCAATGTTATGCATTCCAATTTATATTGGAATGTACTATGCATCGTCCCTACACACGCGTTGCTTTATCATATATGGACACAGGAAGTTTAGAGATTTATTCAATGATCATGTTATACATTACAATTCAACCTTGGATCATACTATGTATCGTGCCTAGATATGTTGCTCCAGCTCCTATGAGCACCAAAGAGAGTGATGAACCACGACAACGCTCCATATTCCAATTCATATTGGGATTGGACAAAGCGTCGTACTTAATTACACACGTTGCTCTAACTCATATGGGCACAGAAGATGGTGAAAGACAACAAAACACTCCATATTTTAGTACTCTCTCCGTTAAAAATGATAAATCTATTTTGATCATGGAAAACTTGCAAAATTTGACCAACAATTAATCAAATTATATGCAAGTTTAGAACTTATAGTTTACATCAATAGATTTGTATTCCTAGTACCTTTAAGTTCATATCAACTTTTTTAGCAACTGACGATATATTGTACGAGAAACTAAGTGTCAAATTTATTTTATTTGATTTTTCTCTGATCAAAATACATTTATCGTTTCTGAATGAAGGGCGTATTATTAACGTATAGATTAACTACACAGTCCTCGCAAAAAGAAAACTAAGCAGTTAAAGTTCATGGCCTAAACGGGATTAAAATTTTCATGTACATTAAATATTTTGGTAATACTACCGTGGAATAATTCAAACCGCCACAGAGATTGGATGGAAGGACAACGTCATGTCGTGTCATGGGATATGACTTCAGTGGCAAAATAAATCCAAGTTCAGAGCACGAGACGTTGAATGTTTTCTTGAGTGTGGACAATAGAAACCTGAGCAGTTGAAATTCATGGCTTCATGCATATTAAATAATAGAAGAATACCCAGCCTGTTGCTACAGTGCTTTCTTATAAATAAATATGTTTTATGTATGTATGAGTTAAACTTATATGTTCTTACATCCATTCTTATCAAAATTGAACAAAGAAATGAAAGAATTCAATAAAAAAACTAATAGAATTAGATCTGATTAATTATAAGATGATGGAACAACAAAACAAATAGCAATATATGGATGTATTATGTATATATTGTATATTGAAAGTAGTAATTACGCTTAGTGGAGATGACGTGAATACCTTACATTAAAAGGTCAGTTAGTATGATGACATAGCTATTAGTGGAAGATACGTGAATAGTTAGTGGAGGATGACATGAAGACTTGCATGTTGAGATAGAACTTGTAGTGAAGATTAGCTTTATAAGAGATATATAGATAGATATAGATGCTCAAAATACTAGCCGTGGAACACCACTCAGCTACTTGATACTATTTGTTAAGTGAGGGTTTAAAATTTAAAATAATATACTCCCACGGTATAAAAAGAATACAATTATAGATTTAATTTAAGCCAATTTTTCTTAAATGTCACAAATTTATAGAATAATGTCAACATTTATATCTTTAGATAGTTTTTTAACCAATCAGGCAGAGTTGTCGATTATATTATAATAAAAAAACTGAAATGAACAAATACAACAGAGTATTTCTCTAGGTAGGCTTACTATAAAAATATATTTTATGATTAATCTATAATATTTAGTTGGTATCATAAATGATATTATTTTTCTAGCTTTGGTTAAACTTAAAATTATTTAACCCATCGAAAAAAGAAAATTTTTGAAACAAAGGGAGTGAGTATATATTACTTCATATGTTCTAAATTATAAGATGTTTTATTTTTTTCTAGATTTATTGTTTTTATATTGTATTTAGACATGGTGTATTCTAAGTGCATAGTAAAACATATGTATCTACAAAAATCAAAGTTTTTATATTATATTTAGACATGGTGTATATCTATTGTATAGTAAAACCTACGTATCTACAAAAATCAAAACATCTTATCATTTAGAATAGAGGGATTATTATTTAAGGCCGGATTCAGACCGCTACATAGATGAGCTGAGGTTGACATGACCTCAGTGGCAACATAATCCAAGTCTAGAGCACGAGACGTTGAATGTCTCGTTTTTTCTTCTTTTTGTCAACTGAGATATTACTTTCTGAGACTACGTTTCAACCAGAGCTGTTGAAATTCATGGCCATGCGTACTATGATAGTACTTATGTTCGACATATGCTAGTCCTGGAATAATACCACTTAACTACTATTTATTATAACTGAGGGTTCAAATTAAAAACTATTATTTGATGCCGGATTCAAGCCGCAGCATAGATGGGTTCCAACTTCCAAGGACAACGTCAGGTCGTTTCACGTGACACAATCACACAACTTCATAGCGTACTCAGAAGTCCACAGCTGGATTCGTACAGGATATTTTCGAGAAGTAGGATTTGGACCAGGCATTCTGAAGTAGTTTAGTCTGAATTATCAAATGCCATGTTTCTTTGGAACTAGGTAATCTCCACAACACACATCTGACAATATTGTCTACAACAAATTGCATCAAATTGTCACACGTTGCATCAAGCTTCCTTTTCAGTTATTGTCCATCTTCAAAATGCATTTGTTTGCATCTAGATTTATTTCATTTTATACATGACAAAAGAAACAAGACTTCAAAGGTTCATATATAGGGATGCATATCCCTGTTTGCAACTCTATGCTGCCTTATTAGTTTAGTTAGACGAGGCTAGGTTCTGTCTCTTGGTTAAGCTTAGTATTTAGAATTTTTAGATCACATCGGACATATACAAGACATCATTTGCAAATAGGATTAGATCATGTCTCTACCAAACAAAATTCTGAGTATGGTTGCAGCTTCGTCTGGCCTTGGTTGTCCGAAGCCTGAAATATGAATTGGCATGTTCCCTCTCCATCATATATCCTAGGTAATCACTGCAAGTGACTTGTCCCTAAATGTTGAAGAATCTTCGTTTTCAGTTTTTGTCCATCTTTAAATGCAATTTTGTAAGTTTTCCAGTCCATTTGACTTGAAAGGACTGCAGAAAATTGATCGGAATCCTCTGCCCTTGTTGCTAAGGAATAGCTATCTTCAATAGTCACTGTCTCAATGGACAATTTTTTTTTTTTTTTTTATAAGATCGAACAGTGTTCACAAGTTCTAGATGAAAGCAGAAATATATGTTAACAATGCTAGCCTGGAAATTTTTAGCCTTCTTTTGCAAACAATGAAAGCTCTGTTTCGGATTTTGATTTGGGTTCATAGTCTATGCATGTATAAGCGTGAAAGTGCAACTTGTAAACGCACTCATGCACCAATGTGTGCGTCTCCCATTCATGACGACAGAAAATAGACCTGATGATATGAAGTTTGAGCTGAACTGTCTTTAGATGACATTGTCTTTCTACACACGCCATACATTGTTAACTTGTTCTGGAATAAAAAAATGCATTTGCTAGGCTGTTCCGTAAAATCAGTTCGAAGATGTGGTAGCAAATAAACCTGAAAATATGTGTCTACATCAGCTATTAAATTAGACAATGACAGATGTTGAAAATCCAGAGAATAGACTGTGTACCAAGCTGCAAGTTAAATCTAGTATAAACTGCACCACTGAGTGCCATCTGAAACTAGATAACATTGGTTGCCCACCAAACGCTTACTGCTTGCTATTCTTGTTGACCTGCAGCCACACAACATACTTCCAATGGCAATGAAGCATACATCCTTCCTTCAATACCTGCTCTTTCTTCTCACAACCCTGGCCTCCTGCGATGATCAATTCCTCTTCTCTGGCTTCACCCAATCCAGCTTAAACCTTGATGGCTGTGCCACCATCACAAACAGTGGCCTCCTTGATCTGACCAATGGCACTGCAATTCTCAATGGCCACGCATTCTACCCCAACCCTTTGCACTTCCGAAAATCACCTGATGGTAAAGTTCAATCCTTCTCGGTCAATGTTGTTTTCAGTATCTTCATCACATACCGAGACTTGAGCGCTGATGGCATGGCCTTCTTCATCGCCCCTACCAAGAATTTCTCCGATGCGCGGGCAGCCAAGTACTTTGGCCTCCTCAATGAAAAAAGCAACGGCGACCCAAGCAAACACATCTTCATGGTCGAGCTCGACACCTACAAAAATGTTGAGCTCCAAGACATCAATGACAACCATGTCGGCATCAATATCAATAATGTGATCTCCTTCAATTCCAGCACAGCTGGCTTCTATGAAGATGACGGTGGTACCTTCAGGAATCTGATGCTCAATGGAAACCAGGGAACACAACTGTGGGTAGACTATGACGAGGGTACTACAGAGATCAATGTGACCTTGGCTCCAATCAACATGGGCAAACCATCAAGGCCACTGCTCTCTGCAACCTGTGATCTCTCAACTGTACTCTCCAACTCAACTTCGTACATTGGATTCTCATCCGTAGCCACTCCTATCAACACCCGTCAGTATGTGATGGGCTGGAGCTTTGGCCTGAATAAACCAGCTCCACCCCTTGATGTCTCCAAGCTTCCCAAGTTGCCTTCTCTTGGTCCAAAGGCCCAGTCCAAGGTCTTAGCAATTGTCCTACCGATAGCCACTGCTACATTGATCCTCTCCATAGGCACTGTCGTCGTTCTCATTGTGCGAAGGCGGCTGAAGTATGCTGAGGTGCGTGAAGATTGGGAGAGTGAGTTTGGACCACACCGGTTTTCATACAAGGATTTGTTCCATGCTACAGGGGGCTTTAAGAATAAACACCTGCTCGGAGAAGGAGGTTTTGGTAAAGTATATAAAGGAGTGCTTCCATTGTCTAATGTAGAGGTTGCTGTGAAGAGGATGTCTCATGAGTCAAGACAGGGAATGAAGGAGTTTGTCACTGAGGTTGTTAGCATCGGTCGACTCCGCCATCGCAACCTTGTGCAGCTACTTGGCTATTGCAGGAGAAAAGGTGAACTGTTTTTGGTTTACAATTACATGCCCAATGGTAGCCTCGATAAATATCTACACTATGAAGAGCACAAGGGTATTTTGAATTGGGATCAGAGGTTTCGAGTCATCAAAGGCATCGCTACCGGCTTGCTGTATCTCCATGAGAAGTGGGAGAAGATAGTGATCCATAGAGACACCAAGGCAAGCAATGTACTCCTAGATGGTGAGATGAATGGCCGCCTTGGTGACTTTGGCCTTGCAAGGTTATATGATCATGGCACTGACCCACAAACAACACATATGGTTGGCACAAAGGGGTACCTAGCCCCCGAGCTACTGCGCACAGGGAAGGCATCCCCTTATACAGATGTTTTTGCCTTTGGCATATTCCTTCTTGAGGTTGCATGTGGACAAAGACCTGTCAAGAGAAATGCAGAGGGAAATGAAATTTTCTTGGTCGACTGGGTTCTCGAGCACTGGAACAATGGTTTGCTTACGAACACACTGGATTCTAGGCTTCAGGATGAGTACAACATGGATGAGGCACATCTCGTCTTGAAGCTAGGACTCTTGTGCTCACATCCGCTTCCTAGTTCCAGGCCTAGGACGCGAGAAGTTATGCAATACCTCGATGGCGATATGCCACTACCTGAGCTGAGGCCGACCGAACTGAGCTCGAGCATGGTTGCCTTGATGAAAAACAGTGGACTGAACTCAGCTGTCATGTCATATCCTCAAATATCGTCAAGCTTCTGCACAATATCTGGCCTCTCAGGAGGAAGATGACATCTATGGTGTTTTTTTTTGTAGTTGGTTACTTAATCTGTTTAGTATGTGGCTCATTTATTGTGTCATAGAAATACTCATATGACTATGATCAGTCTTACTGTCTATCTTCTTAATTTAGGTGTTCACAATCACGTACAAGTTGTATGTATCAGATGGCTTTATGTCTGTTTACCTTACGAATTATTTAGGCGTTGACAGTACTTTTTCTATAAAATAAGGGAACATTGTTCTTCCTTGTTTTCATTACAAGGAATTGTCCACAAGCAACCTTTTTAATACCTAACACAATACTGAATTAGTGATGCTAAGACACTAACATAACTGAAGAACTAAAACAGCATAAAAAAAGGATAAGGAGATTTCTTCACCTAACAAAAGTTTACCAGACTCGCACGGATCTGACACCCAGAACGAAATGTAACAGATTGTTTAAAAAATTACAAGGGAAAATGTATTTTTTGTATGTCAGTTTTGTTAGAATTTACGGAAAATTGCTCTTCCAATCGTGCTGCAGGGAGTACAGAGATACACGCACAGTTTCAGATTTGATTCTGTGCCAAAATGAAATGATCCATGGTTCAGTAATGAATCCATACAGATAGGCTCCGAGCAAACGCTAATCGCGATTCGCAAACAAGCTTCAGGAATCACGATTACCTCGAACTACTGCAGCGTGCAGCGTCGTCTCCGCGGCGGTCCGGCGGCCGCCGCCGCGTCTCCTCGGAATCAAGCGCAGGCCCCCCGCCCGCTGCAATCTGGCCTTCGGCAGAGGAAACAGGAGGCCGTAGCCGAAGAGACGCCGCCCCAATCCGAACGCGCTGAGCCGGCCGCCACCTCCGCCTCACCACCTCACCGGTTCACGCCGCCGGGTGCGACCTCCTCACCACTCCAAATTCGAGGCAGAGTCCGAAGCGGAGGGAGCTGCAGAGGATTGTCCACGTTTTTCCGTTTCCTCTTTTTTTTGAGAAACCCGTTTCCAAATTGCTGGATGACCAACACGATTGCACCTGCACATACGGACGGCAAAAGGCCGGACAAGCTACACGAAAGTGGAGCGGCCCAGCCCAGAGGCAAAACAGGGACCATGGCCCAATACTAGGTGTTGCTAAGCCACAGGCTTAGGCCTACTACGGATACCGGCCCATGGTCCAAACTTAGAGGTGGCGTTTGGGAAGTGGGAAAATGAGCGGTGGGTATGGGATATAAGGGGATGACTATACCTAGACCCATGTTTGGATAGTGGGAAAGGGTTATACTGTTAGATCGGGTATGGGAAATGAGTCTCCTATCCCAGTCATCCTATCCCAGTCATCCTATCCCAACAAAGGGGGATTTTAAACTTTTTGCCATTCTTACGGATGACACTCATTTATTTGCCACTTTTATATGCGCTCCTACATAATTGTCATCGTAAATAGTGAACCTCCTACGTTTTTGTTATTTTTGCTGACATGGCACGCCAGGTGGGCACGCTAACGTGCCAGTGAGCCTGAGAAGGCCTACAGAGCATGCGAAATGACCTATTTACCCCTGTTGCTTCTCTCCCTCTATTCGCTAACGCGTGGGCCCCACACGTCAGCTTTGTAAGAAAATTCCTTTGTTTGCATCATGCATTTGTTTTTGAAATACGTTATTTGCTTCATTTAATTTTTCTTTTCATATGTTTCTTTGCTGTTGATCTCCATAGAAATTCATTGCTTATACTAATAGTTAGAATGCTGCAAAATAGCTTGCCATTTTTATGAAGATCCATCAGAAATTTCCTTTTTTTACATCATGCATCAGCTGCTGAAAAACATTGTAGCCAGTGTTTTTTGTGTCTGACAACAGCCGCAGCCCAAATGGTTGGCTCTAAGTCCAACAGTGTTTTGTTGCATCATGCATCTGTGTCTCTATGCTTTTTATTTGATTTTTTTTATTTATTATTGTTTGATTTTATTTTTTTAGTTTACTTACCTATATTTGGCCCTATTGGACGGAGGGAAGGGGGAGGGAGAATTTATATGTCACTATAAGCTTTGTTTTACTCAGATTCTGTTTTCAGCTTTTCTTTGAGTGATTCGGTCCGTTGCATTACTTGGATTTTGTACTTGTGTAATTTCCTCTCCTCAAATTGCTTGAGGGATTAGAGGAGACAGATCACTCGAGTTTCAAATAGACCGGTCCAAAGATAATTATTTATTTTTATTAGTTATATTCAATTTATCCATGAAAATTTTAATAGCCATGTAACAACAAACACCTATGCTGAGCTAGAGCATTGATTGATTATAGCTAGTTTAAGAAACTCGAAATATTTTCGATTTGGTCTTGGCTTTGAAATATGACATCATTCGAAAGTCGCGAATCTTTACTCATACAGTGATCTAGGAAGACATTATACATGACACGACTACATGACAAAGCACACAGTTTAGTAAGCAGCTAGTAATACAATACGTGGCCGTTGCTAATTAATCTTTGTTGGTTGCGCTTGCTGCTTCTTGGGCAGGAGCTTCCGCCCGCGCTTGGCCTCCTGAAGCATGGACACGACGTCCCTCATCGGCGGCCGCTCCTGCGGGCACCGGCTGGTGCAGAGCAGCGCCACCCGCAGCGCCAGCGCCATCTCGTCCCGCGCCGCCGCCTCGCCGCCGGTCTGCTGCTGGTCAGCCGCCCACACCGCCGCGTCCATCACGTCGCGGGCGAAGCCGGCGCCGGCGACCTTGCGCCTCACCCAGTCCACGATGTTGCTCCCCTCGCCGTACTCCGCCTCCACGGACCTCCGGCCGGTCAGGATCTCCAGAAGCACCACGCCGAAGCTGTACACGTCGCTCTTCTCGTCTACTTGCAGAGTGTACGTGTACTCTGGTGCGATGTAGCCGTAGGAGCCGGCGACGACGGACATAGGCGCGGCGCCGTGGAGCGCCTTGGCGACGCCGAAGTCGGCCACGCGCGCCTCCATGTCGGCGTCGAGCAGGATGTTGCTGGGCTTGAGGTCGCGGTGCGCCACGGCCGGCACGCAGTCGTGGTGCAGGTAGCTCACGCCGTGCGCCACGCCCACCGCGATCCGGTGCCGCGCGTCCCAGTCCAGCCCCGCCTTGCCCGCGGCGCCGGCGCCGGCAGCGCCGTGCAGGAGGTCGTCCAGGCTGCCGTTCGGCATGTACTCGTAGAGGAGCAGCGTGGCCTCGCCGTCGGTGCACCACCCCAGCAGCCGGACGATGTTGCGGTGCCGGAGGTGGCCCAGCACCTCCACCTCGGCGAGCATGCTCCTGTTTCCGTTGCCGTTGCCGTCCGCGTCAGCTGATGGCTCCTTCCGCCGCTTCGGTGGTGGCTCCGCCGCCGGAGCTCCTCCTCCTCCCTCCTTGTGCGCCGACGGCTGGCGCCACAGCTTCTTCACCGCGATCACCTCTCCGTTCGGCATCTTCGCGCGGTACACCGTCCCGGACGACCCGGCGCCGATGATGCCGTCGCTCCCCTCGACGCACCGCGCCACGTCGTCGGCGGTGAAGTCCAGCCTCTGGAACGCGGTCATCCGCCACGGCCCGACGACGACGTTGGGGCGTGCACGTGCGCCGCCCGCGCTACAGCCGCCCGGCGCGCCGGTACCGTCCTCGCGCCACTGCAGCCAGCGTGCGGTGACGGCGAGCACCGCCATCCCCGCGAAGGCCACCACCACAGCGGAAATCCACATTGCCGCGGTGCGCCGAGCGGAGGTCACCGTGCCGGCTCCTGGTGACGCCGCCGATGACGGCGAGCCAGCGGTCACCAAATGGTTGAAGGACACGTCGAAGGTCTCCAGCGTGGTGCAGTTAGTGAAGCCCGGCGGGACGACACCGGTGAGCTCGTTCCAGGACAGGTCGATCTCGGTGATGGACGGCAAGGCGGCGAGCTCTGCCGGGATCTCGCCGGTGAGCTGGTTGTGCTGCAGCCTCAAGCTCACCAGCCGCTTGCACGTGCTGATGTCACTGGGGATTGCACCGGTGAGGTCATTCCCTGCCAGCTCCAGCCGGTACAGGTTCGAACACCCCGCGGCGCCGAACGCTGGGACCTCGCCGCCCAGGGCGCACTTGCTTGCCGCGAACACTTGCAGGTTCGGCGCCTGCCACGACACGTTCGGGAGCGCGCCGCCGACGGGGTTGCCGGAGATGTTCATGTACTCGAGGCTCGGAGAAGCCACGAGATCGGAAGGAATGCCGCCGGTGAGCGAGTTGGAGCTCAGGTCCAGGTATGTCAGATTGCGGATCGCGCCGAACCCGACCGGGATCTCGCCGGACAGGCGGTTGGATTCCAGCCGGACGCGCCAGAGCGACGAGCAGGTGGCGAGGCTGGCCGGGATGGCTGAGTCGAAGCGGTTGTCGAAGAGGATGAGGCGGGCGAGACGGTTGCCGGTGCACATCCTGGGAGGAATCGGGCCGGACAGGGAGTTGGTCGACACGTCGACGCGGACGAGCCGCCCGCTCGCGCCCAGTGACTCCGGCAGCCGTCCGGTGAGCGAGTTGTTCCAGAGCTGCAGCACCTCGAGGCTCGGCAGCGCGCCGATCGCCGCCGGGATCGTGCCGGAGAGGAAGTTGCTCATGAGGTTCAGCATCGTGAGGTTGGCGAGATCCCCGAGCCCCGACGGGATGGCGCCGGCGAGCAGGTTGTCCGACAGGTCGAGAGCCTGCAGCGCGCGGAGGCGGGACCACCGCGGCGGTATGGCACCGGCGAGCCGGTTCTTGAACAGGAACAGCTTCTCGAGCTGCGCGAGCTCGCCGAGCTCCGGCGGCAGCGGGCCGGACAGGTTAGCGACGGCGATGTCGAGGTACTGGAGCCGCGTCAGGTTGCCGAGCTCCACGGGAACGCCGCCGTCGTAGGCATTGTATCCGATCTCCAGCTGCTCCAGCGATGCGAGGGCGCCGAGCTCCGAAGGGAGCCGCCTGGTCAGCGCGTTCCCGGCGAGGTTCAGGAACCGCAGCGAGCGGAGCTGCCCGATCTCGGCCGGGACGCTCCCGTTGAAGAAGCTGCCGCCGAGGTTAAGCAGCTGGAGCCGACGCAGCTTGCCGAGGCCGCGTGGCAGCGGGCCGACGAAGCAGTTGCTGTAGGCATCGAGCACGGCGAGCGCGCCGCCGAGCGCCGCGACGCCGTCGGGGAACGTGCCGTTGAAGAAGTTGTGGCTGACGTCGAGCGACTCCAGCCGCCGGAGCTGGAATACCGCCGCGGCCGGGAACTCCCCCGCGAACGCGTTCCCGCTGAGGTTGAGCGACGTCAGCGTGGGCGCCAGCAGCCTGGCAGCGGTGGCGGAGAATGTGCCGGAGAGGTTGCGGCGGGAGAGGTCGAGCCCCGCGATGTCCCCCGTGGCCTGGTCGCAGGACACGCCCGGCCACGCGCACCACGGCGGGGCCAGTGACCGCGTCGCGCCCGCCGACGCCGCGGACGCGTACGTCCAGGGGCGGAGCGCGCCGGACGGGTCGTGTAGGGAGGACTTGAGGGAGAGCAGCGCGAGGAGGGGCAGCGGAGCTGAGGACGAGGCGGAGGTGATGGCTAGGAGAGGGAGCAGGAGTAGGAGGCCGCCGTGGAGCGGGAGCGGCGGCGGCGAGGAGGAGGAGGTGCCCGTGGTGGCGGCCATGCTGGCTGAGGCGCGGCGATGGTGGCATGAATGGGAGGAGGGCGGGGGTGGTAAAATGGTGAGGAGAAAGGTGGTGGCGCACTGGCGAAGGTCATGATGGAGGAGGAGGAGGTGGAGGTGGTGGTGGTGGTGGACGACATGAGGAGTGAACTGTGGAGTGGAGAGCGCGCTCGCAGGGGCAGCGCCAGGAGAGGGAGGGAGGGATGGTGGTGAGGTGCGGTGGAGTGGAGGAGGAGGTGATGATGGTGGTGGTCGGGCCGGGCACTGCAAGAGTGGGCGAGTGGCGAGACTTTGCTGAACGGACTGGATGGCTTCAAAAGCTTTTCTCTTCTCACCATTGCAGTGCAGGCGGCGGCAATGGCGGCTAGGCTTTTTGGCTGTGCCGTGCATGCACATGCCTATTGCCTCTCATCACAGCTACGAGCTATCAATAGTCCACTACTCCGTTTTGTCTTCCTCATTCTGCTAGTTTGCTAGGTTTCTGAACTTCTTTCAAAGAGGAAAATTAAATCCCACCTGACATTTTCCGACACAAGCATTTTCCCTCTTACACTTTGTTCATCTCTTGGGCCTGCGTGGTTTCATTTGCTGCTGCAATTTGAGCTCAGCCTCGTCTTCTCGGCTGCATTTTCAGCAAGGTGTATGTGGGTTAGCAGTTAGACGTCCTAGCCCCTTCTAGAAAAAAAATATGAAACACAGTAAAGTAAAGACTTTCAGCATTATATTAATCTACTATAGGTAACGTGAGCGGTATTTTTAAATAGGGGAAACCAGTAAAGAATATTTCAACCTTCAACTTATTTGAGTACTAAACACCCTTCAACTATTAGAACTAGACAAGTTTGGTCCTCTAGCTGGTTTCTCATAGATGATTTTATATTTTCTAAAAATAATAACAATTGGTTTTAATCTCTAAAAAATCATAAGTAATTTATTTTAAATCAGGAAAATGTGAAAACTAATACCAAACTTTTTCAAAAAAAAATGTTATCTATCTATTGATACTATGTTTGGAATTATTTAAATCTTATTTGTTAATAATGGTATTAATGTCTGAATACGAGTAACAAAACAATATGAGAAAATAAACAAGTTCCAAATAAATCTAAATATATCCACCAACAAATAGATAGCAACTTTAGAAAAAAATAGTACTGGTTGCATATTTATCTGATGTCAAATAAAGTAGCTATGATATTTTCGATATTAAGATAGATTTTAATTATTTTTTTAAAAATAGAAAACCTCTCTTGAAATCATCTAGAGGACCAAATTTGTTCAGTTTTAATTGTCGGAGGGCTCCGGTACCCGCTTTAGTGGTCAAGGGTTAAAAACTGGATTGTATTGTAAGTTAGAGGTTGGAACATGGACTTTACCGTTTTAAATACTCCCTTCCATAGCAAAAAGAATGTCATCGTAGTTTGAAGTAAGTCAATCGTTTTGAGTTTGAATAAATTTATAAGAAAAGAATATCAACATTTATATCTCTAAAGTCTAAATAGGTTATTGCGAAAACATATTTCAATATTCATCTAATGATACTTATTACACATTATAAATATAAGTATTTTTTTATATATTTAGTCAAAATTAAAACTGATTGGCTCCTCCAAAAGTGAAAATGACATTTGTTTTGGGATGGAAGGAGTTAGAAGAAATGAGTATCTAAATTCGTGCTAAAGGGCGCCAAAAATAGTAGTAAGAAGATTGTATGTATACCCACATCTCCCACCGAGTATTTGCCATACGAAGCCGCAAGAGACAAGAGACTAAGGATGAGGGTTAGAGGGATTCAGGGCCTTTAGCCTTTTGTGGACTTTTGTGGCACCATGTTGAACAGTGCATGTGTTATTGTTTTTGCTGTACGCGACAACAAGGCAACATAGAAATCTCTTTTGCCCGGCATTGTCTCTTTCACTTTCCTTCCATATATTCCAGACGATGATCTAGCTCTATACCTCGCTAGGGGTTTGCAATCTTTTCCCCTTTTTTTCCCCTTTCTCAAAAGAGCTACAGCTAACGGACAAACTAAAGGGTCGCTGGCTGGCTGGTGAACGGACGGTGTGGCTGATGTATGTATGTGCACGGGCCCACGGTGTCAATGAGAGAGAGAGGGGGGTGGTGCCGCGCCGGCCGCTCGGATTGCATGCTTTGGAGCGAGTGAGGCAGGGGAAGGACCAAGGTTATCTACAACAACAACACCTAAAATATAAGATCTATTTGTTCTTTGAGTAATGCTATAGGTAAAAGTTCAATACCTATTCGATATCTTCTCCAACAGCAAGACTCAAAAGAAAATCCTTTCTGCAAATGGGTTTCCAGGAGAGATGATGCCCATATTTGGGTTGTGCTTCTCAGGCAACCCAAAATAGGTTTCCCGTATAAGTACTCTGTTGAAGGCTGATTTTGAGTCTCTTACTACCTATTTTGAGTTTAGATGCCCATATAGATTTGTTGTTGAAGACAGTGCGCTCGATGAGGCTGCTACTGCCAGTGCCAGTGCCAATGCGTTGATATCCTTCTTCCTCCTCCAGCCAGATGCGCCTACTGCCGGGTTCTTTTTTAACTTCGATGCATGCAATGGAGGTCTTGTTTAGATTGCAAGTTTTTTCATTCTCTCTCCATCACATCAAATCTTTAGACACATGCATAGAGTATTAAATGTAGATAAAAAAATAACTAATTACATAGTTTGATTGTAAATTACGAGACGAATCTTTTGAGCCTAGTTAGGTCATGATTGGACAATAATTGTCAAATACAAACGAAAGTGCTACAATGTCAAATACTGATTCCTAACCCCAACCTAAACGAGGCCGGAGGCGGCTGTGATGGCCAGTGGCATCCACCTACTGGCTGACAGGCTGAGTGAGCGTGTCTGCTCATGCTCAATTGCTCCATGGACGGCCCCGGCCCTCGTGCAGATTCCCATGCATCATCCCAGTGGCTACTGGGGCCGGCAACCTGTGCGAAAGCGAGCGAGTGCGTGTCAAAGCTCTTCCTGTTGCTTCCCTGCCCGGCGCTCTCTCTGAATCCTGGACACTTTGTTGTTTGCTGTCCTAGCTTAAAGTTTGAGTTCTAGCTCGATCGGCTACTTGTTCTCTGCAAATAGACTGTGCATGATCCTTGTGTTTGGCTTTGCTCTTAGGTGTTGTATAACTTCTTTCGTTATTATCAATAAAAATAGACATCGTCTCGGGCCGATTCTTCGTTGGAAAAAAAAAATCATACTATATGATCCCTCGTGGAATATTAATAGTGGCCTCTACTCCTAATATTCACTATCAGGTTCAACCTATCTATGACCTGCATGCACGATGTCATACTACTATCATATCTAGGTTTAAGTAAAAGTTACTCATCTCACCAGCAGGCAGCAGCGCCAGATATGAAGCACTCGAGTGTACCAAACTGCCTTGTGCCCCTGCCTCTCTCTCGAAGCGTTCTGGCCTGGGTGAAGCAATAAATGGCAAATCATGTCTTGCAACTCAGCAGCCACTACCCATGCCGGAGCAGTGGAACCTCCTTTTTTCCTCATGAATTTTTAAAAAAAGTTACCTTCTAGTGTAGGTGAACCAAACTTAAGATCGAAACATTGCCAGAACTTCCATTTGAGCCCCCTAAATTTTTTTTCTAGATCCGCCGCTGCATTTGAGCCTATTTGATGCGCACTGTCTTGTGTCTTAAGTGGCACGCGGCAAAATGAATGCGCGGCGGCAGAGCAAAGACGACACAAACCGTGCAAACAAGTCAGCTCTGCAGATCGAAGAAGAGCAAAGCTTTTCATAGTTTCATGCATGGCGAACAAGCTAGGCGACCCTCCTGAAACCAAGACACAAGGCAGGTACCAAAGTTCACCGGCTTTTAAACCCGATTAAATTGGCAAGTTAGTTAAAGTGCAGTAGAAAAATGGATGTTGGTTGCAACTTTTGATCCAAATAAGCATTATCATCCGTTCGTTGCTTTAGTTAATCATTTAATGATTGGGGGATATACAATTGGATAATTTAGTCCATGTAATAAAGCTGGTGTGCAAGTCCATTTTCTATTGTCATATTGCAGCAAAAAAAGCTTGTTTGTTTGATGACATTGAGATTGAGTGGTGGTGTATGTACGTCAGTCATGCATGAATCATGTTCGATGAAGAATGATCAAAATTAAACAAATATATACTACTCTGTTTAATTAATACTATGTATGTATTGTCTGCTGATATTTATAATAATCTAATTAACTATCCAGTTATTTATCACTCGCAATATTTGTCGGTATTTGGAACAATATAATGAACTGAGAAGCTTCGTTTCTGTGGTAAAGAATAAACACACTTAATTTCTTGAACCAGAGTTTATTTGTCCGTGGAGGTAAGATAGATAGCAGATCCTTAATTATGAAGCAAGCGGCTGCTTGCTCAGAACTTGAAGCATAACTGCATTTTTTAGTTCAAACATAGCATTATTGTCACTATTTCAGAAACGATTTTTAGAGGCATCCTATTTCTTTCCAGAGGCTGTTGTAATTGTTCTAGGGCCACGACCGCCCCTGAAAACTGATTGTTAAGAAACTAGAAGCCCTTCTCCGATGCCAACGTACTTGTTACCTTGATGCTAATTAAGCCTCCTCAAAATTTGAAGCACAACCAACATTTTTTTTTCTTTGGTTGATTGAAATGTAGCATCTATCATTATTGCAGTAGTGGTGAGAGCTGGCACAGGCTAGGTCATATATATACCATGGGGTTTAAGTAAAGGTTACTCACATTAACCGATAGTAGTATCAGGCAGCTGATGAAGCACTCGAGTGTAGGTACAAAAAGTACAAACTGTGTCAACTGTCCTGAGCTCTCGATGGAGTCTGGGTGTAGAAATCAAGGCAAATCATGCCTTCAGACAGGCCTCAGCTTATTGTGGGGGCACCTCTACTAGATGAATCCAAGAAAAAACCAACAAGCAGAGATCTATTCATCGTAAAAACACTCATCTTTGTTTCCTTGAAAACCGAGTAAACTAGTTAAGCATGACGAAGTGTTGTTTTGAGCTTATTTTGATGCGCGCTGTCTGCATGGTGCATGCGCGGCAAAATGGATGCGGCAGGGAGACAAAGCCGAACCAGTCAGAGCTAGCATTGAAGGAAGAAGCATCAAAGCAGAGTTGACCTGACCATTTTTTCAACTGTGAGTTAGCAGTAGTAGTAGTAGTAGTAGGGTAGTAAAACATAGAATGGAGTGAAGATATTATGCCCGGAAGTTTTGGGTCGAATGTGTATTATCGTTACTTGTGCGATGATTGAGCTTAAACATACAGTGTACGTACGATTGGTGCTTACAATCAAGATAGATGATATGCTAATCCAGTTTGTAAATTTTTTTATTTGTGTGAGGATGACAATGCATGATTGCTTGTACGACGTACAGCAAGCCTTGTCTACTAATGTGTGATTGGTGGATCGAGTATAAGAATAAACGCCATACTAGATTACATTACATATATATAGCGTGCATGCAGATGATGCAGGAAAACAAGAAATTTTATTAGGCAGGTATCCACATGGATTTCAGAGACCAAGCTAGCTCACACTGGTGGCCCAGTGACAGTGTGGGCCACGCAGATTATTGTTCCAAAGGAAAAGAGCTCGAAAGTAAGTGCATGCATGCATGGTGCACAAGGTTTGTTCATCAGACTGTGATTGCCGCCCCCTACCCCCCGCCCACTACTACCTCTTTCTTTACCCTTTCTTTGGATGTACTACTAGCTACTGTAGGCCCATTTTTTCTTATATTCCCGTTGATCTTTGTTGCAACTCTTTTGCCTTTCTGCTGCACTGCATGTGCTCTGCATTAGGGCATTGTATATGAGTATTATATTAGTATATACCTGTATCATTTGCTAGCTGCTTTGTAGAGAAAGCACTAGGTAGTTATCTCTGAAAAAGGGATTAGATAGATCGCTGAAATTAAATAATAATAAGGGAGGCCTACCTGAATAGGTAGGTCCTAAGACAAGGTGATGATTAGCAGCTCATGCACCAGCCTTTCCCGATCTCTTGGCTTGGATCGTTCGTTCCCGTGAGCGTCAAGACTAAACAAATCGAAAAGGCGGTCCTAAATGCTCTTCATTTCCAAATTCCAATGCGGGCAAAGCGTAGCAGGATTTGTCTTTTATTCTGCATCGAAAGATCGATGGGTCGGTCATCATCACCGAGTAAGCATGATGTAGTGCAGACTAAGATGTGCGCATAATTAACAGCTGAAGCTGATGAGGCTGAGCCACGCTGCAAGCGACGGATGGCAGCAGCATCATCATCATCATCGATGCCACTGATGGCGGCAATTACAGGAGGGAGCTGTGTGCGTGCGTGTGTTTCACTCACTACGTACTGCTGATGAACTGTTCATCATCATGCGTGATCCTCCTTGCATCTGTGTGTGTTGTGTACATCTAATCTACATGTGTTTCAGAGCCTAACTGCAACTGCAGGACTGAATGATACTAGTGGTATGTGCTAGCTGCAACTTTTCAGCATGGAAAATGGAACAGAATGATGGGAGTGTGGCTGCCTTTGGACGCGACGCGCGCGGTGGAAACGATCGAGCATGGAGGTCGGCGTGGGTTGGATTGGATGGGTTAAAGGAGAAGCAGGGGAGGCACTGAGGCCTGAGGGAGGTAGGGCAGCATGCAGGATGGACGCGTGCAGGCGTCCGATCGATGGTTGCTGCATGAGACACGCGCGGGATTGGGCCGGACACCGGACGGGTGTGTGCCGGCCGGCGGCAGCCCCGGCAGCGGACCAGCGGTGGTGCCAGGCAATCGATGCCGCCCGCCGCTTTAGTTTGCTAGCTCGGAAATTTAGGCGCCCTGCGCGACCCAAAGAGAAGCTTCTTTCAAATTTTGCATTGTACCCCGGCCGTCTAGCTCCTTGGCTGCCGGTGATGACCGGAACGAACGGGCTCTTTGTTTTCTTTTCCAACATTCTCTATCTTCCTTCGGGCGGGAAGGCCAATTAATTGCTATTAGTGGAATGAAATTACAGCTTCCAGAAACACTTTTATTTATCTACCAAATACCAGTAATCTATATATATACGCTTCGGGTCTTGGCCGTCTGTGTAGTCCACCCGCGCTTTTTTCCTCGGCTCGCACCCTTTTTTCTCTCGTCGCTCGTGCTGCTGGACTGGCCGCACACAGCGGTCTTACTAGCCGCGATAGGCTTACGGGGTCGCCGAACCCACAAGCTCCTCTTGGGTTGTGTGCTTCCTACCACTCGATCAGAACGTAGTCCTTCCTGAGTTAGAGGAGCTGGTTCCGTGTGTTGGGTTGGGGGGGTGGGTGTTAAGGGGCTTGTGCCCGATAGCTTGTGGTTGCTTTTCACTTGCTTTTGAAGGAGCTATTTAATTGGCTTTGAATTTGTACAGATTTAACTATTGTGAAATCAAAGTTAAAAAGCAATGTGAAACTATGACTTTGAATGGTGGCCAATTTAATAAGAAGAGAAGTGTAGAAATGAAACAGTAAAATTGAAGTAGCCATGTTTTACTTCTTCCTTCTATAAAAGAAAATGTATGGAGAGTTCAAAGGGACATCATCATATATAGATGTTCATGTACTGAAATCATCCTCAAATAATAGAGTTGTCTTCCATCTCCCAACTACTGTCCTCTGTATTCTTATGCTTCTATGCAAACCAACGATGAACATTAACCATATTTTTATTTTTTTAGAAAAAATATATTACAGGCAAATCCACCTTTGAAACCAACTAAGGGTTAAAGTTATGCGGTTTAAATAGTTACATGGCTAAAGCTATCTAATTTAGGAGTTTGATGGCCAAAACCATGCTCGAATAATAGTTCGATGGCAAAAAATAAACTTGTTTCTTGCTTTTTGTACACATCGTGAAAAACATACCATAACATCAATGAAAACATACCCATTAGCCACATGGACATTAGCCACATTTAAACTATGTGATCAGCACACACTTATGACTTGCCCAGAAAAGCTCAGTCACCATTGGATTGGATTCAAAGATGAAAGATGTACCCTCAACATCAGAAGTCCCTAAGGCCAAAATTAGTAACTTCAGCCCATTTAAGATAAAAGGCAGCCCACCCTGAATTTCCGGCCCAACAAGCCCACTTCACACAGACGGGGCGCGCGCGCCTACCATCGCTGATCCAACGGGTTGCATACGTCTAAGCAACCACCTGTCTTCGCTCCGGTCCACTCCAATAGTCCAATCATCGCTTCAGGAGACGGCGGCTATCTGCCGGCGCGACGAGGGACATGGCGGCGGCGGCGGAGGTGAGGTACGGGATAGTCGGGGTGGGGATGATGGGGCGGGAGCACCTCCACAACCTCGCCCACCTCGCCGCCGAGGTCGAGCGGGAGCAGTCCGTCCGGGTCCGGGTCACCGGCCTCGCCGACCCACACCAGGAGTCGCTCCGCCTCGGCCTGGAGCTCGCCGCCGAGCTCAGCCTCCCGGCTCCCCAGGTACGTATACCCTCAAATTTATCAGCTATACAGCCTACAGCTAGATTCCGACATCTCAAATGTTTCCTCTTATAAAATAGTATGCACATAAAAAAACAGATTTTGAATAGAATATGAATCAATTATGATTAGAATGTGCAAGTGCAAAGCAGAATTATGTGCTTTGTTAGTCGGGTACTAATTAGTAATTACTGAATCAGTGAATCTTAGTAACATCCAAAAGGTTTCAAGACCTTTTCAGGTCACCGCGAGCTGCTGGACAGCGGGCTCTGTGACGCCATCATCGTATCGTCCCCAAACATGACCCACTACGAGATACTCATGGACATCATCGGCCACCGCGAACCGCACCACATCCTTGTCGAGAAGCCCTTGTGCACCACTGTGCAGGATTGCAAGAAGGTTAGTTAGTCCGGTACTTTGATCTGTTTGGTAATGTGATTTTCGTCATGACCTGCTAGCCTGCTACTGCTAGCTAGCGCATTCTACTCTGTTTCTTTTGTTGATATCACCTCACTGTTGTCTACCTTCATCCTCATGGACAGATCACCAAACCATACTCTCTAATAGCACAATATGATTCTACCCCGCCAAAATCATAAATCAGTATCATTGTTCTCCTGACCAGGGAACATGGGATTCATGTTGTTGAAGACACCTGTTTTCATTGAGTTTTAGCTTCACTCTGCATGCCACGGACATTCTGTTTTTGTGTATTAGTATCTATGTTGCTATTGTGTTCAAAAAAATAGTGTTGAAGAAAACTGTTTTTATTGTTTCAGCTTCACTCTACATGCCACAGACATTCAGTTTTTGTGTATTAGTATCTATGTTACTATGCCACAGACATTGAGCTTTACATGGGTGTTTTTCTGTTTGAAAATATGCCCAGCTCTCGCCGGTATCTTTTCGGGAAAAAGTACCCATATTACAAACTAGATATCGTGACCTGTCCTCTGTTTCATTTTGAAATTCACATTCTTCGAATCTCTGATGACTTTTATGTTTCCATACAGGTCATTGAAGCGGCTAAACAGAGACCAGACATACTTGTGCAAGTTGGATTAGAATACAGGTATATGCCACCAGTTGCTAAGCTGATAGACATCGTTAAGAGAGGCACACTAGGACAAGTCAGAATGGTGGCAATACGCGAACACCGTTTTCCTTTCCTTGTTAAGGTACTGGTAGCTGTGTTTACTTGTAATACATACAAGTTCACTTCTAATTGTTTGTAAGTGCTACAACGTGCAGGTGAACAACTAGAATAGATTCAATTGTAACAGTGGGGGAACTCTAGTAGAGAAGTGCTGCCACTTCTTTGATTTGATGAGACTGTTTGCAGCTGCAAATCCAGTTTGTGTGATGGCTTCTGGGGCCATTGATGTTAACCATAAGGATGAAGTGTATGATGGAAAGGTCTGGTTGTCTCACTGCTTGATTAAAATATTTCATTGGATGCATATTCTGTGCATGCATAGCTCTGTGCTCATGCCCATGCAACCATGCCATTTTCAATAAATATGTTCTGTTTCGTGTTTCTCTTCCTACTGAAAGACTTGCGATCAATGTAACGGTGAAAGCCTGAGTGCTTATATTTAGACTCACTGCTCTAGCGCATTTGTGCAATGTTGCAGTTGGAACTCCTAATCCATAACAGTAAATAAACCACAAGCTGAACTGCTGAAGGCAGCCAAAGACATTCCGGCTGAAGGCAGCCTTTAAACATTCCTAGTAGTGGCTAAAAGTTGATTATCTCCTAATGCAGGTACCAGATATTATTGATAATGCATATGTGATAGTAGAGTTTGATAATGGCTCTCGTGGCATGCTTGATCTCTGCATGTTTGCTGAAGGAAGTAGGAACGAGCAAGAAATTTGTGTGGTTGGTGACATTGGGAAGGTACAAATACAGCTATATGTTTCTCTTACAATTTTTTATTTTCCATGTGGTGACATACTAATCTGTAACCTTTTGCAGATGTGATTCTAGGTAACTTAGTTATACTTAATTGGCTCAGTTTACAGTTTGGTACCCCCAAAAATTCTTGTCTGATTACTGTCTTACTAGTAGTGTGTAGTTACAGCGTACAAGTATGTTATCCTTAGAAGAAAGGCCTGAAACTTGAGGGAAAAAATATCACCAATTGTAGAAGTACATGTTCCCTTCAATGAAATGTTTCTTTCTTTGAAAGTAGTGTTAATTAATGAATATATTTGTTACACCAATTGAAGGAAAGCTTGTCTAACATTAGTTGAGAATGCTTTGGACATATGAAAGAATTGAATATGTATATCCATAATATTTGTCCTTAGATAGGGGTCCGTGGAAATCAGCACGCCGTTGTGCCTGAAGAACCATGGCCTAGCGTTATCCTTTTACTAGTATTACATTTGCTAATAGCATTTATACTTTTATATAATTGTTGTTGTAGGTAAATCTTGAGATACATAATGTGATTCAAGTGGGTAAAACTACACTGGGCTCTTGAATTAGCTTCTGACACATACCTATGTAAAATTAAAAAGTACAGCAGCTTAAACTAACCTGTGACGTATTTCGGATATGTCTAACACATAACAGAACCATAAATTGTGTAGGCTCAAACTAACCATACAAACATGAACTCACAAATCCAACAAATGGCTGTGCTTTTCTGTACTATATTATCAGTAATACTGGAATGGTCACCTTCTTGTATTACCTGGAGGTCTAGGAAAATCCACCAAAATATTTCCTCTTGTCTTGGCTCATTTTTGGGCAATAAGGTAGCCACTAGAGTCTAGCTGAGATATCATGAATGCTACCTGCCATATTTCAAAGACTGACCTTGGATGGTGAACCATTGATGAGTGAGTCAGTTCACGAAAAGCTTGGTGATAAAAGGCATGAGCATGCACTTTGCCGCATGAAAAAAAAAAGTTCAGGATGAAGATCAAACTGGCGGTTCTGATTAGCTAGATATATGATCGAATCAATTAGGCAAGGGAAGCATCTGGACTGGATTCTTATGGGAGTCCTTGAGAATTTGCAGCAATATTATCTCTAAAAGAGGCCTAAGGCATATAGTGGTTTATAATATTCTTCATCAGTTAGATTTTCTGGCTTTGAGGGAGAGGGAGAGATTATTTTCTACTAAGTCTGAACTGTGAGTCCCTATTGTGCTACTGTTCATAGTCGACCACAGGCAGCTCAGGTTCCTCTCATCTTGAGTGTTTTCTCAGATGAAAGAAATGGCTTTTATTTCTTAGTTGAATCTGGTTTCCTGGATTTTGAATCTCTGCTATCCTGTCTCTGTTTAATATTCAGTTCTAGTGTATGTGATACATTTTCTTTGAAACAGGGTGAAACTTTTGTTCCAGAGAGCATTGTCAGGTTTGGAAAGAGAACAGAAGGCAGAGATGGAGTTGTAACAATAATGGCGGAAGATGAACGGATCAAGTATGCTCTATTTTTGCTGTCCCTTGTTAGCATATAGTTTTCAAATGACAGTCTCAAAAGTAATAATTTTGTTGTTGGCCTTGCCCCTGTACCACCTTTGTTTACAGCGCTTGCATATTCAGTGCTTCTTGCACTAGCGTAGTCTGATTCTATATGACCAGATAATTAAGGCACACTGAACCAAAAAATAAGAAATTGATATTTAATTTTGCCTTAGGATTAAGGTTAAGATGCAGAATGCATAGTTTTGCATACTGCAAGTTTTGCTTGTATCTTAACGAAGTGTTTGTATCATAGGTATCAAGGTCTTCATCATGGATCCAGCTACTTGGAACACCTCAATTTCTTGTCTGCTATAAAGGCTCAAGGTGCATCTGGACCATCTGTCAACTTAATTGATGGCCTACTATCTGTTGCCATCGGTGTGGCTGGGCAATTATCAATCGAGCAGGGCCGGTTTGTAACCATGGAAGAGGTCTTAGGTTTTAAGCTTGGTTATAATTCAGGCATGCTAATGTATTGTAAAACCTTTTGTGTATTATTAGGTACATGGACTTAAGAGTGCTCCGGACTGACGAGTTTATGCAAAGTTAGGATAACATTAATACAGGCATTTGAAACAGAGGAATATGATGATAATTTTCAAGCAAATGTCATGGAGTAGCAGGGTTATATTATCTGCAAGTGATATCTTGGACCTGTTGGTTGTGATTAACGGATCAATAAATCTAGAATATGTTATATTATTTCTCTTGATTTCTCTCTCTGAGTTTTAGAGAAGTTTAATGACATATCAACAATATTATTATCTCATATTTTCCTATAAAGTTTTTAGAGCATTGAAGCTATTGATTGATTTCATGACTGGACTGAATCAAGGCGGAGTGTTGAGAAACAAGTCGACCGGTCAGTGATCTTATCCCCATGGATTCACCCTCCGAAATCAACCCATGGATTAGTGACTAAGATTAGCAGTAGCTGTCTATGTAATCGTATGCTTACTATTCTCTCATGTAAAACACTTACATCCCCTGGACGTGTGTCGGTCATCCCGACGGTTCCCTCCGTCCTTAAAAGAATAGATTTCTAGCAAGTTTAGGACAGGCTAGAAAACAGGAGAAATGACTTTGTTGCCTCTCATTAAGCTTCTAATTAACTTTAACTGCACTCACCACTTGCCGAGAAGCTACACATATGCCGTTTGATGTTTCTAATAATATATTAAATGTTACTGCACCAACTACATCAATAATTCGCAGTGACGTTCATGACGAATAAATAGCTAGGTGCGTGACCGCCTGAGACTATGAGGAAATAAATAGACCCAATGGACGATGAGGGCCTGAAAGTTGATTTTTTCAAAGATAAATTTTATCATAGAAATCTATTTTTTCAAGGGCAGAGGGAGTATAAAACCTGATCAGTGGAAGCAAGATAGTTCAATTATTTCTTTCTCTCATTCTCGTTCTTACAACTTCAAACAACAACGACAGCGGACACGCCAGCTGTACCAACGAAGAAACAACAATGATAGCCGAGGGATAATTGATCGAGCCCAAACACCTATAGGCAAGTTGGGCATGGTGGTACCTGTAGAGTTGTATACTAATCAAACAACAATGACAGCCGAGAGATAAAGGAGCCCAAATGCAACGCCTATGGGCAAGTTGGGACTGGACCCCGCAGTGTCGACACAGACTCGTTGACGTTCTTCATTCTTCATAACTACTCCAATGAGTACTTGCCACGTTATTGGGGTTCCTTATTCGTGGACGGGAGACACCCTGACCCCGCCTCGCTACAAGGCAAAGAAGAAACCACCATAAGTGAACTCCAAGAAAGAAAAAGAAAGAAAAGAGAAAAAAGATATTGGTTTTTATATTCCTATATACATATACTCCCTGCGTTTCAATTTATAAGTTGTTTTAGCTTTTTTTAGATATATAAGTTTTACGACATATTTATACATACATAATGTATATCCAGTTGCATAGCAAAAATCGAAAAGACAGAATGACTCACAATTTAGAAGTGTGGAAATGATACTATTTGGTCTCACTAGGATCCGGTTTGCTATTGGAATTCGGATGTATTATTGGATACAGATCTTGAAAAATTGAAGGTTGGAATCCACTATTCCAAGCTTATAAGGCTATTCTCAGTGCATTATGTTTTACTGTTTCAAATGTTATTATGAAACCTACGATACGACTCACCCAATACATAGTATCATGGTATTATTTCTTAGGAGCGTCTAAACAATTAATTATTATGTATCATTTATCTATGACAATGGGTCCAAGGATTGTGCTCGGGTTTCTAACTTTGGATGTACCCAAGCTTACTCTAATCCCCTATTTCCAAGTTGCTAAAAAATCATATTTTAATATTTATTGCATATACCATTAGTCAAGTTACAAGATCATGGTTTAATTGAGCACTAGCAAAGCTACCCAATGCATATCCCGTAGGTGACAAGGTATAAATTCAATTCTAAGGAATCCGTATCAAGGTGACACATGCAACATGAATTTAATGAATTAAAGTGAATAGAAAACAAGGATGATCCCATACTATACTTGTCTTGAGCAAAGTACTCCTGCTGGTCCTGCACATCAAAGTAGTACCCTTGATCTCCCATGAATTGCTCACCGTCTATACTTGTTAATCACAGCAACATACAAGCATCCGGGAGCAATCATGCATACCAAACAAAAGCTATAGATTATAACAGTACACCAACAGCATGAAATCAAGATGAAAAGTTTGGAAAACGAATCTACGTCTCACTACGAACACACAGACGCGAAGATCACAAAAATCGGAGCTAAAACGAAGAAGTTATGAATTAAACAAGATTTTTTATAGTAAAATAATAGATCAAATCTAACCTCGAATTTTAAAAGTTGAAAACATGTCCAACAGTAGTATGAACATGTAGATTACTTAATTATGAACTTAACGCAACTTGAATGAATCAAATCGGAGTTAAAACGGAAAAGTTATGACCTAAACAAATCTAGTAGCAAAACTGTAAATAGCTGAAAACGTATTTTTAATCTAACCGAAACAAAGTACGCTTTTAAAAGAAGAAAACGGAATTGGGAAAGACATTTTGGACTGCGGGTTAAGTCTCAAGTACTTATAAGGGCTCTTTTGCAAAATTCTAAAACGAAGGCGTATCCTTCATCCTGGACCGCCGGATTAGATTTGAATGGCTGAGATTGGTTCGAGCGGAAGAGAGAGAGGGAGCCTGGCCGGAACAGGGCCGGCGGCGAGGTAACTGCGGCGGCGCCATGGAAGAGCTCGTGGCGACGTTGGTTAAGAGGCTACGGTGCTCGGTTCTTCGAACGGAAAAGTCCAGGAGATTGAGGAGAGAGTGGGGAACTCACTGGAGAAGAAAAGAACGAACAGGAAGCGACGACGGCTGCGCGGCGCTCGACGAAATAGCGGTGTCACTCCAAGCTTGCGGCGGCGCTAGGGTTGACCGACTCGGCTCGAGCAGGGGTGAATTCTTGCTGCGAGAAGGGATAGGGAGGCGGAGCGGGATCGACCGGCTATTTATGAGGCGGGGATTTCTTGAGAGGCACGGCGCGGGGCTCGTGGCGGAGGCGGGCACAGACGGCATCGGCGACAGTGTCCGACTGGGACACGACGCGAGGAAGAGGATAACCCTGACCGGTGGTCTAGGGCGGTCAGCGGGCCGGAGAGGACACGCGGGCGCGGTTGGGCTGGCGGCGAAGATGGGCCAGCGCTGCTGCTGGGCCGCTGCGGGAAAGGAGGCGTGGGGCGCAGTGCGACCTGGGCTAGGCGCTTGGCTGGGCCGCGCGAAGGAGCGGGCCACGGGCAGAAGCAGGCCAACCAGGCCGGAAGGAAAGGGAGAAAGGGAAATTCGTTTTCCTTTTCCAATTTTTTTTCCAAAGCAATTTTAAAATCAATTTTGAATGCAAATTCAATTCAACTTGGAATCTGATTTCAAATCAAGCAATACAAAAAGATATGCAGCAGCATTGATGCACACATATGATTGTGAACCTACATTTGATTTTAATTTATTAAAATTATTATTTTCATAAATTCAAATACCCACAAAACTACATAATTAATCATTTTCTCCTATTTCAAAGTTATGTAAATTTTAGGGTGTTATAGCTGTAAATCGAGGATCATACACTTCTATCTCTCTATCTTCATTAAATCCATGCTAAGCCAAAAAAAAAATCCTAGGAGGCAGCATCTAGACCGTGTTAATTAGTGTGATGGTCGGGGCTGGTCTTTGCAAAATTCGCGAACTATCCTTCATATGGATCTTGTTGGTACGCGGGGACGTGCTTGAAGACCGACTTTCTATATTTGGATAAAATTACGCTGGTCACCTGGTACTGGCACACCACCTCACAAAATCACTGTTCACGTCCTGCCAGAACAGTATTTTCCTCTCACAACAATCAGCCGAAATAATATTTTTCAGTCCTGCCGAACAGGCCCCTAGTTAATTAGTATGTTACTCCTGTATAGAAAAGGATACGATTCTCGTTTTCCAAGAAATCAAATGCTTCTAAATTTGATCAAAGTTATATGAAAAACTAGTAACATTTATGATGCAAGTTAAGTACTATCAATTAGATTAACTATGAAACATATTTTTTTAATAAACTGATTTAGAGATATAAATGTGAATACTATTTACTATAAGCTTGATCAAACTAACCATTTCAATAGGCACGAATATTATAGTTACATTCTTTGATAGACAAAGGTAGTACTATCCAACGAGGCAAACACACCTTTCTAGCCTCACTTTCGTAGGGCACTGTGGAACTGGAAGTCAATCTTAATTAAAAACTAGATAAAAGGATATCCATTGACTCGGTTCTAGTCTCGTACTCTCATGGGATATGCTCTAGACCCGGTTTAACCAAATATATACAAGAAAATATTAATATTTATGATACATAATTAGTATTATTAGATAAATCGTTAAATATATTTTTATAATAAAAACTTATTTAGAGGTATAAATATTTTACTAATATTTTCTACAGATATAGTTAAATTTAAGAAAAAAATTTGACCAGCGCAAATACCGATGCTTAAAAAGGAATAGAGGGAGTATAGGATAAAAGGAGGTGACATCCGCGCAGGCTATTTTATGGGGTTACGGATGTGTGCATGTTTACCAAATGAACGAAAGACATGACGTGAGCCAGTGCTGCACTGGTAAGACACTCCGGCTTTCTCCTTTTGAATCGCTTTTTCCTGACACTAAAACAAAAAGTACTCTCTCTATTTTAGAAATTGACTAGGCATGTTCTCCAACACTACAATTATATTTTACATGTAATTTCTACTAAAAATGTTGATATCAAAACTATAACCATAGAAAGTAAGGCATTAAAATATGAATGTAATGTTATCTTTTCTTGTTTAATAGAGTTTATAACACTGTTAATAGAAGAAATTATTGAAATTGAATCTTGAATTGCGTGCCACCATGTAAAAGATATGTAGAGAGTATTTGTACTCGGTTCTCTAAAAATTTTCAGTTGGTTTTTAAACTTCAAGTGATCTTTTAATATAGTACTCCCTCCATAAAAAAACATTAATGTAATGCTAGGTTTAAGACTAGTCAAACTTTCAAAAGTTTATGATATTTTGTAGAAAATATCAATATTTATATCTCCAAATAGATAAACTATGAAAATATATTTCATAATTAATCTGATAGTACTCCCTATGTCCCAAAATAAGTGTTGTTCTCGCTTTCCGAGGATATCATTAGATAGATCGTTAAATCTATTTTCATATATTGGTTGCTTAATTAGAACCAGCAATTTGCATTCCTACTGCAAACCCGTTGACCAAAATTTATATTGGTTGCTTATTCATATATACTTTTTTAAACCATTGGCCACTTGTAAGGAAAATATACTGGAAAACGTTATTAGTCTATCTGTACTGCCCTCCTGCAAACCCGATGACCAAAATTTATATTGGAGTCCTGCCTCACAGTGGATTTGGAACTAGGAATGTTTGCTTGGATAAATAAAGAATAATTATTGTATTTTTTCACTACTCCTTACTTTTTGTTTTGTTATGTGGAATGGAATGATCGAGTTGATCCACACCACGGTCTTTTCTCATAAATGAATAATTAATATAAGCAAAAGAAAGAGTCATTCTATAAAATTTGAGAGGACACATGATGCACAGTGGTGTGGTTACTTGAACCAAACGCCCTCTAGGTATGGAGACCACAAATTAGCAAACATGTATTTAAATAAACCATAACGATAACAAAAATAAACCATAAATTAGCAAACATGCAGATAGCTAAATTTATTTTTATGTATCTTGGCATGTTTAATATTGCAAATTATGCTCCAATGTAATATGGTTGAGTTTGAACTTGCCTTCACCACGGTGATTTCCCGCCGATCGTCGTTCCTCAGGGTCTTGTTGCTTTTCAACTGGCTTCTTGAATACTTTTTTTCCTCGAAATTTTACGAATTAACATCCAATAAGTAAACATTGATAAAAGAAATTCAAACAGAATTTTAGAAACTGATGAAATCAAACAATTATTAGTACTGATGCATAGACTGTAGGTTTGGAGAAATTTACACATGGATATATTAAAAACAGAGTTGAAGTAGAGAAGAAACAGATCTGGGATTATTTCAGGAAATAAATAAGAGGGTTATTAAAAAAAAGGTGTAGAAGAGGATTATATTCCTCAAAAAGAGCAGATAGATTTTCGGATTTCATGGCTGGAAATAAATAAAATCGACATTTTTTTATAAAAAAAGTTAACACAAGGATAAGGTGAGCTAGCTTACTTCCGGATTTTTCCAGTATCTCTAGAACAACTCCAGGATACTTAAGTTCGAGTTCCTCACACCCTTCAATTGAGATTACATCAGCCCCTGTTTTCGTAGAAGAGAGGATAAATTGGATGCATGCATCTTTCAGTTCCCTGCAATGATAGTCGTCAGCTAGGGCTATGGTGGTTGCCACACTGTGAACAGTTAGTCTGTCGGAAAGGATTCTTCCACAATACAACTTCATCCTCTCCATGCCATATTTGTCGGCAGCCGCCAATAATTTCTTAGCGATTTCCTCATTCCTGTGTTCTTTCAGCCGTGAATCCGTGTAGATGAAGTGAAGCAGCGCCTTGAACGCAGCAGGCTCCATGTCTTCGATAGCAACTGTGCCGGCCTATTCACTGGTTGGTGCTGGTACTAGGTTTGGGCTGGCTGGTGCTGGTTTTTTGTGAGAGAAAAACATTGTTGGCTTGACTGGTTTGGGCTGGCTGAAATCAACAAGCGAACAGGCTGGCTGTTTTGTTGTCCATGGAGCTCAGGCTGAGTAGTTGAAGTGGATCTTAAGGCCGGACACCGCATGTCAATGATGAGCTTGTGGGCACGGAACACCTCACTGGTTTTAACCTTGAACGTGTGATATCCGCATCCTTCCCGGAGGCCAGCAGCTGTCCAAGATCAGATGACAGGGTCGACGGCGGCACTTGAACGTCGACGAGGTAGGAACTGACAGCGGTCTCCCTCAGCTGTGCTTCCTTGATAACAGTGACAACACAGTGGATCTTAAGAGAATCGTTCCAAAGGAACCTACGCAGATCGCTCTTCTTCTTGAATTTGTCAGTTCCGCACGTGGGATTCTCAGCTGTTAACACAGTCGTCGTTGACTTGAAGGCGGCTTGGTCTTCGACGAGGCTAAACTCGTACGCCAGCCTCACCTTGGTGAACACGCTCATGAGCTCCAGTTGTACTCCCACGTAGTCTTTGCACTCTTCCCCGTTGCCGGTTCCATCAGGGTAGTAGCGGATGCGCCAGTCATGGCCACCGACGGTGAACCTGTCAGACAAGATGTATCCTCTATCAAGGTCGGTCTGGTAGCTGTAGTCGAATGTGTGTTCCCCACTCTCCTTCTCCAAGCTGCATATCGACGCTGTTACCCTTGGCGGCCTCAGCTGGGATGCCGCCATTATTTGCCCTCTCCTTCACCTAGCTAGCTTTTCTGTAAAGGTCGTTGTGGATTGGCTCAGAAGATTATCTGGGGGGGTGGGGTGTTGGGGTTGGATTGGCTCAATTGATCCACTCGTTGTTCAACTTCTTCCTCGCTATTTCTTCCAACCGCGTCCTGCCTGCCCGCTCCCCCGCCGCGCGCCGCCCACTACCTTGCTGCGGCGCGGTAGGGTCTCGCCGGAGCTCCGGCGAGATCCTCCCGTGCCCTCTTACCCTCCCCCCCTTCCCCACCGTTTTCTTCTCCAGCTCTGGCGAGAACGGCTGCGACGCCCTCGCCTCGACCTGGCTCGGCCACCTCCACCGCTGCTAGGGCCCCGAAGCCGCCTGGCCGCCGTCCCCATTGCCTGCCCTGCCTACTGCTAGTTAATGCCCAAGAGCAATTCAGTTTTGGCCCACGAACCCAACATGGCCCATGCGGCTGGCCGGTGAACGTGCTTATAAAAGCTAATTACTGGCCAGAGGGTCATTAACCTAGCTAAGAACGCATACACGCTGCTGCCGCCATTGTGCTGCTCCTGTGCCGCATGTAGCAATAACCGGCCAAAGGCAGGGTGTTTTAAACGAGTTCACCTGCAGTCCCGCGGTGCCATCGAGCGCTAGCACCACTGCTGCAGGAGTGGGTTTTAGTCCCGGTCAGAAAATCTCCTTTAGTCCCGGTTTTTCAACCGGGACTGCCAATCCAAGACTTAATCCCGGTCCCCTCAACCGGAGTTGATTTGGGTCTTCAAGTCTCGGTTAGTAATATCAACCGGGAGTAAGGGCAGCTTCAGCTCAGGCCCCAGGCGCTGCCACGTATTATAACCAATCGGGACTGACCGCTTTTTTTTCTTTTCTTTTCTTTTACAGTTTCTTTGCATTGAATATTGTACGCACATATTAAGAGTGAAACTAATTAAGTAAGATATTGTATATTACAATGATCATCCATTCCACAATCAAATTTCGTACAAACCATAATAAATTTAAACCAAGTCATTATACACTACATGTCCAAGTACTCCCCAAAGTTCATGCAAACATAGTATGTCACCACTACTACCTAATGAAGTTGACTTTCTCATATTTTCAATTCGGTGAAGTGTAGGTCACCGATGTGTTATCCAAAAATATCATTGATGAAGACCAACGCATTAACTAGTGCACTCTCCCTTGCTTCACAATTACGAGCACAGGGTCTACTAATGACGTTTAACGGTGCTCGAGAAGTCGGTGGGTCTCCCCTCTTAGTCGCAAGTAGCTTTGCCTGAAATCCTTCCGTAGTGAGTGTTGGCCATTCATGAGCATATTTTCAATCATAACCCAATCGATACATTGTCTGGTTTATAATGGCTTCAAAACTGCACCCTGCGTAGGTTAAGTCATAGTCCTCAACTTGTAAGTGTTGGCAGAAAAAAGGTTATGAGAACCAAGCTTTGCAACATATAACAACAAATCCAGATATAAGCTATGAGTTCGACTTCGACTTTACTACATCATTTCAGTTGTTCCGAGCAATGCTTGCACAAAAGCCCTGAACATCATGACACATGTCTGCACTTATAGCTTGAATCAGCACGGAGGATAGTGTAGGCAGGGTGTACCAAATATTCATAAGCTTAGTTACACATGCAATGACAGCATATTTTTGTGCAACAGTCTGCTGGGTGCCTTTATTCTCATCTCTGAGATTTGTACAACACCTCTACCCCTCCTAGAGGCGATGGAAAAGTCAATTCGACATTGGATTAATGGACCATTATCTACATGAAAGGACTAAACATCCACGGCCTAAACCCCGAAATTTGAGTCTCTTTAAGTCAAATGATTGGGTCAATTACCTACGGTACATTTAAGAATCACATATATATATATATATATATATATCAGAAAATATATTTATATAAGCGTATTTGACACATTAATTTATTGGAAACATATAGAGTTGCTTACTATATTTGGATGATTAAACGGTACATTTGGCAACAATGGATCAAATCCCATCCACTTTACATAGCCGCTGAAACCTACGACTTCCGGCGGAGGGAGACGACGTCCAGCCATCTCTTCTCACTAAAGTCAATATATCAAAAATCATATCACTAGAGACAATATTTTTCATACACGAAAATGCATATCACTAAAGTCATTTTTTTCATAAGTCTACAAATATCAAAATTCACATCACTAAACCCTATATATCAAAATTCAAATCACTGTAGTCAATATTTATCATATACCAAAATGCATAAACACTAAAGTTAATATATCAAAATTCATATATGTATGTCACTGAAGTAAATTCTTTTATAAGTCTATATATATCAAAATTTGCATCAATAAACCCTATGCATCAAAATTCAGCATCTTTCCACACACACACACACACACACACACACACACACATATATATATATATATATATAATATCAAAATATATATCACTAAAGCAAATTTATATCAATATATATATATTTTTTTCATGGTTGAGTGCTTGGTTTCACATAGCAGGAAGGGATGAGATCAATGTGGTTGGCACTGCTCACCTGGTGGCAGCAGCGAGGGCGCGCGAGGTTGAAGACTAAGGCGAGGCTGGAGACGAAGGCACCGCTAGAGATGAGGGCGAGGCCAGAGATGAGGGTGCGGACGACGGCGAGGGCGCGAGCGCGGATGACGGCGAGGGCGAGGGCGTCGGCGCGGACAACGGTGAGGGCGAGGGCACGGGCGCGGACGACGGCGAGGGCGAGGGCGCGTGCCGGAGAGGAGGACGAGGGCATGGAGGCCAGGGATCGAAAAATTGGGAGTTGGGAGGAAGAAGAATATACAGAACAATTATATAGGGGGGCCTTTAGTCCCAGGTTGAACCACCACCTAGGACTAAAAGGACCTTTAGTCCCGGTTTGAACCACAACCCGGGACTAAAGATCTTTCAGACCGGGGTGGTGGCTCAATCCGGAACTAAAGCCAAATTTTGGCACGCGATGAAACTGCTGCTACTCGACAGTTTCATTTTCCGCCCATGGAACAGTTTTCGTTATATCCTTTTATATAAATAGGCTGAAAATTGGAAATTGCGTAGTAAACAAATATAGCTCCAAAAATTGCAATACAAATTTTCTTTCATATACAATTGATAAGTGTTTTGTTTCATGCTATAATTTTTAAAAACATGCTATAAATTATAATTACATTTTTTTACAATGGGAAATGTAGTACTTAGTTGAAATATTATGAATTGTAGTACTTAGCCATAATTATCGTCATCAAGATGATTTCAAATAAAAAAGTTGTCAACTATAATGTTACATAACTTTTCGATATCTACAACTTTCGCTTTGGTCATTTCTCCATTTGATGACATTTTAAAAATTTAAATTTCAAATTTGAGAAATTTAAAAACAGTTTTCCTTGACAAAATGATTGCAAATCAAAAAGTTGTCAACTAAAAATTTGTATAACTTTTTAAGATCTACACCTTTTATTTTGGTTATTTCTCCATCCGATAAAGTTATAGTAAAAATTGTTCAAAATTTACATATCTCTGAAACTATATGAGAGATATGTAAATTTTGAACAATGTTTACTACCACTTTGTCGGATGAAGAAATGATCAAAATAAAAGTTGTAGATTTTGATATGGTCTACAACTTTATGTTTAGGAATTTCCCAGCTGAATTCATTTATTACTTTAAAATGCCGATTGAAGTTGCCATTTTTAGAGAATCAAATTTTGAATTGATAAAACAAATTCACATGAAAAGATAACCAAAATGAAAGCCGTAAGAACACAATAAATTGATAGAGCATGATTTTAGAAAATTTTAGAGAAAAAAATAATCAATTTTGAAGTTAGTATGATGGAGAAAGACTAGTTACAAGTTTTAGCCAGGATTAAATAAAATCAGACTTACAAACCATACAAACATAATTATAACCATAAAAATAAATCTAACTAAACATCACAGTACGAACGAATCAAGTTTATTACATAACCATACAAATAAACTAATTAAACATAAACCTTACAAACCGTACGCAACTCTCTGCCAGTAGTGTATGTCTCGGATTGTGTAACCGTGGTCAGTTTCTATGTAATGCAAGGCCCTCACTAAAGCACTTTCTCTTGCCTCATGACGCCAAACACATGATAGGCCATAGATATAACCTACTGTTGGACTATTGACGGCCGAGTTTTGAGTAAATTTCAGGAAATACTGAATTCCATGTGTGGTACGCTGGCCAAGGTGTTCCACGTAGTCCCAGTCGTACCCCAGTCGCTGAAGAGCTTGCGAAAGAATATTCTACATGCCAGATGCAGCATAGGTAAAATCATGGAGCAAATTCTACAAGCGTAGAAACAAAAATATCAGAGAGCAGTCATATAATCATAACAATAAATAAACATGACTCTGATATCGTACATGACTTAACACATCCATTTGGCTATGTCTCGCCATCCTTTCGCTTACTTGCGGAGTACCCAGATAACACTCACGTAAAGCTTGTATCTTAAAGTACGAAAAATCAGGCATAAGGTAGTCAATTCGCTCTAGTGCCCGTAAACAATGCAGTACGGTATGGAACTGGGCGCCTCTCCAAGTCGGACACTGACGTCCCCTCTGCACGATGTCTTGATGCAGATCTTGATTGTACCTAATAGGGATGTTAAAGGCGATATTACACGTCCACAACTCATCACCTTGGCCATTCACGACCTCACTGGTCGTATGCTCGAAGATGTCCGACACCCCAAGCATAAATAGTGCTGATTCTAGCCACTCAACTGGGGATATAGTCTGTGACATATGCAACAATCATATTATGAATGAATATATATATATATATATATATATATATATATATGCAAGAATCATATTAGCATGCAAAACTTAAAAATATTCCATACCATAGACGAATCTGGGTAACGCAGAACGACCCTATCTAGCGGTGGCGCGAATGGCAGATCACCAGGGTAAAAACCTGGTGCCTGTGGCCGGAGAAGTCCACCGCCATTCATCATAATAAAAAAACTGAAAAAACATCGCAATAAATATAGAACCCCCATATAAATATACCATGCAACAATATATATTGGAGAAACATATAAAAAATAAATCATCAATATATATATATATATATATGCCAAGTAAACTTAAACATTTTGCACATAATTTTTTTAACGATTATTAACTATCATCAAGAAATAATGTTGCTGACAAAGATCTAGAAAACTATAACTATTTAAGGTTATGTACAAATGATGTATAAATAAAAATAAAATCCAACATTCTTATTCCTAATTAAAAAACCATATATTTCTATGTTTATTACTAAACCATGGAATGATCTACATTATTAGCAATGAAAGATTAGAAAATGAAGTTGCTAACCTTTAGATGATTGAAGATGAAGCTGGCGGCCTAGAGCAAGAACTTGCTCCCCCAAGCAAGAACAGGATGAACACACACGCGCACAAAGAATTGAACTGTGTCTCGAGCTGGGGGACGGTGGAAACGGCTATATATTCTGGGGACCATTAGTCCCGGTTGGAAGAACCTACCGGGACTAAAGGATCAACCTCTTGTCCCGGTTGGAGCCACAACCCGGATAAAAGACCAACAGGACCTTTAGTCCCGGTTGGTGGGACCACTCGGGATTGAAAGTCGGCCTTTAGTCTCGGTTTGAACCACATATCGGGACTAAATGTCCCTGCTGTAAAAAGCCTGCTCCACTATCCGTTGGACGGGGGACTTTAGTCCCAGTTGGGGGCTCCAACCGGGACTAATTCTTTCTTTAGTTCCGGGCCCAAAAATGGCCGGGACTAAACCCTAAAACCGAAAGTCTGTTCTCTACTAGTGCACGCTATGTCGCTACTGTTCTCCTCTCCTCACGTGTGGACGTTCGTAGAGGTACCGCTGTGTTGCGCACTATGTCAAGCCGTACGACTCCTTCCTCGACGTCGACTACATTGACTACGCGTGTTCCTCCAAGTCTTCCGCTGCGCCGCGCATTGGGAAGGTATAATCTATGATCATCTACAAGCGAGTGATCCTATTTTTACATGGTATTTATTTTGTGCTAGCGAGTAGCCGTCCGCGTGACCCAATAGTGGTATCAGAGCCGTGTTTGCGTTGTTTTTTATCTAGATTGTTTGCGTGGTTGGCTGTAGAATAGATCATTTTAACTGATAGCATTATGCTTGTATTGGATTGCTTTACTCCATTTTTGCTTCCTCATTATGTGACTGGCTAATCGTCCATCTTTATGACGGCGCACGAGCGTTGCGCGGCTGACCATGAGGTTGTGAATTCATGTAGCGAAGCGGTTGATACACAGTTGTATGACTATTTTGGCTAGAACACCATGCTTGTTAATATGTAGCAGCATGCAAAAATCTATTCTATCCGTCATCAGCTTGCGGAGCCAATTGCATGTTAATAAAATACCCGTAACGTCATTCGTAGAAACGTCTAACTCGTTTTTGCAGAGAATGATGAGATGGTATGACCTCAAAATCATATGTGATGATATGTGTGTAATATTTCGTGCGGCATGTGTGTCGCCATTTGTTATAGCTGGGTTGAGGCTGTTCATTTATTGTATTCGGCCTGCGTGTCGTCCTGTGGAGTGCTCATGTGACATAATTTATATTTTAATTTGCTATTAGCATGTAATAGGCAAATTAAATTATGTAATATATCGACATGAGGCAAGATGACTCGGCAACCATACTGTCCAGAAGAGGGCGTTAAAATTGGGATGCCTAGGAGTAGGCACCCTCACCCGTTGCTGGCGGTCGTCTGGACACGCTATTTTTCGTTGGACGAAGAGAGGCCATACTATCACAATAATTTGATTATCTATGACATTTATATTTATACACTGCCTGTGATGAGTATAAAAATACCTCATAAAAATTAAGTTTTTATGCCCTTCCAATAGCTGCACCTTTTGGGTCTTGTTAGTAGGTGATGGGTCTGCCAAAGCAGGACGTCATCTTCTACCTTGATCTATTGGGTGGTGTCGGACACCACAACATAGTGTTGGTTTACTTGACAAAACTATCAAGTCAGACTTGGGTTTCGTGGCATAGCATTGGAAGCCGAGATATATGATATCAACCAACGAACGAGAGTCGTATAGGATACGATTGGCAAGCGTTGACTACTCAGTTCACTATGATGCTAGCGGTGATGCCAAAGCTCACTAGTTCCATAAGGAACATGGGGTCTCGTCCCACAAAGCAATGTCGGGGACGTTCGCAATATATAATGGGGTTTCTTTTATTAAAAATGTTTTAATGAAAGTAGTGCTGACCGTTGCATATCTCTGTTGTTGTAGAAAATGTCGAGCAACTCGAGTTTTAATTTGCGATCGATCCTAGAGAAAGAAAAGCTAAATGGAACTAATTTTGTTGATTGGAACCGAAACCTGAGAATTGTTCTCAGGCAGGAAAAGAAAGAGTATGTTCTTGATACACCATACTCGGATGAGCCAAAGAATGTCGCGCACAATTCTAATGCGTATCATGCTTATGTGAAGCACACTGATGATGCTGTGGATGTGCAGTGCCTGATGCTTGCTTGCATGAACTCTGAGATGCAGAAGCAATATGAGAGCACCAACCCACATGATATGATCGTGGGGCTGCGTGGCATGTTCGAAAACTAGGCAAGGGTTGGCAGGTTTAATATCTCGAAGGCCCTATTTGGTAGCAAGCTTGCTGAAGGCGCTCCGGTGAGCCCTCATGTAATCAAGATGATTGGTTACATTGAGAGCTTGCAGAGACTGGGTTTTCCCCTCGATGACGATCTCGCCACCAATGTGATACTGCAGTCTCTGCCAGCTAGCTTTGAGCCATTTATTATGAACTATCACATGAATGGCTTGAAGAAGATGCTGACCGAGTTGCATGGGATGCTGAAGACGGCAGAGGTGAGCCTTAGGAAGGCTCCTGGTCATGTGATGATAGTCTAGAAGGGTAAGAAGCGAAAGCATCCAGCCTAGGCTAAGAAACCTACCGAAAGTGAGACTTCTAGGCAGACAACTAAGGCCAAAGAAAAGAGTAAAAAGGTTGGCCCCTCCTCTGATGATGTTTGTTTTCATTGCAGTGTGAAAGGACATTGGTCGAGGAATTACAAGAAGTACCTGGAAGAGAAGAAAAAGAATGGAGGTGCGACCTCCGCTCAAGGTATTAATGTTATTGAAATTAATCTTGCAACACGTACTAATGATACAAGGGTATTTGATACTTGTGCAATGATTCACACTTGCAAATCATTGCAGGGACTGAAAATAATTAGGCCCTTTGCAAGAGATGATGTGGATTTGCGTGTCGAGAATGGAGCAAAGGTTGTTGTGTTGGCCGTCGGCACTTATTCACTGTCGCTACCTTCTGGATTAGTGCTAGAACTTAATAATTGTTATTTTGTTCCTGCATTGAATAAGAACATTATTTCCGCCTCATGTTTAGAGGATGATGGTTTTGAATTTGTAATAAAAAATGCGTTGTTCTATTTTTATGAATGGCAAGTACTATGGGAGATGTCCCGTTGTGAATGGGCTTTATGTTCTTAATCTTGAGGAAACTAAAATCAATAATGTTAATGCTAAGAGAGTTCGCAAACATGATTCTAATCCTACTTACTTGTGGCATTGTCACTTAGGCCATATATATAGGCAAGAAGCGCATAGAGAGGCTCCATAAGGATGGTCTTCTCGATTCTTTTGATTATGAATCAATTGAGACATGTGAGTCATGCCTACTTGGAAAGATGACTAAAGCTCCCTTTGTTGGACAAAGTGAGAGAGCAAGCGAGCTATTAGGCCTAGTACATAAAGATGTATGTGGCCCAATGAACTCAACCGTGAGAGGTGGCTTTCAGTACTTTATTACCTTTACCGATGACTTGAGTAGATACGACTATATCTATTTGATGAGGAACAAGGCAGAATCCTTTGAAAAGTTCAAAGAGTTCCAAAATGAAGTGCATAATCATACTGGCAAGATAATTAAATTCCTGCGATCGGATCGTGGTGGGGAATATTTGAGCCATGAGTTTAGTGACCATCAAAAGAATTGTGGAATTGTTCCACAACTGACTCCACCCGGAACACCACAATGGAATGGTGTGTCCGAGCGGAGAAACCGAACCTTGTTGGACATGGTGAGGTCAATGATGAGTCAAACTGATCTTCTATTGTACTTTTGGGGTATGCGCTTGAGACAGCTGCATTTACACTAAACCGTGTACCATCTAAATCTGTGGAGAAGACTACATATGCGATATGGACCAGGAAATATCCTAGTTTGTTGTTCTTGAAGATTTGGGGCTACGATGCCTATGTTAAGTGTTTGACCCCAACAAAGCTCGATCCCAGATCTGATAAGTGTATCTTTGTGGGATATCCTAGGAAAACCAAAGGATATTATTTCTACAACCGTCAAGAGAATAAAGTGTTTGTTGCTCGGAATGCGGTCTTTCTTGAGAAAGAGTTTCTCTTAAAAGAAGTTAGTGGGAGCACAGTGTCACTCGAAGAGGTTCGGGAAACACAAGAAAATGTTCCAGTTTCCACTGATGAGGAGGTGTAGCAAGATGAGCGGCGATCGTCGCTGACTAGCATGCTCAACCCCAACCATGAAGAACAATACGGGCACGTCACACACCAGAAAAGTACACGTTACTGACTACGGGGCAGCGTGACATCTTGTTGTTGGACAACGAAGAGCCTAACACTTACACGGAGGCAGTAATGGGACCAAAGTCCAGAGATGGCTTGAAGCCATGAGATCCGGAATGGAGTCCATGAGAGATAATCGAGTTTGGAACCTGGTGAAAGGTCCTAATGCCTAGAGGGGGATGAATAGCCTATTAAAAATTTCTACAACAACACTTAACAAACCGGTTAGACAATTATGAGGCGAAGCAAGTGTTGCGCTAGCCTACTAAGGCCCTATTTGGTTGGGCTTTTGGCTTTGGCTTTTGGCTCCAAAAGCCAAAAGACAATTATGATGCTTTTTCGAGCAAACTTTTCCCAGAAGTTCATTTTTGAAAAGCTTGGGTTGACCCCGCTTTTGGCTGTTGCGCTTGAAATTGCCTACTAAAAATAAAAGCAATACTTGTTTAACCACATATCACAATTCTAGTTTATGTAGTTTCTATCCACACAATAGTTATGCCACTACACTGCAAGTTCACAATTCTAGTTTATGTTTTCTCTCAAAGGCTAACTAAAGAAAGCCACAAAGAGCCACACTAACCAAACTAACAAGCTCTCACAACTAGCTACACTAAAGAGCTTGACAACTAGTTTGCGGTAATATAAAGAGAGTGAGCAATATGTTTATACCACCGTGTCGAGGAAGGAGCCAATCAATCACAAGAATGAATACCAATAAAGACCAATCACCTCGGAATCAAATGATGAACACAATGATTTTTTACCGAGGTTCACTTGCTTGCCGGCAAGCTAGTCCTCGTTGTGGTGATTCACTCAATTGGAGGTTCACGCGCTAATTGGCATTACACGCCAAACCCTCAATAGGGTGCCGCACAACCAACACAAGATGAGGATCACACAAGCCACAAGCAATCCACTAGAGTATCTTTTGGCTCTCCACCGGGGAAAGGTCAAGAACCCCTCACAATCACCACGATCGGAGCTGGAGACAATCACCACCCTCCACTCAACGATCCTCGCTGCTCCAAGCCGTCTAGGTGGCGGTAACCACCAAGAGTAACAAGCGAATCCCGCAGCGAAACACGAACACCAAGTGCCTCTAGATGCAAACACTCAAGCAATGCACTTGGATTCTCTCCCAATCTCACAAAGATGATGGATCAATGATGGAGATGAGTGGGAGAGCTTTGGCTAAGCTCACAAGGTTGCTATGTCAATGCAAATAGCCAAGAGAGTGAGCTAGAACCGGCCATGGGGCTTAAATAGAAGCCCCCATGAAATAGAGCCGTTGTACCCCTTCACTGGGCACAACGCGGGGTGACCGGACGCTCCAATCATATTGACTGGATGCTGGCCCCCAGCGTCTGGTCACATGATTCACGCCATGTGTCCCCTGCTTCAAAAACTATTCGTCAGATTTCAACGGTCATCTATTGACCGGACGCTGCGCACAAAGTGATCGGACTCTGAGCCTCCAGTGTCTGGTCATTTCCAGTAAGGTTCCAGAAATGATATTTCACGACCGGACGCATCCGGTCATGCTTGACCGGACACAGCCAGCGTCTGGTCACACTGTGACTTCTTGCTGCGCTGCCTGACAACACGACCGGACGCTGGACCTCAGCGTCCGGTCAGTCCAAGACCCAGCGTCCGGTCAGAGATCGACCCTAGCGTCTTCACTGCCACACTTGACCGGACGCACCGGTCCCTCTGAGACCAGCGTCCAGTCATCTTGTGACCAGCGTGACTAACTCCTTTTCACCTCTAACTTCTTTACCCTTGCTGAAATGTGCCAACCACCAAGTGTATCACCTTGTGCACATGTGTTAGCATATTTTCACAAACATTTTCAAGGGTGTTAGCATTCCACTAGATCCTAAATGCATGTGCAATGAGTTAGAGCATCTAGTGGCACTTTGATAACCGCATTTCGATACGAGTTTCACCCCTCTTAATAGTATGGCTATCAAACCTAAATGTGATCACACTCTCTAAGTGTCTTGATCACCAAAACAAAATGGCTCCTACAATTTATACCTTTGTCTTGAGCCTTTTGTTTTTCTCTTTCTTCTTTTCAATTCCAAGCACTTGATCATCACAATGGCATTACCACCATCATGTCACGATCTTCATTTGCTTCACCACTTGGAATGTGCTACCTATCTCATGATCACTTGATAAACTAGGTTAGCACTTAGGGTTTCATCAATTCACCAAAACCAAGCTAGAGCTTTCAATCTTCCCCTTTTTGGTAATTGATGACAACCCTTTCACAAAGATATGAATTGAAATTCTATTGAATCCATGTTGCTTGTCCAAGCATATTTACCATGTGTAAAAGGATATGGACAAGTTTCATGAACCCCAAATGGTAGCGATTGCTCCCCCTACATATATGCTAAGAGTTTAGATTGTAGCTTGCACATATGCTTAGATAGGAAATATAGGAGTCAATGTCTACCAAATGATGCTAAGGTATAAAAGATGGACCTTTGAAGCGTGATACCAATCGGAGTGCAACATTATACCATCCTTAGCATCATGGTTAGCTCTATACCACTTGGAAACACTTGGAAATGAAATTACTAAATAAACTTATGCATGCTAGATTTTCATTTCATCATTCAAACCTACAACTAGCATACACCACACATGCATGGATATTGAAATCTAAAACTTGTGCCATGCAAGCAAACATATGAAATGCACATTCAAATGCACCATACAAGTTCATGAGCTTGCTCCCCCTACTTGTGTGCTCAAAATTTTAATTGATTCCTTTCCTTTGTCATATCTCTCCCCCTATGTCAAGTTCTCCCCCCTTTGTTGTCTTTTCACTATCTTAGTACACTAATATCTTTTCACTATCTTTGTCATTTCTCCCCCTATCACTTATATCTTTGTTTCTCTCCCCTTTGTCATCAATGACCACAAAGACTTAAATTATAGATAGGTTAGGATTATCAATGTCAATCGATGGGGTGAGGATCATTTTCCCAAATTTGGTCCAATCTAGATCATTTGCCAAAGGTATTTAACTCGGTTTGATCCAATGATAAGCTTCTTCACACCTCCAAATAAGGGTTATCTTGTACCATGTTGAGTTAAACACTTAGAGCTCATTTTCTAGATTAAACACTAGGTTTACAAGCCCACAAACATGTCATATGCTACCACTAGATCAAAATAAGCATAGAAGCAATAGTGGTACCATACAAACATCAAATTCATTTGATTTTCATGAATGAGCCTATTAAATGTGATAGATGTCTAGATGCACTAAACAAGTCCTTAGCAAGGATGTATGCCATGCCAATCAACTTTTACCTTGGATTGCTCGAAGGAGAGGCATGTCATATAAGTGGGGGTGCATCAACACATATTTAAGAAATCCAATATGTTCAACTCATTCCTTCTTATCCTTCTGAGACCATTGTTCATGCCACACTTGACCGGATGCACCGGTCCCTCTGAGACCATTGTTCGGTCACCTTGTGACTAGCATGACTAACTCCTTTTCACCTCTAACTTCTTCACCCTTGCTCAAATATGCCAACCAGCAAGTGTGTCACCTTGTGCACATGTGTTAGCATATTTTCACAAACATTTTCAAGGGTGTTAGCATTCCACTAGATCCTAAATGCATATGCAATGAGTTAGAGCATCTAGTGGCACTTTGATAACCGCATTTCGATACAAGTTTCACCCTTCTTAATAGTATGGCTATCAAACCTAAATGTGATCACACTCTCTAAGTATCTTGATCACTAAAACAAAATGGCTCCTACAATTTATACCTTTGCCTTGAGCCTTTTATTTTTCTCTTTCTTCTTTTCAATTCCAAGCACTTGATCATCACCATGGCATTACCATCATCATGTCATGATCTTCATTTGCTTCACCACTTGGAATGTGCTACCTATCTCATGATCACTTGATAAACTAGGTTAGCACTTAGGGTTTCATCAATTCACCAAAACCAAGCTAGAGCTTTCACCTGGTTGATCCACCCGATGGCGTGTGGGCCATTGAGTGTAAATGGATTTTCAAGAAAAAGATAGACGCTGATAGAAATGTTCACATCTATAAAGCAAGACTGGTAGCAAAAGGTTTTCGTTAAATTCAATGTGTTGATTATGATGAAACATTTTCGCCTGTCGCTATGCTAAAGTCTATCCGAATCCTTCTAGCAATTGCCACGTATTATGACTGAGATTTGGCAAATGGACGTCAAAATGGCTTTCCTTAATGGAAACCTAAGTGAGGATGTGTACATGACACAACATGAAGGTTTTGTCGACCAACAAAATGCTAGAAAAGTTTGTAGACTCATGAACTCTATATATGGGCTAAAGCAAGATTCCCGGAGCTAGAATCTTCGTTTTGATGAGGAAGTTAAATCGTTTGGCTTCTCGAAAATGAAGAAGAACCATGTGTTTACAAGAAAGTTAGTGGGAGCGCACTTGTTTTTCTGGTCTTGTATGTGGATGACATACTACTAATCGGGAATAATATTCCACTAACAGAGGATGTTAAGGCCTCGTTGAGAAAGAGTTTCTCTATGAAGGACCTTGGAGAAGCATCCTACATTTTGGGTATAAAGATCTATAGAGATAGGTCTAAGCACTTAATTGGATTAAGTCAAAGCACGTACATTGACAAGTTGTTGAATAGGTTCAATATGAATGAGTCTGAAAGGGGATTCATACCTATGTCACATGGTGTAACCTTGAGCGATACTCAGTGTGCCTCAATGCTTGATGAGCAAGAAAGGATGAGTAGAGTGCCTTATGCTTCGGCTATTGGCTCTATTATGTACGCCATGATATGCACGCGCCTAGATGTTTCATATGCTCTAAGTGTTACGAGCAGGTACCAATCAAACCCAGGTGATGCTCACTAGGTAGCAGTTAAAAATATCTTTAAGTACTTATGAAGAACTAAGGATCAGTTCCTAGTCTATGGAGGTTTGGAAGATCTCGTTGTAAATGGTTACACTGATGCTAGCTTCCAAACCGACAAGGATGATAGCCAATCACAGTCAGGATATGCCATTTGCCTCAATGGTGGGGCAGTGAGTTGGAAAAGTTCCAAGCAAGAGATGGTCGTAGATTCAACAACGAAAGCCGAGTATATTGCGGCTTTGGAAGCTGCAAAGGAAGCTGTATGGATCAGAAAATTTGTTTCTGAGTTGGGTGTGGTCCCTAGCTGCTCTAGGCCGATAGACCTCTATTGTGACAATAATGGTGCTATTGCATAAGGAAAGGAGCCTAGGTCGCACCAAAAATCCAAGCATATACTACGGCACTATCACCTGATCCGAGAGATTATTAATCGAGGAGATGTGAAGATATGCAAGGTGCACACTGACCTGAACATGGCAGATCCATTGACCAAGCCGCTACCACAAGCAAAGAATGAGACACACATAAGAGCGATGGGCATAAGATGCTGGCATGGTTAACTCTAATGTGAGTGGGAGGCTTATAATGATGTATACCTTAACGGTTGTCATAGGATGATGACATCATGTCAACATTTGTAATTTGCATGTTTCAGAGAGATGTTCCATGATGTTTTTCATTATATGTGATTAACGAATGTGTGATTCGTTGGTGAAACTCCATGATTTAAATTGAAGATGTACTAAATGAGATCCCCAACTTCTATCCGTCATGTGGGACTGTGACGTAGAGATAAGTTGGTACATGTGTTGGGTGGATGATCACGTTTCACGGGTCATAGCGATATTGGATATTGCACCAACAATGTAGATATGTGTTGGGAACACAATGTCGGATCGACCCACTATGAGACACCGTGAATATGTGCTATCGGTTTGTCTCACAAATGACACACATATTAACGTCCTCTGACCTGAGATTGACGTAGAGTCCCTGATTGTGTAAGTTATACTTTGGGGCTTCCAAACACTACTCCGTAACTGGGTAGTCATAAAAGTAGCTTTTGGGTATGATCTGAAGCAAGTTGCAGGGTGCGTCGAGTCAAGATGGGATCTGCCCCTCCTATAACAAGGAGAGACTCCTCCGGGCCCTCTCGATGTGTAGGAACTGAAAGTGCATGGCCATGCCTTGACTAATGGTTAGTCGATAAAATAAGTTCTGCACGGAGCGAGAAATGGCCGAGAATCAAGGGTAGCACTTCACTCGCCTTGTACTTGGCTAGGTGTCATGTGGCGGAAGGACATAGAAATGGAAAGTGTTAAAAGGTTGTGCAAGATATGATCTTCATGAATCTTCAAGAGTTAGTATGCCATGCTAGAGGCCAATGCTAACTATTGAGCAGAAATGGTTTCCGCATCATGACCGTTGGTTGCATGAACCTACGGGGTCACAACTTAAGGAGAGAAGAACTAAGAGGGACAAAATGGATCAATTGGATTGAGTCCGTGACATTGCAAGGAGGCCATACTAATTGTCTATAGGGCAAGTGGGAGATTGCTAGTTAATGCCCAAGAGCAATTCAGTTTAGGCCCACGAACCCAACATGGCCCATGCGGCTGGCCTGTGAACGTCACTACTGAAAACAGAGACTTTGCCGAGTGCAAAATTCTTTGCTGAGTGTCAAAAATCAGGCACTCGGCAAAGACCTTCTTTACCGAGTGCTGCACTCGGCAAAAAAGGGCACTCGGCAAAGGACTTCTTTGCCGAGTGCCAGACTCTCGGCAAAATCTCTACACTCGGCATAGGCTACCCGCGTAAAGGTGTTCGGTCACGGTCTTCTTTGTCGAGTGCCTGCTGTTAGGCACTCGGCAAAGATTTTAAAAAAATTAAAAATTTTCTTTGCCGAGTGTCCCAGATCTGGCACTCGGCAAAGATTTAATTTTTTTTCTTTGAAATTTCTTTGCCGAGTGTCTCAGATCTGGCACTCGGCAAAGATTTTTTAAAAATACTTTGTCGAGTGCCCCTAACACGGCACTCGGCAAAGATTTATTTTTTTTTAATTTCTTTGCCGAGTGCTCCTGTGGAGGCACTCGACAAAGAGGAAATTTTTTAAAAAAAAATTCAAAACCCTCTTTGCCGAGTGCCTTATTTTTGGCACTCGGCAAAGACCCCTTTGCCGAGTGCCATACCCCGGCACTCGGCAAAGTTTTTTTTGTTTTTGGCCTCGAATTTTTTTGTGCAGCCCTTTTAAAGCATCAGGAACTCCTAGTTACAATTTGGAGATTTTTGTGGTATTTTTTATATATTTAGTTACTTTATTTCGTTTACTTGAATTTTTTTGAAAAATAGAAATTTGAACTGCACGTGGTACAAATAATAGAATTTAATGATTCAAAAATTGATAGTCATGTTAGTGAGTGTTGTGAGAGGCCGTATCCAGGAACGGACCCGAAATTTTGGACATCTTGTTCATGAAACATGTCCGCGAAATTGCATGCGAAGTGTTTTTAAATTCTGTAAAAGCAAACGAAGTCCGAAAATCATGAAACTAGTTGAGATGTCGTGATATCATATGTGGAGGTTATGATAAAAATTTCAGAAGATTTCGTGCATGTTGTCATGTACGATACTTACAAACCAGGACATCTCTACACGTGATATCACATTTAAAGATGTCCTGGTTTGTAAGCATCGTACGTGACAACGTACACGAAATCTTCTGAAATTTTTATCATAGCCTCCACATATGATATCACGACATCTCAATTAGTTTCATGATTTTCGGACTTCGTTTGTTTTTTATATAATTTAAAAACACTTCGCACGCAATTTCGCGGACATGTTTCGTGAACAAGATGTCCGAAATTTTGGATCCGTTCCTGGATACGGCCTCTCACAATACTCACTAACATGACTATCAATTTTTGAATCATTAAATTCCATTATTCGTACCACGTGCAGTTCAAATTTCTATTTTTCAAAAAAATTCAAGTAAACGAAATAAAGTAATTAAATATATAAAAAATGTCATAAAAAATCCCCAAATTGTAACTAGGAGTTCCCGGTGCTTTAAAAGGGCTGCACAAAAAAATTCGAGGCCAAAATAAAAAAAAACAAAAAAACTTTGCCGAATGTCGGGGTATGGCACTCGGTGAAAGAGTCTTTGCCGAGTGCCAAAAATAAGGCACTCAGCAAAGAGGGATTTGAATTTTTTTTAAAATTTTCCTCCTTGTCGAGTGCCTCCACAGGAGCACTCGGCAAAAAAATTTTAAAAAAAAATTAAATCTTTGCCGAGTGCTGTGCCAGCGGCACTCGACAAAGTATTCTTCAAAAAAATTTGCCAGAGTGCCAGATCTGAGACACTCGACAAAAAATTTTAAAAAAAATTAAATCTTTACCGAGTGTTAGATCTGAAACACTCGACGAAGAATTTTTTTAAAAATTTAATCTTTGCCGAGTGCCTCCCTGACGCGGCACTCGGCAAAGGGCGGTTCCGGTACTTAGGCGTTTTCGGCCAGCCGGGCAGTCAAACAGACAGCCAGCCAGCCCCCGCCTCCGCGCCGCGCGCCGGCCCGCGCCGCCCGCTCGCCCGCGCCCGTGGCAGCGCCGCCACCGCCGCACGCGCCGCCCGCGCCCGCGCCAGCGCCGCCGCCCCTGCCCGCGCTGCATCCCATGGCGGCCGTGCAGCGACTCCTTCGGGCAGCCGCCTCCGGTGGTTCGGCGATGGCGGCGGTGGCCAGGAGACGCATGGCGTCGCTGGCGACGGAGCAGGCGCCGTCTGCGGCCGCCGGGTTCTCGTTCGCGGCGGAGGAGAGGGTCAGGCAGCGGCCGATGGCGGAGAGGAACGTGCAGTGGGCGTTCCTGGGCTGCCCGGCGAGTGGTTGCGGTTGGTCAAGGCTGACATGCTGGACTATGGAAGCGTTGTGTCCGCGGTCGCTGGCTGTGAGGGTGTCTTCCATGTTGCCAGCCCTGTCCCCTCCGGCAAATCCTCCAACCCTGAGGTGATTTTGCTCAAAAAAAGTTTGGTCCTTGCATTGCTTTTTTCTGAATTTTTCAGGTTGTAGAATGGGCTATATGTATAGCTAGTTTTGTTCCCTTTTAGAACAAAAAAGGGATAAGTAGGATGGAAAAAGGGCGCTGTTGATGATATCTACCTATTAGTCTATGCTTCTGGAAAGCTTAGATGACCTCATGGATTGGATTTTCTCAATGATTTTCTTTTTACTAGTCTGTTAAATGAGGTAAAAGTTCTAGGAAACCTGCTCGGTTCATTGGCTGTCACTGCCAGCACGAGAGTGAAATTCCCAGTTTAATTCCATTCCATATGTAGCACTGCAACATAAGACATCATCTGGTTTTCTTCTTTTAAAACTTGCAACATTGCTGAACCCTGATCGTCTATTTATAGGCTCATGATACTTATCAGCTTTTTGGTTCCTCCAATTACAAACAGTGCTTATGATGTTATATACTTCTGTTCCTTTATTGCAGTACATTTTACCACAGTAATTTTTTGCAGGTAGATATCATAGCTCCTGCTGTAATTGGCACACTGAATGTGTTGAAAGCTTGCTACAAGGCAAAAGTGAAGAGAGTTGTTGTGGTATCTTCAGTGGCTGCTGTGTTCAATAATCTTAACTGGCCTAAGGGCGGCCTTTACTGAGGATAGCTGGTCAGATGGGGACTACTGCAGAAAAAATGAGGTATCATAGTAAATCGATTAAGTAAAGTAAAACTGCGTTGTTTCAGTTGTCAATGCTTTATGTGGACAATGAGTTGGAGAATGTTTTATCTTTAGGTATGACTGTCTGAGCAACACAATGAGTTGAAAAAATACCGACAGAGCTGTCCTGTGTCAATTCACGTTTTGCAAGGAAACTTAAAATCTACTACGGAGTACTATCCAACAAATTTAGTATTACTTACAGGATCAGGATCATCCACGATTATGCCCTTTGTCCTTACTCCTTACTGCCGGGCGCTGTAACTATGGTCTATGGCCTTGATTCAAACTTTCAGAGGCGATTTTCCTTCATGCATTCTATCTCTAGTTTTCCATTTGGATCTTTTCTGAAAAAATGAAGCTGCCGTCATTGTTTGGTTTAACATTTCGATAATGTAATATTCTTCATTCAACCTTATGGGCTACTGTTTCCATGGAGCAGGTAATAGTCATGTCTGAATCTACTCGTATTAATTCATCTTAGTTTTTGTTCTTGTAGGAATGGTATTTCCTTTCTAAAACACTGGCAGAACATGAGGCTTTTGCTTATGCAGCAAAAACTGGGCTAGACATTGTTACTGTTTGCCCATCATTGGTAATTGGACCTTTGTTGCAACCTACAGTAAATAAAAGTGTTAAAATCTTCTTCAGTTATATCAAAGGTGGATAACATTCAGTTTTTTTACTATTTAGTATTTTTTTTTATTTGCATTGAGTAGTGTAATACTATCTCGGTCTCAAAATAAATCAATTCCTAAAATCGCCCCAAGTCAAACTATCTTAAATTTGACCAATTTTATAACAAAGGCTAATAACATACATGACACCAAATAAGTATATTACGAAAATATATTTCATAGTGTATCTAATGATACTAATTTGGTGTTATAAATATTGGTATTATATTCTATGAAGTTGGTCAAACTTAAAATAGTTTGACTTAGGACAATTCTAGAAGTTGATTTAATTTGAGATGGAGGGAGTATAATGCATAGTTTCTCCTTTTTGTTCTTATATATGAGATACAAGGTAGAATCATTTCCTTTCAATTAAAATACAAAGATACATTCTTTTTATCTAAGGAGTTCCAAGATTTATTGGCATCCTAGGATGGGGACAAAAGGAAAATGAGTCCACACTAAAGCTACCATTACAGAGCATATAGATGTTCTATTTGCTGGAGTGCACACAGGGAAAACATACTAATTTATCTTTCTGTTTGTTTCCAATAGAAACCAATGAAGCATATCAAGCAATCCTATCGTTTTTTAAGATCAAGCATCTTCATTTAGTGTATGGTTAGGACTTAGGAGTCAAGCATTCCGTCTTTGAATGTAAATGCTGTTCTTGGGCAGGAGATCAGGCGGCAGTCAATAATGGACCCAAGAATCTAGTGGATGTTCGTGATGTCGCTGATGCCCTTCTGTTGGCTTACGAAAATCCGCAGGCATCTGGACGATACCTCTGCAGTTCACCAGCAATAAGAGTCTCTGATATTGTAAACATACCAAAGACCTCATATCCAACATACACTTATCCCCAAAAGTAAGGCTCTTCCTTGGCAAGTGATTTTGTTCCGTCTCTTGCATGTCCCTCCGTATCTTTGATAGAGTTGATTCTACTATTTGTACGTGCAGTGGGTGTTCCTGGGCTGCCCGGGCGTCCTGTCGCGCCTCCTCGGCGTGCCCCACATCGCGACGGGGGACCTTGTTCGCGACGAGCTCGCCTCCACCGGGCCACTTGCTGCTCAGGTGAGAGTGGGACACCTCTCCGTACCTCCAGGGTCCAGATCGGCCCCGTTCTGCTCTGCGCTGATCTGGACTTCGTTTTTAGTCGTGTGGATCAGCGACATGGTTGAGCTTATTTAACTAGAGATTTGAGGTCGCCTTGGGGTATCGAGTGTGGATCAGTACGCGAAATGCTTGAGATACGGAAAGAGAGAGAGAGAGAGAGATGGTTTTGGTTCGAGTGGCAGTCAAATTGTTGATACGGAAAGAGAGAGAGAGAGATGGATGTGTGGATGGATAAGATATATATATGATATATGTTTGTATGAATTTATTTGTCATGATGGAATGTAAATAAAAAATAAAAAATTGCCGTTTTGGGTCACTTTCCCGAGTGTAATGGTCACAGCATTCAGCAAAGATTTTTTTTTAAAAAAATTCAAACTTCGCCGAGTGCCGGACAGAGGGCACTCGACAAAGAATTTTTTTAAAAAAAAAATTCAAACTTTGCCGAGTGCCGGCCAGAGGGCACTCGGCAAAGAAATTTAAAAAAATAAAAAAAAATTTTGCCGAGTGCTGTGACCATGACACTCGGCAAAGAATTTTTTTAAAAAAAAATTCAAACTTTGCCGAGTGCCGGGCAGGGAAGCACTCGGCAAAGAAATTTTAAAAAAATTCAAACTTTGCCGAGTGCCGGCCAGAGGGCACTCGGCAAAGAAATTAAAAAAAATTGCCGAGTGCCCGAAGGTCTAGCACTCGGCAAAGAAATTTTGTAAAAAAAAAAAAAAACTCTTTGCCGAGTGTCTGTAGGGTTGGCATTCGGCAAAGAAATTTTTTAAAAAAAAATAAAAAATCTTTGCCGAGTGCCTGCAGGGTCGGCACTTGGCAAAGAAGTTTTTTTTAAAAAAATAAAAAAATCTTTGCCGAGTGTCTGAAGGGTTGGCACTTGGCAAAGTGACCGTCAACGGGACCGGCGCCGTGACGGTCGCTTTTCTTTGCCGAGTGTCCCCGAGACATGCCGAGTGCCCGGTATAAGACACTCGACAAAGAGAGCTTTGCCGATCAATTTTTTGCCATGTGTTCTTTGTCGAGTGTCGCACTCGGCAAAGGCTTTGCCGAGTGTAATTTAGCCTTTGCCGAGTGCTTCAGACACTCGGCAAAGAACCTGAATGAATCCAGTAGTGTGCTTATAAAAGCTAATTACCGGCCAGAGGGTCATTAACCTAGCTAAGCACGCATACACGCCGCTGCCGCCATTGTGCTGCTCCTGTGCCGCATTTAGCAATAGCCGGCCAAAGGTAGGGTGCATTAAGCACGAGTTCACCTGCAGTCCTGCAGTGCCATCGAGCGCTAGCACGCTACGTCGCTGCCGTTCTCCTCTCCGCACGTGTGGACGTTCGTAGAGGTGCCGCTGTGTTGCGCACTACGTCAAGCCATACGACTCCTTTCTTGACGTCGACTACATCGACTACGCGCGTTCCGCCAAGTCTTCCGCTGCGCCGCGCGTTGAGATGTATAATCTATGATCATCTACGAGCAAGTGATCCTGTTTTTACGTGGTATTTATTTTGTGCTAGCGAGTAGCTGTCCACGTGACCCAACACTTACCTCCCTCCAAATCCTCTTCTATACCCGCTGGAGTTGGAAAAGAAATAGGGGGAGAGGCCGGAGAGGAAGGCCGCCGCCATCATCTTCGCCTCCGGTGGGGCATGGGCGTGGCACGGGGTGGCCAGGGTAGTGCGGGCGCGGACATGTGGGGCGTCGCCTGGATCTCAGGCGACTGACATGTAGGAAATGTGGGAAATATAATATTAGACAGGGAAAGATGCGGTCTAGTAATTAATGGATGGTCAGGGAGCGTGAGCAAGATCTTGTATATAGACAAGAGTTTCCGATGTATCGTCGTCTATTATATGTATGGCTTCATGTCATTTAACAATTGAAATGGATAGTATTTAAATTACTTGTAGACATTTTGTATAAGGCCTTTGTATAATGATTTGTCTACTATATTGTTTATGACTACCATGGAATAATTCTACAGGCAACGGTTGTCTGAATCACTATGCATACCCCTCAACACTGACGGATTTGGTTCCATAAAAAAAAACACTGACGGATTTGTCACCATTATATTAGTTGTCCGAATCACTCCAAATACCCTCCAACGCTGACGGGTTCGTCACCGTTGACCAGACCAACACGGCACCCCGCGCAAAAACCACTCATAGAGTAGACTAGTCAATCGCACCCATGATATATCTATCAATCAGTTTCATGCATCCCCGATGCCTGAGAAAATTATTACGTGTGGCTACTAGGACCCCAGTGTTGCGTAGACGTGTTGTCGACCTAGGCCGACGACCGTACGTAAGGTCTAGCGTCTAGATCATATGAACGCGCCTAATTAGAATAGGCAAACACGACTGGACATGGTGGGGCACCATCTTGTCGAGATCAATATAGTACTTACTAGTATAACAACCATTGGTTCGTCTGACCATTGACCGCAGACTAAGGCCCTCCACAATGTGTGCTTGAGTGCTGCTGTCATCTCCGGTCCAGTTTGATATTTGACCTATAGTAGGCCATGTGCATGTTATGAGATACTATAAGGGTTTAGTTACATCTTGGTTGTTAAAGATGGATTAGACCAACATACCAGGCTTATAAAGTCCATCCCACCATTCCCGGTTTAATCCTTTTACGCGAAGCGAGGACGAAAACGTAAGTGTAGTTTAGCGTGCAGAGTGGATCCGAGCTATAAAATTTTAACACTATATCTCTACTGTAGCACCATTGGGGGCGTTACAGATACCAAAGAGGAGACATAAAATTTAAACACTATATATGCAACATGCACCCCCATGCCCACGACACTATCTCTACTGTAGCACAAAACCAGCAGACATGAGAGAAAGCGATATTTTATTATACCATGGACCCTCAAACATAGATAGCTTCGGTGCTAGATTTTTTAGTTCACTGCAGCTCTTTGGGCATCGGTGCTCAGTCCTGCGTGTGGGGGGCCCATATATATTTTCGCTCAGTTCGCTTGGTCTGAACTGAAAAGTTTAGCCGGCTGGTTCCCTCTCATTACACTGTTCATCAAATCAGACAACAGTGTTTCTCTTTCACATAACCAGCTAATTTCAGCCAAATTTCAGCCAGCTGAACGGACCTTTGTGGCATCACTCTCACACCGCGGAAGACCTAACACCACATCCTGCGACCACACATATAGAGTAGACAAGTGAACCCTACCCATGACCTATCAGTCGGATTCTTGCATCCCTAAAGCCTAAGAAAATTACTAGGTGATGAGGCTATTAGCTATAGGAGCCGTGTTACGTAGACGTGTTGGCCTAGACCGCCCATAATAAGGTCTAGCGTCTGAATGACATGAACACGCCTAATTAGACTAGGAAAACACATACAATTATGCATGTTGGGGCACCACCATCTGTCGAGATCAATATAGTACTATCTGCATCTAGAAATATAAGGTATTCAAGCATTCAAAATTTATTTTAAATTAAAAGAGTCTAGGTGAAGTAACCTCAACTCAGTTTAAAGGGCAACATTTATGTGCATATCTACCATTAGTGTCTATGATCACCGATCCGAATATGGTAATCATAATATATCTAAGGGAGGGTTTTTGTTTTACATCATAATATCTCTGAAAATTCATATGATATATTATATTTGAGGACAGAAGGATTAAATATTAATTATTTTAGGAGACAACTTATTTTTATTTTCAGAGGAGAGCAAATAGTATCCTAGTCTTCTAAAATACAATTATGATATACAGTTAAGACTTTTGTAAGTGCCTCCTTTGTAACTTTATAAAATTTATAAAATGATGTGCTGTGGGGATCTCCCCCACAGTTTTTGCCCTAAAAAAAATACCTCATCATTTTCAGAGATGGACAGATTATTTGGAGACACTCAATAAATCCTCGCCTACTCTAATAAATTCATTAAAAAGATGCATACCTCTTAACAGCCCTGGGGTAACGCAACGTGCATGCATTAGCTAGCCACCAAGGATGCCATGCGTTATGCGACTGCGCCTCCACTGGGGTAGCACGACGTGCGTTAGCCATGAGTCCACCCGGCGTTGCACGACCAGGTCGGCGACGTCGATGACGACGGTGGCCGCTGATGGCCTTCCCCTTGCCCACCGGAGAGGGCAACTCCAACTCATCCGAGCATGTTTCAGAGTCGCTGAAGCAAAGCCTCCCGCCCTCACTATGACCGGAACTGGCCAAGGCAGGGGAGCCGACGAATGGAGGCGCGTCTGGGCTGACGCCGGACAGCGTGATGACACTACCATGTCGCGCAGCCATGGCGGCCACCGTGGCCGCGGCGAGTGCCGAGCGGTGCCAGCGCTGGTGGCGTCCCGGACCAGGAGCGCCAGGACGGTGAGCAGTACACTTGTGTTCCGATCCGGGCCAGACTTGGTTGCTGTTTACGCCCTTGGCCTCTTCGCTCAGTATGAGGACAGATACAGCAAGATTGGAAGGGAGTCACTTGGGGACACATTGCCTGATGATTGCCATTTCTCTGGGTGCCTTTTCTCCTTGTGCACCTTGGGTGGCCAGGATTCCATCACCGCCTTCTCTCTCTCGAGGACAACAACCTATGTCTTCTGGAAATCCGTCCACAGGAGCAATTACAGTATACTGATTCCTGCAACGTTCGTGTTTGTTTCTGGAATTATCAAGCATGGAGAGAGGGTATGGGCACTAAAGTGTGCGAGCCTTGAAGTCACTAGAACGATAGGAATAATGTCCTCGGAGAGTTAAGTTCAACTCACCAGGACAGAACGATCTGAACGAGGTGATGTGTGTATCCTAGCAAGGAATCGTATGCTCTTCAGATCGTGCTTCTTGCCCGAGGTTTGTTTGTGGGGCGGACTGTGCTCCAGCTGGGATACGGGATTCCGGAAACATTGGTAGACAGTTTCCGGAGCTATGGACAGGGCGAAGGGAAGGTCAAGATGGTAGCGATGGAGCTTGGCATGATGTTCGATCTCCTCTACACCAAGGCTAATGTGCTGCAAAGATGGACTGGTGTCCTATTTCGGTGTGCTTCCCAGACCTTGATGGTCGTTGCCTTCCTTCTCTTCCTGCTGATGAGAAGCAAAAAGGGTGCCCACTGTTAAGTAATCTGCTGCTCCCCTTGTGTGAACGCACGGCAGGGACAGACGGCATCGAAAAGAGCTCCCTGCTGTTGCACTATAGTAGCTGCAGGGGCAGGCGCCGAATGGCTCTCCTGCCGCACTGTAGCCATACAGCAGGGGCAGACGCCAAAGTCAGCCCTGCTGTCACATCTAGTCACTATAGCAACATGGCAGCCTGATGTATGTGTACTAGGATTAGATGGATAGAGTTGTATATATAATTTGCCACTGCAACTCAGTAAAGAGAGCGAGTTCAGTTTGCCATCTCCTCTGCAGAGCTCCGGCCAACGCTGGTGCTTGTGCTTGTGTGTGTTATGTTCTCTCTCTCTTCTTCTACCTCTAGCCACAGTGTGTGGTCGGCAACGACAGTCCGTGGTCGGCAAGCCTTCTTCGGAGAAGAAGAAGAAGGTCGACCCCAACGCCTGTCGGCGTTGCGGGAAGACGGTGAAAGCTCTAGTTTGGTTTTGGTGAATTGATGAAACTCTAAGTGCTAACCAAGTTTATCAAGTGATCATGATATAGGTAGCACACTCCAAGTGGTGAAGCAAATAAAGATCATAACATGATGATAATGATGCCATGGTGATGATCAAGTGCTCGGACTTAGAAAGAAGAAAGAGAAAAACAAAAGGCTCAAGACAAAGGTATAAATTGTATGAGCCATTTTGTTTTGGTGATCAAGACACTTAGAGAGTGTGATCATATTTAGGTTTGATAGTCGTACTATTAAGATGGGTGAAACTCGTATCGGAATGCGGTTATCAAAGTGCCACTAGATGCTCTAACTCATTGCATATGCATTTAGGATCTAGTGGAGTGCTAACATCCTTGAAAATGTTTGTGAAAATACGCTAACACATGTGCACAAGGTTATACACTTGGTGGTTGGCACATTTGATCAAGGGTGGTGAAGTTTGGGTGCAAGGGTAAGAAACTCCACCGGTGGAGTGTCCGACGGTGCCACCGGCGCCCTAGACAAAAAAGACGGAGGTCACTGTGAGTGACTGGACGCTGGCCTCGGTTGGATCAGAGCGTCCGGTCGGTGGCAGCAGAGGACGTGCGTTTCGGTCTCATGACCGGACGCTGGGTCGCTCAGCGACCGAACGCTGGCGAGGTGCGTTCGGTCAGTGTTGACGTACGCTGACATGGGGCACACAGAGGAGACACTGTGTGACCGGACGCTGGCTGTGTCCGGTCAAGCATGACTTGACGCGTCCGGTCGGGAAAAATCACGTTTGGAACCTTACTGGAAACGATCGGACGCTATGGTCTAGCGTCCGGTCACTTTCTAACTGACGCGTACGGTCAATAGATGACCGTTGAAATCTGACGAACTGTATTTGAAGCAGGGGACACGTGGCGTGAATCACGTGACCGGATGCTGAGGGCCAGCGTCCGGTCGATCGGACCGGAGCGTCCGGTCACCCCACGCTGTGCCCAGTGAAGGGGTACAACGGCTCTATTTCGTGAGGGCTTCTATTTAAACCCCATGGCTGGCTCGAGATCACTCTCTTAGCCATTTACATTGACATAGAAACCTTGTAAGCTTAGCCAAAGCCCTCCCACTCATTTCCATCATAGATTAAACATCTTTGTGAGATTGGGAGAGAATCTAAGTGCATTACTTGAGTGTTTGCATCTAGAGGCACTTGGTGTTCGTGTTTCGCTGCGAATTTCGCTTGTTACTCTTGGTGGTTGCCGCCACCTAGATGGCTTGGAGCAGCGAGAATCGTTGAGCGGAGGGTGGTGATTGTCTCCGGCTCCGATCGTGGTGATTGTGAGGGTTTTTGACCTTTCCCCGGCGGAGCGCCAAAAGGTACTCTAGTGGATTGCTTGTGGCTTGTGTGATCCTCATCTTGTGTTGGTTGTGCGGCACCCTATTGAGGTTTTGGCGTGTGATGCCAATTAGCGCGTGAACCTCCAAGTGAGTGAATCGCCACAATGAGGAGTAGCTTACCGGCAAGCAAGTGAACCTCGGTAAAAAATCATTGTGTTCATCATTTGATTCCGAGGTGATTGGTCTTCATTGTTATTCATTCTTGTGATTGATTGGCTCCTTCATCTACACGGCGGTATAACTTTCTTGATCACTCTCTTTATATTACCGCAAACTAGTTGTCGAGCTCTTTAGTGTAGCTAGTTGTGAGAGCTTGCTTGGTTGGTTGGTGTGGCTCTTTAGTTAGCCTTTGAGAGCACATTAACATAGGGTAGTGTCATAGCTATTGTATGAATAGATACTATCTAAACTAGAATTGTGGTAGGTGACTTGCATTTTTAGTAGGCTAGCGCCACACTTGCTTCGCCTTATAATTGTCTAACTGATTTGTTAAGTGTTGTTGTAGAAATTTTTATTAAGCTATTCACCCCCCATCTAGCCATTAGGACCTTTCAGACGGGCCATTGGGCAAAGGAGTGCCCAAATCACAAGTAGGAGAAGAAGGCTGAGGCTCATCTGGCGCAGGCTGATGATGATGATGAGGCCACTCTCCTGATGGCGACATTCTATGCACTGCACGACGTTGAGGCTAAGGAGAAGGGAGAGGGGATGGCAGTGAAAGGGCATGGGAAGACTCTGAAGGTTGTCCACCTCAGACAAGAGCAGCGGTGGTACCTGGACTCTGGCGCCAGCAACCACATAACAGGCTCCAAGGCAGCCTTCTCCGAGCTCGATGACGACGTGATCGGCACGGTGAAGTTCGGTGCCGGCTCAAGGGTGGCGATTCGAGGGCGCGGCACCATCATCTTCAGGTGCCAGAATGGTGAGCACCGCGCACTAACAGATGTATATTATATCCCACAGCTGCGTTCAAGCATCATCAGCATTGACCAACTGGATGAGCACGGTAGCGAGGTACTAGTCAAGGATGGCATCCTCAGGATCAGGGATCAGGAGCAGCGCCTTCTTGCCAAGGTGAAGAGGTCCTAGAACCGGCTATACCTGCTCAACTTGAAGATGGAGTAGCCGGTGTGCCTGGCAGCACGGCACACCGAGGAGCCGTGGATGTGGCATGCCCGATTTGGCCATCTCAGCTTCAACGCGCTCGGTCGGCTGGAGAAGATGGTCCGAGGGCTGCCCCACATCAAGCACGGAGGTGAGCTGTGTGATAGCTGCGTGGCCGGGAAGTAGAGGAGGCTACCGTTCCCAAAGGCGGCCAAGTATCACGCGACGAACGCTCTCGAGCTCGTCCACGGCGATCTCTACGGGCCAATCACGCCAACCACAAACGGTGGTCGGCGGTACTTCCTCCTGCTCATGGATGATTGTAGTCGCTATATGTGGCTGCAACTCCTGACGAGCAAGGACGAGGCGGCGGCGGCGATCAAGAAGTTTAAGGCGCGCGCGGCGATGGCGAGCGACAAGAAGTTGCGCGTGTTAAGGACTGATCGCGGTGATAAATTCACTTCGGTGGAGTTCACTGCATACTGCGCGGATCAGGGTGTGATGCGACACCACACCACACCATACTCGCCATAGTAGAATGGCGTGGTGGAGCGACGGAACCAGACGGTGGTCGGCATGGCTCAATCCATGATGAAGGCCAAGAGCATGCCGGCAAGGTTCTGGGGTGAGGCGGTGACCACGGCAGTGTTCATCCTCAACCATGCACCCACCAAGGCCCTAAAGGGCAAGACGCCGTTCGAAGCTTGGTATGGGCGCAAGCCGAGCGTGTCCTTCCTCCGGACATTCGGCTACATCGCCACATCAGGAAGACGAAGCCGGTCCTCACCAAGCTGGAGGACAGGAGCACACCGATCGTGCTCCAAGAATACGCGGAAGGTACCAAGGCGTACTAGCTCTACGACCCACGCGAAGGCAAGGTGCTTGTCTCACGCGACGTCGTGTTCAATGAGAAGGTGGCCTAGGACTAGAATAGTCCGGGCATCGGGGAAGCTGGCAGCTTCACTAGCACCTTCGTCGTCGAGCACTTGGTCATCCATGGTGGTGGAGATGCTGGAGAGGAGGTGCCGACCACTCCAGCAACAGAGTCGAGCACTCCTGGGGTGGTGCCGAGCACTCCGGGAGGGGTGCCGAGCACTCCGGGAGGGGTGCCGAGCACTCTAGGAGTGATGCCGAGAGGTCCTATAGTGGTGTCGACCACTCTAGGACGGGTGCCGAACACTTCCGTAGGAGAGCCGAGAAGTCTTGCAGTGGTGCCGAGCACTCCTGCAGTGGTGCTGACCACTCCAGAAGTGATGATGAGTAGTCCAGGAGTAGTGCCAAGCACTGCAGCTAGGGTGTCGAGCACTCTAGGTGTTGTGTCGACCACTCCGGTGGACCAGGAAACTCCATCAATGCCGATCGAGTTCGTCTCACCTCCAAGCGACATCACTGAGTTCGTGGATGCCGACCACTCCAGGAGTGGTGAGGAGGTGCGGTTCCGTAGGCTAGACGACATCGTCGACGGCACAGGGCCCTCAGGCCTGGCGGGTCGGCTGCTCAATGACCCAGAACTACTTCTCGTTAATGTAGAGGAACCACCCATGTTCGCGCTGGCCGAACGTGATGTAAACTAGCGACGGGCGATGCTGGAGGAGATGAAGGCGATCGAGGAAAATGAGACTTGGGAGCTCATCAATCCACCTCTAGGATGTCGTCCGATCAGCCTAAAGTGGGTGTACAAGGTCAACCAGGACGAGCACGGCGCCATTGTCAGGCACAAGGCGCGCCATGTCACCCGAGGCTTTGTCCAGTGCGAGGGCATCGACTTCGAGGAAGTCTTTGTGCCGGTAGCGCGCATGGAGTCTGTTCGACTGCTTCTGGCTTTGGCAGCAGCAAAGGACTGGCGTGTCCATCACCTGGCGAAGACAGTCTTCGTCAGGCAACCTCTGGGTTTCACCGTCAAGGGAGCGGAGCATAGAGTGCTTCGATTGCGCAAGGCGCTCTATGAGCTCCGGCAGTTTCCACGAGCGTGGAACACCAAGCTTTATGCCACGCTGGGCGAGCTTGGGTTCACAAGGTGCGCAACCGAGCACGCTATCTACACGCGGCGATGGGGGAAGAAGGAGCTCATTGTCAGCGTGTATGTGGATGACTTGATCGTCACCGGCGCGCATGCAGAGGACATCGATAGCTTCAAGCATGAGATGGTGGCTCATTTTTGAATGAGCGATCTCAGCACTCTCTCCTACTACCTCGGCATCGAGGTGAGATAGGGGAAGGAGGCACTCACGCCCGGTCAGAGCATGTATGCCTTGAAGCTATTGGAGCGGAGCGGCTTGGCTGAGTGCAAGCCGTGCGTGACTCCGATGGAGGAGCGGCTGAAGCTGACGAAGGCCAGTACCACGGCGAAGGTAGATGCAACACTCTACCGGAGCATCGTCGGTGGTCTACGCTACCTAGTCCACATGAGGCCGGACATTGCGTTTGTCGTGGGCTACGTCAGCCGCTTCATGGAGGATCCTCGAGAGGATCACTGAGCTACGGTGAAGCGGCTGTTGTGCTATGTCAAGGGGACGGTGGATCAGGAGATCGTCTTCCCCAAGACCGGCGGGAGTAGGCTGCAGCTCACTGTGTTCAGCGATGCAGACATGGCGGGGGACATCGATGGACAGCGGAGCACCTCTAGCGTGCTCGTCTTCCTCGGGTCGGCTCCAATCTCATGGCTGTCGCTGAAGCAGAAGGTGGTAGCTCTGTCCACGTGCGAGGCAGAGTATGTGGCGGCGGCGACAACGGTGTGCCAAGCTGTATGTCTGCGCCGGCTGCTGGGCGAGCTGACCGGTGTGGAAGCTCACCCACCAGCACTAATGGTGGACAACCAGCCCGCCATCGCCCTCGCGAAGAATCCGGTTCTCTATGACTAGAGCAAGCACATCGACGTCAAGTTCCACTTCCTCAGGGACTATATCGATGGAGGGTAGATCGTCATCGAGTTCATCGAAACTGGTCGGTAACTCGTGGACGTCCTCACCAAGCCGCTCGGCCGTCTTCGACTCACAGAGCTGAAGAAAATGATCGGCATGGAGGGGGTTCAAGGGTTAGCAGCAGGATTAGGGGAAGAATTGTTAAGTAATCTGTTGCTCCCCTTATGTGAACGTACGGCAGGGACAGGCAGCGCCAAAAAGGGCTCCCTGCTGTAGCACTGTAGCAGCTGCAGGGCCAAGAGTCGAATGGCTCTCCTGCCGCACTGTAGCCACAGTAGGGGCAGGTGCCAAAGTTAGCTCTGCTGTCACATCTAGTCATTATAGCAGCATGGTAGCCTACCATGTCTGTGTACTTGGATTAGATGGGTAGAGTTGAGTATATAGTACCTAATTGACTCAACTAGAGTCAAGCATTTGTCCCACTTTTCTAAAAAAGAGATGACACAAGCCCTCAACATATCCTCAAGTACCTGATTGACTCTTTATGTCTTAACTTCAATTTGTAGATGATAGGCTGAACTTCTGAGGAGACTAGTAGCAAGATATTTCTGAAGTTGCTCCTAAAAACGAGAGACAAAGATTGACCCTCTATCAGAGACGATAGTAAGAGGAACTCCATGTAGGGTCACAACCCGATCAAAATACAACTTGGCATACTTCTTGGCTGAATACCTTGTATCCATCGGGAGAAAATGAGCGGACTTGGTAAGGTGATCCACAATGACCCAAATAGAGTCATACCCCTTTGCTGTGCGGGGCAAACCCACAACAAAGTCCATGGAAATATCCTCCCATTTCCAAACAGGAATAGACAAGGGCTGTAGAAATCCAGGCGTACACATATGGTCCGCCTTAACCCTTCCACAAATGTCACATTCCGAAATGTATTTGGTAATGCCCTGTTTTATATTTGGCCACCAATACAAGTGGCGTAAATCATGATACATCTTATTACTTCCCGAGTGAATGGATAACTTGGAATGGTGAGCTTCATCCAAAAATTTTCTCCTAAGCTCATCACTTGAGGGAACCACCAATCGATTCTTAAACTTCACTACACCTTGATCATCAACACTGAAATGAGGACCACGTCCTTCGGCAATTAACTTCTTGATACTTGGAATTTCCGAAACATCTTGTCTTTGTTCTATAATAATTTGCTCAAGTAAATCCGAGACTAGAGCAATATGAGCTAACACCTTAGAATTGTTGAGAGACAAAGATTCTTCTTCAGCTTGATGCGACTTCCGACTTAAGGCATCAGCTACCACATTAGCTTTTTCAGGATGGTAATGAACCTCCAAATTATAATCGTTGATTAACTCTAGCCATCTCCGTTGCCTCATGTTCAGCTCGGACTAAGTGAAAATACATTTGAAGCTCTTGTGATCCGTAAAAATGTGTACTTTATTTCCCTGCCAGACAATTTTGGGTCAAAATTGGCGTTGCCATGCCCTAGGCTTTGCGGTAAGAGACCTATATAAGCTCCCCCGGCCAAGCAACCTGCCACAAGATCAATTCGGAGCGTTTGTCACGCTGTCGTGCTGGCAACTTTGAAAAACACGAAATGCACTTGTCTTCAGGGAGGATTGAACGTCAATCCAACAGCTACTCACTACGTGCAAGCAGGAAGCTGAACAATGGCAAGCTCGATTTCCACGAAGAAAGAAGCAGATAGCAGATCAATGGTGTTCAGTCTTCTCTGATGCTTTACAGAGCTAGGAAGGCCATGGAGTGGCCTGTAAACTCCTGTTCTAGAAACACTGTAAAGATCTTGTAAACACAAAAAGCGTGCCGTTTGGGGCCAAATAAAATTCAGGCGGTCATTTACACCTCACCTGGTGACATTAAAAAAAGTCACCTTGGGTCTATAGCGGAGGTGCCAAATCCACCTGTACGGTGAGCTATGGCAGCCGCCAGATCTGCCAATGAGCTAAACCCTGGTCTCCTGCTCTTACCCTGGCCACTTGCAAGAGATCTCTAAAGTATTGTTCCCGCGGCAAAGACGAATGTGCTCTATAATCATTGCATCATTGTGGATTGTGGGGAATAGCCATCTCCTATATTCATTTACCTCCATTTGGCCCCACCCCAATTCGCAGTACCCATCACAATAGCCCTCCAAGATCAAGAGACTGAGAACCCGAAGAACAATGTCATGGGCTGATGGCTGGTTTATGTTCAGTGATGAGGAAAACTGGAGCAAATTGATGTGAACAGAATAATATATGTTGCTGACAAACTAGCAATATATTTACCCACGGATCATGACTTCCAAACTAGTGAAAGCTAAAATGAGCAGTAAAGATATTTTCCAAGAAACCACGACACCATTTTAGCAGCAAAGGGCTATCATGATTCGGCTATCTTCTAAGTATTACATACACATGAAGGCATGTTTAGGAGCAGAATCATAGTCACTTTACTGCAGGAATCAGTCCACCTTACAAAGCACTGGCAGGTCCTTTTGCATGGAAAGTGGACCGCCTCTCTGGTCTACCAATCAGCTTTGTAGGCAATGGAGAAGCAGGCACTCGACCGTTTGCATTCGAGTCACGCTTCAGGCAAGCATTTATTTTGGGTGGATTAATGTCTGAACGGCCTGTCATTTTCGTTTTTTTATACATGTACATAGCATATAATATAATATATACATAATGTTTTGGCAAAAATGATGGATATTCAACAAATTGATCTGGGCCTGCACCTGTAGACATTCATAAGTATAGGGTAGGAAGCAGATCGAGTACATACAGCCCACTTCCTCTGTTTCTCATGCATGCATGTAGCCGTACGTATGGACAAAATTCGCTACTTCGAGCATCATCTACCCAGAATAGGAGACACCAGGAGCACAAAATAAAGAGCGGCTTGAGACAGACGGCGCACCCTAGTGAAGAACTTCTTGAGCATGACCACGTCTTTGGGTTGTCCGCGTCTAATTTGTAGCTCAAGGTGTGCTCGTCAGGACAGAATGGGCCTTTAGCTAATGCATGGTGTGGAAAGCCTTGATGTGTGGGATGGCGCACCGAGTGCATGGACAACTAGCCATGAGCCCACGATAGACAAAGTGAAATAGGACTATGTGCTGTTGCTAGTAGATTTAATTTAAAAGAGTTTTATTCTTGGCCATTGCCAACTTTCCATAAGCAGTTCTTAGTCATTGCTGTAAGCAGTAGCACTCATCGTCTACCAAAAAGGAAATTCATGGTTACCTTCGTACACACAACAGTTTATAGTTTTTAGATGAATATTACGGGCTCAAGGAAGATAGCCAAACGTTGCACAATTAGGAAGTCTTTCTGCAATGGTAAATTGTGTCACCGAGCAATGCAATCACACGTATATCTCTTGATTACAACTGAAAACAAAGTGCACAGAACAGGAAGACGAAAAATGGCTCCATACAAAAGCACCTAGGAGCCGGAGCAGGTTTCGAGAATTGGGCGGATATATAGAGAGATAAAAAACATGTCTTTAGCAGCTCGTCGGCCCATGCTTCTGGATATGGAAGTGGACACACAATACCCAAGAATTATGAAAACAAATACTACTGGCTAGCCCAATCCATCTCACTCACCCTTCGGCCACAGCTCAACAACAACCGTTGCCAACTGCATGAAACTTTTGTGTTGTTTAGTACCATACTGCCTATTTATAGAGCACAACACCAACTTAAATAGCCAGTCCTCAATGCCTCAATTGCCGAGCAGTTAGCGACTGCTTGTGACCCAAGCGGGGGCTACAGGGTGGTGCGGATGCCAATTGTGGCACTTGGTCTTGGGCCTAGTGTTCTGCGGGCCTCTGCAATGCGTGAGGCGGGCAATGCGTGAGGCTGGTATTCAGAGCAGCGAATACCGCCCGCTTCCACGGTGGAAGGATAACGAGCTGCTGCACTCTAGGCCCTCCTAGGCCCATGTTCCCTCTCTAGCAAACCACCATCTTTTTTGCTATTTTTCCATGAACTATCGATTATGCGGGGGGTTTGAGCATTGAGGCATTGGTCTTGTGAACGCTTCACATATTCGTCTGGTAGGAGAAACGCTGCCAAGATGCTCTTGTGCTCTTGCCATTTTGTACATCTGCTCCTCCCTCCCACCCTCCCGTGCATAGGTATGGCCAGAAGTGGGGGCTGACCAGACACTTGACGGTGCGGCACTGCAGCCCTGCCTTGGCTGCCGCCGCCATTGCTCGTTCCTCCATTTCGACATGTGCTCTTGTGTGTTCGCAGTTCACTGTTATCCCTGAGCCGTCGCTTCACTTGGGTTGCTTGTTAAGTTGCCAGCCAAGCCAAGGCCATGACCTTCTAGGAAGTAGTGGATGATTCTAGCCATCCGATCCAATTAATGAATGGTTCACAATCATTTGAGACTACCACAGCAAAGTCCAAGAGTCGAAGCTTGCAGCCCATCAACGAATAAGTCAAATGTGCAGAGGCGCTATGAACATTTCGCCACACGTTTTCTCAAATAAATTATGTTTTCAGAGAAGACTTAGCTAGTCATTTTGGAGGAGCAAGAGCCCCACTCCTCTATACTAATAGCCTATAGAGCATGAGTTCATTGGTGGACTAATATAGGGTTAAGTACACTTTACAACCCTGAACTTGCGCCAAAGTATGATTTTCAACCTTCAACTCAAAAACACCCTCCAACTATCAAAGCCGGACAACTTTGGTCCTCGGCATTTCAAAAGCAATTTCTATTTTCAGAGAAGACTTTTTATTTATATTTTTTGAGCATCTTAACGTTCTCAAATGAAAAAACTCAAAACTACAAAGTTGTAGATCTCATTGAGGTCTACAATTTACATATAAAAATTATCTTCATCCGACATGTCGAAGGGTTTCTATTTTTTCAAATTTGAGTCTCATCAGACGAATGGTGCTGAAATTTTAGAATTATTTTTCGAGCATCTTACTGTCCTCAAATGAAATAAATTAAAACTATAAAGTTGTAGATCTCAGGGTTTTGAGTTTCTTCATCCGAGATCGTATTGAGCATTGATTTGTAGTCTCATCACGCGAAAACAATTTTGTCGGATAGACATAATCCAGATTTTTCTTGACCGGTTTCATAGTTGAAGTTGAAAATCATAAGTGTCTCATCATGCAATTGGTGAATCATTGGTTCGCTAATTAGGGAGGGAGCGAGACAGCATTGATACACGTATGGACATAATCCACTTCCAAGTTTACTTATATATATGTATGGCATTTCACGGCATATTCTCAGGCGTGCATAGTAGCTAGAGAATTTGATTAGTGAAAAAGGGATATATAATGAAGATGAGGGTAAATATATATGGGCACCATTTTAGCTACTCGGAGAAGTGGTAAGATGTATATTTGGAATCGGAGACACCGGGGACACAAAATAAAGTTGAATGATTCAAGGATGAAGCACAGCAGATCCTGTGGAGGTGGACGATGCATGGCAGATCCACTGGACGAAGCTGTCCATTGGCCTGGTGTCCTAGAAACAAGGACCTACTGGCGTGTGGTCAGCTGCCTTCTTGTGTATCTAGATAGCACGTTTTCGCCACATGTTGCCATGTGGCTATTGTTGGTCGAGCTAGCAGCTCCTATGGCTGTCACGGCTCCTTGCATAATCGCATGGTCTAATGCGCGTGCCTGCCCACTCGATCGTGGCTCCTATGTGTTGTGTGTATGTGTAATATCATTTTTCGATGTTAACTTTACTCACAAAGGTGGGGATTCCGATCTCCTTCCTTTCAGACATACTTAAAAAAATAGTTCACTAAAGATCTAAGGTTTTATTAATAATTTTGTAGCAAATTAATTGGTGAACGATGCGTACACCACTCATTTACTTCAATTAAAGAGAGAGGAATATATAATGCTTCTTCACAGAACATAAATAACAATGTATGATGCTTTCAATTCAGTGGCACTGCTAGACCATGTGCTGTCTGGTACAAATTGCATTGAAGGATTGAAAAGTTTGTATTGGTCTAAGGCTAACTTTGTTTGGCACGGATTCAATGCTAATTCAGAGTTATAATAGCTAAAAAGTGAATAAATAGGTTGTTTACTATAGTTCCTTGTACCAAATTATATTTCACTTTTACTTTCTCCTGCGTCAACTTTAATCAAATTTATTGAAAAATGTAGCAACATCTAGAACAAAATTAGTTTCATAGAATACACTTTTAGATGTTAATATACTTTTTGAAAAACTTAGTCAGATTTGGGGAAATTATTTGTGATAAAGTCAAAGTGAATAATAATTTTGAATGGAAGGAGGTAGTACAATATTAACCACATCCCAAAAATCCTCATACAGCAACATGCAAAATCAGTAATAGAAATGTAATGGTAGCTGGACATTGGTTCTATAAACGGCCCTTTCCATGGCCAAGTGTCAGGTTGCATGCATGGCTATGTGCTCTAGCACTAATCTGGATTGTGTAAATACCGCTATATATCAAAAGTTTAGCACTAATCTGGAATGTGCCATACACCCGCTGATCAGATTTGTCATTAATTAGATGAGGTTGATGTATTCCACGACGGCCCATGCGGTCTTTGGTGGTGGTTTTAGACATTAGTCTTTAGAGAGGGGCGAAGCCAGACAGCGAAGCCATTGGGGTCAGCTACACTAGTCACCACCTAGATACACTAGCTAACAGTAAATTTGTATAGGATTTGTCACATTTTATAGCGGTCAGCTGACCCCGATAAACCCCCCTAGCTCCACCTCTAGGTTTCACCACAGGTCTCATGATATAGGTCATACACCGCGGTTATGTGACCTACTGCTGGGTTAATGCACTCCCCGTGCCTCCCATGCCCAAGTTTGTATCCTCTTATTCCTATTTCACCTAGAGCACAAGCTTAGGTTTGGCCACTGGATGATATTGGAATACTTATATAATAACCTCTCTTGTGCATTCCTGGATGTCGGCCTGTTCGCTGGTTGGTGCTGGTGCTAGTTTGGGCTGGCTGGTGCTGGTTTTTTGTGAGAGGAAAACACTGTTGGCTGGCTGGTTTGGGTTGGCTGAAACCAACAAGCGAACAGGCTGAATGACATGTAGTGATCCATCAATGCAGACATGTAGATATCTATTGTTTAAATTATTGCTACTGTGAGTGATGTACTAACAAAACTCACTATAATAACGTCTCTTCATTTTTTGCAGACGACTCAGCAAAACTGAGCCTAAGCTCAGCTTCCATGACAGAGAAGCTGCTCTGTTTTTAGCTATTTTATCTAGTTATCTCGCTTTCAATCAAACTCTCCCTATTATTTATAGGCTACATAAACCATGTTTTGTATCACAACGGTTCTGGTCCTTGTGTCATGGGTGGGCTCTCGATTCAATATCAAGGATATGAGTTCAGACATACTGCCTGCCTACTCACATTTTTTGGAGCAATAGTTACAATAAAGGCCAAAATCGCAGTGTTCATCACTGATTCAATAATTCTATTTTGGAGAAACTAATCAGTAAACAATGCATGTACCATGTAGTTCAATTGAAGAGAGATGAATATATGATTAATTTAGTGTTTGTCTGGCACATACAGTGTTATCCAATAAATAATGTGTTGAAGGAATCAAAACTCTCATCTTAGGGCGGACATACAGGGCACCAAACTTAGTAAGAAGACACTAAAAATCAGACGACCAATTTTAAATCTAAAACCATATCTTTAGTTTTGAAACTAAAATTCTTTTAGAGGGCAGGTAGATTTAGAGAATCATTTTCACTTTGTCCCAAGTCAACTTTAACCAGATTTGTAGATATCTGTAACAACATCGAGAACAAGATTAGTTTCATAGAACATTATTTAAAATTTTAGATGTTATATTTTTTTTTTGAAAAACTTGGTTAAATTTAGAGAAATTTGACTAAGGACAAAGCCAAAATGAATAACAATTTGGGTCAGAAAGAGTACTATATTAACCACATCCCAAAAGGTCCCATACATCAATATGCAAAATCAGTTATAGAAACATAATGGTAGCTGGACATTAGGTGTATAAATAAATGACCTTGTCCATACAGACAAGTGTTGGGTTGCATGGTTCATTGCTCTAAGTAAATTTTTGTATTACAAAAGTTAAGCACTACTCTAGATTGTGCCAATATGGCGATATATATCAAAAGTTTAGCGCTAATCTTCATTGTACCATCATAGATCAGATTACCATTAGTTTTTTGTCGCATGCATGACAAATGAGGTTGAAGTATTTCACTCATGTTGAGACCTTGGACTTGATGGTGTCTGCTAGTGATTTGAAACCTTGGACTTCCTGGAGGACAGTGGTTTCATGACGGTCTCATGATGGGCCATGTACTGCAGTGAGATAGAATGTCATGTTGACATCTTGCTAGATGATTTAATTAGGATCCTGGTTATGGGACCTGCTGCTGAGTTTATACAATCCCCGTGCCTCCCCTGCTGCTGCTGCTGCTAGGTTCAAACTTGATTAAGATCCTTGTTCATAGTTCAGCTGGAGCACAAGCTTAGCTTTGGCCATTGGATCGGATTGGAGTCTCTTATTATTATTTATGACGTTTCTTCTTCACTGCTGAACATCAATAATGATATAGTGAGCTATCCATGCCATAATATATAATAACAGCAATTAATGACACGTATAGTGATATCTGTATTTAAGTTATTGTTATTGTGAATGATGTATTGGAGAAATTAATCAACAAACGATGCATGCACCATGTATAGTTCAATTGAAGAGAGTATATGATTGTTAATTTAGTATTGTTGTCTGGCATAGTGTTGTCTGATACATGCTTTGTTGAATGAATAAGAAATTCTTAGTTCGGGGCTGATATACAGGGGACCACACTGATGCATATAATGTTGAAGCTAAGGTAAGAAGAGGATCATATGTGCTGCTCCCCTCCCCCTCTGAGTTGGAATACATATATAGCAACTTCATATGCTCTTTTCTCACTGTCATCCATAAGTACAGAGGCGGCAAGCAGTGTACATACAGCCCATTTCCTTGCTGGCTCCCGTGCTCATTTCTCCACTTTGTAAAACCAGGGCATTTTTTATTTGGTTAATTAGTGAAGGGTAGCAAACATAGGGGTGGGTATGGACGCCATTAGCTCTCTTACAGTACGATCTACATGGAATAGGAGACACCAGGATCACAAAATAAAGTTGGACATTCAGACAGCGAGGGCGCACGCACACTTCACTTTCTTCAAACTTGGTAGAAGTTACCTTGGGTATATATTGGAGGGGCCAGATCCATTGAGAACTACGACAGCTGCCTGATCTGCCAATCGGGTGAACCCTGGCTCTCCTGCTCTTCTCCTGGCTACCTGCAAAAGATCTATGAGATACTGTTCCTGTAAGGAAGACGAATGTGCTCTATGATCATGTATGCATCATTTTGGGTTGTGGTGATAGCCACCTCCTACATGTATTTACCTCAAATTATCCACACCCCAGTTTGCGGTACCCATCACAATGGCCCTCCTATATTGAGAAGACTCAGAGAGGAACGATGAGCTGCACAGCAGCACGCATCTCTCATGGTTAGGGTTTTCAATTTCGGTATTACAAAAATTTCGGCCACCACCGAAACTATCGAATTTCACGAAATTTGGCCAAAATTTTGGCGAATTTTTTTTAGAGACTAGCACATGAAGTATGTTTTTTTTCTAAAAAACATTTAAATCTAAACAAATATTAGTATGATTTATGACTACACATCTATTGAATACAAAAATATATAATATAAACGATAAAAAAATTGAGTCTAAAGTTATATAACACATGTATTAGTGTATTACAAATTTTTAGATTTTTCTTTCGGCCACCACCGAATTTCACGAAATTTGGCCGAAATTTCGCCGAAATTTTGAACCCTGCTCATGGTCGTGGGCTGATGGTTGGTTTATGTTCGGTGTTGAGTTTGAGTGTGTAGCCATAGCCAATAGGCATAATAGAAAAGGAATTGTCTAGCTACCAATGGTTAGTTTCTTGTTGAGTATCACATTATCAATTATCCTTTGAATTGTAAATTTGTTATGCGCTCATCTTCACATCACTTCCCTGACACTGAACCATCCTTCATTGTAATGGTGATAGCGGTATCTTGTTAGGAAAAGGTACACGACTAGGGTCGAGGCTACGTGGGCATAGCATCTCGGTAACTCCCTCAATTGTTGGATTTTTTTTCAATCCTAGATCAGCCACTGCTATGTATACCTACTGTCCAATCTATAAGAACAGAATAATTGCAGGAAGTGTGATTTAATTTCAGATAAAGTTTAGATGATTTACAATATTAGTGTTTGAACTTAGCTTAGTGCGCTAGGAATTAGCGAACAGAAGCTTCGTCAATGAAGTGAAACAGAACTCTGCCCTGTTGCCACTAGATTTAGGAGTTGTTCTTGGCCATTGTCGTAAGCAGTAGAACTCATTGTCTATCAGAACGGAGATTCAGGTTTCCCTAATGCACACAACAGATTACATGTTTTAGATGAATATAATAATGTGTATTTATGTTCACTCTGGAGACAGAAAACCCAAAGTCGCTGGCAATAGGAAACTCCTCTGCTGCTTACGATAAGCTGGCGTTGTGCAATAGTAAAATGTATCATTCACCTCTGCTGCTAACTAGTGAATATATAAGTTAACCCAAATGCTACAGAACTTCATCCAACTGATATGAGGTGTGTACAGTTTCTTTTGTCACAAGTGTGCTCTTTCTGTTAGCCCGATTGGATCTCAGATTCAGATTTAGAAACTACCAGAGGGCAGCTTAGCCCTTGGCCGGTTAGATTGAATGAAAATGCAATGACTTAGTTTTTACGATGACACTACCCCTGCTTTTATAGGCAGAGGGCCTCCCCACTTGCTACAGCATATTCTAACCACTAATGTGGATGCTAAGCATATTTCTAATACTAGATTTGGAAGCCAAGAAAAGTAAAAGTGCAGAAAAGTAAGATAGAAGTGCTTTGGCACTAGACTTATCTATCACTTTCGCCATCAGTCTATGGCAAAACATGAACCACTGATCTAGCTCAGGCATACTTCCTACCGGGTCAATTGCCTGAATGACATGAGAAAAAAAATGCAACGAGCAGCTTCTAATGATGTAGAACAATGTTGTGGTACTCCAGTTACCCAGCAGGAGGTAATAGCTCAAACAAATCTAAGACATTAATTTTTCAGATTTTATGAATTAATAAAATTAAAAATATAATCTCAGAAAAGAATCCCGAATCCCCTAATCCTGGCAAAAAAAAAATGAATACATGATGATGTTTTTATCTTTTGAGAAATTTTATATCTGCAATGCAACTGTACTCCGGTTACCCAGCAGGAGCTAAAATCTTTTTAGATTTTTGCAGCAAATTAATCAAGCAATGTGCTACTGTGCCAGAAACAAAATTCAGGTTGCTCTCTTGTAGATAACAGGTTACAGATTTGGAATGTATTTGTGCACTAAGGAGACAGAAAACCCAAAGTCGCTCAACTAGGTGATGTTGTGCAATGGTAAACTGGAGTATATTATATTAACCAAACTTGTTGATGCAAAAGATGAATTACTGATCCAGTACGTTCAGACATGCGACCTGCCTGAACGATATGAAAAACAAAAATACAACAATCAGCTACTTCAATTGGGGACTGAAGCACAATGCCTCTAATGATGTAAGATTTTTTAATCGTCTTTGCATCAAACTAATCATCGAGTGATGCAGAGACATGAATATATGATGGTTACTCGCACACAAAAAAAAAGGAATGTGTGATATACATAATTCAATGGAGTTGTCACATGCAGAGAGTAGTCTGGTATAAAGTGTGTCGAAGGTTTCAAAGTTCTTATTGGTTCGAGGTTGACAAATAGGATGCCAGACGGTGAGACTGACATGTACAATGAACTAAGAGAATAAGTGAGGTTGAGTTTTTCCCTTTTATATGTGTGTGCATATATATGCTCGTGTATATCCACTGGCGGTTGGACACAAATAGGGAGCATATAATCGTGTACATATATATGCTCATGTATATATCTCCACTGGCAGTTGGTATACAAATAGCGGGCAATGTAAATATAGCCAGCCCAACTTCCTCATGCTTCTAGAGATAGGGAGTAGTGTAGATATAGCCCCCACCACATCCTAATGCATACATGCTACAGGGAAGCATGATTCATTGTTCATTTCTCAGTTCCATAAAACCAAGTTAGAGAAGATAAGAAACATGAGAGTATATATGTATGAGGTATGGTCGTTTGAAGTCCATTTCCATCTTGGACGGACAGTGTAATAACTTCTGGGAATTGGAGACATCGGGTGCGCAAAAAATTGTATGACTCACAAAATTGGATGAGGTACTCATCCGTCAAGTTAGTCTTGGACAACAATGTTGAGAAGAAGTTCAGTTTCTTGTACCTAGGGGGCAAAAGGCTGGAGGATACAGAAAGATCGAGGGTACCAGTGGTATTGCCACCGGAGAGAGACAGTTTCATTCTTAGCCAGTGTGTTGCCATATGTGTTTTTTCTTGATCACGGAATATAACCTGTGTTTCGTTAAGAGGATGTGTTGCCATATGTTCTTAGTCGTTGCTGTAAACAATCTGTGATTTTCATTCAGGACGTAGAGAACCCAAGGGCACACAAGAAGCTGGTGTTGTGTAATGATAAATTATTTCATGGTCGAACAGAACTACTGATGGGTAACTAATGATTAGAAGTGGAAATACAGTGTACTAAACTATGAAAGAATTCAACAAAATCATGTGCCGCGTGAAAGCAATGAATTTATGCACAATTGATAATTTTGGGGACTCTTGAAAGAAATTGGGGCAAATTGATGAAAGACAAAACAATGTTGCTGAATTAACTAAAAGCTAACAATGTATTTACTCACAGATCATGACACCATTTTTGCAGCACAGGTTATTATGATTTGGCTATCTTCTAATTATTACAACACATGAAGGCATGTTTACGAGCATAATGAAGTCACTTGACTGTAGGAATTAGTCCACTCTTTGCATTTGAGTCACCCTTCAGGCTCAATCCACGCTCTTCGATGTTTAGTGGAGTCCTTGAGTGCATGGCCACAGGCTTAGCAACCTCATGTGGAGCTTGTGGTCATGCCTTGTGACCCATAGTAACGTAGGAGCTTAATTGCTCAAGAGCTAATTGTTGGAGGATGATGGAAGAGATTTCAATTTGCAGAGGACTAAACAATGGAGGAGCTTGCTGGAAGGAGCTCAAGGCCTCTTGCTTAGCTTTCAAAACAGAGGAGCTGCTCCTTTTTTCAGCTATTTCATATCACTTGCACTCAAACTCTTTCTTTTATCCAAAGAAACACTTACAACATGGTGTTCGCACATATTGATAAGCTAAATAAACGGCATATTGTATCCCGCAGCCCGCCGCCTTCTGAGTCTCTGTGCATTGGTTCACATTGCATTGTTGTGGGTCCACACTGTGCGCTATCGATTCAGGTCATGCTCATGCCGGATCAAAGTGCATGAATGATATGAAAAACAAATTGCAAGGAGCAATAGTTGCAATCAGGGACTAAGACCACAGTGATCACAACCATGTACTGCCTTTTGCTCATTTCTTTGGAGAAACTACTCAGAAAACAATGAATGCACCAGTCCAAGTGAAGAGACATTAGTAATGTTGTCTGCCATAGTGTTCTCTGCTACATACTGTGTTGAAGGAATCAAAGCTCTTAGTTTTAGGCTTACATATACAGGACAGCAAATTGATGTGTATAATGAATTTAAAGTACGAATACGGAGACAACTAGTGAATTGGAGACACCAGGAGCACAAAATTAAGTACCAGAGCTAAAGGTGGAACAAGCGGCACAAATCCACAATAACCCCACTTCCTCTTGCTTCTATATATATATAGGGGGCAGAGCACCACGATTCCTAGTTCATTTCTCAGTTTCATAAAGCCAAGTGAGAGAGAAGAAACATGAGTTGGTGTGAGGAATGGTCACATGGACTCCGTTACCAATTTAGACAAATAGGGAATTGGAGGCACCAGGAGCACAAAATTAAGTACCAAAGCAAAAGGTGGAGCAAGCGGCACAAATCCACAAGCTCGATGTGAGGAATGGTCACATAGACCCCATTACCAGTTTGGATGAACAGGGAATTGGAGACACCGGGAGCACAAAAATAAGTCTGGGTCGTCAGAAGAGTAAGGGGTATAGATCCACAACCTTTACCTTCATCATTAGTTTGTAATGTATGGCAAAGCGGGACAAAACTTCCTTTCCTTTGATCATTAGTTTGTAATGTATGGCAAAGTGGGACAAAACTCCCTTCATCATTAGTTTGTAATGTATGCCAAAGCGGGACAAAATTGCCTACATTCAAGAGTAGATTACTTGGGCGTCGTGCCAAAAAAAAAATCACACTCGTCAAGGGAACATCATCCAAACGTTATGATGTTACACTGTGGTATTGCCATCTGATTAGAAAAGTAGTTTTTTGGTCTTAGCCATTGTATTGCTATGTGCTCGTGTCTGAACTGGAATAACATATATAGAAAGTGGTTCGTGAATCATCATCCATAGACCATAAGTACAGATATATGGAGCAGTGCACATAAATCCCACTTCCTCATGCTCTAATATATGCATGGTTGCCTGCTATAACTAGCTCATTTCTCCATTTTGTAATGCCAGGTACATCTATTTTGGTGAGTGAAGAATAGGAAAGATGAGAGTAATGAACGACATTAGCTACTTACAGTAAGGTGTACTCGAAATAGGAGACACTGGGAGCACAAAATAAAGGTGAATAGCTCAAGAAAGGGCGCACAATAGAACAACTAAGTCTTTACTTTCCAGAGTGTTCATCTTTGCTGGTTTATGGCAGAAAATCATAGTTGTGTAATCATAGTAGGAAGTGTAATCTAAATACAGTTGCTAAGATTTCAAATTTTAGTGTTCAGGTTCAGCTCTTAGTTGTGTAGGGGATTAGTGAACAGAAACTTCTTTGGCAAACTGAAACATAGTTCTGCACCGCTGCAACTGCCAGTAGCATTGAAGGAGTTTTCTTCTTGTCCGATCCATTGCCAGCAGTTCTTGGCAATTGCTGTAAGCAATGTGCCAGAAATGAAATTCAGGTTTCTCTCTTGCAGATAACAGGTTACAGATTTTGAATACGTATTATGTGCACCAGAAAACTGGAGCATTAACCGTATCTAATGACGGGTAACTGCTAGTAGTTGCAAGTGAAAACAAAGAGCGCAGAATTTAGTCCAACAGGCACGAGGTGTGTACACTTATGTCTTAGAGTGTGTTCTTTGGTCATCAATCTATGGCAAAGTGGTATAAGGTGACCATATTCACCAACTGATATGCCAAAACTGTTAATGCAAAAGATGAGCCACTGATCCAGTTGAGACATACATGCCTGAACGACATGAAAAACAAAAATGCAACAAGCAGAGCAGAGATGAATATACAATGCTTAATTCGATGGAGCTGTCTAATAGAGAGCTATCTGGTATAAAATGTGTCCAAAGATTCAAAGTTCTTATTGGTCCTAGACAGACAAATAGGATGTCAGACTGAGAGTGTGAGGATCAGTTGTTCCCTTTTATATGTCTGATGTGCATATGCTCATGTCTCTCCAGATGCGGTTGGTATAGAAATAGGGAGCAATGTAAATATAACACCACTTCCTCTTGCTACTATATATATAGGGGGCAGAGCATCACCATTCCTAGTTCATTTCTCAGTTTCATAAAGCCAAGTGAGACAGAAGAAATATGAGTTGGTGTGAGGAATGGTCGCATGCACTCTGTTACCAATTTAGACAAATAGGGAATTGGAGACACCAGTGTTAGGTTTGATCTCCCACCAGTTAGGCCCAACGGCCTTTTGGGCCTTGTTCTCGCGCCCTGATCGGGGGCGCCCAACCCTACATGGTTGGTGAGCCCCCGTCACACTGCGCTATAAATAAAGGTGGGGGCCGGCGGGCTCTCGATATGAGGTTCACCTGAGCCGCGACTCCCCACCGATATTCCCCATCCCGATCCGAGAGGGGCGCAGCCAGTGACGGGAAGTCGCCACCGTCTCCACTGCGCCACCACTTCACTACACCGACTCCTCTCTCTCCACCGAACGTTGCTGCCGGCGCGCAGATGGCATCCGCGAACGAGATCCCGGCCGGCGCTTCCACCACTCCGACTGCTTCGACCACTACGGCCTTCGATGGTCTGCAACCTCTCACTCCCCTTCTCTCTGCCTCTTTGTAGACCATGTATTAGGATTTTTTAACTACTGGGATTCAAGAACATGTACACCTACTTCACTGTGTACATGTATTTCTATTACTATGCATTCCGATCTGATGAATATGAATAACGTGAACCTAACATTGGTATCAGAGCCAGTTTTATTGAAAAGAAAGATCGAACGAATGAACCAATTTCAGATCGGAAAGAACATGAACGAACCCTAACCCTAACCCTAACATGAATGGATGAATGTGGTCCTACCTGGGCCCTCATCCCGCCAGCGGCATCCCCACCGCGCGGGACAAAGAATGAGCCATCGGCCCTCACCGACGTGCCGGACTGGAACTCGAACCCTAGATCTAAATCCTTTCGGATAAGAGAAAATCAGACCCAAATCCGAAGAAGGGAAAGGGGATAATCTTGGAGAACTCGAATCAAACAAAAAAAACACGAATCGGGTTCAACCGAACCCTAACCCTAGATCCCCTTTTCGGGTGAACGAGTAAAAAGAAAAGAAAGAAGATAGAAAATGAATCCGAAGGGAGAAGGTCTACCTCGCCGTGCATCGGGATGTCCCTTCGCCGGCGCGGGAGAAGAAGCCGAGACGGGGGAGCTGGCTCGCCGGGCTCGGCCAAGGAAGCACCGTAGCCAGGCCGCTCGACGGCGGCGTGCTCACCCGTTGGGGAGCACGCGCGCCGGCGAGGGGGCCGGCGACGACGCCATGGCCGCTCCACCGTCGTCGCTCTTGCTTCGCTCGCTCGCTGTCACTCTCGGTCGCTGTTGGATTCGCTGAGGAAGAAAGAACGGTAGAGAGAGAGCGAAGAGAGAGAGAGAGCAAAGGAACAAATGAAGTTAGGGTTTGGGAGGACGCGGCCGGGAGCGTTTTTTGTTCGCCCGAAGACGGCGCGCAGCCGTCCGATGAATCCAACGGCCACGGATGCTCGGGCGTCGCCGCCGCCCAATGAAGCGAGTGCACATGACACTTTGCTTCTACCCAGCCCAGTTTGCGGCTTTGTCTTGGCGCGACAGATAGACGGCAGACACATTGCATATATATTTTTGGGTTGGGCACAGCGTATGGTATGTAGATTGCCAGCAACTTGAAAAGAAGTGAAAAAAATTTTTTTTGTTATTATTTTCCAGGAGCAATTTTAATGCATATTTTTGATGAATTTGAATGATTTTGATACAATTTTTTCTGTGCAAATATTATCCAACGATATTTTGCCAGAAAACATTAAAGTACTCAGTGCTTCTGGAAAATAATAATATGAAAGATTATTAAGTTTCCGCTGTGCATGATAATTATTGTTCTCTTTGATTAAATTTGAATCAACGGGATAATTTAATTTTAAGAGAAGTGATGAATTTCTGATAATTTTTTTTTGATGAGATTATGATGTTGTTATTTTCTGACCAACGTTGTTAATAACAATATTATAATTTTGATCCATGAGAAATTATGCATTAATTTTACTTCTGCCCAACGGTGATGTAAAATGTTTGCATGGATGAATTATAAGTTTTAATTTGACCAACGTTGAGTTAAAGCATGAAATTTTATGTATAAATGTTTCTTACTTACTCTGGTGTGATTTCAGGAGGCAAATGCATCGTGAACATTGCCAACATCCCGACACTCAATGTGACCAATCACCGTGTGGCGGGAGAAATATGAATTGGAACTTGCGTTGGGAGAGGTCGATTTTACCATCACCTCACCGTGTCCTACTGAGTCAAAGGGCCCAGTGAGAGGTGAAAATGAATTTGACGCTGATTTCGCTGCTCGAAAGCGTGATCATGCTGAAATAAGAATGAAATATGACCTTAAACATAGGCAATGGACTCTCCAACCGCAAGTGCCTGTTGGTGGCCAAGGCCACCATAGAAGAATGATAAGGGCTCAATCCACAGAATGTGCTACTGCCAAAGAATATCTTGAGAAAATCAAGAGTCAGTTTACTGGGTCCACCAAGGCCACAGCAAGTTCACTAATTAAGAAACTTGTGAATGAGAAATTCACTGGTGGTAGTATAAGAGAGCACATTTTGAAGATGAACACTACGGCATCTAAGCTAAAGGAAATGAATTTGAAGGAGGAGGATTTCCTGATTCATTTGATTTTTGCTTCTTTGCCAAAAGAATATGACACCTTCATTGTGAATTACAATATGCAGCCTAAAAGATGGGGTATAGAAAGACTCATCTCAATGTGTGCTCAAGAAGAGGAGATGATAAAGTCCTCACAGGGTGAATCCGCTCATTTTATGAAGGATAACAAAAGAAAGAACTTTAATGGCAAGAATTCTAAACCATAAGGGAAACCTAAGAGGGATAAGGCCTCTTCCTCCAATTCACAGGGAAAGAAACCCCAGGATTCTGAGAATCAGTAGTATGGTGGAGCTAAAAAAGATCAGTGCAAGCACTGCTTCAAGAAGGGACACTATAAGAGGAATTGTCCAGACTTTCTAAAATCTCTGCTAAAGAAAGGTGATGAATATTACATTTGTAGATGAATCCATGTATTTATGTTATGATAAATCCACTTGTTGGGTTGATTCAGGTGCAACTACTTATGTTGCAAATTCCTTACAGGGGTTAAGTGGGACGAGAACCTTGCAAAGAGGAGAAAGAACGATTAAAGTTGCAAATGGAGTGCAAGCCAATGTCGAAGCCATTGGAGTTTTTTCTTTAGAATTGAATAATGGTTTTGTACTTAGACTTAAAGAAGTACTTTATGTTCCCTCTTTGCGTAAAAATTTGATAAGCGTTTCAAAACTTGATGATGATGGAATTGATTGCCATTTTGGTGATGGCAAGTGTAAGATACTGGTTGATAATAAATGTGTTGGTCTTGCCTTCCGACAAGACAAGCTTTATTTATTATCTCTTGCTGAGAATGCGAACAATGTATGTGATGAGAATGTGAATGATTCCCCATCTGCGAATGTAACTAAAAAACGGAAGAGAATTGATAATGTTTCTTCAAAATTATGGCATTGTCACTTGGGCCATATTTCGAGGGAGAGAATAGAACGATTGGTTAAGGAATCAATTCTCCCGCACTTAGAATTTTCAGATTTAGAACAATGTATTGATTGCATCAAAGGAAAGTATGTTAAGAAAATTAAGAAAGATGCCAAACGAAGCACAGGAATTTTAGAAATAATCCACACAGACATATGTGGTCCTTTTCCTGTGAAAAGTGTGGATGGTTATGACTCGTTTATAACATTCACAGACGACTACTCTCGTTATGGCAATATTTATCCAATTAAAGAAAGATCGGAAGCATTGGATAAATTCAAAATATTTAAAGCTGAAGTTGAAAATCAGCATAATAAGAAAATCAAAATAGTACGATCAGACCGAGGTGGAGAGTACAATGGGCGACATACCCCATATGGCCAAATTCCTGGACCATTTGCAAGGTTCGTACAGGAAAATGGTATAGTTGCTCAGTACTCCACACCGGGGGAGCCTCAGCAGAATGGAGTGGCTGAAAGACGTAACCGTACCTTAATGGATATGGTAAGAAGCATGATGAGTCACTCCACATTACCGATTAGTTTATGGATGGAGGCACTGAAAACCGCCATTCACATACTTAATCGAGTACCAAGTAAATCGGTGCCTAAAACACCGTATGAATTATGGACAGGAAGGGAACCCTCACTTAACCATTTGCGTGTGTGGGGCTGTCCGGCTGAGGCAAAAGTGTTTAACCCAAACATAGGAAAGTTAGACTCCAAGACAGTCAGCTGTCATTTTATTGGCTATCCAGAAAGATCAAAAGGATATCGCTTCTATTGTCCTGACAGACATACGAAGATTGTAGAAACAAGACACGCTGTGTTCTTGGAGGATAACATGATCAGGGAGAGCATGGTAGCACGAGAAATCAGCCTACAGGAGAAGCGGGTACATGTACCCACTCCGATGGTTGAAGAACCATTCTTCACGCTACCTGCTGCTGTTGCACCGACAGTGCAGGACACTGTAGTGCCAACACCTGTTGCAAGTTCTCCCGTGGCGACAATGAATGAACATGAGGAACCTGTCCTTGAGGAACCTATAGAACCAAATGTTGCACATGAGGAAGAACAACAACAACCCAATGTGGAACAAGTGACGGAGGCACCTAGAAGGTCTCAAAGAATAAGAAGATCAGCTATTACTGATGACTATGAAGTTTATGAAACAGAAGAATGTCAGATGGGGTGTCACACCCAATTTTAAGGATAAAATTGAATGCACTAAACTCATGTGTGCCTAGGAATCAATCACACACACAAGCTGACAAATTATATAAAGTATCATCACGGTGTCTCATACATCAGAGTTATAATAAAACTTAGTCTCATACATCACAGCGGAATAATAAAAAGATAATAAAACTCTCATGGCCGTCATCACAGGGAAGGTCAACTGGTTGACCACAAGCCTAATAATCCTCCGGGAAATCCTCATACCCGTTGTCATCTGTTACCCATCCGGGATTTTTATCCAAGTAAAGAAAATAAACAAGTGTAAGTACATTCCGTACTTAGCAAGCTAACATGGGGTTATGAAGCTCAAAAAGGTTAGACTCTAGTTTACTGCAGTTAGCATTTTTAATAGGTCAAGCTTTTATTCTCAATTATTATCAAGTTATGCTTAAGCTCCCATAAGAACATATATCAGAGTCATGTGTACCATATATCATCATTAAACAACTTTATAAGATCATCATCAAGTATCCAGTTATTCTGTGAGTTTTCCGGGCCGCTCGTAACCGTGAGCACGGCTATTATAACAGTTTGTTACCCTCTGCAGAGGTGGTGCACATTCACCGCGAGTCGTGATCCCCATATGCCCGGGTTAATTACTCCCATGTCACTACCAAGGTGAGCGGGCAGGGTACACTATGAAGTCATTTCATAGGTTTCCCTAACAAGTTAGGGCCGCTAGGTTTCCTTGGCAGGCAGATGTAGGGACCCCCCCTTTCCTATGGCACAAATCCATCGTGGCTATACTCATAGGAACAGAGGCAGCCCTATACCCAAAGTGGCAAGCCCCATTTACGCCAAAAAGGTAACCTCTAACCAGCTAGGAAAGGTCCTATTACTGAGCTAAAGCCAGAGCCATATGACTCTCCCGGTTGCACTGTTAGTCCCAGCTTTTGCCGACAGATAAGTCCTTATGGAGGGCCGGGAGCAACATGAACAAAGGTCATTTGCACTTTCGCCCTATGGAACAGTTGTTATAAATCATGTTACTCACTTTGTTCTATAGTATCATTCATCAACATGTATGTCAAGTTCAGTTAGAGCACTAGCAATCTACCCATATGCATTTAACCCATAGGAGACAAAGAACAGGATAAACAATCACTAGGATATCCTTACGGGTATCAAAATTAGACACATGCAAATGAGTAATTGATTAAGGTGAAATAGGACATCAAGGAAGGCCCATGCTATACTTGCCTTGGTTCACAAACTCGTGCTGGTCCTGCTGGTCGTCGAAGAGTTCTTGGTCTCCCACATTTTCCTCACCGTCTGAACGCGATCAACACAGCAACATACAACATTCCAAAAGCATTCATGCAAACCAAACATTCCTATCATTAGAACAGTACACCAACAGTATTGAAATCAAGATAAAATGTTTGTAAAACTAATCTACGTCTCGCTACGATCACGTCAACGCGAAGTTGACGAAAAACGGAGCTAAAATGCGAAAGTTATGATTTAAACGGGTTTTCCTATAGCCATATATTTAATTAAATCTAATCATGAAATTAAAAAGTTCCAAACTTGACTAACAGTAGCTCCAACATGTAGCTTATGAAATTACGAAGCTAACGCGATTTGAATGGATCAATTCGGAGCTAAAACGATAATTTTATAAGCAAAACAGTTCAAATGGCATTTCTGTAATTACTGAAAACGTATTTTTGACTTAAGCCGTGGAGTTTACGCTTTCCAAACGGGATTGCGCATTCGGGAAATATGCTTTGGGCTGCGGGTTAGGACTTAGAAAAGTCCAGGGACTCTTTAGCAAAATTACCCGCGAAGGGGTAACTTCTAATCCTGGCCGTTGATCTCGGGATGGGCGGTTAGGATCGGCCTGGGGAGGGACGGCCGGTCGGAACAGTGTCTCCGGCGGCCAGGCGCCATTGCCGGCGACGTGGAGGTCACGGTCGCGCGCGGTTAGGGTCTAGGGTTCACCAAATGGACCTCCAAGGGCACCGGTGAGCGCGGGGGAAGAAGGGGGGGTCGCGGCCATGCCGTTACGGCGGCCGGGAGCGGCGGCTAGCGCGGTGGCCGCCATGGCCGGCGACCATGGCTCGCGGAGCTCACGGCCAAGGCTCGAGAAGACAAGAAACGAGAAATAAGCTGCACGGGGAGAGAGAGAGAGAGAAGAACGGCGAGGCTCACCACGGTGAAAACCAGAGCGGAGACGGCTCGGTGACGGTGGTTCGCGCGGAGGTCCCGAGCTCGACGATGGCGGATTTCCGGCGACCTTCGGGGCGGCGGTTGTAGCTTCCTCGCGCGCGGGTGAATGGAAAAATGGGGCGTGGAGGCAGCAGGGAGGGGCGGAGATGGGCTCGGTGCCGATTTAAAGCGGCCGGGCGCGAGGGGGGGCGCGCTCCCATGATGCCGTTCGTGGGCGGCGATTGTGGCCAGGTCGGGCGGTTCCGAGGCACGCGGGGTGAAGACGGCGCCGACAAGCGGGCCCGGCGTCGTCCAGGAGCACGGGGCGTGGGCGGTTGCTGGCCTTGGCGGCTTTGGGCCGAAAGGGAAAAAGGAGAGGGGAGTCTGGGCGGCGTTGCCGGAAAAAAAAAAAAAACTCATGGGCGAAAACAAGGAAGGAGGGAAGAAAAGAAAAAAATTATTTTCCTTTTATTTTCCAAACAAATTTTCAAAAGCATTTTCCAATAATTTTTGAATTCATTTGAACTTTAATTCAAGAACAATCATCACATGAATAAATATTGCAGCAAAGATGTATGCATCAAAAGTTTCAAATCTTATAATTGATTTTAATTCCCAAAAATTATTAGTTTCCTATAATTGAATGCACGATTAATAACATAATTAAATCAAATTTACTTATTTTAAAAGAATGAAAAATTTTGGGTGTTACAATTCTACCCCCTTAAGATGAATCTCGTCCTCGAGATTCGGGTGATTGCTTACTCAAACAGTTGGGGATAAGTCTTTCTCGATCCTCTTCTCTTTCCTAAGTAGCCTCATCCTCCTCAGATAACGATTCCACTCGCACCTTGCACATCTTTTATTGTTCAACTTCTCGTAACTCTTTCTTTGAGTTTCAAGATCTTTATCGGATACTCTTCATAAGTAAGATCTTCCTTGACAGCAAGTTCTTCCAAAGGAATTTGTTCTTCTGGTACCCTCAAACACTTCTTCAATTGGGAAACATGGAACACATCGTGCACACCTGACAAACTCTCAGGCAATTCTAACTGATAAGCTACTTCTCCACGTCTCTCTAGGATCTTAAAAGGTTCTATATACCTTGGTGCTAACTTTCCCTTCATATTGAATCTTCTCACCTTTCTCATTGGTGACACCTTCAAGTACACATAATCACCAATCTCAAAAGTCAGCTCTCTTCTGCGAGTATCAGCGTAACTCTTCTGTCGGGACTGAGCTACTCTCAAATTGTCTCTAATCATTCTCACTTGTTCTTCCGCGTCTCTAAGGACATCGGGACCAAACACTTGAGTTTCTCTAGTCTGATTCTAGAACAAAGGCGTTCTACACTTACGTCCATACAACGCCTCGAAAGGTGTCATCTTGAGACTCTTCTAATAACTGTTGTTGTACGAGAACTCTGCGTAAGGCAGACTCTTATCCCAACTATCACCATACTGAAGTGCACAGGCTCTCAACATATCTTCCAAAATCTGGTTGATCCTTTCAGTCTGTCCATCAGTTTGCGGGTGGTAAGCAGAATCTGAAATTCAGCTTTGTTCCCAAAGATCTATGTACTTTATGCCAAAATTGTGATGTAAATTGGGTGCCTCTATCCGACACAATTTTCTTGGGAACACCATGTAAGCACACTATTCTTTCCATGTACAACTCTGCTAATCTTGCACCATTATAAGTAGTCTTGACTGGTAAAAAGTGAGCAACTTTAGTGAGTCGATCCACTATTACCCATATTGAATCATAACCTCTTTGAGTGCGGGGCAATCCTACAATAAAATCCATACCAACTTCTTCCCATTTCCATTCAGAAATCTTTATTGGTTGTAGTAACCCTGCAGGTCTTTGATGCTCAGCTTTCACTCTTTGACAAGTGTCACACAAAGCCACATATTCTACCACATCTCTCTTCAAACCATACCACCAATACTTCTCCTTGAGATCTAAGTACATCTTGGTACTTCCGGGATGTATAGAATAAGCAGACTCATGGGCCTCTTGCAGAATTGCATCTCGTATAGCTTTCACTTCAGGTACACATATCCTTTTCCCGAACCAAAGAGTACCATTCACATCCATTCTGAATCCGGGTGCCTTTCCAAGCACTACATTCTCTGCTATCTCCTTAAGTTTTTCATCCTCCAATTGTCCTTTGCGTATCTCCTGCTCCAATGTAGGCTCTATCACCAATTCCATTGCATTAGTGACCAGGCTCAAGTTGAGATACTCCATTTCAGCACACAACTCTGCTGACATAGATGTTATCTGAATTCCATTGGCATAGCTCTTTTCTGCTAAGTGCATCAGCTACGACGTTTGCCTTTCCCGGGTGATAATGCACTTCTAAATCATAGTCTTTGATCAATTCCAACCAACGACGTTGTCTTAGATTCAGATCTAATTGGGTGAAGATATACTTCAAACTCTTATGATCAGTATAGATATCACTCTTATGTCCAATCAGATAATGTCTCCAGATCTTCAAAGCATGAACCACAGCTGCCAATTCCAAGTCATGAGTAGGATAATTCAACTCATGCTTTCTTAGTTGTCTAGATGCATATGCAACCACTCTTCCTTCTTGCATAAGCACACATCCAAGGCCCAAACGGGATGCATCACAATATATAGAGAAGTTCTTGCTTAAATCGGGCAAGATTAATACTGGAGCTGTAGTCAATCTCTTCTTTAGCTCTTCAAAGTTTGTCTGGCATTTATCCGACCATACATACTTAGCATTCTTTTCCAACAGAGCTATCATAGGCTTGGCTAGCTTGGAAAACCCTTCAATAAACCTTCGGTAATATCCAGCTAATCCCAAAAAGCTACGAATCTCACTTACAGTTGTTGGTGGTTTCCAATTCAGTACATCTTGCACTTTGCCTGGATCCACTGCTATTCCACCATTGGAGACAACATGACCCAGAAAAGAGACTTTCTTTAACCAAAACTCACACTTGCTCCGCTTAGCATATAATTTATGTTCTCTAAGCTTTTGCAAGACCAACCTTATGTGTTCCGCATGTTCTTCTTCAGTCTTGGAGAATATTAGTATGTCATCTATGAATACTACCACAAATTTATCCAGAAACTCCATGAACACCTTATTCATCAGATTCATGAAGTATGCGGGTGCATTGGTCAATCCAAAAGACATAACGGTGTACTCATATAATCCATACCATGTAGTGAATGCTGTCTTGGGTATGTCCGAGTTCCGAATCTTAAGCTGATGATAACCAGATCGGAGATCAATCTTGGAGAACACATGAGCTCCTCTCAACTGATCAAACAAATCATCAATCCTAGATAAAGGGTATTTATTCTTGATTGTAACCTCATTAAGTGAACGGTAATCCACACACATCCGTTGACTACCATCCTTCTTATCCACAAAGATCACAGGTGCCCCCCATGGGGAAGAACTGGGGCGTATGAAACCTTTTTCTTGCAACTCTTTTAGTTGTTTCTTAAGCTCTTCTAATTCATTAACTCTCATTCTATATGGACGTTTAGCTATTGGTGCAGTTCCAGGTAATAATTCAATAATGAATTCAATGTCTCGATCAGGTGGCATACCTGGCAAGTCATCGGGGAAGACATCCGAGAACTCCTCCATGACATGATCTTGTTCATTGACTTCACCATCTAGCTGATTCACTATGGCTGTAGGCTGAGCTTGCACTACTACTTCTACACATATTCTATCCCCATTGAGTGATGTCACAACCATAGATTTCTCCTGACACTGAATCACTGCCCGGTGTTGTTTCATCCAATCCATTCCTAGGATAAGATCAATTCCCGCTGTTCTCAACACAATAGGCTTCACTTTGAAGTTTACCCCCCTTAAGGAAATGCTAGTTGAGGGGCTCCAATAAGAAGTGGGCATACTACCTCCCGGGGAATTCACTAGTATGGGGTTTTTCATGGCACACAAAGGTATGCTATGCATTCTAACAAAAGCTTGGGAGATAAAAGAATGCGAAGCACCAGAATCAAAAAGTACGGTAGCAGAAATAGAATTGACGCTGAACATACCCAACATGACCTCAGGCGTCTCCTGAGCTGCATCAGATGACACATAGTTCACCTTCGCTGTGAGAGGTGGTCGGGCATTGAACTTCTGATTGTTAGACTGGTTCTGAGGTGCTTGTTGGTTCTGCTTCTTAGGACACTGATGAGCATAGTGACCTACTTCTCCGCATCGGTAGCAGGCATTGGGATTGTTGGGTGCACCACTCTTCACTGGAGCATTGTTGGGCACTCCCTGGCATGTTGCAGGATTGCTGGTCTGTTGCGGGGGACGCTGATTTCCAAACTGTTGCTGATACTGAGGGCGTTGCTGGAACTGGTTCCGCTGAGGATACTGACCACGGTTTCCCTGGTGAGTTGGTCCTTGACTCCTCTGCTAGAAACCTTGCTAGGGATAAGCACGTGGGCGAGTGTTGCTTCTAGAAGCTTGCCCTTGGAGCCTTCTCTTCTTAGCTTCCATCTCCTTGCGCTTATCATCAATCACGATTGCGCGATTCACCAAAGACTGGAAGTTAGGATAAGTATTAGACATCAGCTGGAGCTGCAGTCCATCATAGAGTCCCTTAAGGAAACGGCGTTGCTTATCCTTGTCATCCGCTACATCATTAGGAGCGTAGCGTGATAGTTGCGCGAACTTGTCCCGATACTCCGCCACAGTCATTGATCCTTGCTTGAGAGATCTGAATTCTTCCTGTTTCAGTTCCACTAGTCCATCAGGAATATGGTAGGATCGGAAACTGTCCTTAAATTCCTGCCAAGTGATTGCAGGAGCATTGTTGGGACGTCCAAACTGGAATGATTCCCACCAATCCTGAGCAGCTCCTTGGAGTTGCCCGGAAGCGTACAACACCTTCTCAAGGTCGTTGCATTGTGCTATGTTCAGTTGCTTCTCCGCAGCACGCAACCAATCATCTGCCTCCATAGGGTCTGAGGCATGGGTGAACACCGGTGGTCGACCTTTCATGAACTCTCCACGCTTATCTCTGACCTGAACAGGCGGTGGTCCTCTTGCAGGTTCATTGTCCAAGCACTGCATCATAGCTTGCATCAGCTGCGCTTGCATTCCCAATATCTGTTCCATGGTCACAGGTGGCGGTGGTGATGGATTTATGAGAGCATCACGTCCACGACCACGGCCTCTGCCTCTTCCTCCTCTTGCGGCCATCTATTTTCCAACAAATGTGCAAAATTTAGAGATTTTCCAATTATAGAGAGTTTACAAAAGATAAGAAACAATGCTGAGAATTTTCTGGACTAGATTCAAATTCAGCAGTTCAGTAAAACTGTTATAACTCGAGTTTCAGAGATCCAACAGAGGTGCACCAAGATTTGTTAGAAAGCTTAGGAGACCAGCTACAACTTTCATTTAGATCACTTTTACAGATTCTGACTCACACATAGTCAAAAGTAGAGCTAAACCGAAACTGTTCTGGGTTCCAGACAGCGCAGGAACACCAACTTGTGTCAGCTAGATCTCCCAAACCTGAGCAGCTAATGATGTGATTCCAGAGACACTCAAAAGATACAGAGGTCTAGTTATCTCCACAAAAATTTCAGAATTTTTATCACCCCAGATTTCGAGATATCAGATAAAGAACACAGGCTGCTCCAGAAATCAGCACAACAGAGATAAGATAAAACGAAACATCTGCATTAAGATTTCATTCTAAATTTAAAGTTCCCATCTAAGGAAGTTGTGGACATGCCCACAAACTTCCAGCAATCAAGCAAAATACCAAATCAACCAAGTTCACAAATTAAACATCTAATCAACCAAGTTCACAAGACCAACAAGACTAAATAAGAACAAGAACTAACGACGTGATAATCTAGATCAAGGCACCTAACACCTATGGAGCGGTGTCAATCATGGTGAAGGACCAGCGCTTCTTCTTGTAGATGGAAGGCTGTCCAAGTTGTGCTCGAAGTTCATCCACTTGTTTCTGAAGATGTCTCTGAGCCCTCTGAGATGCACGCAGTTCTCCTTTGACTTCCTCATCCACTCCCTGCTTAGCGTGGACATGCTGCACCGTTGCTTCCAGAGTTGGGTCATTCTCTGGTGGAGCCAAAACCTGCCAAACACCCTCATGATCATTTCGAGGAAGGAACCTGAAGCGATCCTCCCTCATGGCCTCAAAGCGACGACCATGGTAGTGGATGTAGGTGTTCTGTGCATCCTCCATGCCATCCATCCATCCAATAGCATGGGCCACTCTCTACCTTCGGGCTTGTACTCAAGCGGGCTGATGGGCGTGCAAGTCGGGAAGTCCACCTCATGTCCATTAATGATATCGTAAGTCTCCATGCGGCTTGACCACCTTCCAGCTCTACCTTCCGAGGCGGTAGGAGGTGCAGTCAGGGGGCCGCTGACTCCTCGTGTGCTACTCAGGCGCAGTGGCAGTGGTAGCTGATGGAGGCGTGTGGCGTCGGGTAGCCATCTCCTCGTCGTCCAACACGTCGGTGAGGCAGAGTGAACATGGTAGTAAGCTGTCTCTGAGTCGGCTGGCTTGGATTATGAGACATCTATAGATTTAAAGTGATGAAATTAGAATCAATAATTTTAAATAATAGATTAAGGTATGAAAAGCATAAATGTTTTAATAAAATAACAAGAATAAGTCAAGAAGCAAGCAAGAAACCCGGAGGAAAAGATGCTAAACGACCGTTTTCTAACTAGATCTCCCTCGTCAACACCTCGATACCAATTTGTCACACCCAATTTTAAGGAGAGTGCACTAAACTCATGTGTGCCGAGGAGAATCACACACAAGCCGACAAGGTGTGGGGCACTGCACTCAACTGTGTGCCCAGGAATCAATCACACACACAAGGTGACAAATTACATAAAAAGTATCATCAAGGTGTCCCATACATCGAGTTATAATAAAACTTAGTCTCATACATCACAAATGAATAATAAAAAGATAATAAAACTCTCGTGGCTGTCATCACGGGGAAGGTCAAGCTGGTTGACCACAAGCCTAATAATTCTCCGGAAATCTCCATCTGTTACCCATCCGGGATTTTTATCCAAGTAAAGAAAATAAACAAGTGTAAGTACATCCGTGTAGCAAGCTAACATGGGGTTACTCAAAAAAGTTAGACTACACACGAGTTAGCATTTTTAACAGTCAAGCTTTTATTCTCAGGAGCAGGTGTTAAGCGCCCATTTAATTCCCATAAGGTGTAGCCATCTCAACTTTATAAGATCATCATCGGTATCCAGAGATGATCACAATCTCCCTCTCCTTATGTGGGGTGGTGCACATTCACCGGGTGAACCCCATATGCCCGCAATTACTCCCATGTCACTACCAAGGTGGTCGGGCAGGTGAAAGGTCCTTGTTGGTTTTGGATTATGAGACATCTATAGATTTAAAGTGAGATGAAATTAGAATCAACAATTTTAAATAATAGATTAAGGTATGAAAAGCATAAATGTTTTAATAAAATAACAAGAATAAGTCAAAGATGGACCGTGGCGGTGAAAGGAGCAAGCTTGGCGCCCGAGAAACCGAGAGCAAAGATGCTAAAAGCGACCAATATGATCATGTTTTCTAACTTGGATTGTTGGTGCATGTCCCATCGACATTGAAGATGGAATGGAATCGATACCAATTTGTCACATTTCATTTCAATTTTAAGGATAAAATTGAATGCACTAAACTCATGTGTGCCCAGGAGTCATCAATCACACACATCTAACTTTGCATTATGACAAATTACATAAAGTATCATCACACATGTCCCATACATGAGATGGGTTTGGGTCCCTCTCCCTCCCGCCCTTGAGCTTGCTTGTTATAATAAAACTTAGTCTCATACATCACAGCACATTGGAATAATAAAAGTTAGATAATAAAACTCTTGTGGCGAAAGATCATCACGTCGGAAGGTCAAGATCTGGTTGACCACAAGCCTAATAATTCTCCGTGAAAATCCTCATACCCGTTGTCATCTCGGAGTTACCCATCCGGGATTTTATCCAAGTAAAGAAAATAAACAAGTGTAAGTACATTCCGATCGAACCGACGTTAGCAAGCTGGGGGCCGTAGGGCTAGTTACATGGGGTTATGAAGCTCAAAAAGGTTAGACTTGTGAGTGCTTGGGAGCCCTCCATCACACACTACTTGATAGTGATCATTCGATTGTGTGAGTGAGCGATTCTAGTTTTTGCATCGAGTGGCAATCGAGTTGTCAAGCTTTTATTCTCAATTATTATCAAGTTATGCTTAAGCTCCAATTTAATTCCCTATAAGAACATATATCAGTCATGTGTACCATATATCATCATTAAACAACTTTATAAGATCATCATCAAGTATCCCCATTACACAAGCTTTACTTATATATATCTTAAGCTTGTGTAGTTGCTCTTGTAATTAGATAGAGTTTTCATGCTTGTGTAGCATAGAAGTAGCTCTTTAGTAGCTAATTTGGTTTTAGTAACCTTGTTAGTCACATTGCTTAGTTTGTGTAGCTAAGTATTTGCGCTCTCTAATTAGGCATTGGTTGCCTTGTTATTGAGTATTGCTAGTGAGCTTAGTTAGCTTTGTGCTTTTGCTTACTAGCATGTATAGGAGCTCCTTGTTACTTAAAGTACTAGTGGCATGGTTTGTGTGACCTTACCTAGAATTGTTTAGGAGATCTCCATAGCTAGCCCGGCACCTTAGTTGCTTTATTAGTATCTTTGCAAGGTGCTAGTGAACATATATAGAGGGGTGTAGTCTTGGCTAGACCGATTGTTTTAATTCATTCATACCGGTTGTGAAGATTAAGTTTTAGAAAAGACTATTCACCCCCCTCTAGTCCGCCATCTCGACGACCCTTGAGTACACACTATGAAGCCATTTCATAGGTTTCCCTAACAAGTTAGGGCAGCTAGGTTTCCTTGGCGAGGCGTGATGTAGGGACCCCTTTCCTATGGCACAAATCCATCAGCGGCTATACTCATAGGAACAGAGGCAGCCCTATACCCAAAGTGGCAAGCCCCATTTGCGCCAAAAAGGTAACCTCTAACCAGCTAGGAAAGGTCCTATTACTGAGCTAAAGCCAGAGCCATATGACTCTCCCGGTTGCACTGTCAGTCCCAGCTTTTGCCGATAGATAAGTCCTTATGGAGGGCCGGGAGCAACATGAACAAAGGTCATTTGCACTTTACGCCCTATGGAACAGTTGTTATAAATTATGTTACTCACTTTGTTCCATAGTATCATTCATCAACATGTATGTCAAGTTCAGTTAGAGCACTAGCAATCTACCCATATGCATTTAACCCATAGGAGACAAAGAACAGGATAAACAATCACTAGGATATCCTTACGGGTATCAAAATTAGACACATGCAAATGAGTAATTGATTAAGGTGAAATAGGACATCAAGGAAGGCCCATGCTATACTTGCCTTGGTTCACAAACTCGTGCTGGTCCTGCTGGTCGTCGAAGAGTTCTTGGTCTCCCACATTTTCCTCACCGTCTGAACGCGATCAACACAGCAACATACAACATTCCAAAAGCATTCATGCAAAGCAAACATTCCTATCATTAGAACAGTACACCAACAATATTGAAATCAAGATAAAATGTTTGTAAAACTAATCTACGTCTCGCTACGATCACGTCAACGCGAAGTTCACGAAAAACGGAGCTAAAATGCGAAAGTTATGATTTAAACGGGTTTTCCTATAGCCATATATTTAATTAAATCTAATCATGAAATTAAAAAGTTCCAAACTTGACTAACAGTAGCTCCAACATGTAGCTTATGAAATTACGAAGCTAACGCGATTTGAATGGATCAATTCGGAGCTAAAACGACAATTTTATAAGCAAAACAGTTCAAATGGCATTTCTGTAATTACTGAAAACGTATTTTTGACTTAAGCCGTGGAGTTTACGCTTTCCAAACGGGATTGCGCATTCGGGAAATACGCTTTGGGCTGCGGGTTAGGACTTAGAAAAGTCCAGGGACTCTTTAGCAAAATTACCCGCGAAGGGGTAACTTCTAATCCTGGCCGTTGATCTCACGATGGGCGGTTAGGATCGGCCTGGGGAGGGACGGCCGGCCGAAACAGTGTCTCCGACGGCCAGGCGCCATTGCCGCGCAGACGTGGAGGTCCGCAGTCGCGCCGCAGATTAGGGTCTAGGGTTCACCAAATGGACCTCCAAGGGCACCGGTGAGCGCGGGGGAAGAAGGGGGGGTCGCGGCCATGCCGTTACGGTGGCCGGGAGCGGCGGCTAGCGCGGTGGCCGCCATGGCCGGCGACCATGGCTCGCGGAGCTCGCGGCCAAGGCTCGAGAAGCCAAGAAATGAGAAATAAGCTGCACGGGGAGAGAGAGAGAAGAACGGTGAGGCTCACCACGGTGAAAACCGGAGCGGAGACGGCTCGGTGACGGTGGTTCGCGCGGAGGTCCCAAGCTCGACGATGGCGGATTTCCGGCGACCTTCGGGGCGGCGGTTGTAGCTTCCTCGCGCGCGGGTGAATGGAAAAATGGGGCGTGGAGGCAGCAGGGAGGGGCGGAGATGGGCTCGGTGCCGATTTAAAGCGGCCGGGCGCGAGGGCGGGGGCGCGCTCCCACGATGCCGTTCGTGGGCGGCGGTTGTGGCTGTGCGGGCGGTTCCGAGGCGCTGGGGTGAAGAAGGCGCGCCGACAAGCGGGCTCGAACATCAAGCGCGCATGGGGGGGGGCGGTTGCTGGCAAGGGCAAACCTTGGCGGGCAATTACTTTGGCCAGCAATTCTTTGGGCCGAGCGGGGAAAAGGGAGAGGGGAGCTGGGCCGGCGGTTGCCAGGAAAAAAAAACTCGCGGGCCGAAAACAAGGAAGGAGGGAAGAAAAGAAAAATTCTCTTTTCCTTTTATTTTCCAAACAAATTTTCCAAAAGCATTTTCCAATAATTTTTGAATTCATTTGAACTTTAATTCAAGAACAATCATCACATGAATAAATATTGTAGCAGCATGTATGCATCAAAAGTTTCAAATCTTATAATTGATTTTAATTCCCCAAAAATTATTAGTTTCCTATAATTGAATGCACAGTTAATAACATAATTAAATCAAATTTACTTATTTTAAAAGAATAAAAAAATTTGGGTGTTACATGGGGGGATGATCCCACCTCATTTGAAAAAGCCATGAGAAGCGACCACTCATCAAAGTGGCTTAAAGCCATGGAAGATGAATTGAAATCAATGAGTAAAAAATAAAGTTTGGGACTTAGAAAATATTTCTAAAGGAGCCAAAACAGTAGGCTGTAAATGGGTCTATAAAACGAAATATGACTTCCAAGGGAATATAGAAAGATTTAAAGCGTGACTTGTGGCGAAAGGCTTCACGCAAAGAGAAGGGATTGATTATAATGAGATGTTTTCTCCAGTCTCATGTAAAGATTTCTTCAGAATTATAATGGCACTTGTAGCCCACTATGATTTGGAGTTACATCAAATGGATGTAAAGACAGCTTCCCTAAACGGGGATTTAGAAGAAAATGTTTATATGGCACAACTGAAAGGTTTTGTCGTAAAAGGAAAGGAAAATATGGGATGCCGCCTGAAGAAATCAATCTACGGATTGTAGCAAGCTTTAAGACAGTGGTATTTGAAGTTTGATAGAACGATAAAAGGTTTTGGGTTTAAAGAAAATGTTGAGGACAATTGCGTTTATGCAAAGTTCAAGAATGGAAAGTACATATTCCTAATTTTGTATGTGGATGATATCTTGCTTGCTAGTAGTGATATCAATCTACTAATAGAAACGAAGAAATTCTTGTCCTCAAACTTTGATATGAAAGATCTCGGTGATGCCTCGTTCATTTTGGGAATAGAGATTCACTGAGATAGAAGAAAGGGAGTTCTAGGATTATCGCAAAAGACATACATAGAAAAGGTCCTGAAGAAATTTAGTATGTATGCGTGCAGCCCTTCACCTGCTCCTATAGTCAAGGGCGATAGATTTGGGGAACATCAGTGTCCCAAGAACCAATATGAAATTGACCGAATGAAAGCGGTACCGTATGCTTCAGCTGTTGGAAGTTTACAATATGCTCAAGTGTGTACACGCCCTGACTTAGCTTTTGTTACCAGGTTACTTGGCAGATATCAAAAGAATCCAGAAATTGAACATTGAAAATTAGTGAAGAAAGTCATGCGTTATTTGCAAGGTACGAAAGGTCTTATGCTTATGTATAGAAGATGTGATTCCCTGCAGATAGAGGGGTATTCAGATTCTGATTATGCGGGAGAAGAAAGAAAATCCATGTCAGGATATGTATTTACTCTCGCAGGAGGGGCTATATCGTGGAAAAGCTCCAAACAAACCGTGACTACATCCTCGACAATATATGCCGAGTTTGTAGCATGCTATGAGGCAGCGAGGCAGGTGAATTGGCTGAAGAAATTCATACCTGGATCAAAAGTGATTGATAATATAAATGAACCACTGAGATTGTATTGTGATAACAATCCAGCGGTACAGTACGCTTACAATAATAGGTCAAGTGGTGCTGCCAAACACATTGACATAAAGTACTATGTTGTGAAAGATAAAGTTCGGGATCATATAATAAATCTTGAGCATATAAGTACAGAGAAAATGCTCACGGATCCGCTCACAAAAGGCTTACCACCCAACGTGTTCAGAGAACACGTAGCCGGCATGGGTTTAAGGGAAAGCCTATGATTCCCGAACATACGAAGGGCCCAAAGAAAGTTTACATTCCAATACGGAGAGGGGTGTTGTGGCTGTTAGTCTAACGGCACTGATTGCTGTGACGATGAGACAGCTCTATGCACTAATCTGTAAAGGAATAGGATAGAAGCAAGAAAATATGAATTGAAAGTTTTGAGTATGAAATTAAAGAACGAAGAATAGATGAGAGATCAAGAGGGAGAATGTTAGGTTTGATCTCCCACCAGTTAGGCCCAACGGCCTTTTGGGCCTCGTTCTCGCCCAACCCTACATGGTTGGTGGGCCCCCGTCACACTGCGCTATAAATAAAGGTGGGGGCCGGCGGCATAAATCCACAACCTTTCCTTCATCATTAGTGTGTAATCTTCTACACCTAATAAAAGTATCTAAGGGTATCGTCTGATGCCCCGCCTAATCGCTCCGTAACGCGCCCACGAGCTTCTGGGTCAAGCTGTTGCACGCGACACGGGGACAACGGAAGAAGGGCCAAGGGTGCTCACTTGTTGCACGAGGCAAGACGTTAGAGGAGAGGACCGCCATGGCCAAGATGCCAAGTGACCCCTCTTCGAGCATCTCATCTAGGCGGCCGGCGGTAGCGAGCCCGTGGTCAAGGCGAGGACGACGCGTGGGCAAGGAGCAGGCGACGCGTGTGCCGACGGCGGGCAAACACGCAGACGTCCGAGCAAGGGCCAAGATGCTCTGACTAGTTTGTGGTGGAGCCTGGAAAGCATGAATTTGAGATGCAATACTGAAGAAGCTAACTTTGGCAATTGCTTGTTTGGGTCTTAACATCATTAGATTTATCATGTTAGTTTTTTTTCTGCAAACTTCCTCCTGATCTACACAATTTTGGTGACAAAGATCATAAAATAGACTTTATATTCATCTAATCCACAATCCACGTGCGTAGAAATGGCCAAAAAAATTATTACCCCGTGCAACGCACGAGCATATATCTAGTGTGTTGTAAAACATATGGACTTTGAAATATAGAAAGAGGAGGAGGAATCCTAATCCTAGTCCGTTTGTCGTGTGAGCACTTACCAAACTCTAGACATATTCGGACTATATATACGTGGGAGATTCTTCATTGTAATTATCCAGAAAGCAATAAAGAATAGTCTCATAATTGTTCTTTTGTGTTTGCATTGTTTTATAACATAACTAGAATCATGCCCGTGCGTTGCACGGCTGTACAAATTTTTGCCCACGCTTATTGCGACGGATTTAATCATTTTCAGAAATTAATAAAAGTTAAGAAGCAATTTTGCATTGGGGCCCTAAAATATTTTCAAATCCATTTAGTCCTAACAAATAGTAATAGACGAGACTAATTCAGTAGCAAAATAGCTTAGAGCATGTTTACTTCTATGTTAAAATTGAGATTTCTATAAACAATAAGTTGAGATGGATTGCATTTTGATGTATCAGTAGAAAGTTGCTTGCATTAGCTTTGCGCCAGGTCTAAACAAACCTAGGTGACATGAAGGAAAAACTAAGTGTACCGTGTACCTATAGTATCAGGAACTCACTATTTTTCGTGGTCTCAGGGCAGCATGGCAACGCTGTTGCTGAGAGCACGAGTGAAGCCACACTCGTCCTCGTGCCGCTGCTGCACGTCGTCCTCGTGCCGGTGACGAGGTTAAAAAAACAGAAGAGGCCTTCTTCGTATGCTGCCATCCCTAGACAGGCTGGTTGATGTGGTCAAGCTCGGTGTGTATGATGTGTCAGCGAAGTGCAGCAATGCCTGCTGCGGCGAGGAAGGATGGGGCAGCCAGGATCCATCTTTCGTCACGTATGAGGGAGGTCCAGAGAATTGGAGATGCTAAGCTGCGGCGGTGCCGATCGTGCTTAGTCTTCTTGGCTAGGGTTTAGCGGGATGCACAGGCAATGGTGACCACAAATTGCCGGGGGCATGATAGCGCGCTCTGTACAAGAACTGTCAGAGGACGTGATCGAGCGGGAGTCTTGGTTCTGCGTGTGGACGATCCAGATCGAGCGAGCAGGGTGATGGCATTGGCGCAAGTGGGTTGACCGTGGTGTGGCGACAACGAGGATAACGCTATGTATTTTTTAGTTGTACCGGTGCCACGGATTTTTGTCACGCCTACTGCCAACGACACAATTAACATTTAACATGGTTTTTGTTCATAAATCGCTAATGGGGTTATGGAGTCAAACACTTTGACGCCAAGTTTTTTTAAATTCTAAATTCCTCTAGGTTTTAGTTTAGAAATCCTATTCAAAACTTCAGATAATCCATATCCACTTAATTTTGCCAGCTCCATATCCTATCCCGCATTCGCACACAGCCGGATTCAGATTGTTCGTATCCGTACGCATATTAAAATTCATATCTTCAAAATTCGGATTCAGATAGAAGGCCAGGGTAGCAGAAAATTTTCAGCACCACTTTCACCTCTAAAATTAATTAATTAGTGAACGTCATATTTTAGCCCAGCTACATGCGTGATGGGCTTAGTAGCAGATGGCCCTAGATGGGTACTATCAATGACTAATGCATGCGACGTGTCAGATTTTCGTTTGGAGCGTGGTTTCCTTCCGATTTGATATCTTTTTTTCCAGGTTTCCTTCCGATTTGATATCCTTTTTTTCCGTTTGGAGCGCGAGTATGTACGTGGGATCGATTGGGTGACAGAGCGATTAGGCAGGGTGTCCGACGATAACCTTAGTTATTTTTTAGGTGTACAAGATGTATGTATGGCAAAGCGAGACAAAATTGCCTAAATTTGACAGAATGTATTGCAAAGCGAGACAAAATTGCCTAAATTCAAGAATAGATTACCTGGGGACTATGCCAAAACACACACACACACACTTGTCAAGGGAACCTAACCCAAACGTTGTGATGTTTTGCACTGTGGCATTGCCACCTGATTTATATTTAAAAAAATGTGTTCTTATCCATTGTGTTGCTATATGCTTAGCCATTGCAATAAACAATCTGTGCATTCAGGTGTTAGAAAATCTAAGGCCACATAACAACCAGATGTTGCGCAATATATTGTACTTTCTTTCACGAACAGAGCTACTGACTAGTAATAACTAATTGTTATAAGTGAAAATAATAAAGTGTACTAAACTATGAAAGAATTCAACAAAATTATGTGCAGAAAGAAAGCAAGGAAATGACACACGATTGTTTACTTTGGGGATAGATGAACAAAACTGGAGAAAATTGATGAAAACAGACGACAAATAATACACAATTTTACTTTGGGGATTGATGATGAATAAAATTGGGGCAAATTGAAGAAACAAGAATATATTGCTAAATTAACGACAAACTAACAATATATTTACCCACAGATCATGACTTCCAAACTGGTGAACTAAAATGAGCAGTATAGATATTTTGCAAGAAACCACGACACCATTTTAGCAGCACAGGCTATTATGATTGGTCTATCTTCTAAGTATTACATGCACATGAAGGCATGTTTAAGACCAGAATCAAAGTCACTTGACTGCAGGAATTAGTCCGCCTGACGAGCCATTGGTGGGTCCTTTTCCATGGAAAGCAGATTGCCTCTCTGGTCGACCAATCGGCTTTGGAGGCAAGGGAGAAGCAGGCACTCCACCGTTTGCATCTGAGTCCCCCTTCAGGCACAATTCAGAAATATTGTAAAGGTCTTTGACGTTCAATGGGGGCATTGAGTGCACAGCCACTGGCTTGACAACCTCATGTGGAGCTTGTGCAGCACCTGGTGGCCCATAATAAAAAGGAACATAACCGTAGCAGGGCACTGGAACAAATGCAGGATGGTAGTATGGAGGAGGAATCATCATTGGATAAAGATAGGGGGGCATGGCTCCTGGCATCACCGCCCCTGCCTCTCCAGCACTTGAACTTGAGGAAACTGAGTCCTGTTCCATAGGCTGAGATGTCACCACTGGAGCTGAAACTGGAACTGGGACTTGAACTGGCGGCGGAACTGAAGCAGGCACTTCCACAGGCACAGGAGGTACCACAGTAGCCGGAGAGACCACAGGGGCAGGCAGGGCTGCAACAGGCTGTGGATCATCTAAATGCTGTTGCTCTACCTCTTGTGAAGATGAACGCGAGAGCGGCAGCTGATCAGATGACTGAAAAGAAACACACAACAAATGGACATAAGCATATAAGGGGTCAAGGAATAAATAAATAAATAAATACTTCAAAGATAATAAGGATCTCCAACAAACAGACATAAGTAAATGAGATGCCACGATAATAAGGAGCTTGAAAATCTTACACTTGACAGCGTCACTATATATAACACCCGTATGACAAAGAAGGTAACAGGTATTAAAGAATAAGAATAATTAAATCAACCATAAGCATGCAAATAAGAATAGAACCTATGGAAGCATGTCCAGGTAAGCAGAAGCAACTGCACAACTTATTAATGCAACAGAGGTAAAAGGTATTAAAGCGTAGAGGAATAAGCATAGCTAAGTAAAGCGTGAGCATGCAAAAAGGAAGAGAACCTATGGAAGCATGTCTGGGTAAGCAGAAGCAAATGCAACAGGTACGTCAAGAAAAAGAATAAGCATATCATAGAACCTATGCAAGCATTTATTTAATCACAGCTGCAAAAAAAAAAAAAAAAAAAAAAAAAAACTGCCAACACAACAGCAACCGACAAAACGAAAGAATACGCAAGCTTATGTGACTGCAAGCAACTGCACTTCTTTGCAAGATGCACCTAAAAATACGTTACCAGGATCAGAAAGAGATGCTCACATCATCAATCACCATATCGAATAGGCTTGATCTTCTCTTTCTTCTATGCACATTTGTTTGGCGATTGAAATACTTTTGTGCATGGCTAGCCACTTGAGTAGGTGTCCTTGAAATAACATAATTACGCGATATACCACGCCAATCACCTTTCCCTAGCTTATTCAACCCAAGTAGAAACTTCTTGTGCTCCTCTTCAGTCCATGCCTCACCTGTCACCAAAACAAAAACATGACATTTTAGTTTATGCAAATTGGAAATCCAACCAATCAACCATATGAGAGAGTGGCAATGGCGATGTGTAGATCCTGATGGACCAGTATTTAAGTAGTACTGAGGCTATAGAAATCCAACTGAAACAATCATATGAATCATACATAGGAACGAAGCACTTTAACAGTATTCAGAGGCACATAAAGGGTGTATGCACATGGTGCAAATATGGAACCAAATTAATAGTATAACAGGAATTCAATTTTGTTGTGGCAAGCAACACAAAGTTTGTTCAACCAACCAACCAACCTCAAATTGCAACAACCTGAATGACAACTGCACAAACGGTCAAACACAATGTACAAGCTGTACCCAATTAATAAGTTGCAATACACAAATGCATGAAACACAGGACACACCCAAAGAGACAACTAACCTGAAACAACCAAAACGGACTAAACCAAAAATTGTCAACAGTAGGCGTCACAATCGCATCTTAACAACAAAATTCAATGGCTTGACATTAGCAGTCAGCAGAAACCAGAAAAACAATATATGTTTGAACAACCAAATAAACCTGGCAAAATTTGCTAGGAGACATCGTTAAAGTGTAGCTTTTGCCACAAACCACTAAAAAAGCTTGGCTTTGCTAAAAAACACTATAAATCCTTGCTAATATGCTATAAGACACTCAAGCCATTATTTTATCTGATTTTAATAGGCAGACACTGAAATGGCGAATATGCCCTTGCCCTTTTGCCTTAACCTTTCTCTTCTCCGCAGCTTCATTCGCTCGCAGCCTCGCACGGAAAAAAGGACGAGAGGCCGCGGCGGCGCGGCGCACCCTCTCCACCGCCGGCTGTGCCTGCAGTTTTTGGCAGCGGCGTCGTCCCGCGCGGCGAGCACGTGGCTGGGCGGCGCAAACGATGCGGCTGCGCGGCGAGCAGTCGAGCACGTACGCACGGCCGGACGGTGGGGACGCAGGCTTCGCGGCGAGCACGTGGCCGGGCGTGGCAGCGGCACGGCAAGCACGGGCGCATGCCCATGCGGCAAGGACGGGAGCGGGCCTCGAGGCAAACACATGGCCGGGCGCCGCGGCGGCACGACGGGCATGGGCGCACGCCTGGGCGGCGAGGACAGACTCAACCTTCGCGGTGAGCATGCTGTCGGGCATCGCGAACGGTTTAGTGGTGTGGAGAGACCGTGGCTGGGAGGCAGGATCGGCGTAGCAGCGCGGAGCGGAGAGCATGGACGCACATCCGGGAGGCGAGGACAGACGCGGGCTTCCCGGCGAGTACGTGGCCAGACGTGTCGCGGCGGCACAACGAGCGCATGCGCACGACCAGGCGGCAAGGACGGGAGCGGGCTTCGCGGCAAGCACGTGGCCGGGCGCCGCGATGGCACGACGAGCACGGGCGCACGCCCGGGCGGAGCAAGTGTCACAACTCGCATGTGGACCTGTCACCCTGCTGCTGGTTGCAGCGCCCGCCGAGTATGGCCAGTGGGCAGCGCGGCGAGGTTTTGGCTCCAGGGCACCAGCGAGGCTTGGCTTGGGTCCTACAAAACTAGTGAAGGGCAGGGGTATTTTGTCCAAATTTATGTGTTTTGTGACCTATGTGAGATAAAAATGCTATTATATAAACTATAGTGTCTACCAGCAAATATACATGAAATTGTAATGGTTCTTGGCAAAGACAATTTTTTCTGGTGGTTTGTGGCAAAAGCCATACTTTAACGATGTCTCCTGGCAAATTTTGCCAATAAACCTTAACCTCCTCATTATTCGTTGAAGATCCTAAAAAGATAACAGAGCACCTGACAATATAGGAACAGAGTGACACGACCAAACCTCCCAAATTCTCCCGCTGGTAATATAATCGAATCAGGAAACAAAACCTCAAGTTCTCCCAGCAAGCAACCGAATCAAATCGCAAATAACCATTAATTTCAGCAAATCGTCAACCCACGATTCTTATCGAACCTTCAATTTCAACAAACCGTCAACCTACGATTCTTCTCGCCTCCCAACGAAAATGAGCGACGCAACAATCACGCCGATGAGCATCAAAATCGCATCATTTTTCGCACAACAATGCCTACCTCCCCCACACAAGCACGAAACCACCCAAAAAAACTCACGGCTAAAACAAAAACAAGAGATTGGGGCAAACAGAGGGATCACGATTCACCAAAACCCTGTCCCCCGGCTGCCATCTCACCTCGCTTCTTGTGCGTGCGCTCCCCATCGGAGCCGTACCCTTCCTCCCTGCTGCCGCCGCCGCCGCCCTCCGCGGCGAGGTGCGCGATGTTCCCCATGCTGGCGCACTTCCGGATGGGCTTGTCCCCGATGCGCACGCCGAAGAGCTTGACGGGCCGCGCGGTGCAGGTTCGCGCGTTGTGCCCGTGGTGCCCGCACTGCGAGCACCGCCTAGGCCCGTCGACCGCCGCCGCCGCCCCGCCGCCGGAGCCGGCCGCCGGAGGCACGCCGTCCCGCGTCATGGCGGAGGGGGATTGGCTAGGGTTGGTGGAGGTGAGAGGAATCTCTTTTTTTTCTCTTGTGGATTTTTTTTATCCTCTCCCGGATTTTTTTTTATTTCGGGGCGGGTGGGGGGCGTATTTATTTGGGGAAGGAAAAAGCGTTGTACTAGAGGCGGGGAGGGATACGGCGGGTGGTGCTGAGCTGGCAATTAAAATTATTTCCGTTGAGTGGAAGGAAATCCTTTTTCTAGTGGACAAGTTTCCAAAATTCACTCTTAATCCAAAAAAATTATTTGGCGAGATTGAAAAAAAACTTCAACAACTCTCTATCTCAACTCTAAAAAAAACTCTCAATCTTTCTATACTTGGGGAAAATCATCCTGTCGTGCGGAAATATGGGCGCCCGCATCAATCGGGCAATTTACAGATGGAAGGATGTTGAAAAGACTAAGGAGTAAGACCATATTTCCAATGCAAACGTACATGACCTATAAAAAAATGCAAACTTACATGAAAGAAAAAAAGTATAAAAATGTTTAGAATGATTTGGAAATAGTATAGGATTCCTGATACAAATTGTCATCTATATCGTAGAAGCCAGATTTTCAGCCTGTTCGGCAGGACTGAAAAATAAACCAAAATATTGTTCCGGCTGATTGTCGTGAAAGAAAATAATGTTCTGTCTAAAAACACTGTTCACGTAAATAGTGCTTTCATGAGTGGGCTGACCAGCCAGCTAGCCAACCACCAGACAGCACCCTCTTTGAAAACAGCTGGAGATGCTCTAAATTGTTTGGACTTGGCTAGGATATATGATATGGTACATGATGGATTTTATAATACTAGTTTAATAAAAAAACTAAAATTTGGATTGCTTGGTATTAATTATTTTCCATTATTTTCAATAACCAGTTGTTTTTTAGTTATTCGTAAAGTTTGGTAAGTTATTTTTTCGTCTTTGGCTAGCTAAGATTGGTCAAAGTATAATAACTCGGTTTAGCTTGGTTAATTCGAGAGTACTCAATTTACTAGAAAGTTGAACTGATTTGGTAACAATTGCAATGAGTTTAGACACCCAAGCCAAAAGAAACAAGCCAAGCCAATTCATGAACTGCATGCTCTTAGACTAGTCTTAGTTGTGTTCCTTCAGGCAAGTGCATTGGGGTTGTCTCACAAGTGATTTTATATGTAGTGCCGTGAAATATCTGAGTCTACATAAGACAGGAGCAATGGTGGCACCTAGTAGTGTTGGACCTAGGTCACGCAAACTTAGAGGGCTTGGTATTAATTATTTTCCGTTATTTTCAATAACCAGTTGTTTTTGGTTATTCGTAAAGTTTGGTAAGTTATTTTTTCGTCTTTGGCTAGCTAAGATTGGTCAAAGTATAATAACTCGTTTTAGCTTGGTTAATTCGAGAGTACTCAATTTACTGGAAAGTTGAACTAGATTTGGTAACAATTGCAATGAGTTTAGGCACCCAAGCCAAAAGAAACAAGCCAAGCCAATTCATGAGCTGCATGCTCTTAGACTAGTCTTAGTTGTGTTCCTTAAGGCAAGTGCATTGGGGTTGTCTCACAAGTGATTTTATATGTAGTGCCACGAAATATCTGAGTCTACTTAGGACAGGAGCAATGGTGGCACCTCATAGTGTTAGGTCTTGTTTAGTTGGGTGAAGTTTAGAAATTTGGCTACTGTAGCATTTTTTTTATTTGGCAATTAGTGTTCAATGATAGACTAATTAGGCTCAAAACGTTCGCTCTCGTAATTTTCAACCAAACTGTGCAATTAGTTTTTTTTCCGTCTACATTTAATGCTCCATGCACGTATCGCAAGATTCGATGTGATAGCTACTGTAGCATTTTTGGAAAAAAAAAATTGAAACTAAACACGACCTTAGACCTAGGTCACGCAGACTTACATTAATGCTGGCCAATACTCCAACTTACTTTTGCGATCCCACCATTCCTAGCTCCCAGAAACATCGATTTGCGCCTTCTCTATTTGTCTTTCGTTCCCAACAAAGCGCGTGGTCGAGCCTCACCTTCTGCCCGCAAAGTGTGCTTGGCAATGGCTGGATTAGCCGCTTGGTGCGAACACGTCAGCTACACGTGGCTCCCAACTACGACGTAGCATTTGGTGTCACATTTAATTTGTCTTCGACATCCATGTTGCATGTCATAAAAAAAACTTAGCATGGCTCCGTATAAGATGACCTGTGATGACAACTATACATGTATTCTTTTTTTTTCTACTAACTTTTTTTTCGGTTGATATTTTGCTTAGAAATTTTTATACCCACCCATCTTTCCTTGGTTTTACGTACAAAAGAAAATTTGTCATCAATTTTCTCTACAAAATCATCATCGAGAATTATTATATTATAGTAGGGTGAAAAGACCCCTCCGCTGGTGGTGCTGGATACGATTTGTTTAGATTCCGATTGTGTCAATCAAATAATAAAAAAAGCCGGCACTTGTAAACTTTTAGCAGATTCGCCTTTGACGTCGGATCTGGACCAGTAAAAAAATTGGGATAGACTATGATCTGACCGTAAAAATAACTGATGCTGAGGTTAATGTTGATGCTGATTTGTTGTGAGAGAAAAATACTGTTATTTTGCTGAAACGGTACGGCTGATAAGTTTAAGCGAAGGGCCTAAATGTTTTCTTTTTATAATAATAGGTGCATGATTGGGTTAGTTGGGGCCATAACAGATGACACTGAGTGAGGAGTGGGAGAATGAGATCCTCTACAGTTGGCCACATGACTTCTCTCTACGGTTCCTGAATATCTGGGCGTTCATTCATATCTAACGGTGGCTAGAGCATAAGTGCTGCCTCCTCTCAGCTAGCTGGGCTTCGGCCCAAACAACAGAGCCGCGTTCACTCAAAAAAAATGTACAACAGAGCAGCTGTATCTTGGTTCTAGCATGATTACTGGATACTTTGGCGCCAGTACTGCGTTTTTGGCGCGAGAAAAGAAAGGGCGGACGCCGAGATCGGACTGCTGCTGCTGTGGTGCTCTCGATCAGTAAGCAGGTGAACTTCTGCACTCACGTCATACCCTTCAGCTGCCACAAACCTCACACTTGATGGCATCCTAAAAGAAAATTTCAGAGTTACATGGTTTTGAAATTAAGACGGCTGATGATGCTAGAATTGGACCCAAAGCTGCTCATGAGTTGGCTTGCATCCAAGTTGGTGGCTCAGTTAATCTCAGTTACACTCTTCAAGACAATAATAACTATTTATGGGGCAAGTGGCAACGGGAGATGGCATATGGTCAAGCAGGAAGCATGCTTATGTATTTTTAGGAAAAAAATTGCCGAGAACCCATCATTTCAATATGCACTACAGATGGATCGGGAAGAACAGATTGCAAACATATTTTGGGTTGATGCTAAAATGCTCACTGACTATGCATATTTTGGTGATGTTGTTAGCTTTGATACTATCTTTGGTACAAACAAGGAGAGTAGGCCTTTTGGTGTATTTGTTGGGTTCAACCATTTTAGAGAAACAGTAGTTTTTGGTGCTGTTCTCATGTATGACAAGACATTTGAATCCTTCAAGTGGCTCTTTGAGACCTTCCTGAGAGCCCATAATGGCAAGCAACCTAAAACAATATATATCGATCAAGATTATGCAATGGGAAAAGCAGTTAAGGAAGTTTTTTTTAGAAGCATGGCATGGTCTGTGCACTTTTCACATTATGCAGAATGCTGTCAAGCATCTAGCTGAACCAGATGATGAGGAATCAGGTACATCTCCCAAACAGGAAGTAGAAAACAGCAATAAAGAACCAAGTATTCTCTCTGATTTTAGTGCGTGTATGTATGAGTATGAAGATGAAGCAACATTTGAAGATGCATTTAACATCATGAGGTCAAAGGCGAAAAAGCAAACTTGGTTGGATAATATATACAAGGTAAGAGAAAAATGAGCCAAATGTTACATGAAGGATGTGTTCACATTAGGGATGAGAAGTACACAACTCAGTGAGAGTCTGAATAGTGACCTGAAGCGACATTTCAAATCTGATTTTGATATAATCCGATTTCTTAACCATTTTGAAAGGGTTGTGGAATATAAAAGAAAGAAAGAACTGCAATCTAAATTTAAATCAAGAAAAAAATTACCTAGAATCAAAATGAGGACACCTATGTTAATCCAAGCTAGCAAGCTGTACACACCACATATTTTTGAAGCTTTTCAAGGTGAGTATGAGAGGTCAATGGTAGCATGCACCACAGCATTAGAATGCGAAAATGAATATCTTGTAGCAATTGGGAGTCTTGATGAAAATTTTACCTTTGAGAAAGAGTACAAAGTTAATGGTGATCCTTTAAAGCAAACCAGTACATGCAGTTGTGGGTAATTCAATAGAATCGGAATACTGTGCGGCCATGCTCTAAAAGTCCTTGATTTGATGAATATCAAAACACTTCCTACACAATATGTACTGAAGAGATGGATACAGAAAGCACGCAGTGGAACAGTACAAGACAATCAAGGCCGAAACATAATAACCAGTTGTTTTCCGTTATTAATTATTTTCCGTACAAGACAATCACGCAGACTTAGAGGGCTTGGTATTAATTATTTTCCGTTATTTTCAATAACCAGTTGTTTTTAGTTATTCGTAAAGTTTGGTAAGTTATTTTTTTGTCTTTGGCTAGCTAAAATTGGTCAAAGTATAATAACTTGTTTTAGCTTGTTTAATTTGAGGGTACTCAATTTACTGGAAAGTTGAACTAGATTTGGTAACAATTGCAATGAGTTTAGGCACCCAAGCCAAAAGAAACAAGCCAAGCCAATTCATGAGCTGCATGCTCTTAGACTAGTCTTAGTTGTGTTCCTTAAGACAAGTGCATTGGGTTGTCTCACAAGTGATTTTTTATGTAATGCCACGAAATATCTTAGTCTACTTAAGACAAGACAGGAACAATGGTGGCATCTAGTAGTGTTAGACCTACGTCACGCAGACTTAGAGGGCTTGGGTGGGCCTGTTTGCTTGAACTTATCAGCCAGCTTATAAGCTAAAATCTACAGTATTTTTCTCTCATAATAAAATAGCTTCAACCGATTTATTAGCCGACTTTAATACCAACCGAACATGCCAACGCTGGTCAATACTCCAACTTACATTTGCGATCCCACCATTCCTAGCTCCCAGAAACATCGATTTTCGCCTTCCCTATTTGTCTTTCGTTCCCAACAAAGCGCGTGGTCGAGCCTCACCTTTTGCCCGCAAAGCGTGCTTGGCAATGGCTGGATTAGCCGCTTGGTGCGAACACGTCAGCTACATGTGGCTCCCAACTACGACGTAGCATTTGGTGTGACATTTAAGCCTCCTTTGGCATGGCTCATCCAAAAAACTTAGGTGAAGCTCCATATAAGATGACCCAGAAAAACTATGGTTTTATTCTTTTTTCGGCTTCTAGTTCATTTTTTGCTTAACCCGATACCCACAAAACGGCTTTTACGCCAAAGAAAATTTGCCATCGATTTGCGCAAAATAGATGAAGCCGAAGCCGGCATAAGCCGTGCCAATGAGGCCCTTAATTTGTCTTCGACATCCATGATCCATGTCATCAAAAAAAAAACTTAGCATGGCTCCGTATAAGATGACCTGTGATGACAACTATACATGTATTCTTTTTTTCTACTCACTTTTTTTGGTTGATATTTTGCTTAGAAATTTTTATACCCACCCATCTTTCCTTGGTTTTACGTACAAAGAAAATTTGTCATCAATTTTCTCTACAAAATAATCGTCGAGAATTATTATATTATAGTAGGGTGAAAAGACCCCTCCGCTGGTGGTGCTGGATACGATTTGTTTAGATTCTGACTGTGTCAATCAAATAATAAAAAAAGCCGGCACTTGTAAACTTTTATCAGATTCGCCTTTGACGTCGGATCTGGACCAGTAAAAAAAGTTGGGATAGACTAGGGTCGTATTCGGGTGATTTGAAAAATGACTGATGCTGATGCTAATACTGATTTAGTGTGAGAGAAAAATATTATTATTTCGCTGAAACCATATAGCTCATAAGTTTAAGCGAAGGATCTAAATGTTTTTTTATAATAATAGGTGCATGATTGGGTTAGTTGGGGCCATGACACATGACACTAAAGCCCCTTTGTCATGGCTCATCCAAAACGGCTTCATCGGTGAAGCCAAAGCCGGTAGCCAGAAAAACTGGCTTTTTCTGGCTTCTAGTTCATTTTAATTCTGACTTACGAAACAGCTTCACGCTACAGTGCCTCGATTTACGTAAAATAGATGAAGTCGAAGCCGATATAAGCCGAGACCTTAAGTGAGTGGGTGGTGGCTCGTCGTCGTCCGTCCACGAGGGTAGAAACAAAGCAAAACCAACGACGGGCCAAACGAGACCACCGTTGATGTTTGGTTTGGTGACAGAGACGTACGGTGGTCTCGCCCGGCGACGTGGATGGATGGATGCATTGCTCAATCTCCAGGGATGGATGGATAAATAACGTGATCCGCATCGTCTCATCTCTCATCTTCTCTATTCTGTATTTGTATTGTACTACTCTTCTTGTATGGTTGTGTTTGGGATGAGATGGCACCACGAATCAACAGCATGATTATTTATGCTTATTACTAATCATTAATTATTCAGAATGTGTGCCGTGTGCGTCCGTGCGTGCGTCACGAGGAGGCAGCGTGTCCCGTTCGCCTATGCTAAAATTAGGTTATATTGATATTTAGGTTGAAATGTTGTAAGATAAAAATACTATTCATAATTGAAAAGCAGCTCAAGCTGAACAGGCTGAGTCGCTTTTCCATGTCAGCGTCAGTGTCATGCATCGTCCGCCGTCCGGGCCGGAGCTGCACCTGCCGTGCACGAGTGAGTGGCGCACGAGTCTCGTACTGCCACTGGCACAGCAGTCATGGTCATGGATACGGATACGGTACGGGTGGACGGGAGTGGAAAACGAAAACATCCGTTCCATGGCAGATTTGCAGTGGTTCTGGGTAACTCGAGGCGCACGTGCGCGGTGCGCTCACAGCCAGGAACTACAGCCGTGCACGTGCGTGTAATATCGTCGGGCAAAAAAACAAGGAAAAAAGGAAAAAGGAGAGGGACGAGCGATGGGCTCGCCAACGGAGGAACTTCATCAGGCCCAGTAGATACACGAAGGTGAGATCACCGGGCCTTCTGTTCTCTGCCTCCGTCCGGCCCAGACAAGGTGCCGCAATGGCCAATGGGCCAATGGTCTCCACCGCCAGCCCACCCCACACCGCCACAACCGGTACACACACAGGAGGCTGATCTGATCAATCAGGCCCAACTCCAAGAGCCGCGTGGCGTGGGCAACCTGCGGTGGCGTGCGGTTCGTGTCTTCTTCTTCCTCGTCCTTTCCCGTTGCTTCGTCCGGAAGCAGAAGCCGGCCATTCCGGACTCCGGTGCCGGTGCGGCGGGCCTGCCCTGCCGACACCCACACCTCACACCTCGCCTCGTCTCCGGCCGCCTTTCCACGCATTTCTCATTACCCTGCCAAAGTAGCTTCCGGACGCTTCTCGTGACACGTGGCCTGGTTTTGTCGATTGCTTCCCAGATTCCGTAGCACCGGTAGCTGCGTGCGAAACCAGGGGGGACTTGGGTCCGTCTCGGACTCTCCGTCGGGTCGCTTTCGTTCCCCCTTCTTCCGGCCTTGGCTGGCCGGGCCCCATCAAAATCCACGCAGGCTCGCTCGCTCGACGCCGACGCGACGCTTCCATCCGTCCGTCCGTCCGTCGTCCCACGTTCCCGCTTTCCCAATTTTCCACGACACGCCACGGGCACGGGTTCCCTGCTTCCCTTTCCCCGCGACCCCACCGAGGCACCGACACCGCGGCGGGCGGCGCGCGGCCATGGGACGGCGGCGACGGCGGCGGCGAAGACCGCTCGGCGGCGGTGCGCGCCGAGGAGTCCGTCTCCGGCGGCGTCGACGTCGACGTCTGGAGCGATGCCGTCTCCTCCCACGCGCCGGACCACCTCCTCGTCATGGTCCACGGCATTCTCGGCAGGTGCGCGCGCGCCCGCCCCTCCCCTCCCCACTCCTCCCCCGCCACCTCTGGCTCTCCACTCCAGGGTTCTTAGCTGATTCCAGTTTCCAAGCCGGTCATTGGATTGGATTCTCTCCCGGTTCGGAGTAGATCGTGACGGATTCGTGCGCAATGTGGAGTGGCGGTCGAGGGCCTCCCCGTCGCGGTTCCCCCCGCTGCTCGGCTTGCCACACGCCCGCACCCTCACATGTTCTGCAAAATGAGGGACTTGAGGCCGTGTTAGCTAGAGCTCAATGTAGGGGATCTGGTCGGGCAGCTCTTCATCGTACTTCGTACCCGGGCATTGCTTTTGTATTTTTGGCGTGCTTGTGCTTGTTGCTGAAATCTATCAGACCGTAGTACATTTCAGTAAAATGTGTTCTTTTCACTGCATTTGAGAGCAACACCATCGACTGCCTTGTTGTACACCACGTGTTCTGTCTAGCGAACCCATTATTGAGAGCAAAATGGGGGACTCTTGTCGTCTGTTGAGGCCGTGCTTGCTTAGGCCTGGATGCGGGGATCTGGTCGGCCAGCTCATGGTTGTACTTCGTACCTGGGCATTGCTTTTGTATTTTTTGTGTGCTTGGGCTTGTTGGTGAATTCTATCGGATGGTACATTTCAGTGGAATCTGTTCTAGAGACTGCATAATTTGAGAGCAACATGATCATTGTGTCGAGGTCGACCAGTGCCTTGTTGTACTCACATCTTCTGTCTATGGAATCGATTAGCGACTCTTATAGTCCTGTCTCCTGCAGACAACCAACGAACAATTTGATGCAAAAAGCCAGTAAGTTTAAACTAGACTAGGCATTGGGTCAAGGCTCTGCAAAAGGGGCCAAATGTAATCCTTCATCCCAGATTCATACTGGTTCTGGTTTCATAGGAAGAAGGCCACTGCTATGATGTAAGACTACAACAACAACAACAAAGCCTTTAAGTCCCAAACAAGTTGGGGTAGGCTAGAGTTGAAACCCATCAGAAGCAATCAAGGTTCAAGCACGTGAATAGCTGTCTTCCAAGCACTCCTATCTAAGGCTAAGTCTTTGGGTATATTCCATCCTTTCAAGTCTCCTTTTATTGCCTCTACCCAAGTCAACTTCGGTCTTCCTCTGCATCTCTTCACGTTACTATCCTGGCTTAGGATGCCACTACGCACCGGTGCCTCTGGGGGTCTCCGTTGCACATGTCCAAACCATCTCAACCGGTGTTGGACAAGCTTTTCTTCAATTGGCGCTACCCCTAATCTATCACGTATATCATCGTTCCGAACTATGATGTAAGACTATGCTTCAAAAAAATGAATAAAAGACTAATTTCAATTTCCAACTGCTCTAAATTTCTAAGGTTAATCATGCCGTACTCAAAATTTTACCATGAAGTATGTAGTCAAGGACAAAAATTCCGCTGCAAGCAGCAAAGTAGGGAATTATGGATTGCAATTGGGTACAACCAATCATATGCAAGGCTGCAACCTATTTCAGTGATGTTATCTGCCTGTCCGCTGTAGCTGACAGACAGATGTTTTCATTTACAAATATATGGTTTTTACATGCAGTGGACATGTTTCTAGTTGCATCTCTCTGAACTTATGACCTGTCCCCCTTGTATTTTGTATTTTAATCACTTTGCTCTTTTTTCTTTGGACAGTACTGCTGATTGGCAATACACAGCTAACGAATTTGTAAAGCAACTCCCTGACGATGTCATTGTGCACTGTAAGTTGTGCCACTTTGTACTATCCATTACCGAATACCGAGTTTAATTTCTTTTACATTTTTCTTTGCTTCATTTTCTTAATTCTATGAATATGCTCTTTGTTTGCTTTCTTTGGAAACAGATTTTACTGTGAAAATAGCAAATAAAATAATGTTGTGTTGTGAAGATGAAGAAATAGTTTCTCGCTTTCCTACCTTACTAAAACATATTGCCGATTTGGCATTAGAGTAACAAAACAGTGACGAGTATAACTTTGAGCACGAGTGTTGATTCTCAAGTTAATATAATCGATCGACCAATGAAATTGAATTTTCTTTCTTGGCCGACAGCACTGTCACAATTATACATTGCAGTTGTTTTTGCTTCATTCCATTCTGACCTGTGGGAGCATGGGCAGTGTTTTTTGAGTAGCACCCAGAATGGTGTGATGTTATGTTAGTTGGGTCAGATATGCATGCACCATCCTTGCAACTGGATGCAGTCTTGGTTTGGAGCCCTTTTTAGCCCCTTCATAAAGCAAATACATTTATTGAGAAAAGGGGTATATGATTGGAAATGTAGTTGAGTGTTACTGAATTTTACTACTGTGAGCTTCTTCTTTTTTAATGTTTCATCTCATTATACTAACTAGTATTGTGTTCTACATGTTCTCCCTCTACTCATTGATGCTCGCAATTCTGAATAGTTCATCTGCAAACTTTGAGTTCCGCTATATAATTACCATACCATAATGCAAGTTTCTCCCTTCTTGAATTTGTGTAATTTGAAGTGGTTAGCCTGTTTATCTAGCTTGTAGTATAGACTTATTTGTCCCATTTTACAGGTAGTGAAAAAAATACATCAATGTTAACTTTAGATGGAGTTGATGTCATGGGGGAACGCTTAGCAAATGAGGTAAATATTGCAGGCAGCTAATTTAGGAGCTATCTGCTGCTCCATAGTAATTTGTAATAAAATTTTATTGTTTATCAAACTGTTCTCTGGCACGGTTCCTATTGTCTGAACAACAGTCTAGATGGTAACTTGCCTTCTCTCTTACTCAGGTGCTTGATGTAATTAGTCGAAGGCCAGAACTCACCAAAATTTCTTTCCTTGCACATTCCGTGGGAGGATTAGCAGCAAGATATGCAATTGCAAAACTTTACAGACATCCAGACAGCGTGTCTGATGGAAACACTAAAGGAACCATCTGCGGTTTGGAAGCAATAAACTTTATTACTGTAGCAACGCCTCACCTTGGTTCACAAGGGAACAAGCAGGTTCAACTTTTGACTGCCTCTTTTCAGTGATCTGCATGTCTCTAGATAATTTGTTTGTTCACCATAAAGATGATACACAAAAAAATATGATATTGTATCCATCTATTGAAACCACTGTAAAACCATTTGCTCATGTCCTCTATAATATCTTTTGAAAGAACTGAAGAACAATTTGCTCATGAGTCATGTCCTTAATGTTTCTTATTTTCTGTAAAGAAAAGTCGGATGTTATCCATCTAGAGTTTGACTAGATGGCAGAATATATGTAGCAATACTTGGTGCTAGTTTCGTTTTCACTGATTTCAAAGTATTTGAAGCACATGAAAGGGTCATGCAGAGGTGCTAAAACACCTCCAAACCTTTTGAGGAAGAGAAAAGCAACACCGATGCCATTTACTGAAAAACTCACAAATTCGTTGCCAGACTTCTTGACTCTTACCCTTACAAGTTGCAACCACTAGAAACTAAAAGATTTCAAAATGTCACTCCCTTTTTTCCCTGCCTAACTTGCTTGGAGTAATCTTGCCCAATTATGTACCTGGCGATCCAATCAAAGTTGATCCTGGGCACCATGAAACGAGGTCTGAATTAGCTGATTATTATTTGGGTGCTTGGATGTTGTGAAGATATCACAATGACTGTATGTTCAATGACGCCTCCCATAGCATGATGCAGGTCCTTAGAAAAAAATAGAAGAAGGTAACCTGTGGTGTTTAGCAGGGGCTAGGGGATTAGCACAGTTGGATGTGGCTGTCTCTTGAGGCTGCATAGTGGTGTGATAGAGGTCGTTATCTTCATGTTTCTGGTGCAAATGTAATGATTTGTGTTGTGGGTTTGTTGTATTTATTTATTTTATTCTTCTTAGTGCAACGATGCTCAGCTCTCCTGTGCATTTATTTAAGGAAAAAAAAGCCTTCTGCTTCTGATCTAGTTTATATGCCATATTCAATGAGCCATGGGTATAAGTCACTTGCACTATTTATTTGATGTTTCTTCAATTACAAACTAGGTTCCACTCCTGTTTGGCTCTGTTGCAATGGAAAAGGTTGCTTGCCGCGTCGTTCATTGGATATTTAGGCGAACTGGTAGACATCTCTTTCTAACTGACGATGATGAAGGGCAGCCTCCACTGCTGCAGCGGATGGTTGAAGATCATGACGATCTCTACTTTATGTGAGTCTTATCTTGCCCTTGGCTTATTTTGCATTCATGTTCTGTTTCAATTTGCCCTGTATTTTTTTATTTTCCTTTTCTGTTTTTGTTCGTGGCTGATGTTGGGTTTCAACTCCAGCCTTCCCCAAGTTTCTTGACTAAAAGACACTGTTGTTTTTGTTGTTGTTCTATTTTTCTACTGCTAGTAATACATTGTTTTGTTTCTGCCATACTATATTAATGATCTGCACCTTTTGTAGATCTGCTTTGCGAGCATTCAAGCGAAGAGTGGTGTACGCAAATGCTGACTGTGATCGTATCCTTATTATTAGCGCTATTGGCAATTTTCTTTGTGGTGTTCATATTGTTTGTTTTATTATTGTTATTGTATACTTTTGGCTATGCACTTCTTTAATGCACAAATCAGATATTGTTGGCTGGAGAACATCATCTATTAGAAGAAACACTGAGCTTCCTGAGGTATTTTTTATCGACTTCCTAATTCTCTGAACTATCTAGGAAGGACTATGTGATTTTTTTGTAGCACCATTCTCATATATGAAGCCTCTTTTTGCTTCTTTTGATCTGCAGTTGCCAGTATCGTCATCTGAGAAGTACCCCCACATTGTACATGAGGAGTTTTCAGAAGAAATCGATGATGATAAGTGCCAAGATTGCATGACAGAATGTGATATGGACGTTCTGGAAGGTAAGTTTCTAGAGTAGCATGCAGAATACTTCTTTTTTTGCTATATATCAAGAAGCTTTATTGTTTTTCTCCTTTCGTTTTGCCTGTTACAAGTAAATGATGCTTCAGTGCTATGTGGAAAAGGTGATCCTTTTCCTTAAGTCTTTTTTTTAAAAAAAAAACTGCTATCCTTATTATAAATTTTCCTTTTCAAAAAAAAATGTTGTCTTTTAAATGATCCTTTTCAAAGACACTGTTTTTTTGTGCTAGCTTGTCATTTTGGTCTTGCCACTGAAGCATACCATTTATCAGTGTTTCTACTGAGACAATGATGTGGCACCTAAAGGCCAAAACTGTTGTTATGGTTTTGCTAGTTTATTATCCCCATACCGTGTGAGTGATCCTGGCCTGAACACAGTATGAACTGTGATGTTTGACATGGTGACTAGTGTGCGTCATTTGGAAATCCCTTAATTCGTGAGCGGCTGCACATCTTAGCGACATGGGTAGGCTGCTCATACGAAATTCCTAGGGTAGTTGGTCTCATTTTGATGTTCCAGACTGAAGGAGCACCTAACATGATTGGATTTGGACGACTAGGGTTAAGTCTACTTGACATAGGTGTGAAAGAATTGACATATTATACATGGTGCTGACGATAAGGCTTGACATAGATGATTTTGTATATCTCGTAGTCGTGGCACGCGGAATTGAAGTCTCAAATCAGTTAGCTCTTGGAAGATGTCCTTCTTAATCCTGTTAGTTGAGATTTGTTGTTTAAGTCCTCTGTTACCCATAAGAAAACATAGCGGTGACTTCTATAATTCCATGATTCACATAGGCAAGTAACAAGATTGGTCATAGCTTAGAGCAACGCGTGTTTTCCCATGACATCATGCCTTTTTTTATTTATTATCATGTGTTATTGACTTCCCAATAGTTGACTGGATGACTGCAATCATGGTGTTGGTGGTTCATTGCAAATGCCATCTTGGTCCTATATTTCTCACCATGTCACTGCTTACCAAAATTATTGGCTAGACTGTAACAGCATTAGACCTGGGAAAAAACTACCTGAAGACAAAGACATTTTTTGTGTCCTTTGTATGTTGTGATGGATGTGATCGAGTTATTGATCCATATTTTGTTATCTGGTATTTCATTAAGATCGATACTTTTGATGTGCTTATATGTTTGTTGTAGTTGTAACCAGTAAGCTAGATGAGACACCATTTCATTGACACGAAAATGGTTATGGAACAAGAACATGTAATAGAAGTAAAAAATTTACAGCAAGATGAACCGACAGATTATACTGTGTGCACTACATACAAAGCATGTGTTGCTAGATGGTTATTTATTGTTATTACAAAACTTAGGGAGATTTGCATGGTGGAGCTGATGATATCCTAGGAAACTCCAGTTGAATTGTCTCGAAAATCTGCTGGCTGTTTGGAAACGTTGACATAGGTGTGAAAGAATTGACATATTATACATGGCGTTGATGATAAGGCTTGACATAGATGATTTTGTATATCTCGAGTCGTGCCACGCGGAATCAAAGTCTCAAATCAGTTAGCTCTTGGAAGATGTCCTTAATCCTGTTAGTTGAAATTTGTTGTTTAAGTCCTCTGTGTTACCTTCAAGAAAACATAGTGATGACTATGGACTTCTATAATTCCATGATTCACATAAGCAAGTAACAGGAATCGCCATAGCTTAGAGCAACGCATGTTTTCCCACAACATCGTGGCTTTTTTTATTTATTATGATGTGTTTATTGACTTCTGAATGTAAGGTTAGGACCCTGAATGTTGGTCATAACTAATTAGCAAGCAGTTGTGTGGTTTCAAAATGAGTAGGTTCATGACCCAAATTCAACGTTGACTGGATGACTGCAGTCATGGTGTTGGTGGTTCATTGCAAATGCCATCTTCTTGGTCCTATATTTCTCACCATGTCACTGCTTACCAAAATTAGTGGCTAGACTATAACAAAAAAACTACCTGAAGACTAATGATTTTTTTTGTGATGGGTTATCGACTCATATTTTGTTATCTAGAATTTCATCAAGACACTTTTGATGTGCATGTTTGTTGTATTGTAGTTGTAACCAGTAAGGTAGATGAGACCATTTCTTTGACATTGAAAATGATTATGGAACAAGAACATGTTATACAAGTAATAAGTTTACAGCAAGATGAAGATGAAGTAACAGATTAGTAGAGTGTATGCACTACATACGAAGCATGTGTAGATAGATGGTAGTTTATTGTTATTACAAAGCTTAATGAGATTTGTGGTGGAGCTGATGATATCTTAGAAAACCCCAGTCGACTTGTCCAAAAAAATCCACAAAGCCATTTTCTGGACGCGTTTGGAGACGTTTTTCCTTGTACTAGTGTCATGAGTCATGACTCTTACTAATATATCTCGTGATTGTGTCATCCTGTAGAGAAAATGGTGACTGGGCTCCGAAGGGTGCCGTGGGAGAAGGTGGACGTGAGCTTCCACAGCAGCATGACGAGCTTCGCTGCACACAGCATTATTCAGGTCTGTAGTCCGCTGCTCTCCTTTCAACATCCCCCATTATGTGGTTACCATACATGTGACGCGAGGCTAACGGTTGTTGAAGCTTGTGTTGGTGTACGGCAGGTGAAGTACGCGTTCATGAACGAGGGAGCGGATGTGATACAGCACATAATAGACCACTTCCAGCTCTGCTAGATAGAGAATTCCGCGCACAGGGTGCAGTTGTTTCCCCCGGGAGGGTGGTAAAAAATGGAACCGCATGAGGAGCACGGATGGAGCTGCAGCAGGGCTGCTAGCTTCCTTGTTGGGTGGGGGGGACTGACTGTGTGCGTTGCGTAACAGTGTAAGCTGAAGCTGTAAATAGGAGCAGTGCCATGAGAGGAACGAAGACACAGAAAGGGAGCAGGAGTGCTGTACATGTATGTACGCTATCTATGTGTTTGTTTGTTATAAGAATGATGAGAAGATGAAAATCGTACGTCGATCCATTCATGCCTTCTTCTTCCCAGACTGTTTTTGTGTGCGTGTGTTTTTATGTGTCACAAGGAAAATGGGTATCGTACGTACGTATACGTACATACTAAAAATACATATGGAAAAGAGTGGCCGAAAGAGGGAAGAATGGCCTTGGTTGGTCAGAGGTGACACGTGGCTGCCTGGTCAGGTTAATGCCTGCCCTGGAGGGCTGTTTCATTTCATTGTTTGGTTCAGAAAAAGAAAAAGGCACCGACCGTAGTATGAACTGTGGCTTTGAGTGCTCTGAAACGGCTGATAATACTAGTACTACTAGCAATGAAATGAAAAAGGCTATACAGGAAGGTAGCTGAGACGCACGCATTACCGCCGACATGCCGGCACCAGGGGCGAGAATCCCATTCCCAAGTGTGGTGCGGCCGTGTGGGAGTCGTGGGCTCGTGGCCCAAGTTGGAGGTGTACGACTACGTGCGCGGAGGGAGCCGTGGCCGCCAGCAGCTTTCGTGGAAAAGGACACAGGACCACGCACGGAGGCACGGGCGCACGCGGACGACGGGACGAGTTGGCTTGCCGGCGCTAGGTGTGTGCAGTGTGCGTGTGGGGTGTGGCCGTGGGGTTGGGCCGGGGTGTGTACGTGGGCCACGCGGCCACCTTGATCGGCTGCCGGTGCCGGTCAAGTCCAGGCCCGGAGACATACACGGCCCCCTTCAATTCATCCTTGGACTGAATACACACAGACAACTTTACAATAATAATATAATATCTATATCTCTCTCTGCCTTTTCCGGCCTCCGCTCCAATGTGTTTCCTCGTCAATCAAATTGGAGTAGGTAGATGTCCAAGTCTTCTGTATCCATATATGAAATAGAACATCGTTGTCCAGGCATAATACCTGATCCTGAGATGAATTAGTGTGCATGACCAATCACTGAATAAATATTTTAACTGCCAGTCGTTGCCCGGATAAGCGCACAACAAATTGTGCACGGATACGGTTCCTAGTAAGTAAATATAAATTGAATAAATCTTCAAACTGCAAGTTGCCCAGATAATCGCATAAGTCCACCGGTACGGTTGCTAGTAAGTAGATAAATTGAATAAATCTTTAAATTGCAGGTTGTCCACATAACCGCATAACAAAGTGTATGCTGGTAAGGAAGTAGGGAAGAGTAAAACCCCTGCCAGATGAAATTAGACAGGTGAAAAGTCGCCGATGGTGCCGTGACTTGGTCGCAGCACGCACCGATACGTATCCTTCGTCCGTCGCCAAATAACGATCGCTGCTGGCGTGCGTGGCATAAATTTGACTTGTTTTATAAAAAATACGTGTAATATTTATATCTCTAAATAAATTTATTAAAAAGCTAGATTCAAATATCTTTCTAATAATATTAATAATGTACCATAAATATTAATATTTTTAAATATATATTTAGTCAAAGTTGTTTCTCGGCGAAATCGAAATAAACATAGGGAAGAGGGAGTACATATGGGTCTTGTTTAGTTCCTCGTACTAAAGTTTAGTCCCTATTATATCGGATGTTTGATACATGCATGGAGTATTAAATATAGATTAAAAAAATAACTAATCACACGGATTGTGACTACTTTGCGAGACAAATTTTTTAAGCCTAATTAGTCCATGATTTGACAATGTGGTGCTACAGTAAATATGTGCTAATGATAAATTAATTAGGCTTAATAAATTTGTCTCGCAGATTACTGAGGACTTATGTAATTTATTTTAGGATTTAAACACCACCCGCTGCCAGCACGGATGCGACTGAAGTCAGGTTACGTGAACTGTGGCAGGCGCCGCGTTTAGTTCCCAAAAACTTTTAAAAAAAATGTTACAGTAGCCATTATATCGAATCTTACTATACGTGCATGGAGCATTAAATGTAGACGAAAAAAACTAATTGCACAGTTTGGTTGGAAATTACGAGATAAACATTTTGAGCCTAATTAGTTTATAATTGAACACTAATTACCAAATAAAAATAAAAGTGCTACCGTAGCCAAATTTCGTAAAATTTCACGAACTAAACACAGCCTGATAATCTGCCGGCTGGTGAATCCATCGGTGGGGCGAGACCGCGAGAACAAAACCCCACTGCCATGCAGCCTGTCCGAGATACAGACAGACAGACAGGGACGCTGATTCTTCCATTGTTGCCATCTGCTGCTACGGAGGAGTTTAATACTACTGGATGGACCGATTCCAACGCCGAATCGTGGCCTCAAGTTTTCCTTTTTCCGGGTGGGGGACTGAGGGTGCACTTGCCCTTGCCCTTGCCCTTGCACGGGGGAAGAGGGAGGATGATGAGGCCGGGCCCTGGGAAGAATCATCCCCCCTGCAGACATTGGTGGGGAGCGCTAGCAAGCTCCCGGTCGCCAAGGCAACCCCACCGCATTGGCTCTGCCTCTGCCACCTTAAGAGGAAACACATGACGTCTAGTAATTGAATTGATACAGAGTCATGAAGAACGAGAGCAAAAACAAAAACAAAAACATAATCTACTTTTTAATCTCCCGTTGTACAGAACCATCTCTATGGAACTCCATGGTACTTCCATGAGGACGGTATATAATTGTCATTTTTCTGAGTTGACAATAAAAAATCAAAAAAGAAATTTAAAAAGTACACGCTCCCGCCACCATCCCCGTCCGCATTATATACTCGATTCTGGTTTTCAGCACCTGCTTGTGGTTTGAAAATACCATAGCGGCAAACCTTTTCTATAGTAGTGGATGTTGCAGAAAAACAAATCTCCCACATAGATATAGAAGTTGTTACATCCAGAATTAAAACCCCAAGAAAACCTAATAGCTACAATATTTGTTGCCCTAAGAAGCTTAAGGGCCTGCTTGTTTTAGCTATTTTGCTAGCTCTTACTAGACAGAATACAGAAGCTGAAACCATACAACCTAACTATTGAGTTGACTTTTGAAAAGCAATAGAAATGTGACTTCTGAGGAAATGAACTAAAAGTTGAAAATCACATTATGAGGAGTTCTCTGGCTTTTGGAGTGCTGAGAAGCTAAAAATTTATTACAAAGTTAATAGTAAAAAATCAATAGGGAAAAGCTAGAAAGCCAATTTTTTAGCCAAAAGCTATAGCTCAAACAGACTCTAAAAGTCATACGCGTTAATGTAACATCTTCCTAATCCTTCCAGCGTCTAGTTTCTTTTGCCATGTACTCCATCCATCCTAAAATATAGTGCATTTAGGCATTTGAAATTTATCCTCAAATATAGTGCATTCGGGGAACAAGAAGATAATGTTTACTTAAATAAAAATACATGATTATTTTGTACAAGGAAATTAAAGTAATTCATGTACTTGCCATATTTTATATAAGGAGACTAAGAGTTCACCCTTTAATCATGTGGAATAGAATCAGATTTCAATGCATTAAGAAGGTAAGTGTTGCACTCTCCCTCATTTTATCTTCGAATGGCCAGAATGCACTATATTTTAGGGCAGAGAGAGTACGTGAGTGATTATTTTGGATGTGATGAAAAGCTTTTGAGAATAAAGGTTACTCACTGCTAATCCACCAGACATAAGATGTTACATCCAGAATTAAATCCCAAAGGAAACCCAAAAGGTACAATGTTTATTGCCCCCAAGAAATTGAAAAGTATGTCTAACATTGGGCCATTCTCGCTGAAGTCTCTTTTTAAGAAGAGAGAAGAAGTGAGCTTCGTGGGGATGAAACTCCCTTGGCATGATTATCATCTCTCCATGACATGAAATTAAATCTATGAAACCCTAGAACAAAATTTTTCATTGAGACTAGTTGTTTCATCCGTATTTCATTTCAGTCTATATGACATGACAATCTTAGAAACAACGTCAAGAAACTTCTCACTAAGACTGGCCTAACACAGCTCACTGCTGAATGTATGTATATTTATAACCCATCTATCAACCCACTTATATAGTTGTTATGTCCGGTTACTGTTGACACAAAAATGTGACGATGTAATCAACACACAGCAAGCCGGAAGATTTGAGTGGAACGAGATCAGAGATCTGCTTGGCTTTAACACAGAACCAGTCGATTCTGAAAACCCAACAACGTGCCAGTCAATTTGACCTACAATTGACAAGGAGAGAAAATCTTATCAGTAATTTAAGGTGGAATATGTCGGTGCTACACCAAACAGTTCCAAATGTACGGCTAGATAGCCGATTCAATGAGGCTATCGACTAAACAGTCGATATCCGGCGTATCCATGGGAAAAGTATAACATGCAAACAAATCGACTGTCTAATATAAATAAATCTACAAACAGTTTGAATCTAATCTATTATCATCAACAGTGAGGTTCGATCGGATCGATGCAGCTATGATAATGATAACAAACTAAAGCCAAAGAATCTATAAAACCATCTATATGTTGACAGATTCATAAAAACATGCTATATGCGTGAGAGATAGCCAAGTCGGCTAAAATAGCCGATGTAGTCATAGCAAACAAACAGAGTATATATCTTGATCATGAACAAGACCACTAATCAATAATTTCTAATCTAAAGTCTTACTAGTGAGGTTCGACCGGATCGATGCAGCTATAGTAGTGTCATTAGATTAGATCTCATTAACTAATGAGTTTATTCAAGATTGAAACATGTCTTTGAATGCATACTATGTTTGATTAGAATAGAAATAGAACAGCCGATCTAGCGGAATTAAGCCATCAATCATAAGATTTAAAGCGTGACCAGACTAGAAGACGACCAATTAAGATGATATGATGCCGATCTATCTCTATTTAAATCAGGTGATTTTGTTATAATTAAGAAAACATTAATTATAACAAGATCAATAACTGGTGAATCAACCAAAAACAGCAAAGAAATCCTACTAATCTTAGCAGATTCGATAACTGTTGATATTGTATTAAATAACAAGTTATTTAACATAAGATCGATAACTTTGATCTATATTATGATTCCTAAGGGATCAATCAGCTGATACAGCCTTACAAACTACGATACAGATCGATAACTAACTTATATTATGGCTCATAAAAGATCAATCCGCTGATGCAGCTTTACAAGCAGAATACAAGTCGTGACGATACCCACAAGCAAGTTGGAGGTCGATCAGTCGATGCAGCCCTGTTTGCTGAAGAACTCGTCGAGATCTACAGTACCCCTACTCCTAATGCGATGGCGAAAGCCCTAAAGATTGTATTGATTGATTGTTCGTCTCTCTTTACAATAATCAGGGTCTAATATTTATACCTAGAACCTAAACATGAATCCTACTCAAATACGACTTATTACAATTCTTAGAATAAAAGAAAACTTTCTAACTTAATAATAATTTAGACCCCAATTTTTCTTATTTGTAGAGTCCGACACATCTCCATGGCGCCACTCAAGTATAGCCCATTGACGTCGTCTGCTGACGTCATCCATAAAATAGCCGATTCTGACATTATATCTAAATCAGCTGATACCGATTCTCATCTAATCGATTCCTTGATGACACAATCCTGGAAGCTTCAAGTTTCCGCGCTCTTCATTCTAAATTTTGGTGTAAACACATGCCCTCAATTTTGGGATAAAAATGATTTTATTCCAAATTTTCTATTCATTTGTTCCCCGTGTTGCAACCGCTCATTCTAAAATAAACGCATGGCTCCTGACTTCTCGGGCCAAATTCTATATAATACCCCAACAGTATCGTTTTCAATTTGCTTGGCCTGCTTACTTTCCCCTTCTTTCTCGAACAAACTTCAACAGCCAAAACCGCCACCGCCAAAGCCTTAACCCTAGCAAATCCTCTACTCTACCAAGCTGCCGTTCAAGTAACCTTCCTCGGATTCAGATCCATCTTGGCTATAATGGCAACCAGCGATCACGTTTCTGAGGTATGCCTTCAAACTTCTGCCTTTCAAGTGTTAGCCGCTACTCTGTATTTTCCTTTTTCTTAAATTCATCCTAACTGGTTTCTAGGAAATGAGGAACAAAATTTTGACTCCATCAGCTGTTGTTCCTAATGCCTATTATCTTGGACGTATGGGTGACCCTAATCTATCCGATTTCATCAATCAAGAAACCAACCAAATCCCCTTCAAACAATCTGTAGTAGATTTGTCTTCTTGGAACACCAAAACTTCCTTGAGAAACTGGCTCAAAATGCCTAAGGGATGGAGGGATTGGTTCCATAGGATATCAGAGAAAAAGGCTAGAGATTGAGAAATTTATGACTTGAATCAATGCCTGACACTCTCACTGTGTGGAATGGAGTGGAATGACTTACTTCTGATTTCTGCATCTTACTTTTGGTCCAACACTTTGAATGCTTTTGTTTTTGGTCATGGTCCAATGACCATCACTTTGGCCGATATTTACATGTTGACCGGCCTTAGAATAACAGGATCAATGCAACCCTTTGATTTCTTAAGTGCTAGGTTCAAGAAATTAGTCAAAATATCAGACTGCACAGGATGGGCAAGCTATATTCTGAACAATATTGAAAATGGATCGATTATTGATGAAAGAGAGCATGTAGCTTTTCTGAACATGTGGCTGGAAAAATTCATCTTCTGTGTGCGGACCAACTTATAATCATAAATACATGGCAGAACGTCTAGCAACCGGCAATGGAATCCCCCTCGAAAAATATCTGCTGGGGTCTGTTTATCACCTGATGCACCAAGTGTCTGTTCAATTACTGAAAGATGAACCAGTGCATACCATCAGTGGCCCTTGGTGGTTAATACAATTATGGCTGAATCTGCACATGCACAAAATTATAAGACCCAATCTCAGGAATCTGAGCTTCCCTTCCTCCAACTTTACTGAAGATTATAAAGGAAAAGAAGGAAGAACTCGACAGTGTATGAATTATGGTGAAGCTGCTTCAGCCATAACAATTGTTATTGATGTAGGCCACCTTTTCAAGAAAATTTTCAAAGGGTTTGATGCAAACATCTTGACTTGACTGCCTTATGATGAAGATGAAGACAATGAACTAGTTCTACCAATCAAATTTATGTTTGAAACAGGATGCTCAGATGAAACAACTATTGTAATTTTTAGTTGTATTATCAAACCCTGTGTACTGCCAGCTGAATTTCACCATGGCCGTGGTAAAATGGCTACTGGTTCTTTTCTCCCAGATAACCTTCCAACTTATAAATTCTATAATCCTTCTTTTGTGGCCCGTCAATTCGGCCTTGGTCAACTACCTCCTCGGCTATTCTTTAGGAAAATTTTGAAGCGAAGAGCTACATTCTCCTAAAATTTGTTTGATTCCTGGTGGCAAGAATGGCACTCTCACCTCTTTTGTAGTCCAATTCATCCAACTGTTTAGCCCTAGATGAAGAATTTGCTTCTGATAGTGAGGTAATTTACTACTTTTTTTACTTTTAGAAGGATTATCCAACAAATTCTCCTATCAATTCATCTAACGAATTCTTTTGTAGGATACCGAATTTGATCCGCCAGGTGTGGATAGGAAAGGGCATCCCATAGAATATTATCCACTATGTCCGGCCTCAAGAATGGGATCAACTGCACCTACTCTAAAAAAGTTGATCAAAACCCCAGTTGCCCCAACAAGACTCACATATCAGTCTTCAAAACGCAAGACAACCCAAGGTGTAACTCAAAAACCACCACTGGGAAGAGACTTCGCAGAACAAAATCATCAGCTGCTTAGGTAACTTAACTTATCTTGCCTCTTAAGATGATATCCAACTTCTAATTCAATTCCTTTCTTGCAGCCATCGACTATTGCATCTCAATCTGCCTTAGGTGCCGAATTATTGTCCCAAGCATTTGAATCGGCGCCTACCAACCTCCCATCGGCTAATCCTCCTAAGGAGCCGATTACAACTGAAATAACCGATGCTTCTGATAGACCCAAAATAATAGAAGATGAGAACATCTCTACTTCACCTCCTAATACTACCAAGGTATCTCCTCAAGCCTTTTAATCTTATGTAATCCTTACTCTTCTCTAATCAGACTCCTTTATCAGATACCACCTGAGAAAACATCTACACAAGAGCAAAGGTCTAACAATCCAATAGTTGAAGATGACTCTATTTATGTTGATACCCAAACTGTTGATTCTCTAACTCAGCAAACAGTCGATGGTAAGAAATTCATATACTCATTCTTGTCCTTCTATAACAAATATAAACCAAAAAGCTTCTTGATTCTTGCAGACACTAGCATCGAAAGTCCAGAGCCGATTCAACCAAATGTTGAAAAAGATGTTGGCACATCATTGGTCGTTCCTTCTCCTCAGCCAGAGCTTCTTCCATAAAAGGTACCGTGTCTTCCTCACCTTTCATCTCATTGTCAACTTATCTACCATTCCTAATAAAACTCTTTTTGTTCACATGTAGACACTTAATTCTTCAGCTCCGAGCTACTCCTTCAACTTTAAAGAGTACATAGATGAAAGTGAGATTAGCTCATCAGCCATCTCTTCTCATGAAATCTTATCAGACGAGACAAAAAATTAGCTAAAAGACATGCTGCCAATGCTCGAGAGAAACATAGCCGATTTGGTCTAAGATGTAGATCCAATGAGAAGAATCTTCTTAACCATTAAGAAGGATCTGCCCCCAAATCTTGCTGAAGCCTTGACACCTTTATCCAACATCAAAGATCAAGCTCCCAAGGTGAAAAAGGCTCAAAGAACCTTGATGGTCCGTGAGGCTTTGATGGCTAATAAGAACTCTAATAAGCAGGAAGCCAAAGAATTGGCACAACTAATCGACAATATGAAGAATTCTTCTTACAAAATTAAACCAGAACTAAATCAACTGAGAATTAGGCGTCCTGAACTTGAAAAAGAACTAGAAAGTGTGAAGGCCACTATCGAATGTCATGAATCCAACTTGACTTAGATCCCCAATGCTATCAAACAAAAGAAGCAAGAAATGCTGATCAAGATCAAAGAAGGTAAAGCTATTCGCAGCAGTCTTGAGAGCATTCCCAGATCAGCTGAAGAAGATAAACAACAGATTACAGAAGTTGATGCTATTCGCCTAAAAGCACTATGAGTAATCCATGATGTTCTTAACTTGTAATTTACACTCCAGTATCTGTAGCACATAAACTTAATGATAGTTGTATTTTTGGTTCGGCTAGAAGAGCCGATCTTGAATTAGTCGATTTCTGATTTCTGACTTTACTCTAACTTAACTAAATCTGAAAACGGCTTTCATCACAAAACACTTTGAATCCCTTCTCACATATCAACACCGCGTTCCCTTTGGTATTAGTGAAGTGACGCTTCCCCTTCCATTTATTGGGGTTACTTTCACACGTCCTAAGATATCTACCGTCTCGCCTTTGTGGCTATAAATACCTACCAAGGGCTTTGGTCTTAAACACATCTACATTTGCAACTGCCCTCATTCTCTTGCGCCTTTCCATCTTCACAAACCCTGTAGTAGTTTTTGACTTTACTTTCAAGATCTAAACTAGCACCCATGGCCAGCGAGGACAACCATGGTAAGCGCGCGGTAGAAAATCTCCCGAAGGAGGAGATGCCAGTGACTCCACCGCATGAGGTAGGACCAAATGACTCCTGCTCCTATCAACAGATTACATTCTGATATGTCTGCAGGTTTGTCTTCAACAATAGGCTTCCTCCTCCTCCTAGGGCCGGTGAGCCCTTTAATGCTGAGTCTGCTGCCGCCCTCGCATCGGACTCATCGTTGGACTCCTTTGACTCCTACAACGGCGATGACGCCCGGTGCTTTCTCCAAGAATGGAGGGCGTCCAAAGACCGTTACTCTTGGCAACTTGGGAGAACGGTTAGCTTGAGATCCGCCTCGAAGCCTCTCAAGCCACCTTCCTCGCCACCGAGGAAGAGACCAACGCCGCCTGGGCGTGGTTGGCTGAATCCGACGCATGGTGGCGGGTAAGATAGATTCCAAGAAAACCTTTGTTCTTATTTTCTCTACCTTTGTCTTAGATAGTTTCTTTGTTTCTGTGAATGCCAGCCCTGACGGTGTAGTTGGAGAACCTCTAACTGGAGGCTACGGTGGCCGTCAACGCCCATGACCCCTTACTCATCAACCGCCTGCATGACATTTCGGCGTGCGCCCAGGAGATCACCCTCCACGACGTCCACCGCGGCGCAAGTCCAGACCGGGCAGGAGCTTCGCACCATGGAGCCAGGCTTCTCGATGGCCGATGACCCCGACATGCATGAGGAGTTGATCGAGGACTTCGACGATGCAGCTGCGACCATCATGGACGTCACATCTGCCCAGAATGTGATTAATAGAGTTTTTGATTAGTTTGTACTAGGAACAAACTATCAATGAATAAAATTTCTGCTTCTCTTTATGAATGCATTTCTGAATCTGATGAAATATAAGTCTGATTGTCTTTGTGTTTATTTTTGCTCTATAGGCAATACATATCGTATCGGCTTTTCCCCTTAGGGCTGATTTTTGAACTAAAGGTGATACCCTTCTGGTACCGGCTATTAAAGCCGACGACTCAACAAATCAGTTATCAAGTATTAATCCAAACACTAGGATAATACTTCTTCAGGATTTTTTCATTGATTGCTCTATCAAACTCATCTTCCCCTTCTAGCATTTCTAAAATATAAGCATTGACAAGCGCACACCATTTAATCCGATAAGGACCTTCCCAATTAGACGACCATTTGCCAAACTGTTGTCTTTAGACCCCATCGGCAATCTTACTTTCCAAACTAACTCTCCTTCACAAAATTGTTTGTTCTTGACCTTTTTATTATAATGTCTTGCAACACTTAATTTATTGGCCTCAATATTTTCAAGAGCGCGCAACCAATGACAACTTAAGTCCTCTAAATCATCCATCATAAGGTTTTTATAGACTTCGACTATCAAATCATTTTGCAATGTAACACGTCTTGATCCAGTCTAAATCTCCCAAGGAAGAACTGCATTATGCCCATATACTAACTCATAAGGTGATGATTTAATCGATCCTTGGCAAGCCATCCTATATGCCCACAATACTTCATTAAGTGTCAGATACCACTTTCTTGGTTTCTCTTCAATTTTCTTCTTAATCAATTTAATCAAAATTTGATTGGATGCTTCTGTCTGGCCATTAGCTTAAGCATAATAAGGAGAAGAATTTAATAATTTAATTCCCATACTGGCAGCAAAATCTCTGAATTCCTCTAATGTGAATATTGTTCCTTGATCAGTAATAATGGTTTGAGTAATCCTAAAACGATAAACAGTATGCTCCTTAACAAAATCAACCATATTATTTGAAGTTATTGTTTTCAAATGAATCGTCTCAACCCACTTAGTAAAATAATCTATTGCTACCAATACAAACTTGTGCCCTCTACTTGAAGGTAAAAAAATTTGGCCAATCAAATCAATTCTCCAGCCTCGGAATAGCCATGGCTTAATTATTGGGTTCATAGCTGATGCAGGCAATTTCTGAATATTACCAAAACGCTGACAATCCTGACACTCCTTATAATATTTAAAATAATCTTCTAATATTATTGGCTAGAAATATCCAGACCTGCGAATAACCCATTTCATTTTATAAGTCGATTGATGGGCTCCACATATTCCTTCATGTACTTCTCTCATCAATACTCTTGCTTCTTCTTGACTTAAACATTTGAGCAAAACTCCATCGACTGTTTTGTAATACAACTGATCATCCAACAAAACATACTTAGTCAATTTATATCTCAATTTTCTAGTAACCTTCTGCGATGGATTCTTGAGGTAATTGGCTATCTCAACTCTTCAATCATTAGCCAAAGTTTCACTGCTTAAAATTTGCTGGAACACTCAATAGCCCGACGCATTCTGAGCTAACCGATTGGCCTCTTGATTCTGTGCTCTTGGGATATGCTGAAAAGAAGAGGAAACCCCTCAAGCAACTTTCGACATTCATCATGATATCCCTTCAGAATATCATCCTTACATTCATACAGGCCAATCAACTAATGAATAACCAGCTGTGAATCTCTAAATATTTCAATTGACTCAGCCTTTACTTCCTGAAGAAGTTGAAGTCCCTTAAGAATAACTTCATACTCTCCTTGATTATTGGTGGTCATTGGTTTGGTCTAAAAGGCAAACTCAAAACTTTCCCCCCCGAGGTGAAATAATAATAATACCAATGTCACCCCCTTGTTTATATGATGATCCATCAAAGAATAATGTCCAAGGCATAGGTTCCACATAGCCGATGCTTGGTTTATGATGTTGAGTAATAAAATCAGCCATCACTTGCCCTTTGACTACTTTAGTCGATTCATACCTCAAATCAAATTTTGATAATGCAAGAATCCACTTTCTCATTCTCCCATTTAATATCGGCATTGACAACATGTGTTTGATCACATCAGCTTTAGACACAACTTTACACTTAGCCGATAATAAATAATGTCATAATTTAGTGCAGAAGAAATATAAGCATAAGCATAACTTTTCAATAGGAGAATATCTTGTTTCTAAATCCAAAAGTCTTCTACTTAAATAGAAAACAACCCGTTCCTTTTCTTCTAACTCTTACATCAAGGCCGATCCAATCATTTGGCTATTGGCCGACACGTACAACATAAAAGGCTTAACTTGTTGAGAAGGAACCAACATAGGTGGAGATTTCATATACTCTTTTATCTCTTCAAACGCTTTTTGTTGTACGTCACCCCATTTAAATTCTTGATCATTTTTCAACTTCAACAAAGGAGAAAATGGCAGAATCCTTTCTGACATATTTAAAATGAATCTTCTGATGAAATTAATTTAACCAAGCAAAGATTGTAATTCTGTTTTATTAGTTGGTGGTACTGCCTCATCAATTACTTTCACACTTTTTTGACCAATCTCAATTCCTCTGTCGTGGATCATAAAACCCAAAAATTAACCAGCTGACACCCAAAGGCACATTTATTAGGATTCATCTTTAAACCATGTTTTCTTGTGCACTCCAAAGTCTCCCGCAGATTAGCCAGATGTTCTTTGTACCCTTTTGATTTCACCATCACATCATCGATATAGATTTCAACAATCTTGCCGATCAACTTATGGAAAATATAATCAATTGCCCTCTGATAAGTTGCATTGGCATTCTTCAATCCAAAAGTCATCACAACCCATTCAAATAAGCCGATTGTACTAGGGCACCTAAAGGCTATTTTTGCTATGTCTTCTTCAGCTAAAAAATTTGATTGTAACCTATATTACCATCTATAAAACTAGTTACCTTATTTTCGGCCGCTGCATCTACCAACATATCGGCTATTGGTATCGGATAACCATCCATCGGTGTAGCCTTTGTTCAAATCTCTAAAATCAATACAGACTCTGAACTTCTCATTTTTCTTATACACAGGAACTACACTCGATTTCCACTCTGCATATCGGCAAGGTCGGATAAATTTTGCTTCTAATAGCCTTTCAGTCTCCTTTTTAATATCATCGAGAATATTCGGATTAAATCTCCTTGAAGCTTGTTTAAATGGCTGATATCCAGGTTTGATTGGCAACCGATGTTCAACAATTGACCGATCTAAACCAGGCATTTCATAATATTTCCAAGCAAAATAATCTTTAAATTCCTTTAACAAATCTATCAACTTTTGTTTATACTCAGGATCCAATTTAGTACTTACATACGTCGGCCTAGGCCTATCTCCAGGACCAATATATATTTCTTCTAACTCATCAGCCGACGTAAAGCCATGTCCTAATTTACCATATGTACCATCTATTGGATTATCCATTAAAACAAACTTTTAGAGCCGACTGCTCGGATCGGCTGTTGGCCTTCATCATTGATCCTAATGAAGCATCCTTCCCGTCGCTTACCAAAAAAACACTTAAAATCTTCTAGTTTCCAATACATTGGATCAGTTATTGCTATACTCATAGAATTATCAGCATGAACTAGCTCAACATTATCTTCATGCCACTGAATCAAGAATTGGTGCATAGTCGATGGTACACAACAATTGGCATGAATCCAATCACGACCAAGGAGTAAACTGTATGAACCCTTTCCATCAATGACAAAGAATGTAGTGAGAAAAGTCTTGCTTTCAATTGTCAATTCAACATTTATTGCCCCCTGGTCTTAGACGCATTACCTCCAAAATCCTTGAGCATCATGTTAGTCTCAATCAAATCCTCTAGTCCCTTACCAAGCTTGCAAAAAGTAGTATAAGACATCAGATTAACAGAAGCACCTCCATCAACTAACATTTTACTCATTGGCTTACCATCGACAAAACCTTTCACATATAAAGCCTTCAAATGTCGATGCTTAATTGGTTTATCAAATATAGCTTGCTATATCAATGTTAACTGGGCTACCATCTCTTCATACTCTGATTTATCAAAATCTGAATAGACTTCTTGATCTGCTGGAGCTTTAAATTTAGATGGTAAAAGAAAAACCATTTGAATATTAGCCAATAGTTGACCCTTATCGGCTGTTTGTTTAGCACGCCATACTTGCGGTTTACTAGATTTCTGAGCCTGTTCCAATTCCTTGCTCCTTAGGCGTTGTACTCTTCTCTTCTGACTTCTTGTTAAATCTCCTAGACACCACTGTCCTTCCTGCCAAACATACTCTTCATCATCTTCTTCCTCATAATTAGCCCAGTTCTGGTCAACAACTCGCTTTCCAAGCTGATCATGAATGCTTCATTTTTTAAGCGTCTGATCCACATCATTACGTTGATATTCAATTCGATCATGGATAGACCAGCGGTTGACTTGAGATTGCCTAAACTTTCAATATTGTTCGTTACATTCTAGACAATTATTCCTAGTAGGTAATCTCAAACCTTTGTTCCAGCAATGTCTGAAGAAAGGGCAATTCCAATGTGACTCAGCTTGTTCTCTTTCATATCCTTCTTCTTCTTGTTGACGTTGATATTCCCTTTCTTCCAACCAGCGCTGATAATCTTTTTCTTTCTACCGTTGCCACTTATTCAATAGGATAAAAGATGTAACACGTGGTCTCATCGCACCATCTCTCGATGTTTCTCCCTACTCAAATCGACTCTTTTGTTGGTCACGACGCTTTTTAATTTCTCTATATTCATCACCCAATATTTACATCTCCAGATCAACTGTTCCAGTTTCTCTTGCCCTTGATGATGTTAAAACTTTAATTTTTCCTTTGAACAACTTAGCATCAACCATATTCTGATCCTTTGGGAAAGAATTATCATCAACTTTAATTTTCTGAGTTGTATCAAATTTAAGCTTTCCTTGTTGAATAGCCCTCTGAATATGCTGCCGAAAAATCCTGCAATCATTAGTAGTATGAGCGGTAGTATTATGGTACTTGCAGAACTTCTTGTTTTTTAACTGATCGGGAGGTAATATAACATGATTGGCAGGTAGTTTAATCTGCCCCTTCTCAAGCAAGAAATTAAAAAGTTTGTCTGCTTTTGTAACATTAAAACCATAACTCTCTTCAACTTTTTTTCCCCAAGGATTTGGAACCATTACTATCTTTTTACCCCAATTCCATTCAGCTACAGCAATTTCCTCTTCTTCATCATCCTCATCGACTAAATATAGATTATAAACTTTAGCGATTGTAGCATTCTTCTAGAATCGGGTATCTCTGCGCATATTCTGGATTTGGCTATTAAGTGCTGCCACCCGTTGAGCCAATTGACCTAAATTGTTAAATTCTTGCCCAAGCAACTTTCTCTCCATGTTGGCAACATTTCTTGAATGGCCAACGCAGCTAGCTAATCATCAGTCAAATTCAACAAAAAGCATAAGTTTCTTGTATCTTGGAACCTCTGAAGGAACTCAGCACCCGATTCATTAGCTCGTTACTTTATAGTTGTCAAATCTGTGATCTTTCTTTCCCCTGTCCCAGTATAGAAATATGTATGAAATTTCTTTTCAAGATCACTCCAGTTGGCAATAGAATTAACCGCTAGTGATGGAAATCAAGTGAAAGCTGGTCCTAACAAAGACAAAGAGAAGAAACAAACTTGATGCGCTTCCTTAATAAAGGCTTCAATCAACTGAGTAAGATATCGACTGACATATTCTATTGTACTTGTGCTATCTTGACTAGTGAACTTAGCAAATTCTGGAAGCCTGTAATTCATAGGAAGGGTCACTAGATCATACCACTCTAGATATGGACGTTTGTACGAAAAGGTCTGCCCTTTTGGTTTTAAACCAAACTGTTTTTTCATCATTTCGGTTACTCTGATAAACAATTCATCAGCATTTGAGTTTGAATTTCTACGGATTAAAATTTTGAGTGCCTTGATATCCTGGATTTGGAATCATATTAAGGGTATTACAATCTGAACCATAATGATATCCTTAGGGAATATCTATCTGTCGAGCCCCTTACTGATTTGCTGCTTAAAATCTCTGATTAAAAACATTAAGATCTATATCTCTATGAATTCTTTGAACCAATGGTGCTATTTTTTGAGCCAACGGTGGTATTTGGCCTGATGTACCAAAATTAACCATCTGATTTTAAACTTGCCCTATCGGCTCTTGCACATGCTATACTGATGATCTAGAATTATATTGCATTTGATTAGTAGTAGCACCCTAAATTTGTTCAGATGAATTCTGAATTGCCTGGGCATCATCACTCTTAGCTAGTGATGCTTCTTGGTGGCTAGTACCGGCTTGATTAGTCCCCTGAGTCAACGGATGTGGAATATTGTAATAAGTCGGTCCAACCTGATCAAGTGAAAATCCATGAAACACCACCTTCATGGATTGTGGAATGTATTCAAGAAGGCTATAGTATGATTCTGCATTACATCATAAACAAATTTGTTGACAGCTTCTACAAAGAAACGTCTATCATTAGCTTCGTTTGTATCTGACTTTCCATGCATCAAAACTCTCGGCAGTGGATATTTCTGAATAACTTTATTGTCATATGTTTTGGTGTATGACATCAAGCACTTGTTCTGAAACTCCTCTATAGCTTTACCAATGACATCTTTATCCTCAGTAGGCAAGTCTTCATAAGGCACCATAAGAATGTCCTTGTTATTGTGAACCGCCATGATGATTGTGGTCCCATCGGGCGTGCCAAAAAGTGTGTTGACACAAAAATGTGATGATGTGATCAACACACAGTAAGCCAAAAGATCTGAGTAAAACGAGACCAGAGATCTGATTGGCTTCAACACAGAACCAGCTGATTCTAAAAACCCAATGACGTGCCAGTCAATTTGACCTACAATTGATAAGGAGAGAAAATCTTATCAGTAATTTAAGGTGGAACATGTTGGTGTTACACTAAGCAGTTCTAAATATACGGCTAGATAACCGATTCAATGAGGCTATCGACTAAACAGTTGATATTCGGCGGATCCATGAAAAAAGTATAACATGCGAACAAATGGACTGTCTAATATAAATGAATCTACAAACAGTTTGAATCTAATCTATTATCATCAACAGTGAGGTTCAATCGGATCGATGCAGCTATGATAATGATAACAACTAAAGCCAAAGAATCTATAAAACCATCTATATGTTGATAGATTCATGAAAACATGCTATATGCGTGAGAGTATAAGCAAATCAGCTAAAATAGCCGATGCAGTCATAGCAAACAAACATAGTACATATCTTGATCATGAACAAGACCACTAATTGATAATTTCTAATCTAAAGTCTTACCAGTGAGGTTTGACCAGATCGATGCAGCTATGGTAGTGTCATTAGATTAGATCTCATTAACTAATGACTTTATTCAAAATTAAAACATGTCTTTAAATGCATACTATGTTTGATTGGAATAGAAATAGAACAGCCAATCTAGCGGAATTAATCCATCAATCATAATATTTAAAGCGTGACCAGACTAGAAGACGACCAATTAAGATGATATGATGCCGATCTATCACTATTTCAATCAGGTGATTTTGTTATAATTAAGAAAACATTAATTATAACAAGATCAATAACTGGTGAATCAACCAAAAATAGCAAAGAAATCCTACTAATCTTAGCAGATTCGATAACTGTTGATATTGTATTAAACAACAAGTTATTTAACATAAGATCGATAACTTTGATCTATATTATGATTCCTAAGGGATCAATCAGCTGATACAGCCTTATAAACTACGATACAGATCGATAACTAACTTATATTATGGCTCATAAAAGATCAATCCGCTGATGTAGCTTTACAAGCAGAATACAAGTCGTGACGATACCCACAAGCAAGCTGGAGGTCGATCAGTCAATGCAGCCCTGTTTGCTGAAGAACTCGTCGAGATCTACAGTACCCCTACTCCTAATGCGATGGCGAAAGCCATAAAGATTGTATTGATTGATTGTTCGTCTCTCTTTACAATAATCAGGGTCTAATATTTATACCCAGAATCTAAACATAAATCCTACTCAAATACGACTCATTACAATTCTTGGAATAAAAAAAACTTCCTAACTTAATAATAACTTGGGACAATTGTCTGTTGGAATCCAAAGTGATGGTCCTTTGCTGACGGACATTCACTTTGGAGCATTTTGCCAGAAGACACTCTAGTTCAGTGAAATTAGGCCATAGGACAACGCGAACCGGTTGCAGCCGGTTGAGGAGAGAGAACAGCAGTGAAATAACATTCTTGCCCCTACCACTTTCCTCTTCCTCTCTCCCTTTTCTCTTTTTTCTGTTTCCTGCACCGCGCCACCGAAGACACGGTCCACGAGGATGGCGACCGAACAAGCTCCTCACCTATGGATCTGCATACAAGCACCACGGTAGTTGAGCAGGGCATAATGCCATCACTGGTTGCCTAAAGCAACCAAACTTTAACCCAAAAGTACCAAATAACATACTCGTCTAGTTTCGACAACGCCTGACAACACGAAGGCGACACTGATGCCATTGCCGTACAAATGTCGGAGACGAGCTTGCCAGCCCCGAAGTGCTGAGCACTGACATACGGTCCTGAAGATGTGCGAACCAAATGAGGCCACCCCCAGCAGGGGTCGCCGCTGGCAGCAGACACGACCACCGTCGCGCAGACTGTGTGGGAGCCATGAGCCCCACCAAGAATACGGACGCACTGTAGCCCCTGACTGTCGTGGACGTGGACGAGCAGGCCTTACAGCCTGCCGTCGTAGGCACGGTCGAGCAGGCCTTACAGGTCGCCGTTGCAGCCACCGCAGTCATCGACGGGCGCGCAGAGCTGAGCCGCTTGGCCACAAAGGGCACAAACGAGCAGGCCTGACGGGCCGTCGTCCGTGCTGCCTGGCCACCGTAGGCACGGACGAGCAGGTCAATAGGCCGCCGCCGAAGCCACCCCGGCCGCCGATGGGTGCGCGAGCGCGAGGTGAGCTAGCCCTATAGGCCAGCCGTCACCGTGATCGCCCAGCTACCACCGCAGTGGGTGAGAACGCCTAGCCGTTGCAGCTGCGATGCGAGAGGGGCACAAGTGCAGGCATGCGTCTGCCCCACGGGCATGAGCACGCGTGCGGGCGCCTCCGGCCCCGCCGCCGTCGCTGCCGACCCCTGCCGTGGGTGCGCACAAGCCCAGCCGGCCACCGCCGCCCCGGGAAAGCAGATCTGGCCGGCCACGAGCCAGACACGAGCGTGGTCCGACCGACCACCAGCCAGGTGCCACCACAGCCCTAGGCGCGCGGGAACGACCCTCTCAGGCCACCACCAGGCGCGGGTGCAGGTGAGCTTGAGCCGTCGTGCAGCCGGCCGCCGGTCGCCCACCGTCGGTGATTAGCGCTAGAGACCCGAGCCCACCTGGCTGGCCGCCTGCCTCTCCCTACTCCTTTCCCTTCTGCGTTTCCTAAAGAAGATAAACAGAGAGAGGGGGGAAAGGATAGGGATGTGCCTAGTCAAACCATGTGCATGCGGTGCAAGCGACTCATCTTTTGAGCCTGCACTCTCGTACATACTGAGAGAAAGAGTTGTTTATCTCACCACAAGGATGGCGGTGTGTGCGTGCGGGTGGAGCCAACGTCCATGTGCTCCAGAGCGCGCCCTGCTCGGTCGCCATCCTCGTGGACCGCGTCCTCGGTGGCGCGGCGCTAGGAAAAAAAGAGAAAGGGAGAGAGGAAGAAGAAAGCGGCAGGGGCAAGAATGTCATTTCACCATTGTTCTCTCTCCTCAACCGGCTGCAACCGATCCGCGGTGTCCTGTAGACTAATTTCACCAAACCAGAGTGTCTTCTGGTAAAATGCTCCAAAGTGAGTGTCTGCCAGCAAAGGACCATCACTTTGAATGTCCAACAGACAATTATCCCTAATAACTTGGATCCTAATTTTTCTTATTCGTAGAGTCCAACATATCTCCCTGGCGCCACTCAAGTATAGCCCATTGACGCCGTCTGCTGACATCATCCATAAAATAGTCGATTCTGACATTATATCTAAATCAGCTGATACCGATTCTCATCTAATCGATTCCTTGAAGACACAATCCTGGAAGCTTCAAGTTCTCACGTTCTTCTTCCCAAATTTTGGTGTAAACAGTTACATTGAAAATTCGATGTACCAAAAAAGTCAATGCTACTTATAAATATAGAACGGAAGGAGTACGTCGTCAATAAGGGCAGCTCCAACAATTGACTCTTAAACTAGCCCTAAGCATTTTTTTATATTTTAATAGAAAAGAGAGAAAAGCTAGCTCTCGATCAAGAGCTAAGCTCTTGCACACATTTCAAGGTTATGTGAGAGTGTCATGTGGGGATGTCCATGCTAAAAGCTACTGCTAAAATTAAAAGTTAGCACTATTGGAGAAGTTGTCTTATAGCTAGTAACTAGCTCTATCCATTGTAGGTGCCCTAATACATGTCCCACTTTCACATCTCACAAACTTTTTTTGGAACTCGTGCATTAGTTAGTCTTAATGGAAGTTTCATCATAGCTTTATTTGCATTTAATAGGTTGTCACATAAGTATTTTTGATGAGGTGACAACATTTTTAAGAAGAGAGAGAAAAATGAGTTTCATGAGGATAAACCTCTCTTGGTTCGGTTACCCTGATGAGTCATAGAATCCAATGTCTATAAGATAAAAGAATGAAACTATAGATGGTTTCATCCATGTTTCATTGCATTCTATGTTTTTTGAAACAACATATGAAACTCGCCACTAACAATGGCCATTTATCCACTTCTCTTCTCTCTCCTTAGCATAAAGCTTATTTGCAAGCCTTTATTATATTTACTCTCTAAGAGTCTCAAATTTTAGTGTATAAACTATCTAATCCATTCAGTTGCTAACTTCTTGGCCATCCATGGTGTATAGTATATGCAATTAATCTTGAATTTAAGAAAGAGTTTTTGGAGAATAATACTACTCGGTGTTAGTGTGATGAATACTACTAGTATACATAAAAAAGAAAGTATTAGGGCCTGTTTGGATGACGCGGTTTTCAAAAACTGTAGTATCACAAAACTGTGGTTTTGTAAACTAAAGTGACACAAACCTGTGGTTTAGAAAAAAGAGGTCATAAGTGGAATTTCTAAAACTCCAAAAAGACTACAGTTTTGATAAAACCATAGTTTTAGAGAGTACAAGATTTGTTACATCCAAATACCCAGTAGCTTTTAAAAATCAAAGTATTTCTCCAATACTTTAAAAGTACTCCATCCATCCCAAATTATAAGTCATTCCAAGAATCTTAGAGAGTCAAAGCATCTTAAGTTTGATCAAATTTATATGATAAGATAATAACATTTATGATGCCAACTAAGTATTATTAGATTCTTTATCAATTATATTTTCACAGTATACCTATTTGATGTCATAAATCTTTATAATTTTCTCTATAATTTTGGTCAAACTTAAGATGCTTTGACTTTCCAAGATTTTTGGAATGACTTGTAATGTGGAATGGAGGTAGTACTTTGCATCAAAACCGGGCCTTAGTTGCAATTTCATCTAGTTCCATCTGTCACAGTTAAAAAAAATCTAGGCGCATCTATCTTGTTCGTGTGCCACTAGTATTGATCTTGATGACTCGTTCTAACGACTACATGGAGACATCAAGTTACCCTTACAGATGAGCAACAACTCCCTGAGCTCAAGGTGTCCATTTCAGGTCGAGTCCTGGCCTTAATTCCCCCCAGGAATCAGGATCATCTCCCCTGCTCACATTGGTGGGAAGCTCCTGGCCCCCGGCTACACACTGCACACCCCACTAGCCACCTTGGTGGCTGTGGCTCCATTGTGTCCCAGCAACCCGGGACCCGACCAAGTCTCTTCTCTTTTTTACAATAATGCCAATTAAAAGTCAATCCACTTTACTATGCACTCCCTCCGTCTTAAAGAAAATGCATGCCTCGTATTTTGAAGAGTCAAATAATTTTAAATTTAACAGACGCTATATAAAAAAGATAGGGACTTGTTAAAATTTAGGTGTCCGAATTTTATTTTTCTTTAAGGCGATGGTTATTACATATATTTTAAATTAAACTGCAGATTTCGTTCATTGCAATTTCTGTTGGCCTAATCTGCAATTTTGGTACCGAGAATAAAAATTCCGTTAGACAAAACCATAAATCCGACAAAATCTGGTTTGTATTGACACAAAGACAACTAACAATTTATAATTATTTCTATAGGCAGACAAGAACAAAAATTTAATATGTTATGACACAAAGACAAATAACAAATCACAAAATTAACAATTTACTTGTGCTTGTTGGTGGTACAAGAGTGGTACCTTAAATCATCTTAAAGTCCAGACACCCGAAATATACTTCATCCGTTCCAAATTATAAGATGTTTTGACATTTCTAGATTTATTCCTTTTACTATGAATCTAGACATAACATATATCCAGATGCGTAATAAAAGTTATGAATTTAGAAACGTCAAAACGTCTTATAATTTTGAATGGAGGGAGCAGGAGAAGTGAAAAAGATCATGTCGTTAAACTAATTATAAACTATCTTTAGAAACTTTGTTTTGACGGAGGTAAACTCTGCTTTTAATCATAATAATACACTGTGTTATAGGTTATATACTTGGAGATGCCCATGTGTGGCTCAAGAGGCATGTAAGACACAACATGATGTAATACTATTAGTATTAACCAACTAATCAGTTAATGTTCATCTTTACAATGTTTTCATGTACCTACCACTTTGATTGTTTGGTATATCCACGGATCCACCAACCAACAACAATACTTTGTACTTGGTAAAAAGTTGAGACCAAATACCAAAAAAAAAACAAATTAAAAAATGGCCCAAGTCAACCCCCCATTATCTGTGTTGACGACACATTTCTTTTTGGTGAGTCCACACCCAGCTCGCCTCGCCGTTGCGGTTGCGGCCGTCTGTCAGTGCACACACTCCACCACCGTGCTCGCCGCGCCGGGCATGTCGACGCAGCCGAGCATGGACCCGGCCATGTCGGCGGCGCCGCCGCCGCCGCCGCCGTCGAGCTGGATGCGCATGTCCTTCGCCTTGCTCATGTACAGCTGCTTGACGTTGCCGCCCTGGTTCTTGACGAGGCGCAGGATGCTGCGCTTGGCGTTGTCCCGGAACGGGCAATGCGAGCCGAGGAAGCCGTCGACGAGGTGGATGTACGCCTCCAGGTCGTGGCAGCACGCGGCGTCGGCGTCCGGCCGGAGGTACGGCGACGCGCGGCTGTCGAGGCGGAGCTCGCGGCCGACGTCCGCGTAGCCCGGGAGCGGGAGGCCCGGCGGGAACCGCGGCACGACGTCGTGCGCGTTCACGACGCGGAGCACGCGCGCGCCCCGCGCCTCCACGCGCGCCGCGAACGCGCGGTTGCCCACCCGCGGGCCACCGAAGGAGAACACCGCCACGGGCGCCCTCGCGCGGCCGGCGACGCCGCCGGCGAGCTCGTCCGCGATCAGCACCGCCAGCGCGGCGCCTAGGCTGTGCCCGGTCACCGTGATGCTCACCTCCTCGCCCTCGTACTTCTCCAGCAGCCTCCGCACCTCGGACACGACCATCTCCGACAAGCTCGGGGAGCGTTCGCCGGCGGTCTTGTAGAGGTTCCAGAAGCCGCATTCCACCTTGGCGTTGGACGTGTCCGGCGCAGCGGTGGAGTCATGGTGGGTGGCCGGGACGAGGCCGGCGCGCACGTTCTCGGCCCACTCGAGGACGGTGCAGGTACCACGGAGCGCGATGACGATGTCGCGGCGGCCCATCCGTCGAATCTCGGCGGGGCTGTCGCAGACCGCGACGTAGCCGACGAGGCTCGTCCGCTGCGCGGCGCACGGCGCGGCGGCGGCGAGCCAGGTGGGGAGGCCGACGGAGGAGGTGGCGAAGAGCGGCGCCGTGATGCGGTACGCCGCGTCCTGGAGCGGGACGCGCGCGCGGCGGCCCGGCTCGGCGTCCGGGCGGGACAGGAAGGCGCCGTAGGCGGCGTCGACGAACTCGCCGTAGCGCACGATCTCGCGGCGGAGGTCCGGGTGCAGCGGGTCCAGCAGGCCACGCCAGCCTTCCTCGCCGTGCAGGCGGCGCCACGCTGCCGCGATGTTCCCGCGCGGCGACGGGCCGTCGGGCGCCGCGGGCTGGAGCAGGCGCTCGAGCCGGCGCGGCGACAGCGCGGGCGCCGCCACGGCCGACGACGAGTCCTCGCCGCCCCTGGCCGCCCCGGTCCGCGTGAGGAACGACGGGAGCCGCAGCAGCGGCTGCTGCCTCCGCTGCTGCGTGGCGGCGACCACGGCCGGAGCCGCGCTCTCGACGGCGGCGGCGCCGCCGCCGCGGTTGCGGAAGAGCTTGTCGAGGCTGGCGAGGTGAGCGGCGTTGTTGCTCGGCGGAGCCGCGGCGGTGGCTACTCTGGCGCTCGCGGCGGCGGTCACCGCTGGGCGGTGCAGAGACAGTGACGGCGGCGACGGGGCGGTGGACATGCAAGGCAAAAGTGGGAGTGGTCGACGAGACGGCAATGGAAATGGAGCGGCATACAAGAAGAGAAGAGAAGTCGGCAACGGTTGCGGGAGGCCGGCAGAGCAGGTGACTGACTGATCGGATAGCTGCGACCTGGGTGGCAGGAGGAGGCGGCTCTTTAAGGCGCTCGGCTGATCGCGTCAACGGAGCACCTTCCTACCCGCTTCTTCTTCTTCGTCTCAGTCTCTTTAATTTTTCAGTCTCCTCTCCTCTTGCACGTCACAACTTTAAGGATGAAATCGTTGCACTGCACTGTAGTGCTTGCGCGCCAAGACAGCTCGCTATTTTTTGTTTCATCCTTCAATTTGTGACGTGACGGCTTACTTTTTTTTTTCTGTGACCAGCATTTAATTTTGACGTGGTTTATCATATCGGAAATGCAAAGTGCACATCCACACATATAAAGCATATATTTTAGGATACGACACCTGATTATAAAGCTAGAATTGTATTTTTTAGCATATAATTCTAAAATTGCATCCATTTTTAGGCAGAGGGAGTAAGTAATCCTGACTTTTTGTTGTCAACTCATTTTTTTTTTCTTATTCATAACTAGAGGTAAAAAGATTAGGCTTATGATGAATAAACTTACAAAAAAAAAAATGGGCCGTTTGGTGGCTGGGTATGTACGGACGGGATGCTGACGGCTGCCTGCTTCCTCCCAAGCTGACGCATATTTTTTTTATTGTTTATTATATGTTGTTTCGATAGATAACATAGCTGCCATCGCGTCAACGGTATGTAGAGTACTAGTTAATCTTAAATTATTAATTATTTTTTGGGGTTTTATTTTGAGTCCAGCAGCCACCGTTCCTACTTGCAAACTTATTGATGATCAGCAGCATATATGTATGCCCTTCTGTGTCTTATGTGTTTCTTTTTTTTTCCATTTTTCTTTCTTTCCTTGCGAGCAAGCTTCTTTGTGCCTTCAGTGATCAGCAGCCACACCTTGTTTAAGGTTGCTAAGAGTGGCATTATTTGTCCCCACAGTATGCATAAATACTTTGCCCAAGTACAGCTAGCTGACTATGAGTTCTATTAATTACTTCCTGTTCAGAAAAAAGGCAGCTGCTTGATTTTAAAATAATCTTGTTGGATTCATTAAATCTTATAATTAATAGGTCCATTTTTCTGCCACTTGACTCTTCTATTTTTTTTTCTAATTTTGTCCTTGAATTTGAATTATCATCGAAATGGTACCTCAACTATCGATACCGTTCGATTTTGACTCTAAAATCCATTTTCAGTGTGGTTTCCAAGTAACCTAGCTGTTTTCGTCTACGCTGGTGTTTTTCTCCTTATGGTCCGGCCTCTCTCTTCACATGGCCACTTTCTTTGAACGTATAATATAGGTCCATCTATATATATCCTAAGTCAAATATTTTTAACTCTGACCAACAGCTATATTCTCATTATATGAATTGTCAACACAAGATTGACATTAATAGACTTATTTAGAAAAAAAATGCATTTTCACAATATATCTCTCCTTTCTTTACAAATAATGTATTTTATAGATATATTGCTAGTCAAGGTTGTTAAATTAACTTGGAACAAAAAGCTTTGTGATCGAAGGAAGTACAGTACAGTGGTTGGCAAAAAAAAGCCAACTTGGAGGGAAAAAACGCTCTCACCACACGTAAGGAAAAACACCAACGATGCATAAAAGAAGAACTACTATTGTCCCAACAATATTCACAAATGTTTTGCCCAAATAGAGCTAGCTACTTGCTGACCCAAGTTTCAGTTAGTCTTCAGAAAAAGGCAGCTGCTTCATTCAAAAAAACTAGAAGAAAAAGAAAAGAAAAAGGTAGTGAGAGCTGATCGATTCGAAGGAAGAAGACGGCCGATTCAAAGCTTGTTTTTTAATTTCCTGCATCAACTAATTGATGAGCTAGTTGGACCAAACGACAACACTTACGTGATGTGCAGAAATAGTTTATTTTTTACTGATCATTCTCAGATCAAAAGGTGTCCGACATCACGAGACAACGCCAGAAGGTAGCAGCAGCTAACTTGGCTTGTAAGCCTGTTCAATTCTTCTTACCTCCTTTCTTATGTTTTCCCGGTACTTGTCGTCGTCAGAATTCTTTGCTTACACGTTCATGGCACCCTTTACTTTTCCAGCTAATAAAACGGTGCAACACCTCTAGGCCTTGTTTAGATTAGGTTTAGAAATCAGTATTTGGCACTGTAGCACATTCGTTTGTATTTGATAATTATTGTCCAATCATAGCCTAACTAGGCTCAAAAGATTCGTCTCGTAATTTACAATCAAACTGTGTAATTAGTTATTTTTTTATCTATATTTAATACTCCATGCATGTGTCCAAAGATTTAATGTGACGGAGAGAGATTGAAAAAACTTGCAATCTAAACAAGGCTCTATTTCAATTTTCAAAATATCTGTACATCTGGATTTTTATGAGTCAATTTCTTTTTTAAGTTTCACTAAATATAGAAAAATACTAATATATTTATGAAGAATATATATTTATAATAAACATATTAGGAAATAATATTTTCAAAAAATCTAAAGAAGCTTGAAAAAGTTTAACTTCTCGAAAAACAAGCCACATAGTTAATTCAGGATGGAGGAAGTATGACAGCTAGCTAGTTTCTTATTTTTAAAAAATAATTTTTTGATAAATACAGAAAGAAGAATTCAGTTTGTATTATATTGTAAATATTACCAATCTAAATATATGTTAATTTTTTTAGAAAATTAATAACTAGTTTATGCATATATATCTAAAAAATGTTCCTGCAAAAATATTCGAAACCTACAGAGATAAGTTCTCTGGTTTAGATACAATTAGGTCTCTTTTGGCAGGGCTTCACTTCACTAGTGAAGCCATTTTCTTTGACTTTAGCTCCACGAACTTAACAACTCTTCCGGTGGAGCTAAAGCCGTTTTTGTACCCCGTTTGGTAAAACAGCTCCTTATGGTACACAAAAGAGATGAAAAAACCATAACACCCTTCTCTTTTTTTCTTTTCTTTTTTCTCCTCTCCTGTTTTCTTCTTCTTCTGTTTGGCTTTTGCGCACACATACCCTAGCCTCGGCGGCATGTACTAGTGCCATGCGCCACGCTCCTCGTGTCCCGGCGGCCCATGTGCCCACCCCGGTGGCTAGGGGCAAACATGGATTTCATCCACGCTGGGTGTACATGGGCGAAGTAAAGCCAGTTGAAGCCACTTTTTTTTTTGCTCCATCTCACCCCAAACCTCTATGAGAGCAGGTTTTAAGGGCTTCACCAGTGAAGCCATTTCATTTTACCTCATTTAGTAGAAAATGGCTCCAAACTGCTCCGTCCTAAAGCCGTTGCAGAAGCCCTCCTAAATGGGGCCTTACTAGCTAGCACTAAGGTATTATTACCTCATCGTGAGATTTACTTGAATAGGTAAACTAAACTAAAGGGGGAAATAGTACGGCCTTTGATCTTAAATGGTTTTTCAGTAGGATAAGACCAACCTTCTCTACATACGTATTGAAGGATTATGGCCAATTGAGTAATCCAACTTCCAATCGATCTTTTTTACATCTATTACCCCGCTTTTTGCTCTAATATATTCCAACCCCCATGTTGTGGTCCATTGCTTGATCCAATGACTAAGGATGACGTCCTAGGTAGGCTTGCTGGCCGACCTAGGGCAACTCGGCGATGCCCTGTAACACCCAAAAAATTGCATTCTTTTAAAATACTAAATTTGAGTTATTTATGTAATTATCTATGCATTTCAAATTTAGGAAATAATATTTTTTATGAAATTAAAAGTAAATATAAGGACAGAAATATGTTGATGCATTCATGGTGCTGCACATTTATTTTTATAATGATTAGCTTTGACTAAAATTTGAATTGAATTCTAATTCAACTTAAAAATGAGTTTGGAAAATTTATTTTGAAAAAGAAAAGGAATTCTTTTCCCTCCCCTTCTTTTCTTCACTTTCGTCCTAGCTCCATTTTTCTCAACCGCCGGCCTGCTCTCTCTTTTCTCCCTCCGCGCTAGCCCGCCAGCCCAGCTCGGCCGCAACTGCCTCGGCCTGCTCGGCCCAGCAAGCGCGCGGCCCAACACCGCGCCAGCAACCGCTGCCGCCTTTTCTTTCGCTGCCTAGCCAGGCCCACCTATTGGCGCCGTCCTCCTCCTCCCGCGCGTCCGCGCCGGTCAAGGCGGAACTGCCTCCGCGCCCACATTCCGTGCCGTCGTGGGAGCGTCCTGTGCGCCCCTCCCTCTACAAAAAGGAAGCCCCGGCCGAGCCATTTCCCCCTGCTGTTTCCCCGTTCCCTTTCCGCACTCGCTCGAGCCGAGGAAGTCACAACCGCGTGGCACCAGAGAAGCGCCGGGATCCGCCGTCCGCCCCTCTGCGCGAACAGCCGTCCCCGAGCCGCCTCCGCCTCCATTTTTCCCTGCGGTGAGAACCCCTTCCTCCCCTCTTTCTCCTCGTGCGGTTATTGGCGAATTTCATGGCCCGTAGACCTCGTTTCGCGTGCGGCCGTGAGCTCCATGCCGCCGGCCATGGCGACTGCCGCCTCGGCCGCGTCCTCCGGTGGCTGTATCGACCTGTCCGAGGTCCCCTTCACCCCCTCGCTCTCCCGGTGTCCTCGATTCTTCGAACCGTGGCCCGTAGCACTGTATCGTGCTTGCCGGTGTGTTCTTTGCCGCCGTCCATGGCAGCGCCGCTGCCGGAGATACTGTTCCGGTCGGGTCCTTTCTCCTTCTCTCTCCCCAGATCTAATCCGAGCCACCTATCCTTGATCCAACGGCCACTGAAGGCCGATACCCCTTCGCGGGTAACTTTGCTAAAGAGACCCCCAGATTTTGACAAATAGAACCAGCCGTCCTTAGCACGTTTCCTGAGTACGCTTTCTCCTTTTGAAAACGTAAAGTAAACTGTTTTAGTCCAAAATACGTTTTTAGTATTTACAGAAATGCCACTGGATTTGTTTTGCTCATAAAAACTTCGTTTTAGCTCCGAATTGACCTGTTCAAATCGCGTTAGATTCGTAATAAAGTTCTCTACATGTTAGTACCACAGTTAATCATGTTTGCAACTTTTAAATTTCATGGTTAGGTTTAATTAAATAAATTGCTATAGAAAACCCCGTTTAATTCATAACTTTCGCGTTTTAGCTCCGTTTTTCATGAACTTCGCGTTGACGTGATCGTGGCGAGACGTAGATCCTTTTCATAAATATTTTATCTTAATTTCTATACTGTTGGTGTACTGTTCTAACCATAGGATTGTTTGCTTTGCATGAATGTTCCTGGAATGTTGTATGTTGCCGTGTTGGTCATGTTCAGACGGTGAGGAGAACGTTGGAGACCAAGAGTTCTTTGACGACCAGCAGGAGTTTGCTAACCAAGGCAAGTATAGCATGGGATCTACCTTGATGCATATTCACCCTTATTAAATACTCATTTGCATGTGTCTAATTTTGATACCTGTAAGGACATCCTAGTGATTGAATATCATGTTCCTTGTCTCCTATGTGTTATATGCATATGGGTAATTTGCTAGCGCTCAAAGTAAATGTACATGATTTACATAATGAATAATGGTTCTATGGAATGAAAAGGTAAAATTGGCTTTTAAACAATTGAATTATAGGGCGAAGGAGCGAATGACTTTCGATCATGATGCTCTCGACCCTCCATAAGGACTTATCTATCGGCAAAAGCTGGGACTGACAGTGCAACCGTGATGATACTTTTGTAATTTGTCGACTTATGTGTGTGACTGATCCCTAGGCACACATGAGTTTTATGCATTCAATTTTATCCTTAAAATTGGGTGTGACAAATTGGTATCAGAGCAGTGTTGACTGTAGGACGCAAGCCTAGTAGAAACTGGTCGTTTTAAGGTTTAGATGTTGCTAGAAAAACCCTTATTCTATGAACCTTGATATTTTCTTCTCTACTATATCTCTACCTTTGCTATTTATCTCTACCTTGGTGCTTATTTTAAAGTCTTTGTTCTCATCTTCACTCCTTGGTTTGATATGCTTTAGAACTGTTCCTCACCACCTTCTTGCGTAATCTGAAGATAAGTCTTAGGATTGTTACTCCTAGCACAATAAAAATGATAGTATCGTAAGTTTAGTCAATGACTGAGTTGTGCATCTTTATTGATTGTTGAATTGTCATCATGCTTATGATTGTTTTGAATCTTTGTAATGATTGCAATGATCTTGTTGGGTGTTCCCACAATTTCATTTAGTTATAGGCCTAAGGCATAAGGATTAATGAAATAAATAGTCGGGTTTTGGTTTTCTTCTGTTTTCCCTATCCTGTCTTTTCGGAGTGGTCTATACTTTTCGGTCTATATCTCTATTCTTGGACAACCAAAAAGCATAAGAAAATTCTGGACAATAGTAGACTTCAATATCTTTCTCTGAGCGAAAGAATCACCTTGATAGCTATTTTGGTTATGGAGATACGAAAATCACAAGGCGATGCATCTGTGCTGTTTGGAATCTGGAATAGTTTCTGTTGTGTACTGTTTTCGACCAAGTGAACTGCAGAATTTGAAAAAGTGTTTTATAAGGAAGTTGTGGAGAATTTCCAACAGTATAAGGTACAACTTCATTAGATTAACAGAATGGGAGTTACAGCTGTTTTACTGCACTATTGTTTTTCGTCTCTCAAAGAATTTCAGGTTTCTTGCCCATACACAAGAATATCGTTGGGATGTCAGAACATCTTGATACTAGTTAGCTCATCCAAAAGAAGTAGATGTAAGCTATACTTTGGTGTCCCCTAGTCTATCTTTTCTTAAGGGGGGTAGCTAAGTTGAAGAATTTGCAAGCTGAAGTGTCCTACGTTCTTGTTTGCGCAGCGGAAGCGTGGTGGTACCCAAAGATGTGAGAGAAACTCAGAGTCTCAATAAGGTTTGGTTAAAGGTTCAACGAAGGTTTATCCAAGATTATTAAGATTTTTATAGAGCTACTAGAGAAGTTTCAAGTTAGTTTGGATCAAGAGACCTTAGCTGAGTGCTGAAGGAAATCTAAGAAGAGGTTGGAGTAGAACCTATGTATTAGCTTTGCCACAATCAGGACAAGGGCTTTATGTCCACTAGGATGCACTTTATCAAGGTGTGGAATGTGTCCTTATGCAAGAATAAAAATGTGGTACCTTGTTCATTAAGTCAATTAAGGAAGCGTGAGTTGAACTACCTAACAAGTTATCTGAAGTTACCCATTGTGGAGCATGAAAGTACTATCTTCTTGGAAGTACAAGTGACATCTAGGAGGATCACAAGAATCTACAGGACATCTTCATCAAGTTGGTCTTGAGCTTGTGATATCTTGGTTGGGATGAAAATTGAATATGACTTGAAAAAAATGCTATCACACGGAGAAGCAAAAGTCGTTGCCGATGTCCTTAGCAAGAGAGAGTTATGCTAAGAAGGTTCAGATGACACCAAGGATTAAGAGTTATATTTCCAGTTCGAGTAACTTAGCCAGGAACATTAATGTTTTGAAGATTGGTAGACGAATTTCCTTATGACCAAGAGATTTGTCAGGACTTCGTCGGAAGGTGGATATTTTGAAGAGAATTGGTATTATAGGAAAGGTGGCTTAGTGATTGGAGTTACCTAAGGGTTGTTCAAGGTATCTATCAGAACCTTGAAATCAATTAGGCAAGTTACTTGGAGTAAGATCAACATATATGCAAAGTAAAGTGGGATCCCTATCAAGACGATGGAACTACACGAGGAAGTAAAGAAGAATCCAAAGGCGGAGAATCTGCATCTCTTTTGTCGACGTCTTCCGAATCTCGAGGACGAGATTCATCTTAAGGGGGTAGAATTATAACACCTAAAAATTTGCATTCTTTTAAAATAGTAAATTGAAGTTATTTATGCAATTATATGTGCATTTCAAATTTAGGAAATAATATTTTTTATGAAATTAAAAGTAAATATAAGGATAGAAACATATTGATGCATTCATGCTGCTACACATTTGTTTTTGTAATGATTAGCTTCGACTAAAATTTGAATTGAATTCAAATTCAACGTGAAAATGAGTTTGGAAAATTTATTTGGAAAAAGAAAAGGAATTATTTTCCCTCCCCTTCTTTTCTTCACTTTCGGCCCAGCTCCATTTTTCTCAACCGCCGGCCCGCTCTCTCTTTTCTCCCCTCCGCACACCGACCCTTTCAATTGGGCCAAGAATCGCTTTAACTGCTTTTCGGCCCAAAGAAGTGCCCAGCACCAAAGACTATGTGCCAAAGAACCGCTACCACCTTTTCTTTTCACGCCTAGCCGGCTACTGTCGTGTGGCGCCGTCCTCCTCCTCCCGCGCGTCTGCGCCGATCAAGGCGGAACTGCCTCCACGCCCACATTTTGTGCCGTCGTGGGAGCGTCCCCTGCGCCCCTGCCTCTACAAAAACGAAGCCCCGACCGAGCCATTTCCCCCTATTGTTTCCCCGTTCCCTTTCCGCACTTGCTCGAGCCGAGGAAGTCACAACCACGCGGCACCGGAGAAGCGCCGGGATCCGCCATCTGCCCCTCCATGCGAACAGCCATCCCCGAGTCGCCTCCGCCTCCATTTTTTCCCGTGGTGAGAACCCCTTCCTCCCCTCTTTCTCCCCGTGCGGTTATTGGCGAGTTTCGTGGCCCGTAGACCCCGTTTCGCGTGCGGCCGTGAATTCCATGCCGCCGGCCATGGCGACCGCCACCTCGGCCGTGTCCTCCGGTCGTCGTATCGACCTGTCCGAGGTCCCCTTCACCCCCTCGGTCTCCTGGTGTCCTCGGTTCTTCGAACCGTGGCCTGTAGCCACTATACCGTGCTCGCCGGCGTGTTCTTTGCCGCCGTCCATGGCAGCACCGCTGTCGGAGCTATTGTTCCGGCCGGCTCCTTTCTCCTTCTCTCTCCCCAGATCTAATCCGAGCCACCTATCCTTGATCCAACGGCCACTGAAGGCCGATACCCCTTCGCGGGTAACTTTGCTAAAGAGACCCCCAGGTTTTGACAAATAGAACCCGCCGTCCTTAGCATGTTTCCTGAGTACGCTTTCTCCTTTTGAAAACGTAAAGTAAACTGTTTTAGTCCAAAATATGTTTTCAGTATTTATAGAAATGCCACTGGATTTGTTTTGCTCATAAAAACTTCGTTTTAGCTCCGAATTGACCCATTCAAATCGCGTTAGATTCGTAATAAAGTTCTCTACATGTTAGTACCACTGTTAATCATGTTTGCAACTTTTAAATTTCATGGTTAGGTTTAATTAAATAAATTGCTATAGGAAACCACATTTAATTCATAACTTTCATGTTTTAGCTCCGTTTTTCGTGAACTTCGCGTTGACGTGATCGTAGCAAGACGTAGATCCTTTTCATAAACATTTTATCTTGATTTCTATACTGTTGGTGTACTGCTCTAACCATAGGATTGTTTGCTTTGCATGAATGTTCCTGGAATGTTGTATGTTGCCGTGTTGGTCGTGTTCAGACGGTGAGGAGAACGTTGGAGACCAAGAGTTCTTTGACGACCAGCAGGAGTTTGCTAACCAAGGCAAGCATGGGATCTACCTTGATGCATATTCACCCTTATTAAATACTCATTTGCATGTGTCTAATTTTGATACCCATAAGGACATTCTAGTGATTGAATATCCTGTTCCTTGTCTCCTATGTGTTATATGCATATGGGTAATTTGCTAGCGCTGAAAGTAAATGTACATGATTTACATAATGAATAACGGTTCTATGAAACGAAAAGGTAAAATTGGCTTTTAAACAACTAAATTATAGGGCGAAGGAGCGAATGACTTTCGATCATGATGCTCTCGACCCTCCATAAGGACTTATCTATCGGCAAAAGCTGGGACTGACAGTGCAACCGTGATGATACTTTTGTAATTTGTCGACTTATGTGTGTGACTGATCCCTGGACACACATGAGTTTTATGCATTCAATTTTATCCTTAAAATTGGGTGTGACATGCCCTTGCCTCAATAGTGAAGCGACCCCAATTTCGGCAAAGGGAAATCCACAGAGTCGAAGTGTAATAAGACCGTTGTAGATCATATTACCCAAATTCCAGTCGAATATCACATCCATACAACAATAATATCAGAGTACAAGTAGTGCGGAATTACATAAATTATTACATCGCCGCATTGGCGGAATCAAAAGTAGCATTCATTCAGAACAGCTTGAAGATAAGATCGCCAAACTTGAGCGTAGGAACGAACCCCTCAACCGTCAAACTCCTCGAAGCTATACTCCTCAGCAGAACCTGTGTGCCAAAATTTATCAGTATGATTTGTACTGGCCACTCCCACCCTATGAGCATTGCTTTGTAGAAATTGGATGCAAGTTGGATATAATCAAAAGGAACCTATAAGGCTGGGGTTTCCTATGTATTAGCGTATCAAGTACATAATAATAGTTGGTCAAGTTTTAACACCATTCTCACACCCATTCCCATTCCAGTGCCAGGTTTCGATCCTGGGATCGATATACCACCATCTCCACACCATCACCATACCATCACTCAGTCGACAGGCCAACTCCCTCTCAGCACTGTCTCATGGCCCGTAGCCCCTGGCTACGTCCGAACACTCCCTCCCGGGGAAGAAGAGAAGGACTCATCTCACTGTCTAGTTTAAGCGAAACCCAGGAAAGGTCCATAGCGGATAAGTCGACGTATGTATCGATCGATCAACCATACACTCTACAGAGGTTTTACATAACCACAAGATCCGCCTTCCTCGCTGACCGTCGTCAACTGGGCTGATTCCGGCTGATTGCTAGCCTAGGATAATGCCACTCTACCATTCAGCCCTAGTACACCCCAAGTCTAGTCTGGGGTGGCTGAAACTGTGAGTCATGAGCCGGGTCCACAAGGTCTCCATGAAGCCTCAGAAGGGTGTAGGGGAAATCCTCCGCGCCCCGTACCTCCCTCACACTGTCCGCTATCAACCTAGCAGTAGTGGCAATATCCTACAAAGTAGTCCGGCCGTCCCGCACCATATAGGGCGAGTGGTACGTAAGGCTTCCCGATGAATCTGAGTACTAGTAAGTCCTTAGGGATGACCAAGCCAGAATGTCTTCATCAGGGTTTCCATTTATCGTGCCACCACAGCACCTCCACCCTGGGCTCCTCCCATCACAGGATCACACCCAGGGCCACCTCATATACCATTTACCCACCACAGGTATCCATTCCAGGGGTGCCCAGGTAGCACCTCATGGCAAGACTTGCCCCAGGCTCGTCGTATACTCCAACTTGGTCGACACAACCCTCACCCTCCATGCACCCAAGTCACACACGCAGCACTCTCCCAATGGTCCAGATAACACTAGTTTCCACCACGCATCAATGTAGTGCAAGCGTAGCAGAAGTAATAAGCAATGAAATATAATAGCAAGTGTGTGACTAGCCTAACAGCGGGGTGAGCAGGGGTAAGGTTGCGTCAAGGTAAAGGCCATCAAGAAAGCATACTACCATGCAAGTCCTATCATAGTGTGATTGCAACAATAAAGTAAAGCACTAGCACTTCTATTTAAGTCATGCGTAATAGGTGCTACGAGATTGGGTGGGATGTGGCACCTTCAGTATAGTCGTCTCCGTACTCCTCACGGTACTCTCGGTCCTCGTCCGTCTGGTTCTCCTCCGAGTCTGCATATGATCGAATTATAGTCGCGTTAGCGACGCCTATAGAACAGCACAAAGAAGTAGTGAAAATTCAAAAGAGCCAAATGCACTCAACATGGGTTCATTGCGTAGAGCTCAATTTTAGATGAATTTTGGTCCTGGTCTTGTATTTTTCTGAGATCGTATGAATTAGTTATATATTTCCGAAGATTAAATTAAGGCTGATTAATTCAGGGTTGACACGTGTCATACTGTGACTGGTTCTCGTGGTCTTGGAGTGGTGCATCAGCTGGTGTGGTGGTCGGAGAGGTCGCAGAGGTGGTCGAAAAGGTTGCAGCAGTGGTCGAAGAGATCGCTGGTGGTCGGAGAGCTCGCCGACGTGGTCGGTGAGATCACCAAAGTGGTCGGAAAGCTGGCCGAGGTGGTCGGAAGGCTGACCGAGGTGGTCAGAGAGCTTGCTGGGGTCCCCAACGCTGGCATGGTCTCAATGACGTCAGCACGGCGTCATCATCCCGGTTGGTCACTAACAGGTGGGTCCGGGGTCAAAAGGTGACTGATAGGTGAGGCACGGTTCATGGTGAACCCGCCTGCGTTGGTCCATAGACCGCAGAGCCGGTCTATGAAGGTCTTGGTCCACTTACTCCTTCCCAGTGTTCGGTTCACATGCACCAAGTGCTCGGACGTGTGGCTGGCGAGGGAAAATTTACAATCTTCTTCCCCGTCGTGCTCCTGCTGGTGGTGAGCTCACCGGCGAGCCCCTCCAGCGGCGAAGGTGTGCAATTAAGGTGGGCAAAAGCTTGGCCATGCCATAGCGGGTGTCCCGGTGAAGTTAATGTGGTGGTCGGGCGGCTCCAGTTGGCTGGTTGTGGTGAACGGCGAAGTGGGTTCATCGGCGTGCATGGACAGGCTGCAGTGGTAGTGAGAGCCCAGTTGGAGGAGCATGTGAGCTCCACGGTGCTTCTACGACCATGGCGAGCAGGTCGAAGGGCTCTGGGAGCTCTCGACGCCTCTGACCATAGTGGTTGGGGCAAAATGGAGGCGGTGGCGCTACGACGAGGTGCGGTGCAGCAACATAGGGCTCCGGTGGGCTTCATCCTCGGCTAAGGTGAGCGTGGTGTGTCTCTCATCATGGTGGAGCCAGTCAGGGTGTCAACATCGCCTTTACCGCAACGTAGAAGACGCGGTGGTCTCGCCATGGTTGTGCTCTGACCATGGTGAGCGCGTGCGATGTGTATGCATGGCATGAGCAGAGCGCTCGGCGCTGGTGTTCCCGAGCAGAGGGCTCGGCGTCGCCCCCTTTCTTCCCTTTGCTTCGCGTATTCCGTTTGGCTCAACAAGAGGGTCGTGGTGGTCCTTCTATGCTACCGGTTGGCTAAGCCGAAGCAAGAGCTCGTGCTCCGACGTGGTCCGTTTATGGCATCCGAGAGGCTAGGTATGGTCGTGCCGGTGTTCCCGAGCAGCTAGGGGTTGATGAGGCCAGGCCTTGGGCTTGTGCGCGTGCGGTTCGTGTGCAGCGTGTCCAGGAGCGGGAATGCTCCGCCTCTGTGTTCCCCAGGTGCGGGAATGCGGTGGCGTTCATGGCGAGTACGGCTAGCGCGGTGAGAGGCGAACGACGAGGCTCACCGTAGGGCTCGTGGCGGTAGGATGGCGGTGCGGTGGCGAGGCGAGGCCATGATGAGGCGATGCAGTGCCGTGCCGAGCAGCTACGTCGCTGTAGCCGATCGGGGCGGCGCTCCTGGCTTCGGCGAGGTCCGGTTCCGCAGTGGCTTCCTTCTCCTCCTTGCTTCTTCCTCCTCCCTCTCTCTCGGCTTGACGCGGGGTGGTGCTGTGCCACCAGCGGCGGCGGCGAACGGGCTGAGGGTTAGGGCTCGTGAGCGTTCGCTTTTATAGCTGAGCTCCAAGGGCTCCAATGGCGGACGGTGTTCGGGCGGTGGTGATGCGTGCGACGCATCCGACGGCCCGCGTGCGGTAGCGTAGGCGCGGCGCAAGGGGAAACAGGGTCGTGCGATGTGCATGACCTCGGGCCCGCGCCTGTCACTTTGGTCCGGTCTTGGTCGGAGGCGGTGCCGGCGTGGGGAGGAAGACGACACTGTGGCTGGGGTGGCTGACGCGTGGGGTCCGGTTGTCAGGAGCTTGGCGCGTTGTGGCTGCGTGCAGCGCGTGGCGGCTGACGGGCGGGTCCGACTCGTCAGCGGCTGTGCGCGTGAAAGGGCAGGCGTGGCTCAGCTGGGCTAGCTGGGCCGGTCGAGGCAGGCTGGGCCGAGCTGCTCCCTCTTCTTGCCTTTCTCTTTTATTTCTTTTGCTCGATTCAAACTTAGTTAGAGTTTAAACTTGAGCTTCGGGTTATGTAGTGGGTCCCACAAGGCGTTTCAAATGGTGGTCAAAATACATCCCGTATTTAGGGTTTATCATAATTATTAAGTAAGTTAGTTAAACATCACATAAGGCAAAAGAATCCAAATCACAAGTGGAATTAAGGATGCATGCATGATTTGTTTATTTAGGAATTTAATTACACATGTGGCATAAAACCAAGCTATGCTTATGAGTTTAACCTAGTTGGGTCACATCTAATCCAAACTAGGGTTTGCCTTGTACATGTGTCACTCAACATCACATAGGGTTTAAACAAAAGTTTTGTAGTTGTGATTTTTTGTGTGTGGATTTGTGGGTTGTTACAGTCCTACCCCCTTAACTGAATCTTGTCCCCGAGATTAAAGCGTAGCGTACCCTTCGAAGAGATAAGGATAGTGTAGCCGGAGGTCAGACTCTTTTTCCCATGTTGCTTCTTTCTCAGTGTGGTTGCTCCATTGGATCTTGCACATAGGAATAGTCTTGCTTCGGGTCTCTTTGGTATCTCTGCCTATAATTCTGATAGGATGTTCTTTATACTCAAGTGTGTTTTGAATGTCAAGTGTATCAGTTGGAACTACTTCATCGGGCACTCTCAAACACTTGCGTAGCTGTGAGACATGGAATACGGGATGTACACCCGCCAATTCCTCAGGTAGCTCAAGTTTGTAGGCGAGCTTTCCAATCCTCTTGCAAATCTTGTATGGGCCAACAAATCTAGGGGCAAGTTTTCCTTTCACATGAAATCTGACAATCCCACGTAGCGGGGATACCTTGAGATAGACGAGGTCTCCCTCATTGAACTCAAGTTCTCTTCTTCTTTTGTCAGCATAGCTCTTGTATCGACTTTGAGCAATTCTCAAATTCTCCTTTACTTGAGCAACTCCTTCTGCATCTTGAATCTTAGCGGAATCAAAGAACAATCTTTCACCCGGTTGAGACCACATCAAAGGTGTCCTACAAGGTCTGCCATACAGAGCTTCAAACGGCGACTTCTTGATACTGGCTTGGTAGCTATTGTTGTAAGAGAACTCTGCATAGGGTAAGCATTTCTCCCAATCAGAGCCATAATTCAGTACACTAGCGCGAAGCATGTCTTCTAAGATCTAATTTACTTGTTCTGTCTGTCCATCTGTCTGTGGGTGGTAAGCGGTACTGAAATCAAGTTTAGTTCCAATAGACTTGTGCAGAGCTTCCTAGAATCGGGACACAAACTGAGGACCACGATCAGATACAATACTATAGGGAGCTCCATGCAGTCTGAGAATATGCTCAACATATAGGTCCGCTAATTTTTCTGCATTGGTCTTGGTCTTTACTGGTACAAAGTGAGCAATCTTGGTCAAACGATCAACAATCACCCAGATGGAATCATTGCCTTTCTATGAATGGGGCAATCCAACTATGAAATCCATGGATATGCTCTCCCATTTTCACTCGGGAACGTCAAGAGGCTTTAGCAATCCTGCAGGCCTTTGATGTTCAGCCTTGACTCTATTACAGGTGTCACAACATGCCACATGTCCTGCAATGTCTGTCTTCATGCCTTTCCACCAAAAGTGTTTCTTCAAGTCTTGATACATCTTTGAACCTCCAGGGTGAATACAGTACTTAGAATCATGAGCTTCTGATAGAATTTCCTCTCATAGGGCTGGATCAGAAGGTACATAGATTCTGTCCTTCAACCAGATGATCCCTTGTTCATCTTCATGGTGGTTGGTTTTGTAGCCTAGTTTCATCAGACCACGAAGATATTCAATCTCTTCATAATTTTTCTGAGCTTGACGAATGCGATCTATGAGATCATACTGTATGCGGAGCTCATTCAATAAGCCATGTGGTAGTATCTCAAGTTGGAAATCATCAATCTCTTCCTTGAGCTCAGGTGATACGGAATCAGTGATCAAAGTGTGACAGTAACTCTTATGGCTGAGGGCATCTACGACTACATTAGCTTTTTCCGGATGATAGTGAATTTCTAGGTCATAGTCCTTGATCAACTCTAGCCATCGGCATTGCCTCATATTCAGATCTTCTTGAGTAAAAAAGTACTTCAAGCTCTTGTGATCGGTGTAGATATCACACTTGTTGCCTATCAAGTAGTGCCTCCAGATCTTTAAAGCATGCACAACTACTGCTAACTCAAGATCATGAGTAGGGTAACGGTTCTCGTGTTCTTTCAACTGTCGAGACACATAAGCTATCACTCTTCCTCCCTGTATCAATACACAGCCAAGTCCTTGACAGGATGCATCACAATAGACCACGAAATCTTTACTAATATCAGGCAATGCTAACACAGGAGTTGTGGTAAGTTTCTATTTCAATTCTTGGAAGCTTTGTTCACACTCGGGCGTCCATTCAAACTCTTTAGTCTTCTTTAGAAGGCTGGTCATCGGACGGGCTATCTTGGAGAAGTTTTCGATGAATCGGCGATAATATCCAGCCAATCCCAAGAAACTTCTGACTTCTATCACATTATGGGGTTGTTCCCATTCCTTCATAGCTTTAATCTTAGCTGGGTCAACTGCAACGCCTTCAACTGATAGTACATGGCCTAGGAAGGCAACTTCCTGTAGCCAAAACTCACATTTGCTGAACTTTGCGTAGAGCTGATGTTGGGCTAGTTTCTCAAGTACAGTTCTCAGATGATGTTCGTGTTCTTCAGCGATGGGTGAATAGACAAGGATGTCATCAATGAATACTACCATGAACTTATCCAGATCATCCATGAAAACCTTATTCATCATGTTCATGAAGTATGCGGGTGCATTCGTGAGTCCAAAGGATACCACAGTGAACTCAAACTATCCATACCTAGTCACGAAAGCTATCTTCGGGATGTCACTCTCTCGAATCTTCATCTGATGATAGCTAGATCTGAGATCAATCTTGGAGAAATACTTGGCACCTCTAAGCTGATCTAGCAAATCATCAATCCTTGGCAGGGGGTACTTGTTCTTGATGGTGACTGCGTTCAAGTTTCGGTAATCAATGCACATTCTCATTGAGCCATCCTTCTTCTTCACAAACAGAACAGGGGATCCCCAGGGTGAAGCACTGGGTCTGATATATCCCTTCGAGATGAGCTCATCAAGCTGTTTCTTGAGCTCGGCTAGTTCATCTACTGACATGCGATAGGGTCTCTTGGCAATGGGTCATGTTCCTAGCATAAGATCAATGATGAACTCTACATCACGGTCTGGTGGCATACCCGGTAATTCTTTAGGGAATACATCGAGATAGTCTTTGACCACAGTCACATCATGAACTGTCTTTTCCTCTTTTGCGAATCTGAACTTGCTTTAAGGGCACATAGGATAGAGGTGGACTTTTCGAACTGGGGTTCACATCTAATGGCTTGGCCTGATGGGTGGGTCACTTGGACGTATCTAGGTGAATATGATATGATACCTCGGTGAATGGTTAGCCAATCCATTCCTACGATGACATCTAGGTTAGTGGAAGGTAACAGGGTTAGGTCGGCTTTAAAGGTAAGACCCTCAATGGTAAGACTCACTCCCTTACAGATGTGGATGCATTTTAGGTCTCCTAAAGGTGAGCTGGTGATAATAGGCTTTTCACGTGGGGTTACAGGTAGGTCATGCTCTCGTGCAAACTTGGATGATATGTATGAATAAGTTGCTCTAGAGTCAAATAGAACTGATGCAGTATTGCCATTAACTAAAAACATACCATACACAACGTCAGGGGCAGCCTGTGCTTCCTCGGCGTCTAGATGGTTGAGACGTCCATGAGTAGCAGATCCCTTGAACTGAGACTTCTGAGCGGCTGAGTTCTGAGGGCATTCAGCGGCTTTGTGACCCGGTTGGCCACAAGCGAAGCAGGTGAAAGGCGCACCGCCTGTAGGGGTTGGCGCGGGTGCCTTCCAGTTTCCAGTGCCTGGTGCGGAGCGGTTCTGTGCTGGGCGTTCATTCGCAGAGCGGGAACGGTTAAAACGATCCTGAGTGTTGCGGTCCTGAGCATAACGGTACCGGGTGTAACAATCCTAAGCAGGGCGGGAGTATTTGGTGGTGTAGCCTCCACTACCCCTACTCGATCTGGGGTTGTCATCCCTGTTGTGGCATGAGCGTTCCCTAGATGGTGCATCTCTATGGAACCTTTTGCGTTCACGGCCACGGAAAGACTCCTTAGGCTTACGCTTACTCTCCCTGTACACCTCTCCAGCTTCAGCACGATCCTTCTCAATCTGGATGTAGCGATCCACCAGAGCACGCGGTGTGTTACTCTCAATACCACCAAACTTCAGCTTGATGTGCGGGTTAAGTCCCTTGTGGTAATAGTACAACTTCTCCTTCTCAGAGTTCACAACATAGGAAGGGGCATAGCGCAGAAGGTTGGTGAATTGAGTAGTGTACTCAGTCACCTTGTCCTTTCCCATCTTGATGTTGCGAAACTCCTCGGCCTTGGCCTCCATGATACCCTTGGGAATGTGATACTCAGTGAATGCTTCGGCAAACTCATCCCACGAGATATCGGTAGGGTCCTCATGGGAATCACTAAAACTGTCCCACCAGGTGTGCGCTGCACCTGTGAGCTGGTGTGTGGCAGCTCCAACACACTCATCGTCGATGAAAGTGGTGAGATCAAGCTTCTTCTCCATCTCCTTGAGCCAGTCATCGGCTACAAGCGGGTCAGGGTCCGTGCCATCATAGGTAGGTGGCCTTAGCTTCAGAAATCCTTCCAGCTTCCTTTGGAAGTCATTCTTCTCACCTCCCTAGCAACGGTTTGCTCCATCAACAAGGGTTGCAAGAAGCTGGGTCTGCTGCACCATCACTTCTGCCAGGTTCGGTGGTGGTGGTGGCGGAATGTTCTCCTCAACAAGCGGTGGGGTATTCTCCAGGTTGAGGGGTATCCCTCCACTTCCATGGCCACAGCCATGGCCACGGTTGTTGCCACCACGGCCCCCATTTGGTTCGGCTAGTTCGGGGATGGGCGCACGTCCACGGTTCATTAGGCGAGCAGATCGGCGGTTCGGCATCTGCAACATGGATCATAGAAATTTTAGTGCTTGTGCCAAAAGTGCTTATAATTCAATATGATTACATGATTTTAATGATTTTAAAGAAAAACATTTATACTATCCAACACTTATTACAAAGAAGCAATAAGATCCATAAGATGCAATAAAGATCCAAAACATTCATTACATGGGTTTTATTACATAGCATCATCTCTAGTAGCTACACTTGAAGACGTGCGAGAATCGTACTACGCATAGTGTCTCATAATACATCTCATAAGGGGTACATCATGGGGTACAACTTATGGAAGCCACTGACATGACTTATGACCACGCAGGGTTGTCTACTCTAACTCGTATACCGCAGCTGGGATACGACTGTTCTCGATCTCGATCTCCTCGTCTGACTTGTGAAGTCGGGACACGTACTTCAAGGCCTCGGCTAGCTCCTTAGTAGGCTTGGCTCCAGGTAGGGTAGGGCAGGTGTCTTGGTTAAGGCGAGTCAGGGCTAACTCAAACTCCTCTATCCTAGGCTTCGTCTTACTGCGAATCTCCTTGGGTAGCTGATCCCACATACCCTTCATCTCCCTGAGACGCTTCTTGTCAGACTTCTACCAAGCCTGTCAAGTCCTCTCACACTTGTCCTATAGGTACTCGTTCTATCTGAGTGCCTCGATCAGGTGACCCTGGTTGCGAACAGCCTTCTTCCTAAACTCCTCTAGCTCCTGGGTCATGGTCTTGTTCCGAGATTGGATTTTCAGCATATCAATCCCCTTGGACCTCTCTCTGTCTCCTCTACGGTTGAACTCGGCCTTCTTGTCGTCCAACTCTCTCTGCAACTCCAAGACTTTGCTGTCGAGGTAGCAGTTCCTGTTGCCTAGGTCGGCTGCTTTGTCCTGTAAGTCAGCGACCTTGGCTCTGTGGACTTCTTCACGACGGTTGAACTCGTCCTGTAGCTTGGCAACTGTCTCAAGCAGACTAGCTCGCTCCTGTGCTCCCTGCGAGTCTCACTCCTGATACTCCCACAAAAGGGCCCGATCCTGATGTCTCTTCTGCTCAAGCTGGGTCACGTACCTATCCTGCTCTAGTAGGTGGATAGCTGAGACATGAAGGCATCTGTCCTCCTCTGCAAAGATAACTCTACCGGCTGCGAAACTCTGCTCACTAGGGGTAAGGCTAAGGTCGAGGGCCTAGGGAAGTAGACAGAACTCTGTCGTCTTCAGGTGCTCGTAGTGGTCCCTCATCACTCTACGAAGTGCCTTGTGTGAGACAGCTCGTAGTCCCTCCTCAACTGTGTCCTCTACAGTCAACTCGGTGAAAGCTGGGACAGAAGGTAAGGTAGTGCTAGCTGGGAACTCGACTGAGGTGACAACCGGTCCTTCGATTCCTCCTTCCTGAGCTGACTTCCTGGTACAGGTGACCTTGACAAGCTCGTTAGGGACTCCTAATGTGACGAGAACTCGGCAGAGGGTCCGTGCAAAACCCCCGAGCTCACATAGGTCGAAGGTAAGCTTGGTGTGGTCCAGAGGTAGCGGTCCTAGAGGCGGCCATTCAACGTTCGTTGCCATCTGCATGTTTTAAGGAATCAGGTATTAGCAAGTCAATAAATAAATAAGCCTTGCATAAAAGTAAATGCAGGGTCGGTATATAACCGAAAGAGGGGCTGTTCACATCCTATTCTATCGTCCATTTCTGAGGGTTTCGTCCTAGGGTCAAGTATGGCTTTGATACCAACTGAAGCGACCCCGATTTTCGCGAAGGGAAATCCACATAGTCGAAGTGTAATAAGACCGTTGTAGATCATATTACCCAAATTCCAGTCGAATATTACAACCATACAACGATAATATTACAACCCCTCAACCATCAAACTCCTCGGAGCTATACTCCTCAGCAGAACCTGTGTGCCAAAATTTATCAGTATGATTTGTACTGGCCACTCCCACCCTATGAGCATTGCTTTGTGGAAATTGGATGCAAGTTGGATATAATCAAAAGGAACCTATAAGGCTGAGATTTCCTATGTATTAGCACATCAAGTACATAATAATAGTTGGTCAAGTTTTAACACCATTCTCACACCCATTCCACCCCATTCCCATTCTAGAGGCAGGTTTCGATCCTAGCATCGATATACCACCATCTCCACACCATCACCATACCACAACCATACCATCGCTCAGTCGACAGGCCAACTCCCTCTCAGCACTGTCTCAAGGCCCGTAGCCCCTGGCTACGTCCGAACACTCCCTCTCGGGGGAGAAGAGAAGGACTCATCTCACTATCTAGTTTAAGCGAAACCCAGGAAAGGTCCATAGCCGACAAGTCGACGTATGTATCGATCGATCAACCATACACTCTACAGAGGTTTTACATAACCACAAGATCCGCCTTCCTCGCTGACCGTCGTCAACTGGGCTGATTCCGGCCGCTTGCTAGCCTAGGATAATGCCACTCTACCATTCAGCCCTAGTACACCCCAAGTCTAGTCTGGGGTGGCTGAAACTGTGAGTCATGAGCCGGGTCCACAAGGTCTCCATGAAGTCTCGAAAGGGTGTGGGGGAAATCCTCCGCGCCCCGTACCTCCCTCACATTGTCCGCTATCAACCTAGCAGTAGTGGCAATATCCTACCAAGTAGTTCGGCCGTCCCGCACCATATAGGGCGAGTGGTACGTAAGGCTTCCCGATGAATCTGAGTACTAGTAAGTCCTTAGGGATGACCAAGCCAGAATGTCTTCATCAGGGTTTCCATTTACCGTGCCACCACAGCACCTCCACCCTGGGCTCCTCCCATCACAGGATCACACCCAGGGCCACCTCATATACCATTTACCCACCATAGGTATCCATTTCAGGGGTGCCCAGGTAGCACCTCATGGCAAGACTTGCCCCAGGCTCGTCGTATACTCCAACTTGGTCGACACAACCCTCACCCTCCACGCACCCAAGTCACACACGCAGCACTCTCCCCATGGTCCAGATAACACCAGTTTCCACCATACATCAATGTAGTGCAAGCGTAGTAGAAGTAATAAGCAATGAAATATAATAGCAAGCATGTGACTAGCCTAACAGCGGGGTGAGTAGGGGTAAGGTTGCGTCAAGGTAAAGGCCATCAAGAAAGCATACTACCATGCAAGTCCTATCATAATGTGATCGCAACAATAAAGTAAAGCACTAGCACTTCTATTTTAATCATGCGTAATAGGTGCTACGAGATTAGGTGGGATGTGGCACCTTCAGTGTAGTTGTCTCCGTACTCCTCACGGTACTCTCGGTCCTCGTTCGTCTGGTTCTCCTCCGAGTCTGCATATGATCGAATTATAGTCGCGTTAGCGACACCTATAGAATAGTACAAAGAAGCAGTGAAAATTCAAAAGAGCCAAATGCACTCAACATGGGTTCATTGCGTAGAGCTCAATTTTAGATGGATTTTGGTCCTGGTCTTGTATTTTTCTGAGATCGTATGAATTAGTTATATATTTCCGAAGATTAAATTAAGGCTGATTAATTCAGGGTTGACACGTGTCAGACTATGACTGGTTCTCGTGGTCTTGGAGTGGTGCATCAGCTGGTGTGGTGGTCGGAGAGGTCACAGAGGTGGTCGGAAAGGTTGCAGCGGTGGTCGGAGAGATCGCTGAAGTGGTCGGAGAGCTCGCCGACGTGGTCGGTGAGATCGCCGAAGTGGTCGGAAGGCTAGCTGAGGTGGTCGGAAGGCTGGCCGAGGTGGTAGGAGAGCTTGCTGGGGTCCCCGACGCTGGCGTGGTCTCAATGACGTCAGCCTGGCGTCATCATCCCGGTTGGTCACTGACAGGTGGGTCCGGGGTCAAACGGTGACTGATAGGTGAGGCACGGTTCATGGTGAACCCGCCTGCGTTGGTCCATAGACCGCAGAGCCGGTCTATGAAGGTCTTGGTCCACTTACTCCTTCTCAGTGTTCGGTTCACGTGCACCAAGTGCTCGGACGTGTGGCTGGCGAGGGAAAAATTACAATCTTCTTCCCCGTCGTGCTCCTGCTGGTGGTGAGCTCACCGGCGAGCCCCTCCAGCGGCACAGGTGTGCAATTAAGGTGGGCAAAAGCTTGGCCATGCCATAGCGGGTGTCTCGGTGAAGTTAACATGGTGGTTGGGTGGCTCTAGTTGGCTGGCCGCGGTGAACGGCGGTGTGGGTTCGTCGGCGTGCATGGACAGGCTGCAGTGGTAGTGAGAGCCCAGTTGGAGGAGCGTGTGAGCTCCACGGTGCTTCTATGACCATGGTGAGCAGGTCAAAGGGCTCTGGGAGCTCTCGACGCCTCCGACCATAGTGGTTGGGGCAAAACGGAGGCGGTGGCGCTACGACGAGGTGCGGTGCAGCAACGCAGGGCTCCGGTGGGCTTCATCCTCGGCTAAGGTGAGCGCGGTGTGTCTCTCATCATGGTGGAGCCAGTCAGGGTGTCAACGTCGCCTTTACCGCGACGTAGAAGACATGGTGGTCTCGCCATGGTTGTGCTCTAACCATGGTGAGCGCATGCGTGCGTGCGATGTGTATGCATGGCATGAGCAGAGCGCTTGGCGCTGGCGTTCCCAAGCAGAGGGCTCGGCGTCGCCCCCTTTCTTCCCTTTGCTTTGCATTTTCTGTTTGGCTCAACAAGAGGGTCGTGGTGGTCCTTCTATGCTACCGGTTGGCTAAGCCAGAGCAAGAGCTCGTGCTCCGACGTGGTCCATTTATGGCGTCCGAGAGGCTAGGTATGGTCGTGCCGGTGTTCTCGAGCAGCTAGGGATTGATGAGGCCAGGCCTTGGGCTTGTGCGCGTGCGGTGCGTGTGCAGCGTGTCCAGGAGCGGGAATGCTCCGCCTCTGCGTTCCTCAGGTGCGGGAACGCGGTGGCGTTCATGGCGAGTACAGCTAGCGCGGTGAGAGACGAACGACGTGGCTCACCGTAGGGCTCGTGGCGGTAGGATGGCGGTGCGGTGGCGAGGCGAGGCCATAATGAGGCGATGCAGTGCCGTGCCGAGCAGCTACGTCGCTGTAGCTGATCGGGGCGGCGCTCCTGGCTCCGGTGAGGTCCGGTTCCACAGCGGCTTCCTTCTCCTCCTTGCTTCTTCCTCCTCCCTCTCTTTCGGCTTGACGCGGGGTGGTGTTGTGCCACCAGCGGCGGCGGCGAACGGGCTGAGGGTTAGGGCTCGTGAGCGTTGGCTTTTATAGCCGAGCTCCAAGGGCTCCAATGGCGGACGGTGTTTGGGCGGTGGTGATGCGTGCAACGCATCCGACGGCCCGCGTGCGGTAGCGTAGGCGCGGCGCAAGGGGAAACAGGGTCGTGCGATGTGCGTGACCCCGGGCCCGCGCCGTCACTTTGGTCGGGTCTCGGTCGGAGGCGGTGCCGGCGTGTGGAGGAAGACGACACTGTGGCTGGGGTGGCTGACGCGTGGGGTCCGGTTGTCAGGAGCTTGGCGCGTTGTGGCTGCGTGCGGCGCGTGACGGCTGACGGGCGGGTCCGACTCGTCAGTGGCTATGCGCGTGAAAGGGCAAGCGTGGCTCGGCTGGGCTAGCTGGGCCGGTCGAGGCAGGCTGGGCTGGGCTGCTCCCTCTTCTTTCCTTTCTCTTTTATTTCTTTTGCTCGATTCAAACTTAGTTAGAGTTTAAACTTGAGCTTCGAGTTATGTAGTGGGTCCCACAAGGCGTTTCAAATGGTGGTCAAAATACATCCCGTATTTAGGGTTTATCATAATTATTAAGTAAGTTAGTTAAACATCACATAAGGCAAAAGAATCCAAATCACAAGTGGAATTAAGGATGCATGCATGATTTGTTTATTTAGGAATTTAATTACACATGTAGCATAAAACCAAGCTATGCTTATGAGTTTAACCTAGTTGGGTCACATCTAATCGAAACTAGGGTTTGGCTTCTACATGTGTCACTCAACATCACATAGGGTTTAAACAAAAATTTTGTAGTTGTGATTTTTGGTGTGTGGATTTTTGGGTTGTTACAAACAGGTTCCCTCTTGGATGAGAGCTTTGATGGTTTCTTTGCTAGTTTCTCCGAAAATTAGTCGTTATTCATCATATATAAGCATAATTGGTTATCCTTTGGTGGTTTGCTCGTAAACCTCACTATTCTTCACCACGAAAGAGTGTTGGTTATCCGTTGCATTCTTCGGTCCGTGGCGACCCAGACGATATAGCTCTAACTGGTGTATGATCAATATTTGCGTCAACACATTTTTTGACGACATGTACGGCAACAACTAAAGCCATATTTATCAATTTAGAAAGATATTAAAGTTGTGACCTTGGCGACTGCACAAATGTTCATACAAAAATTTTATTAGCTCAATAGCTCATCACAAAAAAGGAAATGGGTGCATAAAACAAAAGTAAATAATCACAAGCTTCTGACCACTTTGTCACATTATAAAAAGTATACAAATATATTCTTGTTCTATAATGCTTTAAAACTATACTTGATTTGTAGCTACAAATAATGCATCTTGTGATAAAATAGTGGTAAAAATCTACCATAAAAACCTGAGCCAAAATAAAATATGATAGAGCTTGTCGACGGATGGCCGGAGGGACTAATTTGTAGGACTTCACACTAGTCTTGCTGGTGATTACCGTTCATATGGATAGGGCCTATACAAAAAGACTAACCTAGTCAAATCCATACATATAAATTCCTTGGTTTATATTAGAAACAAATAATCACCGAGGTAAATTAATTAAGAGATAGAAAACGCTTCTCAATTTTCAGCATTATTGAATCATTCAACATACATCCAAGAGAAAAATTTATGTATGTAGTTAATAAATTAAGAATCCGAATTTGTGTACTTTGTTTCTCCTTTTCACCGTCTAATAGAAGTAGCGACAGAACTCTTACCACTGCCCCCCTTTTTTTAAAAAAAAAATCCAAATTTCTCCTTAACTTTTGAACCTTTTTATGTTGCAAAGAAGTCCACTTTCACAAGACATGATTACATATCCTTGCGTAGACTTTTTATTATATATAAAGTCAGAGAGAGGACTAATTTGCAGAATCAGGCTACTTCACACTTGCATGCAGGTCTTGGAGACTTCATATATATGGATCAGATCAGGTCCTGCTGAAACATTTGTTAACCCAGGAGACAAATATACGCGTGTAGATACGTACGACGTACGTCAGTCCACACTAGCTAAAGGAAACGGCTGCTTGGTCAAGTATTTTAAAAAGGGTTTATTTCCGATCAAGTTCGTTTCAACAGCGTACCTAACCACACCACACTTAAGCCGCCGTTTTTTTAAACATGACAAGTAGGAGTATTCGTGTTCCGTTGGGGATAGATTGTCCAAATTAAAACCTCTGAGGATTTGGCGCTCAGTCTTCGAAGATGCTTATATCTACGTTGTGAGCGTTCGCGTTGTATTATATAAACTAAAAATAATAACGAGTAGTAGTATTTCAATTCGATTGGAAATTAAAGAAGTTTTTACTTGTTCTTCCAAGGAAATGCATGCATCATGATATAAAATCTGAGCTAGCTAGCTAGGTCAATTCTACCAGTGTAGTATGTGTACTTGACCAGCAACCTACCAACCTCAGCTGGATTCTGATTCGTCTCCTTGGACCCGAAATCTTGGTCGGTGTTGGCGTACACAAAGCTTTGCGTCATGCATGCCGTCACGCATCTACGACGACCTAGGTTGCTACGCAACATGACCTGACTTAGTTCTTGCACGAATACTACCACTGTTCTAAAAAAATTGGATTCTAAATTTAGACCAAATGATTAGTTACTTGCACGCATGGTATTTGTTAATTGCGTTGCGTTGCTAGCTTAGTATGTGTTGTTGCTTATCAAAAAGCTAGAGACCCAGTTGCACGCACGTACGTAACTTGCATTGTAATTCTAGCTAGACGACGTTTCCTTTTCGATTCCTCTCTTTCCCGATTGATTCTCGTGGTAATTATTCAACGGTTTATGTGGAATTCAAATGAGAAATCAGATATGCATACCAAATTCTTGCCTCTTTCCAAATAAGTAAGGCATACTAATGCAAGACTTACCGGAGAAATAAAGAGTGATTATTGCATTGGTTACTTGTACTTCTTTGAAACTAACTCCCACCTTGATCTCATCCATCATGTCAGATCAAGGTGGGTTTTACTTTTGCAATACGGCTCTCTGATACTATCGCTATATTATTTGTAAAAGAAAATGTATATAATACAGTCAACCTTCTCTACTTTTGAAGATTAATCTAATAATATATATTTTGATTGTGTGTGTGGACATAGTGCCATTGGACTTGTCACGTAAACTTCTTACCATTTTCTTTTAAGAAGAAAAAACATATATCTTGATGATTACTCCTGTGTTTTATTTTCCAATGGCCCCGAGGAAACAAGTTTCCATCTGTTCTTCGAGTGCCCTTTTAGTGTTGACTGCTGTGTTAGTTGATCTCCACCACGGCCTATTGGGCCCTTGTATCCGTGCCCTGACCGGAGGCACCTAACCCTAATATGGTTGGTGGGCCCCAGTTGCACAGCGCCATAAATAGGAGGGGGGGCCGGGGCGCTCGAGTCACAAGGTTCGCCTAAGTCGCCTAGCACCCCACCTACAGTCCTAAACCCTAACCGATCACAGAGGGGGCGCTGCCAGCGACAAGAAGCGCCGCCACCGCCTCTGCATCACGCCGGAGGACTGCTACGACGCCGGGTTGCCCTGCAACCTCTACACCGACCCCGGACGACACCGCTACTGCACTGCCACCGGGTTATCGCCAAGCACTGCGATGGCGAGCCCATCTTCCTCCAAGGCAGCCGATGGTTTGCACCTCTTCACCCCTCTCTTTCTCATTCTATGTGTAATCCAGTACTAGTAGATGCTTCTAGGACTCACGGTTTATCCAAGTGCAAGTAGACATGCTAGTTCTATGCCTAGAGATCCCGTTTTAGGTTTAACATGCTGGAATTCCATCAACATCCACTGGGACTTAAATCTTCAACCTCTGGACATGATCATTCAAGCCAGATCAGATTTTGGAAGTCACATTTTCAGAGAAATCTTCATCTTGACTTGTTGGACAATCTGGAAGGCTAGAAATGGGATTATTTTTATAACAAAGCTGCCTCCTTGGTGGAATGGAGAGCAGAACTCAAGGAAGACCTTGGGTGGGTGTGCATCAAAGCCAACAAGAGTATCTCGGATCCTCTATTAGTGTGGTGAGAGAGTTACTTGTAATTGTTCCTTCCTTTTTTATTTTGGGCTTTACAAGCCTTGTAATCTGTACATATGTAACTTTGTCTCTGTCCATATTTACAGAAAATGAAAAAATGAAAAAAAAAAATAGGTAGGGAGCTTCCCTGCCGTTTCCTTCAAAAAAGTTACACATAGTGATGGAGAACATGTCAGTGTCCAAAATTTCATATGTTTACGAAGAGGTGGGTTATTACTTATGACATCATCTTATCTTATATATACAAAACAATCGTATGTTGTTGGGACTCTTTTTTCTTTCATACTCCTTCCATCCCAAACTCCTAGCTAGAATCACCGTATAAAGTCAAACTATCTTGAGTTTAACAAACTTTAAAAAGAAGAGTAACGACATTTATGACATCAACTAAATACATTATAAAAATATATTTCATAGTATATCTAGTGAAAGTAATATGATGCCATAAATATTGATATTCTTTTTCTATAAATTTGATCAAATTTAAAGTAATTTGCTTAGGACAACTCTAAGAGTTTATTTATTTAGGACAGAGAGAGTACTATAAAAAAAACATATACACCAATTTCCATAGGAACACCTTTAAATTATTTGGAGCAAGGGATTGAGTGGTGGTCCGAGAGCCACTCTAGCTAGCTCAGTTGACTCTTTCGTAATTCAGTGTACCCTCCAGCTCTATCGGCCAAACCCACTAGCTAGATATTTATTAGTCTCCTTATTTAAATTGGGGTTAGCTATCTTGGGTTTACTTGAGGGAGGATGCATGCATTGAATGACGAAGTTAGAGCAGTTAGAGGGGTGCATTTGTGTGCATAGACATGTACATATATAGTGGAATTTTAATTAAAATCACTACTTTTGTATTTTTGGGGGTGCATTTGCTCCCCCTAAACCCAACACCCCTTTGCCCTGCATGTATGGCTGCTAGCGATGCAAGGCAAGTTGTGTGTGAATCCATAAATAGGCTTAATTTTTGCAGGTTACACGTAGATATTAAGCCTAGATGTGGATTGACAGATGACAACCGGCATTGCATTCCTAATGGCTGCATGTCATCTTTCCTTAATTTGTTTATTGGATTTCCAACGCTAACACACTACTTTAGTTTGTATTTTTAAATGTCAACTCAATATAACGGTTTGTTGTTGCATTCTCAAAGTGGGACACGGAGTCGAAGAAGAAGAAGAAGAAAGCAGTTAGAGGAGACCCAGAACACAAAGTCTCTAAAAGAATCATCTAAAAGTCAGAGGGGAGAGATAGAGTAAGGTATAAAGTGACGGTGACGTGGACAAGCTTGGCAGTTCCGACTGCAGGCCGGTTGGCATGCAATCTATATACGGTAATGCTATGACTGTGACGTCCGACGATTTCCGGACACGCGCCAGATAAGGATTAGATACGGCGCCGCGCGTCCTCCTCCACTCGTCCCTCATGGCCTTATCCGCTCACACTGCAGTTCATTCACTAGGTACCGCTCCTCCACACGTTCGCTGCCGCTGCTCCTCTCCTCTCCCTCTCCTCCCCATGGTTCCAGGAGCGTCGCGCGCCCCCGACTGCGCTCCGTAGCGCCGCGAGCCGGCGGCGGTGCCCCTCCCCGCCTTCCGCCCGTCCTCCACACACCTCGCTCCCTCCCTGGCCGGTGGTGGCGGCGTCCTCTTCCACTCCGGCGTCCTCCTCCCCACCATGGCAGCTCCTTCTCCCACACCGACGTCTTCTTCCCCGACATCGGCGTCCTCCTCCCCCACCCCGGCTCCCTCCTCAACACCGACGTCCGCCCCCACCACGGCGGCTCCTTTCCCCACAACGACGTTTCCTTCCCCGACCTCGGCGTCCTCCTCCCCCACCTCGGCTCCCTCCTCCCCACCCCGGCGACTCCCCTCCCCGACACCGGCGTCCTCCCCCACAGGGAGCTCCTGGTGCCCTCAGATCTGACGGCCATGGCGTTCCCCATGTAGGCCCTCTCTCCCCCTCTATATGTTGTAATTGTATCTTTCGGTTGTTTCAGACGCTTCAGAGGTATGTTGCAGTTGAATCGTAAGGATGTTGCGCAAGTAGATCTGGGGATGTTTTGCCCATGTCGCGTTTGTTTCAAAGGTTTGTTGAAAGCACTATTTCAAAATGTTTCACTTGTTTCTAGACGATGTTGCAATCGTTCTGATGTGGATGTTTTCATATGCTTCACACAAATGTTGCAATAATACTTCCGAAATATTTCAGTTGCTTCAATCTCATGTTGCAGTAGTTGTTCCATGTTATTGCAAGTGTTTTTTATTTGAGCGTTGTTTCATATGTTTGACACCAGTGTTGCAATAATATGTTCCAAATGTTTCAGCTCCTTTAACCTATTGTTGCAGCAGTTTGTTCCGTGTTGTTGCAATAATATGTTCATGGTGTTTTAGCCACTTCACCCTAATATTGCAGCAGTTGTTTCCATGTTGTTGCAATAATATGTTCATGGTGTTTCAGCTGCTTCAACCTAATGTTGCAGTAGTTGTTTCCATGTTGTTGCAATAATATGTTCATGGTGTTTCAGCTACTTCAGCCTAATGTTGCAGTAGTTGTTCCGTGTTGTCACACGTGTTTTATTCCAGCTTTCTATATTGTTCGGCCGGGGAGGGGCGAGCGGGGGCACGTGGTTCACTAGGGGCTAGCAGGCGGAGGTGCTGGGGCCGGCGGACGCGGGGTGCTGTGGCCATGGGGCGCGCTGGGCATGCAGCATGCTCGTCGTGGGCGTGGGGTGATCTAGGGGCGTGCGGATGGGGGTCGGGGGCGTGTTGAGGGCTTGCGGACTGGGAAGGGACGCGCGCGGAACTGGGAAGGGGCGTGTTAGGGATACGTCCACGAAACCGTCCGATGGATATCCATCGTACGTCGGGCGCCAGCGCTCCCCAATCTATATCCATCCCATCGAAAAAAGGAGAGTCAAATTGGCAGTTCCGACTGCAGGTTGCACGAACTTTCCAAATAATTCCGTCTCTTCCAAAAAGATCTTCTTAATTACCTGCAGAGCGCGAAGAAACATCCACAGTTTGTGGCACTTGCAAACATGGCGTGCTACTCGGATTTGTACTCTTCTTCTTCTTCTGAAAACTAGCACTTCTTTTCATATTTATAGAAAAAAGAAGAGAGAAAATGTATCCTCACAATGCTGAGTCGCGATTCATCTTGGGCTTATAATTTTTTTAATTTCCGTATGGTTGCCCACACCACACTTTCGGCTAATTGTTCTTTCAACTGTAAGAAAAGTGTCAAAGTGTCCATAGTGTCTTTGTTAACATCAAGTACTGCTGGTCCAATGCCTTTTGAGATTTCTCATGCATAGGGCCGGGGTAGTATATATAGGGTGAGACGGTGAGTGTTACACGTTTATATAGAGAAGAGTGTGTGCGCACGCGTTGATATGATATATGATCAAATAATATAATATTTCTTAGATACAGTAGTTGTTAAAGCATCTACTCCATCTGTCTCCTTTTAAGCGTCGTTATGGTATTCATGCTGGTTAAACTTTGTTAAGTTTGACTAAATTTGTAAAAAAATATATATATATATATTAGCACTATTTGTATCTCCAAATAAGTTTATGATGAAAATAGATTCAACAATCCATCTAATGATACTAATTATGTAGCATAAATATTAATAGTTTTTCGTATATAATTGATCAAAATTAAGTATGTTAGATTTTTCGGAAAACGAGAACGACGGTTAAAAAGAGTTGGAGATAGTTCGGCTAATAGTTTCTGCGGCTGATAAGCCGGCTGAAGCTGATTTATTATGAGAGAAAAACACTGTCCCATGGCTGATAAGCCAAGCGAACAGGACAAATATATTGATCAATTTAATGTACAGACAGTTTCTCCAAATAAAACTCATGCACATGCATGCATTGCACAAAAGTCTCCTACTCGTGGAACAAAGTTGCATTGGACCATGCTGGAAATAATGAAGTAAATGCATGGCATATGCATATGTTGGCATGTAACATATGCATGGAATATATAAATAAATGAAAAGGCATGTCGGTCGGAATGTGAAACCAGCTATATATATATTTGACTCCGTAGATATCATGCAGGGTTAAAAAGCCAATAATTAAATCCGAGTACGAGGGTAGCTCGAATTCCATTCAATGGACGGAGAAGATCGGAGAGGCCAAACTTGACACGCGGTTACGTATTTCAGAGCATCTGTCTAGCTTTCCGCAAAGGACAAAATCTCGTTAAGATTGTGTTTGACCATGGATGCGTGGTTTTGAACTACGTACCATCGTATCACCGTCGTGTTTTAAAAATGATAACGAGCGCTGTTCATCATGAACAGATTCGAGAGATCTAGCTAATCGGTACGTATAGCAGGGAGAATCCAAGGCTACGAGCTCGCTTTCCTACCGGAACCAAAAACCAAAAGTGTAAAAGAGAGAAAAAGGAACCCGTTTTTTAAGTCCAAAAGCACGTCAATTAGGCAGCATTGTGTTGCTTGTTTGCTGTCTGTGATAGATCGTCCTTGCGGAGCTCGCGAAATGCATGTCGCCATCTCAAAATATTTTCCACAATTAAGGGACCATATATTTTGATGGACTAGGGCTAGTTATTAGATATGGCTACGAATTAACCAGCTAAAAATTAGTTAGCTGCTAGTCATTAGTCCTTGTCTCTTTGGATCCTTAGATACTACTCCCTCCATCCTAAATTATAAGTCATTCCAAGAATCTTGGAGAGTCAAACTTTTTCAAGTTTGACTAAAATTATAGAGAGAAACACAAAGATTGATGACATCAAATAGGTATAATATGAAAATATAACTAATGAAGAATCTAATGATACTTACTTGGTATGATAAATATTATTATTTTGTTATATAAATTTGGTCAAACTTGAAAAACTTTGACTCTCCAAGATTCTTGGAATGACTTACAATTTGGGATGGAGGGAGTAAAAATTAGCTCATAGACAAAAAAAAAACTTTTTCTCCTACCTTTTCTCTCACCCCGCGCTAGAGAGAGAACAGAGGATATATATGGTTTTTTTTTTTGATATTGTAGCACATCTAGCCTTTGTTAGCTGGCTTAAAGAACTAGTAAACTAACAATTAGTTAGGGCTTTCGCTAAAATTTAGCCCATCCATTAGTCCTTCTATTTTAGATCCTCAAAAGCTAAAGTTCAGCAACTAGTTATTAGCCCGTATAATCTAAACAGATCCTAAATTCTCCTTGGCAATACATAATGCATGTCGCCGGGTACGAAGTCGTCGTAGTGATACTATTGTGGTACGGTTCGATTCGATGGATGACATGTCACTTGTCAGTACCTAAAAAAACTAGCATGAGCATATATGCACGCACGAGCTAGTTTGACACTAGGGCCTTGTTTAGTTCAATAAAACTCCCAACTTTGACACTATATAAAAAGAAGATCCTCCATCATATTAAATTTACAGTATATGCATAGAGTACTAAATATTGAGCCACCTCTAAAAATCAAAAGACTACCATTGCAAAAATAATTTTCAATTTAAAAAATCATTTAGAGTCTAATAAAAATAAAAATAAAATATTTTTAATGTGGCCCGATTTATTTTCCTAATTAGTCAACGATTGAACAATTATTACCAAATAAAAACAAATCACGCTACAAGATAGCTACAATGTTGTCTATTTATACTAATTCAGCCAATCTTGTAATCAATATTTTTGCTCATCTGGAGAAAACGGAACTAGGAACTAAACGCGGCCTAGCTTGGATTTCCGTAGGAAAACGGCCGGCCGGTTTGCTAGCTAGCTTTTTCCAATTAAAACGAGCAAGGGGACAAAAAGCAAGCAAAAAATGTAAAAAGTAATTCCTCTCGTGCAGAATTTTCGTTAACGGGCGGTACACAAAGCTGCAGACAAAAAGGTGGCGGCCTTGTTCGGCTGGCTAGCCAGCCCACTCATGAAATCACTATTTATGTGAACAGTGTTTTCAGATAGAATAGTGTTTTTCTCTCACGATAATCAGTCAGAATAATATTTTAGTTTATTTTTCAGTCATGCTGAACAGACCCGGCATTCAAAATTTGCTCGTGCGGCAGATTCGTCAATCTGGTGGAAAAACCTTTGCAGTCGATAGATCACGATCGGGCTGGTCTATTTGACGAATACTAGTATTATTTGAAGATTATTGTCCATCTATGGTTATATTCTTCGGTCGTCGAATTTTATAGGTCCTGAGGATCACGCAGCAGAACCATGAATTATAATACCAATAAAATATAAGCACCGCTACAAGCCCTACTAAAAAAATCACGAAGTATGCATGTTTTCTTTAGATTTGTTCTGAGCCAAGTTTCTCTAATTCTGACCAAATTGATATGAACATATATACCTATGTTTGTAATATCAAATTAGTTCCATTAATTTCATGGTGAAATATGCCGTAGTGCATTGATTTGAATTTGATTTGAAAGTTTCAACTTATTATAGGACAAAACTAAAACAACATATATTTTAAAGCCAAGGAAGTATAAATGATCCTTGCATATCCATTCTTTTCTTTGTCTCTATGTGTGTGACGCGCTTTAGCTAGGGAACTGCACTGTTCACTAGTAAAGAAAAGATCTTTTTTACACGGTCAAAAGTGATCTTTAGAGAAGGTTTTAAAGCTGCTACTATGCCAGCGATTGTAAAGCTATGTGATTTTCAGAGGCCACCTCTAAAAATCGATTTTCAAAGGCGGTTGACTTAAGACAACCATCCCTAAAAATATTTTTTGATTTTTTTAAAAACATTTAGAGTATAATAAAAATAAGAAAAAATATACAACCATCCCTAAAAATATTTTTTGATTTTTTTTAAAATCATCTAGAGTATAATAAAAATAAGAAAAAATATTTCTAATGTAGCGTAGCCCGGGCTGAGAACCAGCCTTGTTTTGAATAAGTGCCGACACCCAGATTCGAACCCAAAACCTCTCCCTCGCGCGATACCTTCCCTACCACCACACCATGCAGTCACTTATGTCAAGTTTTACGATGTTATCTATTTATACTAATATGTACGAATCTTGTAATCAATATTTTAACTCATAAATAATCTTAAATGAGAAAACTTTCAACTACAACGTTTTAAATCTCGTCGAGCACTACAACTTTTGATATAGAACAATTCTCAATCCAAGATCATTTGAAAAATTCAAAATTTTGAAATTCAAAATATGAGACTTAATTTATATATTTGGAACCATAAATGATCTCAAATAAAAATTTTATCAACTACAAAGTTTTAGATCTCGTCGAGCTGTACAATTTTGATATAAATTTTGTCTTCAGCCAACTTCATTTAAAAAAGATATGAATTTATTTGTGCTGCAGCTATTTTTAAAGATGGTTGACTTAATAAAACCGCCCCTAAAAATCACTCATTTTCAGAGACGGTTGACATAAGCAACCGTTCTTGAAAATAGCATTTTCAGAGGCGGTTCTTTTAACGGAACCGCCCCTAAACATGTAGAGGCAGATTTCTTCATGCAATTGCCCCTAAAAATTGATTTCTAGCCACGGTTGTATAGCTACAGTGCCTCCCACGAAGGTTAGCGACGGTGTGCTAAGACAACCGCTTCTGTTAGAAAAGGAGGACGCCTCTAAAAATCATTTTTGTACCGGTGGTTATAAGTTGTGAATAGTATTGGCACTATACAAGAACAATGTCCACGATAAGTAATAGTAAAAGGCATTATGTGAACAGTGTTAATACTGAACAGTACACTAGTTTGCACCTCACGCAAGGGCAGACACAATGCGGCAATAAAGCGGTCCACAAGCCATCTAAAGTGGTCAGGGGCGAAGCCACGTTGGCTTTCCCTGGTGCACATGCGCCACGGTAAGATCAAAAATTACTGATGTCTACCTCATCTTTTCCATGTGTTTCCTTTGTAATTGTATAGATTCCTTGATATTTGATAGAGAGTGCACTAGGATTAGTTTTGAGCTGGCTTCGCTACTGAAAGTGGTCTTTATATACTGTGCACTAATTTTTAGAGCAGTCTATGGCTAAAGTAGTCCATATGTATAAGGACGGGCCATAAGCAATAAAAATCGATTCCTTGTATGCCGTCACCATCACATGCTCATCCGTTGCGTCCCGTGAGCCTCTGCTCGCCAGATCCGGCTACCCCGATGATGCTTGCCGGCTGGTGGAGAAGCGAAGCTTGGCCTCCCGCGGTCCCGCCAGCTCTCCTCGTGTTGTGCCACAATGGTGCCTTGTAGCGCAACCTTGGTGGTGGGCATGGCATGCCTGCGAGGTAGGCGGTAGTGATGACGAGGTACCCATCGGCGTCCATCGGCGAGTTGACAGGTCGGGCTAATGGCGCCTCTTGCATGTCCTCCTCTCGCCGCCAGGAGCCCTCGGTTCCCATCCTAGGCCCGCTCCTGCATCTGTCAGGAGGCATGGGGACCTCGTTCGATGGGAAGTTAGCCGGAAGCTGTCAAGGCTAGCGGCAAGAGAGGATGCCTTGTTGCTTGTTGGGCCGCAGAAGATTGATTCGAGGCTAGAAGAGGCAGAGGTAGCCGATCCGGGTGGAGCACGGATACGACACGGAGGAGGAGAGATGGCGGCGTGGAGGAAGCAAAGGACCAAGCGTCTGTGCACGTGGAAGATAGGAACAGGAGGAAGGGAACAGTTGAGTGTTGATAGATTTTCTTATTGCTATATGGACCACTAACATGCCTACTTATTATAAAGATCACTTGGTCTATACTCCTTCCGTCTCTAAATATCTGTCGTTGTTTAAAATAAGAATACAAAAATTACTCGTCGATCATGGCCTCGCAAGTCTACATCTAACGCACACCTAATTTTTATTTTTATACAATAAAAATAAAAAATTACTCGCCATGATCTTGACCTCGCTAGTCTACACCAAAATACGCACCTAATTAACCAAGATGCTTTGCTCTGCCAAATAGACATGTTAGAATATTGTTACCAATATATCTTTTTGATTGTGCGAGCCAACACTCACCCAATAATTAACATAGACAAAGACAAGCAAGCTAGGTACATGGGTAGAGACCACATGATTTGCGTTGTTTTTGGCTCTAAAGCTAGTCATGGGCCAAGAAGAAACCACGGGTAGTCACTGAACTACGTGCATTACAAAAAAGAAAAAAGAAAAGAGAGCACCTCGCCATAACACGTCAACCTGCCAGGCGCGTGTCCAGCCCACCGATGATGCCCTTGCCACAGGAAGAAATTAATACAAGCTCTCGCTGATGGGGGCTTTTGCATATGTCTAACCCATTACTGGCGGAGGAGTTGATGATAGATTAGTAGTAGTACTAGTTTACGGATGGAGTGCGTGGCAAAAACTGATTGGGTTTGCTTATCACTGCCAATGTTAAGCACGCACTGCTGCAGCGGTGAATGGTGAATTGGTGATGGAGCGACTGACACTATGACAGAGACAAAGATCGGAACGGAACGGTGTCGTCGTTTTTGCTGGGAAAAAAAAAAGACAGCACGCAGCTGCTAACCTACCCGCTGAGACAAGGGCTGAGAGAGGGAAGAAGCTGAAAAATGTAGCCTCACCCAATTTTGCTTGTCCGCATGGACCCAACGCACACCCACAGGCAGATTTGCGCCCGGCCAGCGTCGAGAGGGGTGCGGGCAGGTACGCGGATGCGCCAGCCACCGGGCCACCGGGGTGTGCCAGCCGCCAGGGAGCACCACCGGGGTGCGCGAGCTGCCAGGGCGCAGCAGCCGCAGGGCCGCGCAAGCAGACTGCGCGAGCCGCCGGGGCGCAACAGCCACAGGGCCGCGCGAGCCACCGGGATGTGCGAGCTGCCTGGGCGCGCCAGCGGTCGGGCCGCCAAGGATCGCAGGCGGAGCGACGATAGAGAGATGGGGACGGGCGGAGGAGGAGAAACAGCTCACGCGCGTGGGAGAGAAGGGATAAGGTGGAGAGAGAAGAGCTAGAGAAGAGAAATAAAAAGAGAGAAAAAATAGAGAAAAGAAAAAGGGAAAAAAGAAAGGGCATCATGGGTATTTCATGCTTTCTTACAATTAAGAGAAGTTTTTTTCAAAGTGCTCACCAAAACAGATTTAGCTCTACCAGTAAAACTGCTTTTGGAGCTAAAGGCAAGAAAAACTGATTCACTAGTGAAGCTAAGCTGTACCAAATAGGCCCGCAGTCTACTCTGTATGCTGCCATGATCTCTCTCTCTTGGCATGAAAGCACTACAGTGCCATGCAACGATTTCCATCCTTAAAGTTGTGACGCGACGGCTTGCTATTTTTCTGTTTCATCCTTAAATTTTGACATGGTCTATCATATTAGAGATACTCCGTCCGTCCACAAAATAACATAATTATGGAACCATGTCGAACTAACTTAAGTTTGACTAAATTTATAGTAAATAATTTTAGCATTTATGACTCTAAATAAATTTATTACGAAAAATATATTCTATAACTAGTCTAATGGTACTTATTTTGTCTAATGAGTGTTAGTATTTTCATATAATTTTAGTCAAGGTTTAAACAGTTTGACTCCTCGAAATTTGAGAATTGCATTGTTTTGTAGACGGAAGAAATAGAAAGTGCACATCGAAGAATAAACTTGTATTTTGAAAATATATTTTCATGGGTCGTTTGGTAGTTGGGCATGTACGGACGGGATGCTGACAGCTACCTGCATGCTGCCTCCCAAGCTGAGGCTTTATTATGTATAATACATACTGTATGTTGTTTGGATACATAACAATGCTGCCATCGCGTCAACGATACCATAGACTGTTGAGTAATCAATTCTGTACTATTAAGTATTTTTAGCGGTTTTTTCTTTTGTCGAACAGCCACTGCCCTTATTTGCATGAGTGTACTGATCAGATGGATGGGAGATCTCGGCAACACGTACTTCTTGAGAGCAAGCTTCTTTGTGGCTTCAGTGAGCAGCAGCCACACCTTGTTTAAGGCTGCTAAGAGTGGCATTATCTGTCCCAATGCAACGATATGCATAAATGAATAGCCCAAGTACAGCTAGCTTGCTTGCTGACCAAGAGTTTCAGTTCCTATTCAGCAAAAGGCAGCTGCCTGATTTCATTAAAAAAAATCTAGCGGCATGTGATTGGATTCTAAAATGAATCAGTCCATTTTGTATCACTTAACTCTTCTATTTGTCTAATTTTGTCCTTCCAGTATCATCAAATGGTACCTCAACTATCGATACTGTTCAATTTTGACCTCAAGATCCATTTGCAGCATGGTTTCCAAGTAGTATCCATGTTTTCGTCTAAGTTGGCAGTATTTTCTTATCTGGTCTAACCTTTCTCTTCTCGTGGCCTACTTTCTTGGAACGTGATATAGGTCCATCTAGACATGTCCTAAGTTAAACATTTTTAACTTTGACCAACGTCTACTAGCTTATCATAAGAATCATCAAGTCTCAACACAAGATTGACATTTGTAGGCTTATTAAGATGCATTTTCACAATATATAAATCTTCATTTAAAATCATATATGTTATAGATATATTGCTAGTCAAGGTTGTTAAATTGACTTAGAATAAAGAGCTTTGTGATCGAAGGAAGTAGTTGGGTGGAGGGGGAGGAGCCAACTTGGAGAAATTAAAAAACCAATGATGCAAAAAGAAGAAGAAAAACTACTGTCCCAACAATAGTCACAAATGTTTTGCCCAAGTAGAGCTAGCTAGCTGCTGACCAGATTTCAGTTCCTCCAACCCAAGAAAAAAATTTGAAGAAGGAAAAAGAAAAGAAAAGGTAGTGAGAGCTGATCGATTCGAAAGAAGAAGACGGCTGATTCAATAGTGGCTTGTTTATCCTAGCCAAGTTCTATAATCTTTCCTGCACCAACGTTTTTGCTTTACTGTGATCTTGACTGGATTAATTGAGTGATCAGCAGCTGTACATGTGGTTGTTGCATGTTGGACCAAACGACAACGCTTACGTGATGTGCAGAAATAGTTTATTTTTCACTGATCATCGTCAGGTCAAAAGGTCTCCGCGACATCACGAGACAACGCCAGAAGGTAGCAGCAGCTAACTTGGCTTGCAAGCCTGTTCAATTCTTCTTACCTTCCTTCTTGTGTTCTCCCGGTACTTGTCGTCGTCAGAATTCTTTGCTTACACGCCCATGGCGCCCTCTACTTTCCAGCTAATAATCATATGGTGCAAGATGTGATCTAGTATGTTAGCTAGCTTCTTGGGTTTCTTTTTTTTTAAAAAAAAACTTTTCTAGATCATTTAGAGAGAAGAATTCGATTCAAAACACCGATATAAATTTATGTTAATTTCTAATAAAAATTAGTAACTAGTCCAAGTATATATATCTAAAATGTTCTTGCAAAAATAATCATACCTATAAAGATAAATTCTCTGGTTTATACTAGTACTATTATTGCTGTTGAAACATCGGTTTCTAACAAGAGCGAGAGATGGACGGAGGCCTTAGTCTAAGGTCGAAGACCTCCGCCTAAGATGGGCGGAGGCCGGCCTCCGCCTAAGACGGGCGGAGGTTTCTGAACGCAGCGCACTCCTGTCGGACAAGATCCTCCGTCAGAGGCTCCGGGTAGAAGGTCGCTAAACGAGGGATTCGGTAGGCTTTGGCAAAGTGGGAGTAAGAAAGGGGCGGAGGCCTTCGACTTTGGCCGAGGCTCCGGACTCTAGCTTCGGCAGAGGCACTGCCTGAAAGAGAACGAGGATCAAATACCGACTCACAAGAACTAGGGTTTCATTAATTTATTCACCAGCCCCCCGTGTACAGTTACAAGTGTTCCCTATTTATAGGGCTCAACTACCACTTTACAGAGTTTACAACAGTGCCCCTCAACTGCTACGGTACATTCCAGGAATATTCCAGCCCTAGTGTCTAACCTCAGGGGTGTTCTCATCACACCGTCTCGCGATGTCTTCACCTTGGGCCTAAGCTGACGCCCACCGGAGGCCCATCAACTGTCCTCACGTATGCCTTGCTGACTTGATCGTCACGCACCTTGATGGGCCTCCGACGCCTCAGGGAACACCTTCGCCACGATCACTGCACTAGGCATCCGTTGTCCCAGGGAGAAACTCATCGTCATCCTTGTACTAGTCCTCCGCCATCTTGGGGAGAGCCTCCGCCATCTCGGGGAGAACCTCCGCCATTATCCTTGCACTAGGCCTCCGCCGTCTTGGGGAGAGCCTCCGCCATCTCGAGGAGAACCTCCGCCATTGTTCCTGTGCTGGGCCTTCATCGTCTTGGGGAGAGCCTCCACCGTTTTAGGGACAGCCTCCGTCATTATTCCTTCATCAGGCCTCTTCGAGGGGGAGTTGGCCCATACTTCGTATGGGCTCCCCCAACAATTACCTCATATATTTAAGTTCTGTTTGGTAAAGCCCCGGACGGCTCCAACTCCTCCATACATCATAGCCAGGAGACATTTTTTCTCTCATCTCAAAATGAAATAGGAGTCAGTGAAGACACTATATTTTACAGTGTAACAAGGAACTAGAGCCGTTTGGAGCCATACTAAATAGAACCTTACTTTAATAGGTAAACTAAATTAAGGAGGACAGAGTATGGCCTTTGATCTTTTAAAAAAAATACAGAATTGAACCATTAAGCTACACCCAAAAGCAAACTTTTGGATTACAATAAAATTATTAAGAATTTAAATTTATATTATTAAAACTTTTTTATGTTCGATACAAAATGAAGCCATATTCTTTATTTTTTTACAAAATAGAAAAGTTCTGGCATTGACGGCCACACAAAGGTTCATTCAAAATTTTCATCTTAGCGGCTCATCAAAAAAGGGGAATAGAGGGCACAAAACAAAAGTAAAGTTGGGACTAAATAGAGGAAGACGCCCCTCAAAAAAAATCCGTGAAGAGTGCCAATAGATCCAATTGAATTGTCTCTCAAACCACTTAATAAAACTCTGTTGGAAATTCATTAGGACTGGGAGATTTATTATATATATCCATATGATAACCTCTTTTACCTCTTTCTCTGAGAACGAAGTTGTTAGCAAATTATTTTCCTCCTGCATCACTTGAGGTATGTCTTGATTTTGTGTTTCCACCGTATTAAAATTATTTTCATCTAGTGTGCCCAAGAACCTCTTGTGATAGTTTGTAATGTAAGCTTTTAATTCAGGGTCACCTCCTTCTTTACTGACTATTTATTTTATTATTGTTTATTCCTCCCTTCAAATGACTACAAGGTATATTTTATTTTAGAAAAGAAATCTACTTTGAAGCTTCTGACCACTTTGTGACATTATAAACATTATACAAGTAGATTCTTGTTCTGAAATGCTTTCAAACCATATTGGTTTTGTAGCTAAAAAATAGTCGTAAAAATCTTACCTTTGAAAACTGAGCCAGAATAAAATATAAATAGACTTTGTTTGGATGGAGGGACTAATTTGTAGGACTTCACACTAGCCTTGCTGGTGATGACTGTTCATATGGATAGGCCCTACATAGAAAAAGACTAACCTTGTCAAGGCAAAGAGACATACAGATTCTGAACAAGTTTGAAATAAATTCCTCTTGGGATGCCATATTGCTAAGATACACACATTTGGTTAATTTATGCAACGTCTAATTGTTCTATTCAGGCCCTTCTATTAAATACTTGTGTAGATTAGTAGTTAAAGTATTTAGTCTAAGTAATGTCCTACAAAGAACAGTTCAAATTCATATAGAGAAATTCCTTGGTTCATATTAGAAACAAATTAATCATCGAGGTAAATTAAGAAATATAGAAAATCAATACTGCTCGTGGTCTTTGCAAAGAAACTTACAGCATTGAGAATCATTCAATTCAACATACATCCAGCTCCAAGAGAGCAAAATTTATGCAATTAACTTAAGGGTCCGAATTTCTCCTCAGCTTTTGAATACCCTGCTTTCATGCATGTTGCACAAAAGTCCACTTTCACAAGACATGCATGATTACAGATCCTTGTAGGCTTTTTATTATAGATAGGTAGATGACTAATTTGAAGAATCAGACTACTTCACACATGCAAGTCTTGGCGACTGTTCATATGGATCAGATCAGGTCCTGCTGAAACTAAACATTTTTGAATTAACCTTGTCCAGACAGGACACAGCAGGAGACATATATTGTAACACCCTAAAATTTGCATAATTTTGAAATAGGAGAAAATAATTAATTATGCATTTTTGTGAGCATTTGAATTTAGGAAAATAATAATTTTGTTAAAAATAAAATTAAATATAGGTCAACAAACATGTATGTGCATTCATATTGTTGCATAATATTTTGTATTGCTTGGTTTGAAGTCGGATTTCAAATTGAGTTGAATTTGCATTTTGAAATTGCTTTGGAAAAATTAAAGAAAAAAAAGAAAACAAATTTCCCTTCTTTCTCCTTTCCCCGCTTTCGGCCCGTAGGCCTGCTCCCGCACGGGCCTGCCTCCCCTTTTTCCCCCGCGTCGGCCCGCTAGCGCCCCGCGCTCCTTTGCTTCAGCGCCAGCTCGTTTCCTCCCCTCCGCAGGCCGCCGCTCTCTTCCCGCAGCGGCCCAGCTCCACACGCCAACCGCGCCCGCGTGTCCTCTCTCTGCCCCACTGACGTGCCGGGCCCACCCGTCAGGCGCTCCTTCTTCCTCGCATCGTGACCGGCTCAGACGCCGTAGCCATGAATCCGGCTCCGCTATGCCGTGGATGCCGTGTCGCCCAAGCCTCTCACCCTCTTAAATACTGAGTCGTGCCTGTGCCGCCTCCTCACCCGGTTTTGGAAACGAGTCGCAGCCGCCCGTGCCCTACGTCAGCACCGCCGCGAGAGCCGCCGCCTCGTCGAGCCCCGCACCCGCTTTATTCCTTCTCCACCGCCGAGATAGCCCTAGGTGAGTCCGTCGTCGCCCCCTCTCTCTCCCCGTGTCTCTGGTTCGTCAAACCGTGCTCGGTAGGCTAAAAACCGAGAGCTCCGGTGAGCTCTTCCATGGCGCCACCGCGGTCACCTCGCCGCCGGTCCTGTTCTGGCCGTCCATGCTCTCTCCTCTCCGGTTCGATCTCAGCCGCCCGCTTCTAATCCGACGACCCATATCGAAGGATACCCCTTCGTTGGTGTTTTTGCAAAAAAAACCCCTTACAATTAATCAGATCTTAATCCGAAGTCCATAGCATCTTTCTAGATTTCGTCTTCTTCTTCTGAAAGCGTACTTTGGTTCGGTTAGATTGAAAATATGTTTTCGGCTATTTACAGTTTTGCCACTAGATTTGTTTAGGCCATAACTTTTTCGTTTTAACTCCGATTTGGTCCGTTCAAGTTACGTTAGGTTCGTAATTTCATAATCTATATGTTTATACTACTGTCAAGCATGTTTTCAACTTTTAAAATTCGAGGTTAGATTTAATCTATTATTTTACTATAGAAAATCTTGTTTAATTCATAACTTCTTCGTTTTAGCTCTGATTTTTGTGATCTTCACGTCTGTGTGTTCGTAGAGAGACGTAGATTCGTTTTCCAAACTTTTTATTTTGATTTTATGTTGTTGGTGTACTGTTCTAATCTATAGCTTTTGTTTGATATGCATGATTGCTCCTGGATGCTTGTATGTTGTTGTGATTATCGAGTTTAGACGGTGAGCAATTCGTGGGAGATCAAGGGTACTACTTTGACGAGCTGGAACAACAGGAGTACTTTGTTCAAGACAAGTATAGCATGAGATTATCCTTGTTTCCTAATTACTTTAATATATTAAATTCGTGTTGCATGTGTCACTTTGATAGGAATTTTCTAGAATTAAACTTATACCTTGTCACCTACGGGATATGCATTGGGTAGTTTTGCTAGTGCTTAACTAAACCATAATCTTGTAACTGGACTAATGGTATATGCAATAAACATTAAAATATGACTTTTTAGCAACTTGGAAATAGGGGGCTGGAGTGTTTAGCTACTTTCTAAATGCTTCACATTCCTCTCCCTAAGGACTTATCTGTAAGTGATCATCCGAGACTTACAATACAGCTGTGAGGGCTACATGGCTCTGGCTTTAGCTTAGTATGAGCATCTTTTCTAGCTTGTTAGTGGTTACCTTCATTAGCGTAAGGATGGCTTGACGAATCGGGTATAGTGCGGCCTCTGTCCCCATGTGTATAGGCTATGCGTCAATGTGCCATCGAAAAAGGGGGCTCTACATCTGTTTGCCGAGTGAATCTAATGGCTCTAACTTGTTAGACAAACCTTTAAAAGGCTTCGTAGTGACCCCTGTCTGCTCACCTTGGAAGTGTTTTGGGAGTAATTAACCCGGACATATGGGTATCACGACTCACAGTGAAAGTGTACAACCTCTGCATAGTGTAAAACTGGTATATCAACCGTGCTCACGGTCACAAGCGGCCTTGGAACATTTACGGAATAGATGAACACTAAGAATTATCTGTTTATGCTATTCATTATTCATGTTTACATTGATCATGTGTTTTGCATTGGGAATTGAAACAACTTGTTGCTACTCTTAAGCTAAAATTGTGACAACTAAAAGCTGAATGTTGTTAAACTTATGTCAAGCCTTTTGAGCCTCATGAACCCCATGTTACACTTGTTGAGTACGACATGTACTTACGCTTGTTTATTTTCATTATTTGGATAAAAATCCTGAATGGGTAACAGATGGCTATGGTAATGATGATTTTTCTAAGGATTACTAGACTTATGATTAATCAGTTGATGTCCCTGTGATATGGAGCTTTCGCAAAAGATCTTTTCTTACTTCCGCTACATTTATGTGAAGACTCTGTCTTATTCGTGATGTAATAAACACTTGTGATGATACTATTTATAATTTATCGATTTATGTGTGTGACTGATCTCTGGGCGCACATAAGATTTTACATCCTACATATATACGCGTGTTGGTTGTAGATACGTACGTACGCTTAGTCCACTAAACGAAACACGGCTGCTTGGTCAAGTATTTTAAAATTGGTTTATTTCCGATCAAGTTCGTTTCAACACCTAACATGTACACTTGGGTACGTAGCCGCCATTTTTTAAACATATATATCGCAATTCGCAAGTATACGTGTTCCGTTGGGGATGTCTAAATTAAACCTCAGTAGCGGTAGAATTTGATCGATCGGAAAGATTACTTGTTCCAATGAAATGGTAAGTCTTAGCATGCAGATGCAGGTCAATTCTACCAGTGTACTTGACCACCAGCAACCTACCAACTAATAACTTGGTACGGTGACCCCACCTCAGCTGGATTCTGATTCCTCTTCCTCTCCTTGGACTTGAAATCTAGGGCGGTACGATGTTGATATAGCTTTGCGTCAGGCATGCCGTCACGCATCGACCTAGGAGTAGCTAGATTTCCACGCAAGTCTACCTCGTTAAGATCTTGTTTGGCTACACCTCTATCCACTTCAATATATACGTATTGAGCAATATATACGTATTGAGAAGGATTAGAGATAACGTGAATGTATCTTTTTTAGAAAATGTATTATACGATTAATTTAATGATATTTATTTGATTCATAAACGTTAGTATTTTCTATATAGATTTAATTAAGTCTAATTTAAAAACATTTGACTTCTAAAAAGAGAGAATTGTATGTTTTTAGGATGAAGGAAGTATTTGTTACTTGCATCGCGTCGCTATTACGTGTTGTTGCTTATCAAGTTAGAGATCCTGTTGCATGTACGTAACTAGCTAGCTTTTTTTCAATTACAGTCCCTGTGAGCATCTTCGAACACTGGACCAACAAATACTTAAGATTGATGAAATCACCATAGGTGCCTCGATTACAGTCCCTATGAGCATCTTCGAACACTAGGCCGACAAATACTCGAGATTGCCGAAGTCACCGCAGGTGCCTCGCTGTTGACGGAAACGTCTCCTACCACTTTATCCTAGCATTCATTCACACGGAGAGTTAAACCCAGGACCTGAGGTAGTGCTACTTAGGCTTCTGTAACTATTATGCTACATGCCCTTTTGCACGTAACTAGCTAGCTTGTAATACTAGATGTTTCTTTTTCTCCACTTTTCTGGTCTCGTGGTAATTATTCAACGATTTCATGTGGAATTCATATGAGATATATGATATGCATAACAATTTATTGCTGCCTCCTTCCAAATAAGGCATATACTAATGCAAGACTTACCGGTGAAAGAGTGATTATATTAGTTACTTCTTTCCAACACCCACCCTTGATCTCATCCATTATTGGATCAATGGAATTGAACGGCTCTCTGGTACTATCACTATTTGTAGAAATGTATGGCGTCTGAATAAACATGCAGTCAACCTTCTCTACCTTTGATTGTCGACATAATGTGTCATATTGGACTTGTCATGTAAACTTCTTTGTAGTTTCACATGTTTGATTATTATATACAATAGTGGTCAAATGAAGTTACATATATATGCACGAAGTAGAACAATAGTGCAACCGTTGTTTTCTTTCCGCTATTTTTTTGTTTTTTTTTTGAAAAATAAATATTTACAAAGGCGGCCAACACCTTTGTCAGGGTGATGGATCTAACAAAACCGATCCTAAAAATAGATTTTTAAGGACGGTTGCCTACAGAGAATTGCCCATGAAAATCGATTTTAGGAACGGTTTTAAACCCGCTCCTGAAAATCGCTTCCTTTTACGATCGATGGCATAGTAACGGTTTTGAGATCCTTTTTGACCGTGAGCAAAAATCTTTTCTTTACTAGTGAGCCAGCCTGGCCAGCCGTTTCGTTTCTATACATTTAGTCAAATTTAAAATAGTTAGTTGATTTTTTTTTTTGCGGACAAGTTAGTTGATTTATTTTAGGACCGAGAGACAAAGACATAGTACTATAAAAATATATATATATATATATATATATATATATGAATTTAAATTTGGAGCAAGAGATTGAGTGGTGGTCCGATCGAGAGGCCACTCTGGCTGAGTTGACTCTCTTGCAGCTCTATCCGGCCAAACCCACTAGCTAGATCATCCCTTATTGTACACTGCAAATTGTATCAACATGAAATGTATTAGTCTCCCTATTTAAATTGGGGTTAGCTACTAGCTAGCTAGAGGGTTTACTTGAGGGAGGATGCATGCATTGTTTGCATATCATATCTCCTTCCTTAAATTTTGTCTGTTGGATTCCCAACGCTATGTAACACACTACTTTAACTTGCATTTTAAGATGTCAACTCAATATACTGATTTGTGGTTGCATTGCCAGTGTGACACGGAGTTGAAGAAGAAGAAAGCAGGTAGAGAGCCAGTCACAAAGTCTCTAAAAAAATCATATAAAAGTCAGAGGGGCGAGATAGAGTAAGGCATAAAGTGATGGTGACACGTGGACTGAAGGTTGGAATGCAATCCGATCGAAAAGAAGAGTCAAGTTGGCAGTTCCCGACTGCAGCTTGCACGAACTTTCCAGATAACATCACCAATCTTCTTCTACACCTCCTCCCGTCTCTTCCAAAAATTACCTGCAGCTCTAAAGAAACATACACTGTACATAGCTTAAATTTTAAACACTGTGCTGCTTGGATTTGTACTCTTCTTCTTCTACTGAAAATATAATTAGGACTTCCTTTCATATGGAAGAACAAAAGAAATTAAGAATTGTATGCGCGCATATAAGCTCCACTTTAGCGAAAATAACAATACGTATAGCATTCTAGTATTTGAACATATGTATGTTTCGCTTTTGCACTATAAAAAGGCCAATCCACTGGATAAGTACCCCAATTAGTGTAATAATTAGAAGGGATATTAATGGAAACATGCAAGGCTTAAGGGTGTTTGCGGGGATAAAATTGTATGGACCTAGGGTCCAATTCTCTCATATGGACTTCTATTATTGATGGATGACACATGTACCTAAATTAATCACACGTCTGAGCTACTTGATCTAGATAAGACAATGCTTTGCGGGATCATATCCGTGCACGAAATTGATACATTTGTTTGACTGGATGATTTTTTTGAGATGCCATGTCTTGTCCATCAAGGATAAAGGCCCATATGAGAAAATTCTACCCCATGTGTCCATGCAATTTTATTCCGTGTTTGCAACCCCGCCCCCTCCCTTGCCGCCCTTCTTTCCTCCACCTCTAATTCGGGGTAGTAGGGTGAGCGATACACGTTCATAGATGTGTGTGCGTGTGCGTGTGCGTGCACGTGGACCACTACGTCAGTTCAGATTTTTAGGGACGGCTCTAGAGGATTTGTAAGGGCGGTTGGATCCATTTTTCAAAAAATAAGAAATCGGCCTTAAAAAATAGCAAAAAACTTTTTTTTAATTCGGGGAGGCCCCATCGGCATTTTTCGTGTAAAAATCGCAAGCGCAAGGCTGTGGGGTTCAAACTCACAACCTCACCCTTGCGTGTACCCTCCTCTACCACTGCATCTCAAAGTCACTTGTGCCTAGATTGGATTTTGGTTACCCACGTATTATCCTAAACTGAGTTTAAATTGATTGTTTGAGGGTCTAAACGAATTCAAATGAAAAGGTTGTCAACTATAAAGTTTCATAACTTTTCAAGATCTACAACTTTCATTTTGGTAGTTTCTCCATCCGATGTCGTTTACAAAATTTTAAATTTAAGAAATTCAAACGTAGTTTTTCATGACAAGATGATTTAAAATTAAAAGGTTGTCAACTACAAAGTTTCATAACTTTTCAAGATATACAAGTTTCGTTTTTGTAGTTTGTCCATCCGACGTCGTTTAAAAATTCAAATTTCAATTTTTTGAAAATTCAAACGTAGTTTTTCTTGACAAGATGATTTCAAATCAAAAAGTTGTCAACTACAAAGTTTTATAATTTTTTTAGATCTACAACTTTTATTTTGGTTGTTTCTCCATCTGAGGTCATTTGAAAATTTTGAAATTCAAATTTGAGAAATTCAAACGTAGTTTTCCTTGACAAAATGAATTCAAATAAAAACGTTGTCAACTACAAAGTTCTATAACTTTCCGATATCTACAACTTTTATTTTGATCATTTGATCATCCGATATAGTGGTAGTAACATTATTCACAAATTTTACACAGAGAGAGATGTAAATTTCGTGAACAATGTTACTACCATTTTGTCGGATGAAGAAATGACCAAAATAAAAGTTGTAGATCTTAATGAGTTCTATAACTTTTATGTTCATGGCTTTTTCAGCTGAAATCATTTAATCTTTCAAAATGACGTTTGAAATTGTCATTTTTTGAGATTCAAAATTCTGAGAGATAAAACACAGTCATACGAAAAGATGGACAAAATAATAGCTACAAGAACACAATAAATTGATAGAGCATGATTTTAGAAAATTTTAGAGAAAAAATCATCAAATTTAAAGTTAGTATGAGGGAGAAATACTAGTTACAAGTTTTAGCCAGAGATTAAAAAGAGAAATCAAGTGCTCTTCAATAATTTCAAAATTGAATTTCAAATAGTATTTTGAATTAGTAAATGATTTCAAATAAAAAAGTTATAAACAACAAAGTTTCATAACTTTTCGAGATCTACAACTTTTATTTTGGTCATTTCTCCATCCGAGATCGTTTGAAAAAAAAAAAATTTAGTGCTTAATTTTACTATTCGGTGCATATTTATAGGAGCGGCTTAATATTGAGCCGCCCCTACAAATCCATTTGTATGAGCTGCTGGTGTTATCAGCCGTCCCTTGTAGGAGCGGCTTGTTTGGGCGCTATTTGTAGGGGACGGCTCAATATAGAGTCGCCCTAAAAAAAAAAAGGCATTGCTACAAAACCTTTTTATAGTAGTGGACGTCAGTGTCTATGTCTATACTGTGCATGCGCAAGTAGTAAATCCTAGATATATTAGTCGTTAGAGCATCTATAAGTATCTAACAGATCTAACAGAGCATGTATACCATGAAACATACTTCCTCCGTGCCAAAGTAACTTTACATTTCATTTCTCGATGAGTCAACGTTAATAACTAACTTTATAAACAGTGGTACCAACATTTGTATTCCAATAAGTTATTATAAAAATATATGTCACAATTAATCTACTCATAGCTATTGGGCATCATAAATATAGTAATTTCTTTCACTTCGGTGAATCTATTGAGCAATTTAAGTTACACACAGTTTTCTCCAAATAAAACGCTGGAGACCAAGTTAATGCATGGCATGTAACATTGCTTTCCAGGGAGGAATGAAAACGCTGGAGATCTATCGGAGAGCCCAAACTTGACACGCGATTTACGTATTTCAGAGCACCTGTCTTTTCTTTCCACAAATTAAAGGACAAAATCTCGTTAAGATTGTTTTGACCGTGCATGCATGCGTTCTTTTGGACTGGTACATGCAGCAATCTACCATCGGATCACCGTGTTTAAAAAGTGATAACGAGCTGTTCCCGAAGAACAGATCCGAGAGAGCAGCCTGTTCGCTTGCTCGTAAACGATCGTAAATTTCCAGCCGGGAACAGTGTTTTTCTCTCACACCAAACCAAACCGATAAATAATCCACGATACGATCTGACTCCCGAACAGATCCGAGCTAGTTTTTTTTTTTGGTCTTGATACTACGTAGTAGGGGAGAAATGAAAACGACGGGGCTTGCTTTTTCCTACTAGAACCAAAAACAAAAGTGTAAAAAGAGAGGAAAAGGAACCCATTTTTTTAAGTCTAAAAGCACGTCAATTAGGCAGCATTGTGTTGTTTCCTGCTTGTGATGATCCTTGTGGAGCACGCGAGATGCATGTCGCAATCTCAAAAATACTTTGCACATTTGGATTCTCCCTAGCTTGGACGGAATAATGCATGCATGTGTGGCCGAGAAAAGTTACAATCTTTTTTACAATAAAAAGGAGGCTAATAGAAATGTGTTAAAAAAACGAGAGGATAGAGAGAATTTGCAAGACCACATGTTTTTTTGTTGGTTTATAAAACTAAAATATGTATTATTACTAGCATCTCCAATAGTTCCCAAAATAATAATTGGTAAATCAATAATTTTTTTCAAGTGGCTAAAAAATGTTGGAAGCATATTTGTTGGGCTGCGCCAACCGTTTGAAAATCTCACTTCTAAAACATAGAATATATATAATTTTAAGCCAGGAAATATCGAATAATTTATAAATCACTCCAACCACTTTTATACTTTCTCTATCGCTTGTATATTTGCATTGGGAACCTATCTGCTTCTTATTCTCCACACGTCCTTCCACCTTCAGATTGGCTGATGATCAATAGTTGCGCCGAAATATCGTCGCGATTGGATTGTTTATCCCAAGTGCGGAAAGATTGTAGTTGAGATAGAGAGTTGTTGGAGAGCATTTTTTCAATCTTGTCAAAAAACATCTAGATTGGGAGTGGGTTTTAAAAAACTCTTGGATATGCTCTTACTATCTACATATTATTTCCCCAAAAATATTTTACTATAAATTTCCCACTACCACTTCCCGGAATTGGGGCGCAATTTCATCTGGCATTGCATGTACGTAGTCGTCGTATAGTGGTACTGTGTGGTACGCTTTCATTCCATGGATGATATGTCACTTGTCAGTACCTAATTAAAAAAAAGGAAAACTAGGACCCAAGCATATATGCACGCACGAGCTAGTTTGACACACAAAGCATATTTGCGTACGAAATTAAAACGGCCGGCCGGACGGTTTGGTAGCTTTTTCCAACTAAAACGCGAGGCCGGTCCAGGGGACAAAAAGCGAGCAAAATAAATGAAAAAAGTAATATAATTCCTCTCGTGCTGAATTTTCGTTACGGCCGGTACACAAAGTTGCAGACAAAAAGGTGGCATTCGAAATTTGCTCGTGCGGCGCAGATTCGTCAAATATAATCGTGTGGAAAAACCTTGGAGTCGAGCGATCGCGATCGAGCTGGTCTTGGGTCGTCGGATTTTGTAGGTCCTGATGATATCACGTAGCAGAACCATGAAAAACAATAATAAAATAAGCACTAGTACAAGCCGCACCAAAAGAAAAAAAAAGATCACGTAGGCCATCTTTAGTTTATTAGTTTCACTATGAAATAATCCCTCTATATCCCAAAAACGAAGACACGTACTTCTAGGTAAGGCTAATATGTGGCTGGCTATAGGATAATTATTTATATAATCATTTCGATTTGTGATAATGTTGGTACTAATTTACGATAAAATGAACACAATACATGTGTTACTATAACTCGTGATGATATTTATTATAATGTTATAGTAAATCTTTTATGAGAAATTACAGTAACCTTCTGAATTAGTACATTCGTTATGGTAACTCAAAAGTAGCCATAGAATAAGAACATGTTTGCTATTGATTGTTCGACTGCTCTCTCGGAGCTGTTCTACGTGTTCGTCTATCAAAGTAGCCCTGGAATAAGGATATGTTTGGTATTGATTGTTCGACTGCTCTCTCGGAGCTGTTCTACGTGTTCGTCTACCAAACGGGTGAAGAAGCCGATGCTTTCTAAGGCCCTGTTTGGCAGAGCTTCACTCCAATAGTGAAGCTATTTTTTTTTTTTTTTGCTTCAGCTTCACGAACAGCTTCACCAGTGGAGCTGAAACAGTTTTGATAAACTATTTGGCAAAATGGCTTCCCTGTGAGATCATGTTTTTAGGGGCCTGGAGAAGGGGCCAGGAGAAGCCACTTTTTTTTTTGGCTCCATCCCACCCCAAATCACTGTGAGAGCATGTTTTTAAGGGCTTCACCGGTGAAGCTATTTCACTTTACCCGTTTGACAGAAAACGACTCAAACAGCTCTAAAGCGGATGAAGAAGCCCTGTCAAATGAGGCCTGACCTCCGAAAAACGCGGTTTCACAAGAGCCCCGCGTCCGGTGAAGCTAAAAAGATAGCTTCACCTAGCTCTTCCATCTGGTCAGACATGCTCTTCCTGAACTGTCCCTTCTCCATATGGACGAGGCGCTGGGACAGGTGTGGCACAGGGATAGGGTGAAGTCGCGAGGGCGCGGCATGGCGCAGGAGTAGCCGGGACGGGGCGGAATAGTGGGGGTGGGGCGAAGTGTGCCGTGCGAGTAGCCAAGGCAGGGTGGAGTTGTTGGGGCGTGATTAGGGATGAAAACGGATCGGATACGAACGGATATCACTCATATTATATTTGTTTTCATATTTACATTCGGATTCGGATTCGGACACGGATAGCGTTCGGATACATATCTGAATACGGGATTGACTTCGATTCACGGATACGAATAATGAGTATCGAATACGGTATGAATCGGATTCGGAGAAGGTCGGATACAAATATCTATTCGGATATTGAGTAAAGCGATATATATATATATATATATATATATATATATATATATATATATATATATATATATATATATATATATATATATCATACGTCATAAAAACCATTACACCACTCTATGAGTCCATAATCCATCTAGATTAAGCCGAAAGACTAAAGAGTAAAGCAACAAATAAGATAAAGATACGGATACATCATACATCAAACATCATATAAGCACCAATCTTGGCATGAGTAGAAATAGCCAAGCACATTGCTTCATGGGTCTCATGGAGTCATGGTCATGGATTCAAGATCTACAATCCTTATATAGGCCATTTTTCATTTTGAGAAAGTTTGAACAAAATGTAGTTCAAATTTCACAAGTGTGTGACATAGTTTTAGAAAGTCTCATGTGAGATTTAAGAATTTGTGACTAGTGTTTGATAAAACTTTCTCAAATGGGAAAATAAGCTATGTAACAATTATATATCTTGCTGAGATGATCAAACTTGGTATTCAGAGTTTTTTCATCTGAGGTCATTTAGTGTCTCATTTGAGCAAGTTTGACCAAGTCAAATTTGGTCAAATGAAAAAACAACACTTTGACTCTAGTATTATGAACTCTAAATGACTTCAAATTGAAAAGTTTTGAATACCAAGTTTGTTCAACTCATCAAGATCTACAATTGTTGTTTTGGTCAACTTTCCATTTGAGATAGTTTGGACGGTTCAAATTTGTGATTTTTAAATTTCGATGCTTACAAACTAGTTTTCGGAACCCTAGATTGTCTCAAATTGAAAAGTTTTGAATACCAAGTTTGTTCAGCTCATCAAGATCTACAATCCTTATATAGGCTATTTTTTCATTTGAGAAAGTTTGAATAAAATATAGTTCAATTTTCACAAGTGTGTGACATAGTTTCAGAAAGTCTATATGAGATTCAAGAATTTGTGACTAGTGTTTGATAAAACTTTCTCAAATGGGAAAATGAGCTATGTAACAATTGTATATCTTACTGAGATGATCAAACTTGGTATTCAGAGTTTTTTCATCTGAGGTCATTTAGTGTCTCATTTGAGCAAGTTTGACCAAGTCAAATTTGGTCAAATAAAAAAACAACACTTTGACTCTAGTATTATGAACTCTAAATGACTTCAAATTGAAAAGTTTTGAATACCAAGTTTGTTCAACTCATCAAGATCTACAATTTTTGTTTTGGTCAACTTTCCATTTAAGATAGTTTGGACGGTTCAAATTTGTGATTTTTAAATTTCGACGTTTACAAACTAGTTTTCGGAACCCTAGATTGTCTCAAATTGAAAAGTTTTGAATACCAAATTTGTTCATCTCATCAAGGTATACAATCCTTATATAGGACATTTTTTCATTTGAGAAAGTTTGAACAAAATATAGTTCAAATTTCACAAGTGTGTGACATAGTTTCAGAAAGTCTATATGAGATTCAAGAATTTATGACTAGTGTTTGATAAAACTTTCTCAAATGGGAAAATGAGCTATGTAACAATTGTAGATCTTGCTGAGATGATCAAACTTGGTATTCAGAGTTTTTTCATCTGAGGTCATTTAGTGTCTCATTTGAGGAAGTTTGACCAAGTCAAATCTGGTCAAATGAAAAAACAACACTTTGACTCTAGTATTATGAACTCTAAATGACTTCAAATTGAAAAGTTTTGAATACCAAGTTTGTTCAACTCATCAAGATCTACAATTGTTGTTTTGGTCAACTTTCCATTTGAGATAGTTTGGATGGTTCAAATTTGTGATTTTTAAATTTTGAATAAATATCCGGATAATATCCGTTTTTAAATATCCGGATATATCCGATACTTATCCGGATTATCCGATATCCGCCGGATATCGATGATATTACATCCGTATTTGATATCCGCCTAAGATATCCGTTTTAGTATCCGTATCCGAAAAAAAAAACGGATATCCGAGTAACTATCCAGATAAGTGTTCATATTTGTTCGGTCGAATGGACGGTCGAATAAATATCCGTACCGTTTTCATCCATAGGCGTGATGGGTGAGGGCAGGAGGTGGGTGGGGCCACAGGATGGGCACCGAGGAGAAACATATGGTGGCCAGAGATGAAGAAGATGACCTTTTTGTTTTTTAATAGGCCAGGAGCCTTTAGCTTGGCCAGGCTCAGGAGGCCAACAGCCTTAGGTCGGCCTGCCAAGGGATAAAAATAAAAAATAAATAAAAAGATGCTATAGTCATTTCACTATGTTTAACAAAAAGGAGAAGTTGTTTAATGAAATATTTTCTAAAATAGCTTCGGCTTCAGAAAAAATTGATCCACCGCTGAAGAAAAATTGTACCAAAGGAAACTTATTAAGTTATACTCCCTCCATTCCAAGATATAAGTCATTCCAATATTTTTGGAGAGTCAAAGTATTTCAAATTTGAGCAAAATAATATAGAGATAATTGCAAAGATTTATGACATCAGATATGAATACTATGAAAATATAATTAATGAAGAATCTAATGATCCTTAGTTGCTATCGTAAATATTTTTATTTAATTATATAAATTTGGTCAAATTTAAAATACTTTGAATCTTAAAAGGTACTTATAATAACTTATAATTTGGGGACAGAGGGAGTATTAAGTTATCGCATAGCCGGCATAGAGTATTTGGCTAGCTACACATGGCAGCACGTGAAACGAAGCAAAAACCCTAGTAGGTAGCGAATTTGTAGATCTCGTACGTGGACCCTTTGAATCGTTTCAATGACAAGACTGGGTCGGTAACCAAAATTTACCACGGTTAACCTTTGGCAAACTATGACTGTCGAAAAAAGTGTGGCGACCAAAATCGAATCCACACTTATGGCAAGGTTTAACGCAAAAAATGAGTCTATGATATGTCGGGTAGGGTAATAAGAAAGTGTGGTGTGTTATAGGTGTGACAGTGAACCAAACAGCTGTCGAAGAAATTGTAGCACGACGAACCTTTGGCGTGAGAAGTTTTGATCACCAACCGGTAGCTGGGTGTTCAGCTCAGTTGGTACTGGTACGCCGACACGGATGGGATCACTTGACGATGATGAGTGTCCGTCGAGATCCTGCAACGACAACGACGCATGCAACAGCTCTCTTGAGCCAAGCAAAGTGTACTATGGTGACGCCTCCGCTCCACTCACAAAAGCCCATTAATCCTGCTGCAGCATGAACCATGTGTGTGTCTCCACTGTGCGGACCACCACACGATCGTCCACGACTCCACGCGCCGGCCGGCGCCGCGTATATGCAGATCTTCTTCACACGTTGTCCTTGCATGCGCGGCCGGCGAAAACGGCGCCAGGTGTGATCATACACACACATAAAAAAAAAAGCGGGCAAAACGATCAAACAAAGACCGGTACGGCGTTGCTGCCGCCTGAAATAGTACAAGTCAGTCAGTCAGTCAGTCAGTCGTTGCTTTGCTTGCTTGCAAAAGGCAGCAGCAGCTACTCCGGCCGACCATGCTGATGTTCATGTTCACGAGTGAGGAACACGAGACAGGTGTGGTGGTGTGTCGCTGCCTCCGACCATGCTAATGTTTATCAAACTTTTAGCTCGGAGCTTAGGAGTAGTAATATATTGGTCACACTTTTCTCGTGGACTTTGAATCCAATTTTTGTTATACCTCCTAATTTGTAATACATAGTACTTGTGTAAGAGCATCTCCAAACTAAAAAAAAAATCACGACCGAAAAGCTAGTTTTAGAAGCATGCCAAAAAAGTATTAAGAACAAAATATAGGAGTACTACCTCTTCTCCAATAGTTCCCTAAACAAACAAAAAACTAACTTAAATTTTCATCATCGTCCCCATTTTCTAGTGGGGTCCACTAGCTTATTAAAAAAAAAAGGCGTCCCATATTCTTCAGCACTACTTCAGCATTACTTTTTAGCAAAGGAACAGTGTTTTCCTTTCACAATAAATCATCATCAGCCAAATTTCAGCGAAATGAACAGGGCGATGGTCGGCTGGCTCTGCTTATCGAAGCAAACACTGGGCTCCGCAAGGTGCATGGCAAGAAAGGCGCTCTTGCGCATGATCCACTTTTTTCCCCCAAATTAAAACATGGAAATTGGAAGTTGGTTTACCAAACTGTTGAAGATGCTCTATGAGAAGTTCTTTTTTTATTCTAATCGTAATAGAGGTGCATAATTTAGAGACAGAGATGGGTTCATTTCCATAACCATGGAGGTGGTTGATTTGTTATGGAGGATAGATTTAGAGGTTTACTTAAAAAAGATTTCGTACATAAGCATATAGGTTTTTCTTAGAAAATAGAATAGTTCTAATAACAATTATTGTCCATGGAACTTAAAGTCTAGCTACTGAATTGATAGTCGGATGTTTCTATTTCGCGTGATAATTTCTCGAGTCCAACTTCTTTTCCTAGCACATTTCATGATGAGTGTAACATAAAGGCTATAAAATGAGCCTCTAAATAGTGATGGTAATACGAGAAGAAAGCAAGATAGCTCAATTGGTAGAGTCTTCATCCTCGTGAAAATTACTGGCTTATTCTTCGTTACTTCCTTCCTCGAGATACAAAGCCACATGATGTCATCTTCATCTCCCGTGGTCGAAAAAAGTATTTGTTTTATTGATAATATTCACCTTCACTCTTCAGTATTCCTAATCCATCCATTCAGGAACGCAGGTAACCTGTTATCTCACTCCTTTTTTTTTTCTTCTTTTTATACTTCGACGGTCAATATCGTTCATAATGGAACATTGGAACCATAAGTACGGATGTGTTTTGACAAATAGCTTCATAATATGAAAACTTGGCTGCGTTACATAGTAATGTTTGAAAAGGAGAAAATACTGGTCAAATTTACATTCAAAGACTGTTAGTGCATTATTCAGAGATTTGTAACCAAAGGGAGAATATTGCTAATAGCCACAAGTGTGTGCACCGGGAGACTATTTGTGTGCCATACAAGCAAACTGTTCCAAAGGTAGCTACTAGTAGTACCCATATATTAGTATTAGTCCTTGGCAATTCAAAATCGATTTAGGGGGCTGACACCATGGCAATGACACTAATTTGCAAGAATTATGTGCGCACCAGCCAGAGTCCAATGTGCCAAGCTTACCAAAGTTTTTATTTAAGACAGACAGTTTGCCCTTCATTCAGAACTACTGAATTTGATAACAGTTCTGCTGAAGAATTCATGGTGGATAACATTGCCAAGGTTATATCTTCATCTGTCGAACATTTCATTTCAGGTTATCAACATCTAAGGAATACAATGCTATGAATCATGCTACCTAGCAGACAGAATTATCACCGGTAGGAAAAATGGATTATTCAGAATGCAGCATGTGATTCAGTCCAACGATAGGAAAAATTCCTGGCAGACTTTCTTTTTTGCATACTTCATGTCCAGTCCAAACTGGGGTCTTCCAATTTGATTGTGATCAGGCACAAAAACAGGTGGAAAGTGAGACCTTGACCACAAGTAGAACTGAAGAATAATGTTCTTTTCTAGTTTTGCACATGCGGGGGTAGCATTGAACCGATGAAAGATCCAGCATTTTCCACTGCCGTTAATTTCCGTCATATAACTGCTTTTCTCTTATTTCACAGGCAAGAATAGTACTACACCTATTTTTCTTGGTCAACAGGTTGTGTTTCTAGTGTTGTTCATTTCAATGGAAGGGGTCAAGAGCTGCATTTACAAGAAAGCACAGCAAGGCACCAGAATTATCCTTTACTTTTAGGAACATACCAATCCCTCTTTGTCTGATCATAAGCAAGTGAGGAACAGCTACCATTGCGGTAATCCCATGAGAGCACCTTCTTCATCAGGCCTCGCAGCCTTTCAGCACCAGGACCAGGCTCAAAAACAGAGTCTTCACCCCTAGACAGACATGGATCAGCTCCTCCTTCAGAGCTCCCATCACACCATGCTCCTGGGGTGAACCGGCCCTCTGAGCGGTGCAAAAGCTCACGGTCAATCTTATCCAGGACCTTGTCATCCTTGGGAAACTTTCGTGCAAACGGTGTGCCGCTCTTGACCATCTTGTTGAAGTCCTTCATGGAGAGGATCAACGGATGCTGCTTTGGAGGGTAGTCCCAAGCGATGTAGTGAAGGTCGTGGCCAACTGCCGTGCCCCGAAAATCATCAGAGTTGCAGATGACAGTTTGGAAATAGCCTTCTGGTGAGGAGATGAAGTTGACATAGTACATCAGCAGGTTTCGTGGGAGATTATCCCAACCCCATATACAGTACTCAAGGAAGGATTTTGTGAGCATTATCCAAGCAGAACCTGCCAATCAAAATATAGGAAGGCCATGATTATAGCACAGATTAAAAAGTGACGAAACATCATGCATTTTATACTACTACCAGAAAGTAGCATTTTTTTTCTATACCACTATTAATTCATTTCAGCATGTGCTGAAACAAAGAAAACGAGAGTCTTAAGCACGGTCAATAAGAAGAATTGATCAGCAACATATCCAAACACTACGAGCTCGGTCCAAATATCTTGATCACAAACCTCCAGTCTGACAATTCAATGCAGCAGCGATTATTGTTTTTGGCTCTCTTTTTTTTTTGGCTAGAAAATGCCAAGCCTCGATGAGCATATTGGAACAAGAGTTTATACCTACTGTAGACTTAGGAGGACATGAGGACACTGTGGAACATAAGAAGCATAATTGATAACTGATCATAGAACTGCCTGAAGAACTGAGAGTTCACAATGAAGGAAAAAAACTAAATAGGAACTAAAAATTTGAATTCACAATTATTAGTTCAAGATGAATTAAGAAATTGCAGCTCGACCAATGCAGGCAACAATACTCTGCTAGCTTAGGAGGCGACTAGGATCTGCTACCATAAATTAATGCGCCCAAACTTTCTTCTTGTGGTTGACTGGTTGTAAACCAGCAAATTTGGAACTACATGCCAATATAAAGTAGCATGCAAAATTGTTAGTGACTACATGCCAATATTCATGCCAACTGCCACATCAATGTATTGCCATTTTATGGATACAATAGCTTCAAGCCTATGTTCTGAATATTGAATTGAGAGCCAGGCCTACCAGTATATAATTTGAAAGATGTTGGCAATTCTCTCCGCTCAGTAGTCATAGTAAGGTCAAATTTCTTTGACAGATAGAGCCCTGGGTCCAGAACAATTGGTTTCGCCCTTATATTACTGTGATTGGGGGAAAGCGTCAGAAATTAAGGGCACAAAAACAGAGAGCATTTGTACAAAGTGAACAAATTAACAGATTAGTAAGGAAACTTACACTTTCCACCCAGATAACCGAAAGTGCTCTATAAAATTAAGATTTCTTGGCAAAGAAGAGAAGACATGAAGTATATCTGGAAAACAAAAACAAGCATTTAACCATACAAGTACAGTAACTTCCACAGCTATGTAACAACATGTTGCTGCTCTGTATATGAAGATTTAAGCTTCACTATAGGGCTGTATGCTCGAATGAACGATGACCGCTGATGCTATTACTAACTTTCCATATGAATAGATGTCTAGATCATACAAAATTAATATGTGTGCCTATACAATTTGAGGCCCATGTTACTTCACTCATGTTATGACAATAAACGTGCAATATTGGAACTAGACATTTTTCACATCAATCTCAAATTCTGCAAAAAATCTCCATTCTTAGCTGAACCATGTGTTTCCAAAGATGACAACTTACAAAATGAGAAGTAGACAGATTAGGTTGACAACAGTGAAGCAATGTGTTCTGTTTGTTGCCACCTAAAAACAGGTATTCATATACTATTCGTTTGACTTTTTTAACCCCAAGTTGCCACAAATTTTTGAATCAAGACGAGTGGTCAAACTTGGGGTCAAAAAAAAGTCAAACAAACTATAATTTAGATCGGATTTAGTATAAGCTTAGATAATGCAAAATAAATTTAATGCAAACTAGTGCAGAGAGAGGGGGTGCAATCTATGGTGTCTATGCTACACTTGAATCCTCTGAAGCATGCTAATGCTGCCATAAGTAATGGTATCAATCAGACCGCAGAAACAGAGTTGCAGAAGTTTACCACAAAAATGATTGTCCTCCCAAAAAAAAATTTAAGGGGAAAAAAGGGTGGCTAAAGAACACTGACCGTCTTGTGCCATGAGCGGATAATCCGACGCACTGAGATTGATGAACCAGTCCCACTGGAGCCCCTCCTTGAGAAGAATGGCGACGGCGTGGAGCGTGCAGGCGACCATGGTCGGCCCCTTGTAGGTGACAAGGTTGCCCTTGGCGATGACCCGCACATTCCCGACCTGGCTAAACATGGGGTCGCCCTTGACGTACATAGCCAGATCGATCCGCTCCCGCGGCGGCGCCTCCAGGTCGAGGTGCAGGATGTATTGGTTGCGCGGGTGGTAGATGGCCTGCAGCGTCCGCCGCATCCGCAGGCCGTCCCCCTTGGTGCCCTCGAGGAGGTACGCGATCCGCGGCGGCTCGGCGTCGGAGTCGTCAGAGTTGACGGCGGCATCGTCGGGGTTCTCGTCGTCGTCATCGCTGGCGGCGTTATCTTCCAGCAGCCGGTTCTTGATTCCGGCTTCGACGAAGGGGGCGCCGCCGCCCGACGACGAGCCGCCGCCGTCGTCCCAGTCGGCGAGGGAGACAACGTCGAACAGGGCCGCGTCGCCGGCGCCGCCCGGGTAGGGCGGCGAGAAGAGGCCGCACGCGGCGGCGAGTAGGAGCGTGGCCGTGACGAGCAGGCTGGCGAGGAAGGGGAGCAGCCACCGGCGGTCGCCGAACGGCCGCGCGTGGCCGGAGCTGAGCCCCCAATTCTTCCTCATTTGCTCGGCAAGCGCGCGTCTTCCTTCTTCTTTAGCTCAATCGAATCTCAATGTCCAATCTTACGGAGCATACTGCCGTTTCTCCGGTGAAATCGAACCTCAAGCGCACCCAAATTGGTCACGGGGATGAACCGGATCTGCACTGGCTCAGATGCGCTGAGAAGGAGCAAGATCCTCAAGCGAAGTCTCGAAATTTCAAGAGGGATCGTGCTCACCAGGGGAGGGAGGACAGCGAAGGAGGGCGCCAAGAGAATCGGAGCTCTCGCTCGCGGCGATCGAGTGGCCTTGCGGGGCGCGCAGACCGCCGTTGTTCCGCACGGGCAGCGAGCAGGCACCGCGTCGGCGTCGCGCACGTGCGACGAGGGCAAGACCCCCGCTCCGGCGCCGATCAGCGAGGGCGAGCTCGTGAGGTCGCCGCGCACGGCCCCTTCGGCACGGCGCCGCTCCTTCCCGGTGAACCACTTGGCGCGCGGCGGCGCTGATCTCTTCTCGGTAGTCGGTGGCAGTGGCAGATGAGCTGAAGCTCTCATCACACTGTGTGAGCTGCAGTCACCAGGGTTGCAATCGTGTCAACTCACACCAGCTGATGGGCTGTACCGAATGTCCTATGGGCCCAGCTGAAAATGTCGAGTTATTATAGTTGGGCACGACCAAAAGTCATATGGGCCGGCCCACAGAATCAGAACGACCTTTTAAATCCTGCATCATTCGCTTTCTGAACAAATCCATATTCACTGCTTCATCTGTTCCAAAATAAATGACGTTTTTGACTTTTTGATATTGTATTTGGCCATTCATCTTATTTAACTTTTTTTGCAAATTATAAAATAAATAAATCATTATTAAAGTATCTCTAATGATAAAATAAGTCATAACAAAAATATAGAATGTTTGTATAAAATTTTTGAATAAGATGAACGGTCAAACAAGATGTCTAAAGGTAAAAAAACGCCACTTATTTTTGGACGGAGCGAGTATCTCACTGTAGCATTCCACTAAAAAAAAGAAACTCCACTATAGTGATCATCATTCATCAGCTTTGTTTTTTCTCCTAGCTATAAACTGGATTTACAGTATGCTGATGTTCAATTTTTTTCATATAACCTAGTACAGATGCGGACTCTCATATAGAGTGCACCTCACCTCTATAAGCACACGTATGTATGCCCTAACCATAATTAGTAGTTGGTGCATATCTGGTATTGATAAAAATGAGGGAACTCTGAGATGCTTCCCCATCCACGTTCCCCTCTTGTACGAGGAAAATCCATGTTTTTGCCAAAGCTTTGCAAGAACGTTAATGCTCCACCACGGGGTGTCCCTTCCGTGTCGGTCAGTCCGAACACGGCTAGCTAGGCTGTGGACTGGGCCACAGGCCTGGTCCCTTTATCGGCATACACGGTTTCTTCAAAAAATAAAAAGAAAAGAAAAGAGGGCGACATCTGTAACAGAACCGACCAATTATACGAAATTAAGTAAGAGAATCATCCACCAGAGCAGACGATTGAACAAACTTAAGCCCGTATAACCCGGTAGTCCGTGAAATCACAAAGGATTTCAAACCAACTCGTGTCCCAGCCATGATCGTAATAAGTTTAGCGGTCACCATCACATATTACATAAAAGTTCGCAACCTCAGATACATCAGAGTTTAAACATAGTTATTACAAACCAGTTCGAATAAAAGTAGTGGAAGTCATTTGTTCAAACCACACACACACTCACGCGGAGTTTAAATATAGTGCCAGCGAATGATCATCTCCAACAAAAGCATTAGACGAGACGTAAGGAATGACCATGCCCATGGTCCTAAGCATCACCCATCGCAGGATAAAGGCAGTTGATACAATAGCCGTAATACATCTGCCCATCTGCAACAAGTGGGAATAAAACCCTGAGTACGAGAAGGTACTCAGCTAGACTTACCCGACATAACCGAAAATAAATGACACCAAGAAATCATGAAGGCTTTATAGTAGGGTAGCTGACTCATTTACAAAAGAAGCATTTTAGCATTTCAAGAACCTTTCTAAAAGCATTATTGTCAAGTTAATTATTATTAACCTGTCGACTAGATTTGCATCTATACTAGAGTAAACATGTGATTAAGCAATTAATGATAACCACTGATCATTAAACAACTTTCATACTGTCATATTCACTATAACTGTCCAAGTGTTCCATAAACATTTACTACGATGAAGTCACTCAAGTCAAGTGCTCACTATCCGGGAGCGATGGCGATTCGAATCGATTCCTAACCACCGGTGATTTATTCCTTACACAAATCTCACTCACCCGCTAAAGTGAGATATTGATCACCGAGTCAACTTTCCGTATCTCTCGAGTTTGCCAGAACCACATGTACCCGGGGGCCGACCGATCGCACTTTGGTCTTATCATCCCCCCGTGTTCCACCACCACACCGCTTCGGCATAGTCTTGGCTGTGGGCAATCTACTCGGCCCGAAAATCTCCCAACTTCGCGGTCGGAAGGTACTTTATCCGGCCAGCTAAATGTAAGGCATCGTTCAACATGACTCGAGGCCCAACAACGGTCGGTCCTTAATCGACAGACGGAAACACTACGGTCAAAACCACCGCAAGTCTCCGCCCGGTCTCAACTTCATTTAACACTTAGTTATACCATGACTTCATAGCCATCCAAACAGATCCGGTAACCACCTATAGCTCGCAGTGACAGTGAAATCACCCGACTTCTACCGGTCTAAGCCACCTAAGCATTGACTCATTCATGGATACCGGGTAACAAGGATATAGTATAACAAAGGTAAACAAGGTATAATGCAATGCAACAGGTTGCAAACAACTCCTGAACGTAATGCATCAATTTAAAGTAAAGGATTTAATGAAATCATTACAAACCGGGAGAAAGATGCTCCGGGCTTGCCTCTCTCGAAGGAGCTTGGGCGGTGATCGGGGCACTCGGAAGTTCTTCAACGTCCTCCTCGTCGACCACGGCACTTCTGCTTCTTTTCTCGAACTCGCTCCTCGGGCTCCTCGGGAATGACGACTGGGTTCTCGGTTTGCGATCCCAGTATGATGCAATGCGTGTAAGTGCCTATGCAATCGATGCATCGAAGGAGATGAATGCAATGGATATGTTGAAAAGCAAGGTAGTCAACATCATTCAAGAAACTATGCTACAAGCACATGTCATCTACTGCATTCTCTTCTACTACCAATATGTTAAGTTAACATATCTTATGAAATGCTTCAAAGATACACCAAAGCTTTAATAATTTCTTAATCACACTTAAAGCAACACTTGCTTAAACCCTAATTAATAATAGGTTTGAATAGCAACATATATTTCTGATGCTCCTAAAAATCTGAGAAAAATACAGTAGCATAATACTACCCTAAACAGACTACCATAAAAATTTCATGGCATTTGGATAAGTAAACTATCCTACACAAAATGACAAGCTATAGCATAAAAATGAGCATGAAATTACTTTGTACTATGAAAAGTGTCAACCAACAGATTTAGTATTTTTCTAAGTTCTAAACAGTCAATAATAACTGTACAAAAATTACCACATGCATGTTTTATACAAATTTTGCTCTCTAGCAAAATAACAAAATTCACCATTAGAGGTACTTGAACTACACCTCAAAATTTTCCCACAGCACATGCATGAAACATATTTTTCCTAGGAAGTACATTACATAATAAGATTAACAAACTTGAAATCATATTTTTCTGAAGCTTATAGATTTTTCTACATATTTTTCAAGTTATCAGCAATATCCATGATTAAATAAAATCCTACAGAAAAATATCCCAAAAATGACATGCAATAATTTTCCCAAGTAGATCTGATGATAAGGAACCTAGCAAAATTTGTTTCAACAAATTTGGAGCAAGTTTGATCACCCAAATATTTTTCAAAACCATTTCAGATTTCAATTAACAAATAATAAATGGAAATCAATTCATTTAAGAAATATTGGGCCGCCCGTGGGGAACAGTTGGCCCACGGCCACAACCGCTCTCTGTGGCTTGTGAGGAGGGAAGGAAGACGGCCCAACAGTATGTCAACCCACGGCTGCTCGCTCGCCTCGGCCACCGAGGCAGGTGCCTCGCCGGTGCGTGTATTGCCGCGGCGGCAACAGCTGGCTTTCGGCCAATGCCGCACGGCCATCTCCCGGCCACGGCAAAGACAAGCGAACGAGCGCAGGAGTTGTGCGAGGCAATGGCGAAAGCGAAAGCAGCGACAAGCAAGCTACCGAGAAAGGGAGAAGAGGACGCCCACGGCGGTAAAACGAGCACGGCGCCATGGACGTCGGTGGCGGGCGCGGAAGCTCACCCAGGTTTCGGAAGGCGGCGCAAGCGCGAGCGTGAGCCGAAGGGAGGCGAGGCGAAGCTGCGGGCGCGAGCAATCGGAAGAATGGCGCGGCGCGCGAGAGAGCTCAACGCCGGCGGAGCTGCAAGGCGCGGGCGAGGGCGGAAGCTCGAGGCTCGGCTCGAGGGGAGAAAAGGGCTGGCGCGGCGCGAGCGAGTGAGCGCGCTTGCACCAGCAGGAAGAAAGCGCGGGCGCGTGTCGTCATGTCGGTGCCAGCCATGGCGGGCGACGCCGGTGTGGAGTCGCCACGCCAGTGGGATTCTCTCCATGATCATGGCGCGTGAGGCGCGCTGCGACGGGCATGAGGCGAAGGGAGAAAAGAGCCGTGTATTGGGGCTGGGCAAGGGCGCTGGAAGCGCGAGGCGCTGGGTGGGGAGGTCTGGTGGGCCGGCTTCGGCTGTCGGGCCAGAAGCGAGGCGGTGGCCTGTTAAGGAAAAATGAAGATTTTCAATTTAAATTTTCAAGAGATTTTCAATTCTAGTTTTTCAAATCTCATTTTGAGCAAGAAAATGACATCTTTTGAAAATGGACCAAAAATGAAAGTTGCTTAGAATTTAATTCCCTACAACTTTGCTTTTATGACCAAAGTCCAATTCTATCTAGATTTTAAATTATAGACTCAAAGTTAAATTTTAACTCAAAACCCAAATTTTGGGAAATTACTTTGGAAGCAAAATTTTTGAATTAATTTGAATACAAACCTTGCTCCAAAAATTGTGCTAAACAATTCTAGATGATTTACAAGCATAACCAACAATTTCTACTCAACTAGCAAGCAAGAATCAGAGCAAAACAACTCTAATAAGTGTATGCATCATTTACTTTTCACAAACATGTTTCGTATGTTTCGAAGTAATGTTCCAGTTGTTATATGCAAGATTATGCAGGTATGATTAGGATGCTTGATAATGCATGATATGTATGATTAGCAGTGCCTAAATGTAGGCATAACACCGGGGTGTTACAACATCTTATCTTCCCCATTCGCATTGGCACCACCGCACCGCCCGCCCTTCGGTTTCCTATGCACGAGCTCTGCTAGCGCCCGCGTCCGCACAAGTGCCACCGCCGTCCGCATACGCACGAGCATCAAGCGACGCCGCTAGTCGCATACGCACGAGCTCCACCGGGCGTGTTGTGCTGCCCGGCTATGGTTTGGGAGACCGCTACCGCCTCCACCCCACGGGGCCATACGCCTGATCAGCGGCCAGGAAGACCTCCGCCTCTACCTGTCCAGCTCGCTGCGGCCGAGTGTGGAGCTCATCCGCATGCACGACAGCCTGGTCGGAGCCCACCCACGCACATCTCGTGCCCGCCTACCCAGTTTGCCGCGGCTAGGGCAGAACTCGCCCGCGTGCAGCCACGACGGTCAGGATAGAACTCGACACGCCGACGACGATCTATTCTTCCAAGCAACATGGAGATGTTTGCGCTGAAACTACACGTTGCAAGCATCTATTTCAAGTGTTTTAAATGTTTTCAGAGGTATGTTGCAAGTGTTTTATATCGATGAAAAGCAGATCAGGATGTTGCACATGTTGCAATGGTGTTTTCAAGTGTATGTCTCAAATGTTTTATCTGTTTTAGATATATATTGCAAGTGTTTTATCTGGATGTTGTAAAAGTAGATCTGGATGTTGCATATACATGCATGTTGTAAGCATATGTTTCAAGTGTTTCATACATATGTTGCAAATGTTTTATCTGGATGTTGCATATGTTTTGCAATGGCTACAGACGTGTTTTCCTGGTGTCTCAGGTGTATATTGCAAGTGTTTCAATTGTTTCAGATGCATGTTGCAAATGTTTATCTAGATATTGCAAAAATAGATCTTGGTGCTGCACATGTTACAGTGGGACCCATCTGCAGTAGCCACTTGCTGCAGCACTGGGCTTGCTTGCATGCGCGTGGGTGTGGAGGGGGCGCCACGGTGCGGCCATGGGACATGAAGCGCACGGGGGCCACGGTGCGAGCGCAGGACATGAAGCAGCGCGGGGCAAGGTGCGTGCGCAGGACATGGTGCAAGCGCGGGACATGGAGCGGCGCGGGCCCCCACGTGAAGCAGGCGCAGTAGGCTCGAGCAGGACGCTAGCCCCATCTAGACGTCCGAGCGCTAGATATTCCGTTGCAAGAAAGATTTGGTCCATATACCCATCTCCGTGCAGGAAATAATCTCCACGGAAATTTTAGAATGGCTCCCCGTCATGTCCCTGTCCTGTATGGAGAAAAAAACCCCATTTTCGCCCAAATTTTATGAGAAATATTTGGTCCATATTTGCGTAAGGATTAATCTCCACAGGCGATCTCCGTACTCAATCAATACATCACGCCGTATAGATCAAAAATTAAATTTAACTTAGACCCTTTTTGGTATGATTTTTGTTGTGGCTTTTCCACCAGCTTCATCTTTTTGAAGAAAAAAAAATCCTGCAAAGAGTCTCTTAGAAATAAGAAATATATTTTGGTACAAGTGTATAATATAAATAATGAATTGTTGTGTCTAGTTATGCAATACTTGTTTTTAACTACTTGGTACTACTTTTCACTCAAGTGTCTCACGTTCTCTTTCTTATTTCTCTTTTACATCCACTTGTTATCTGGATCTACCCGTGTATAGCTAGTGTATAGGCTTATGTGCCTAGTTTGTTGCTTGTATAAGAATCTAAGTTTTTCTCTCTATTCTTCCTTCCTTCTTTCGTATGAGCAAAATACTCATTAACTTAGCTATAAACTGTTGCAGTACATGCTCTAGGAAGAAATTGCCTATAGGGATTTATCTGTAGGATAAATATAAATAAATTGGACACTCGTAGTCTCACCAATTATTGAACACTCACAGTTTCTTGTGCTCTGCAGCGGGGCCCACAAGGAAGTCGATGTGCCTTTCAATTTCACCACTTCAGGCGGTGGAGCCCAACTTCCAACGAGCGGCGCCCCGATGTCATAGCATGACAGGTGGGCGCCACACATGGACCCACGGACCCATTCACATGCGCGGCGAAAGGAACAGGGGTGGCTTGTCGTGGCCGAGACAGGAAAAGTCAAACAGCCCCCGATGCATACACTGTCTGTGGGCCCCCAAAACGGCAGTCCTTGTTCTCCACGTCATTGCCGCACGCGCCAGTCTCACCCACCTCATCGCTCGCTTCTAGGAGCCCACGCGTTACCACGCTGCCACTCTGGGCCCACTTGTCATTATCACGTCACGACACCCAGCATTCAGTTCCCACCCACCCCTCCCCCTCCCCAGAGGCCCAAAATCAAGGGATTTTTAACTTTTTGCATCGGATGCGTTTGCCACTTTTATAGGTGTTCCTACGTAAGCCCTGTCCGCTCCTCTTATAATCCGTACTTTTTGGATTCTTTTTTTTCAGCCGGAACAGTGTTTTTCTCTCACAACAAATCAGCGGGAACAATGTTTTTGTTTGTTTTTTAGTGAAGCGAACGGGGTCATAATTGCCATCGCAAATAGTGAACCTCCTACGTTTTTGTCATTTTTGCTGACATGGCACGCCAGATGGGCACGCCAGCGTGGCAGTGAGCCTGAGAAGGCCTACAGAGAATGCGAAATGACCTATTTACCCATGTTGCTTCTCTCCCTCTACTCGCTGATGCGTGGGCCCCACACGTTAGCGGTCTTTAACCTCCCGCCACGAATGGGAGCCAGGCACCTCCAGCTTCATCTCACACCTCCAGCACCTGGATGGGAGCCAGGCACCTCCAGCTTCGTCATCCCTCCATGGCTGCCGAGCAGCCGAGGACGACGAGCAAGGCACCGCGCGCGAAGTCGATGGAGGAGTTCTTGCGGCAAAGAGGGGCTGGTGGCAGCCAGCCACGGGTAAAAGCGAGGCTCTCCGACGGAGTGCTTCGGTTGAGGTGGAAGACGCCACTACGGCCATGAATTGGCGCTGAGATGTGGATAGGCGGCCGCGGCGGGTCCTTGCGGCGCCAACGAATGAGATGGGGAGGCGAGAGCTGTTGTGTATGCGGAGATCGGTGAGCTCGACCTCGGGACGGTAATGGCGGCGACGGCGGTGGTTCACGGCGATAGGGCGGGGGTTGCCGAACGACGAGTAGCGGGGTGAAGTCGTCATGCCACTGCGAACTCGCAGAGCCCGTTGGGAGTAGCAGAGATGGCTGGATGGGGAAGATCGATGGTGACGATGGATCTCCAGTCATGGCCACAGCTCCGTGCAAGCTCCAGTCTTCTACCCGCCTCCGTGGAAGCTGTAAACAGGAGCAAGCGCAAGGAGCTTTTATGAGGCAGCAGCTCTGTAGCAACACGACCTAGGTGCCAGCGCACCGCTCCTCCTCCCTCCGCCGCTAGGGCACGCTCGTCGTCGAGCCACTCGGCTCCGGGTGATGGCCGAAGGTTGAAGACAAAGCTGTCGTGTGGGGCCCACGCGTCAGTGAGTAGAGGGAGAGAAGCAACAGGGGTAAATATGTCATTTTGCATGTTCTGTAGACCTTTTTAGACTCACTGTTACGCTGACGTGCCCATCTAACTTACCATGTTAGCAAAAATGACAAAACGTACAAAGTTTACTGTTTACCACGATAATTACGTAGGAGCACGTATAAAAATGGTAAAGCAAGGTGCGTCGAGATGGCCAAAAGTTAAAAATCCCAAAACCAGGAACCAAACCCGAGGCTGCAGAGCGCAGCATCCACAAACACCGTGAGAGAAAAAATACTGTTCTGGCTGATTGTTGTGAGAGAAAAATACTATTATGACACGACGTAAATAGTGATGCCGTGAGTTAGCTGGCCAGCCAGCCAGCCGGCTTAAAGCCAGCCGAACACGAGGTAAACCCCTCGCCGTCGGCCGCTCCGATTCCGCCGGCGATGTCGCCGTCACCGCCACGCCGGCCGCAGCGCCGCGCGGCGTCGACGCGCCCGGCGTCGTACGACGAGTCCCTCCTCGACGCGGAGCTGCAGGCCTTACTCGGCGACGCCGCGTCGCGCCGCGTGCGGCGGCTGCGCCGGCTGTCCGCGGAGGAGCGGCAGCGGGAGACGGAGACGGAGGCGCTCATCGCGCTCTCCCTGGGTTTCCCCATCGACGAGCTGCTCCCGGAGGAGCGGCCCCTCCTCCCGGCCCACATCGCCGACGCGCCCAACGACTACATCGTCGTCCGCAACCACATCCTCGCGTCCTGGCGCGCCGACCCGGGCGCGCCGCTGCCGCTCGCGCGCGTCCTCGAGACCGTCGCCGCCTCCTACGACCGCCTCGTCGCCGCGGCTCACGGGTACCTCGCCCGCGAGGGCCACATCAACTTAGGCGTCTCCGCCGCCTTCCCCGCCGCGCCGCCCCCGGACGCCGCCACCCAGGGCGCCGCGGCCGTCCTCGTCGTCGGCGCGGGGCTCGCAGGTCTCGCCGCCGCGCGCCAGCTCCTCCGCTTCGGTCTCCGGGTGCTCGTCCTCGAGGGCCGCGCGCGCCCCGGCGGCCGCGTCTACACGGCCCGGCTAGGTGAGGACAAGGCCGCCGTCGAGCTCGGCGGCAGCGTTATCACCGGTATCCACGCCAACCCGCTCGGCGTGCTCGCGCGGCAGCTTGGTCTTCCGCTGCACAAGGTGAGGGACCGCTGCCCACTCTACTATCCCGACGGCCGGACAGTGGAGACACGTCTGGATAGGAGCATCGATCTGGTGTTCAACACGCTTCTCGACCATGCTACCAGGCTCCGGGAGTCTCTCAATGAGGCTGCGGAGAGGATCTCGCTGGGGGAAGCTATAGAGAAGCTCAGGAGGCTCTACCACGTGGCCAGGACAGATGATGAGCGGATGGTTTTGGATTGGCATTTTGCAAATCTGGAGTTCTCAAATGCTGGTTGCCTATCGGAGCTTTCACTCGCGTACTGGGATCAGGATGATCCTTATGAGATGGGGAAGACCATTGTTTCTTAGCCGGAGGCAATTTCCGGCTCATACATGCATTGTGTGATGGGGTACCGGTACTCTATGAGAAGAAGGTGTCGCGGATAGAGCATGGAGTGGATGGGGTTAGTGTCACAGTTGAAGAAGGGCAGATTTTCCAGGCTGACATGGTGCTCTGCACGGTGCCCCTTGGGGTGCTCAAGAGTGGGAGCATCATATTTGACCCAGAGTTGCCTGAGGAGAAGCTTGGGGCAATACAGAGGTTGGGATTTGGGTTGTTGAACAAGGTAGCCATGGTGTTTCCCCATGTGTTTTGGGATGAGGATATTGACACATTTGGGTGTTTGAATAAGGAGAGCAGCAAGCGTGGGGAGTTCTTTCTCTTCTACAGCTACCACACTGTCTCTGGTGGAGCTGTTCTGATCGCACTTGTGGCAGGAGAGGCTGCTTTGGAGTTTGAAAAGGTTGATCCTGTTGTTTCACTTCATCGAGTACTTGGCATTCTAAAAGGTAAAATCTAGAACAAATAGTCCTGTGTATTTTGGTTAGTTTAATCATATTTTAAAATTTAATAGGGACTCCAAGAATTACAAAAATGGAAACAAATTGTTTCCAATACATTAACTAAATGCCATCTGCCTGCTTTGCTTGGTGCATTACTAGTAAAAGTGCATTGGGATTTATAAGATGAGTGCATACTTTGCATTAGTGTGGATAACTTAATGATTAATATTAAGTGGAAGTGACTAAACAAGTAAACAATGTATCTTATAATGTCATATGCTCACTGGATGGCTGAACAGAGTATGTCATATGCTCACTGGATGGCTGAACAGAGTATACTTGTCTCTCACTCCATATTTAATTGAAGCACCATTTACTGGTTTATGATTTATGGTTAGAATTACTGAATTGTTCACACCATAAACTATACAGTCCACACTCCATAGTTATTATTGTGGCACTTCAGCTGATTTAAGTTGAGATTCCTTACGAATGAATTAGTTTTTGTGTTTATCCATATTAATTTTGGCATATTTTAACATTTCCTAAACAGGCCCTAATGGATAATTATCATAATGCCAGTTTAGATGAATGAACTAGCATTTGATGCATTTGCATTACGCTGTAAACTTTTCTGCTTATGATTATGCATATACAACGGAGCTATTAGTACAAAGAAAAATAGGCTCAGCGGAGTTTTGAGTTTTGACTATGGGATTGGCAGAGCAAAGTCATCAATGATCTTCTGAGCGTGTGCATATATTTTTTGGGTCAACCACTCTTTATGATTTGAATGCAACTGTTAGAATGTATTGTAACAGCCCATATTGGGCATACGGCCCATTGGCCTTGTACATTGTAACCCTAGCCTATTAGGCTATATAATGAAGGTCACCCCCCTTGATTAGGGTGTGCGGTGTTTCTTTACATGGTATCCTCCCTAATTACGATCCTCATCTTCCGCTTCGCTTCTCCTCTGCCCGTGCGTTCTCCCTGAGAACGTGCGCCACCGCACCATCGGCCGCGTGCGCCTTCGCGCCGCCGCCAGCCCAGGCCCCGCACGCACCTCCCTTACTCGTGCGGCCTCCGTCGCGACTCGCGGCACGGCCTCCGTCGCGCCCCCACGCGACGCACGACTCGCGGATCGGACTCCGGCGCGCGGCTCATCGATCGCACCCCGCGCGCGGCTCGGTCGAGGCCTCTGCCTTCGCGCGGATTGACGCTCGGGGCAGTCGCGCATCTTCTCTGCGTGCCAAGCCGCGCGCGATTGCCTTCCAGTCGCGCCCATGACGTCGTCGTCGAGTTCCTCCTCCACAACCGGCGCCCTGTCGTCCGGCGCCATGGGGGATTCTGTTGCTGCTCCTCTCTTCGCCGCCTACGCCTCCGTCAACGTGAAGCAGCACGTCCCCATCGCGCTCAGCCTCGAGCGCCCGAACTACTCCAAGTGGAAGGCGTTCTTCACCGCTCTCTGTGGCAAGTACGGGCTGCTCGGCCACATCGATGGCACGGCGGACGCGCGCCCGACTGACCCCCTGTGGTCTCAGCCTGACGCCTGCCTCCGCGGCTGGATGTACGGCTCCGTCGACGACGCCGTCCTTGACCTCGCCATGGAGCCTGAACAGGATGCACGCGCTCTGTGGGTCTCCATCGAGGCCTTGTTCCAGGCGAACAAGGAGTCCCGCGCCGTCGTCCTCGAGCAGGAGTTCCACAACCTGTCCCAGGGCGACCTCTCCGTCGACGCCTACGCCCAGCAGATGAAACGCATCACCGATGCCCTTCGGAGGTCGGTCACACCATCTCCCTACGCAGCTTCGTGGCTCAATCTTCTGCGGGCCTCAACCCCCGCCGCCAACACCGCCGACATCATCTCCAACACGTCGCCGCTTCCCGACTTCAAGTCTGCCACCAACATGCTCCGTGTCAAGGAGCTCCGCCTTGGCACCGAGGACAAGGCGGCCTCGGCTTCAGCACTGGCCGCCTCCACCACCTCCTCCTCTCACGCGCCGCCATCTCCGCCACCCACCCCGTCCCCCACCAATCGTGGGGCGGTGGCAAGGCAAGGGTGGCAAGGGCAAGGGCGGCCCGTGGTAACAGCGGCGGATGGCGATGGCGGCGGGCGCCACCAAAGAAGAAGGTGGCAATGGCGGCGGTGGCCACAACCAACAAAGAAAGGCGGCGATTTTGGCGAAGCGTCGGCCGCCCCCAGGTTTGCTACAACCCTTGGGCTGCTCTCGTGGCCTTTACCAAAGAAGAAGGCGGTGGGGTGCGCCCTGCGCCTCTCCACAGCACACACCGCCAAGCGCCTCCGCGATTCTCCATCGCCGCGCGGTCCCCGGCGTCTGGCCTCCGGCACCGGGACTTCGGCAAGCTTGATTGCCGCCCTCAACCGATATGCGATCCAGTATGGTCTCGCACCTGGGTCATGGACAATGGAGCGACATCTCACATGTCCTCCAATGACGGTATTTTACTTTCCCATCTCCCGTCGCCACCGTCCTCCATTACGGGTCGGCAACGGTCAATCAATTCCTATTCATCGTCGTGGCACTTCGTTATTCAAATAGCCGATCGTCCTTTTCGCCTTGATAATGTTCTTGTCGCTCCCCCAACTCACTCGTAATCATTATCTCGTTCGACGACTTACTCGCGACAATAATCGCTCCATTGAGTTTGACGCTTACGGTTTTTCTCATTAAGGATCTGCCAGACCAAGACGGTCCTTCTTGATTGCAATAGCAATGGGGATCTCTACACCATTCCACATCACATGCCACCTCGCTGCCATGTCGCCATCGTCTCCCCGGAGTTATGGCACTCCCGCCTTGGTCATCCTGCACCCGCCGTCGTCAACACTCTAACTAAGCTATCAGCTATCCAGTGTAATAAAGCAGCTCGCCACATTTGTCATGCCTGCCAGCTTGGCAAGCACGCTAGGCTGCCATTCGCTAGTTCGGTTTCTAGTACATCGGCTCCTTTGAACTTGTTCACCGTGATGTCTGGACCTCTCCGATTTTGAGTATTTCTGGCTATAAATTTTATCTTGTCATAGTTGATGATTACACACATTATTGTTGGATCTTTCCTCTTCGCCATAAATCAGAAGTTCATGAACATATTGTCCAGTTTGTTGCTTACGCTCACACACAGTTCAGTTTTCCTGTGCGCTGCTTTCAGGCGGATAATGGCACCGAGTTCATCAACAATGCCACCGCTACCTTCCTAGCTAGCCGCGGCATCCTGCTTCGCACCTCGTGCCCCTACACATCCGCCCAGAACGGCAAAGCTGAGCGGATGCTTCGCACACTGAACAATGCTGTTCGCACGCTTCTGTTTCATGCCGCCATGCCTCCATCCTATTGGGTCGAAGCTCTTTCCACCGCTGTGTTTCTAATCAACCGGCGGCCGTCATCGTCCATACATAATGGTATTCCCTATCATCTCCTTCACCGCAAAATGCCAGACTACTCCATCCTCCGAGTTTTCGGTTGCCTGTGCTATCCGAACCTTAGTGCCACGACTTCCCATAAACTGTCTCCTCGCTCAGCAGCGTGTGTTTTCCTCGGTTACCCTCCTTCCCAGAAGGGCTACCGGTGTCTTGATCTTTCTACTCGCAAGATCATCATCTCTCGCCACGTTGTTTTTGATGAGACTCACTTTCCGTTTGCGGCTTCCAAGCCCCAACCGGATTCTCTTGATTTTTTGATACAGGATATACTTCCCGCGCCTGCCCCGTCTACCTCAGACGTTCGGCACTCGTGGGCCTCGGTTGCGCCTGCCTCGTCTGCAACAGACGATGCCGGTGACCCCGTCGGGCTGGACCCTGCCATCCCCCTTGATTAGGGTGTGCGGTGTTTCTTTACAGCAACAAGACTAGCTGAAAGTTTTAGTGGGTCTGTACTCTAACCTGTAACCTACAAACTAATCTACATGCCTCCCTTAACAAACTTGTGAAACACCACTAGTATTAAGGTCCTTGTTATGCATATGAATTGTTATTTACCCTTTTAGTTATGTACTTGTATAATATAAAATGCGTATTACAAATGGCTGCTTTGATAAAATGCTAGAGAGAAAAACGGAGATAAATTATACTAAAGTGTCGTTCAGGAATTAATTGCAGTAGCTACCTTTATAGATGAGACACATGGGGAGGTCGAACATAGATAATTCTTTTGGAGTGTGAGTATAAACTTGAGCAGAGAAATATGTGAAAACATAAGGAAGATAGCATTATTGTATATTACCTTGAATAATGTTCGATGGATGTTTTGATTATAAAGATCACAAAAGGAATGTATCAACAAGATGATTGCATTGTACATCTCGTCTGTAAGCCCAAGAACATAAAGTTCAAGAATAAGCACATATGTATTATTTATGATATTTTCTTTCATTAACCATTATGATAAACAACTGACTAACATATTACTCTTGTTATATTTAGGTATTTATGGCCCAAAAGGTGTTACTGTTCCTGATCCTGTTCAATCAGTTTGCACGAGATGGGGTAGTGATCCTTTTTGCTCAGGTTCATACTCACACATCAGAGTTGGGTCTTCTGGTGCTGACTACGACATTCTTGCTGAGAGTGTGAATGACCGACTCTTCTTCGCTGGAGAAGCTACGAATCGCGCATACCCTGCAACCATGCATGGGGCCTTATTGAGCGGGTTAAGAGAAGCTTCCAAAATTCGTCGTGCCTCGGAGAACTTGGTGAATTCTGACCAGAAGAAGAATTCATTGCCTAAAAGCCTCAAACCACCCAATGGTGCCCTTTTAGATCTGTTCTTGGAGCCAGACCTAGCATTCGGGAGATTCTCTTTCGTGTTCTCCTCACCGACACCCGATGATCCAGAGGCTCCAGGGTTCCTTCGGTTTTCACTTGACAAGCATTTGCTTCTGCAGCCCAATAAGCCGGAGTTAAATGGGGATCAAAAGGACTACAGCTCTGCATCCGGGGCCTTCCATTTGTATGCCACTGTCTCTCGAGAGCAGGCAGATCGTCTACAGAAGTGAAGCGAAGATGATAAGACTAGGCTAGGAGTGTTATGCAAGGATCTTGGTGTAAAGCTAATGGGTTATGATAGTACATGCGATGTAGGTAGTGATATGATTTCGAGCATCCTGAGTGCACGGAAAGCCAGGAAACTGCTGCAGCACCCAAAGAACTCCAAAATCTCGCGTTGATGTGTACCAGTCCCTGTTTTCTTTTGTAGAACAGAATGTGTTCTTTTGTTATGTCCAAAGGACCGGCTGGTGGAGCTCGCATTTTGCTATGACGTGTACAGACTACAAACTGTGACGCTTTGGCAGGAACTGAGATCCTCCATGTTCTGTTCGTCACTTGTAAATTGCCGGTCACGTGACTTCAGACTTTAGTTGATTATTAGATAGTGTTCTGTGGATTAACTGCAGGCACCAATGCTTTTGCTCTATCTTTTTTTTTCCCCTTCTGAATATAGTTGGAAATTGGAATATGAATCTGACGGTAGACTTAGGCACTATTGGATCCACTAGTACTATTAGTTTTTTTTTTAGCAAAACTAGTACTATTAGTTAGCTAGTGTCACAGTGCGTACTGTGACCAAGGCCCAGAAGAGCAAGCGTACAGAGAAGCCCAACTCAAAGTTCATCGGCCCAGACCGGAAGAAGTGAAGACGGCCCAACCAGCTGCATCTGGAAACTTGCTGCTAAGAGCCTGTTTGGGACAGCTCCACCAAGCTAAATAGTGGATCTGAATTTAGGATTCACCTAAATCTACCGTGGAGCAGGAGCTAGCAGAGCTGGAGGTGTTTGGGACAGCTCCATTTCATCTCTATTTCACTTCCACGTGGGTCCCACACGTCAGCATCCCCTCGGTCTTCTTCTTCCTACCGATTGGATCAGATCATAGCAGAGCATCGGTGGGGAGTGGGGAGCGGCGCGCAGCCGGCTGGTGGGCGGCGTGCGGGGGCGGCGGCCATGGCTGCCCTCGAGCATCGGGGTTGCGAGACGGAGCAGCGACCTCGGGCGGGGAGGGAGCGGGCGGACGCGGCCTCGACGAGGCAGGTGGGCAGCCTCCAGAGCTCGCGCGTCCGGCCATGGTGAGCGGCGCGGTGCCACCGGAGGGCTCGCGGCCTGCATTGGGAGGAGGTCGCGACCGTCATAGAGCCGCAGGCGGCCATGGCGTGCGGCCTGGGGAGCTCGCGGGCGGGGTTCCGGCGCGGCCTGGGGAGCTCAGTCTCCGGAGCTCGCGGGTAGGGATCCAGCTCGGCTTCCGAAGCTCGCGGCCGGCCATGGCGTGCTGCCTGGGGAGCTCGCAGGCGGGTCTTGGGTGAGCTGCGGGCGGGGCTCCGGCGCGGCGAGGTGTGGGGATGCGGTAGAGAAGGGGCGCCCGCGACAGTGAACGCGAAAAACAGAATGAATCGAATCGTTATTTTTACGTGACCAGTGGCAGTGTTGGTTAATTTTCTCTAACTCCACTAAAGTTGTATCCGGTGGAGCACCCCTTAAGAAGATCTACCAATTTGGTGAATCTGAGGACAGATCTATCAATTTGGTGGAGTAGATCACCACTGGTAGAGTTGAGTTTGTTTGACAAACTTTTTTTTTTTAGATCTGGATCTGAATTTGGTGGATCTAGATCTGTTGGAGCTGTCCAAAAAAAAAAGCCCTAAGACAGCTGTAACCGTTTAGCTTAAAAGAGGGGGGAGAAGAGAAATTGAACTTGTGGGTACACGCCGGAGTTGTTGGCGGCGAGCTGCGGCTCGAGTTGGCCAGCGGTGACCAATTCCATTTATCCGTTCTGTAAGCACTCTATTGCCACATATCGTTGATTAATCCACACACTATCCGTAGCAATCGATTGTGCTCCTAGTCGGTTGTTACAGCTAGCTAATAACTATATATTAGCTATAGTTAATTATAAACAGGGGCTGTTTGAATCCACCTACTAATATACTAATAGGTGGGCGGTGGTTAGTCTCGTAATTAGCATCTATTAGCAGTCCTAAACTTGTTAATATAACTAATAGTTAGCAGCCCTCTAGTTAATAGTTAGTTGGTCTATGATAATTTTTTAAGCAATGTGGCACACTTTATTCAGCTGTAAACAGAGTTACATCGTTCACTAAACTTTCTAATATAAAGCCAGGGGTTCATCGACCCAAATACATGAATGTTTCAAGGATCAAGCTTCCCTAGCAAACACACACGCCACCTGATTAGCTTCTCGGCCACAATGCTCAACGGATACTGATTGAAAATCATGCCAGAGCATATTGCATTCATCGTAGATTGGAGCACCAGCTGTTGCGGGAGACCCCCTTGTCCCACTTAATTGTTTGCACCACTTCAGGCAATCTTAGTGAATGATGAATCCGTTGCACCAAATGTGTTGTGCTAGCAATAGTCCCTCCTTAAGCGCCATCACCTCGACAGTTGGCCACTATCGATCCACTTGATTCAGCTTCTTCCAAATTTCCTTATACTTCTCACCTCCGCCATGACGACTGAACCTGATCTGTCTATTTCCATAATCCTTTCTATAATTCTATCTTATTCCATACTCCGAGCCTCTGTCAAATTTCCTTAGCTCGGTTACTTGTAAACAACAGGTGCTTAGTATCTTCACAACCACCGTGGCAAGCTGGACAGCTGCTGGAATTTTCTATATGCTGATTAGCTAGAAGGCCTTGGCACGGTAAACGCCCATGCAGCACCCTCCATCCGAAGACTTTGATTTTGCCAGACACTGCCAGTTGCCATAATCGTGACCATACTTCTTTATCCCCCACACCACTGGCTTGATCAACAATGATATTTCCCCCGAATTTGTGCAACCACTGCTGATGGTAGGCTGACCTGACCGAGAAGAGCTCATTACAGTTATGATACCAGGCCACACTAGATCCTCTCTCCCAGGGGAAAGAGGAATTTGTAAGATTCTGTGCACATCAACCGGCCAAAAGAGGGATTTGGTCTATGATAGTTAGTCTATTAACAGTTTTGTTTGGATCCACTGGTACTAATTTTAGCTACTAACTGTTAGCACAAGTGGATCCGATTAGGCCCTTACTCATCCTGCAGTTACATTTGCAATGATAGGATTTGATCTCCAGGGTACAGTACCGTTATTACCAACTCTTAAGTATATTATTCGCCAAAATCTTATTGGAGTCTAGTCTTGTAATTGAAAGGAATCCAAACGAAAATACTTGAGGGAGTAGGAGATTTTTTAGTTGTCCTAAGTAAATCATCCTCAGATGTCGATGTACTCTAAAACACTAAGTGGGGCTTAGTTTCCCCCCAAATTTTAATGAATTAGTCTAGAACAAGAAAATTGGGATTTGATGACTCTCAGGTTATACACCCTCTAGAGTGGGCTTTGCTGGAATAACTGCTGCTTGAAACAAGGACAATAGACTGGAACGGATTTTTGGGAACTTTATAAATCATGAAACGATTCACCAAATCCCAAATTTCTCGTCTAGAGCATATTTGGGTCCTCACTAGAAACAAAACAACAGTGTCGGCACATATGGGAATGATTCTTCCGAACATATTGGTTGAGCTCAGCCAGTTTCTTATTGGATTGATGGATAAAAAACTTGGTCCACTAGGAAAGTGTTCAAATAATTAATGCAAGAAGTAACGATATATTGACTAAATGTGCGAGATACTTTTATAAATAATCTACGAGTTGGTGAGGGAGGTATGAATGTGAATCCTAATCATTTGGATTGAGTCATCATGAACTCAAATCTGGATATTTTTTCTTCTTTATTATAATATAGAAAACGATCTAGTTTCTCTTGCAACACGGTTTACAGGAACGCGTGATGTGGAAGCAGCTAGCACAGGCAGGAGAGCTACAATACTCTCTCCGTCTCTAAATAACTATCATTTTCTTCATGAGAAACAACTTTTTTTTATAGAAAAGGGAATATATTAATATTCCAGCTTCTGCATCGACCAATGCATATGGCTGTTCCTTATTATAAACAGGAATAAAACGGTCCACGGAATCTCAAAAACAAAGTTTTGCGCCATAATAGAAAACAAAAACACCCGCTACTAAAAAGCAAGTCTATTGCTAAAACTCCAGCCGTTTCTTGCAAACACTTCCATCGCGACTGTCTCAATGGTCTTGCAACCCATCTTCATCAAATGGCGATCCTCCTCCTTCTGTAACAAGGACGAGAACCTAGTCCAGTAAGTCCCCCTGAAGATAGCCTGCAAGTAAGATGATGCTACAACCTTGTCAAACATGATGTCATTTCGGGTTAACCAAATCGCCCAACAAATTGCGCTTGCACCCACAAGAATATGAGATTTTAGTTTTCTATTTATCCCTTCCAACCAGCCTGTAAACAGATTGTGTACACTAGTTGGAGCTAATAGATTAAAGGAAACATGAACAATTCTCCAAATAAACTTAGCAAAATGACAGTTAAAAAGTAGATGTTGTATAGACTCGTTCGAAGAACAGAAACAACATTTCCTATCTCCTTGCCTCTGCCGTCGTGCCAAATTATCCTTGTTAGAATTACTCCCTTGTACAAGTAGCACATAAAGACTTTGATTTTGAGAGGTAGTTTTAGTTTCCAGATTAATGTGTTATATGGTATAGTTTCTGCTCCTAATAAAGCTTTGTACATTGATTTGATAGAAAACAACCCATTTTGATGTAATCCCCACACAAAGTGGTCTCTCTGATTTGTTAGTTGTACATCTGCCACTATAGCCACCACATTGTGCCATGCTTGCAGGTTAACACCCATCAGAGATCTCCTGAAGGCTACATTTAACGGGGTCATAGATAACATTGATCTTATGGACGCATTCTTCCTTCTCACAATGTTATATAGTGCAGGAAAGAGCGATTTTAGTGGACGCAGTCTTATCCACGAGTCCTCCCAAAATCGCACTTATGACCCATCACCTAGATCAAACTTGCCCAACAAAAGAAACTCCCTCTTGACCTTCATAAGGCTAGCCCAAAACTGAGAATTCCCGGACATGTATTGAACTGCGTCAAACTTTTGTTCCTTAAATATTTATTCCTAAGCAATTGTTGCCAAACCCATCTCCATTCAACAATTTAAACAGCCATTTGCTTAGGAGGCACTTATTGTGAACATCTAAATTTAGGACTCCCAACCCTTCTTGGTCTTTCGGTGTGAAAACTATCTCTCACTTAGTTAATCTATACTTTTCTTATCTTCATCACTCTGCCAGAAAAACTGTGATCTAAAGTAATCCAACTTCTTCAAAACCCCTCTAGGAATTTCAAAAAAGGACAACATAAACATGGGAAGACTACTCAAAACAGAGTTAATTAGAAAAAGCCTCCCTCCTACTGACAGCATCTTACTCCTCCAACAATTGAGCCTTTTTTGGAATCTTTCCTCAACATGTTTCTAGTCCTTATTCATGAGTTTTCTATGGTGCATAGGAATTCCTAGGTATCTAAACGGGAATGATCCTACATTACACCCAAAAATTTGTACATATTCACTTTGATTGGCTTTGGTAGCCCCGTAGCAAAACAATTCACTCTTATAAAAATTGATCTTGAGTCCTGATAATTGTTCAAAAGCATAAAGCAAGAGCTTCATGTTTTTGGCCCTCTCTAGATCATTGTCCATAAAGATAATAGTGTCATCCGCATACTGAAGGACTGAAAGTCCTTCCTCAACCAAATGTAGAACAACCCTTTTGATTTGTTCTACCTCTTTAGCTCGTGAAATAAGGACAACCAACATGTTAACCACTGTATTAAATAGAATCGGAGATAACGGATCCCTTGAAGCACTCCTTTCCTTGTTTGAAAATAATGGCATATATTATCATTGACCTTTACTGCAACACTCCCTCTAGAGGTGACTTTCCAAATCCATTCACACCAAGTTGATGAGAACCCTTTCATTCTAAGAACTTGTTGTATAAAGAGCCACTTTAGTTTGTCATATATTTTTTCAAAGTCTAGTTTTAAAATGACACAATCTTGTTTTTTCATTTGCAACTCATGAATTGTTTCATGCAAAATTACAACACCTTCCATTATATAGCTCCCTGAGTTGGCCATATCAGCTGCCACTTTTAATAATCTATTATTTAAAACTTTTGTAAAAATCTTAAAGCTCATATTTAAAAAACATATTGGCCTATATTGCTGTATCTGGACTGCATCGGTAATCTTTGGTAATGAGTAAGTACCCAAAATTGACTATATATATACAAATATTAATATTTATGGTACAAAATTAATATAATTAGATAGATCGTTGAATTTATTTTCATAATAAATTTATTTGAGATACAAATGTTGCACGCATTTTTTACAGATCCAGTTAAACTTACGGTACGGAAATAAAAAGCAACAATTATTTAGAGACGGAGGATTACGACCGGGAACAAGTCAACCGTGGCTACGCTCCAACTGGGTCAAAAGTCAGATGGGACTTGCTCCCTGCTGCTGTGCTGCATGGTCTGCCAGCATGCATGCTGCTGCTAAGGTGGTGTTTAAATTCAGGGCTAAAGTTTAGAGGTGTCACATGCGAGTGTTCGGATAGTAATAATAAAATAAATTACAGAAGTCATCAGAATCCACGAGATGAATTTATTAAGCTAATTAACCCGGCATTAGTACAGGTACTGTAGCTATACTGTATCACCTTGTTGCCAAATCATGGACTAATTAGGTTTGAAAAATCCGTCATAAATTAGTCGTAATCTGTACAATTAGTTATTTTTTAATCCATATTTAATACTCTCTGCATGTGTCAAACATCTGAACAAGGACTAAATTTTTAGAAAGAAACTATCCTGAATGGCCGGCAGCAAATACTGTACCAAAATAATGGTCGCTGATTCCTTCTGCGTCGACAAGCAGCAAACAGCCCCATAAAGCTGAGTATAGGCCCGTTGTTCAGAAGTGCTAGAGCCAAAGAGCCGAAGCCAACAACAATGCGAGACTAGGTAATCTTTTTCCTCTGGCTGCCTTTGACGCTCTTTCTTAATGCTGCCCTCAATAATAAGCCCTTCCTTAATGCTTAACCAGCAGCAGGAGGTCTTCGTCACCGACCCTTTCGCCGCGCACCACCTCCTCTGTAATCCGTTCCTAATTTTCACGAGCAAAATAATTAATTAGATGGACTTTTTATTATAAAAAAATATGACGTTTTTAATTTAAACTTCACGTTATTTATTATGACCATATATATATATTTCTCCTTGCTAGTATTATGGCCTTATTTATGTTGTTCATTAGGCTCAACAGTTGAATAACCACCCAAAAAACAACAGAACATCGGGCTTGTTGAGAACAGCCACGACCGGCTCCATATTCACGTCTAACCCGTATAACCATGGAAAGTTAAATCTGTCCTCGAGGACATGGGTAGCTGTTGAATGTACATGAGGATGGATGGACTATTAAGAGACATAATATTATTTTATAGTACACCTATCTTTAGGCCTTTCACAGTATTATGCTAAAGTGATGCCTGAAACTGAAAAAAAGAGTTGGGGCATCACTTGAACCAGTGCAGACACCGATGCCTATGCTAAGAAAAAAAAAAGAGTTGGGGCATCACTTGAACCAGTGCAGACACCGATGCCTATGCTAAGAAAACCGAGAGCAGTGCATCTACTTACGCCGGTGCTATCTTCTTTAAAAAATGTTTTCTGCATAGCGTGTTCTAACTAGTACTCAGCAAGGACGAAAGAGACATGCAACAGCTCTATATTTTAACAAATATATTAGGTGGGCCTTCAGCGATGCTGCACTGCCCACGCTGCGGCATTTGATGAGTCAAGCTAAAATCTTCTCTATGAGATTCCAATATTTTTATGCATCACTTCACACTATGGAGGGCCTTATGCATATCTAACAACGGTAGCGATAGGAGAACCTAAGGAAAATATATGCTCCTCTGAGGAAAAAAATACGTTTACCATCAGAGATAAAGTTGTCCAATATCCATGCATCGGGCTAGTTGGAAACATTCACAATAACGGGATAAGAAATTAATCTGGCCGTTGGTTTATGATCTGATGGAGCAAAATTCGTGCGTCCGCAAAGCTCGGAACTTGTTCGTGCAACAAACGGTTGTTAGCCTAGTCACCACCAAGCCGCCAAAATACAGGAATGCCACGTAGACAAACTTCTTTATACTATCATTATTTATAATGCGACTCTTACGAGCATTACACACAAGTACCAGAGCTGATACAAACAACCATGCAAGACGCCCTAATCTTCCTCCTCTTGCTCCCCTTGACGCTCTCCATCCTCATCGTCAGCCGGCGCCGGCATGCGTTGGCGTGCGAGGCAGCCTACACGCGGCTCGCCGCAGTCAAGTCGGCCGTCCTCAGGAAGCTCCCCACTCTCGGCCGCCAGCCGGAGGTCTTCGTCACCGACCGTTTCGCCGCGCACCGCCTCCTTGTCAGCGGCGTTGCCGCGGGCGGCGCGCTCTCGGACCGCCCCCCTTCCATCGTGCCCAGCGCCGTGCTCTCGCGCCACCGGCACTACAACATCAACTCGGCGCCGTACGGCCCGCTCTGGCGCGCGATCAGACGCAACCTCACATCCGAAATCTTCCACCCGTCGAGCCTCTGGCAGTACGGCCCCGCGCGCCGCCACGCCCTCCGCGGTCTCGTCGCGGACCTGCACCGCCAGTGCGCGTTCGGCGGTGCGGTGCTCGCGGCCATGTTCGCCCTGCTCGCCACCATGTGCTTCGGCGCTGGCGTCGACGCGGGCCTCGTGCGGGCAATGGCCGATGCCCAGGACGACCTCGTCCAGTGCTTCCTCGGACTGCGCGTCTTCGCCATGCTCCCCGCGGTCACCGGGCTGATCTACCCGAACCGATGGAGGAAGCTGCTCCAGCCAACGTTTACAATTTCGGCGAAATATCATCCAAATTTCTGAAATATCGTCTTTTTTACTGAGGTCCGAAAAAAAATTATATCGATAAAAAATTTTCGGTTAAATTTATCTTCCGCTTCAAAATTACACCAAGCCACACTAAAATGACCCTCCATATCCTCTAGTTTTATCAAAGTCCTAAATTTCTTCAAATTTATTTTTCTCACTCACACATTCGATGGCGCTAGCATATGCAGCTCACCCACATCAGCCAGCCCGCTATATTACCGTGGTGATATATTGTGTTATTTCGTCTATTTTATACAAATTTGTGATGGACGATGGACTGAGAGTGTTTTTAGTGAAATGATGTTAATTTTTTTTAAAAAAAATCAATTTGAATTTATTTAAATTTGATCCAATATTTTTGAAATTTTATATTTATGGTTGGGGACCAAATTTTTTTCCTACCGGTAAAAAAAACATTGGCTCCAGCTCCGGCGGCAGCAGGAGGAGATGTACCTTCCGCTCATCGACGGCCGCTGCGACAGCCGCCATGGCGAGCCCCCGGTGTACGTGGACACGCTCGTGGACCTCCGCGTGCCGGACGAGCACGCCGCCGCTGGCTCAGGCAGCGGCAAACGTCGTAAGCAGCGGCGGCAGCGCAGGCTCACTGATGGTGAGCTCGTGGGTCTCTGCTCCGAGTTTCTAGGCGCCGGCACGGAGCCCGCTGCCGCGGCGCTGCAGTGGATCATGGCGAACCTAGTGAAGCGGCCGACGTGCAGCGCGCTTCGGAAGGAGATCGACGCCGTCATGAGTGCCGACGCCGAGGAGGTCGGCGAGGAGGTTCTTGGAAGGCTGGAGTACCTCAACGCCACCATCATGGAAGGGCTCCGGCCGCACCCCACCGTGCCCATGGTGCTTAGGAAGGTGAGAGAATTAGTATTGTTAATAAATCAATCCAAAGTTTCTAAATAATCAAATGTCACTGCTTTTAATCATCGTCACGCATGCAACAAGCTTATAAGCTTTGTGTTATATAATTAACAAGGTGATGGCCGAGGACCATGTGGCGCTGGACGGTCGGCGTCTCCCTGCCCGAACGGCGGTGCACTTTCCGCTGGCGCGGCTGGCACGTGACAAGACGGCGTGGACCGACCCGCGTGAGTTCGGGCCGGAGAGGTTCCTGGTTGGCGGCGAGGGCGCGGGCATCAGCCTGGTGCCGGCCGCGGGCATCGCTGGGAGATTAGGATGATGCCATTTGGTGCCGGCCGGAGGATGTGTCCCGGCATGGGCGTCGCCGTGCTCCATCTTGGCTACTTCGTCGCCAATCTCGTGAGGGAGTTCGAGTGGGCGGAGGCCGAGGGCGAGCTCGGCGTTGACCTACGGCCGCACCTCGGGTTCTTCACAGTCATGAAGCGGCCACTGCGTGCGCGCCTCACGCGGCTGCGAGACGTCAGCTAGCTACACAGCTAAGAGCGAGTATAATAAGGGGCTGCAAGCAAACTAAATACTAAGATGGATGGAAAAGATAAGGAAAGAAATGAAAAACAGTATGTAAGCTTATAGTCAATTTGGACACAAGAACTAAAAAACTTATGAGAGAGACAAGTGAGCTATGTATTAATAGTGAAGATATAACTACTATATGAGTGAGCTAAGAGGTAGACTGCAAACATTCATATAGCCAGTAGCCGGCTGTATTATTAGCCTTACTCTAAGAGGCTGTAAGTGGGCTGAATGTTGACGTGGAGGAGAGATGAGAGGAGAGAGAAGCACTACTACAGAAATTATTTTTAGGGGCGGCTCGTAACCCTTTGTAGGGGCGGTTTGGCCAGCCGCCCCTACCGAACCGTCACTATAAATCATGCATTTGTAGGGGTAGTTCTCAGACCATCCCTACAAATCGATTTGTAGGGGCGACTCGTATTACCAACCGCCCCTAGATTTGTAGGGACGGCTGTAGTACCAGCCGCCCCTACAAATCGATTTGTAGGGGCGACTGCAATACTAGCCTCCTCTATAATACCTGCTTGTAGAGGCGGTTCAATCTAAAACCGCCCTTACAGTACGTTTTTCCGTAAAAAAAATTCAAATGTACAATTCAAATTCAACCGAATCACTGTTTGTTTCCGCGTATTCCATCCAGCATTCGCGTTGCCGAACGCCTCGCGACCAATGTTTCGAACCGCGTTCGCGTTGCCGAACGTCCCGCGACCAACGTTCCGAACCGCGTTCACGTTGCCAAACACCCCGCGACCAACGTTCCGAACCCCTTAGACTAAAGCACAAGAGTATTATATAAACTACAATTATAAGTCCAATTCACAAGAATATATACAATCCATCATTAAATATACAAATTTCATACACATTGTTATCAACGTCCTAGAGCTAGCCTTTCAGTCTCACGAAGGTGTTGGTACTGAGGATTTCTACCTAAGTCAGACTCTCGGTCATGGTAGGCGTCTTTGACGTGTACAATCTAGTCTAATATGAAGTTGCAAAGGTCACCGATGAGCTCTAAGAGTTGATCATCCTTGTATGAGTCTCTTTTCATTCCTTTCTCTTCTTTCCACTACAAGAGAATAAGTTTCGGTTTAGTATTTCATACCATCTACGAAGTTTTTATACTACAAATGAAGAGGTTCAAACTTACCCTTAAGGGGTGTCTCCTGTAGGCACCAGTGTTACTCATCATAGAACATATATAGTATCCACAATATACACTTCTAGGTTTCTGCTTGGGGCACTGTGTGTTTTGCATATGAAAATGTTAAGTAATGCTTTTGACAGCCATGTAATGGAGTACTAAAGAAGTAAGTTACACTTACCGCACATAGTATTTTTATAGCAAGCTTTTCCTTCTTTGTTGGATCATACCTTCCATGATGATTAGTGACATAGAACCTAAATGGCCTGTTCGAATTATTTTAGCAAATACAATTTATTAGTATCCAAAAGTGAACGTTACAAGTATGTATAGAAACATATAAGCTAATGAGGATTATCGATATGTATACGACTTGAGAATCGATATAAAGTCTTTGTATATCATTGGGTCCCTATCTATTGAATTAAAGACCCATGCCATGCTCCTCCCGACATCGACGGCTATATAAATCTAGTGGTTGCTGCATGTATTTAATCATAGAACTAGATAAACTCTTTTGCATCGAATAAAATATATCGAACAAAGCTTTAAGTATATAGTTGAACTTACTCGAAGTTGTATGGTAGCCATATAGTAGAGTGTTGTTGGAGAGTTTTGAAAGTTAGGGCAATATATGCCGCAACCTTAAGGGACTCTTCCCTTAGTTTCGCCGTATGGATGTGCTCTTTCCCCGAAGAGTCTTTGCAGCATCTAGCTCTTTGACATCTAGTTTCCACTGTTTAGGGTAATTAAAATTTGTTTGGGCTATAGCTTGAGGGTCTAGATACCCGACTTTCACACTTGGCATTTGTTTGACAATGTGCACTTGCATTCTACAAATCACGGCGTGGGTTAATTACAACAAAATTCAAAGATTACATTCATATCATATTGGGAGGACAAGAACTTACAAGCACCACGTGCGAATTAGATTCATCTCCATTTCTCCCAAGTGAAAGCATGTGTGCATGTCATTGAAGTCAAAGACAATTTTCCCGGCCGGGCTTCCAAATGTGCCGGTGGGGAAGCATGCTTGTATGAGGTCTATGCTCGTTGGGAGAACACGTAAGTACCAATCTTGGAATATTCTCATTTCAAGTGGTGGGCGCTGGATGTCCTGGTTTGGTAGGAAGGGCTTGCCTATTTCATATGTTTTTGGACAATCCTTTGACCATTTGATGGCATCAATATTTGGATACTGCTTTGCAATTTGGTGGAGTTTGGGCAATCCTTTGACCATGATGGGACTTTTTTAACTTGGTTCTCAGGCATGAATTGGTCATGGGAATACCACTTGGACACCGACGAGACGTCTTTCATCGAAACATAAACTGGCCTTATGTGTTGGCGGGAACTAAGTTTGGTTGTGGCAGCACTCATGATAGGAGATGCAATAGATCATTGAAACTACAGTCTGACCAACCGTACTTAGCCTTCAGGATGAGCAACTCAAGTACAAAACATAGCAATGTCCAATGTGTCGGACAACCCTTTTCAACACCATACACAGTCTCCTTTGATGCTTTTGTCATCCTTTCCAAAATTTCTAGACCTTTCGGCTATTTAGTAAAATCTCTGGTCCAAGAGCTCGAATCATGTCCTCTAAATCATCTTTATCCCTGACACGTGCTCCACCATCATTATTGGCACCACCTTCATCGTTACCATCCCAACCACCAGCATCACCACCTTGTTCATTGCCAAACTCGAAATCCATTCGTGCATCAAGCTCTGTTGAATATTGGGACAGAGATTCTATGGTTTCGTCATCGTATTCCTCCTCATCCTCATCGTTAACAATAACCATTTCACCATGATGAATCCACATTGTGTAGTCCTCAACAAATCCTCGCATAATCAAATATGATCTGATGATAGTCACATCTGTCCATGCCATGCGGTTTTTGCAATTTTACAGGGACAAATAATTGTATCCTTATTCTCTTTCAATGTCGTTGCATGCTTCTTTGTGGCTTCAATAAATTTATCCACCTCTTCATGGAAACCTGCCTTGAACCTTAACGAACCATACATCTAAGAGTTCCTGTACTCCTTCTTTTACAACAACAACAAAACAAACATTAAAGGACTACTTATTCAGATATATATAAAAATGAATCAAATTAATAATTACTTGAGAATAATTGTATATACTTCAGATATATATGAATATAAATCTAATATAATTGCATGAAGCATACAAACATACCATGGTAGAGAAAAATTAATTAATGGCCCATTGATCCAAAAATAATTAAAATACATATTTATTGATTACAATAAACAATTTCAAAGACAACAATTAGCAACAATTATACTTTACCAATATCTTTCATACAAACCCTAGTCCAATTTTATCAAACATAAATTTATAAAAACGAAATTAATAAAAAACCAAACCCTAGATCTAGATCTACATGCACAAGAAACATGCATAAAACTAACTAATTGTTTACTAAAATCAAGAAACATAGACTAAATAAGAGTATGATCTTGTTCTCCTCCTTAATTAATTCTAGTACATTTAAAAATTGGGTCTAGTTTGCTTCATAAGTATCTCAAGCACCATAGAAGAGAGAGAAAAACAAAACTTTAATTACTCACTAACCAACCATTAAAACTTAAAAAAAAGTGTGTGAATAGCATTTTCTTACCTTCTACAACCTCTCCACTAAAGGATTTGAGATCAAAATCTTTCCCTTAGTAGAGCAATTTTTGGAGGTGCCCAAGGTCTCCCCACCTTTCTTTCACGAGTTGGAGTGAGTGACCCGAGGAGAAAGAAGGTGCTGCAGTTGTTTTATATGTGGGTTATTTTTAGGGGCGGCTGGTGATTGAGTTGTCCCTACAAATCAGAGGTATTTATATGGGGGCATTTGTAGGGGCGGCTCAATCACCAGCCGTCCCTACAAATAGCAACGCCGGGGGCGGCAGGTGAGTGAGCCACCCCTACAAATCAGACCCATTTGTAGGGGCGGCTCATATCACCAGCCGCCCCTGCTATTCCATTTGTAGGGGCGGCTGGTGTTTGGGCTCCCGAGCACGCCACTGCAGGGGCGACTCCATCACCAGCCGCCCCTAAAAAAATTCATCCCGTTGCTAAAAATCATTTTTTACGTAGTGAAGACAAGCGGGCTGTAAGCTTACAGCCAACTTATGCACAGGAACCAAGAAATTCTGTGACATAGACAAGTGGGTTGTAAGCTGGCTAACTATTATATGAGTAGGTTGATAGATTGGCTGTAAGTCTCCTTACAGCCAGTAGCCGGCTATATTATTAGCCTTGCTCTAAAGGAAGGAATTCTATTCAGCCACAAAAATAATTATTTTCGTGTTTATATTTAGAAGCTGTCTACCCCATAATTGAATATTTTAAACTGGTTTGGACACTCTTTATTCTTTTAGTGTCACTCTTTATTTTTAGTCATTGGATGCAAATCGAATGGTCAGTCTCTACCTCCTGTCTTCTTCTACCTCCGGTCATCCATGGTGTCTCCTGCAAACACCCCACCATGCCTGCCTACCTTGTCTCTAGTTGCTCCTCGCCACCAGATCCACCGACACCCACCCCTAAGCTAACCTGCCTTTGGAACGGTAGTGCTAGTGCCAGGACGTTCGCGCCTAGACTCCGCCTCCACCATCCCAACACGGTGTCTGCGTCGCACCCGACGTCTGTGCCCCTGCCCGACCCCACATGGCGTTGCTCCCCGCACGATCCCTCACGCCCCTCTGGCAGCTGCAGCAGGTGGGTGACATTGCAACATGTGGAACACCCGATCTACATTTGAAACATTCAGATAAAAACACTTGCAACATATGTGTGAAGACAGATGAAATACTTGAAACATGCTTCTGAAATATTTGCAAAAAACGCTTGAAAACCATTGCCGAACATACACAATATTTAGATAAAATACTTACAACATATGTGTAAAACATATACAACATTCAGATAAACATACTTGCAACGTACGTCTAAAAACACAGATGAAACATTAGGGACATATGCTTGCAATATACGTGTACAACCATTGCAACATATGCAACATCCCCGATCTACTTTTGCAACATCCATATGAAACACTTTCAACATACCTTTGAAACATTTAAAACACTTAAAACATATGCTTACAACATGTGCTTCCAGCGCAACATCTCCTTGCTACTTGGGAGAATAGAGTCTCGTTGGCATGCCAGAGGCAGTGGACTAGCGTGCTTGCTTGTAGGCGGAGAGCCGACGGCAGCAGCTCCATGATGCAATAGGGAGGCAGCGGCCACACGCCTGGGAGAGGGCAGCTGCACACAACGCTGTCCTATAGCAGCGCCTGGTGGTTATCCACGAGATCCAGTAGGCCACCGAGGCTCACGTCGTGTCGAACGTCTAGAGGAAAGTGGTGGATGTATCCCAGCAGGAGGAGGAGGTGGAGTAGCTACTTCGGGAGAACCAGCTCTGAGTAGCCCATCGAGAAACCAATGTCGGTCGTGATTAGGGCAGCGCTTGTTCGAATTTGTTGGTTTCCCTTGGCATATTCATGCCTCTTGGCTTGCGGCAATTGTGCTGGAGTAGATAGGAATGAGTGGACAAGAGGATATGAGTGACTAGACGAGAGGATTTTATTTTGTGAAACTCTCAAGCAAATGGGAGGGGATAATTGGGCTGGCATCGCGACCCACCAAGGAACGTCCGGGTGGACAGACGCCTGCACCACAACATTACTGTTGCTGGAACATCACTGTGACTCTCCTATCATTGCTCTACCAAACCACCTTCCCCTACCATTCGACCAGTGGTACCACCACCGCCTAGTCTCCCATCATGCCTGCCACCACCACTGGTCCATCCTTTGTCTCCTTAAATTTTTCTTCTAAGCCCACCGGAATTGGAGAAGGATGGCCACTCAACCCTATCTTAATCAAGCTAATTGAACAAGATATTCAATCGAGCACTGATCGATGTCTGACAATCCGAGCATTGGATTTGTGGCAGAATCGCCTAATCGAATGCCTCCTAGGAGTACTTGTCTTCCATTAGACACTAAGTACTCAAGAGAGGACACTAAACTATCGCAGTTCCATAGAGCACACCCCAAAGGAGAACTAAAAATTGACATTTTTCCATCATGATCATAAATAAGAGAATACAGCTTACAATATTCTTAAGTTATTTGTTACATCACTTTATTACAGTAATAGAATATTACCTCAATTGATTATAACAGAGAATATAACAATGTTATCAGAGTTATAAGGGAAGCAAAGATTAATTTAATGACACGGTGGGGCATTAACATAGTGGATATTTTTATACAAGAGATGCTAGCAGATTTTACATCTTTTCTTATAAAAACGTTTAGTGAGTGTTATAAATAAACACTACGGTCGTAGCCTGAAAGGAATCCTCTCTGAGCCCACCAGGAGATTTCCACACACAATAGTCAGCTATCCTCCGATCACCTACAACAGGGGAATAAAACCCTGAGTACTCGATTGTACTTAGCAAGACTTACCCAACAGGAGAAAAATAAAAGACTCCAAGGATATGCAAGGCTTATTTGGCTTGTGGCTTATTGCACCTACGGAACCATTACTAAACGTGCGTTCTTATATTTAATTTTATTAGTAGTCATCATTAGTTCATTAACTAACCATTCTATGAAAGCACCTATGCTACTTTCAAGCAGGTGCTAAGCAATCCGAACCATTTTATCACCTTTCAAGTTTCAGTTCTTACTACGTGCTAGACCATAGCCAAGTCGTACCGTCTTATAGAAACGGCGATTCGCGAACCAATGTATCACAACTGGGTACCCCGAAACACACGCCTCGCTTGTACCCTAGGCACAAACAAGAACAACCCATTCCACTCCTGTCGAGGGGTCTAGGTCCCCGTCCAAACTTGGACTCCAAGCCCCCACACTTGAGACCCGGTCTCAGCATGGTGCTTAGACATCCACCTTTCCCTGCCTCCAATCAGTCAGTCCGGAAAGAGCTAGAACCTATGACAAGAGTGCAACGAGCCTTCCCGCTCCCATAAGCAAGTAAATGCTCAGGATAATAAATCTGTGACCTGACTACCATCCACAGCAACGGATGGTCCTCAATCGACACAGGCGGAACAAGTGCAATCCGAGAGTCGCTCGAATGCCTAACCAAGTCCAGATCCAAAGTAGCATTCCGCCTGGTCTCAAATTATCCTCCATATATATTCCATATGATAGTAATATAATAACAACAATAATATCTTTACTACCTCTCGCGAGTGACAGGTAATCACTCGACTTCTACCGGATCCCATATCATAGCAATCTACACGATCCTGGCATACTAGTAGGACTCATCGGATAAGGTTATATATATGCAAGTGCTTTTCATTCTACTCCTTAAAACTTAATGCACTAGCATAAAATAAAGTTTGGAATAATAGGGGTGATGCACCGGGGCTTGCCTGGGCAAAATATAATCAAAGATTAGCATTCCATTGGTGACACGATCATTAAGGCACCATCTTTTCCGCTACTTCTATCGACTCTATGATCCATCGTTGTTTCTATTATGATATACGTGGATGCAATGCAGAGATGTAAATAAACAACGACAACTGCAACACTAAATTACGATTACGCTCCGTAAGCAAATTTGCTAGCTTTAATGACTAACGTACTAGTCTACGTATCCACGTCATCAAGTAAGGCTTTGTCTCCGGGAAAATGTTTTAGTTCTAAAATCCCAAGGTATTTCGGCATTTTATTGATTAAACATATATTTTAGAACTAGGGCTCATTTAGCTACCTTAGCAAACTAATTATTATGGAGCTACAAAAATTACAGTGAGCACCTAATAATGTGAGGAATTTATTGTGAAAGTTTTAAAGCCAACACTATTACCAATTTATCACAAAAATTCCTACAAGTTTATATCTTACAATATTAAGCATCTCAATTTAATTAGATAACTCCTAAAAATATTATAAAACTACGTGAACAAAAATATACTAGTAGATAGATCATGATTTTATGAACTGAATAAAATTGGTTTCACAATTTTTGGTCAACTACAAAATTTTATACCGAATTTACAAGTTTACCTTAGAAACTAAATTAAAAATGCATTAGAAAAAGAAAAGGGCCGGCAGCAACCCATTCTGGCCCGGTAGCCAATGACCCAGCCCGGAGTCTTGATTCTTGCCGCATATCGCGGTGTGATCTGACCCAGGTCGGGGCGCCATTGGCCTGCCGCGACAGTCTGCCACGTGCAAGCCACAAGGGCGGTGGTGCTCCGGGATGGACACCCATGCGTCACCACATCGCTGATGAGTTCCCTGGCCAAAATAGCGTGAGCACCAAGGGAGGGAGTTAAGGCTAGTTCGGGGTTATGAGCAATTGAACTGCTATTAACCCTACGGGCCTTACCCCCAAACCTACTGGCTCGACGGCGCACATGACCGACGGCGACAAAATCTAAAATTGGCCATGGCCAGACCATCGCTGGACCCGACGAGAGTGGGGCATCTAGCTAACGTCCTCTTCTTCTCACTGACGTAAGGAATTGGGCTGGGAAGCTTTGAGTTAGTGATTATCAAGGGGAGAGGACGGCGCATCGCCACTGCTACATCACGCAACGCAGCCCCAATCATAGGTGACCCAACCATGACCTGACAGGGTACGACAACGCGAGGACATGGCCACATGAGCGAGGGAAGGAGGCGCGTCAGATAGTGCTTAGATGGAGCCAAGAGGTGTGGCAGTGCACGAGCACTTGAATGCGGTAGCCGGGTCCGAGCGGCTCACCCGCGTCGGCTAGCGGGGCAGGGCAAAGCAGGGAGGCATCACCATCACCCTGAAGCTAGGGTTGGTTGATCTAAACATGATGAGCGATGACACGGACTCGTGGTAGGTGAATTGCAGGGCAGGGCGACTGCCACATAGCCATGGCAACAACGGCCCGACCTGCGCGCGAGATCAATGGTCAAAATGGCGCGAGCATGCGGCGATAGTTAGGGCACCCGACAATAGCATCGCGATGACGCCTCACCACACGACCGTGCAGCGGCTGCACTAGCGTAGCGCAATGGTAGCCCTCCGGCACGACATAGCGATGCGCAAAGTAGCGTGACGGCCAACAGTTGCAGGCCGTTGATAGCGGCCCACTGGGGCCGGCCATGGCCAACCCACGGCCAGACAGGTCGACCGGGCTCGCACCGCGGCATGTGGGACGCGCCGTGCGAGGTGATCGTGCGCACAGGCCAGGCACATGACGTGCACGGATTTTGAAGCGCGTCTAAAATCTAACCTAACACAGTTGGAGCTAAACTACATCGACCATGCTAGAGAGGGTACATCTGTCTACCATAAGGAGCAAAAACACAGCATTGACCTTTAGCTAGATTTTGCAGAATTAATTCACCAACATGGCATTATCACACTATTTTCAAACTTAAAATTTCTTTCAAGTCTTGAACTGAATTTGACTTTAAGTTCCATTTCCAAGCCATTAGAAACACTAGCTAGTCATATTATTTTTCTACAGCAAGAGTTGCATTGTCATCTATAAAGTTTGTACTTCAAACCTTATTTAGGTGTCATCCACATGTTCTATAATACTTTTGCTCAATAAAAATTGATTTTCCACCCTACTTGACATAACATGAGTTATCGAATAAATTTCCATTTAACATTTTTATTGGTCATTTTAGGCTACAAGAAATTTATCAACACCTTCTATCACATGCATTACTAAATATGATGCTCATGACATGATTTAGTAGTTTTTTAGGGCGTAACACCGAGGGTGTTACAACTCTACCCCCCTTAAACAAAATCTCGTCCCGAGATTCAAAGCAGTAGCCAGGAAAGGGAAAATACGATTACACTTTGTAGATCTAAAATTACGTGGGAGATCACACGGCTTCGAATACCAAACCACTCAGGAATTTAGAGATACACGATTAAGAACAAACCTAGTACAACCAAAAGCTTAATCCAGAAGTCAAGATGGACAGGGACAATGGAGAAACAACAATGAAATGATTATCCAAAACACGACGTATGTCCAACAGATCCAAAAATAGGAGACTGAGAACCCAAACACCATGAACCCTAAGACCAAACAAACCAAAGGTGGGCTTGAACTTCTTCAACAAAAACTAGATCCCTCTCTTCTCAGATTATACAATCTCCTCTGACTGATGACCCTAGTTCCATGAATGATGACTAGATCTCGTAGCTCTGCTTCGGATTCGAGGGGGGATGGGGATGAAGGAGGAGAGCAAGGGGCAAGGGCATCTTATAGTGGTGAACGGAGGTGGTGGTGCAACGCACTAGGGAAGTGCAAGCGGAGGAGAAGGGAAACATTGGTGGGTCACGAGGTGGGGAGAGCGTCAGCCATGGTGCGCTCCCTACACGAGCTTGAGCGAATGGGGGATAAGGGAGAGGGGAGGGGATTTGCTCGACGAGGGAGGCGTGCGGGCGGCCGTGTCCCCAAAAGAGGAAAATAGGAGGGGGTCCAGTACGGGGATGAGGGTGAGGATCGAGAGCCGACAGGATGTCGGGAGAAGGGGAAGCGCACAGTGCACGAGTACGGTGGATGTGGCATAATGCCGTGGTTACATGAGACGAGAACAGGGTACTAGTGGACCCTGACACTGATGGCGTTGGCAGGGCAGGGGACAATAGTGACCGGCGTGCGTAGCGTGGTCAAGCGGGACACAGGGCTTTTGACATGACATCCACTGAGGCTTTTCCAAACACTCCCTACTACCTGAGGCTAACCTTTCCTTGTTGCTCTTCTTTTCTTCCCTTCCTTGTCCACAATATGCTCCAACCTTTTGTATGAACTAAGATTGCGACATACATGCTTCCTCCAAAACCACATTCACTTGGTTACTTTGGAGAACACTATTTCACCAACCTGTTGTGGATTTCCTGTTAGAACACAAATATATTTTTCCCAAGGAGACTATTTTGTTGTAAGAGCGGTACGGCGGTGTAACTTAGTAAAGATGCTTGGTCAACAACCTCGATAACAGCGCGTGCCGAGCAGCGTCACCATGTGGTAGCTTTTCCACAGGGGCCCTTGGTTTCATCGTGACACCATAAGCTATTAACCAGGCAACTATTACCAACTTACGCGCAATGAAGGCAGTTGCGTCATAGACCATAGAATTAGAGTATTGCAAAGGAAGATTAAGACAACAAGTGTTTCTTTCGTAACAAGGGACAAGGAATTCAAATCCCACAATGGATTTTATTTAAGAAATTCAAGTGTTCTGCTGGGACATTCACAATTAGTCGATATAGTGTCCTACGTTATCCCATCATGGCTGGTCTGCTAGCATCTGAATGGTTGCTTCTCTTGTAACCCACTTAACATCGTCGTTGAAAACTCTAAGCACGTCTAACGAGACCTAAGGGTCGATGGATGCAATAAACACAACAAAATAAAGAAAATGCACATTCTAAACATCCTTATACTGGTACAACATACATGCACTCACTATCCCATTCTCGACACATCGTTCACCTTCCCTACGATCGGACGATCTCAACAACTACGGACGAAATACAACGGAAAGATCTCAATACTGGAGGATAGCGATGAAAGGCACCACTAACTACGGGTACATCTTCCCAAGGCAACTAATCTACTTTGTCAGACCACACATCTTCATTCCCGGACTCGGTGGTTTCTTCTACTGCCCGACTATGGATCTACCTCCTCTCTTGGTAGTGGCTGAGTGAGGGGAAGTAAGGTCTCTCCTTCTGACACCTCTGAAGGTGGGGTGCTGGCGGTACTGCAACACCGGTTCTCTGTCTTTCTGGTGGGTGGACAGGGATTCCCTCCAAGATCAAGGAATCCTACCTTTCAGTGGCTAGCATCCTATGCTTGGCCCTGGTGACAAGGTAGGCCTCTCCCAGCTAATGGGCATGCCGATCTTCAGCCACCTTTAGGGCTTTCGACATGGCAGTCTCATGACTCTCTACGGCTGCCACACTGGCATGCGCTTCAGCGAGCTGCACCTGGAGCATCCTAGAGAAGATCTCGGCTTCCTCGGCTCATTGGAGGCACTTCCTCAGCTCCGAGGCTTGCTGGTCATACTGCTCATCCAGAGCAAGTAGGTACGTGGTCAAGTGCACCACAGTTAAACTGTCTTCTTGCGCATCCTGCCCTTGCAAAGCCTCCATGCGAGCCCTCCATACCCGTTGATTCTTTTCCAAAGGTGGAAAGAACCACATGGGGGTACGATCCAATATACCGCAAGGCTTTGCGGGCCCCAACTTGGTAGGTGTTGACGAAGCAAAACCCGGTTGCGGTCACATTCCAGGCCTTAGTGATGTCGGGGAACTCCTCACTCTTTTTAATATAGACGGTAACTTCACACCGCTCAGTGCCAAGTTTCTCATACTTACGACCCTCATACTCAGGACGATCCTTGATTCTAAGTTTTTGTAGGGTGGCATACAGATTTTGGGAAAACCCTCAATGTTCAAACAGTAACTGCTAACCTAGGCTCCTGCCATCCCTGGCGGGTGGTTGCATGGAAGGATTGAGCGAAAAGCTTGCTCAAGAGGAAGGGCTAGGTAAGCTAGAGTGCACCAAGTGGTGGTACCAATGGCTAGGCCAGATCCTTCTTGTAATGGCAGAGCGGTCAGTGGTCCTGGCGCTGTTCACCTTTGGTTCCTACGCGGGGTAACTACAAATAAACTAGCCAAAAATTTTTGTGCACTTGAGGTGAGCAGTGTCCAAGGCCATTAATGACTAGTATGGCTGCAGGGCAAGGGTTCAGCAATAGTATAGAAAGGAGTATAGGGATACGTGGGTCACGGTAGGCGTGAACCACATGCTAACGTGAAGCACGAAGCCACAGTTCAGCAGTAATTCCCGAACAAGGGCTGGTCAATCGTGCACAATATGACTCGCGTGACATCTATGAAGGGCGCATCTACCAGCAATATGGTCATGATGACTAAGGCATTACTAGCATGATTGACTTAAAGATCAGATGATAGGTCAAGCCTTGAAAGAAATATACTATGTAAATGCATCGTTTGTCCCTCCAAATCAAGGGCAAGGGCATATCCCTATTCATGGCGTTGCTCACCTTCATCGACTTGAGACAAGGGTGCCAGGGTGGGCACATTTATGCCAAAAACCAAAAACCAGACTGAGCTAAACTGAAACCAAACTGAATAGTCGATTTTTTGGTTTGGCTTTGGTTTTTGGTTTTGAGAACTTCCATTGTTGGCTCTGTGTTTTGTTTTTATGCAGAACCGAACCATAAAACTGTCTAAACCGAACTGTGTGTGACCTCGATCGAAGTTGTGCTTGCTGTCTGACTTCCTCTTCTCGCTTCTCTTATGAAGCCCACCTCACCCGAGCCCACCTCGGCCATCCCTGAGCATACGAAGCCAAGCCACCCACCCAGCCAGGCTTATGGCAGAACCGCCTAATCTGATGCCTCCTAGGAGGACATGTCTTTCATTAGACATTAAGTACTCAAGAGAGGACACTAAACTACGCAGTTCCGTTGAGCACACCCTAAGGGAGAACTCGAAAATCCATATTTTTTCCATCAGGATCATAAATGAGAGAATACAGCTTACAACATTCTTAAGTCATTTCTTACATCACTTTATTACAGTAACATAATATTACCTTAATTGATTATAACAGCGGAATATAATATGTTATCAGAGTTATAGAGGAAGCAAAGATTAATTTAATGACATGGTGGAGCATTAACATAGTGAACATTTTTATACAAGAGATGCTAGCATATTTTACATCTTTTCTTATAAAAACCTTTAGTGAGGGTTATAAATAAACACTACGGTCATAGCATGAAAGGAATCCTCTCTGAGCCCACTAGGAGGTTTCCACACACAATAGTCAACTCTAAGTATCCACCAATCACCTGCAACAGGGGGAATAAAACCCTGAGTACTCGATTGTACTCAGCAAGACTTACCCAATAGGAGAAAAATAAAAGACTCCAAGGATATGCAAGGATTATTTAGCTTGTGGATTATTACATGTGCTGAAGTATTACTAAACGTGCATCCTTATATTTAATTTTATTAGTAGTCATCATTAGTTCATTAAGTAACCATTCTATGTAAGCACCTATGCTACTTTGAAGCAGGTGGTAAGCAATCAGAACCATTTTATCACCTTTCAAGTTCCAGTTCTTACTACGTGCTAGACCATAGCCAAGTCGTACCGTCTCATAGAAACAGTGATTCGTGAACCAATATATCACAGCTGGGTACCCTAAAACACAAGCCTCGCTTGTACCCTAGGCATAAACAAGACCAACCCATTCCACTCCTATCGAGGGGTCCAGGTCTCCGTCCAAACTTTGACTCCCCCACACTTGAGACCCGGTCTCAGCGTTGTGCTTAGACCTCCACCTTTCCCCGCCTCGAATCAGCCGGTCCAAAAAGAGCCGGAACCTACGACAAGAGCGCAATGAGCCTTCCCGCTCTCATAAGCAAGTAAGTGATCAACATAATAAGTCTGTGACCTGACTACCATCCATAGCAACGGACGGTCCTCAATCGACACAGGCGAAATAAGTGCAATCCGAGGCTCGCTCGAATGCCTAACCAAGGCCAGATCCAAAGTACCATTTTGCCCGGTCTTTAATTATCCTCCATATATATTCCATGTGATAGTAATATAATAACAACAATAATATCTTTTCTATCTCTCACGAGTGACAGGTAATCACTCGACTTCTACCGAATCCTATAGCATAGCAATCTACACGATCCTGGCAAACTAGTAGGACTCATAGGGTAAAGTTATATATATACAAGTGGTTTTTATTCTACTCCTTAAAACTTAATGCACAAGCATAAAATAAAGTTTGGAATAATAGGGGTTATGCACCGGGGCTTGCCTAGGTAAAATATAACCAAAGATTAGCATTTCATTGGTGACACGATCATTAAGACACCATCTTTTCCGCTACTTTGGTCAATTCCATGATCCATTGTTGTTCCTATTATGATATACGTGGATGCAATGCAGAGATGTAAATAATCAATGGCAACTACAACTCTAAAATACGATTACGCTCCACAAGCTAATGAGCTAGCTTTAATGACTAACGTACTAGTCTACGTATCCACGTCGTCAAGTAAGGCTTTATCTCCGAAAAAATATTTTAGTTCTAAAATCCCAAGGTGTTTCGGCATTTTATTGATTAAACATATATTTTTGAATTAGGGCTCATTTAGCTACCTTAGCAAACTAATTATTATGGAGATACAAAAATTACAGTGAGCACCTAATAATGTGAGGAATTTACTGTGAAAGTGTCAGAGCCAACACTATTACCAATTTATCACAAAAATTCCTACAAGTTTATATCTTACAATATTAAGCATCTCAATTTAATTAGATAACTCCTAAAAATATTATAAAACTATGTGAACAAAATATACTAGTAGATATATCATGATTTTAGGAAACTAAACAAAATTGATATCACAATTTTTGGTTAACTACAAAATTTTATATTGAATTTACAAGATTACCTTAGAAACTAAATTAAAAATGCATTAGAAAAAGAAAAAGGTCGGCAGCAACCCATTCTGGCCCCGCAGCCCAGTGGCCCAGCGCGGGCGTGGTTGCTCGCGCGTTACGGAGGCCCAGTACGGCCTAAGGCCGGGGGCGCTCGCGCGCGACGGTGGCTTTGCCAAAAAGCCCCTAAGCTTTCAGAGTTTAATACGACTACTATGTGCACTATTCCTACCATCAGTAATCTTGCATCCACACCCTCGGATGTTTTCACCTTTACTACGGGGAGATCCCAAGAAACCCCGCGTGCGCCGTCGCGGCGGCCGACGGCATAAGACGGTTACGTCGGGCAAACTAGGCTCGCTACGACGGAATTAAGGGGCCGACCACCATCTACAGCTAAACGCTTAAGGATGTCTGACGGTTAGGGACTCGGAGGCGCACTGTCGCGGGCTGCAGCGACGAGCGGCTATCTGCTATCTGCAGATATGGATTTGGGTCGGGGTGGCCTCGTAGGCCTTGTTTAGGGACTTTGAAGTAGAGGTGCTACAAGGCCACCCCGACCCAAAACCTTTTCTGCAAGAAAGAGGATTGACCTATCATCTGCCGCCTCAAAACCAAACATTAGCAAGAAAGAGGATTGCCCCACCCCATCTGCGGGCATGGGGCGGAGGACGGAGGCCTTATCAGGTGTGGGTACAAGTGGAAAGAGGAAGAGAAAAAAGAATAAATGTTGACAGATGGGGCCATATGTCAGTCTCTCGTTCAACTTTTTTAAGTCCTCGAACCAAATATAAAATAGGAATGATATGGTCCGTCCATTTCATACCACATTGTCTTCCAAACAAACACTTAGCCTGTTCGCTGGTGGGTTTCTAGGCTGATAAGCCCGGCTAGTGCTGGTTTATTATAAGAAAAAAATATTATACCATAACTGATAAGTTCTAGCTAAAACCAACAAACGAATAGACTGACTATCTAATCTAGCAAAAAGCTAACTTTTCTCAAGCCGTGCCAATCAACACTTGCGAGCGGGCCCAGCAGCTAGTTTATATTATTTAAATGAATTTAACTGAACCGAACCCAGATGTATCACTCTGTCCAGCCCTAGCTTACTAGTGTGTCACAGTCACATGCTTAGCTCATCATTGCCACATCCACGCATTAATTACTTCTGATTTGTTTTAGCAGTAATTCATTATACTCCTATTTCTTACTACATGCATGCATAAATGCACAACCAAAAGTTAGTTAACGTAATAAAACGGACGTCAGGTATATATATGATAAGAAAATGACATGACCTGTAATTCCTCGCACGCCACCAACCTAGCTGAGCTGCCATGCATCCGTTTTAATTCGCCACGCAAGCAAAGCAAGCAGCAGGCGTCGTACGTACGTACTACCAAAGAAACGCTCGATCCCCCTTCACATACACGCCGGTCGGCAGCTCTATCTCCGGCCACGCCACTCCAAGGACACGTCCTTCGATCCTAGAGCTTCTCACGCCCATGGCCGCCAAAGCAAGAACCATCCACCACTCTCTCTTCTCCCTCCTCGTCCTCCTCCTCCTCTCGGTACTCATCGTCACCCTCGGCGGCGCAGATGGCGGCCTCGACGGTAGCCGCAGCAGCCGGTGCCCTCGCATCCCGTCCATGACGGCGCAGCAGGCGTGCAGCGCGGTCTCCGGGACGCGCCACATGCTCGAGCTCTGCCTCCGCAGGCTTCGCGCGGGCGGCGTACGCGTACCACTACCGGTCACCTGCCATGCCGCGGTGGCCGTGCGCAGCGCGCTGGACGCGTACGCGGCCACGGTGGCCGCGGCGACGTCGCTGCTGGACGGCGGCGCGGTCCCGGCGGACGACGAGAGGGCCGCGTTCGGCAACTGCATGGTGGGCTACGGCAGCGCCCGCGTGGCCATGGCGCGCGTCGCCGACGACCTGCGGCTGGCGGCCGACGGCGGCGGCTGTGACGACGACGACGACCGGGCCGCGGAGCTCAAGGCGGGGTACACGGCCGGGCTCCGTGGCATGGACGGGTGCACGAGGGGCATGCTCGACTTCCCGGCGTCGCCGTTGTACGCCAGGAACCTCGCCGACCGGAACGTGACCTTGCTCGCCGCCTTGCTCTGCAGCCTGGTGCCTGCGCCGCTGGCATGAAGACACCATGATATGTTAATAGTCACTAGAGACAGAGCATTCGGTTGTAGTACTAATAGCCTTGTTAATTGGTGTAACCAGGCAAGCAATTAAATGTGCCAAATGATTTGCCATTTTGAGTTCTTTGATTGAATTCTTCTCCGATGAATATGAACTGAATGGATTTATCTTCTTTGCCCGGCAGCGGAACCAAGAATTTAGTAGTCGGGTCAGGTTAATAATATATAGCAACAACCTTCTTTCATTCCAAATTATAAATTATTCTATTTTTTTAAAATATATTGTTTTGTTATGCACATAGATATTGTCTATGTCTACATACATTATAAAAAATTTGTATGTAGAGAAGTCAGAACGACTTATAATTTTCTTTTTTAATCAATCATTTCCTTTGGAAATCCCTATTTGGTACATGACCATTAAAAAACACTCAATTTTTCCAAGGAAGAAGAGCCGGCATCAGGGAATACGTTATTCTTCGTTCAGATTGAAAGGGTGGATTTAATGTTTGGAGATCTCAAACTCCTGCAATCTCCCTAAAACCTTTAAGCTTACATACAAGAGAGAAAGGCCATCTGCAGGGGCAGAGCTACGTATGACCTATTTGGTTGGGTGGCTAACCTCAAACCAGGCTCCACGAAGCCAACTTTGAGCTGTTTGGTTGCCTATAAATAGCTCTAAGCCAGGCCCAACTAAGCCACTTTGGAGGCCCTAGTCTGGCTCCAGAAAAACGAGATTGAGATCCGTTTTTCGCTAGCCAGGCTTGGCCAAGCCCTCGCGTGCATTCTCGTCACCGCCCGTCACCTCCCCGCTTTGCTCCTCCGCTCGTGGCCTCGTGCCCTGCTTCTCCGTTGTCCGCTCCCCTTCTTTGGTCGCCGCGCTTGCGAATCCAGGGCCGCCGGACTTCACGCATCCAGGGCCATCGGACTTCACGCTATGCTCCTCCCTTCGTCTTCACCACCGTCTGTCTCCTCCTCACTTCTCCAATCTTGAATCGCCGGGTGCCTGCTTCCCTACGGCGGCGCCGGCGGGTTGGTCGAAGAGTAGCTGCAAGCACTCCCGTCAGCCGCCGCCGCAGGCAACAAGCAGGCACAACAGCAGTACCTGTAACAACCAAAAATCCACACACCAAAAATCACAACTACAAAATTTTTGTTTAAACCCTATGTGATGTTGAGTGACACATGTAGAAGCCAAACCCTAGTTTTGGATTAGATGTGACCCAACTAGGTTAAAATCATAAGCATAGCTTGGTTTTATGCCACATGTGTAATTAAACTCCTAAATAAACAAATCATGCATGCATCCCTAATTCCACTTGTGATTTGGATTCTTTTGCTTTATGTGATGTTTAACTAACTTACTTAATATTTATGATAAACCCTAAATAAAGAATTATTTGTTGGAAGAATAAAACACCCCTATATAAAAACTTCAACTATTTTTGTATAACAAAAATAGCCAATAATCTCTAATATATGGGATGTATTTTGACCACCACTTGAAACACCTTGTGGGACCCACTACATAACTCGAAGCTCAAGTTTAAACTCTAACTAAATTTGAATCGAAGCAAAAGAAAGAAAAGAGAAACAAACAGAAGAAGAAAAGGAAAAGAAGGGAGCCGCAGCAGCCCAGGCCTGCTCGGCCTTGCGAGCCAGCTTGGCCGAGCCCGCCTGCCCTCCCACTCGCGCACGTGGCCCACGAAGCCGGCCCAGCAACACCCTACCGCCCACGCGCGCACAAGCCGCTAACGAGCCGGACCCGCTCGTCAGCCGTCACGCACCGCACGCCGCCGCTTCAGGACAAGCTGACAAACAGGCCCCCTCTGTCAGCCGCCCAGCTACAGCGTCGTCGTCTTCCCCACGCTCCCTCCACCATGCGATCGAGAGCCGACCGCGGAGCAGGCGCGGGCTTAGGGTCACGCACATCGCATGACCCTGTCCCCCACCTTAGCGCCGCGCCCACGCAACCGCCCCCGCACGCGAGAGCCGCCCGATGCGCTCGGCGCATCACCAGCCGTTCCGCCATCCGCCATGGATGTGCATGGAGCTCGGCCTATAAAAGGGTGGACCCAGAGTGCCCTAGGGTTCCTCAGCCCACCGCCGCTGTTCGGTGGCCCAATTGCCGCACCACTCTAAGAGAAGAGGGCCGAGAGGAGGACCCGGAGGAGGGAGGCAAGCAGGGAGCTCGGAGTCATCGACCACCGAAGCTCGGAGCGCCGCCCCAAGCACCTACTCCAACGACGCGGCTTCCACCGCTACACGGCCGCGCCGTCATCACCACACCGCCACTCCGCACCGCCAAGCACACCGCGGTGATCACCTTGGCTGAGACCTCCTCCTAGCCCCATGGACGTCGAGCATGCACATGAGCACGCACGCGAGCACGCACGGGCGCGCACACCGCAGCCACAAACACGGCCGTGGCGAAACCACCGCGGCCGCATCACCGCGGTAGAGGTGACGCCACCACCTTGGCTGGCTCCTCCTCGCCATGGAACACGCCACGCTCGCGATCGAGGTAGACGAAGGCCACCGGAGGACCCCCGTTTGACCACACCATGCCGCGGCTAGAGCGCCGCCACAACCGCTTCGACTCCACCGTGGCCAGGACCGCTGGGAGTGCCTGGCGCCTCCTTGTCTTGCCCGCCCTGTTCATTAGAGCCACGGGAAGCTCACGCGCCCCGCCAAGCATGCTCCCAGCCACCACATCACCCTGCCGCTGTAGAGCACCGCCGTGACACCTGGATGATAGCCGTATAGACCAAGAAGCCGTTAGTTGGCCGCAGCGCCTTGGCCACTTGCACCGGACCTCAGGCGGAGCTCCACCGTGCACCACCACCGCGTGCGGACTCCACCGCGCCTTATGGTCGTCGTTGACGCTACTCTATGCCTCCCCGCTAACTGATTGAAGGAAGACGGGGCACCAGGACCCCTGGAGTTGCCCCTACATGCCTCACCGATGAGTACCACCACTCCGAGACACCGTTTACCATGGCCAGAGCCCTAGGAAGCCCTAGCCATCGCCCCGACCCCACCGTCGCAGTCTCCATGGCATGGGGAAGCTATTGCCTACCCTAAATGGACGATAGCACCACCACGGTGGCTTGCCGATGACCTCACCGTCGGTGGGAGCCCCATCGGGGAAGAGAAGGGGATTTTCCCCTCGCCGGCCACACGTCCGTGCACTTGGTGCATGTGGACCGAACCATGGGAAGGAGTAAGTGGACCAAATCCTTCATAGACCGGCTCTGCAGTCTATGGACCAACGCAGTGGGTTCACCATGAACCGCACCTCACCTATCAGTCACCGTTTGACCCCGAACCCACCTATCAGTGACCAACCAAGATGATGATGACATGCTGACGTCAGCGGGACCCACCTGTTAGCCGCGGTTTAGCTCTGATGACGCCATACTGACATCATGCCGATGATGTGACCACGCCAGCGTCGGGGACTTCGGCGATCTCTCCGACCACTTCGGTGATCTCTCCGACCACCTCGGTGACCTCTCCGACCACCTCGGCAACCTCTCCGACCACCTCGGCGACCTCTCCGACCACCTCGGCGACCTCTCCGACCACCTCGGCGATCTCTCCGACCACCTCGGTGAGCTTTCCGACCACCTCGGTGACCTCTCCGACCACCTCACCAGCTGATACACCACTCCAAGTCCCTACATGCCACATAAACCAGTCATAGTGTGACACGTGTCAGCCCTGAATTAATCAGCCTTTATTATTTTCAAAAATGGATTTAATCTTCAGAAATTCATAACTAATTCATACGACCTTAGAAAAATATAAAACCGGGACCAAAATTCATCTAAAATCGAGCTCTACGCAATTAACCCATGTTTGAGTGCATTTGGCTCTTTTGAATTTTCATTGCCTCTTTGTGCTATTCTATAGACGCCGCTAATGCGACTATAATTCGATCGTATGCAGAGTCGGAGGAGAACCAGACGGACGAGGATCGTGAGTACCGTGAGGAGTGCGGGGACGACTTCACTGAAGGTGCCACATCCCACCCAACCTCGTAGCACCTATTATGCATGGCTAATAAAGAACTGCTATTGCTTTACTTTATTGTTATATTCACACTATGATAGAACTTGCATGGTAGTATGCTTACTTGATGGCCTTTACCTTGACACAACCTTACCCCTGCTTACCCTGCTATTAGGCTAGACACATGCTTGCTGCTATATTTCATTGATTATTACTTCTACTACGCTTGTACTACATTGATGCGTGGTGGAAACTGGTGTTATCTGGACTATGGGGAGAGTGTTGCGTGTGTGACTTGGGTGCATGGAGGGTGAGGGTTGTGTCGACCAAGTTGGAATATATGATGAGCCTGGGGCAAGTCATGCCGCGGGGTGCTACCTGGGCACCCCTGGAAATGGATACCTGTGGTGAGTAAATGGTATATGAGGTGGCCCTAGGTGTGAACCTGTGATGGGAGGAGCCCGGGGTGGAGATGCTGTGGTGGCACGATAAATGGAAACCCTAATGAAGACATTCTGGCTTGGTCATCCCTAAGGACTTACTAGTACTCAGATTCACCAGGAAGTCTTACGTACCACTCACCCCTATCTCTGTGTGTGGGACGGCCGGACTACTTGGTAGGATATTACCACTACTGCTAGGTTGATAGCGGACAGTGCGAGGAGGTACGGGGCGCGGAGGATTCCCCCCACACCCTTCCAAGACTTCATGGAGACCTTGTGGACCCAGCTCATGACTCACAGTTTCAGCCACCCCAGACTAGACTTGGGGTGTACCAGGGCTGAATGGTAGAGTGGCATTATCCTAGGCTAGCAAGCGGCCGGAATCAGCCAAGTTGATACGGTCAGCGAGGAAGGCGGATCTTGTGGTTATATAAAACCTCTGCAGAGTGCATGGTTGATCGATTGATATATATGCCGACTTGTTGGCTATGGACCTTTCCTGGGTTTCACTTAAACTAGATAGTGAGATGAGTCCTTCTCTTCTTTCCCGTGAGAGAGTGTCGGTCGTAGCCAGGGGCTACGGGCCATGAGACAGTGCCGAGAGGGAGTTGGCCTGTCGACTGAGCAATGGTATGGTGGTGATGTGGTGATGATGTGGAGATGGTGGTATATCGATCTCAGGATCGAAACCTGGCTCTGGACGGAAATGGGGTGAAATGGGTGTGGGAATGGTGTTAAAACTTGACCAACTATTAATATATATATACTTGATATGCTAAAACATAGGAAACCCTAGCCTTATAGGTTCCTTTTGAATATATCTAACTTGCATCCAATTTCCATAAAGCAATAATGCTCATAGGGTGGGAGTGGCCAGTACAAATCGTACTGATAAATTTTGGCACACAAGTTCTGCTGAGGAGTATAGCTCTGAGGAGTTTGACGGTTGAGGGGTTCGTTCCTACGCTCGTGTTTGGCGATCTTGTCTTCAAGCTGTTCTGAATGAATGCTACTTTTGATTCCGCCAATGCGGCAATGTAATAATTTATGTAATTCCGCACTATTTGTACTCTGATATTATCGTTGTATGGATGTTGTATTCGACTGGAATTTGGGTAATATGATCTACAATGGTCATAATACACTTTGACTCTGTGGATTTCCCTTTGCAGAAATCAGGTCATTTCAGTACCACTGCGCGGCCGGCATGGCTAGCGCTGCGCAGATCGACCTGACCTGCAACGGCGGCGGCGGCGTGGTGGCATCGCGGAAGGGCGGCAGGGACGGTGACCTCAAGTCGTAGTACCACGGCATGCATGGCGGACGCGCTGTTGGTGGCGGTGGTGTCCACCAGCGCGCTCGTTGTCCACGGCGTGCACGGCGAACACACTGTTGGCGGTGGAGCTGTGCCAGCAAGGTGGGGAGGTGGACGCGCTGGTGCTCGCCGGGTGCGAGCGCCTCCGCGCGGGACTGGAGCGGACGACGGCAGCGGCGGCGCCTGGCGCACGCCGCTGCGGTAGGCGCCTCGCTAGTGCTGCGGGAGAAGGAGCGCGAGCTGGAGGCCGCCATGGCGGATGATGTTGCATTGGCCATGGCGACGGTCCCATGTTCGACGAAATGTGTCAATGGGGTAAACTTACCAGTCTTAGGATAGGGTGATTCTATGCAAGCCAAAGCAAACAACCAAACAAACCAAAATTTAGCCAGGCTTCAGCAATCATTCCTACCAAACAAGTGGTTGTTGGCTTGTGCCAACCTGGCTAAGTCTAGCCTGGCTCAAAAAGCTTGCCAGACTTGGAATTGAACATGAACCAAACAGGCCCGTAGAGGCTAGCTGAAGCTGGGCTCCAGCCCCTACTTGCCTGCGACATTTTTTGAAGCACCAGGTAGACTCACAAAGCAAGGTTACATGCAGCAGCACTAATATGGGTACTCGCTAGGCTCTCTAGGGGGCGAGCTTGTGGTCGAGAAAGTCACACTTCCGCAGCAGCCTCTTTTACGGTCGATTACCTCAATCGGTTGTTGCTTTGGGTCGCGAGCTTTCTATTCTATCAAGTGGTACTAACGCTTGCTAAAAAGTCATCTAATTTAGCGTGCATTCTCTTGATATTCGAACTAAGACTTGATCAGATTTGACAACAACTCAATGAGCAACGGTTGTTGCACTGGTCAGCAGATGCCGTTTCTATTCTATCAAGTGGACGGCCCGTACTATCGGGCCGTGCCAGCCCGCTGAGCCAAACCCCTTCGTCCATCGGTTATCTAATATTTAACAACACAATCACAGGATCACATATTCATATTTAACAATCACGAAACACCGTGACAAAAGATTTGAGCTTTTTATGCAATGTCATCATTAAAAACCATTCTAGAAAACTACACCTCGTGAGATAAAACCCTCGACCAGAATAAATTAAAAACGGGCCTCCAGGCCTCCACGGCCACAAAGACTTGATCGAGATGTTGACAACAACGCTTGGACAGTTGTTAAGTCCTAATTTTATAATTGATGCTTTGGCAGCTTTCGTCAAATTACTATAATGTGTGAAGCATGTAGTCGCTAGGTCAAACCTAGCTCAAACTAAGGAGGGTTTACTAAATAAATTGTTGCATTCATCTAGAATTGATTGTAGGAGTGTGCCCGTATTCGTGAGTTGGTGTTAGGTTTGAGTTTGTTGAAGTTTGCAGTGCACAAATTCGTAGCAAATCCTCTTCTATCCTTCTTGAATTTCTCTCGTCTCTTTTCAATCCCTTACAAAATCCTTGGGTTATAAAAGGGAAATCTTTTTTCCTTTTCTCCTCACCAGCCCACCTATCTTTCTCTCCTCTTGGCCCAACCGGCCCTCCTCCCTTTCCTTCCACGCAAGGGCCCAGCCCAGCCTCCTGGCACCCTCTCTCCTAGGCCCAGCCAGCCTCTCCCACTTGAGCTAGTGGCCAAGTTGGAAAAAGTCCTTTTTACCTCTCTGAACTATTGGGCGGGTTCGTTTTTCCTCCCTCAACTCCAAAACCGGGCATTTAGACTCCCTGAACTGTTAAAACCGGACACGAAACCTCCCTGTACCGCTTGTCAGGCCATTGAGGGCGGTCAAAATGTGCCCATGACCACCTGTAACCCTAGCTGGGATTCTTTTTCTTTTCCCTCGGAGGCGGGCGGCTGGTGGGTGGTGCGCACGTGCCGTTGCAGTAGGAGGATCTGGTGGGTGTCCAGAGGATTCAGAAGGCCTTTGCTGCCACAAAGCGCACCAGGTTTGTGGAATCGCACTCCTAATGAGTCAATTAGGCATAGAATAATTGTTTTTTTCTTGGATCTGGGTTCCCTGGGACTTGCTTTTTGGAGATCCATTGTTTATTAGGCATAGGAGACGAGTGCTACCAGTTTTTTTGGGTGCTCTTTACTTGCATCTACATTAGTGGATTAATGAAGGGGCAGACCCAGTGTCGGAGGCTTCCACATGAGTGGGGTCTGGGGAAGAGAAAAACCGAGGCAAGCCTTTCCCCCGTAAAATATACGGAGAGACTGCTTCGAACCCATGACCTGGTGACTCAGTGAGACAACTCTCACCACTGCACCAGGCCTGCCCTTCAGTGGGATTAATGAAGGCGTATTATTTTTTAATGTATGTAGGCCATGGATGTGTCGGACTCACTGGCTGTGAGGTTCCGTTTTGGTGGAGAGTTTTTCAAAGATGGCAAGATACTGCATTATTTTCGGGGGAAGGCTGCAATGTCTTATATTGATCGAGACAAGATTTCTCTGCCAGAGGTTGTGGGACGCTTGCATGATCATTACAATGTACATGATGGAGTTTTATTGCATTGGTTATTTCCTGGTAAAGAGCTACATGATGGTTTGCGTGTACTGGTGGATGACAAAGTTTGCCAGTTCATGTCTGACTCCATTATGGATAGCGGAGTTGCAAATATATATGTTGAAGAGCCATCTGTTATTTCAGTGTCTGACGATGAGGGGAAGGGTACATACAAGAAGAAAGGCAAAGCAATTCAGGAAGAAGATTCAAGCTCAGGCTATGACAGTGATTTCATAGGAGATACATGCTCATCTGGAGATGATGAAGAAGCCGCTGAGATTCTAAAGAAATTCAAAGAATTGAAGAAGTTGAAGAAAGGAGAACATGCTACACTAGATGATATCATTCTTGTAGAGAACAGATCACAGCTAACAGAATATTTAGCCATTGAAGGAGAAGAAGATGGAACAGCATATGAGGAAAGTGATGATGAAGAGTCAGTTGAAGAGGTTGGTACTGATGGGGAACTGAGAAGGAAGCCAAGTCATTATAGAAGGTTCAATGCATAGTTTTCAGTTCCTATATTTGAAATAGGGATGAAGTTCAGTGGCAAGAAAGAGTTCAAGGAAGCTATCATAAAATATTGTCTAGCTAACAGAAAGGTAATAAGTTTCATAAAAGATGAACCAACAAGGGTAAGGGCTAAATGTGACTGGCAGCATTGTCCTTGGGTTTGTTTGTGTTCTAAGAATTCAACAACAGATAGCTGGCAGATTGCTACATTCATTGATCAGCATACTTGTCCTCCTAGAATGGACAACAAGCATGTCACTGCCAGGAGGATAGCTGAGAAGTACGAGAAGTTTATCATGGCAAACCCAACATGGAATATCATGAGGATGAAGAGTACTATCCAAGAAGAAATGTTTGCAGATGTAAGCATATCCAAGGTGAAGAAAGCAAAAGCTATGGTGATTCAGAAGCCTTTGCTGCGACAAAGGGACAATATGAAAGTCTTTATGACTATCAACTGGAATTATTAAGGAGCAATCCTGGGAGCATGGTTGTAATTAACAAGGAGGATGATGTGGAGCCACCAATTTTTAGAAGGATGTACATATGCCTTAATGCTTGCAAGGAGGGATTCATGGTAGGGTGTAGGAAAGTTGTTGGATTAGATGGTTGTTTTTTTTAAAGGAGCACTGAGCGGGGAACTTCTTTGTGCTATTGGAAGAGATGCAAATAATCAGATGTATCCCATTGCCTGGGCTGTGGTAGACAAGGAAAATAATGTCAATTGGGACTAGTTCTGTGACTTGCTGTGCAGAGACATTTAGGTTGGTGATGGAAGGGACTGGGTATTCATTTCAGACCAGCAAAAAGGTATTCTCAATGCTATTGAGAAATGGGTACCAGAGGCGGAGCACAGGAACTGTGCAAGACATATTTATGCCAATTGGAAAAAAGAGTTCAGTGACAAAGAATGGCAGAAAAAATTCTGGGCATGTGCCAAGGCTCCCTGCATTATGCTTTTCAACCATGCAAGAGCCAGGCTAGCAGAAGACACTAGAGAAGGAGCTCAGGCAATCATGAAAACACACCCACAACACTGGAGCAGGGCCTGGTTCAGGTTAGGAAGCAACTGTGATTCAGTTGATAATAATATGTGTGAGTCATTTAATAAGTGGATAGTAGAAGCTAGATTTTTTCCAATCATTACTATGCTTGAGGCAATCAGAAGGAAGGTCATGATTAGGATTCAAGAGCAAGGGACCAAAGCAGATAGGTGGATGGGCGCCATATGCCCACATATCATGAGAAAACTAAACACTTACATTACAATGACTGGCTACTGTCATGCTATTAGTAATGGAGCAGACAAGTTTGAAGTGAAACATTTTGACAATACGTTCACAGTTGACTTACAACAAAAGACATGCTCTTGTAGGTATTGGCAGCTAGCTGGTTTACCATGTTGTCATGCAATATCCAGCATATACTGGAAAACCAATGTTTTGGATGACTATATTGCAGATTGTTTCAAAGTAGAACACTTCAAAAATACTTATGCTCATTGTCTTGAACCTCTGGAAGGGATTGAAGGTTGGCCCATATCTGACAGGCCAAAGTTGAGGGCACCAGGTTATATTAAAATGCCTGGGCGACCTAAGAAAGAGAGGACAAGAGAACCAACTGAGAAGCCCAAAGCAACAAAAATGTCTAGGGTAGGCACTGTGATTAGGTGCGGAAAATGTAAAGGCACTGGACACAATGCTTCCACTTGTGGAAGGAGGACTGACTCTGCTCAATCAGGTGGTGCACAGTCTGCTCAATCAGGTCCTCCTCATTCTAATCAACCTGCTGTCCCTCGTGCATCTCAAAATACAAATGTCTCAGTGCGTGTGCCATCTACCCAACAAGATAGTAATGCAAGGAAAAGAAAGAGTTACACAGCCTTGACTCACAGATCCGAAAGTTCAGATGGAACGACTACAATTAGGCAACAGGTAATACACTTGCTAGCAATGTTTGATAAGTTTACACACCAATTGTCAATATGTTCACATGTGCACATTTTCTATCTTTGTAGCCTCACAGAAGTTCTCTAGGTCTGGTTCACACTAGAGCGAAGGCAAAGGTGGAGACTAGAGCTACTGCTCAAGCATCTGCTCAGGAACCAGCAAAGAAACACCATGCTCAAGAACCAGCAAAGAAACGCAATGTGCCAATGCTTCTCCTTCCACCTTGGGACTCGGCCAAGCTGTGATTTTTATTTGAGTACCAGACTATGTGTCATTATGCTTTATTTGATGTACCAGACTTAATGTCCTTTAGCTATCTGCAAACACTTTGGATTTTATCTTGCCTTCGACCAAATTACTTTAGCAAAAATCAGAACCCATAAGAGTACGAAATACCAAATCTCACTCACCCAGCAAGCGACGAGCTCGAGCTCGGTCCTGGTGCCTGCGGCCCGCGCTCAGCTCCGCCACCGCGCGCGCCTGCGCTCAGCTTTGCCGCGCTCAGCTCCGCTCGCCGACCGCCGCCGCACGACACAGGAATGAAGCGAGGAAGGAGAAAACTCAAATGACGAACGCCGGATGCGGTCACAGGCAAAACCACGGTGGTTTCATGTACAGGGAGGTTTCGTGTCTGGTTTTAACTGTTCAGGGAGTCTAAATGCCCAGTTTTAGAGCTGAGGGAGGAAAAGCGAACCCGCCCAGTAGTTCAGGGAGGTAAAAAAGACTTTTTCCGGCCAAGCTCGCTCTTCTTCTGGCCCCAACGGCAGTGAGGCCCAGCTCGTGCTCCCCTTGCTCCTCCCTCCAGCCTAGCTCGCGCTCCAGCCTTGCGCAGGCCCACGCGCGGAGCCGCAGCGCCAACGCCCGCTCGGGCCAGCCCACCTGGTCCAGGTCGCCGCGCCCTTCGCCCGAGGAAAAAATTCGGTGCATACTCAACGTCCATGCATACACAGCTTCGACGTGCGGCACGTGTCCACCAACAAGCATCCGACGCATGCAGTCCGTAAACCACGGACGAGAGTCTGGAGGCCGGAGCCGAGCGCATGAGAGGCAAGCAGGTGTGCGCTGTTGGATCGTCAAACTGGACACGTGGCAATTATTTATGGCACGTATGCACGGGGGCACAATAGATATAGTATGCATCTAATTTTTTTCCGCACCTGAATCCTAGCGCGAGCGCCAGCCTCCCCAAGAGCCACCGCCACCACCAAACGGGAGAAGTCCTGTGAGCACCCGTGCCGATCCCGAGGTAAACATACGATTTTGTAGTTTTGGACCCAGATAAAACCCGTCTAATACTTTTTTCAGCCGTGCAATTTACTCTATTAAAATTAAAATAAAAAAGAAGTAAAATCACATTTTCTTTAGAAAAACATCGAGAAGGCCATTTATCAGTTTCCGCTGCCGTTCGTGTTCGTCACGCTCAAGCTCGAGTCGCGCCCCCCAAATCCGTCCGGCGCCAGCACTCCCGCCGCCCGCCGCCACCGCCACCGCCGGCACTCACGCCTCCCACTGCTAGCTGCTTCCCATCTCAAGCATCGGACGGGCGTGCCTCGTTCGCGTGGTTGCGGAGCGTGCCGAGGGCCCCTCGCCGCCGACGCACGCTTGCGCCGTCATAGCGCGGTTGCCCCGACGCCGCCGAAGAACGTCGCTGACTATCTCAGCTCACCACCGATTCAACTGCCGGCTTGGAGCACATCCCCAACCAAATTCCCTTGTCGGACTGGACTGCCTCTGGCCCCGGTTAGTATCCTATTTGGTTTGTGCCTGAATTGGGGTCGGAATTCGACTGACTGAGAATCTGAGGAGGCAAATCCGGGATGGAATCCGATTAATAATCGGAGGACGATTGAGAACCATCAATTTGATTTGAAGTCCGATTATTTTTCCAACAAACAGCCCGATCGGCTGAGGCTGGCTGGCTGGGCTGGCTGGCCAGCCCCCTCACATGGATACTATTCACATAAACCAGCCAGCAGTATTTCTCTCTCACATAAACGAACCAGCAACGATATGAACCAGCCAACCGAACAGGCTGTGGTTTCTGGTCAGTGGTCACCTACTCGGATCGGGAGTTCAGGAGCGTAGCACTATTTATAGTAGCCATCTATATAAGTGCAACCAGGGGCGGATTTGGGCCTAGGGCCACGGCCCTAGGCGTGGCCCCAATCCCCCCTTATAGCCTCTTTAATTTTTCATGGCCCAACTATGTATATCATGCAGTGGCTCTAGTCGGCCCAGCAAGAAAGCATAAGAGCCAGGTGTCCAGCCCAGTGTGTCATTGTCTGGAAAGTGCAAACTGCTTTCTCTCCGCCGCGCGTGGCTGTGTCATACCGTTTCACCTTTTCGTGCTCCCGTGCTCCATCCTCGTACTAATTCGCAGAGGAGGAGCAAAGCCCTAGCTGCCCAGCAAGAAAGCATAAGAGCCAGGTGTCCAACCCAGTATGTCATTGTCTAGAAAGTGCAAACTGCTTTCTCTTCGCCGCGCGTGGCTGTGTCATACCGTTTCACCTTTTCCCGCTCCTGTGCTCCATCCTCGTACTAATTCGCAGAGGAGGAGCAAAGCCCTAGCTGCCTCCAGCCAGCCTCCCGGCACCGACGGCCGGCGGAGCCTACGTCCAGGCACGTGCTCCATGCTCGGCACCTTAGCGGGCTGCAGGCCGCACAGCTGCATCACCACCTAGCGCAAGGGGCACCACACTATCGTGTGCCGTATGGCACTAGGGCGCAGGGCGCACCGCCGCCTGAAGCGAACGCTGGAGCCGGACGCCCGGGGCCCAACGGTGAGCACCCAATTAATCACAGTATAGTCTCAACTAGAATCATATTAAATGCAAGACCGAACGATCCTTGTCGGCTAGCTAGTCATAAGGCTTTTCTCGTCATTTTTTTCATGAAGGGAAAATAGCGAAGGGCAAGCCTGGTGCAGTAGTGAGAGTTGTCTCACTGAGTCACCAGGTTGTGGGTTCGAAGCAGTCTCTTCGTAGATTTTGCGAGGAGAAGGCTTGCCTCGGTTTTTTCCTTCTTCAGACCCCACTCATGTGGGAGCCTCCGGCACTGGGATCTGCCCTTGCATGAAGGGAAAATCTGAATGAAGAGACATCAAAATTAGGCACTATTAATTTTGTTTCTCTTATCAAAAGAAAACTTTTCTTCTCAAATTTTATCGAGTCACATACCCAATTAAGTGTGTAAATTTTGAGAAAATTAAACATAATTATTCTTAACTATGATATCTATCTAATGAGCATTTTTAAATAGTTGATTCTAAATTAGATCATGGATGGTTTACATACTTATATATAGTGGCCCTAGGCGTTAAATTTGACGAGCTCCGCCACTGAGTGCAACCAACCAGGATCTGCGTGCTCCATCCAAGTTTTGCAGCTTTGCAAGTGTTCCTTCAGAAGCAATTCACCTTGCAAGAGGGATTCGCCCGATCTCTTCCAATGGCGACCTGTAGCAGAGCTCTAATGATGAGCAGCCTATGTGGTGTGGTAGCTCTGCAACCCAAAGATCTGTGGAGTCTATTCTTCACAATCTTGCCTAAGCAGCTCTGTCTCACTGCCAGTTTTTTTCTGAAGAAATTGCGAAAAGGTGAGCATTTCCATCAACCACTGATGGAATTGGAGGTTGAGGTCAGCACATTGCCAGAGCTGCCGCAGGATGTGTTGATGAGCATCTTTGCCACATTGGAGATCCCTGACCTTTTACGAGCAGGCTCAGTCTGCTCGTCCTGGCATTCGGCCTACACATGCCTGCGCAACCTGGGCAAGAACAAACAGTCTCAGACACCATGCCTACTCTATACTTCTAAATCTGCTGGTGAAAATGTTGCTTGTTTATACAGCCTTGCGGAAAATAGGGCCTACAAGATAACTCTGCCCGAACCACCCATCCATAGTAGGTCGCTAATCGGTTCCTCCAATGGCTGGCTGATTACTGCGGATGAGAGGTCCGAGCTGCACCTTGTCAATCCCATCACTGGTGAACAGATTGCTCTGCCCTCAGTGATCACCATTGAGCATGTGAAGCCCATCTTTGATGCCACAGGCACTATCAACAAGTATGAGTTGTCATATCATACTGCTGAGGAATTTTACAGGACCGAACTACATGCTCCCAACATTCTGCGCGAGGACCTCTAGTTCAAAGCGTTTGTATTTCCTGATCCATCCACGGGAAGCTACATTGTGGTTCTCATTCACAACCCATTTTTTCAGCTTTCGTTTGCAAGAGCAGGAGATGACAAGTGGACCTGGCTGCCACACGGCACAGACTACAGTGATTGTGTATATATGGATGGTCTATTATATGCATTGAAATCAGTTGGAGAAATTCATGCCTTTGATCTCACTGGCTCCAATGTCACAATGAGAGTAATCATTGACAGGTTGAAGTATTGTATCTATGAGAGCATGTACATTATTCGGGCTCCATGGGGCGATCTGCTGCAAGTTTGGAGGACTGTTGATGTTCCACAGGGGGAGGATGAGGATAGTGATGTCCCAGAGGGGGAGGATGCGGATGATGATGTTCCAGAGGGACAGGATGAAGATGACGATGACCCTAGGAAATGGCGGGCACGCACCTTGAAAATAAAAGTATATAAAGTGGACGTGGAAGCAAAAGAGCTAGTGGAAATAAACAGCTTGCCGTACCATATGCTGTTTCTTGGGCGCAACAATTCGCTTTGTCTTTGTGCTGAAGAACACCCAAAATTGAAGTCAAATCATGTCTACTTTACTGATGATTTGGATCAAATTACTACGCAATTAAACAATTATACTCGTGATATAGGAGTTTGGGACTTAAAAAATAGCAGCAAGAAGGAAATTGTGTCTCAGATTTGGTCCAACTGGCCTTGTCCCACTTGGATAACACCCAATCTTATGGAGCTGAATTTGGCATTCGGCAAATAGATCAACTTTGCAATTTGTTTCAGATATTGAATTTCTTTTGCTATCTTTTGTTTTTTTTTGAAAGGAAAGGGCTGTAACTCAGACATCATTTAAAATGAAAGATAGGAGTTCTAGCTGCTGTATGCTCCTGTTAGAACCATTCATGGGTGTATTTTCATTTGGAAGCATCATGAAGGTGTTACTCAAGGCCTCTGATTTGCTGAGAAAATGGGTCCGCACTACTTGATTGGATCGTCGTAATCTTGAGCAGAGACCAAGCCACTGCTGAGCTGAATCGTCTGCAGTAGTTTCCATTGACGAGTAAGATGAAGTGCTCGTGGTTTGTCTTTCTTGTTCTTGGTATGATTTCCAGTATCAGGCGGAAATGGCAGCTTCGGTCTGTTGCAGTGAGCTAAACAAGCATAGCCAGTCCACGGAAACCCAGCTCTGAATCATCATCTGGACTGTACGCTAGCAATTGTTTCTTCAGGTATACCATGGCCGATGACTACACTGTTCTGCCAAATGGCATGCTTCTCTGGAAGCATCTGAGCTTGCTGTCATTTGGCATATACGTTGAATCATAAGATGAGATCTGAAATCAATATCATAGTTCATAAGCTCATAAGTGTTGCAGTGAGATCTGTTGTAGCCGTACTGCTATTCCCTGACGATGCCAGTTACCCTGTTTTCTCAATGGTTTAAGGGTTGAGGAATGGAATTTTCACTCTTGGTACCTTTGATGAATGAATACACCACTAAGACACTTTCTTTTTATGCGATTGATGTCACAATGACCTGTATCATCAAGACATTGAGCCAATTTTCAGTGGTATGGAATGGATTTGTCCATGTGTCCTGTGTTTGTCGCTAACCAAAATGACTAACAAGATCCCACTAATAAATTTGCTAACCAAACAGAACAAATTTGTTATACACTGTACCACCAGTGAATTATCACACTTGCACTACTAAATAATTAGCAGAAGACAGACTTGATTTGTATTTTCTAGACACATCACCTTAAACAAAATGTACAGCATCTAAAGGTGTTGGGCATGTTGATCCGGATTGTTGCAGGAAACTGGAAACATGCAGACACCACGTTAACATCATCAAATTTTCCCAAACCAACGTTGCCAATAATTTTCAGGTTTGCCCTAGAAGCTTGTGGTAATCAGCATTTGTTGCACTGGCACACTCAGGTAAGGAGAACAAAATGCATCATTTTTTTTTCTACAAATGCAATTCGTGTATTCACAAACTGTTGGATTGCATACTACATATTAACTCAAAGCTGATTTTGCATAGTGAACATCATATGACTCATAGAAAGTTACAGGGAATGAAGTGGAACTAAACCTGATCATCGCAACCCATAAGTTAAATGTTGGAACTCATGAACAGTCAAAAAAGTTGTTGAGCATTTGTGAATTCATGGATTATCCATGATCTATCAATGCAGCGGAACTCTCTACATAATGACTTTCCAATGACAAAAAAAAAATGCCCTGATGTTCCAAGCAAAAAGGCTTATCTCAGTTGTAATACAAAATCCAGTGTGAAACTTTTTGTCACCTCCAAGATAAAGAACTACTCTTTTCATTCATCAGTATGTACTGTATGCCTAAGAAACTGACAGTTAAGCCACAAAACAAGTCTTTCAGTCAAAACCAACAGAATGTATGAGTTACAGCAATTTCAACAGAATGGCCACCACTCCTATTGGATGATGCTTCATGGAGTCTGGACTTTGACTGACATGAAAGAAACACGTGCAGTTCTAAAGCAGAAAAGCAACAAAATTGGAACAATCCAGCTTTTGCTCCTTACAATCACCACCATCTGAGCACTCCTTTTAATCTTCATAGTCTCGATCCAGACCATTCCTTCTTCCTGCAACAAAGCCCAAAATTCAAGGCCAATGCATACACTGTCCCTAATACAGTTGCTATCCCAACAATTACTAACTAACTACTATTCTTAGCAATTTTTTTCATCCACCCCCTCAACAATTTTTTGATCATTTCAAGGGGGAGCCAACCAAAAACTGAATGTGTATTTCCTTGCCAACTTTGATTGATTTAATCAACTTATTGTAATAATACAACTTTTTATATAATCAAGAAAGGCTTTGGTTTTACCATAGCAAAGGATCACCTCTAGAAAGGCACATCAGGGTGGCAGAAGTGCATATGCAATTGGTAGTCACGCTCTGTGCTAACTCTGACTTTGCAATCAACAACTTCGCATGGTTTACCTGTTCCGAGGTGCATATCATCGCAATGTTTAATCATCTGCATAAGCAATTTCAAATTAGACATAGAACATTAGTAAATGTGACTAGATTTAACGGTTAGAATTGTCACCTCGCGCTTAAGAATTATCATATGGTCATGACGTGGCATCTCAAAAAAGCACATATGGCAAAGACATGAGCTAACTGGAACACTAGCTCTGATCCTGCAGTATTCCTTGTATTGCATTTCCAGATGCTTTGAGACACTCTTTCTGTTGGGCGTAGGGACGGCTGTGCCTATCCCCCCTCCATGTAAAAAGGCCCAATGCCTAATTAGTTTGAGGACCTGTATGTAAATTTATGAACCAAAGGGGTTCGGCAGGAAGATTGCCTCCTCCCACCTCCCTTATAAATAGAACCCAAGGGGCAGGGGCAAAGGGGCTTCTGATTTCCCCAAACCCTATTACTAGGGGCACTCACTCTCTCCCCATTCTATTCTCCTGTGTGGAACTAGCACCCTAGCTTTCCCTTCACCCCGGCGAAGGTACCTTTCGTCCTGGTGAAGGTACCTTCGTCCGTCCGGGTGAAGGTACGAGCGAAGGGCTATAATCCAACACTTTCCTTTAACCATCTAAAAGAACAAAAGGTAGCAGAACAATGAATCCTAGAGTTCTGTTTTTTCTTATGAACTGTATGAATCTAGGAATCAAAAAGAAGGTGATGAATCTAGAAAATGCAAATCTTAATCTAAGTTCTGAATCACATGTTGACAAACTTGACACTGTATTAATCTAGGAATCACAAAGAAGGTGGTGAATCTAGAATATACAACTCTGAATATAAGTTCTGAATCACCTGTTGATAAAACCCACACAGTATGAACCTAGGAATCACAAAGAAGGTGATGAATCTAGAACATACTACTCTGAACCTAAGTTATGAATCACATTTTGACAAAAATCTATGCCGTGTGAATCAGAAAGAAGGTGATGAATCTAGAAACAAACAACTCTGAATCTAAGTTCTGAATTCACATGTTGACAAAATCCACACTGTATGAACCTAGAAATCACAAAGAAGGTGATGAATTTAGAACAACTCTGAACCACATGTTCTGAAACCACATCGTGACAAATACCCTATTCGCTTGATCGTATCAGCCATGCTTATCAGCCATGATACAAAGTTTTTCTCTCACAACAAAACAGCATCAGCCGGCTTATAAGCCACAGAAACGATCAAGCGAACAGGGTGAAATCGACGCAAGATTCAACCAATTCGTGATCTTGACAGAAGAGAAGTGAAAAGAATGATACCAGCAAGGGGTTGGGAGGAGGTGGAGGTGGCCATACTGCATAGCGAGATCGTCGCCTTGGTGCTGACGACCCTGGCGCGGACTACCGAGGGGCACCTCCTCATCCTCCTCCTCTGTGGCCGGCAACTCGACCTCGACGAGCTGCCGCCATGCGAAGAAAGAGCGAAGCAGCCTCCCGAGCCCCTACAGCCCGCCCAGAGGGCCTCGATCATGGCGGCCAGGCTAGCCCACCGCGCGGCCTCCTCACTACGGTCATGCGTGTGCGGCGCTCCCTTGCTCGCTCCCTCACTAACGAGCTCAGGCGGCCAAGGGGCCCTGCCCCTGTGGCGACTCCTCCCGTGCCCCTTCGCCATCGGGCGGTCCATTCTTGGCCGAGGCGCGGTGAGCTTGTCGGTGACCGAATCGGAGAAAGAAGGCGGGGAGGTTCTTGGACAGGTGTGGTCGGAGACTTGGATTCCGGAGAGCTTTTGTGGGGGTGGTGTTGAGGGAGGACTGGAGGAGGAGGCCGGCGGGCAGGGGAAGACTGGAAGTTTTGAAGGCAGGGGAAGGAAGGGGGTGACCGTTGGCTTTTATGCGGGAAAGGCACCCACCGACTTGAGGGCCTTCTCTGCCACTGCCAGGTAGGGTCGCGGCCTGCTTTACCACTGCCAGGTGGGGCTGCGGTCTGCTTTGTAGCCTTCTTCCCACTTCATCTAAAGATATCCTGTCAGCTGTTGGTACTATCAAACTCAAACTCCCTCCCTAACCAGAGAAAAAAGAATTACTGTAATTTAGGCTATCTAGCTTTCATTACAATCTTTGATATTGTAATATGAGTATTTCACAATTCAGATTATAGGGGAGCAATTCAGCATTCTGAACCTTCATCATCGATCAACATATACGAGTCCTCTTAAATGCAAGTGAGAGCCAAGACTCACCACAAAATCAAGATTTTCCTTTGTGGCGCGACGGAAGATGACATGGAAAGAAAGAAGTGACCCAAGATGTCAGGGCCAAACTCCTTTGTGATGCTACAAAACAGATAACCGTGCACCAGAAATCGTCTGAAAAACACAAGGTTGGCACGAGCACGCGCCACTTGTCTGAAACCAATTCAAACGTTTCAGACTTTCCCTTGCTGAATCGTTGACACGCCATGCCCAGGATCTTGCTGTCGCTGGATAACCAGGAAGAAGCTTCAACCGTCACCCGAAATATCTTCAGTGGAAAATAAACCATACTACCATATGGGTTGGGGATACAAGATCCAAACAAAAATAAGGAGTCTGATTTTGAATGTTTACCAGATTAGCCACAAATAATAATTAATAACTTTGCAAGTATCCAACCAATTTCACATGCCACAAAGTGTTGAACAAAAAATTAAAAATTGGTAGGAGCAACATGCTGCACATGGATTTGTGGTATGGTCATTTTCTTGAACAAAGGAAACTAATCATTCCAGCACTTCATTGCAAAGCCAAAGTTTTGGGGTACACAATACAAGGGTAACCTGCTTACTGATAAGGCAACAAGCCAGATAGAACTTGACCAACGATCAAGCGGACAAAATTAAAAGGAACACCCCCTTGAACAAAACACTAAATCCCCTAAAGGCCACTGTTGGCGGTCCTTAACGATCAAATTCGACCGCCAATTAATATCCAAAACAAGAGAAATAAACAAACTTATAGCACATATACATTTACTATTGACATATTTCCACATGTATTGGATACTTAGCGTTTTGCAAGACATATACATGAAATACATGGGAAGTATGGTCAAAATGCGCAAACCGGAAAGCGTAAAGCAGATTCTACAAAAGCACAACAAGCAAAAGCGCAAACAACTTACACATCTGGGCCAAACACCGGCGTAGCAACGGCCTAGCCCACCTCAGGACCCGACCATGCGAAGATGGCGGCGAGGGGGGCCAGCCTTGGTGCGGCCGCACTAGGGGTGCGCCCGCACCCCCACCACTGCCTCTCGGGCCCACCTCTCTACGGCGGTTGCATTGCGTCATGCAAAGGCGGTCTACGATGGTTTCCTATTTTATTAGCCTCCAAACCGACCATCCTAGGCTATAAATAGATGGGGAGAGCTCCATTCACAACACACCACAACTCAAGATCCTCTCTCCCTCCACTTGTATCTTTTTACTATTTTTAGTAGTGTTTGGAGCTAGGCAAGACTCTTGTGAAGAGCTTGGACATCTAGAAGGAATCTTGATATGATCAATATGAAGAGTTCTTTTATGTTCTTGTTCTTATCTTATAAATATAGTTATGTTATAGAATTAAAGCAAAGTTCTTATGTTATTCATTTAGCATATGAAACTTTATGCTTAATCTTTCATACAACATACATGTTCAGACCAAGACCTAAAATTAGGTGATGAGTTCTACTTTAAGTTAGTTTTGGTCATTGTTTTCTTGCGGGTTCGTCGTCCATCCCCGTGGCGGATGCTCTAGTAGAGGACTCCTAATAAAGATGGATGTTCCTGGCCAACGTTAGAGTAGTAACTGATAGCGTAGACATGATGTCTAAGCTATACGTTACCTTCGTTTACCTCATTCCCCACGGTTGAGGGGTAGGCGGCAGGTGGTGACAGCCCTGTCCATCCTTTGTAATCCCCCATGTTCGGGTTTGGCGTAGAGGTGGAAGCCGGAGGTACCTGGCAGACCAAGTATAAGCCGGTGCCCGAAGTAAGTTTATAGTGACCAAAGCTATTTTAACTTAGAATCTCTAACCTTAGAAACTCATGTATTTGTATGACTATCTGCTTAGCATAGCTATATAAAATAAGCCTGCTCCAGTCTAGGTATATTCTTTTATTCTTTATTCTTTCTTTTTATCTTTATCTTTGAGATTGGTTTGAGTGTGTGTGTCACACTATCCAATATTTATCTTGGCTTACCCCTATTATGAACTGTGGTCTATTATACAGTCGTGCTATCTTGACCATGTCCCTATTGGAGACTTTTACACCATGCCCTCCTTTGGAAAAAATATAAATGAATAATACCCGAATGCTTCCGGGTGAAATGCTACAACGATATATCCGTGCGCTTATGGAATATTTCTGCATGTGTTCAGAAATATCATCAAGGCGTTTCTGGTGCTATTGCTAGAAACACCAATCCTAGTGATTACGCTAAGAAATACCAACAGCCACCACATGAGATGAGCATCAAGGAAATGTTTATTTGGGAGCAGGGGCGGATCCAGGGTCGATGGGCTGCAGCCCAAGTCCTTGCTCCCAAAAACCTCTACCCTCCTCGACCCAAAGCATGGTAAATCAACCCAATGCAAAGCGATGGAGCTCCGGCGTCCAACCCAGCAAGCAAGGGGCGTCAATCTCATGTCAACTCGCTTCTTCCGACGCTCCAAAACCCTTCGAGCGCTGCTCGTTCTCCTTGCTTGTAGGACCCTATGTAGCCCCTGCTCCTATACCAATACCATAAAGCTCAGCCCCCTCGTAATCAATTTCTGAATCCACCACTGTTTATGAGTATTGAAAACTTTCGTATTGTTGAAGATGATGCCACAGCATGTCAACAAGTGCAACAATTTTTTCCACAATATCTCATGTTCAAGCCACAAATATATGTTGAACCAATCTAAAAACTAGCTGTAATTTAATTTAAAATATAAGGAGCATGAACACTTTTTACATGCACGAACCAAATTTATTACAAGTTTGACAGCTAAATTGGACCAGCTTCAGACATACCCAAAACAACTCAAAAACGAAAAAAAATGCCGTTGCCGGGTGAAAGGGTTTATAAACACGGTAATGCTTGGACTCCGGCGTCACGCGCCTCCGCGAGTCCCCCCCCCCCCCCCCGCCCCGCCCGTTCCCCGCGCCCACTCCCAAGTGCCCCCCACCCAGACGAAGATGGTGGCGGCGCCGACGAGGTAGGCCGGTTCCTCCTCCTCCTCCTGGATCTGTGGCCACCGGAGATGAAGACGGCGACAGCGGTGGCTAGGGTTCTCGGTGAGCCTCTCCCCCTCTTTCTTCTCCAACTTCGGCGGCTATAGAAGGGGCTGGTCGGGGGGAGGCAGGCAAACCAGGCGGTGGGATGGTGGCCGAGCGGTTTAGGGGCCCTGGCGGTGGGGATGGTGGCTGGGCAGTTTAGGAGCCCTAGCAGTGGTAGGCGGGGAGTCTCGCCGCAGTTGGAGAAGATGGCGGTCGGTGGGGGGGGGGGTAGGGGAAGAACGAGGCTGCCACGGGCCCAGCCCACGGAGCTCCGACAAGACCCTACCACGCCATGGCAGTGGGCTGTGGGCGGTGGGGTGGTGGCCGGCGATGGAGGGCGGGGAGGGGGCACCGGGCATAGGGAGGAAGAGCTATCATCGCGGGAGGAGGGCGTCCGGATGCGCCCCTGCGTTTGGACGTCCGGGCGCTAGCAGCGCCGTTATAAACACACCCCACTCCACTCCCTCCCACTTGCACTCCTGAATCCCCACCCCAATGGCCGCCGCCGCCATCGGCCGCACGGCTCCGCTACCGTCGCCGGGCCCCGTTCGCCCCCAGCGTAGAGGTGGAGGTCCTCGTCGACGACGACTTCCACGCCACTAGCGCGAGGCCACCGTTGTCGGGTTTGTGCCCGCCCGCCACCGTTACACCCACAGCGTGCCAGACCGGTACGAGGTGGCCTACACCCACCTGGAGGAAGGCCGCGGCCGGCAGCGTCCCGCTCGCAGCCGTGTCCGCCCACTGCCCTTGCCTCCGGCATCCCCGCCGCATTTCCTCCTACATGACGCGGTCAAGGCGTTCCGCAAGAAAACTTGGCGCGCCGGCCTTGTCGTGTCCGCCTCCCCCTCCGCCGTCATAGTGGCGTTCCCGTCACCCGCAAGGCCATCGAGTTCCCGCCCGGCCTCGTCTGCCCCCACCGTGTCGACGGTGACTGGGCCCCCCGTCACGGGCCGCGATGGATCAGGTTCAGGCCTATCTTCAGTCCGCCAGGGTCTACGAGGTCGGGGACAAGGTCGAGGTGGTGAGGAGGGGGGATAAGGTGGGTCTCTGCGATGGTGGCGAGGGTGGTCACTGGTCGACGACCTCAGCTATGTGGTGGAGTACGACGACGACCTAGATCTAGAGGAGGAGGAGGTGGACAGCGGCGCAAGGAAGGCCACCACGGAGTCCCTGCACTGCAAATTCATTAGGCTGGCCGTGGAGCGTTTGTCGCGAGAGATGTTCCAGCTCGGCCCTGGTGCCACAGTGGAGGCATACTGTGACGGGGCATGGTTGCCGGCAGTGGTGCGCAGGGTCGTTGGGGAGGGTGACTTTGAGGTCAGTATCCATGGCAAGGAAGCTAAGCCGCTGGTGACCGACAAGGTCAGGCCGCAGTACAACTGGGATGGCAAACAATGGACGATTGTGACTGCTAAGTTGATACAGCAGGTAAGATTTATTCCAGCTTGTTTGCTGTTCTCAAGCCTTGTGATGCATTATTAGTCCATCTGCATGCATGGAGAAATTTGACATAGGTACAAGTACTTCAAATCAAGCTCGTGTTTGATGAATCTGGGGATCCTTGAACATGTTGCACTGAGGCTGTCCATTAATGTGCATTACCTAGCATTTTGGATTGGCTGTCTTGTCAGTTTATAAGAAGTTTGTTTTACCATTGGCATGTCTTATCTATATGCGCATTGCTAAACAATGGTTCCCCTTTCGCTTTTGAACATAGCTATATAACATCCTATCGTCAACTTGGCTGACATATTCAAAGTGTTTATTTACTTGTACAGAGACAGCCTAACCTGAAGCCACAGTCCATGCATGGAAAAGGTCCAAGCAGACCCATTCATGCGGCGTCCATTGGTGATGAACAGAGTCATGATCCGGAATCTCCTACCACCAAAAAGTCAAAGGAAAGAGCTGCAGCAACTAGATGCCATATAAGCTGACGATTCAACACCTCAAAATGAATCAGTACCAAAGAGTAATGGAGAAACAGTGGACAAACAAGAAGTACTGTCTGAGATAATGGTTTCCGATGGTCATCTTAATGCACCTTTATCTCACAGAATGATACGGAGAAAGGTTGATGGGGACAGGTACTCGATCTTCCATCAAGTTCAAGATAACTATCGTTTTTGGTGGAGCACGACACACCGATCCGGCTTCAGATCACAAAAGACCCGAACCCTACAATCTTAGCACCACGACTCCTCTGGTTATCAACCGTGTCACCAACTGGTTGACCTCGCCACGAAGGCTAATCCCTGCCTGCGAAATGAAGAACACAAGCAAGAACTCGAAAGTACGCAGCTCAAAGATTGGGACAAACTGCAGATGTATGATTAAGATCACAAAGTGGGGTTTCACAAACCGATAACGGCGACTGTTCAAAGACAGATTAATCTAAAGCAAAACCCATACCCTAACGTAGGCGGCGGCTACTGATTATATTGCCTAAGAGGCGTCTAATGACCCCTACTCACGTCCATAAGGTGTCCCACCACGTTACAAGGCCTAACGGCCCAAAAGACGGCGACACAACGCTCTGATAGATTCTGGACGCTGACTTGTTTCGACGATTTCCGTCGACTGCGGTTGAATTTTGAGCAAAGCCATTGGTTAGATTATAAAATTATATTTCCATAGATATATGGATCGTCAAAAACGGAGTCCGTATACAACCTGGGCGTCTTTTTTACCACAGGCTGCTCCTGGAGTCCGAGATGGACTCAGACTCGAGTTGGACTAGGCCTCCGGCTTGGCATGGATGCCCTTGCTGGCCTCCTAAGAAGGTGGCCAAGGAGGAGGACGTCCAAGGGCTTCCTTGTGTGTTCTTCATCTCCTTGGGGCGGGCTGTCTCTTGGGCCAAGGTCCCAAGGATGAATAACAAGCCTATGACGACGATGTAGCTCCTAGCAGAAACAACGATAGAAAGTCTTGATGATTTGGAGGCCTTGCTGACGTGGTATTGAGGTTGAACCAGATCTATTTGAAAGATTATCCAACAAGCTTTCCATCAAGTGCTCATTGACCTCAATCGCACTCCGGATGGATGAGCTATGACCTTCCCAACGAAGCAGTGTCGGACTGCCGACGAACTGAAAGTTAAACTTTGATGGACTTGCACTTTGAGATACATTTGTACCTACAAGCAAATAATGACATGTACATGTGGAACCAAGTGAATTGTACCAAAAATCACTATGCAAATATAGGAATGGGCTCACCTTATAATCAATGGTTGTATCCAAAGGTGTCATGTCCTCATCAAAGGTGATCTCTGTCAAGCTACCAACGGTAAAGAACGATATATCAAAGAATATGTACCTACACGCCCTACTCATGAGCTTCTGGGAGAAAATGATGCCTCTGATAAAGTAGCCCCCTTCATTATGTTCTGTATTTGGGTGATTGGCTTTTACAACATCTCCTTTTCATATTCATGAGTGTTGTGTTCTGTTTCTCAATCTATATTAAGGTGTCAACACAGACCAATAGTGGTTCATCAAATACAAAGATTCATACCTATGAGACATGTTGATTTTTTCTCAAGCACACATTCATATTTAAGGTGGTTACTAAAATCTAACAATAATATCTGTACAATCTACAGTGGAAAGATCGGATGAACTTTGCAGTCCACTTAGCTCATCAGATTTGACTGGTACTATCAAGCAGAGAGGAAGAAAGAGAGCGGCAGGGCCAATGAAGCAGCAACCGCCCCTTAGCAGTAAGAACACATTTTTTTGAACTTATATTATCGATCAGCTTCTCACCCTGGTACTGTTTCTAGTGCAGCTAGATGGTACAAAATCTCATACTCAGCAGCAGATGGAGAGAAATTTGGAGGGTGAACTGAACACAGTCGGATCATCAAATCAGGTCCTGTTACCGATGGTACCTGCCATCTCTGAATCAAATTTTAATAGAAAAGTTATGAACTGTGAAAACTTTGCCATACTGGAAATGTTCATAGTTTGCCAAATAACTGATGGCATACATCAAAGTAGCAGATTTATGACGAATGACTGGTTTTCTGTTTGCAGGTATGCATAGTAGTTCACGGTGCACCATGGACAATTCACCAGTAAGGAGCTGCTCAGCTGGTGGGAGCCCTATGCCTTCACACTTGGTGTTCACTCAAGTACCCAGTCACCAGGTTCCATTTGCCAAGAACTCACCTTTGTGGCCACTAATTGAAGCATATATGGGATGTGTTTAAGGAGGTACCACAGCAGCCACATTTCCTTCCACTCCGAGAATTCTTGCCAATGCTGCTTGAAGGTATGGCGTTTGGTATGATGATGCCGTACGCCATCTTAGTGAAAAGCATAATGGAATAGAGCAGACCGTGGAATGTTTCGAAGAAAACATGGATGCACTCTGCCATCTAGAGGAAAATGGGTTCAATGTTCAGTCTTTGTGATGCACCCTGACCAAATTATTGCAGATAAAATCTTATGACACCCATTATATCGAGGAAATAGACAGGCTGAAAGCAGAGATTGTGGGGAAGACAAGTTCTTTGTCACGATTCGATAACTGCTCGATGAAAAGGATATAACTGTGGCTGAGCTCGAGAAGAAACTTGGGCAACTTCGCCAGGAATCACAGAAGGTTGCCAATGAAAAAGAAGAAGAAGAAGAAAAGAAGCTCTCTAGCCTCGAAGCGGCATGTAGCAGGCTTGTGGAGGCGCGTGGTGACGCCGAACGGCATCTTACGCCGAGCTACATGCATGAGCTCATTTGAGGAATTGGTGAAGGGGAGATTTTGTGGTGGTAGTAGTAGTGGTAATGACCCTTCCCCAGACCCCACTCATATGGGAGCCTCTGTCACTGAGTCTGCCCTTTTTTTAGTAGTAGTGGTAATGGTTCTCATCTGAGGACTTGACAAATCGAAAATACTTTTGGTGAGTGTGGACTAGCTTTTTGACGTCGGTGAGAGTTTGGTGCTTGTCTTAGTATGCTGGCTTTCAGAGTCTCCACATTTTGTTCCAGAAATTATTTCATGCCGCTAATTAAATCTTTTGTCTGCTTGAACACTAGTGAGTTACCAACAACGAGTTAAGATCCCGGCAAATATGTTACCCACATGTTTTCTACTTATATAAAAAAACGTGAGAGAAAATGATTGGTCTTGTAATGAACTATTTGAATCACTTAGAGATATATGGATATACAACTTTACTACATACCTGTGTTACTGTTAGTGGTAATGCAAAAGAAGCTTGTCCCATTTCATTTTCCATGGCTTTCCTAGCCGCCTTCAAATATTTCGACTTGTTGCTCAACAATATGTTACTCTCTTTGTATGTGGAGAGTATATGTAGACTAATCATCCATCCAGCCATCTAAAGTTATTGTCCTGTGAGAACCGAGCAATAGCTCGGATAATAATCAGCGAAGATACTTATACCCCCTATCCATTAGGGACTAAACCCAAGGTTTCATGCTGTTCGTACATCTCATAATAAACGATATGTCCACCGATAACAAGGTACCTATTGACAATCAAAACTGTCAAAAGGGTCTGATCCTAGAATTTCTAGTGGAAACTGGCTTAGTCGACATTGGTAACTTTGTAAAATGTATAATTAATGGACTCCACTATTTTGTTCCTCTCGTCAAGGTGATCTAAAAACATATATAGAACATTTAATTTAGAATCCAGATGAAGAAAATGCAACTTTGTGAAAAATCATCCAACACAAAACTAGCTTAGCTAGTTTCCCACTTTGGCTAGCCCCATGTTGTAACGCTTCTTCACATTGAAGATTGGACTTCACCATTGAGTTCCTCTTGTCAAGGTGATCCAAAAACATATATAGAACGTTCCATTTAGAGTCTAGATGAAGAAATTACGCTCTTAAAAAGAATCCACTCTCCGAAAGAATTCACCTTGCAGAAACCAGCTAAACCAGTTCGAGAATGAGTAGTATTTTGTCAAAATTTATAAAGTACTTTGACCCCCTCGTAGGATATATAGGACCACGTCCTCTCTTTATAGATACAAGGAGATCACGACTAATTGAGATATCCAATCGAACAAAAACAAACCAATCAACTTTTTACCTCTCTTGTCCTAATATGTTCTTACGCCAATGTTGCCGCTCCTTTCTTGATTCGACGACTGGTGTAAATACTATGACATCTAAGAGAGGGTGGGCGGACTAGGCTCTTCTTTTTTAATATAAATCCAGGTGGGGAAACTCTCCCCACATTACCCTTAAAAAAACTTGGCCTCTAAATTCACTTATCAAAACCTATGCAAGATAAGGAACTATCTAGATGTGCAACTAAGGTTTTGCTAAGTGAGTTGCTATCTCTACCACAAAATAGTTATGCAACCTAGGCTCCAATGCTATCAACTAGCCTAGCAAACTAAACAAGAATAGTAAACACACAACCTAGGTACGCAAAGTAAATGCAGAAGTTTAAGTGAGATAGAGATGCAAACTCCCGTTAACGACTCCAGTATTTTTACCAAGATATCGAGAAGCTCAGGCTCCCCCTAATCCTTGTTGGAGACCCTCGTAAGGATGCCCTTAGAAGGGCCAAGCTCCTGATCGGGTGACTCCGTGGAGCCCATGGGCCTTCCCCACACGCAATGGGTCTTCTCTGGGCCTTCTCTCAGACCGCTCCCGTTGTCTTTACTATCATATTTCTGGCCTAAACGCTGAGGGTCAAACATTCCCTTGGTACAAGCTAGGTGGTCACTCTGCACGTTGGAGGGTCTCGCAACACTACAAATTAAGGCCCTAGTGTACAAATCTTGGTGCGCGCAAGCACCGATAGCTTGGAGGGTATGCAAGTCTCAGTAAACACTAGACCTAATAAGCCTAATGCAAGCGCCAAAACGGTGGTCTAACTAGCCTATGCACTTCGCGAAAACACCTATACTACTCACCGAGTGAATCCTTAAGCACTATGGCCGCTAGAGAACTTGGAGAAGTGACTCAACACTCATACAACTTCAGCATACTCAAACCATTCCAAACTAACCAGCCAAGGCAGTATTTATAGCCTCCCCAAAGAACTAGTCATTTGGCAAAGGACAGTTGCCTTTATGTACACCGCAAACTTCTGGTCGTATCACTGGATAAATCTGGTGTCTGCCACGTGGACTAGACGTTGAAAACTAGCTGTTGGATCAGCCGACCGTTGTGACTGTTTCTTTGGTGCCTTTCTACAGTGCATCACTAGAGTTTTTTGGTGGCTATATGGTGCTCTTAGGTTCCTGCCTGAGCACCATAGAGAAGCCTTTTCTCTGGTCCCTTTGCACCAGACTTTCCCGGTGCCTTCATTTCTTGTCTGCATAAACTGTCTACCCCTGACGCTTTCTCTGGTGTTGCTTCCTTCTGAAACACAAGACTTTTTCGGTGAGTCTTCTGACTCTGCCTGTCTTCAGTGTACAACACCTCTTTCTCCGGTGCCTGACACAACATAGCACCGAACTTTTTTGGTGCCACTTTGTAGGCTGGCTTCTCTCTATTTCTTTATCTCTTTTAGCCGGGCTTCATCTATTTGGTGTCTTGGACTTCTTGCAAGTCTTTGTACGTCTTCAATATGGCTTCTAGTGTCTTGTTTGAGGTGTTGAGCACTCTGATCTTCATGCTGCCTAAGTCCAAACCAACCTTGCATCCAATTATATTAAAACCTTGTATACTAGCAAATATTATTATTCCAAATGGTCATGTTGTCCATCAAACACCAAAATCCCATGGGCGTTCATGTTGTTGGGGCCTCAAGCTGCTGAAAGGATCTATGCATGGTTAGATGGGGGGTGAATAGCTAGTAAACACTAGGCAAGTTGATCAGTACAAAAGGCAATCCTAATAACAACTACTTTTCTAGCCTAAACACTAGAAATCAAGCCTTCCTACACTTTCTAGTTGCAAGCTTAATTGTTTAATCACACAAGAACTCAAGCAACTAGAGGCACCTTCTAACACCTAACGAGCTAGCACACAAAGCAACTAAGCTACACTACTCAGATGAATCTACAAACAAAACTAGCTACTATATAAAAGGCTACCACTACTCAACCAACTACACAAGCACAAGTAATGAATTGTAATTGCGACAAGTATAGAGAAGGCAAACCAACAAGGGCAAGTAACACAAATATTTAGCCCAATGTTTGGGTGTTTGTCAGCAACATACATCCTAGTTGAGGCATATTCTTTAGTTCACCACTTCACTAGACTCGCGAGCACATAGCTCGGCCCCTAAGACAAGGGCACTAGTGTGGAAGCCAGTAGAACACCAAGGACAACTCCAAGCCTCAATGATTCCACTAGAGTTACTCTTTGCGAATCTCCCATGGGAATGAGCAGAAAGCCCCTCACAAGCAAAGAATAGGAACCTTGCCAATCTTGAAGTGCTGCTCAACGATCTCCACAAGCACCAAGCCGGCTGGGTAACAACAATCACCAAGAGTAACAAGAGAATCCAAAATCACAAAGACTTCCTAGTGCTACAAGATTCAACTCTCAAATGCAATGTATAGAGCCACTCCAATCTCTCATAAATGCAATCACAAAGTCAAGAGAGTGAGTGGGAGACTTGCTTTAGCTCTTAGAGGGAGTATGAGATTCAATAATTGGCCAAGAGACCCCCCATGGCCGAGCAAGTCACTATATATAGAGGGGGGGGGGTATAATAGAGTCATTACCCCTTCACTTAGCACACTGCGAGGCTGGCAGTCCAACCGACCGCCTGCCAACAATCGAAATCACAACCCCAATGGCCATTTTCATGAACACATATTAATTCGGTGGATCGCTGTTCATTCCATGTGTTCACCACCGGATTAATCCGGTGTTACATAGAGAGGTCCAAAACCTTAAATTTCATCAACAGATAAGTCCGGTGCTTTGCACCGAAAAGTGTTTAACCTTTTTGAAAACAATTGGGACTCGTCTGTGCTCTGAACACAGGGCTTGGTCTAACTGCGGCACCCAGCCAGTTAGACCGCCACCATTGTCTGGTGGGCCTGGGGTAGGAACAATAGCAGCTAATATTATGATGGGTTAACCCGCGCACTAGATACCGGAGAAAGCGCTCTCTCGTGATTTCAAACACGCGTGCTCCTGAGCTCTCTACAGTGATGGCGGTGTGACCTGTGGGCCCCCACGATTAGCCTGCCAGGCTACAACACCCAAGAAGCACTTCTTTTGTACTAACCTATTAATCCGGTGCCAAACCCTAGAGGGTCACCGGAAATGTCTGGTGAGGCACAAAACAACCCACCAAAGATCATTTTCAAAGCTTGTTTCAATGTGCTAACTTCCTCCAAATGTTCCAACACTTTGTGCACGTGAGTTAGCATTTTTCAACATTTTTCAAAGCTTTTCTCTTGCATTCTCACTACATCACTAAGGCGCAATGCATATGCAATGTTAGTCACACTTAGTGGCACTAGATAAGTATTGTCACTTAAGATCTCTCCTTATTATAGTACAAATATCTATTCTAAATCGAACTATGCACTCTATTGCATCTTGGTTGGCAAAACCAAAACACTAATGGTATACCTTTGCCTAAGGCTTGCTTTCCATTCTATGTTCTCTCCAAAGGATGAACACTTGCACACATGTAGTCATGATCTCCATCTCCATCATCTACTATGCATTGTTCATCTCCATCAAGTGGACCCTCTCTAAACAAACTCATTGCAAGAATTAGTCCGGGGCGAGAGTGTGTATGATAGAGGAGAGAAGTGAATTCAAGGGAAATTGGACTTAATCGGTTTGAGGTCCGGACTTGAGGACTAGAATAATTATTTGTCACTGGTGGTTGGTTTTTAAATCCAGCAGTAATATCCTTTTTGCTTATGAACCGACAGTTTTAAAATTTCGGCAGTGATGGGCCAGCAGTGATTATGGTTGTGAAGTAGTGAGAAGATCTAATGATGTTAGATGTTGGAGATGTTTTTGTTAAATTTAAACTAGGCCCGCTGCATGCAGTTGTGCTTGCCCTGTAAATTTTAGTACAGTTTTCCTTAGTGTATTGTGAGAATCGATAACGAGATTTAGTTTCTTTTATTTCTTTTTTGGCATCCAAAAGTTAACATGCAATTTTCTTGTGTGTTTTCTAATGTCTCTGTAGGTTTAGGCCAAATTATTGTGATGTTAACGTGCTATTTTCTTGTCAGTTCTCGGCTATAACCTCAGCCAAAAATAATTGTACAAGGTATCTACAGTACTATATAGATGGTGTGAAGATATATGTAGATAGGAATTGTGAAGCATGTCTAGGAGGGAGACCTATATATTACACTACTAGAAACCAAAATTTATCTATTGGTACGAAACCGACAGGGAAATACAAAATACCGATAGAGAAATTGGGAACCGATTTCCTGTCACTTCATCGACCGATAGAATAAAGGCAGCAGAAATAGGAAGTTTTCCTGTCGGTGAACAAATTTCCCTATTGGTACACCAATTTCCTTGTCGGTAGCCCCTCGTCGAAAAAATTATCGGCGGTCAGGTCTAGTATCCGCCTCACTTGTCTGGAATTGTATCCCTATCACTCAAGGTCGACAAAAAAATGCAACGTACCATCAAAGAAACAATTTCCCTATCGAGTTTCTATCGTAAAAAAACAAATTAACCGCTGACATACTGTACCGACAGGAAAATATTTCTCAATTAATTGATTCATTCGTATAATAGTTGATGAATATTGTACTCATTATCTACTTGTAATATAATGTTTAACATTAATAAAGTATCATGGCTTTCCAATACAGTACTGCATTATCCAATTACAATACTAATATCAAAATCTTTATTCAATTACAACAAAGAACACAAAACATAATTCTTCTCTAGAGCTGCTCCATGGTGTCATTGTTCTGCTCCATGGCAAATAATGGTATAGTTAGGACAAACAGAATGAACAAGGATAACAATAGAATCTTTAGTTAAACTAAGGTATAATAATGGTTTTTTCACGTGCTGCATGAAGGATTCCAGCAACAAATTATAAAGCACGATAAGGCACATCTATTTTCAGCTATTCCCCTAGATAACTTGGATAGCAGGTTCCCATATCAACTTTTTCAGGTGTTAGTAGATTTGACTAACAAACTGTATGTTCAGATACTTAACTCCAAAACACGCATAACCCCTGAACTACAACTGTTATGACATTTTATCTTACAAAGGATAGAAAGCTAGAACCAAATTCTGTAGTATTCCAGATATTGAGATTTTCAAGGTTTAGTTGCTTCACTAGACTATTTTCTATATTCCATTAGCTCCTACAGAATTGTACAGAATATATTACAGAATCTAGAAAACACTCTGTACCCACAACACTATATTTTTGGGTAACCCAAGTACTGAACAAATTTCGGGTAATGGCTTTTTGGGATCGAGTAGCAATTTCTAATACCTGAATTATCCGAACCGAAATTTTTGGGTAACCCAAATGCTCACGCAGGTGGGTTTTGGATTTTGCGGGTTTTTGTTTGGCGCCCATGCTAGGCTCAGAGCAGAAGGTTTGGGCGCTAGGATTTTTGGCTGGCATTTTTCTATGTGTAACTTAGAGCTATATAAAATTTTAGCACCTGACAGAATAAATAAATTTCTCTGTATGTGTTTCGTTAACCGATAGGATAATAAATTCCTTTGTCGGTTGCATATTTTTTCATGTTGGTTACTAGCCACCGACAGATTAATATCTATTTTCCTATTGGTCGATGCAATATCTAGTTCTGTATCCAATTTTAAGAAGACATGTATTTTTGAAATGGATGGAGTAAACACAAACTATATATCATCCTAATAGGCTGGGATCACTAGCTAACATATTGTCTTTTTCTCTCTGAGTACCAGATGCCACTGAATGGAATCGGCTACAAGACCCAATCAACAATGTCAAGCTTACTTGAAATATGGAATCTGTGGGAGATTCAGTTGATGGTACTCACAAGTTTTGTGCTGCAGCTCTTTCTGTTTGTTACTGGAAGCCTCAGGCGCTGAAACATCAGCGGGCCCCTTAGGGTTTCAATATGGTTGGCTTACGTTGGGGCAGACTTGGTTGCTGTTTATGCCCTTAGTCTCTTTTCCCAGTATGAGGAGAAATACATTTTGGGAAGGCACTCGTTTAGGGACACATCTCCTTTCCTTTGGGTGCCTTTTCTCCTAGTGCACCTGGGTGGCCAAGATTCCATAACTGCATTTTCCATCGAGGATAACAACTTATGGCTGAGACACCTGCTGAATCTCGGAATCCAGGGGACTCTAGCTTTGTATGTCTTCTAGAAATCAATAATTCAATACACATAATGAATTTGCAGGTGCTATTACCTGCACCATTCATATTTTTTTCCACAACGGTAAAACCAAATTTCATTACTTGGAAGCAACGAAATTACAATAGTCTGAAACAAGATAAACGTAAACTACCGCACCCCCAACAGGCCAAACTGGACAGAACACAGAGGGTTCATCCAGGTGGCCCAAAACAGACCACGAGCCTGAAACGAGTTAACCATCTACTGAAAGCATTCAAGCGCCACACCCAGCATCCATACCCATCGTCACGGAAGGATATATTACACGCCTGAAACGGTGACAAAAACAGCAGCGCAGGCTGTGCAACCTGACTCCAAACAGGAACTTGTAGTAAACTAATCAACCAACATAAGGGACCAACTGTCGCTCCTCCTCCGCATGCGCCCGCAGATCTTGCTTATGGAAGGAGAGGGCCGCCATCTTCACTACTTCAGCTCCCTGGACCACCTGCTTCTTCAGATCCTCCATCAGAAGACCTGCCCAATATGTCAAAAAGGAACAGATCATACACACAATCTCAGTAAGAGATTTCACTCTTTTGTGATCAAAACAGACTGCATTTCTGGTCCTCCATATTGCCCAGCACACGGCTGACAGACCAACTGCGTGCATCTGTGAACCCTGAGGGAGAATTTTGGAGATCCAGACCCAATCCTCTTCCAGACTCCCAGGCCTACAATCAGTTCCCAAAGAATAAGCCAACAGGCTCCAAATATATTTAGCGGTTAAGCATCCAAAGAATAAGTGATTGCCACTTTCTTTTTCTGAACAGAAGGCACAATTAGTGTTTCCTTTCCACTTCCTTTTGCTCAGGTTATCCTTAGTAAGAATAGCACCCTGAGAGACTAACCACATGAAAATTTTGAATTTCAATGGTATCTTGGCTTTCCAAAACCTCTTGAAGTTGGAGCCATACTCATTTCTACACAGGTGTTTGTAAGTTGACTTGATAGAAAAAACACTAGAATTTTCCCAATCCCATTTAGCTCTATCTTTTTCCTCATTTATACTAAAACGGTGTACAATATCTTGCAACCGCCTTAGCTGAATTTGTAAGTCTTCATGAAGCCATCTTCTAAAAGACAGCCGCCAATTTTTGAGTTTCATACTTTCCACTGAACATTCCTGATCCTCACTTATATTGTACAGACTTGGTAATTTGTCTGCCAAGGAGACAAGACCACACCACCGATCATGCCAGAAACTGGTGGTTTTACCATTTCCCACCACCATAGATCTGCCTTTCAGATATAAATGTCTCACCTTTAGCAAATCATTCCACACAGGGGAATTCTTATTGCTTTTTTCAGCTGGGAGATACCTCCTTTCTTCAAATATTTTTTCCTGATGATATCTTGCAAAATGCCAGTGCCATTCTCAGCTTTCCACCACCATTTGCACAAAAGGCTGATATTCATCTTTCTCAAATCCTTAATCCCTAGCCCCCCTTTATCTTTTGCCTTGGTTATTTTGGTCCACTTAACCAGATGATATTTCTTTTTCAAATTCCCTCCCTGCCAGAAAAATGTTTTCCTGACAGAGTCCATTTTTGCTTATAGTTGACATGGGCAGCCAATACATAGACATAGCATACACTGGTAGATTACTCAAACATGAGTTAATCAAAACCAGTCTACCACCCATACTCAGAGAGCTACCTTTCCAACCATCCAATCTTTTTAGAAGTTTTTCAATGATGGGAATCCAGTCAGCTACATGGAGCTTGGAGCCAGCCACAGGGACTTCAAGATATTTAATAGGCCATTTTCCAATGGCACAACTGAACATGTTTGAAAATTCTAGGTTCTTAGCATCATCTTGACTCACCATAATGACCTCACTCTTAGAGAAGTTGATTTTTAGTCCAGACATGGATTCATACAAGTATAAGAGGAGTTTCAGGTGTGAAGCCTGTTCTCTATTATCCTGGATGCACAAAATTGTGTCATCCTCATATTGAATAATGGCCACACCATTCTCAATGTAATCTGGCACTAGGCCTTTGATCAATTTATTCCTTTGTGCCAGAGAGATCATTTTAGCAAGGGTGTCAGCAGCAATGTTGAACATGAAAGGAGACAAAGTATCACCTTGCCTAACCCCTCTACCAGACTTAAAGTAACTCCCACTAGTATTATTGATTTTGACACTCACAGTCCCAGAACTCATCACTAATTTAATCCACACACACCATTTAGCACAGAAACCTCTTTGTTTGAGACATTCAAAGAGGAAGTCCCAATTGAGTTTGTCATAGGCTTTTTCAAAATCGAGCTTGAGCACAAGGCCATCTTTTTTCTTAATTCTAATATAATGTAGAATCTCATGCAAAGCCATAATCCCATCCATGATATTCCTATTTTTCAGAAAACCAGATTGACTTTTATTAATGATTCTCCCCATGACTTTCTCAAGTCGAAGCATCAAGGTTTTGGTGAAGACTTTATATATGACATTTAACAGACAAATAGGTCTGTATTGCTTTATGTTGTTAGCCTCTTTGGTTTTGGGGAGGAGTGTAATAATACCATAGTTAAATCTACCAATATCCAATTTGAGATTGTAAAGGTCATGAAACAAGGCAAGCAAATCATTTTTAATGAAACCCCAGAAATGTTGATAGAACTCAATTGGAAAATGGTCTGACCTGGAGAAGTGTTCCTATCCATAGAGAACACAGCATCCTTGATCTCAGCCTCAGAAAAAAGGTTTTTCTAACTCAACATTCCCCTGCTCAGTCACTAGTTCTGATTGGCCCCAACTACCCTGATCCAGATGGACACCAGAGGGGGGAGAAGGGCCAAACAGGTCTTTGTAAAAATGAGTGGCATGCTCCACCAGGGCAGCATCCCCCTCAATGACATTCTCATTATGCTTCAGAGAGAAAATGGTATTCTTCCTCTTCTTACCATTAGCAATTCTATGAAAGAAGGCTGCGTTATTATCTCCTTTCAAAAGCCACATGCTATTTGATCTTTTGTGCCAATAGTTTTCCTCATCTTCAGACAACTTTAGCATTTCAGCTTGAATAAATGACTTCCTATTCAGCTTATCAGCAGATAAGGCCGACTCCTCTAGTTTTTCCAAAATCTCCAACTCTTTAGTTAATTTTTTTTTTGTATTTTCTGGTATGTCCCTTAAGACTTTGGCCCCATCCTTTTAAAAACTTTTTAACTCTGTCCATCTTGATGCACCAGGCATCAATGGCAGATTTAGCTACAATATTTCTATTCCAGATTTCTTGCACTTTTGGATTGAAATCAGCATGCTGTAACCAGGAAGTCTCAAAGCAAAAAGGCCTTGAGCCAATCTTTTGTTCAAGATCAGTTCTCACAATCAGAGGATTGTGATCAGACATCTGGAGGTGAGCTCCTCACCTTTGTCTGGTTACTCTTGCTGCATCATGGTCTTGGCGATGCAGCAACGGAGGTGAACCTCCTGACCTCTCTCCTACGGGGATATCGATTAATTACCGAGTGATAAACACTGGCAAATATGGAGAAACACTGGTAAATTGTTTACCGAGTGCCACACTCGATAAACATGACTCGCAAACAACGACTCGGTAAAGTTAGTTTACCGAGTGTCAACTAACGGGGCACTGGAGAATAAATCTTACCCGAGTGCTACGCCGCACTCGAAAACAACTACGCGTGACGGTCGTCAGTCCCCAAGCTCGTTTACGCTGTTAGACATAGCACTTTCGGTAAGCAGATAACCATTTTCATGATTAAAACAATTCCGCCCCTAATATAGTTTACCGAGTGTACCAAGAACACTTTCGGTAAACATGTAATGTTAAGGAGTGTTCCACTCGCGAATGGCACATATATCCGGTGGGTCGTGGCACTAGTTTCACTCGGCAAAATTAATGTAATCGACCAATTTGGTTCGGATTTGAGTGTAACACTGCAAACATGACCTTTACCGAGTGTAACACTACTAAAACTTGTCCACAGGATTTTTTTTGTTTGTTTGGCATATCCAGCCACAATTAACAACAATTATAACAGAATATCACATATTACCAATGTGTAGACAATATATATCACATATATGTCCACAAATGTCACATCCACTCATTATAACCAACATATAGCTACAACAAATGTCACAAGCACAATGCAAAGTCCACAAACACCATCAACATGTCCAAAGTCCACAAAGTTCAACCCACTTCTAAGTTCAACATACAAACAAGTGAAACATGGTCCTGTCACATGGTCGGAGCCCCACCGAGAAACGGAGACAAACCAAGTCTTGATCGTTGTTCGATCCAAATGTAGAAAGGTCCCTGGAATGAGGGAGCAAAAGAAAATAAACATATTTGTCAATTAATCATAAGGTAGTATGCCAAATTCAAATATTCCTTCGAAAGACCAGTTAACAGTGACATCAATATATAGGCATATAATAGATAACACATATCAAGTTAGTTGCTGTTTAGGTCTCCTCTATGTGCAAGATATCGTCACACATGGTCGAGTAGACTGAACATGAATTGGGCAAACACCTATGTACTTATGTAGAACCTAACATGATGCCTTTCAAGGTCTGAACAATATTACTAATAATCTAACTTATACATGTATGTATCCTACTCTCTTCTAGGTTCTAACATGATAGTGTTGACTGTAGCACAATCTGAACTGAAAAAGCCTTTCAAGATGAAGAGTGACTCACAGGAGTGCCGTCGCGCGGAGGTGGAGGCACCAACGGTATCATCGGCGGCGGCGGAGGCGGTGGAGGCTGGCCCATGCTCTGAGAAAAGCTGGCCATGTACTCGTACCAGGCCTTCTGCGACTGCTGGAAGGCCTCAAGCTGGGCCTGCACTCGCGCCCTCAACGTGGTTTCTACAGTCTTCCAGTGATACCAGTTTGCACGCGATCAACGTCGTGCCACGCTGCCAATCATCGATGATAGAGGGCACCATGAACTGATAAGGACATGAGGCAAAGGTGACACCATCATTGTCAATGTTTCTTCAGTTTTCCAGTTGTTGCAATTTGTCATTATTTTCCCTGAAGTTTTTTGCGTCTTTCAATGTTTTATTCAGTTGTTTTGTGTTTCATTGTTTGATTTGGTCTTTTAGACTTTTAGCGAATGATTCAAACTATTGCAAGGGCCAGTTCAATCTCAGAACTCACTTTGTTTATTTCCTTATTAACTTCATCTCTCTCTCTCTCTCTCTCTCTCTCTCTCTAATTTGCTGCTTTCTCTCTCTCTTGCAAACATGCATGATCCATGCAACTATGCATGATCACTCTCTCTAATTTGGAGCACCAAAAATAAATACTTCTCCCTGTTCAAATTCAATCTTAGACAACTATGCAGTAGCATTTTTTTTGGATAGAATCTACAGAAACTTCTCTTACGAAAGCTACAAATCTCATATTACTATTTTCTTACATTGATACTTTGCATCTACTACCCAAGTAAACCACAAAGCACAACACACGTGTCCGCCGCGGCTTGTTCTAGTGTTCTAGCGAGGATGATGAAGATGAAGAGCCTCGAATACCTCGGAAAAGGGTGGACGATTGGATGGAGTTGGAGTCGGGGGCTGCGGCGTCCGCGTGCTCGTGTGTCGAAAGCGGAGGCCGGGAGCTCGTCGGTCGAGACGACGCCGTGGATCGCCGAGTGTCCAGCCCCAAGGCCCAGTGATGGCGAGCGCCGAGCTGAGCTTCAGCCCTTCCTTTCCCTTCTCCAAATTTGCTTCGTCTTCCACAGTGCCCGGTTCTGCGACGGCGTGGAGAGGAGGCGGCCGTGGCGGCGGTGGGAGGCGGCGGCGACGCAATGGGAGGCGCCAAGCGTCGGCGTGGAGCCTGCTGGCGAGGGAGGCGCGGGCGCAAGTGCGGGGATGGCGGAGGCGCCGGCGCTGGGGACGGCGGCGGCGCGGCGGGATGCGCGTGCGCGTCGTGTGTGTGTGTCGCACGCACGATTTGGGGAGAAACGACTAAGTGAATGCCTCTGTTTACCGAGTGCCTAGATATACGCACTTTCGTAAACTCAAGCACCGCAGCCCAATTACATGTGGGCTCAGTACATGTTTACCGAGTGCCCGATCTCGGCACTTTCGCAAACAGAAGCCTCCAGCTTACGGGGACATCCCACTGCTCACCAAGATTTTCGCTTCCAAAGGCCTCGACGTGAAGGACCTCGCCGTCCTCTCCGGCGCCCACACCCTTGGCACGGCGCACTGCCCGTCCTACGCCGACCGGCTCTACAACTTCAGCAGCGCGTACAACTCGGACCCATCCCTCGACAGCGAGTACGCTGACAGGCTGAGGACGCGCTGCAAGAGCGTCGACAACAAGGCCATGCTTTCTGAGATGGACCCTGGCAGCTACAAGACCTTCGACACCAGCTACTACCACCACGTCGCCAAGCGGAGGGGGCTCTTCCAGTCCGATGCCGCGCTCCTCGCGGACGCTACCACTAGGGAGTACGTCCAGCGCATTGCCACCGGCAAGTTTGACGACGTGTTCTTTAAGGACTTCAGCGAGTCCATGATCAAGATGGGCAACGTCTCCGTGCTCACCGGTGCAGTGGGGGAGATCAGGAAGAAATGCTACATCGTCAACTAAAGTATATATTATCAGCTCGCTAAATCATTGATTTTTTTAATAAGCTTAACTCCATGAGATGATAGGGCGCATGTCTGTCTGTTGTTCCTCAATGTAATGTATTAATTATATTGCTGTAAATTCATTCTTTCTCTGTACGATAATGTCAATGGTGGCAGATAAACTGGAGCGCACATTATATATTTCATATACACTTGTGACATAAGTACACATATATGTACTGGAAGACAAAAAAAAAAAATAACAATCTAGAAAAATTCATATAAAATAACAAATGAGCAAAATGCACCACAGGTCCATTACCGTTTCGCCCGGTGTCACTTAGGTCCAACACCTTTCTAAATGCAGGTCTTACACGATATGTATCTAATTATCATAAAGAATGAAAATTTTGTGAAATATAGTAAATAAATCGAAATAAACACCATATTTTGGAATGGAGTACTAAATATCATATGTGGATAGAGGAAAAAGAATGAAGGGAAAAACAAGAAATTTGGTTGAATTTTACCGAGTGTTGCGCCAGTACACTCGGTAAAAGATAGTGTTTACCGAGTGTTGTGAACTTACACTCGGTAAAACTTTATTATTACCGAGTGCAAATACTTCTACACTCGGCAAACATGTCATGCCGTGACGCCGTTTGGCGCACGGTTGGTATACTAGGAGACGTGGAAGCTCAATACCGAGTGTCTCTTTTTACCGAGTGCGCCCCTTCGGTAAAATTGTAGTTCTACCGAGTGTTTGAGGTTACCGAGTGTTCGGACTCGGTAAAGAGGTCTACTACCGGGTGTTTATATTTTCCGAGTGTTGGCACTCGGTAATAAATGTTTTCCGAGTGTCCCGACTTTTGACACTCGGTAATTTTCTGGGCACTCGGTAACTACACAGTCTCCGGTAGTGTCTGATGATCCTGGCTTACCCAAGCTAGGGTCAGTAGCGGCAGCTCAAGGAGGGAACTTTGGACAAGGCCAGAACAGCCACGTTACGCTTTCGACTTCCGCCGCCCGTCAGATGCATGGTGCAAAATGAAGGCTTGCGACACGCGCGGCGCTAGTTTCTGTCACTCGATCGGCGGATTTGAGAATGCATCGTAAGCATTGCACTACTGCAGTCGGCAGCCTGATCAACGATGATATGCAATCCAGTCAGGATTTATATATAGTTTGCATGCTTTCAATAATCCGCTGCCCACCGATCGTGTGTCAGCTGCCATGTGCACTAAGTTGGCCCACAGGATCATCAGCTCAGGTGAGTGAACCACTCACCAGTTTTGCCGAGCACCCGTTAGTGTTGTTGAGCACCCACTAGCCGTGCCGACCACGAACGAGCGTTGTCCGTCCCCACACACTATGGCTGGAGCTAGAAGAAGAAGGAAGAACATAGCAAGCACACACAATATAAGACACCAGCGTTGGCCGAAGCCCTATCTGTGAGATGACAAATCTAAACTCTCTTTACTGAGTTGCCGTGGTAGTCTATTTATACAACTCTATCCATCTAGTCCTAGTACAGCTCACATGCTGTAACAGTAACTAGATAACATACATGGCTGACTCTCTGCTTTGGTCATCGCATGTGCCTCTGATCTTTGCGGTGAGCAGCGATTCGGCCTTTGCACTGCGGCTGACTCAGATATCACAAATAGGGGTCTTTTTCGCGCCACCTTCCCTTACTGTGTTCACACAAGGTAGCGATGAGATTATCTAACAATCTTCCCTAATCCTCTCTAAAGCATTGTACCCCCTCCTCCATACCGATCATCTCCTTCACTCCGTGAGTCGAAGACGTCCGAGCGGCTTGGTGAGGATGTCTGCGAGTTGCCGACCAGTTTCGGCCGAACTCGATGACGATCTGCCTCCATCGACACGATCCACGAGGAAGTAGAATTTCACGTCGATGTGTTTACTCCATCATGCGAACCCGGATTCTTCGTGAGGGCGATGGCGGGCTGGTTGTCCACCATCGCTCTTTGGTGGGTGAGCTTCCACGCCGTCAGCTAATGAGCGTAGCCACAGCACAACAACTTGGCACGCCATTGTGGCGCCGCTTCGTGCTCTCTGCCTCGCACGTAGATAGCACCACCACCTTCTGTTTCAGCGACAACCATGAAATTGTGGCCGACCCCAGGAAGACGAGCACCCCAGAGGTGCTCCGTCGTCCGTCGATGTCCCCCGCCATGTCTGCATCGCTGAACACAGTGAGCTGCAGCCTACTCTCGTCGGTCTTTGGGAAGATGATCCCATGATCCACCGTCCCCTTGACGTAGCGCAGTAGTCGCTTCACCGCAGCCCAGTGATCCTCTCTGGGATCCTCCATGAAGCGACTGACGTAGCCCACGGTGAACGCAATATTCGGCCTTGTGTGGACTAGGTAGCGCAGAACGCCGATGATGCTCCAGTAGAGTGTCGCATCCACCTTTGTCGCGGTGCTGGCCTTCGTCAGCTTCAGCCGCTCCTCCATCGGAGTCACGCATGGCTTGCACTCAGCCATGCCGCTCCTCTCCAACAGCTTGGAGGCATACGTGCTCTGACCGAACGTGAGTTCCTCCTTCCCCTGTCTCACCTCGATGCTGAGGTAGTAGGAGAGTGCGCCGAGATCGCTCATTCGAAAGGAAGCCGCCATCTCACGCTTGAAGCTGTTGATGTCCTCCGTGCGCGCGCCAGTGACGATCAGGTCATTCACATACACGCCGATGACGAGCTCCTCCTTCCCCCGTCGCCAGCGTGTAGAGCGCATGCTCGGTTGCGCACCTTTGAAACCCAAGCTCGCCTAGTGTGGCGTCAAGCTTGGCGTTCCATGCTCGGGGGGCCTGCTGTAGCCCGTAGAGCGCCTTGCGTAGTCGGAGCACCCTGTGCTCCTCTCCCTTGACGGCAAAACCTAGAGGTTGCCTAACGAAGACCGTTTCCGCCAGCTCGCCGTTGAGGCAGGCCAATTTAACGTCTAAGTGATGGATGCGCCAGTCCTTTGCTGCCGCCAAAGCAAGTAGCAAAAGGATTGACTCTATGCGCGCTACTGGCGCAAAGACCTCCTCGAAGTCTATGCCCTCGCGTTGAACAAAGCCTCAGGCGACGAGGCACGCCTTGTGCTTGACAATGGCGCCGAGCTCGTCCCGCTTGACCTTGTACACCCACTTCAGGCTGATCGGACGGCATCCTGGAGGTGGATCGACAAGCTGCCAAGTCTCGTTTTTCTCGATTGCCTTCATCTCCTTCAACATCGCCCGTCGCCAGTTTCCATCACGCTCGGCTAGCGCGAACATGGGTGGTTCCTCTACACTGACGAGTAGCAGCTCTGCGTCGTTGAGCAGCCTGTCCACCAGACCTGAGGGACCTGTGCCACCGACGATGTCGTCCATCGTGCGGAACCGCACCTCCTCACCTTTGTGGAAGGCATCCACGAACTCAGTGATGTCACTTGGAGGTGAGGCAAACTCGATCGGCATCGATGGAGTTCCCTGTTCAGCCAGAGTGCTTGGGATAGCACCTTGAGTGCTCGGCACCCTAGTTGCAGTGCTCGGCACTATTTTTGGACAGCTCGTCATAACTCCTGCAGTGTTCGACCACACTGTAGGAGTGCCCTGCCTCAGTCTTGGAGTGGTCGACACCACTGTAAGACGTCTTGGCTCCGCCACAGGAGTGCTCGACACCCGTCCTAGAGTGGTCGCCACCACTGCAGAACCTCCCGGCACCACTCCTGGCGTGCTCGGCATCCCTCCAGAAGTGCTCAGCCCTCCTCCTGGAGTGCTCGGCTCCACCGCCGGAGTGCTCGGCACCTCTTCCCCAGTGTCTCCACCACCGTGGATGACCAAGTGCTCAACGATGAAAGTGTTGGGGAAGCTGCCAGCTTCCCCCGTGCTTGGACTGCTCTAGTCCCAAGCCGCCTCCTCGTCGAACACAATGTCGCACGAGACAAGCACCTTGTCTCCACATGGGTCGTAGAGCCAGTACGCCTAGGTACCCTCCGCGTAGCCCAGGAACACCATGGGTGTGCTCCTGTCCTCCAGCTTGGTGAGGTTCGGCTTCGTCTTCCTGACGTGGCCGATGTAACTGAATGTCCGGAGGAAGGACATGCTCGGCTTGCGCCCATACCAAGCTTCGAACGGTGTCTTGCCCGTTAGGGCTTTGGTCGAAGAGCAGTTGAGGATGAACACCGCCGTGGTCACCGCCTCTCCCTAGAACCTTGCCGGCATGCCTTTGGCCTTCATCATGGATCGGGCCATGCCGACCACCATCTGGTTCCGCCTCTCCACCACACCATTCTATTGTGGCGAGTACAGCGTGGTGTGGTGTTGCCCCACACCCTGATCCGTGCAGTACACAGCGAACTCCACCGAAGTGAATTCGCTGCCACGATCAGTCCTCAGCATGTGGAGTTTCTTGCCGCTCTCAGCCTCCATACGTGTCTTGAACTTCTTGATCACCGCCACCGCTTCGTCCTTGCTCGTCAGGAGTTACAGCCACATGTAGCGACTGCAATCGTCCACGAGCAGGAGGAAGTACCACCGACCACCGTTTGTAGCAAGCGTGATCGGCCCGTAGAGGTCGCCGTGAACGAGCTCGAGAGCATCCTTCACGCGATACTTGGCTGCCTTTGGGAAAGGTAGCCTCCTCTGCTTCCTGGCCAGGCAGCTGTCACACAGCTCGCCTCCGTGCTTGATGTGGGGTAGCTCTCGGACGATCTTCTCTAGCCGACCAAGCACGTCAAAGCTGAGATGTCCGAACTAGGCATGCCACATCCACAGTTCCTCGGAGTGCCTTGCTGCCAGGCACACCGGCTACTCTACCTTTAGGTCGAGCAGGTACAACCGGTTCAGGGACCTCTTCACCTTGGCAAGAAGTCGTTGCTCCTGGTCCCTTATCCTAAGGACTCCGTCCTTGATCAGTACCTCGCTACCACGCTCATCCAGCTGACCAATGCTGATGATGCTGGAACGCAGTTGTGGGATGTAATATACATCCGTTAGTGCGCGGTGCTCCCCATTCTGGCATCTAAAGATAATGGTGCCGCGCCCTTGGATAGCCACCCTTGAGCCATCACCAAACTTCACCGTACTGGTAACATCGCCGTCAAGCTCGGAGAAGGATGCCTTGGAGCCTGTCATGTGGTTACTGGCACCAGAGTCCAGATACCACCACTGCTCCTGGTCGGCGCCCACATGTCCGAGGTGAACTTGGGCGCATGGTTCATCAAGGTTGACGGTCTTTAGGGCCTTCCCCATCGTCGCCTTTTCCCTCTCCTCGGCCTCGATGTCGTGTAGTGCACAGAACATCGCCATCAGGATAGTGTCCTCATCCTCATCATCGGCTTGCGCCAGATGAGCCTAAGCCTTCTTCTCCTGCTTGCGATTTGGGCACTCCCGTGCCTAATGGCCCATCTTCCCACAACGCCAACAGGCGTTGGGGTCGACCTGCTTCTTCTCCGAAGAAGCCTTACCACGGCGCTTGCCATCGCCACCGCGGCTGGAGGAGGCTGCCTTCTCGGAGTTCCTCTGAGCAGCCCACTCCTCTTCCGTCAGCAGGAGTTTCCTGCTGTCCTTCGTTGCTATCACCTGCTCCAGGCGCTCATCCACCGTCCGCAGATGGCCTGTCACATCCTCAATGGTGAGGGTGGACAAGTCCAACATCATCTCTATGGAGAGAGCGATCTGGATGTATTTTGCCGGCATGGAGTGGACGTACTTGGAGACCGCCTCCTCTTCGTTGATGGTGATGCCATGGCTCTTTAGCTTGCTGATGAGCGTCTATAGGCAGAGGGAGAAGTCCTCCACTGTTTCACCATCCTTAAACTTGAGGTTGGCGTACTTCTGCTTTAGATGCTGGGCCATCGCCTTCTTTGCGCGGTCGAAACCGACGCGCATCGCCGCAATAGCCTCCCATGCCTCCTTAGCAGAGCTCTTCATCCCCAATGGCTCCCTGTACTCCACCGGTACAGCAGCGAGGATAGCCTCCAGCGCTGACATGTCATCTTCTTCATTGTCGGTGCCCTTGTCAACAGCATTCTAGAGCCATCGGGCTCTGAGCTTGACCTTCATGGTCACCGACCACTCCCCATAGTTGGTGCAAGTCAGCGTCATCCAACTGGTGCCGCTGACCTCTCGCACCATGCGAACAACGACCTTCGGTCGTAGCTGGGCAGCCACAACAGTGCCACTGTTGTTGCCCATCTCCGAACCGCCCGTCATCGCCAGCGGTTTGTCTGGCGACGACACTTGTACGGCTCTGATACCACTTGTTGGCCCACAGGATTACCGGCTCAGGTGAGTGAACCACTCACCAGTCTTGCCGAGCACCCGCTAGTATTGCCGAGCACCCACTAGCCGTGCCAACCATGAACGAGCGTTGTCCATCCCCACACACTATGGCTGGAGGTAGAAGAAGAAGGGAGAACAGAGCAAGCACACACAATACAAGACACCAGCGTTGGCCGAAGCCCTGTCTATGAGATGGCAAATCTAAACTCTCTTTACTGAGTTGTCATAGTAGTCTATTTATACAACTCTATCCATCTAGTCCTAGTGTCGACATAGAATTTCATCCCGATGCCGAGGACACACGCAGCAAGCCGGAAGGGTCCGCTCGATGGAGCAGATCCGCCTAGCTTTAGCGCAGGGATGGTGGATCCTACGCAATCCTCCCGAGGCGTGCCAGTCAATTTGACCCTGCAATTGATAAGGAGAGAAAGTTCATCAGTAATTAAGGGCGGAACTTGCCGGTGTTGCCAGACAGTCCCGAATGTACAGCTATGAGAGCCGATATGAAAGGAAATCGGCTAAATAGCCGATTCCAGTATATTCATGAGAATGAGTCAGTTAGAGCTCATGGAGTCGTATGAGAAGAATCGATTATCATTCAGGATAAATATCATTTAAACAGATATTAATCAATGGCAATAAGATATCAATGATGATCGGTCCATACCGAGCCAATGATTACGAGTAACCGAACTCCTTTTTATATAAAGAAGCAATCCAACATCACTTAACCATTTAATAAAGATAAATCTAATGAACATGTTAGATCGATGCAGCCGTACTTGCCGAAGAACTCACCGAGATCTACTCTACTCCTACTCCTAAGGGGTGGCCGGAGTCAAAAAAAGTAATTGACTTGTATTTGATTGATTGTGTTTTTACAATAGCTGGGGTTTGGTATTTATACCCGGAGCCTAAACATGAATCCTACTCGAGCACGATTTGTTACAACCTTTGGCATAAAATGAAAACATTCCTAATTTAAGATAACTTGGACTCTAATCTTTCCCTTTTTTGTAGAGTCCAGCATGTCTTGTCCCAACGTCGATCGTAGCCTCGGTCGTCATCTGCTGGCGCTATCTGAAGAAAACCGATTCTAGTGCTGCATCCGAATCAGCTGTTTTTGATCTATACGCAATTGATCCCCTGCTGACATGATTTTGGGAGCTCTCGAGCTTCTGAGATCCTTCTTCCAAATTCTGGTGTAAACACATGCCCCCCAATTTTGGGATGAAAGTAATTTTATTCCACAATTATCCTGTCTGCATCCCTGATTGGTCCACAGTCATGGGTAGAGAACCTTGATCTGGGGTCCACTGTTTGCTGCCGCTTGCACCCATTCACGAGCCTATGCCTCAAAACTTTTTACAAGAGCATCACTGTTTCACGGGCATTTGGATTCATCTTCCCAGGCCGGCTATAAATTGCTCGTCTATCCCTGGTGAGAGCAACTCAACACTTCAGCCATGTTTCTTTTCCATCTGTTTTTTCGAGTGCTCCCAACTCCGCCGGACCCTCCATGGCCTATCCTTTTGCGATGAAGATCTTGAGCGGTTAGAAGAATTCTTGTGCATAGGGTGACTATACCGTTCATTCTAGTGACTCGTTGAGCAAGAAGACCAGCTATGGTGGTTAGAAGAATCCTTGTGATATCATATGAGTCTTCTCTCCATGCTCGCAGAGCTGTAAGGGCTAGAATGTGCGAATACCCTCCCCCTGTTTAGTTCTCTAAATGCCCATTGGAAAAGCCACAAACTTCTTTCCAGCGGCTTTTCAATCACCGAGAAGTCAACTAGGCATCTAGGCAGGCGGCTTCTCCCCTTCTCTGGCACATCTCATCAATGGGTCGATGTGACTTGGTTCATGATGACCCTCGGCCTTGTGAGGATCCGGACTCCCTTCAATCCAAAGAAGCTTTGGTGGGTCGATTTCTAGTCAATGTAAGCTCTTTGTATCTATCCCACAATGCTTCGTAATTTGGGGAAGCGATAAGTCCAAATCTGTTACCTCTTCATTATCCATCCCCTGAATTCCTAGAGTGTCGATCCGTCTCCTTTTCTGATTTCAATTTCATACCTCCGGTGAAACCGATTTTGCCTTCCCGGGCTATATATACGGGCCACGGCTGAGGGTCGAGCAACAACCCGCTTCGTCTCAATCCCTCGGCATCCTTAGTGTAGTCCCTGTTTTTCCTATAAGCTTGAGATCATGGAGAACAGCAAGAGGTCTGCTGAGGGGGTTCTCGATGGATCTGCATCATCTTGCCAGCGCCTCCGCCGTCAAGAGGGTGCAGTTCATGATGCATCTACTTCCTCAGGTCATAGGGCCGTCTTCGTTCAGCCTTTGGGGTCTTCCTTGTCGACAGCTCATCGCCAGCTTCCTTGCTATCCAAGGCGGTGGATCGACAATGATGACCTGCTCACCACCATTGACAGTCACAGCCAGAGTCTTACTAAATGTCTCTCTCTCGCAGAATCAACCCTGTCCATGGCTCGATGTCAGTCGCCTCCCGTGGTTAATTCAATGGATGATAAACTGGCTAAAGCCGAGGCTAGGATTAAGGGTGAGATATCATAACCTTTATTTCCCTTCAATTTCACCCTCAGGATTCTGAGCATCTTCCTTTTGAACTTTTCAGATTTGTCCACCCAACTGGAGAGCCTTCAACTGGCTGCGGAGTACGCGGCAGGATTTGTCAACGCCAGAGGTGCCATCCCAATAGTTCGCCTGTATGACATCCCAAATCATGTCAGGGAGGTCGCTCTTCATGGCGTCCATCATGGTGCTGCCACGACATTGGCTGCCACACAGGCTCGTTCTGGCCACAATCTTCGGCCTCTTCCTCATGGTTTTCCGGATGTGGTGCACCCTGGGGATCATGAGCGTCTGACTAAGGATTTCCTTAGTGCCACCGACTCCATGGCCTTCAACACCCTGGTCGATTACATAGTAGGCAAAGTGTTTTCCGGCCCATAACTTGTAATAGGTGGCATTTAGCAAATAATTTCTTCGTCTTGAGTGACTTCTCCTTTGTTTTGTATTCCATATTATACACATCACTCCATTGGCATAATCGATACGCATCATACCGGCTTTCACACTTTTGGGTTTATTTTCTTGCTAGCAACGATACCCTTCTGGTATCGGCTACTAAAACTGACGACCGAGCAAATCAGTTGTTAAGTATCAATCCAAATGCTAGAGTAATATTCTTTCAAATATTTCCCATCTGATTGCACTACCGAATTTTCTTTTCCTCCTCAATTTTCAAAATACAAGTATGATCAGGCGCATAACATTTGATCCGCTAAGGTCCTTCTAGGTTAGATGACCTTTTGCCGAACCTGCTATTCCCCGACTCGAACGGTGATTTCATTTTCCAGACTAAGTCTCCTTCAGAAAATTGCTTGACCTTGGCCTTTTAATCGTAATATCTTGCAATCCTCAGTTTATTGGCTTCAGTGTTTTTCAAGAGCATGCAGCCAAAGGCACCTCAAGTCTTTAAAGTCATTCATCACAAAATTTTGGTAGACTTCGGCATAACGCACCTCAATTTGGTTTAAACCTCCCAAGGAAAGACTGTACTATGGCTATGCGTGGGTTTATTGGGTGACTCTATCTTCCCTTTTGCCCTCGGTCATTAAGGGTAACTCATTCCTAGCCTTCTTGAAAGTCATCCTTTGTTCTGGCTGAAGAACCGATTTTGAAAATAGCCGATTCCAGACCCTTGTTTTCTACTCTCTTTTGGTCTAAAACACGGCCGTTATTAAGGGAGCCCTTTGATCTTCCACCCTTAGTCATCTGGCGTCGTATTCTCTTCGACATTGGTGAAGTGGCATTTCGCCTCCTATTAACTGCGGTTGCCTTTTGCGCCCCTGAGGCGTCGGCCTCTTCGCTTCATGTCTTCAAATGCCAGCCGAGTGCTTTGGCCTCGAACATATCTTTATCTGCAACCATTCCTTTGCTTTCTTCCGTCTGCCAAAACCCTGCAGCGGTTCCATTCCTCTTTTTGCAGATCCAATCATTTCTCATGGCCGGCGAAGGTAATCGAGGTAAGCGCGTGGCAGAGGAGATCCCGGCAGAAGACATGTCGATGAACCAGCGTCTCTGACGCATAAGGTGAAACTGGCAACCTCTGTCCATGACGATGATCTGTTTTGACTCGCCTATAAGCTCATTGTGAATGATAGCCTCCATCTCTTTGCCAGGACTGACAAACCGGCTATGCTACATCTTCCACACCGGCTTCATCATCGGGTTCTTCCAACTCATACGACGGCGATGATGCCCGGCACTTCTTCCGAGAATGGAGGGTGGCCGAGGACCGCTATTCCGAGGCGATTCGGAACAACGGTCAACTGGAGATTCGTCTGGGAGTCCTCCAAGCTACTCTTAATGCGGCGGAGGAGGAGACCAACGCCATTCGAGCACGGCTGGCTGAGTCTGATGCTGCGGTAGCAAGTAAGATGAACTCCATGAATGTTTCCATTCTGGCTTCTGTTGATTTTGTCTTGATATTCTTCTACATTTGCCAGCCCAAACGGTGCACCTGGAATCCCTCCAATCGGCGGCAAACGTGGCCGCGGACGCTGTCAATGCGAGGGGTCCCCCATTGACCCTCGTCTCCAAGACATCCCGGCCCATGTCCAGGAGATTGCTCTCCATGGTGTTCGTCATGGTGCATCGGTGGCGCTTACTGTGGCACAGGTCCAAACCAGGCATGATTTCCACGCCATGTAGGTTGGCTTCCCGATTGGCGATGGCCCTGAGGGACATGAAGATTTGATAGAAGATTTCACCGCAGTGGCGGAGGCCATAGTGGACATCACATCCATGCAGGATGTGGTGAACAAGGTCTTTGATTAACTTGTACTTAGGGTAATCCTAATGAACAAAGACTCCTGTTCTTTCCGTGAATGCACCTCGGTACAATGCTCTTGTGTATGACTGTTTCTATCTTTTGTTTTTGCTCTATAGGCGATACATATTGTATCGGCTTTTATTGTCTTTGAAAATTTTCATTTTTTGAACTAGAGGCGATACCCTTACGGTACCGGCTATTAGAGCCAAGAATGAATCGGCTATCGAATGTTGCCCAGGTGTCAGGATAATGTACCATAGAAACTTTCACATCAAAAGTCGAACGAGCAATCAACCTAGGTCGAACATCCTGTTAAGTGAAACATAACTTCTTCAAATCCATTAACTCTGAATTCACCGCCTTATCTAGCATTTATACATCGGCCTAAACCTCATAACTAATGTTTGTTTTCCTTTATTCCAATGGTCGATGTGGAGCCATAACCTTTTTCTTTTACTAAAATAAACTCTCAGAGCCGATCGCTTGCATCGGCTGTTGGCTTTCATTGTAGATCTTAATGAAGCCTCCTTCCCATGACTTGCCAGAAAAACACTCAAAATCTCCTAGTTTCCAAAAGACTAGATCGGCTATTGCGATGCTTACGGACTCATCAGCACGAACCAGTTCGACATCATTCCTATGCCATTGAATCAAACACTGATGCAAGGTCGACGGTATGCAGCAATTCGCATGAATCCAATCACAACCGAGGAGTAAACTATATGATCCTTTCCCATCAATGACAAATAACGTGGTGAGTAGAGTTTTACTCCCGATTGTCAGTTCAACGTTTATTACCCCCGGGTCTTGGATGTATTTCCTCCGAAGTCTCTAAGCATCATGTCGGTCTCAAGCAAATCTCCTGGTCCCTTGCCAAGCTTACGGAAAGTGGTGTATGGCATAAGATTGACAGAAGCACCTCCGTCCACCAACATCCTATTCATCGGCTTCCCATCAACAAAACCTTTCATATATAAAGCCTTTAAGTGCCGATGCTTGACTGGCTTATCAAATATTGCTTGCTGCACAACCGTTAACTTGGCAACTATCTCTTCATACTCTGACTCGTCAAAGTCTGAATAAACTTCCTAATCTGTCGAAGCTCTGAATTCTGATGGTAACAGAAAGGCCATTTGGATATTAGCCGATGGTTGCCTCTTATCAGCTATCTGCTTGGTACACCATACTTGAGTTTTACCGGGTTCCTGAGCCTGTTCCATCTCTCTGTTCCTTAGGCGCTGCACCCTCCTCTTTTGGCTTCTTGTCAAATCTCCTGGGCACCACTGGCCTTCCTGCCACGTGTATCTTCTTTCAGTGCCTTCCTCTTCATGATCAGCCTAGTCCTGTCCAATGACTCTTTTTCCCAACCGATCATGAACACTTTTATTTTTTAAGTGCCGATCCATGTTGTTATGATGATATGCATCTTGAGCATGGATAGACCGGCGGTTGATTCGAGATTGCCTATACTCCCGATATTGATTGCTACATTCTGGATAGTAGTGTCTGGTAGGCAACTTCAAACCTTCATTCCAGCAATATCTAAAGAAGGGACAATTCCAATATAATTCAGCTTGTTCCCTTTCATACCTCTCTTCTTCTAATTGATGCTGGTATGCTTGATCTTTTAACCAACGCTGATAATCATTTTCCTTCTGCCGAGGCCATTTATTCAACAGAATCCGATATGTGACCTGCGACTTTGTCGTCTCTGCTTTCGACGTCTTCCCCTGCTCATATCGGCTCTTTTGTTCTGCACGACGTCTTCTAATCTCTCTGTACTCATCAGCCGATATTTGTATCTTGGGATCGACTGTTCCAGCTTCTCTCAATTTGGTCGATGTCAGGACCTTGGTTTTACCTTTAAACAACCCAGCATCAACCATGTTTTGATCTCCTAGGAAAGGATTATCATCGACTTTCATCTTCCGTGTGTATCGAATTTGAGCCTCCCTTGCTGAATAGCTCTCTGTATATGCTGCCTGAAGATTCTGTATTCATTAGTGGAATGAGAAGTAGCGTTATGGAATTTGCAGAATTTCTTGTTCTTCAACTGATCAGGGGGCGATATGACATGAACATCGGTCAACTTGATCTGCCACTTCTCAAGCAAGAAATTGAAGAGCTTGTCCGATTTGGTAACATCAAAGTCATAACTCTCCTCAACTCCTCTTCCCCAAGGATTTGGCACCATCACTATCTTCTTGCCCCAATTCCATTTAGCTCCAACAACCTCTTCTTCTTCATCTTCATAGCCGTCATCGACTGAATATGGATTGTAATCCTCGACTACTGAGGTACTCTTCTAGAATCGAGTATCTCTGCGTATGCTCTGGAATTGGCTATTAAGTGCTGCCACTCGTTGAGCCAATTGACCCAAGTTGTCAAATTCTTGTCCCAGTAGTTTATCTTTGCACATTGATAGCATTCCTTGAATAGCTAAAGCAGCTAGTTGATCATCAGCCAAGTTCAAGGAGAAGCATAAGTTCCTAGTTTCTTGAAACCTCTGAAGAAATTCAATTCCCAATTCATTAGTCCTCTATCTTATGGTTGTCAGATCGGTAATCTTCTTTTCTCCAGTCCTAGTGTAAAAATATGTATGAAACTTCTTCTCCAGGTCGGCCCAATTGGCAATGGAATTGACTAGCAATGATGAAAACCATGTGAAGGCTGGCCCTGATAGGGACAAGGAGAAGAAATGAACTCGATGGGCGTCTTCAACTAATGCTTCACCCAATTGTGTAAGATACCGACTGACATGTTCTATCGTGCTTGTACTGTCTTGGCCAGTGAACTTAGCGAATTCTGGGAGCCTATAACTTGTTGGAAGAGCGACCAAATCATACCATTCTGGATATGGGCGTTTGTTCGAAAAGGTCAACCCTTTTGGCTTCAGACCGAACTGATTCTTTATCATCTCGGTCACTTTTAGCAGCAACTCATCAGCATTCAAATTTAGAGTTATCTGCACCTGCTGACCCATCTGTGGGTTGAAATCCCGTGTGCCTTGATATCCTGTATTTGGTATCATGTGGAGGGTGTTATAATCTGTGCCATAATGATACCCTTGCGGAATTTCAATCTGCTGGGTTCTTTGCTGGCTTGCTGCTTGAAGTCTCTGATTATAGACATAAGGATCTATATCTTTACGGATCCTTTGAACTGACGGTGCTATTTTTTGAGCCGACGATGGTATGTGGCCTGATGTACCAAAATTGATCACCTGGTTCTGACTTTGCCCCGTAGGCTGTTGCACATGCTGTACTAGTGGTCCAGAACTGTATTGCGTCTGATTCGCAGCAGTTCCTTGAGTTTGCTCAGAAGATCCCTAAACATCACCACTACCAGCTGGTACTGCTTCTTGATGGCTGGTACCGACTTGATTGGTCCCTTGGGTAGACGGATCTGGAATATTGTAATAAGCCGGTCCACCTTGATCAACTGGAAATCCATGAATCGCCTCTTTCATGGCGTTGTGGAACACGTCCACGAAGGCTTCGTTGTGACTTGACATGGCATCTCGAATAGATCTGTCTACAACCTCTTTAAAGAAACGTCTGTCTTCAGCTTCAGTCGTGTCTGTCTGTTCGTGTAGCAGACCCCTTGGTAGTGGAAATTTCTGAACAATTGTGTTGTCGTGTGTTTTGGTGTAGGACAACCAATATTTGTTCTAAAACTCTTCTATAGCTTTGTTGATGACCTCTTTATCTCCATCAGGTAGATCTTTATAATGTAGAATAAGGATGACACTGTTGTTATGAGCCGCCATAACGATTGTGGGGTCCCATCGGGCGTGCCAGAAACGTGTGTCGACATAGAATTTCATCCCGTGCCGAGGACACACGCAACAAGCGGGAAGGGTCCGCTCGATGGAGCAGATCCGCCTAGCTTCAGCGCAGGGATGGTCGATCCTGCGCAATCCCCCCGAGGCGTGCCAGTCAATTTGACCTTGCAATTGACAAGGAGAGAAAGTTCATCAGTAATTAAGAGCGGAACTTGCTGGTGTTGATAGACAGTCCCGAATGTACGGCTATGAGAGCCGATATGAAAGGAAATCGACTAAATAGCCGATTCCAGTATATTCATGAGAATGAGTCAGTTGGAGCTCATGGAGTCGTATGAGAAGAATCGGTTATCATTCAGGATAAATATCATTTAAATAGATATTAATCAATAGCAATAAGATATCAATGATGATCGGTCCATACCAAGCCAATGATTACGAGTAACCGAACTCCTTTTTATATAAAGAAGCAATCCAACATCACTTAACCATTTAATAAAGATAAATCTAATGAACATGTTAGATCTCATCTATCACCATGACCTGTGGGGCATGAGGCAGAATCATGCAGGCCGTAGAAACAATAATAGACTTGATGACCCTAACTCATTACTGATATCAGTGGGGCATGAGGCAGAATCATGCAGGCCGTAATACAATAATAAGATCATGGGGCTAACATATCTTTCACCTTATCCCTACTTCAACGGTCTCATGATGTGAACTGCTCGTGAAAGCACTCGATATCGGTTAAACAGCCGATTCAGGCATAGCGCACAGTTATGGTCATGCCTTCTCCAGAACGGATTTACCAACTAACGATCCCCACTCCACGGTGCTAAAAGTGGGGTGAGAGGCAGAATCCCACAGGCCATGATAACGGGCCATGAAACGGTTCTCGCTAACCGATAGATCTACTCAAGATCGAACATGCCTTAACCGCACGCTATGCACGATTAAGATTGATATAAAACAGCCGATGAAAAACACAACTCATCGTTTAAAGTGTAGATCAGATCAGTTTTGGATTAGCAAACGATGAGTCAAATAAGATATAAGGCCGATCTAAATCAATCTCAATCGGGCAGAGTAATATTGATGTAATTAGATAAGCAATGAAAGCAATAAGCAATATCGGTAACTTAATGAATCTACCAAAGACTGCCACTCTAAGATAGAGCCGATAACTTGACCTTGATCCAATTCAAGTAGTGGGGTGTGAGGTAGAATCACACATGCCATACTTGAATTAGGCAAGAGTCGATAACTAGCTTATACTAGAGCCACAGTGGGGGTCGACCGGATCGATGCAGCCGTACTTGCCGAAGAACTCGCCGAGATCTACTCTACTCCTACTCCTATGGGGTGGCTGGAGCCGAAAAAAGTAATTGACTTGTATTTGATTGATTGTGTTTTTACAATAGCCGGGGTTTGGTATTTATACCCGGAGCCTAAACATGAATCCTACTCGAGCACGATTTGTTACAACCTTTGACATAAAATGAAAACATTCCTAATTTAAGATAACTTGGACTCTAATCTTACTCTTTTTTGTAGAGTCCAGCATGTCTTGTCCCAACGTCGACCGTAGCCTCTGTCGTCATCTGCTGGCGCTATATGAAGAAAATCGATTCTAGTGCTGCATCCGAATCAGCTGTTTTCGATCTGTACGCAATTGATCCCCTGCTGACATGATTTTGGGAGCTCTCGAGCTTTTGAGATCCTTCTTCCAAATTCTGGTGTAAACACCTAGTATAGCTCACATGCTGTAACAATAACTAGATAACATACAGGGCTGACTCTCACTCCGACCATCGCCTTGTGCATACAATGCTTCAGGTGAGAAGTTCGGCGCCTGCACCTGCAACGGCTACAGTATCATAGCAGGGGGCCTTTTTCGGCGCCGCCTTCCCCTTGCTGTGTTCACATAAGGTAGCAGTAGATTATCTAACACACTAGCTATTTGCTAATGCTAGCTACCTACTGGATGATCAGACTACCTTATATATGTCTATATGTAACCTAACTTTCGCTTTTCCAATCCTTGCTGTTCAGCGAATCTCTCGACGAGGTTCGTTGGCATTCTAGGTGGCCTTGCTAACCCTAAAATGGCTTCATTGTCCCCATCCATGACAGGTCATTTTGGGAGGTGTTTACGAGCTTTTCGCGCGAAGAATCGGCTTCAATTCTACATGGCCATCCTACTAGTCGGCATTGCTGCATTTGGGCGTTCTAGCTGTGTGGCCATTGTTTGGACAACCACTGAGGTGTAGTTTCAAACACTTGGAAAATATTTTTTCCAGATACCTTCCGTTAATTGCTCTTGAAAGATGATCAGTTTATGAATATCATTTTGTTGATCACCTCTAATGGACCTTCCCAGCTCGACGACCTCTTACCAAACTTGGTGCTTTATGTCCCAAGTGGTACAACAATTTTCCACACTAAAACTCCAAGTTGGAAAGATTTCTTTTTTACTTTCTTGTTAGTAACTCAAGCTTTGTTCCTCAGTCACCTCGTCAATATTGTCTATCATCATATTATGATACATAACAGTAGATAGATCATTTTGCTTTGTGAATTTATATGCAGCCAAATTCACTTCGATGGATAACACAACTTCTTGTCCATATACAAGCTCAAAAGGAGTAAGTCTCAGACAAAACTTTATTATGTCACCTTCTTGAATTATCCTACCCTCAATCTTTGTAACAACCCGAGTTCGTTACAATATAGGCTCTTAATTTTGGACCATTAGAGGAAGCACCTAACCGAGCTCCTGTGGAGATCCATGGTGCTTTGAGCAAGATCGATCGTTGTGAATCCCTCAACTCACCCTGCAAGCATCCCCAGATAGGCACGGTCAAGTTAGCGATCGAAGAAATTAAGCAGCTTCTACACAAGCTAGAAGGCAACCTATTGACGTCATCAACACCATATCAAGATCAGAGATTACCCTTGGACACGATATCTTGGTCACTAGTACAAAGCCATTCGATTACTTAATCAATTTAGCAAAGACAGAGAGCCACCGGAGACTCCGTCAGTTCTACCAGACTATCCACCAGGTCATAGAGCAGTGGAGTTAAGTGGGGAATGAGCTATTTTCTACCCATTTTTGCTTAGACCCACATGCCAGCATGAAATTGGACTCCTCATCAGCTAAAGCCACACCCCTTCACTCACTCATTCATTTGCAACTCTCCCTCTCTCTCTCTCTACAACTCAAGAACAAGGATGAACCCTATAACTAGAGAGAGAAAGGAGTGGAGCTTGGATTTGAGAAAGGAAAAAGGAAGAGGAAGGGAAGCACCAACATCAACCCTTGGATATCTTCATCATCCTCAACTTCAATCATGGTGAGCTCAAGAAGAATAGCTCTCATTTCTTGGATTTTCTCCAAAGACCTAATTTGTGGTTTTTGGTACGGTGAAGGCTTGAAGATTTCTTGCTGGTGGTGGTTCCATCATATGTAGAGTAAGTTCAAGAGATATTCATCTAGCTCAATCACCCAATCATCTTATGGATTGCCCTCTAATTCATCTTTTGAAATGTTTACAAGAGGAAGCTCATGAGAAGCCAAATCTCTCCTTTGGATATGTAAGGAAGGATAAGAAGAAGTTGGATCTTCAAGTTTCAAATGGATCGGACCGTCTGATGATGACTGTAACCCTAGGAATGCCAAGTCCTAAATCATTGTAGCGTTCTTCGGAACCTTCCGCAAAATAACGGAGTGTCCGTCACCTACGACGGAGAGTTCGCCAACCCTAATAGAGTCAAACTAGAACCTAGTAACCTCGAAGTTCAATTTGACAGAGAGTCCACCACTTATCGCGGAGGGTCCATCAATTAACAGAAGGTGTGTGATTGTTTAGAAACTTACCCAAGAGGTCAACAATACTAGATCAAGCCTAGCTATAAAATAATAATGCAATAAGTAGAGTCATGTAGACATATCTTCCCAAGTTTTGAATCAAATCTCTCTCTCTATTTCTCTATCGATTATCTTCAACCTCGGTCCCCATTTCTTCCAGGAAATCGCTTAACATGAGGAACAAGTACAAGTCATCATCGTCAGCTTCGAATTCATTTGAATGGCATAACCAGGCAAACACCCCTCTATTATGAACCCTATTTTGGATACTTACTTTTGTTTCATTATGAGTATGCATCCCATGCTAAAATGGTTAACACATTAAACAATGTTGCTTTATTAACTTAGAACCACTCATCAAGTAATAGAGCCTTTCATTTAATCAACTGGGATAGGAACGCTTAAATGCTTATTTGCTTAGTTTTGTTAGAAGTCGAGTTTGAGAAGGGAACTCACTCTCGTGCGTGTAGGATGCTTGAGAGGGTTACAACTTATATACTTCCCTAATCATGACTAAGGACCAACCCCAATGTGAGACTTAAACTTAATGGTCAACTTGAGAATCCCTGCTCATGCGAGGGTAGGTCACTATGAGTGTTGGATCTCAAGTGGCGTAGCTCGTGGAGCATTTAAGGACCGCGTATTAGGATAAGTGAGTTCGTGTAACCACACGTATAGACAACATGTCACATATGGGTGCGGCAAGCCGAGTAACTAATTGCGACTAGTCTATCCGTGAAATTGGCAAGAAGGTGGCACCGGTTAGATGGTGGTAGCATTAACCGGGAACCAAGTCGAACCTTTCGACGGACATTCTGGCCGGATTAGGGAAAGGTTGGAGATGTGAGGCAACCCTTACCCTCGCGCACGGGTATGGTGGTTAGTCCTGTTCTTCCATGTGGATACAGTTGTACACCTCTACAGAGTTAATTGAAAGCCTAAAGTCCCTTGGGACAGAACTTTATCGGTTGTTCCTACTGTCTATACCCATGGTAGAGATAATGAAACGAAACTGATGTGATGGATTCATGTGAGGACCAATATAAATGTGCTATCTACTACTAGTTGTCATATTGCTAATGATTGTGTAGCACCCAGTTGTAAGAACAAAACTAGATACACACCATATGTGAGCCCAGGAAGTCAAATCTCACATATAGCTACAAATAAGGGTAATATCTAAAGACAATGCTCAATATATAACATACTTAGTATAAAGGATATAACCTTAGATAGGAAACAACGAAAAGACAACTCTGATCTTCGGGTGAAGACTCTAATTCCACAGGGATAACTGACTGGTTGATCACAAGCCTAACTCCTCCAGACTAGCAATTTGGTACCCATCCGGGATTTTTTCAAATAATTGAAAAGTAAAGCAAGCGTAAGTATATGTCGTACTCAACAAATATAACATAGGGTTCATGAGGCTCAAAAGGCTGACACTGGTTCAACTGCGATTAGCTTTTAATGAGTCATCTTTTAGCAATTGGGTGGCAACAAGTTTATTCACAAGCCCACATAAACACATAATCAGGTAAACATGAATAATGAATAGCATAAACAATATCATTAGTGAGCATCTTTATCATCAGTGTTCATCATCTATTCTATAAGGGTTCCAAGGCCGCTCGTGACCTTGACACGGCTGATATAACATTTTTACACTCTGCAGAGGTTGTACACTTTCACTGTGAGTCGTGATTTACCCTTTCACCCAAGGTGATCAACCTCTTGACCCACTACTAAGGAAGGTTGGCAGGGTTCATTATGAAGCCTTTCAAAGGTTCATCTAACAACTTAGGGCCATTAGATTTACTCAGCAAACAGATATAGGAACCCCCCTGTTGAATGGCACAATTCCATTATGGCTATACACATAAGAGTAGAGGCTATCCTATACCCAATTCATCAAGCCATTCTTATGCTAATAAAGGTAGCCTCTAACAAGCTAAAAAAGGTCCTCATACTGAGCTAAAGCCAGAGCCATATAGCCCTCACAGTTATACTATAAGTCCCGGATGATCACTTACAGATAAGTCCTTAGGGAGAGGAATCTAGAGCACCATAAAATAGCCCAATGCTCTAGCCCCCTTGATTCCATGTTGCTAAAAAGCATCTTTTAATGTTTATTGCATATTCCATTAGTCAAGTTACAAGATCATGATTGTAGTTGAGCATAGCATCATACTACCCAATGCAATAACCCACAGGTGTCAAGGAACAAGGTACAAGGTACTAGGAAATCCTTAATGGTAATCAAGGTAGACACATGCAGTATGATAAGTGATTAATGGTGTATAGGACAACAAGGAAGATCCCATGCTATACTTGCCTTAAAACATCGATCCTTCGGTAAGCCTTCTTCTTGACCACCACATATACCTCACCGACTGGACGTAATCGTAAAACACCACACAAACATCCATACACATACATGCATAGCATACAATTATATCTACATTAGAATAATACACCAATTATAGAAAAATAAGTAAAAGAGTTTGAAATATGATTCTACACATCGCTATGAACACATATACGCGAAAAGCACACTAATCGGAGCTACAATGAAAAAGATACAACTACCAAAAAATTTGCTTTATACGTGAAAAAGAAAACTATAGGCTTCATTTATTTTAACTATATAAATTCATATATATAAGATATTTTATAAATAATATAAATTGAATCAAGTCAAATTTAGATTTGAATTATAGAACTAAAGTAAAACAAATCATATTTTATTTATAAAATCCAGTTGCGTAATTATTATTCAAATTAGAGTTTAAACCATGAAATTCCAGAAATAGTGTCATGATAAACATTGTTACTAACGATTAGATCTCATTGCAATGAATCTAGCACAACTTGAATGGGTCAATTTGGAGCTAAAACATAGAAGATATAAATTAAATAAGATTTTCTTTATTAAAATAATAGATTAAATCTAACCTCGAATTTTAAAAGTTGAAAGCATACTTAACAGTAGTATGAACATGTAGATTATGGAATTACGAACCTAACACAAGTTGAACGGATCAAATCAGAGCTAAAACGACAAAGTTATAGCCTAAATAAATTTAGTGGCAAAATTGTAAATAACTGAAAATGTATTTTTGAAGTCAACTGAACAAAATACGCTTTTAAAAGAAGAAGGCGTAATTTGTCAAATACACAATGGACCGCGGGTTAGAATCTGAATAGTTGTAAGGGCTCTTTTGCAAAATAGACCGGCGAAGGGGTACCGTTTGATCTAGACCATCGGATTAGATGTAAACGGCCCTGATTAGAAGTGGGGAGGGAAGGAAGGGCATCGCTGGCCGGAACAGTGGTCAGGGCGGTGGTTGACATCGCCGACGACGAGGAAGCTCACCGGTGTTCATGAAAATGGCCCTAAAGGCCACAGCTAGACCTGGGGTTAGCACGGGAAGAAAGAGCGGGCGACGGCGAACTCACCTAGGGGGGTATCGTCGATGATGAGGCACAGAAGCGGCACGGGACACGGCAGAGCAGATGGCGACAGCGGCGCTAGGGTCGTGGCGCGCGACAAAGCTAAAGCGAGGCGGCGAAGTGGCTCAGTTAGGGCTAGGCGAGGGCGGCGCGATGCGCGCTTCTGCTTTTATGAGGCGGAGCGGCCTGGCGTGGGAAGCACGTCAAATCAAGCGGCGTCGGGGCGGCAACGGACACTCGACATCGACGTTGGAGAATCCTGGGCGGCTACGTCACGAGGTAGGAGATGGCGCCGACAAGTGGGCCCAGCGCGTCAGTCACAAAGAGAGAGAGGAGGCGCGTGCACGGTGGCTTCAAGGCTGGGCCGGCCCATGAGCGAAGCGTGGAGAAAAGGGAAGAGGGAGTGGGTGGCACTGGACTGATGAGGGGAAAAGCGAAAACTGGTCGTGCGGTGATGAAGAGCTGGGCCTGACCTTGCGGGCTGCGCGGTGCTGAACGGAGCTGGGTGGTGATGAGAGAGTGAGTTTTCCTTTTTCCAAAAATTTTTCCTATTTCGTTTTCAAAACCAAATTCAAACACAAACCAAATCAAATTCAAATAGAGTTTCAAATATACTTTTTCAACTCAAGTAAAAATGAGTAATTTTAGTAAGTCTTCCCAAAAATAATTTTTACAACTTTTTAAATTCTTTTATTTTCAATTTTTCTTTTCTTTTACTTTAAAGCCATTTTCTAAAGCATTTTAAATCCTTTTGAGTTTTAGTCAAAACCACTCATCTCCAAGAATCAAATGCAACAATATGAATGCACAAACATGTTGCTACCTTATGATGGATTTTAATTTAATGAAAAAAATTATTTTCCTATATTTCATGAGCACAAAATTCAGAAATAAATTATTTTAAACCTATTTTTAAAAGAGGCAAATTTTAGGGTGTTACACATTGATTTAAATAATGAATCATGAGCATGTCATTATAAGAAATGTCATTGCTTTTCCACAAATGTAAAAATGCCTGATAAATCCCTTGGATCCACCAAATATCTATATGTTAGAATTAAGTCCTACGAGTACGCAATGTACTCACGGTGCTGCTGTTAAGTTGTTTTGCAGATATTTTTGTTTCGGTTGAATTGAGCCAATGCTCCAACCTCCGTTGCATAGTGGACCTTAGAATGGGCGAATCCAAGTGAGCTACACATTAACTCCGATAAGATCTCATCTCGAGTGATAATTCATGGAGCCAAACCATAGAGGGTTGAATCTTGTATCATCGCATAAACTTACTCCGTTGTTATTGTATTTGAATAAACTCAATTATTTTGTTTAATTATTCTAAGATGATGGCATAGTGTTCCGTGCCATATGTGTTAGGTTTGCCATTTGGAGTGTTTTGTGTCACTCGACCGTTACAAAGATCCTGAAGAGGAGGTACGGATGGTATCCCCCTGGGGGGCCTCGTGTCGGTCGGGAACGACCCAGGTTGGTCAAGAGGTTGACACCTTTGTCAGTCTGGCAGGTACGGGAACACCCCCGCCACAATCTTCTTCTTGATAAGCTTGATCAGCTTTGCCATTAGCTTGAGCATAATATGGAGATGAATTGAGGAACTTAATTAATCTTATATAATTTGGCAAAATCTCATACCTCCTTTGACACAAATAAGTTCATTTATATATATTTAATGTCCGAGGGATGCTGATATACTTAGTAATAAACTCAATTACCGCTTTTTGCGTCAAATTCTTCAAAGCATCAACCTCGGTCCATTTTGTGAAGTAATTTATAGCAACCAACACAAAGTGATATCCCTTTGACGATGGGGATGAATCTAGCAAATAAAGTCTAGTCCCCCAACCTAGAAATAGCCACTGTTTGATAACTGTATGTATCAACGTAGCAGGGCCAGCTGGATATTACCAAACCATCAGCACCCCTTGCATCCTTCGGTGTTGCAAAAGCAATCGGCAATCGTAGTAAGCCTATAAAAACCAGCCTATCGTAATATCCACTTCATGTTCAGAATATGCATACCACAGATGACGTCAGGAACTCCTCTCATAGCCACTTTTGCTTCATAAACATTAGAGCACTTAAGCAGCAAGTCTTCGGCAGTTCTTTGGTAGATCTCATCTTCATGCCAAATAAATTTGAACGCAGTCCGCCGAATACTTTTATCAACTTTAGCACTTGGATCGCATAGGTATTAAATCCAAGAAATCATCATGGTAAAATTCAAGCTGATTCAGCGTATCACTAGGATAACCGGCCTGACCGGCTTTGAAAACCGGTCTGGCCGGCTCTACCGAGTCAGGCACCGGCACATAGGGAAAACCGATATGGCCAGTTCCAGAATCTGGCCTGGCCAGTTCTACCAGACCAGATGCAGATTCTTTCACAACAGCTTCAGCTGTAGGCGCCGACAAGGTCTACGGGCAAACGATGGCTGGTGGTCCCTATGGGCTGCTGGACGGCCGATAGGTCTGTCCTATCAGCCAAACAAGACCCGCCAGTGTGTTACTTGTACAATTATTCTTTAACCGTGCTTAGATATGCAATTAATCTAAAAAATATTATATTTAAAAAGAATTCTCAACTACTTGTGTTTGTCACAACACATTCGGAATTTAGGCATGAAGATGCCTAATTTGCCTAGTTTATATAAAATCTTATATTATTTCATTCAAGTCTTATTTATTTGTCAATTAAAAAGGCACGCACTGCTAGCATCAGCATGTTCAACACTAATATTCAAAACTTGACTTGTCCATATGGTTTCCATCCACCGACATAAACTTCCTGTAATAATTTTCCGTTGCAAAATTTATGTCACTACCTATATATATAGAGAGAGAGACATAAACACGTAGTAGGTCATCGAGGTGAAGCCCGACAATTACAGCTTTTAATCAAAGAAGACAAAATTGATCGTGACGTTAGGTCTGTAAAGACCAAAGTGTGTATTCAGTTTATTTTGTTTCCGGAATTGTTCGTTATGATATATTAAAATATCAAATGTACAATACTTTCAGAAAAACAAAATGTAATTCAATCACCTTGGTCCTGTTTGGTTTCGACCCAAAAATGTGCCATGTACGTACAAGTGAAGGCAATAATTTTGCCAAAGGCAATTTTTTGGTAACCGGCCGGCGAATTGTTAGCCAAGGTTGTTTCGGCAAACTTTTACCATTAAAATGATCTAAGTTGGCCGAGTAAAAGGGTTGCGAATGCAGGTTAAAATTTATGACCCAACTATTCTTTTGAACGGAAATGAACTAAGGTGGCCAAATACAAGTGTTACCAATTCAAAATATTTGTCACCCTCAGTAGGGGTGCATAACCCCTCCTGTTTCCTAAAATTTTTTTTGTCACCCATCTACTTCCTAGAATGAATGGGCACGGGAATAATGTGCCAATTTTGTATTTACCTCCAGTGAACAACCAAATGAATGCAAATTTTTGTCAAAGCCAAAACTTGATTCGGCATTCTTGGGCACACACTTGGATAAGCAAAACCAAAGGAACGCCTTATAGGTACATCCCTAGCACAGGTGCACAACTTCAAAATCAGCTACCTCATGACCATGGCAGGTGCCTTCTTCTTCCTCCTCCCCCTCGCCTTCTTCTCCGCGCTCATCCACCACCGCATTCCTCCCGTATCCGCGTGCCCCAACGTCCCTTCCATGACGGTGGAGGCCGCGTGCGAGAAGGCGACCGGCACGCTGCTCATGTACGAGCTCTGCAAGGACGCGCTGCGGGACGTCACCTACCCGTCCAACGGCGTGGACCTGTACGCGCTCGTGGGCGCCAAGCGCGCGCTCGCGTCCTACGACGACACGGCGCGCGCCGCGGGCACGCTGCGCGGCAACGCCTCCCTGCCCGGCGACGAGAGGGACGCCTACGCGTCCTGCGAGGAGTCCTACCGCGCGGCCACGGACACCATGGACCGCGTCGCCGCCGCGCTGGTCGGGTGCCGGTTCCTGGACGACGGGGACGACCTCGGGCAGGTGTACAGGGACGGCGTCGCGCAGGTGGAGGGGTGCAGGGACCGCGTCATGAAGCTGCCGGCGTCGCCGCTCTACGCCCGCAGCCTGGTCGACCGGAACTTGGCCGTGCTCGCGTACTTCCTCGGAAAATTGCTGGGCGTTCAGTAATGCTAGCTAGCAGCTGGCCGCTGGCGTCATGGATCTTGGATTGGTATATCTGATGTCTGGGTCTGGCTGGTGACCATGAATACTTGCTGAATCGTCGGCTCCATGCATGCTGCTCTGCTGTGTGACAAGTTAATTTTCCGGTTGATTAATTTCATCAGATGAGAGAGCCTGATGAAACAATAAACTAGCTGCCATATATATATATATATATATAAAATCTCTGGAGTCTGTTCAATGGCGAGTGTGGACGGGCTGGTTCTCAATACTAGTTGAACAGATTTGCAGGTATATGACACTCCGATGTTGGGTTGAAGTGTTGAACTAACTATCTAATCACACATGATAATATTTCTTTTCAGTCCAATCTCTACACCGTTGTTGAATGTTGATAGCTAAAATATGACTGGGGAATTGAAGATCAAACAAGAAAATCACATGCAAGCAGAAGAGATGAAAAGAGATTGAATTCGGACAAACTTTTTGAGAAATCGGAAAACAAACGGGGACGCCACTAGAGACTATTTAAACAGGCCTAGGCTAGTTTTGAGAACTAACCTGAGCTGGTTTTGGCTGCTCGAGTCCAAATCTTGTTTTTTGTTGGGAACTGTTCCGATCTTGTGTGAAGCTTGTAGATTTCGCGTAGAATAAGTTTTCTACCGGAGATAAGACCACCCCCTCTATTTATAATACAGGATCACGTCCGATTGAGAGATTCATCTATATAATTGTCAAAAATCAATCTATCTTTACTTTTTAACTTCAAACCCTATCTCTTCCAACCTCCTTGTGGTCCAACACTTCTCTTGATGAGATTTGTCAGCGTTCTACGTGGCCTTGCCAACTTAGGGGGTTATGGCACTACTTTACCGATGGTTACCGGTGCGAAAGCATCAGTTTCTACCACATGAGCCAATAGTAATTCAGCAAAACGACATGTATCTTTTGCTCATAATACGGTATTGTCAAATCCCCCAAAAACACTGTTAAGGAGTCAGCAAGCTAGCGTAAATGCAAATAGTTGACAAATTGGCAATTGGCCCCCATGGGACGAAGCTTTATGCTAATTTTGAGAAAATTTGCAAAGAGATTTAGAAAAAAAAAGTCTAGGTATACAAATTAAACTAGATATAATTTATACTAAACCATATCCCACGTATATGGAATAAATGAAAGCTCCCCATGGGTGGGAAGTACTTGATTTCTATAAATTTAGTGGTGAAGATAATAAAACCACAAAGGGGCACATTAATATGTTTCATGCTTAATTGGGTGAAGCTAGTACCATAGAAAATATGAAATTTGTATTTTTTTCATTATCTCTTGCTGGTATTGCTTTTTTTGTATTCTTCATTGCAACTTTGCTCTATTGGTTATTCGGAAAGACTACGAAGATAATTTTTATGAACATTTTTACAATGGAACTAGTGAGCTTATATTATTTAATTTGATACCGATTAAGCAAGGGTGTGATGAGACTAATTGGACACCGATGTTTTAATTGACAATTTCTAGATCTTGCTAATTTTGGCTTTTGTTGGTTTGTGCTCTAACATTAAAGAAAAGTTAGAATACTTTGAATTTCTCTGTTAATCAATTACTGCAAAATTCTTTGGCTATTGAAAGTCGGGCCTATTTGGTTCATGACCACAACTTGCCATGCGATAAGTCAGACATGCCATAGTTCCTTAGGTGTGTTTGGTTCGCTCTTGGAACTATGGAACGACACACTTTCTTAGCACCCTATCCTACACATTATAGACTTATCTTTTTTGCCAAACTTTGCCACAAGTGTGGCTTCATTAATTTTTGATCACCGCACTGTCGAAAGTTTGGAATGGAAGTTTGGGCATGAACCAAACAGTCTAGTAGTAATCTTGGAGAATCTCAAAATTAAGTCACATCGTCCCAACATGCATACTATTGAGTGCCATTCAAATGGCTCGGAAGATAAAACCACCAATTGTTTTTATTGCCAAATTTGTTTTGCCACGACAACCATCCACGGACCTCTCGACCATGACTTCACAGCCCGAGGTCTTCTCAAATTTTCCGTGGTCTTCTCAAATTTTCCGGTCATCTATGTGATCTCCAATTATTACATTTTTTCTAAATTTTTCCTGATTATGCTACACCAAAATGTTGAATTATTCAATTACAAGCAAGTCCAACAGCTGCAGTGGTCGAGCCAAGCCAGTTTGGCCCTAGAGAGCCCAATAGCTGCAGTGACCTCGGCCATTTTCCCTCCCCGCGCAGGCCCAACGGCCTCGGCCCATCAAGCAAGCCTCCCTCGCGGAAAAAATTCCTCGCGCAGGCCCAACGGCCTTGGCCCATCAGACTCGTACAGGCCTTCCAAAAAAGAGATGGGATGGAGATTTAAAAAAAAAAAACAAGATGAGATGGACACTCAGAACTCAAGACCCCTTCAGGGTCCAAAGATTTGGACAGACCACCAAGCTAATAATGTATTTGTTACTCATAATGCACTTTATATTACATCTAGCGAATCACGGAATCTGTACCATATAACATATTTCTGGAAAATCAAGATCATATGAGATTTGAAAAACACATAACTGGTGTGTACCTTTTCATTTTGATCTTGATCTAAAAATTGTAACTCGTTTTTGTTTCTCATGTGAACTCCGAATGGGATGATTCTTTTCGCTAAATTCTTCTAAAAATATGATCTATCCTTTCGTGGCATTTGTTTGTACATTAGTTGATCATGGTTCTTTTGTAATCAGTGAAGCTTGAGAAGATTTGTGAAACATTATTACGATAAGATTTTCAGAGAGCTAAAAGTTTGAAAAGTTCTCAGAGAAGATTTGTGTAAATATAGTTATGAACCGTACGTGCATACATATTTGTTGCTATGTAGGAGTTTTAAAAGTTTTCAAACGTATTTACTATTTTTATAGTTTAAATGAATTATTGCGTGCTAATCGAAAGTAGTTCTAAATTGAACTGTCTATACCTTTAATAATTTAAAAAAAAATCATAAACGTATATATTTTGGCTCATACGCTTCACTCTAACGTATATCCCACATTGTTAAAATGATTTGAAATTTTATACATGTCTCGCAAAGTTAAAATGATAACAACGCAGTGCTAGTGCATGCTGATATGGACAGTTTATATGGCAAGATAGAATGCCAGTAGAGATCGAAAATACAAGAGATATGCACTTGATGATATTTTCCTATTCTGCATGCACATATGGTAGCGTGGGTCCCTATAACTAGATAGTGATATGCTGGCAGCATTTATTTAATGTCATTATAGGGAAATAATAATAATAATAATAATAATAATAATAATAATAATAATAATAAAAAGAATCCCACTAGTGTGATATTGTAAAATAAATCTCTTAATTTATTAACTCAGTCCTCATAGGTCTTTTACAAGGGACCACATTAAGTCCCTGTTTAGATTCATAGAGTTAATACTAAGCTATTAATAACTAGCTCCTTTATATTCAAATAGGTCTAGCTAATAGTCTAGCTCTTAGTTAAATACCAACTAATAATAACTATCTCAGTAGTTGAACCCAACTAGTTAATTCCTAGCTAACTATAATGGCTCAGCTAATATTATGTAGCTAATTATTAGCAGCTAATTGGTCAAACAGGACCTAAATCACCATTATTTGCATGTTATACCACTTTAACATTAGCACGGGTGAGGTTTAATGCTGGAAATGTGGGTTTAATGCTGGAGATGCACATAATCCTTTGCTAGATATGGTGGAAGATAGATATGTTATCATTCATGTAGAATGTAAGTGTATTTGTGTCAACGATGGTCGTATAAATTAATGCAACAGAATCCTTACTCCAAAATTACATGAATGAGAATTCCTGGAAATTAACGTAGCATATCTCTGTTGTACAGAGTATTTTTCTTATATTTGACAATCATCCTCCCTATTTATAGCTAGGGCCCTCGAAGTCCTCCAACAGAAACATGAACCAGTCATCAGCTTTAAACATGAAGAGAGCCGCCGCTATCACCTTGCTCCCAGCAATAATCCTCGTCACTCGATCTGTCCACCTTCGTCTTCACCGCCGGCGCCGCCTGCCCCAACGTGCCCACCATGAAAATGCTTGATGTGTGCGCTAAAACGGGCATTCCCGAGTGGACGGGCATCTGCTGGGAGATGTTCAAGTCTGCGCCCAAGACCGTCGAGGTCACGGTCTACGTTCTCACGGCGGTGAGGCACGCCATTCCCAGGTACGATGGTACCTTCAACGCCATCAAGCAGCTGTTGAAGGCTGGTGGGAAGCTCAGCGGCGATGAGAGGGAAGCCCTCAGTTACTGCAAGAACAAGTATGTAGAGGGCCGCAGGTTCGCGGCGAGCTTGGTCCACCAGCTGTCCGGCTGCGACTTCACGCACGCCAGGATGGAGAGCCCCTTTACGCACTGCCATATCAGGCTCGCCAAATTGTCACAATCACAACGCAAGAGATTGTCTTCGGTGTTGAACAAGGTCTTAGACGGTTATACTTTGGAGCAAATCATACTTGAACTGGCAGACCTGATTGTAAAGTGGTCTAAAAAAGCATAGATGGCAAAAAGATTCCCATGCATGGTTCTTTCTTGATATATTTTACATGGCCTTGCGTACTGTTCCATGTTATGCTGTTTATGTTAGATGTTTAATTTAGATAATAATTTTTCTACGCGAGGTAATAAACGAATTCGCAGCCTCGAACGGACTCTTTCGTTGTGAGCCCCTAGGGCGCAGCCCAGGCTGCCGCTGCCACAGGCCCCCGCCTCCACCTCCGCTGGTCCCCCTCCCTTCCCCTTTCGGCAACTCACCGGAGACCAGAGGGAGTGGGGATCTATCTCTCTAATAATTTTTCCAGTAGATCGAGTCATGTTAGGGTTAGTATCTCTCTATACCAAGTTTTTTGGTATTGGGGATTTGTCTCCTCCTCCTTTCCGGCAACTGCGAAGAGTGATGAGGACATGACCTCATGCATATGGCCATGCTTGGAGATAGAGGCCGAGGAGATCAGCAAGGGAGTCCTAACCAAGAAGGAGGCCCGAAGCTCATCCGGTTTGAGTCACCAACCCGAAGTCCCCCACCAGAAACATGAACCAGCCATCAGCTTCAAACATGAAGAGAGCCGGCGTTATGACCTTTCTCCTAGCAATAATCCTCGTCACTATGTCCACCTTCGTCTTCACCGCCGGTGCCGCCGCCGGCACCAACGTGCCCACCATGAAAATGCTTGACGTGTGCGACAAAATGGACATTCTCGAGTGGGCGCACATCTGTTGGGTGATGCTCAAGTCCACGTCTGCGCCCAAGACTGCCGAGGTCACCATCTATGTGCATCTATGTGCTCACAACTATTCTTAGCTGAATGCCAACTGATAACTATCTCATTAGTGGAACCAAACTAGTTAATAGCTAGCTAGCTAATAGCTCAGAGCTAATATTAGCTAACTAGCTATTAGCAACTACTAGATCAAACGTGACCTAAATGACCATTAATTGATATTAATTTGTTTGGTAGTCACAGTTATTCTTTCCATTCGGCGTGCATGTATAGATCTATAGAGGTGATAGTTAGCTGTTAATAATTAACTTCTTTGGGTCAAACAGGTCCAGCTAATAATCTAGCTAATTGTTAGTTGGGTATCTATCTCACCAGCCGGTTTGACCAACCTAACTTCTAGATAATATATTAGCTAGCTAACTATTAGTACCTAATGGATCCAAACTAGGCCTAGATGGCCATTAATTGATATTATTTGTATGGTATTCACAGCTATTCTTTCCATTCCGCTTGCACATATGATAGAGTGATGCCCTGAAGCTAGATATAGGGTCCTGTTTGCATCCACCAAACTAACTATTAACTGTGTTAACAAGAAAAAAACAACTAATAGCTAATTGTTAGCTAAACGGTAGGTAAGACATTAGTTGGTGTATTAGCTAAGGATCCAAACAAGATCCTATAGCAGCTAATTATTAGCTGTACGAATATATGAAACAAAAAAACTTGGCATTTCTATTGTACTGGGTATTTTTCTTATTTGACAATCATCCTCCTATTTATAGGGGGCCCGGCCCGGAAGTCCACCAACAGAAACATCAACCAGCCATCAAAATTGCTTCAACATGAAGAGAGCCGCCGCTATGACCTTGCTCCCAGCAATAATCCTGGTCACCTTGTCCGCCTTCGTGTTCACCGCCGGCGCCGCCTGCCCCAACGTGCCCACCATGAAAATGGATGACGTGTGCAATGAGCTGCGCAATCTCGAGTGGACGCATTCCTGCTGGGTGGCGCTCAACTCGTCTTCTTTGCCGAAGACCGCCGAGCTCACTGACTACGTGATCATGGCGGCAAGGCACGCCCATCTCAGGTACGAGGGTACCTTGAACAGCGTCAAGGAGATGTTGACGGCTGGTCGGAGGCTCCCCGGTAAGCTGAGGGAAGCTTACACTTACTGCAGGGACCAGTACCTAGAGGCGCTCAGTCTAATGGCGAGCTTCGACGACCAGCTTCACCGCTGCGACTTCACCCACATCAAGTGACGGTCATCCATCCTCTAACATATGTATCAGCGAGTAATGTAACCATCAATTGCATCTACATGGTGTTCCTACTGTCTAATAGGTGAGGATAGATCCTAATCCCACCCGCGGATGCGTAGATGAGGTTAGTTTCCATGCTCTACTCCTATCCGAGACAGAATTTCGGCAGCACCTCCCCGCTGTTCTTCAGATACACGTCCTGCCAAAGAAGAGTGCGTATCCGGAGAACAACAGGAAGGTGATGCCGAAACTTTGTCTCGGACCGGAGCAAACCATGGAAACTAACCCATCTATGCATCCGCGGGCTGTCCAAAAAACATGGACAATCCGAAATAGATACGGTCATAGATATGCAAAGATCTGCATACCTCCAACCGTATCTCTTTCGAACGGGAGACGCCTAACTGGGTTACGCGATCTACGACCATGATACGGAAAGAGGGGTTATACCTAGGGTGGCGGCGGAGTTAGGCTAGCGGGGCCGTGGCGGGTCAGTGCAATGGCGAGGCGATGCAGTGCAGGCAGACCGGCATGGCGACGGGAACTCCGACTCGGCTCCGACGGGCTTTTCTCTACAAAAATGGAACAAAATACTATCATTTAAAAAAAAATTCGGCAGAACCTCCCCTGCACGATGAGGTTTCCAAAACCTGCAAAAAACAACGACACGATGGTCGACAAGCACATATGTCTCAAGAGAAGCCATGTAGTTTGGATATCAATCCATGCAGAAGAATATATCCAAGTACTACCACTACTACTACTACTACTTCTACTATTGCTACTACTACTACCACTAGTTCTACTACTACTACCACTATTGCTACTACTACTACTACCACTATTTCTACTACTACTACCACTAGTTCTACTACTACTACCACTAGTTCTACTACTACTACTACTACTAGCACTACTACTACAACTAATACTACTACAACTATCACTACCACGACAACAACAAGAGAGAGGGCATACCTGATGGGCATCGAGGGTAGGGGCGGGTGGCGTCGGGGTTGGGTTCGGGGTCGCCGGAGTCGGGAACGGGGTCGGGCATGGGCGGCGTCGGGCGGCGGTCCACGGGGCGCGGTCGGGGGCAGGGCCAGCTCCTACTCCTCCTCCTCCCCTCCTCCTCCTCCTCCTCCTCCCCTCCTCCTCCTCCCCTCCTCCACCCGTCGGTGTTGGCGGGCTGGCGTGGGTGAGCTGGCCACGCTCGACCACACGTGGGCACGGGGAGGGGCTACAAGGCGCAAGCAATGCGGGGGGAAGGCAGCGCAGGCGTCGGCCCGGTGTCCCATTAGCTGGTGGCGGCGCGTGTGAACGGGAGTTGAGGGTGGCGCGCGCGCTGGGTAGGCCGGCGTTAGCGGGCGGCGCGCGCGACGGCCGGGAGCGGCAGCGGCGGCGTTGGCGGGAGCGGCGCCATGGGCTGTCTGTCTGTGTGGCTTGGACCGCCGGGCCGACCGCCTAAGTGCCCCCACCCCCCCTTTGCCGAAAGTGCCGTGGTATGGCACTTTCGGCAAAGGGGTCTTCTTGAAAGCCAAGAATAAGGCGCCCAAAGGGGATTTTTAATTTTTTTAGAAATTTCCTCTTTGCCGAGTGCCTTCACGGGGCACTTTCGGCAAAGGTATTTCAAAAAAATATAATTTTTTAATTTCTCCCTTTAGCGAGTGTCGAAGTCATAGGGCACTTTCGGCAAAGACATTTCAAAAAAATATTGAATCTTTGCCGAAGCGCCGTGTCAAGGGCACTCGGCAAAGTATTTAAAAAAAATCTTTGCCGAGTGTGCCTAACAAAGGGCACTCGCAAAGAAGGACGTGACCGAACACCGTTACGCGGGGTAGCCTATGCCGAGTGCCGCGCTTTAGCCGAGAGCCTGGCACTCGGCAAAGAAGTCCTTTGCCGAGTGCCCTTTTTTGCCGAGTACGAGCTCATGGCGACGAGGCTGGCCAAGAGCAGGTACGAGGAACACCTTTGCGGACGTGGACATATTGGCCCGGGAACGCCAACCCGACGCTACCGGATGCGTTGGACAGCCGCAGAAGGTGAAGTACGGCGTGGCGGCCGAGCCGATCGCCAGCGTCATGCGACGAGTTGTCCGCTCGCGACTTCAGCGCCGCCCGGCAGTTTTACATCGACGCCGAGGTCACCGTCCGTACCTGCCAGGATGAACTGCAGACGCTGCCCAACCCATATCATAGCTCGCCGTTGTTCGCCAAGGTCTCTGGTGATCATGAGTTGACCATGGTCGCGTATTTACTAGGCGCTCCCCCTCCTCCTCCTCCTCCTCCTCCTCGCCTCCTCCCCCCCTCCTCCTCCTCCTCCCCTCCTCCACCCGCCGGCGTTGGCGGGCTGGCGTGGGCAAGCCACCTTTCCGCCACACGCTGCGCGGGCGGCGCGCGCGCGCCGAGGCGCTGGAAGGCGAGGCGCGCGGCGTCATGGTGTACAGTGGTGGCGGTGGTGCGGCGCACGGGGAGGGGAGGGTGGGGCGCGGCGCGGGGGCGGGCCGGCGTTGGCGGGCGGCGGCACGGGGACGGCCGGGAGCGGCGCGCGCGGGGGCTGTCTGTCTGTGTGGCTTGGACTGCCCGACCGAATTCGCCTAAGTGCCCCCACCCGCCCCTTTGCCGAGTGCCAAGAATAAGGCGCTCAACAAAGGGGATTTTTAATTTTTTTTTAGAAATTTTCTCTTTGCCGAGTGCCTTCACAGGGGCACTAGGCAAAGGTATTTCAAAAAAAAAATGTAATTTTTTTAATTTCTCCCTTTGCTGAGTGCCGAAGCTGTTAGGCACTCGTCAAAGGCATTTCAAAAAAAATATTGAATCTTTGCCGAGCGCCGTGTCAAGAGCACTCGGCAAAGTATTTAAAAAAAAATCTTTGCCGAGTGCCTAACAGCAGGCACTCGGCAAAGAAGGACGTGACCGAACACCGTTACGCAGGGGTAGCCTATGCCGAGTGCCGCGCTTTAGCCGAGAGCCCGGCACTCGGCAAAGAAGTCCTTTGCCGAGTGCCCAGCATTCGGCAAAGGACTTCTTTGCCAAGTGCAATTCTTTGTCGAGTGCGGCACTTGGCAAAAAAGGTCTTTGCCGAGTGCTCGATTTTTGACACTCGGCAAAGCAGTTTGCACTCGGCAAAGGCCCTGTTTCCAGTAGTGAATGCTTGGTGCAATCATGTTTTAATTCTCTGTAAATGTGGGTCATTAATTAATTATATATAATTCTATAACGGCCCAATTAGGATCCAGCTATGAAAGACAAGCGTAAACAAATCGTATCTTGTGAAATGGCAAATAATGTTTCCTTTCATAATAAATAGTACAAGGCAAAGATAGCTCTCCATATATATAGCACCATTTTCGGAACCATATCATGCATGCGAAATTACACCATGATCGAGTAATTTGTTGCCTTATACTCCAGAGCCTGGTGCAACACATATATTTATAGGTCCCTCAGTGCTTAGTTTCAAAACATCAACACAAAGCCTTGATCAAAAAGATAAATAAAGAGAAAAGCAGCCAAGATGGCCTACGTCGCTGCAGCAGTATTCGCAGTAGTGTCTCTCACCGCCTTGTTCGCCGGCAGCGAGGCCTGCACCAACGTCCCCTGGATGACATGGACCGCGGCGTGCCAGCAGACGGACAGGTGGGATCAGCTGTGCCGGCAGACGCTCCAGGGTACCGCGCCGGACACCGCAGAGGTGACCGAGTACGCGCTCATGGCGACGAGGCTGGCCAAGAGCAGGTACGAGGAACACCTTTGCGGACGTGGACATATTGGCCCGGGAACGCCAACCCCGACGCGCTGGAGGCGTTGGACAGCTGCAAGGTGAAGTACGGCGTGGCGCTGAGCCGGATCGCCAGCGTCGCGGACCAGTTGTCCGCCTGCGACTTCGCGTACGCCCGGCAGTTTTACATCGACGCCGAGGTCGCCGTCCGTACCTGCCAGGATGAACTGCAGACGCTGCCCAACCCATACCATAGCTGGCCGTTGTTCGCCAAGGTCTCTAGTGATCATGAGTTGACCATGGTCGCGTATTTACTAGGCGCTATCTTTCTTGGCAGGTAGACTAGATCTCTAGAGTAGACAGCAGCAGCAGGTTTAATTTGCAATGCATTGCGGGAGATCTTGTGATTTCCAAAAAGATAATGAGTGGTTCATGATAGTTTATGTGAACGTCTTTGCTCTTTATAAACTATATGCAAATCATAACATTTTTGTGATCTATGAGAGTATCTGTCTATCTATAACATACTCAAGGAATTCCCATGTAATTTATACTGCATGCAAGAATGAGTTCTAAAAGTCCATTATTGTTGTGGTGATGGTTAAGATTTGGCTGTGTACATCAACGTTTAGCTTGGGATTAGGTTTCTATAAGATTTGTTCAGGAGCAAACTTATTATAGGGATTAGGTTTCTATAAGATGTGTGGAATCTCTCTCTCAGGACATTCTCAGATTCATGTGGAAAAGCTTTCACCCGCCTAAGCATTAAGTGTTCTTTTTGTTCTTCTTAAAGATAGGCTAAGTATAAGTAATATTCTAAGAAGAAAGGATATATATGCAGAAAGTTACAACTGTGTTTTATGTCTCCACGGTAATGAAGAGACTCTAGACCAACTCTTTCTAGACTGTGATTTTGCTAAAAAAACATATTTTAGACTGCTAAATTTGCAATACCCTAATAACTGCAGTGTTTTAGAGGCTCTGAAAACAATAAAAAGAGATCAATTTAAATTCTTTTTCTTCATGAATGCAATAATCACTAGTAGAGAACCTAGCTGTAGTCCTGGTTCTCAACCCCCTTTAATCCCGGTTTCGGAACCGAGACTATGCAATCGGGACTAAAGATCTTGATTTTTAATTCCGGTTCCTTCAACCGGGAGTAGAGGTGTTTATTGGGTAAAAAAAGGTTGCAGATGTGGAGATTCAAACCTACGACCTCCCACTTCAGCTCTTGCACGCATTACCATCTCACCTATCACCACACATCTAACTTAGATATGATACGCTTTCCTTTTAAATTCAGTTTGGAGACACCTTTAGTCCGGATTTGAGACATAGGTCCCGTTCGGTTGGTAGAATCTTGGTTGAAACTAGGCTGGTTGTTATGAGAGAGAAACATTGTAGCGGCTGAAACTGGCTGAATCTCCAGAGGAGAACCAGCCGGCTGGTTCCAGCGAACCAGACCAGCGAACAAGGCCATAAACCGGTGTCTCAAACCGGGACTAAAAGTCACACTTTTAGTCCGGGTTCATGTCTCAAACCGGGACTAAAGATTCTCGCACTGACGTGCCTCTGACACACCTCGGTAACCGTTGGGCAGGGACCTTTAGTCCCGGTTGGAGCTATCAACCGGGACTAAAGGTTTGTCTCTAGTCCCGAGCGCGAAAAACACCGGGACTAAAGCCAAATTTCGAAGTGGATCAAAAGTCGTTTATCTACTAGTGAATCTTAATGGCCTGGTGTATTGGACAGCAAGAAACAATTGAATCTTCAAAGACCTGCAACCAAACCTGGACAGTTGCCGCGCTCTTTTTCTCCAAGAAATGGCTCTATTTTCTCATAGAGCAAAGAAGAAAAAACTCCATCAGGAAATAATTTCTCGTAGAACTTTTACTCTTCTTTTTTATAACCTCTTTTTTTTTTACTTAACTAGTACTAGTATAGTACCCGTGCTAACGCTACGGTGGCATCTAGAAAAAATAAATTATAAAACTAAAATAAATGATAAGACAATGTTGCTTCTGCTGGAAGGATGTTCTAAGATGACCTGCCGATCGTGGATACTTAACTAGTATAGTACCTGTTCACTTGCTCGTATACAATCATGGATTATAAGCTAGAACAATATTTTTCTCTCACACCAAACCAGCCAGCAGTAAATAATCCACGATCGTTTACGGCCTGCCGAACAGGCTGCAAATTCCCTCTCAAACATCTCCTGCTGATCTGCAACGTTGGTGAGAAAAAAATGGTGAGTCAACTGATTTAAAAAGATGATTGATAAGCTGCAGTATACTCCTGATGATTGAATAATCTCATTGGTCTCATAAAAATGGTAATGCTGTAGTCTTTTTATCAAGATAACTATGCAAGATATTCTCTTTTTTATATGCTACATAAGACAATATAATTTGTTATTAAAAATATTAGGTAATTAACAGCTATATTATTTGAATAGGTCCCTTGTATATTTTATCATAACTTTAGGAAATTAAAAAAAGATTGACAACCTATGACAGAAACATGGAAGTGATGAAATTTGGGAATTCTCTCTGTTTCTAGCTGGAACTAAAACATTATAAGAGTATACCAGCTGTAGGCATATAGTTGGCACTTAGTTTACAACAAAAACAAAACAATATGTTTTTTAAAAAAAAAATGAAGTAAACAGCGAGATAGATTAAGATTCATGCCAAAAGAGATTCATGATAGATTAAAATCATATATAGCATGAACTCGGGATATCATTTCTAAATGTAGCACATAGGATCAAGTAAAAACAAACATTCAAACTTAGTATGATTTCAAATAATCATTGCCAAGATCTCCGTTTGTAACACTAGTACAAAAAAAATTTTTAGAGACGGTTAAAAGTGTTCAACTCACTAAATTTATTTTTCACTTAATTTGAATAAGTACCGACACTTGGGATTCGAACCCACGACCTCTCCCTCGCGCGATCGCTACCATACCACCACGCCACACAGTCACTTATGTCTAGTTCTACGATGCTATCTATTTGTACTAATATGTATAAATCTTGTAATCAATATTTTAACTTATAAACAATCTTAAATTAGAAAACTTTCAACTACAAAGTTTTAGATCTCATCGAGCACTACAACTTTGATATAGAACATTTCTCCATTCAAGGTCATTTGAAAAAAAAATCAAAAATTTGAAATTCAAAATCTGAGACTTAATTTATACATTTGGAACCCTAAATGATCTCAAACAAAATTTTTACCAACTGCAAAGTTTTAGATCTCGTCGAGCTCTACTATTTTTATATAAATTTTGTCTTCATCCGACTTCATTTAAAAAAGATATGAATTTATTTGTGCTGCTGCTATTTTTAAGGACGGTTCCTCTGAAAATCGATTTTTAGTTGCGGTTGTCTCAAGAGAACTGCTTCTGAAAATCACTCATTTTCAGAGATGGTTGACATAAGCAACCGTTCTTTAAAATAGCATTTTCAGAGGCAGTTCTCTTAACGGAACCACCTCTAAAAATGAATTTCTTAATAGAACTGCCTCTAAAAATTGATTTTTAGCATTGGTTGTATAGCTACAGTGTCTCCCACGAAGGTTAGTGACGGCGTGCTAAGACAACCGCTTCTGTTAGAAAAGGGAGGTGCCTCTAAAAATTATTTCTGTACTAGTGTAAATAATAAACTATATACCATGTTAGATAAATTGTGTAGCATCAGGCTACTCACAGCACTCATTCTTCCCATAGGTCACCCAAATTACACAACTTGATTCACAAAATACTATCTCTTCAGGCATTAAAATGGATTACATTTTTCTCATAGATAGACTTGATGAAGTTTGTAAAATGTTTAACTAATCTGATCATCGTAGCATTGAAGACCACTGAAATGAATTATAGCGAAACACTGCAAGTTATCTCTTCGGCCAATTTGGCTTAGCCACCACACCTGAGGAATGCACTGTCAGTGGTCACAACACCCGAGATTGATAGCCATAAGAAGCTTACAGCTAGATATAGCAGGCTTTGTAATGATGTGTCTGTTATTTTAAAGCACCAGTCCGTTCTCAGGCTCCTTAAAGTACTGCTGGAGCAGGCAAGAGGCTCCTTAAGCTGCTGAGCAGGCAAGAGCAAGTGCTTAACCCCCATGAAGGATCTGTTAAAAGGATAGCAAATTAGCAATATTAACCATTGTTGGAAACTTAGGATTTGAGTAGACCGTAACTTGGGTAACTAAAACTGCTATTCAAATAACACCAAAGTTGTATAAAAAATTTAGGTATCCGAAATAAATTAAAAGATGAGGCAAAATCTTTGGAAACTGTACATATGGAACTATTCGAACTGGGAAAAGGTTTGGACATAAGTTTTTCCATTTTTCTTATAATTATCTCTATCCTAACAGTAATGAGAAAACTATCCAAACACAATACAACCGATTATTTTTAACATCTAAAACTCCACTAATATAATAGAACGAAATATTTCTAACATCCAAAACTCTTATTGAGAAAATTGATCTGCAGTTTTTTGAAAGATTAAAATGATGTCAGCCACCGTTTACCCCCTCTAGCCAAACATATTTAATTGAGCAATTTAATAGCCTTCGATGAGCAATTTAATCAGCTAAAATTAATCACTCATAGATTTATTATAATTCGAAATACCCCTTGCATCACCATATCCACTCACAAGAAACTCAACAAAGGAAAGCTTGGGAGCTAAAGCAATATATGCTGACCATCGAAACAATATTTCATTTTTTTATCTAAGTTCTGGTGAAACAACATTTCATTTTTATATTGACCTGTTTTATTCGTTTTGGACCCTGTTGATGTTAGCCACCAGGATCGCGAGAATGATTCAGCATAAAAACCATCATTCAACAAACCCCTTCAGCAGTAAAATTCAAAGATATTAAACATAGGGAGAGCACAGGCATAGCAAAATGAATAATGTTCTTAGAACTACATATTAATGCCTACTGCCTCGCTATATCAGCAAAAGGTATTGTTTAGATCTAAGAGCACACTACCCCAGATCTGGTGTGGGGGGTACGACCCCGGATACCCAGGCAGACCACATGGGCTGTGCTCTCAGGGGCGGCCCAGCCCGCAAGACAAAGCCTTGCGGGGCACGACTCTGCTCGGCACCTCCCGCAAGGCACCTGGAAGATATCCTGAAGATACTACGAGATCTGTTAGAATATGTATGATCCCAAGATTCTTGTAATCAGTTATTACTTTCCGGTTATCTCTCAGATCTAACCGACTTGTAACCCTGCTCCCCGGACTATATAAGGTGGGCAGGGACCCCCCTCTAAACTCACGCAATATCATGCGATAGCTAATACAAACCAATAGACCACATGAGTAGGGTATTACGTCATACTGACGGCTTGAACCTGTCTAACTCTTGTGTCTCTATTGCCTGCTTGTTCTTGATCTCACGCTTCTCTGCCGATCAATCTACCTTCGTGGGATACCCCCCGAAGGACTGCCGACGATATTCTGTCGACAGTTGGTGCGCCAGGTAGGGGTTTGCGTGCTATTTCCTTGTCGAACAAGATGGCTTTTTCCGCAGGCTCTTCGTCCCTCCCGCAGCCCGGCCAGATCTTCACGGTCGAATCGATCTCGTGGATCATCAACGCTGACGGAGTCGAAGAGCTCCTCAAGACGGTGCAGATCGATTCTACGCCGATCACCCCCACACCTACGACTGCAGATCCGATCTTGGAACCACCTCCGAGGTCACCTTCATCAACAACTCACCGCCCGCTTCCTCGCTACCAGAGGAGGCAGATCAACAACGACAATCTGATCGCATCAATCGATCAGGTTGGTCAAAAGCTCACCGATTGCCTCTCCATCGCCGAATCGGCTCTGGACACTCTGGTCCAGCTCCTCCCATCCTCCGATCCAGATCTGCCGGAGGCTGCTCAAAAAACACCAGGAGTTGCGGCTCTGCCCTTCGGGCTCGCCAGCGTCGCCGCCTCCTTCCAAGACGCCCTAAGGGGCAAATTCGCCGACCAGGTGGGAGACGTCCATCCTCATGCCGACCAGATCACCGACCAGCCTCCGCCGACCGTCAACATGCTCCACGTCGACCGACGCTCAGGAGCGTCCCTCCAGACCATCCCGGAGGAGAATCCGGGCTCCAAGTCCCAGGGCTCTACGGAGACCCTCGTCGAAACCTTCACCGAGCAACTTCCTCTCCCTCCGTTCTGTGGCTGCGCAATCTACAACGTCAGCGTCGACAGCCCCGCTCGGAACGGTGAAAACGAGGAGGAACGCGCCGCTCGTGAGAACCGGAACGTCAACCGCGCACAACGCCAAGCAAACGAGATTACCCTTGCGATGGCCGAGCAGCAGCTTGACTCGCATGGAAGGGCGCTCCAGCGCAACCTCGATGACGAGTTTCTCCGCGTTGATGGCCACGACGTCTACAAGACTCCAAGAGCCAACCTGGCAGTGGCCGCCAATGAGCTCGCCCGGCTCCAGCAGACATCGGAGGTCGCCAGGGTTGCCGTAATGCTCAAAGCGGCACATTGTTAGGTCAATGAGATCCGCCAGGATCAGAGACCTTCCTACTCCACAACCTTGATTCGCTGATCAATCGCCACAAGATCCGTTCGCCGCCCAAGTCGCTTCACCGACCAGCGCCGCGACGACAGGCAACCCCTACAGGGCGGAGCTAGGGGCAACCGCATTGAACATCACCGCCAACCCGACCAGGACGTCCGAGTGCACCCCAACAATCTCCAAGATGCACAACGATGTATCGACGAATGCCATTTCGATCGCCATGAAGACAAAGTACGCCACCGCCAGGAGTATGAGCAAGAGTACGGTAACCTAGACTCAGCTCTCGAGCCGCTCGCTGACGGTAACGCTACAGACGACGGCGCTGACAACCCTGAGGGCCCCCCATCATTCACAAGGGCGCTCCGAACACTTTAGTGGCCCCGTGGTTTCAAAATCACTGGGGTTGAGCCCTACGAAGGAAGGATGAACCCGACACAGTGGCTATAGGCTTACGCCACTACTGTCCGCGCTGTCGGAGGAGACACCAGTGGCATGGTGAACTATCCTCCCGTCATGCTCACGCCAGCTGCCATGAGCTGGTTTACCAGCCTTGCCCTGGACTCCATCGGATCCTGGGAAGAGCTGAAAAAAGTCTTCACCGATAATTACATGGCTACGTGTACTCGGTCGGGCACCAAGCACGATCTAAACTGCATCAACTAGAAGCCGTCCGAGCTCCTCCATAGCTACATCCGATGCTTTTTCGAGATGAGGAATTCTATTCCAAACATCATGGAAGCCGAGGTCATCACCGCCTTCATCCGAGGACTCCATCACCGCCAGCTTCGCTCCAAGTTCAACCGCAAGCCGCCCACCAGGATTGGCGAGATGATCACAACCGCCAACTAGTACGCCGACGCCAAGGAAGACGAGGTGTGGTTCAATGAGGATGTGGGCACTCATCGCCCAACACGCCGCTACGACGACCGCCCCGACGACTGATGCCACAATGACCGCCGCTTCGACGACCGCAGTTACCACCGTGATAGCGGTCGTGATCGGCCAGAAGGGCCCAAGTCTGGTCAAAATCACCACCGCCGGCCAGACCACATTGTCGCTGCCGTCAATGAGCCTCACACCAAGCGCAACTACGACAAGCAGTACAAGAAGATCCTTGATGGTCCATGCCCTCTCCATAAGAACGCCAAGCACAAGATGAAGAACTGCCTCGGTTTGGCTAAGGAGTTCCTGGACAAAAAGCTGGACGACAACACCAACGACGGAGCCGGAGGTCGCCGACCACCTAGGGGCAATAACAATGCCTTCCAGGACCACGACAAGGTGGTCGCCACCATCTTTGGGGGCCTCACCTCCACTGAGAGCAGAAGAGAACGGAAGCTCGCTGCACGGCGGGTGCTCGCCATTGCTACAGAAGACGCCGCCGCTAACCCCAGCTATCGCCCATGGTCCGAGGTCCTGATCACATTCAACAGGGCCGACCAGTGGGCGAACATTCCCTACATAGGGCGTTTCCCTCTCGTCCTCGACGCAACCGTCCAAAAGGTGCTTTTTAGAAAAGTGCTCGTCGACGGTGGGAGCGCTCTGAATCTCCTCTTCGCCGGAGCCCTAAAGGAGCTGGGCCTTGGGTTAGCAGATCTCACACCCTCCGACTCCTCCTTTTGGGGTGTGGTACCTGGCAGGGCCTCCAAACTGCTGGGAGAGATCACCCTACCGGTACAATTTGACACGGCAAACAACTACCGCGTCGAGCACATCAACTTCTATGTCGCCGACTTTAGCACCGCCTACCACACCATACTTGTTCGGCCAGCTCTGGCCAAGTTTATGGCTATACCGCACTACGCGTATCTGGTGCTGAAGATGCCTTCGCCTGTAGGAGTTCTGGCCCTACGGGCCAACCTCTCCATCGCCTACGCCTGCGAGACAGAGTCTCACCCTCACCGAAGCCACTGACCTCTCCATCTAGATGGCAAACGTGGTCACCGAAGCCAAGATGTTGCCCACTGATGACATGGAGATCCTAGAGCTGGAGCCTCCTCACGCCTCCACCAAGTCCAAGGAAATAAAGGAGGTCGGCCTTGGCCTCGATGACCCCTCCAAGACCGTGAAGATTGGGGCTCACCTTGACCCCAAATAGGAAAGCACGCTCGTCTCCTTCCTACGTGCCAACGCTGACATGTTTGCTTAGAAGCCTACAGACATGCCGGGGCTACCACAGGAGAAGATCGAGCACTCCTTGAATGTCTCGCCGACCACCAAACCGATCAAGCAGAAACTTCGCCGATTTGCGCCAGACAAGAAGGAGGCTATTAGAGTAGAAATAAAATGGCTCTTATTTGCCAGATTTATAAAAGAAGTGTATCATCCTGAGTGGTTTGCAAACCCTATTCTCGTTCGAAAAAAGAATAAAGAATGGAGAATATGCGTTGATTACACTGATCTTAACAAACACTGCCCTAAAGACCCCTTCGGATTGCCTCGGATAGACGAGGTTGTAGACTCCACCGTCAGCTGCGAACTGCTCTCCTTCCTTGACTGTTACTTCGGTTATCACCAGATCTCTCTCAACGAAGAAGACCAGATCAAGACATCGTTCATCACGCCCTTTGGAGCCTACTGCTACACCACCATGTCCTTTGGACTCAAGAATGCTGGGGCGACTTATCAAAGGGCTATTCAGATGTGCCTCGATCAACAGATCGGCCGCAACATCGAAGCTTACATCGACAATCTGGTCGTGAAGTCTAAGACCGTTGATGATCTTATCGCCGACCTCAAAGAAATGTTCGCCAACCTTAAAAGGTACCGATGGAAGCTGAACCCTTCAAAGTGCATCTTTGGAGTTCCATTCGGTATACTCCTGGGCTACATTGTCTGCGCACGAGGCATTGAGCCCAATCCTGACAAGGTCTCCGCCATCACCAACATGAAACGGCCAACATGCGTCAAGGATATACAAAACCTTACAGGCTACATGGCTGCTTTAAGCCGCTTCATATCACGCCTCGGCGAAAAAGGGCTACCATTCTTTAAACTCCTCAAGGCGTTAGAGCGCTTTCCCTGGTCGGAGGAGGCAGACATAGCCTTCGAGCAGCTCAAGTTGTTCTTAACAAAGCCTTCGATCATAACGGCGCTCTCCTGATTTACATCGCCGCTACTTCTCGTGTCGTTAGCACAACCATTGTGGTGGAACGCGAGGAGGCCGGGCACACCTATAAGGTGCAACGTCTGGTATATTTCATCAGCGAGGTTCTTAATGAGCCCAAGACTCGTTATCCTTAGGTCTAGAAGCTGCTATACGCCATCCTAATTACTTCGCGCAAGCTCCGTCACTACTTCGAGTATTACAAGATCGCCGTGGTCACCGAGTTCCCTCTGGGGGACATTCTCCATAACAAAGAGGCCAATGGCCATATCATCAAGTGGGCTATTGAGCTCGACACTTACTCCATTGAATTCAGAAGCAGTCCTACCATCAAGTCTCAGGCGCTTGCTGATTTCGTCGCTGAGTGGACTGAGATCCAAGAGGCCATCGCCGCCACATGCCCCGAGCACTGGGTGATGTATTTCGATGGCGCCCTTAACATCAATGGTGCTGTTGCGGGCATTCTGTTCATTACGCCGACCAAGGATAAGCTCCGATACATTCTCTAGATACACTTTTCGGCCTCCAACAACGCCGCCAAATATGAAGCATGTCTCCATGGACTCCGTATAGCCGTTGAGCTCGGCGTGAAACGCCTCAAGGTATACGGGGACTCCGCGCTGGTCATCAACCAGCTCAACAAAGACTGGTCCTGCTCCAGTGAGAAGAAGGATGCATATTTTGCCGAAATCAGGAAGCTTGAAGGAAAATTCTACGGTATCGAGTACCACCATGTGGTACGCGATCAAAATCAGCTCGCCGACCATTTGTCCAAGTTAGGCTCCTCTCGCGCCACGATTCCACCAGGGGTCTTCATTCAAGATCTTCTGGCGCCATCCATTAAGGAAGATAAGGAAATTCAGGAAGTTCCTCCCGCCGAGCAGTTGGTACTTACGGTACTTTCGCTGGTCGCCGATTGGAGGGAATAGTTTATCAAGTACCTCTCTAGCGCCGAAGTACCCACCGATAAGACTGAAACTGAACGCCTAATTCGTCGAAGCAAGCATTACATGCTGGTGGACGGCAACTTGATGAGGAAAAGTGTCAAGGAAGGGATACTGCAAAAATGCATCACCCAAGAAAATAGAGTGAAGCTACTTCTCGAAATTCACTCTGGTTCCTGTGGCGATCACGCGGCCTCGAGAACACTGGTCGGCAAGGCTTTCCGAGCTAGTTTCTACTAGCCCACGGCCATCTCCGATGTAGAAGACCTCATCCGACGTTATAAAGGGTGCCAATTTTTCACCAAGCAAATACACGTGCCGGCATAAGAGCTGCAGACCATCCCAGCTTTCTGGTCCTTCACATGCTGGGGACTTGATATGATTGGGCCTTTCAAGCCAGCACCAGGTTTTTTTCGGTATGTATACGTTGCCATTGATAAGTTCTCCAAGTGGATCAAGTATAAACCGCTCATCTCGGTTGCTGCAAAGAAAGCAGTCGAGCTCTTCAAAGATATCATTTACAGATTCGGTCTCCCAAACAACATCATCACCGACCTCGGAACTACGTTTACTAGCCATCACTTTTGGGACTTCTGCAAAGACCGATGCATCTCCATCAAATACGTCTTCGTTGCCCATCCTAGAGCAAACGGCCATGGTGAACGGGCGAACGGCATGATCCTTGATGCCCTCAAAAAGAGGTTGTATCAGAAAGAAGAAAAGTATCCGAGCAGATGGCTCAAGGAGCTACCAGTTGTAGTCTGGAGACTGCGCACTCAAGCCAGTCGCAGCACCGATGTGTCTCCATATTTCTTGGTCTATGGCTCAGAAGCCATACTACCAGCGGATATTGCCTTTCGAGCACCTAGGGTGGAAAATTATGATGAAGAGCAAGCCGCAGCTGTTCGGACAGAGGACGTCGACAGGGCCAAGGAAGAACGCCTAATCACTTGCATCCGCACAGCCAAATATCTAGAAGGCTTACGGAGGTACTACAACTGTAACATCAAAGGTCGTTCATTTGCTGTCAGCGACCTCGTTCTCCGTAGAAAATAAAAAACCAAAGGGATGCACAAGCTCTCCTCCCCCTAGGGAAAGGCCTTATTTGTTAAAGAGGTTACCCGACCAGGGTCTTATCGCCTATGTGACTTAGACGGAATCGATGTCCCCAACTCATGGCACATCGAGCACCTTATACGTTTCTATCCTTGAAACGCCCCAGATATGTACTCTCCACTTTATTATGAATAAAGTTTTGGTCTCCATAACTTGTCTCCACTTTTTCTCCATTGTGGTTTAATCTCCGCTTACGGTCGCCGAGCTCTATGCTACTCCATAACGAACTCCAATACGAAATCGCCATAACTTCGCCGACCACGTTTCTCTAAACCTCCAACGATTTCGCCGAACGAGTTTCTCCAAATCTCCAACGTTTTCGCCGAACGATTTTCTCCAAATCGCCGAACACGTTTTCTCCAAGTCGCCGAACACTTTTTCTCCAAATCGCCAACATATTTCACCAAACATGTTTCTCCAAATTGCCGAACATTTTGCTCCAAATCTCCAAGATATTTCACCGATCAGCAAGCATCATACGTTCTTTTATTCTCTCTTCGGAGAAGACCCAGTCTCCGATCTCTCTCTACACGTGCCATGGGCTCCGCGTTCTATGTTATGGGTGGTCGGCTATGGTTCCTTGGTCACACCTGTTCCTCCTACACGTCCATGGGCTCCGCGCTCGATGTTATGGACTATGGGCTAGCCAAAGCCGAGAGCTCAGTACAGAACTAATTGCTCGGACGCCACTTATACTACGTATATCTCCAAGTTATTTTGACAACCGCCGAGCAGCACACGTTTCGCTCTATTCTCTATGGAGAAGACCCAGTCTCCGATCCCTCCCTACACGTGCCACAGGCTCCGTGCTCTGCGTTATGGGTGGTCAGCTGTGATTCCTTGGTCACGCCTGTTCCTCCTACACGTGCACGGGCTCCGCGCTCGACGTTATGGACTATGGGCTAGCCAAGGCCATGGGGGTCAGTAGCGAACCAACTGTTTGGACACTACTTATACTACGTATAATTGCATTATGGTTAAAACTACGAAGATTTTTTCGCCGAAATACATGCAAACTGCATACACATGCACCTTATAACATTTATCACATACATAAGTGTTTTTTGCGGTTTCGCGCGTTCTAACTACACTGTCTAGATATTACAGATGATATTCTCCGAGCAGATCACCGAGCTTCGCCATCGCCGCTCGTTTCACTAAACATGTCGATGTCGCCAGCCAGGCTTTTTCACCGCATCCTCCACCTCATCCTCCAGCTGCTGGGTCTCCACCTCGCTCAGCCCTTCGGTGAATCCATCCCCAATCTCCTGAAGGTCAACGGATTGATAGTGGGACCGAACCACCGCAAGGGCATGAGTAATGCCGGTAACAACGGCATCATGGTTGAAGCTCTCCCACGCCGTCTTGCACCTTTCGATGATGATGTCTGGGCGCCCCCTGCCGTCGGGCTGAGGAGCCACTTCCAGGTCGACGCAGTCGAGCATTGGTTTGACTCCGACAACTATGGCATCAAACTTGTCCCTCTGGGTTCGGGCGTCCTGCTCCAGCACATCGAACTGTGCCTTGACCCTCCGATGGTAGTCTGTAAGCATTACAAAGTTCCATCAAGGAAGAAAACTACTTCAACATTAACTCCGACCAGGGAGTACTCACCGTTCAGCTCCTCGGCCAGTTTGTCTGCTCGCCCTGTCTCCTTCGCCGTCTCCTCTCGAAGTTGTTCGAGGGCCTGGCGCAACTAGCCGAGCTCCATGTTTTGCTCTACAATCACAATAGTCATCACCAGAAATATGGCTGTTCAGCAATACAAAGCACATTCATCGATATACCGTACCTGCTTTCTGCTCGAATACACTTCTGAGCTGCTCGGATTTCTATTCTAGTTGCGTGGATGCACTCGCCAGCTCTTTAGGCTTGCACCGTAGCTGCTCGAACGTAGCCGCTAGCTGTTCGGACAGGGCCCCTCTCTGGTATTTTAGGTCCCGCGCGTTGGACTCAGCAAGGTCTCGCTCGCGCCGGGCCCTTTAGATGTTTCTCTCCATTAGGTTCATCGCCTCTCTGAGTTTTTTGTTCTCCTCGGCGAGGGGCTCCATCCTCTTTATCAGCTGGTGCCGCTGCTCAATAGTCCGAGTTATTCCCTGCAAATGCACAATGATAATGACGAACTCCGATCTCCAACATCATACACGAGCATTCCAAATGCAATACTGACCTCGATTTGTTTCACCACTCCGGCAAGGGCGGTCTTAAATCTCCTCATCTCCCTGGTGGTGTCTTCCTCCTCGATAACCACCACCTCGTTGCCGCGCTTGCGGAGGATTTGGACAGATTGGGGTTGAGGTTCGGCATGCTCCATCTCTTCCACCTCATCGTCTTCTGCCGTAGCCCGAGGCACCATCGGGGGGCTACGGGGCCGGACAACAGGTCCAACAATGCCCTGTGGTGCCTCAGGGGGCGCCGTTTGCTCCTCGGTGCCACCGGCGTCACCGCCCCAGACTCCGGCGCATCGCTAGTAACTCCAGCCTCTGCTCTCGAAGACCTAGTGGTTCCCACCGTTGCCTCGAGCACTGCCGCCGACCCGTCCATTGTCAATGCCACACATTCATCATCACCACGTCTACCGGCAGTGGCGGTTGACTCCTCATCCGGCTGTCGAGCACTCAGGGACTCCGGGATGTGCACCGCCGGCATTGCCTCCACCATGGAATCAGCCCTCGATTGTTCGACAGTCTGGACTGGTGGGGTTAGATTCTCTGCACGCTTTGCACTGCATTAGACCATCTCGTCAGTCACCAAAAAAGCTAAGAAATGACTGTAAAGTAACGCCAAGGCAAGGATACTTACGGTTTGGTCTGCCGGTACAATTTCTTGAACTGGCGCTTCGCACTCGAGCCGTCAGGCGTGGTCGTGGGGTCGACTCCCGTGCTCTGGGGTGGAGGTCCCGCCTCCTCCACCGTCGGCCTCTGCTCCACCCACTGCTCTGGGACTTCCTCCGCCTGCTGCTTGGGGACTTCTTTGCCTCTCTTCGGTTGTTCCTCCGCGCACGTGCTGCGTGGAGGTGTTTCAGTGCTCGGTGGAGGAGCCACTGGAATTTCATTGTCATCCGACCACTCGGACACCATGGTCCTTCGCGTTCGAGTGGTTTGGTCGCCACCAAGCGAGATGTCACCCGGTTTGAGGGGAGCGGCGGTCGCCGTCTTCCTCTTCTTCTAGGCCGGCTCGTCTGCCACTGCCTTCTTCCCTTGGATTTTCTTCGACACCAGGGATGGACTCTCCGACGAGACGCTGACGGTTTCCTCCTCGGGCTACGATGGTGGCGGGAATCTACACCCTTTGGCCAATCGCTCCTCGGGATGCCCAAGAAATACACCGCTCTTTCCTGTGAATGGATCTTTGCATAAGTGAATTGGTTCACTGCTCGGCAACACTCATGGATACAAAGCAACATGAGCAAAACAATCGAGATGGTTACCTGAGGAGGCGGATTTAAACAGTTGAAGGCTTTCGTTTGCCTTGACATGCTGAACGAGGCATTGGGAGTGAATAGCTCTGCGGCTCGCTCTAGCACATCTTTCCTCGTCAGTCGCTCCGGCCTTTCCCGGGTCCCGTCATCATCACCCCTGAAGTCAAAGCCTGGGTGGGCCCTCTCTTTGTAGGGCTGGATGCGGCACACTATGAAGCTTGCCGCCACCAGTTCGCCGTTAATCTCCACGCCTTTAATCAAGTCGAGGAGCTCCCTCACCTGCTCCATGTCAGCACTATTTGGTTTCTCCGACCAGCTCTTCTGGCTCTCTGGGATGTGGTGGACATCGCAGTGGATTGCAGGGTGGCTCTGCTTCATGTAGAACCACCTGGAGTTCCACCCTTTCAGAGAAGTGTTCAGCGGTACATTAATGTGCTCGCTGGCCATCCCATCCCGGAGCTACAGATATACGCCGCCGACTACCTTGGAACCACCGCCGCCCTTCTTCTTCAACCAGAACAGGTGTCTGAAGAGGTTGAAGTGCGGCAGAACCCCCAGATACGTCTCATAGAAATGGATAAAGATCGTGATGTGTAATATGGTGTTTGGGTGAAGATTGCATAGACAGATCGTCCAGAATTCCAGCAGATCCCACAGGAAAGGATGAACAGGGAACCCCAACCCACGCCAGAAATAATCCTCAAACACTACAGCTTCATTAGTGTTAGGCATTGAGAAGGGCTCACTTCTGGCTGGCCGCCATCCAGCTGTGACGTGGTCTGGAAGAACACCCGCCACCACCATCCTATTGAGCTCCACCTTCCCCATCTTTGACAGCACCCATTCCTCGCCGCGGCTGGCTCTGGCGGCCACCTTCTTTGGTTTCATAGCTCCCTTCTTCGGCGCCATCTCTCAGATCTGATTAGGGTTTGGTGCGGATGCGAATCTAGAAATGCGAGTGCTAAGGAGGAAGACGAAATGGCAAAGGGGAAAAGGTATGAGCGCGGGGTGCGGCGGCGCAGTTATAAAGCACTTCTCCCACCTCTTCGCATTCGAGGGTTTTTGGGAAACCGTTACCGCGATTCATGCTTCTCCGAATTCTCCGCAATTGAAGGTGGGCCGTTACCTAGGCTTTCACATAGCACCGGCCCGTATTGCTGATTTATCTCCACAATTTATTATGGCTCACTGAATATTCGCCAACATCTTCGACAACCATTTCGGCTCAGTAATCACTACTGTATAGTCATTGCTCTAGTTTTTTCTCCATGATTATGTTTTTCTCCAAGTTGACTGATGTTTCTAACCCTGGCACCATATGACTACGTCACCTACTGTCAGGCTCGGGGACTAAGTGGGCACACTTAACCTAGCGGTGAATGTGCTTGTTTTGTTCTGGAAGATTCCGCGCCTCTTGAAGCTGAAGGAGGTTATCTTCTTTTCTCGTGGTTGGACTCTAAGTGGGCACACTTGGTCCACCATGAATTTTTTTTCGATTCTAAACTTGAGCTCCTTACACCCTTATGGCAAGCCGTTTCTAGTTCACACTGCTCGGTGATAGTTCACGCTACTCGGCAACTGCTCGCAACTGCTCGGTGATAGTTCACGCTGCTCGGCAACTGCTACAACTGCTCGGCAACTCATCACGGTGGTCGGACCATGAGTTTGGCTGCTCGACCGTGTTCGCACCTGCTCGGACAAGCTCAAGACGGCGTTGCACAATGGGTACAAGGCGCTCGGGGACTAACTGTGAGGGGTACGACCCCGGATACCCACGGTAGACCACATGGGCTACGCCCTTAGGGGCAGCCCAGCCCGCAAGACGAAGCCTTGCGGGACATGACTCTGCTCGGTGCCTCCCACAAGGCATCTGGAAGATATCCTAAAGATACTACAAGATCTGTTAGGATATGTATGATCCCAAGATTCCTAAAATCAGTTATTACTTTCTGGTTATCTCTCAGATCTAGCCGACTTGTAACCCTGCTCCTCGGACTATATAAGGCGGGCAGGGACCCCCTCTAAACTCACGCAATATCATACAATAGCTAATAAAAACCAACAAACCATAGGAGTAGGGTATTACATCATACTGACGGCCTGAACCTGTCTAACTCGTGTGTCTCTGTTGCCTTCTTGTTCTTGATCTCATGCTTCTCTGTCGATCAATCTACCTTCGTGGGATACCCCTCGGAGGACTGCCGATGATATTCTGTCGACATCTGGACATCACCATCGGTTCAAAAACCCCCTTCACTATCGGATTTTGAACCGACAGTGGCATACTGGTAGTGATGGGGGTTGACATCACTGTCAGTTCTTAAAAAAAGACACTGATCTATAGGCAACAGTGTTGGTTCCTGGCTCCACTTGACAGTGTCCAGTTGAACAACACTACCGGTTTGTAGTCCCAACCGACAGTGATGGTTGCTTCAAGAGTGTCGGTTCTTGGCTTAAGCCAGCAATGTTGAGCAAGCCTACACTGTCGGTTCATGGCTCAAGTCGGCAGTGTTGAGTAAGCCAACACTGTCGGTTCATGGCTCAAACTGGCAGTGTTGAGCAAGCTAACACTGTCGGTTCATGGCTCAAGCCGGCAGTGTTGAGCAAGCCAACACTATCGGTTTGTTGCTAACTAGCAGTGATGGCCAATTCGCATTTTATTGTTTTATAATTTATTTTAATTTATATTTTTTCGTGGAATCAGGTTTTGCTTTATATATGCTACGTAGAGGATAAGTCCATCAATATTAAACATTACAAATGTTACTATTACAGTTCAAATGTTCTTATCAAGATCTCGATCCCTCAAAATAAAAAAGAAATTATTCGATAAGATGAAGCATGCTTCTCGGACTTCTTACAATAATCTAGCGAGCCGCTCTGGGCCATACTGGTCCGTGAACTTCACAGATTGTGCAATAGAAAATACTCCATCTTTTTCCAATACCTCGGCTAAGATTAATTTTGCCAGCTCCGATTGCAGTGCGACGATCTCCATGTCTAACATCCTTTCGTGGTTATATTTCTTGCGTTGTCGTTCAAAAAAGATGATATCCAAAGAGGAATTAGTAAATCATTTTGTTGAATTATTAACAGACATAAATGAAATGGGGATTATACACACTAACTTATCTGCTTCTTCCGATTTCCCGCTGATATAGCGAAGCATTGCCCACATTACATAAAACCCGCATTTATTGTTTCCTGCCGGCTGTTTTAGGTACTTCCTCTCCATTTTATCAACCTTGAATGGGACCTGCGTCCCACCGTTATGTCTTCTTCGAACACTGTGCAACATTAAAAGGAGAAACATTAGAAAGCGGTATGTGTGACTAGAAAATAATATGTTATTAGGATCGCTTACTAATTCAGCACTGCCATCAGTGCATCCAGATGATGAAATGGTTTTTTCTTCGAGTCCCACACCTCGATCAGATTTTTAGCAAGATTGACACAAATGAAGACAAAATGGTTGCTGCAATCACAGAATCCTAATTATCAAATAATCTTAATGAAAAAAGAAGCATAAAATTAAAAGCCGAGAACACATACTCACAGTTGTAGGCTAGAAGTATGTGGGTTTTGTTCTTCATCTTGAATTCATCGAAAATAGCAATCAATCTCTCTTTTAGGTCTTCCACGTCACATCCATGGAGGCCTAAACATGTCTTCTCATTGACTCGCAAGGGGTCCAAGAAGCCTATGTTATCCCATTTGCTTTTTAGTATACAAAATTTTGCTATATACCTACATAAAATCATGGAAATTGCTCAAAAGTTAACAATTTGTGTCTTGAGAGAGTAGTTAATTATAATATCGTGCGTGTAGGGTACTTACATAGTCCACAGCGTCAACAATTGTGAATCGAGAGAGCATTTTTGGTATAGCTAGAACAAGCACTCCCACTCGACATCGAACTTCTCTTCTTCAGGATAATTAAAAACATGTGGCGAACAGATAATAACCTCAAAACCAAAGTCCTCCGTCTCGATTGTTTGAACCATGTAATATTCATGCAACTGCGCATATATGTTGTCAAATTTTATGGGAACCAAAAGATTGCCCCTTTCATACTTCATTGCCGGTGTTCCCATCCCTTATACATCATAATAGATGTTCGCGGCCTCTTCCATGGTTAATTCGGGGTTGTCTTCGACGTACTTCTGTATCTTCCTTAAATCTTCATTGTGTATTTCATCGGCTCTTATTGTAGCGTACTAATTCTGTGTTTGCCTTTCGAATTCAGACTTCAACAAACATGGAGGTAGTAAGGCACAGAGATTGAAGAAACTAACACAATCTTCCTTCGAGATGTGTGCTGTAAATTTTTCTTCAATCAAGTTTGTAACGCTCCCACTGAACGGCCTTTTTCTTTTTTGTTGGTCCACTTTGGGAGCATTAGCGACCGAATCCAAGGACCTTTTCTACGACTACGAGGATGCCTTTGATCTTGTTTTGGGCTGAGGTGGAGGAGGAGGAGGATGATGATGAGAATTCTATTTTCCCGGGGCTGATGAAGATGGAGGAGGAGGAGGAGGAGTCTTCTCTTTTCTCGGGGCTAATGGAGATGGAGTCGGACAAGGAGGAATAGAAGGAGACCTCTATCTTCTCGGGGGTGATGGCAAGGGATGAGGAGGGGAGTGATCTCTATTGGGAGATGGTGAGGGATCATCGTGGGTGGGCGAAGACTCACAGTCATCCTCATCATTAGAGGACAATTGGTGGTTAAGCTTAATGAAGCGCTTGCGCCAAGCCACTTGAGAGCCCTTGTTATGACCAAGTTTTGGCATGTCTTCCGCTGAGGGGTACTCAATGTGTATCTTGTTATACTTCTTATCAAGTATTCAATCAATGGTGATGCGAGTGTACCCCTATGGAATTGGGTGGCCATTAATGGTCCCGTCTCCCACAGGCCAGGCCTAGCCGAGCGCCACCTTGTCCTTTGTCCATTCTTGACGGATGTACAACTCGACATTGACGGGTTCAGTGATGCCGTCCACCGGATGAGGCACATTCGCATCTTCTTCGTTGAGCAGGGTCGATCCACAGCTGCTGCGACCCCTAAACTATAGGCTAAAGGCAGTAGGAGTAGGGTTTATTGGTACTCCTGACCCCTTGGACAGCAAAATTTGTTGGACTCATGCTTCAATAGTCGCCTCAATCCATGCATCCATTCTGTCTTCTATCTCTTTTAGTCTCCACAAACACTCTGCCTCCTGATCCGCTCTACCCCTCGAGCGGCTCCGGTAAGTGTGAGATTCTTCGGGGAATGCTAGTTTCCAAGGAACAACACCAGTTCCTCTAGTGCAACCAGGATGCTCCTTGGTTTCGAGTGCTTGGGTGTGCAAGTCTTTCTCCCTATTAGAAGTGCGAGTCCCTTGCCTCACCTCCTCAATTACCTAGGAGATCCTCTTGATGAGTTCGCTCATGGGTGGATTTGTGGAGATAAAGCTCCCGTCCTCGACGTGGCGTACATTCCTCCCCATATAGTATAATACCGATCTTGGCTCCCAATGGGTGGTCTCAACCTGAACGCCTTCCTCAGCAAGGCGATCCATCTTTTTAAGTTCGGCTTCAAATTTTGGCATCTTTTTGGAGTAGCCACGAGAGCTGAGATGATGAGGATTCGTTGCTTTCTGTGAGTTCTTATTCTTCATGCTCAGTTCTAAGTACTCCTCGGATAGCCAATATTCCTTGAATTCCTGCCAGAAGTCCTTCTGCTTGCTAAACTATCCACCATTGAAATCTAGCTCTTTATTTTGGAGGACAAAATTCTTGTACAATGTCCCCTTGAAATTCTTGAAGCATGTCCCCATGATTTCTTTTGCTTTTTTCTTGACTACCTCCTTGTCATACTCCATTAGGAAAGTAAAATACTCTAGGATCTTGATGTCCCATATGTAATCATTCTCACTTTCGGGAACCCTCCACGGGTCATTATCTTTCCCATTTCACTTCCTGTACCAAATCAGGATGAAGTCCCTTACAAGTAACCCAAGGATGGTCTTGTATTTGGTCAAAGCTATAGGCGGTGAGAGTGGATCCCCGAATTCATCGAACTTAGTGATGTGCTAGTGTGCATTCATACCAACAGGAATCTTTGACACGCCATGCTTGGATCTGGCCTTCCTGCTACTCGAACCCTCTGGCTCCTCGGCCGGCGAAGGCTCCTGTTGGAGAAACCAAGTAAGCTATGACCCTCTCAATTGATTAGCATGTGTGGCTACATAGTCACATGATACCAAAATTACCTAGTAATGGAGACGGGGATCCCGATCTTCCGTCAGGTGGTGGTAACTATCATTGTGGCGGAGAATGACACACTGATCCGGCTTCAGATCGAAAGATCGAACCCTGAAATCTTAGCACCACAGCTCCTCTGGTTACCAACTGAGTCATGGACCAGGTTGACCTCACCAAGAAGGCTAATCCCTACCTGTGCAACAAAGAACACAAGCAAGAATTAGAAAGAACGTAACCAAATTGCAGATGAATGATTAATCTCTCAAAGCTGGGGTCTCACAAACCAATGAGCGGTGAAACTGTTCTTGATAGAATAATCTAAGCAAAACCCAAACCCTAATGACGGCGGTGATGTATGGTTATAAAGGTATTAGGGTCATCGCCTACCCTGGACGCGCCCCCTAATGGGCCCAAACACGATACACAGCCCAACAGACCAAAAGACGGTGTCGCAGCACCCTGGCAGATTCTGGACGCTGAATTGTTTCGACGATTCCTGTTGTTTCGGAAAGGCTTTTGATGTAAGACCACTTGGATTGGCTTCCTTATCAAATTAGCTTTCCAACCATATGTGGATCGTCGAAAACAGAGTCCGGATGCATCCTGGGTGACCAGTTTAAGGTAGACTGGTCCTGGAGGCCGAGACAGACTCAAACTTGAGTTGCTTTGGGCCTCCACCTCGGGGACTCGAACCGAATTAGCCTTGGGCCTCCTTCTTGACTTGGAAACCCTTGCTGGCCTCCTTCCAATCCATACCATATGCCAAACATGGTCATATGCATGGGTGTCATGTCCTCATCAACCTCCCCTTCTTGACGAAAAGTCATCCTCGGCGTCGATTGTGCTTGAAACTGATCCTGCACAACCCAAAGGAGAATGGGGTTGCGAAGACAAAGGGAACTGAAATAATTGTGAGAAGGAACGTGACCATGTTTCCAAGTTTCTAGCATGTCATCTCGCATAAAAATTTCAGCAAGCTTGTAGACTCCATGATCCGAATGCACAGGATGTACATCAACAATATCCTGCTAAAGATTAGAACTAACCAAAGACAATGTTGGAATAGATGGTCTAGCAGACATAGGTAGCAACCAACAAAGCTCCCCTTCTTGGAATTGAACTTGTTTCTTTGAGCAACATGAGAAAATATTTGTATTGTTATGGCTGCCCTCTAAACGGTCATAATCTTGTACAACAAAAGGAGAATTCATATTACTACGAACGTATACTCGATGTATCATATATTGTCCTTTGTTGTTATATTTGCCAATAACATGATATGTGTGTTTAGAAAACCAAGGCAAATCAGCATATTTAAAAAGGCTCTCCTCCAAACAATCTAGGTTACACAAAACATCCAATTTAATGTAGCCCAAAGTATGTAAAGAAGGCAGCAGTTTGAACTCATCAATTTTAGTAGCAATATGAATAACATGTTTATTTTTAGCACAAGTGACTGGTTCCAAAACATGTAAAACTGAAGTATCATCAACCAATTCATCTTTATCACAAGGAACATCAAGCAAATTATCATGGGACAAAGATAAATCAAGAGAGGGTTCCACTAACAATTGCTCTATGATAGCATGGTTTGTGGAAAAATTTAGTACATTAAGACAATTTTCACCTTCCGTGAGTGTAGCACCATGGGCATTACCCGTGTTCTCAGCAGGAGTAATAGGCGCATTGTGAAGTGATGGTTCTGAATTTGCATATGAGGTTGTGAGCTCCTCATTTTCTTCCATGTCATCCTCTCGCTTATGTACATTATCCTACAGAAGGTTAGTCATAGCAAGAGGAATAACAATAGACTCTTCCTCTAAATGGTGCACCTCATCATATGAAATCAAAACAGGAGGTGGATTAACAAAGGTTTCTCGCATAAGAAGTTTCATATCATTCCAAGTTTGAGGTTTATTAGATGGATCTAAAGACTCCCACCAAGATAAAGCAGAATGTCGCAAAACACTAGCTGTATTTTTTACCTTCCTCCTTGGACACATAAAGCGAGTAGCAAATATGTTGTCGATGGCAATTTCCCACTCCATATACTCATCAGCACCCATACCATCATAAGTCGGTGGATACGAACAACCTGTCATTGTTAGAAGACAGCAAAAGACAACACAAAAGTATTATCCCTATCAACTACTTAGGTTGTGGTGTCACTTTTCATAACAAGTGGAAGCGTCTTACCAAGCTCTTACAAAGTTCTTACCAACACAAGCAGTGGACGGTACAACCGGCGGCTGGCTCGTGATACCTGTGAGGCAGCGGTACCGAGATTGCAAGGCCCTTTTTCTATACTGATCTGAAGAGTTTGTGGAGCTTGGAAGGCACAGAAAGAGTAATATGTATATCTGGTACACAAGTCAGTAATAGAAAGTAATGCTGAATTATAGTCCAAAGTACTTGTTCTCGTTGCTGGTCTAAAATGTTCCAAGTACCAGGTGTGTGACAAAAGTATGGTGGATAGCAAGGTGATAGGTGTGTGAAAAACAAGTATGATGGATGGAAACAGCAACACAAACAAGGAACCAGACAGCACACGCTAATACAGCTCACTTTGGTCTTCTCTATGTGCTCCTCTAGATATTGTTCCTCTTTTATCCCTCACGTTTTTCTATTTTTTGGGCTGTCGTTGTTTTTTGGGAGATTTTGACTTTTTTATTTTATTTTTTTTGATATTTATCCTTTACTTAGGACACAAAAGAAATAACCACAAAAAATATGAGCTTAAACAGGTGAAAGACGTGGCCTGTGGAAAATTCAGAAAACTTGCTCAAAATCGACACAAATCTTGTGACCACGAAAAGAGGATCTTGTGACCATTTTTTTACCAATTTAAAAATTTCGGACCCCGGCAACGCCGGGGATGGACGGATCCAAAAAAAAATTGATCAATTTTGATATATGGAACGTCGAAATTGGAGTTTGTATGTGAAAACTAGACCAATTTTAAGAATTGGCTCCGAATTAGAGGACAAAACAGGAACAAATGTGCACAAACTGGTCAGAACAGCAATGATTTGATGGAAACGATGGGGAAAACACACGAACTGGACTCTAACACGACCTAACCAGCAACAAGACCTCGACCCGGACACAACTCAACATGACGGACTCTGAAACTAAAATATGCAGAGGCTATGGCGCGGAAGGTTCTAGGACAAGAACAAAAATATGGCACTGGACTATGGGACGAATTCAAAACAGTCAAAACTAGGGGATAAATGTGAACCTGACGGTATACCTTAGCTCTGATTACCACTTAATGGAGACGGGGATCCCGATCTTCCGTCAGGTGGTGGTAACTATCGTTGGGGCAGAGAATGACACACCGATCTGGCTTCAGATCGAAAGATCGAACCCTGCAATCTTAGCACCACAGCTCCTCTGGTTATCAACCAAGTCACGGACCAGGTTGACCTCACCAAGAAGGCTAATCCGTGCCTACGCAATGAAGAACACAAGCAAGAACAAGAAAGGACGCAACCAAATTGCAGATGAATGATTAATCTCCCAAAGTTGGGGTCTCACAAACCGATGAACGGCGAAACTGTTCTTGACAGAATAATCTAAGCAAAACCCAAACCCTAATGACGGCAGCGACGTATGATTACAAAGGTCTTCGGGTCATCGCCTACCCTGGACGCGCCCCCTAATGGGCCCAAACACGGTACATGGCCCAACGGACCAAAAGACGGTGTCGCAGCACCCTGACAGATTCTGGACGCTGACTTGTTTCGACGATTTCTGTTGATTCTGGAGGGCTTTTGATGTGAGACCTCTTGGATTGGCTTCCTTATCAAATTAGCTTTCCAACCATATGTGGATCGTCGAAAACGGAGTCCGGATGCGTCCTGGGTGACCAGTTTAAGGCAGACTGGTCCTGGAGGCCGAGACAGACTCGAACTTGAGTTGCTTTGGGCCTCCACCTCAGGGACTCGAACCGAATTAGCCTCGGGCCTCCTTCTTGACTTGGAAACCCTTGCTGACCTCCTTCCCCTCCATACCATATGCCAAACATGGTCATATGCATGGGTGTCATGTCCTCATCATCCTCCCCTTCTTGACGAAAAGTCATCCTCGGCGTCGATTGTGCTTGAAACTGATCCTGCACAACCCAAAGGAGAATGGGGTTGCGAAGACAAAGGGAACTGAAATAATTGTCAGAAGGAATGTGACCATGTTTCCAAGTTTCTAGCATGTCATCTCGCATAAAAATTTCAGCAAGCTTGTAGACTCCATGATCCGAATGCACAGGATGTATATCAACAATATCCTCCAAAAGATTAGAACTAACCAAAGACAATGTAGGAATAGATGGTCTAGCAGACATAGGTAGCAACCAACAATGCTCCCCTTCTTGGAAGTGAACTTGTTTCTTTGAGCAACATGAGAAAATATTTGTATTGTTATGGCTGCCCTCTAAATGATCATAATCTTGTACAACAAAAGGAGAATTCATATTACTACGAACGTATACTCGATGTATTATATATTGTCCTTTGTTGTTATATTTGCCAATAACATGATATGTGTGTTTAGAAAACCAAGTCAAATCAGCATATTTAAAAAGGCTCTCCTCCAAACAATCTAGGTTATACAAAATGTCAAATTTAATGTAGCCCAAAGTATGTATAGAAGACAGCAGTTTGAACTCATCAGTTTTAGTAGCAATATGAATAACATGTTTATTTTTAGCACAAGTGACTGGTTCCAAAACATGTAAAACTGAAGTATCATCAACCAATTCATCTTTATCACAAGGAACATCAAGCAAATTATCATGGGACAAAGATAAATCAAGAGAGGGTTCCACTAACAATTGCTCTATGATAGCATGGTTTGTGGAAAAATTCAGTACATTAAGACAATTTTCACCTTCCGTGAGCGTAGGACCATGGGCATTACCCGTGTTCTCAGCAGGAGTAATAGGCGCATTGTGAAGTGATGGTTCTGAATTTGCATATGAGGTTGTGAGCTCCTCATTTTCTTCCATGTCATCCTCTCGCTTATGTACATTATCCTACAGAAGGTTAGTCATAGCAAGAGGAATAACAATAGACTCTTCCTCTAAATGGTGCACCTCATCATATGAAATCAAAACAGGAGGTGGATTAACAAAGGTTTCTCGCATAAGAAGTTTTATATCATTCCAAGTTTGAGGTTTATCAGAAGGATCTAAAGACTCCCACCAAGATAAAGCAGAATGTCGCAAAACACTAGTTGTATTTTTTACCTTCCTCCTTGGACACATAAAGCGAGTAGCAAATATGTTGTCGATGGCAATTTCCCACTCCATGTACTCATCAACACCCATACCATCATAAGTCGGTGGATACGAACAACCTATCATTGTTAGAAGACAGCAAAAGACAACACAAAAGTATTATCCCTACCAACTACTTAGGTTGTGGTGTCACTTTTCACAGCAAGTGGAAGCGTCTTACCAAGCTCTTACAAAGTTCTTACCAACACAAGCAGTGGACGGTACAACCGGCGGCTGGTTCGTGATACCTGTGAGGCAGTGGTACCGAGATTGTAAGGCCCTTTTTCTATACTGATCTGAAGAGTTTGTGGAGCTTGGAAGGCACGCAAACACTAATATGTATATCTGGCACATAAGTCAGTAATAGAAAGTAATGCTGAATTATAGTCCAAAGTACTTGTTCTCGTTGCTGGTCTAAAATGTTCCAAGTACCAGGTGTGTGACAAAAGTATGGTGGATAGCAAGGTGATAGGTGTGTGAAAAATAAGTATGATGGATGGAAACAGCAACACAAACAAGGAACCAGACAGCACACGCTAACACAGCTCACTTTGGTCTTCTCTATGTGCTCCTCTAGATATTGTTCCTCTTTTGTCCCTCTCTTTTTTTCTATTTTTCGGGCTGTCGTTGTTTTTTAGGAGATTTTGAATTTTTTATTTTATTTATTTTTTGATATTTTTCCTTTACTTAGGAGCACAAAAGAAGTAACCACAAAAAATATGAGCTTAAACAGGTGAAAGACGTGGCCTGTGGAAAATTCAGAAAACTTGCTCAAAATCGACACAAACCTTGTGACCACGAAAAGAGGATCTTGTGACCACTTTTTTACCAATTTAAAAATTTCCGACCCCGGCAACGTCGGGGATGGACGGATCCAAAAAAAATTTGATCGATTTTGATATATGGAACGTCGAAATCGGAGTTTGTATGCGAAAACTAGACCAGTTTTAAGAATTGGCTCCGAATTAAAGGACAAAATGGGAACAATATGCACAAACTGGTCACAACAGCAAAGATTTGATGGAAACGATGGGGGAAAACACACGAACTAGACTCTAACACGACCTAACCAGCAACATGACCTCGACTCAGACACAAACTCAACATGACGGACTCTGAAACTAAAATATGCAGAGGCTATTGCACGGAAGGTTCTAGGATAGGAACAAAAATATGGCACTGGACTATGGGACGAATGCGAAACACTCAAAACTAGGGGATAAATGTGAACCTGACGGTATACCTTAGATATGATTACCACTTAGTGGAGACGGGGATCCCGATCTTCCGTCAGGTGGTGGTAACTATCGTTGTGGCGGAGAATGACACACCGATCCGGCTTCAGATCGAAAGATCGAACCCTACAATCTTAGCACCACAGCTCCTCTGGTTATCAACCAAGTCACGAACCAGGTTGACCTCACCAAGAAGGCTAATCCCTGCCTACGTAATGAAAAACACAAGCAAGAACAAGAAAGAACGCAACCAAATTGTTGATGAATGATTAATCTCCCAAAGTTGGGGTCTCACAAACCGATGAACGGCGAAACTATTCTTGACAGAATAATCTAAGCAAAACCCAAACCATAATGACGGCAGCGACGTATGATTATAAAGCTCTTAGGGTCATCGCCTACCCTGGACGCGCCCCCTAATGGGCCCAAACACGATACACGGCCCAACGGACCAAAAGACGGTGTCGCAGCACCCTGACAGATTCTGGACGCTGACTTGTTTCATCAATTCCCGTTGATTCTGAAGGGCTCTTGATGTGATACCACTTGGATTTGCTTCCTTATCAAATTAGCTTTCCAACCATATGTGGATCGTCGAAAACGGAGTCCGAATGCGTCCTGGGTGACCAGTTTAAGGCAGACTGGTCCTGGACGCCGAGACAGAATCGAACTTGAGTTGCTTTGGGCCTCCACCTCGGGGACTCAAACCGAATTAGCCTCGGGCCTCCTTCTTGACCTGGAAACCCTTGCTGGCCTCCTTCCCCTCCATACGATATGCCAAACATGGTCATATGCATGGGTGTCATGTCCTCATCATCCTCCCCTTCTTGACGAAAAGCCGTCCTCGGCGTCGATTGTGCTTGAAACTGATCCTGCACAACCCAAGGAGAATGGGGTTGCGAAGACAAAGGGAACTGAAATAATTGTGAGAAGGAACGTGACCATGTTTCCAAGTTTCTAGCATGTCATCTCGCATAAAAATTTCAGCAAGCTTGTAGACTCCATGATCCGAATGCACAGGATGTATATCAACAATATCTTGCAAAAGATTAGAACTAACCAAAGACAATGTAGGAATTGATGGTCTAGCAGACATAGGTAGCAACCAACAATGCTCCCCTTCTTGGAAGTGAACTTGTTTCTTTGAGTAACATGAGAAAATATTTGTATTGTTATGGCTGCCCTCTAAATGGTCATAATCTTGTACAACAAAAGGAGAATTCATATTACTACGAACGTATACTCGATGTATCATATATTGTCCTATGTTGTTATATTTGCCAATAACATGATATGTGTGTTTAGAAAACCAAGGCAAATCAGCATATTTAAAAAGGCTCTCCTCCAAACAATCTAGGTTACACAAAACGTCAAATTTAATGTAGCCCAAAGTATGTAAAGAAGACAGGAGTTTGAACTCATCAGTTTTAGTAGCAATATGAATAACATGTTTATTTTTAGCACAAGTGACTGGTTCCAAAACATGTAAAACTGAAGTATCATCAACCAATTCATCTTTATCACAAGGAACATCAAGCAAATTATCATGGGACAAAGATAAATCAAGAGATGGTTCCACTAACAATTGCTCTATGATAGCATGGTTTGAAAATTTAGTACATTAAGACAATTTTCACCTTCCGTGAGTGTAGCACCATGGGCATTACCCGTGTTCTCAGCAGGAGTAATAGGCGCATTGTGAAGTGATGGTTCTGAATTTGCATATAAGGTTATGAGCTCCTCATTTTGTTCCATGTCATCCTCTCGCTTATGTACATTATCCTACAGAAGGTTAGTCATAGCAAGAGCAATAACAATAGACTCTTCCTCTAAATGGTGCACCTCATCATATGAAATCAAAACAGGAGGTGGATTAACAAAGGTTTCTCGCATAAGAAGTTTCATATCATTCCAAGTTTGAGGTTTATCAGAAGGATCTAAAGACTCCCACCAAGATAAAGCAGAATGTCGCAAAACACTAGCTGCATTTTTTAACTTCCTCCTTGGACACATAAAGGGAGTAGCAAATATGTTGTCGATGGCAATTTCCCACTCCATATACTCATCCGCACCCGTACCGTCATAAGTCGGTGGATACGAACAACCTGTCATTGTTAGAAGACAGCAAAAGACAACACAAAAGTATTATTCCTATCAACTACTTAGGTTGTGGTGTCACTTTTCACAGCAAGTGGAAGCGTCTTACCAAGCTCTTACAAAGTTCTTACCAACACAAGCAGTCGACGGTACAACCGGCGGCTGGTTCGTGATACCTGTGAGGCAGTGGTACCGAGATTGAATGGCCCTTTTTCTGTACTGATCTGAAGAGTTTGTGGAGCTTGGAAGGCACACAAAGAGTAATATGTATTTCTGGCACACAAGTCAGTAATAGAAAGTAATGCTGAATTATAGTCCAAAGTACTTGTTCTCGTTGCTGGTCTAAAATGTTCCATGTACCAGGTGTGTCACAAAAGTATAGTGGATAGCAAGGTGACAGGTGTGTGAAAAACAAGTATGATGGATGGAAACAGCAACACAAACAAGGAACCAGACAGCACACGCTAACACAGCTCACTTTGGTCTTCTCTATGTGCTCCTCTAGATATTGTTCCTCTTTTGTCCCTCTCTTTTTTTCTATTTTTTTGGGCTGTCGTTGTTTTTTGGGAGATTTCGACTTTTTTATTTTATTTTATTTTTTTGATATTTTTCCTTTCCTTAGGAGCACAAAAGAAGTAACAACAAAAAATATGAGCTTAAACAGGTGAAAGACGTGGCCTGTGGAAAATTCAGAAAACTTGCTCAAAATCGACACAAACCTTGTGACCACGAAAAGAGGATCTTGTGACCACTTTTTGACCAATTTAAAAATTTCCCACCCCGGCTATGCCAGGGATGGACGGATCCAAAAAAAATTTTGATCGATTTTAATATATGGAACGTCGAAATCAGAGTTTGTATGCGAAAACTAGACCAGTTTTAAGAATTAGCTCCGAATTAGTGGTCAAAACGGGAACAATGTGCACAAACTGGTCACAACAGCAAAGATTTGATGGAAACGATGGGGGAAAACACACGAACTGGACTCTAACACGACCTAACCAGCAACAAGACCTCGACCCAGACACAAACTCAACATGACGGACTCTGAAACTAAAATATGCAGAGGCTATGGCGCGGAAGGTTCTAGGACAGGAACAAAAATATTGCACTGGACTATGGGACGAATTTGAAACACTCAAAACTAGGGGATAAATGTGAACCTGATGGTATACCTTAGCTCTGATTACCACTTAATAGAGACGGGGGTCCCGATCTTCCGTTAGGTGGTGGTAACTATCGTTGTGGCGGAGAATGACACACCGATCCGGCTTCAGATCGAAAGATCGAACCCTGCAATCTTAGCACCACAGCTCCTCTGGTTATCAACCAAGTCACGAACCAGGTTGACCTCACCAAGAAGGCTAATTCCTGCCTGCGCAATGAAGAACACAAGCAAGAACAAGAAAGAACGCAACCAAATTGCAGATGAATGATTAATCTCCCAAAGTTGGGGTCTCACAAACCGATGAACGGCGAAACTGTTCTTGACAGAATAATCTAAGCAAAACCCAAACCCTAATGACGGTGGCGACATATGATTATAAAGGTCTTAGGGTCATCGCCTACCCTAGACGCGCCCCCTAATGAGCCCAAACACGATACACGGCCCAACGGACCAAAAGACGGTGTCGCAGCACCCTGGCAGATTCTGGATGCTGACTTGTTTCGACGATTCCCGTTGATTCTGAAGGGCTTTTGATGTGAGACCACTTGGATTGGCTTCCTTATCAAAATATCTTTCCAACCATATGTGGATCATCAAAAACGGAGTCCGGATGCGTCCTGGGTGACCAGTTTAAGGCAGACTAATCCTGGAGGCCGAGACAGACTCGAACTTGAGTTGCTTTGGGCCTCCACCTCGGGGACTCGAACCGAATTAGCCTCGGGCCCCTTTCTTGACTTGGACACCCTTGCTGGCCTCCTTCCCCTCCACACCATATGCCAAACGTGGTCATATGCATGGGTGTCATGTCCTCATCACCTAGCCATCTTGGTCATTTTGACCTAGCTCGAGCACGCCGGACGGGGTCCATGGCTGCTCGTTCTCACCATCCTGATTACACCATCACCGTTTGTCAGATCATGCGGCTCTCCCGTCCCAGTGATATCAGCCGCTTCTTGTAGCCGATCTATTCTTCGGCGACGGGGTAACAGGCAATGACGAGTCATGGCTATGACACGATCATGGTTAGTTTTGGTTGCGGACAACTACTAATAGCATATGTTCATATTATATATTTAATATGTTTAATGCAAAGTCTAATAATAAGTCCACATACAATAAAGTCAAATAATAGCATATGTTCACCAAGAACAAATTCATTGTTTGATTGACCACATACAACAAAGTCCACCTACTGTTCTACGAAACTAAGCCTACATCAACCTCCAAATAAGAAAAGCAATGACCATAGCCATAAATAAAAGCATGACATCTTTCCAAGACCAAGGAGCAATTCTCCTAATCTTCACATCTCCGGCGGGTGGCTTCTCTTCAATCTTCAGTGCCAGCGGATGGCCATGGTTTGCATTCATTAGACCATAGTAGGTCGGTTGCCCATGGTTTGCAAGGTAGGCCGGATGACTATAGTAGGCCCTCAAAGCTTTAGCTTCTGTGTTGTATTTTTTGTGCAAATTACCAGGGTAGCGATTGACTTGAGTATAGCAATCTTCCTAGGTTCGATAAATCCTAGGCACGTGACCAACATGCACTACATACCATGCCATGGTTGCCTATACATTTAAGTAAACTAGGTTGTCATTCAAACATGATGTATCAGAATATTAAGTTCATATACAGCTAATGAACAAATATTATCTAGATCAAGAGGCATGGAGCAAGCTACATTGTGAGAGGAGGTACTTGCAGCATCTAACAAATTAAATTGTTCTTCATGATTTTAGCATTAAAAGCTTGTCCAACACCGGTTGAGATGGTTTGGACATGTCCAACGAAGACTTTCAGGGGCACCGGTGCGTAGTGGAATCCTAAGCTAGGATAGTAACGTGAAGAGAGGCAGAGGAAGACCGAAGTTGACTTGGGTAGAGGCAATAAAAGGAGACTTGAAATGATGGAATATACCCAAAGACTTAGCCTTAGATAGGAGTTCTTAGAAAACATCTTTGTTGTTGTTGTTGTAACAAAGACTTTCTCATCTAAAAAGTTAAAACAGTTGTTTAAAATGTCAACATTCAACACAGAACCAAAATTATATAGGAACCATGGAGAGGACCAACATCTGGTTAAGCTCATTCTAATTGCAAGCCTTTATAGCCTATATACTGATGCACAATACCAAAATTATATGGGAACCATGGAGTGGGCCATGCTACCATAGTTCCAGCAAATATCACACTAAAAGTGGAGTTACCAAATGCCAAGCACATACCACTCAACATGGCCAATTTAAATAGTTGCTTCCTAAAGGCTAGATCATGCCATCAAGTTAAGTTGCCAAGCAAAAACTGCCACTCTTAAACATTGCAATACCACAATAAGAACGACATTTATGTGCAGAGTAATTATGCCATCTTATTGAACTCTCATATCTGAATGATAAATTATACAACATGATTATAAGTATATGACAGTGAATGTACAGAGCTTAACCACATTATGTACTTTTGCTAGTACTCCTGCAATGGATTGGCCTAACATTCTTCCCTCGCTAAGTAACTGCAGTTCTTCTCATAAGTTGGCTCTCAAAAAAATTTAATACTAGCAAAGCAGGCGTAAAGGTATTGATCAAGCTTCCAGATAATTTTATACTATGCAGTTCTTCTCATAGGTCAGCGGTACAGATAAACAGATCACACTGGCATGCTCAGTTCCACACATGTAAACCATGATACTATCATTCTGCCTTGAAAACCTCCCAATGCCCACTCCTAAAGTCCCATTGGCCCCAACACACCAAATGCCACACGGATCATGAGTCAATGCAGGAGAGGACTTACCAAATCCTGACCGCTGCCGCCACGCACTCACCGTGGGGCATTTCATCAAACACATAGCGGGCAGTAAGCCACGCACTCACCGTGGGGGGTGGGAAAGCAGCTGTCCACGTGCTCCTGAAGGCCTTGATGGTGGGAGTGCAGGCGGAGGAGGAGGGGAATGGCCGGCGTCGTGGACGAGGAACGAGGGCACGGACGGCGTGGTGCTCCGGCGTGGGGCGGTGGACGACGTCGCGGGCACTAGCATGGGTCTAACAGGGATGCATCGAGGGGATGCACGGGCGTCGACATCGAAGAAGAGGAGCGCGGGGCTGGGAACGGCGGCGCGGGGGGCGGTCAACGGGTGCATGGGGAACGGTGGTGCCTGTCGACGTGGGGTGGTGCTTCGACGGCGCTAGGGGAGGGGCTGGCACGGGGTTGAAATGACTTTGGAAAATTTCAACATGCGCCTTGCTTTTATACCAATGGTTCATCACAGCCGGTTGTAAGTTCTAAACCGACAGTGATAAGGAAACATCACTGCCGGGCCATACCTCGAACCGGTAGTGATGGAGGTGTAGCAGTTCCAGGTTAAGTAGGATATCTTTTCCCTTTCTTTTGAATTCCTTCGACTGGCTCAATGGTTAAGACCCCACAATTTAGCCCCCGAGACCCATGTTCGAGTCCCAGGTGGCCCAAATTTTTTGGTTTAATTTTATAAATTATTAAGCGCTCTAAAAGGTCAAAAAGAAAAAATAAATTAGCCTTAGCACACCTCCTATACTAGTGCAGCGGTTAAGACTCAGAACTCTGCTCCCCGAGACCCGAGCTCGAACCCGAGGCTGGCATAATTTTTTTTAACTTTTTATAAATCACTGCCGGTTTTCAAAATAAACTGACAGTGATAACCAGCATCACTGTCGGTTTTGTCTCATCACTGCCGATTTTTTTAAACCGACAGTGATGCTTATATATATATATTAAAAGATTTCTTTTATATACTGAATAAATAGAAGCATGTGTATTCCTATGTCGAAATGGCTTAAAAAATTTTTTGGCAAGCATGTACACCCAAATTAAGACCCCACATAGGATCTTAGATTTTTCTGATTAGTTTTTTATTTATTATATTTTTCTATGTGCTGAATGAGACAAAAGAGGGTGAATTTCATCTTGGACCCAATAGATTTTTTCATTGACCTCCACAAAATTCTTATCCATAGGGCACATTAGAGCCTGTGTAAAAGTTTGGCACCATTCCGGATCTTTTCGTGGGTAGACTCAGTTTAATCTATAATTAATCGGTGTCATCGCGTCGAAATTCAATTAAACCTCAGAAAGTAGCAAACCATCTTGGAAAATCCCAAACTAGATGTTTCCTTCACACATGGCACGTGCAAGACTAAGAAAAAGTTTGAGACCAATACGACACCAGAATGCATATGAACCACAGAAACCTTGATAACCTATGTGTATAGTCATGGTTCGATAAAAGACCTCATGTACCTCTGTGAAGCATATATACTCCGCCTATGTCGAAATGGCTTGAAATTTTTTTGGCAACCATGTATACCCAAATTAAGGTCCCAAACAAGATTTGAGGTGTTTCTGCTCATTTTTTATTAATATATTTTTCTTTATGCTGAATGAGACAAAAGAGGGTGAATTACATCTTGGACCCAATAGATTTTTTCATCGACCTCCACAAAATTCTTATCCCTAGGGCACATTAGAGCCTGTGTAAAAGTTTGGCACCATTCCGAATCTTTTCATCGGTAGACTCAGTTCAACCTATAATTAATCGGTGTTGTCATGCGGAAATTCAATTAAACCTCAGAAAGTAGCAAACCATCTCCGGAAAATCCCAGACTTGGTGTTTCCTTCACCTATGTCACGTGCAAGCCCGAGAATAATTTTGAGACCAATACAACACCGGAATATATATTTCTAGTTGCCCAACAAATGTTACACGAATTACATGCATGACAATAATTAAACACACAAGCCATACAAATTAAAATTAGAACCTAATTAAACTATGACCTTGCAAACCTAGCTAAATAAACATTAATTACTATCGGAATCACTGCCGGGATCGATCGGGCCACGCACACTAACATGCCTCTGTAGCCATATATGGTAATTGATGTCACAGATTATGTATCCACTTGTATCGATGAAGGTCAACGTCCGTATGAGTGCACTCTCTCGTGCCTCACAATACCGAAAGAATGGTCGGCCATAGATGTAACCTACTGAACGGCCACTGCCCCTGTTAGTAATCCTTATACAGTACTGGCGTCCTTCTATAGTGAGTTGGTTGAGGTTTCCATTGCAGAAGTCCCAATCGTACCCGAGTTGCTCCGTAGCTTGGTCTAGAATGACCCACAAGCCACATGTAGCATAGGTAAGGTCCTGGAGCGCAATCTGCATGCGGAGATAAAGAAAAAAAAATTAGAGAATGTTATTACAATAATAAACAACAAATAACCACGACTCAGGTATAAGTGACCATTTTACCACATCCACATGGTTGTAGCTCGCAAACCATTCGCTTGCTTGCGGGACAGGGATATCACCAGCATTCAAAGCAAGTGCCTTGAAGTGCGAGAAATCAGGCATATCATAGCAAATACGTCGAAGTGCCTCTAAACAGAAGTGCATAGCACTGAATTGGGCGCTTATCACGTTCGAGCTTTGTCTTCTCGACTTGTGGATATGGTTCCGATGATTTGCACCCCTCAAAGGGATGGAAAAACTAAGTTCACACGTCCATAGCCGACCACTTGCATTAGATGCCGTGTTCTCGATGATGTCCGAGATAAAGAAACAGATAAGTGTTGTTCGCAGCTAATCTATTGAGGATATAGTCTGTGACATATATGTATGCAACACTGATATTAAACTAATTACACTTATTTGTTAGCATAAAAAAACAAAAGATGTTGGAAAATATTTCATACAATAGCTGGAACAGGGAATCGTGGAATGGCCACATTAGGAGCGAATGATTCATCACCAGGGTGGAAACCTGGTTCTTGTGGTGGGGGAGGTCCATTGTTCATACCACCTAATCGATAAAATGCAAAAAAATATGAACACAAAATATATGCACAAAAAATCTTCCAAGTAAAATGTGACAACATAATTAAATATAAATCGAATGCAAGGAATAAGAATATATATAAATGTAGAATGCAAAGAAACATGAATATAAATATAGATCAAATGAATATAGATAGAATATTGGAGAAGACAACATATCAATACCATTGAAAAATACAGGAGCCATGATCAAATCACGAAGAGAGAGTGGATTTCCTGAGAAGTGAGAGTGAAACGTGAGAAGTGAGACTGTGAGAGTTCGTGGGTGGGTGGGATCGATGTATGAGGCCGGCGGTTTGTTTTATATAGGGGGGCATGGACATCACTGTCGGTTTTTAAATAGAACCGACAATGAAAGTTAATATCACTGCCGGTTTTTAAATAGAACCGACAGTGAAAGTGAATATCACTGTCGGTTTGTAAATAGAACCGACAGCGAAAGTGCATATATGTAAAGGATATATTTAATTTAGATAGTATAGTGGGAAAGTTTTAACAACAACAATATATTTATTTAGATAGTACAGTGGGAAAGTTTTAACAACAACGATATATTTATTTAGATAGTACAGTGGAAAAGTTTTATCAACAACGATATATTTATTTAGATAGTATAGAAATACATCAAAAAATAACAAAAATATTAGAAATAAATTACATATACGATAACAAAGACCTTACACTAAAATTCCATATACGATAACAAAGACCTATTTGCGTACAGGTCAATGTTACAATCAATGTGTATCAACACATTATAATTTAACCACCTCAGTAGCATTCTTCTAGCACCAACTAGGATCAAATAGTAGCACCATGGTGGTGATGGGGATGGGGATCCCGATCTTTCGTAAGGTAGAGATAACTATCGTTGTGGCGGAGAATGACACACCGATCCAGCTTCAGATCGAAAGATCGAACCCTGCAATCTTAGCACCACACCTCCTCTGGTTATCAACCGAGTCACGGACCAGGTTGACTTCACCAAGAAGGATAATCCCTGCCTATGCAACGAAGAACACAAGCAAGAACAAGGAAGAACACAACCAAATTGCAGATGTATGATTAATCTCACGAAGTTGGCGTCTCACAAACTGATGAACGGCGAAACTGTTCTTGACAGAATAATCTAAGCAAAAGACAAAACCTAATGACGGCGGTGGCATATGATTATAAAGGTCTTAGGGTGATCGCCTACCCTGGACGCGCCCCCTAATGGGCCCAAACATGATACACGGTCCAATGGACCAAAAGACAGTGTCGCAGCACCTTGGCAGATTCTGGGCAATGACTTGTTTCGACGATTCCTGTTGATTCCAAAGAGCTTTTGATGTGAGACCACTTGGATTGACTTCCTTATCAAATTATCTTTCTATCCATATGTGGATCGTCAAAAACGGAGTCCGGATGCGTCTTGGGTGACCAGTTTAAGGCAGACTGGTCCTGGAGGCCGAGGTAGACTCGAAATCATGTTGGATCGGGCCTCCGGTTTCTGTTGGACGTCCTTGCTAGTCATCCTCGCGTCCACCACGTCCTCTAAGTCCCTCATGACCCTCTTCAATGTTCCTAAGCAAGATAACATCATTAGGTAGTAATCTATTCTCAAAAGTATGAAAAGGATCGCTTAAGAACGACCTCACCTCTAAATTGAGTTGTCGCATTCGAGCCCGGGTCATTGGACCTTACATGATAGTTGGAGGATCAGCGGGTGCCTCTGAAGAAGTGATGTCCTCATCATCCTCCCCCTCTTGAATTAGAGTCGTCCTCGACTCAAGCTCATCTTCCTCTCCCAAATAAGGTTTCAAATTTGCAATGTTAAAGGTGGGACTAACCCCGAACTCGGGTGGCAATTCAAGTTTGTAGGCATTATCATTTATTTTCTCAATGATCTTATAAGGACCAGCTGCTCTTGGCATTAATTTAGACTTATGCAGCTTAGGAAATCTATCTTTTCTCAAATCTAACCAAACCAAATCACCCGGTTCAAGTTTAATCGCTTTTCTACCTTTACTACCAGCAATTCTATACTTTTCATCCATTCTTTCAATATTTGCTTGAGTTGTTTTGTGCAACTTATGAATAAAATCAGCACGCTCTCTAGCATCACTATGTATTCTCTCAGTGGTAGGTAAAGGTAAAAGATCAATAGGAGTACGGGGGTTAAAACCATACACTACCTGAAAAGGACTTACCTTGGTGGTGGAATGTTCCGCCCTGTTATATGGAAACTCCACATGCGGCAAACACTCTTCCCACATCTTCAAATTGTGCTTCAAAATTGCTCTCAACATGGTAGACAATGTTCTATTCACAACCTCAGTTCGGGGATGACATGTTGTAGAAAACAGCAGCTTGGTCCCCAATTTATTCCACAACGTGCGCCAAAAATGACTCAAGAATTTTGCATCACGATCTGAAATAATAGTAGAAGGCATACCATGCAAGCGAACGATTTCTTGAAAGAAAAGGTCAGCAATATGAACAGCATCGTCGCTCTTATGATAAGGAATAAAATGTGACATCTTAGAAAAATGATCAACCACCATAAAAATACTATCCCTCCCCCTCTTAGTCCTTGGCACACCCAACACAAAATCCATAGATATATCAGCCCAAGGAGTAGAAGGAATAGGAAGAGGCATATACAAACCATGTGGGTTCAACCGCGACTTAACTTTTTGACATGTGGCACACCAAGCCACGTACCGCTCTACATCTCACCTCATTCTTGGCCAAAAGAAGTGTGTGGACAGCACCTCCTCCGTCTTCTTGGCACCAAAATGTCCCATCAATCCGCCTCCATGTGCCTCCTGCAACAACAAAAGACGAACGGAACCAACTGAAATGCATAGGCAGTTAGCTCTAAACAAAAACCCATCATTGATCATAAACTTATTCCATGTACGTTCCTCTCTACAATTAAGCAACACATCCTTAAAATCAGGATCAAGCGCATATTGTTCTTTTATGGATTGAAGACAAAAAATCCGACAATCAAGTTGGGACAGCAATGTATATCTTCTAGACAAAGCATCAGCAATCACATTATCCTTCCCTTTCTTGTGTTTGATAATATAAGAAAAAGATTCAATAAATTCAACCCATTTAGCATGCCTACGATTCAGATTATTTTGAGAGCGAAGATATTTAAGCGATTCATGATCAGAATGAATAACAAATTCTTTAGGCCACAAATAATGACGCCACGTCTCTAAAGAACAAACAAGTGCATACAATTCCTTATCATACGTGGAATAATTAAGAATAGGGCCATGCATTTTTTCACTAAAGTAAGCAATGGGTTTACCATCTTGCATCAAAACACCTCCAATTCCAACTCCACTAGCATCACATTCTAGCTCAAAAGCGTTACCAAAGTTTGGAAGTTGCAGCAATGGTGCGTGTGTGAGCTTGTCCTTCAAAGTGTCAAAGGACTCCTCATGTGCCTTTCCCCAATGGAACACCACTCCTTTCTTCATCAACTCATGCAAGGGGACAGCAATGGTGCTGAAATCTTTGACGAAGCGGCGGTAGAATCCTGCAAGACCAAGAAAACTCCTCACCTGTGTGACAGTTTGGGGAACCGGCCAGCTCTTTATGGCTTCAATTTTCATCTCATCCACCTCAATTCCCTGTGGAGTTACAACATAGCCAAGAAAAGAAACTTGATCCGTGCAAAAGATGCACTTCTCAAGGTTACCAAATAAACGTGCATCACGTAAAGCATTAAAAACAGCACGTAAGTGATCCATATGTTCATCAAAAGGCTTGCTGTAAATCAATATATCATCAAAGTAAACTACCACAAAATGATCAATCAAAGCTCTTAAAACCTCATTCATTAAGCGCATGAAAGTGCTAGGTGCATTTGTCAAACCAAAAGGCATAACTAACCACTCATACAACCCGAATTTGGTTTCAAATGCAGTTTTCCATTCATCTCCAAGTTTCATTCTAATCTGTTGGTAGCCACTTTGCATGTCAATCTTAGTGAAAATTATAGAACCACACAACTCATCAAGCATGTCGTCTAGCCTAGGAATAGGATGACGATACCAAATAGTAATATTATTGATGGCTGTACAATCAACACACATACGCCAAGTTCCATCTTAGGAACCAAAAGTACAGGAACGGCACAAGGACTAAGGCTTTCACGTACATACCCATGGTCCAAAAGGTCTTGGACTTGCCGCCGAATTTCCTTAGTCTCCTCGGGATTGGTTCGATAGGCAGCACGGTTGGGCAAGGTTGCTCCCGGAATCAAATCAATTTGATGCTCTATTCCTTTCATAGGTGGCAGCCCCGGGGGTATCTCAGCTGGAAAAATGTCCTCATACTCCTACAAAAGGTTAGTGACAGCAGGAGGCACCGAGCTAACAATATCATCAAGCGAAAACATAGCTCGTTTGCATACCAAAGCATAGCAAATATCATCATCAGAAATTTCAGCAAAGTCACATTTTGTTGCAAGCATAACACCACCCTTCAATTTAATCCCCTCAGCCTTAGAAATAGATATAGACTTATCCTTTTTAGGTGGGAAAATAGAATTAGCAACTTGCTGATTTTCGGATTGGACGTCATTCAAACTAGCAGCGCGTTCTCTATCAGCTTGTACAATTTGAGCAGGGGTCAAAGGTACCAAAGTAATTTTCTTTTCTTTATGCACAAAAGTGTATTTATTACTTCTACCATGGTGTGTAGCATCATTATCATGTTCCCAAGGACGACCCATTAAGAGTGTACAAGCTTGCATAGGTACCACATCACAATCAACAGAATCAGCATAAGAACTAATAGAAAATGATACTTTGCAAGTTTGTGTTACCTTTGCTTTACCTAAATCATTTAGCCACTGAATATGGTATGGACGTGGGTGTGGGCGTGTGGTCAAGCCAAGCTTCTTGACCAAATTAGAACTCACCAAATTGTTGCAGCTACCTCCATCAATAATGACACGTGCGCGACGGTCACTGATGACGAAGAAAATCTGGAACAAGTTATAGCATTGTAGCTTCTCAGGTTGCTGGACTTGTGAGCTAAGCACCCGCTGTACAACGATGCTCCTATAGGCCGCCATGGCCTCATCACCAAGGACTTCGCCATCCTCCTCATCTGCATTTTGGTCTTCTTCATCCTCAATGTCAGAGGTGCTGATGTAACCATCTTCTGTAGCAATATATGCTTGTTGACTTGGCACATGGCCAATGCCATGGCAGTGGTGGCACTGAATGCCCGAAGTGCGTCTCGTCGATGCAACGGATGAGGAACTCTTGGTAGGCACCTGCAAAGAATTTTTACCAGAATCTGAAGGTCATGTGGAAGGTGCCTTAGGTGTAGCGGAAACTCCAGAGGCTGTTGGTCGCTTGCTCACTGGTGGAGGCGCCCGAAAAGTGGTTGGCTTGGTCAGCCCCGAAGATGGTGCCGAGCGTGGCGTGTATGTGGTGGTGCTAACCTTGCTCTTGCTCTGTTGTTCACGCCCCTACAATTCCTTTTCTGCAAGCATAGCAAACTAAAACAACTGGTTGATAGTGTTAAATTCTTTATAATCAACAATATCCTGAATCTCTCGCCTCAAACCTGAATAAAAACGACAAATGACATCTTCATTTCCCTCCACAATACTATAGCGCATCAATCCCTTTTGGAGCTCACCATAGTAATCCTGTACAGATTTATCTCCTTGTTCTAAACGCATCAATTTCTTACGCAAGTCTCTATGATAAGAAGGAGGAACAAAGCGATCACACATAGCTACCTTAAGTTCTTCCCATGTACCAGGTAAAGCATCCTGTGTAGCTAGCCCATTCCACCAAATAATTGCAAAATCCTTAAACTCACTAGTAGCTTGTCGAACTCTATGATGCTCAGGCACAAGGTGGGCGCTAAACTTTTGTTCTACTGTCATCTCCCAATCAAGATATCCCTTAGCATCATAATGATCCGAAAAAGATGGTATTGTGAACTTAATCTTAGCATAAGGATCATCGGGTATACGGTGATTATTACCTTGATGGTGGTGGACACCACCCATACCTGTCGTGTTGCGGCGAAGACGTCATCGTAATCTTGCTTGTCGGAAGGCTGCTCAATCTATGTTTCCAGCAGCATCATGCACCGTGTCTTCTAGCAAGAGACCATCGGTGTTGCTGCCGGAGACATCATTGTTGTTGACCGCCACCAATGTTTCCAACTCAGTAACCTTATCGTTTAGCGTGGAAATTCGTTTGTCCAATCTCTCCATGCTGTTGCTAATGTTGAGTTCAATGAGTGCGTCAGTGACGGCCTTTCTGATGGCCTCATTCATCCTTTTTTGGGCATCCTCTACAACAGCTTGTAGTTGCTCTTAGCTGACACACTTGTTGAAACCCTTAGGATTGTTATCTCCAGTCTGATCACCTCCTGCCATTGTAAACACAAAAAACAGGAACAAACGGTGAAAGTTATCCCTAACAAATGCCTATGTGGTTGCAGTGGTGTCACTTTTCACAGCAAGTGGAAGCATCTTACCAAGCTCTTACAAAGTTCTTACCAACGCAAGCAGTGGGCGGTACAACCGGCGGCTGGTTCGTGATACCTGTGAGACAGTGGTACCGAGATTGCAAGGCCCTTTTTCTGTACTAATCTGAAGAGTTTGTGGAGCTTGGAAGGCACACAAAGAGTAATATGTATATCTGGCACACAAGTCGGTAACAGAAAGTAATGCTGAATTATAGTCCAAAGTACTTGTTCTCGTTGCTGGTCTAAAATGTTCTAAGTACCAGGTGTGTGATAAAAGTATGGTGGATAGCAAGGTGATAGGTGTGTGAAAAACAAGTATGATGGATGGAAACAACAACACAAACAAGGAACCAGACAGCACACGCTAACACAGCTCACTTTGGTCTTCTCTATGTGCTCCTCTAGATATTGTTCCTCTTTTGTCCCTCTCTTTTTTTTCTATTTTTTGGGTTGTCGTTGTTTTTTTGGGAAATTTTGATTTTTTTATGGTATTTTTTTGATATTTTTCCTTTACTTAGGAGCACAAAAGAAGTAACCACAAAAAATATGAGGTTAAACAGGTGAAAGATGTGGCCTGTGGAAAATTCAGAAAACTTGCTCAAAATCAACACAAACCTTGTGACCACGAAAAGAGGCTCTTGTGACCACTTTTTGATCAATTTAAAAAAATTTGACCCTAGGAGGACCGGGGATGGACGAATCCAAAAAAAAATTCTGATCGATTTTGATATATGGAACGTCGAAAGCGGAGTTCGGATGCGAAAACTAGACCAGTTTTAAGAATTGGCTCCGAATTAGAGGACAAAACGGGAACAATATGCACAAAACTGGTCACGACAGCAAAGATTTGATGGAAACGATGGGAGAAAACACACGAACTGGATTCTAACACGACCTAACCAGCAACAAGACCTCGACCAGGACACAAACTCAACACGACGGACTCTAAAACTGAAATATGCAAAGGCTTTAGCGCGGAAGGTTCTAGGATAGGAAAACGAGTATGACACTGGACTATGGGACGAATGCGAAACACTCAAACTAGGGAATAAATGTGAACCTGACGGTATACCTTAGCTCTGATTACCACTTAATAGGGACGGGGATCCCAATCTTCCGTCAGGTAGAGGTAACTATCGTTGTGGCGGAGAATGGCACACCGATCTGGCTTCAGATCGAACCCTGCAATCTTAGCACCACACCTCCTCTGGTTATCAACCGAGTCACGGACCAGGTTGACCTCGCCAAGAAGGCTAATCCCTGCCTATGCAACGAAGAACACAAGCAAGAACAAGGAAGAACACAACCAAATTGCAGATGTATGATTAATCTCACGAAGTTGGTGTCTCACAAACCGATGAACGGCGAAACTGTTCTTGACAGAATAATCTAAGCAAAAGCCAAAACCTAATGACGGCGGCGGCATATGATTATAAAGGTCTTAGGGTCATCGCCTACCCTGGACACGCCCCCTAATGGGCCCAAACATGATACACGGTCCAACGGACCAAAAGACAGTGTCGCAGCACCCTGGCAGATTCTGGGCACTGACTTGTTTCAACGATTCCTGTTGATTCCAAAGAGCTTTTGATGTGAGACCACTTGGATTGACTTCCTTATCAAATTAGCTTTCTATCCATATGTGGATCGTCAAAAACAGAGTCCGGATGCGTCCTGGGTGACCAGTTTAAGGCAGACTGGTCCTGGAGGCCGAGGCAGACTCGAAATCATGTTGGATCGGGCCTCCGGTTTCTGTTGGACGTCCTTGCTAGTCATCCTCGCGTCCACCATGTCCTCTAAGTCCCTCATGACCCTCTCCAATGTTCCTAAACAAGATAACATCATTAGGTAGTAATCTATTCTCAAAAGTATGAAAAGGATCTCTTAAGAACGAGCTCACCTCTAAATTGAGTTGTCGCATTCGAGCCTGGGTCATTGGACCTTGCATGACGGTTGGAGGATCAGCGGGTGCCTCTGAAGAAGTGATGTCCTCATCAGGTGGTCTGCGAGATATAACGGTTGGAGATGACAAGGTGGCATCGATGAATCCATGCCTCTGCTGTACATGGCCTTTTTCTTGGTGCAGTCCAGTTGCGCACCGCAGCGGATCACTCTATGAACCTCGTGGCATCTCCAATCTTCGGCATTGCTCTATCTTTAGTAGCATTCTTTTAGTACCTCCTGTGTGCACCATTTTGGTGGACTACGACGCATAACGATATATGTGGTTTGTTGTGAGAGTAAAACACTGTATCATGGCTGATAAGCCCTGGCTGAAACTAACATGCATCGAGAGGCTCCCTAGCAGGGCGCCATTTTATAGGCTAGCTGTCGCGGTAGGTGGGAGCAGTGCTCCTATTGTGGTGATCAACGGGACCACTGCTGGCCCATGAGGGAATATTCATATCACTGTCGGTTTTGATAAAAAACCGGCAGTAATAGGGGTCATTAGTGCCGGTTTTTAGAACCGGCAGTGATTCCATGTATCACTGTCGATTTTTAAGAAAAACCCGATAGTGATAGGCCTGACAAATAGCTCCCGCTGCCATAGGCGCTCAGCTTTTATTTTCTTTGAAATTAGTGCCACTACCGCAGGCTCTGGATAAAAAAATAAAAAAAATTGTCCCGCCTGGGTTTCGAACCGAGGGAGCAAGAAAGAGGGATTAGTGGCTTAACCGCTGCGTTAAAGAAGGATTTACGTTAGGAAACATTTTGTTATCATTTTTATAGTTTAAGTTGAGGTTCATTTAATTCTGTAAAAATATAAAAAAAAGTTTGCCGCACCTAGGATTTGAACTAAGGGCGCGGGCTTCACAGTAGCTAGCTTTTACCGCTGCGCTATGATAGGGAGTATGTCAAGGTACGTTTTCTTTTTGTTCTATCCTCTGAATGGGTGTTAATCAATTCGAGGTCCAGATTATAGGGCCTTAACCGCTGCGCTAGCATTAAGGATTACGTTAGTTTAGGTTAGGTTTTTTTCTTTTATCCGTTTAGTGCATGTAAGTACATATAATTTATTGTAAAATAATACAAATATTTGTGTCTCAATTATTTAATTCCAATCTAATTAATTAATGGTCTATAATTATCAAATAATAGTGTTTCTAAACATCATCTCAATATTTGATTACATAGTCAATTATTTAATTTTAGAGAAGCGCACAAAATATAAATTAGATTACATAGTTGGTGAACAACGTCCGAATAATGATTACATAGTTAACAATAATCTAACTATATTTAGGTGCATCAACAATGAGGGCCTCATTGTGATCAAGCCGTATGTAAGCAGGTTCGTCACCCTCTTGAAGGATAGGTAGGGGTACGTTCGCCCCGAATGGAGGCATTTCCTGGTAGCCCCTATAGTCTTCTTCGTCCGTCACTCCATCGACACCGACAATCTTTCTTTTCCCTTTTAGGACTACTTTTAGCCTTCCTTTTGTCTTGTTGTCCCTTGCATAGAAGACTTGCATAACATCTCTTGCAAGGACGAAGGGGTCATCTTTGTATGTGGTCTTAGTAAGATCAACGGTAGTGAACCCTTCACTGTTAGTGTTGATTTCCTCAAGCCGAACCCACTGGCAGCAAAAAAGAGCTGCCTTCAACGGACCATAGGCTAGCTCCCATATCTCCTCTATGAAACCATAGTATGTCGCCTGCACGTTGCCATTTTTGTTGTGAGCATCAAAACGAACACCACAATTTTGGTATGTGCTCTTTCCATCTTGCTTTTTTGTGTAAAATGTGAATCCATTGATCTCATACCCTTGGTACTTAAGATATGTACTCGAAGGTCCCTTGACTAAGGCATCTAGTGGATTACCCAACTTTATTCCAAGCAAGTGGCGTCGCAATCAGTTGACAAATTCCTCCTTATGTTTTTTATCCAGCCAAGCCTATGACCTGCTCGAATACAGAGTTTGCAATGGTTGCCTATGCTCATCAATGTATGGCATCACACCCTCGGCTTGCTAGAGAACAGCAAACTATGCCTGTCTAAAACAAATAGGGTCGTCTACTATAACAGATTTCTCCCTGGTCGTTCCTTTGCCACATAGTCTTCCCTCGTGATGAGATTCTGGAACTCCGACCCTTTTGATGTCCAGATAATATGTGCAGAACTAAATTGCCCCCTCCATTGACCATCCTTCAACCATGCCCCCTTCTGGCCTGAATCTCTTCCTAACATACCTCCTGAAAACTTTCATCAATCTTTCGAAAGGGAACATCTTATGCAGGTACATTGGGCCAAGTGCTCTAATTTGGTCAACAAGATGAATGAGCAGATGCAATCAAAGTAAGTTGTCGAGAAATGCATCTCAAGCCTAACGAGAGTTTCAGCTATGTCCCGCTGCAGCTGCTCTAGCGTGGACACATCAATGACCTTTTTTGTGATCACATTGAAGAACAAGCAAAGCTTTATGATTGGGGCGCGGACCTTTGGGGGGAGGATACCACGCAGGGCAATAGGGAGCAACTGAGTCATAATGACATGATAGTCATGGGCCTTCATAGGGGCATAGTAGAACTTGACTTCTCTCATGTTCACTAGCCTCTTCGGGTTCGCACAGTAGCCTATCAGGACTTTGAGTTCATTGAAGAAAGAAATAAGCACATGTTTTTCTTCCTTCTTCAATATCCATGACGCAACTAGAAGTTCGAACTGGCCATTCTCTAGCTCCATGGGATGCAACTCCTTCCTGATTCCCAAGTGTTGCATGTCTAGGCGTGTGGCTAGTGAATCCTTCGATGTCCCCCCGGTGTCCACAAGGTGTTAAGAGTGTTAGCGCACACATTTTTAGTGATGTGTATGGGATCAAGACAGTGGCGTACACTCAGAAATAGCCAGTAAGGTAGTTTCTAGAAAACTGATGTTTTCTTCCAAACACTCCCATCAGGCGCTGCTACTGCATTGTCCCCCTTGCCAAGGACAACCTCCAGTTTGTTGAGTTCTTGAAGTATCGCAGGCCTGTCTTGATATTTTGGAGCTAAGCGTTTCTCAATAGTACCGTTGAAATCTTTTCTGTTCCTACGGTAAGGGTGATCCTTAGGTAGGAACCTACGGTGTCCCATATAAACTATCTTTGAGTTATTTGGCAGATTTACCGCATCAATGTCGTCCAAGCACTCGACACATCCAGTATAGCCTTTTGTCTTCTCTCCGGACAACGAACCTTGACCTAGCAGGTCGGTGATTGTAGTGATAAGTACTCCCTTGATTGTGACATGTTCCTTTTTGTACTCCTCCCAAACATCCGGCACACCCTTTTCAAACATCTCCACTAGCTCATTGATCACTAGTTCCAGAAACACATCGATGTCATTCCTAGGTTGTCTTGGCCCTTGGATTAGTAGTGGCATCTGGATGTACGACCGCTTCATACAGACCCAAGGTGGAAGGTTGTATATACAGAGCGTCACTGGCTAGGTGCTATGATTACTTCTAACCTGGTCAAAAGGATTCATCCCATCTGTGCTCAAAGCAAACCAAAGGTGCCTTACCTCTCCACCGATGTCCTTATAGAACATAGTATTGACAGTCCTCCAGTCATGCCCATTGGTGGGGTGCCTCATCATTGTATCTTTCTTACGCTCTTCGCCATGCCAGCGCAACAGCTTGGCTGACTTTGCACATGCAAACAGCCTATGCACCCAGGGAGCTATAGGGAAATACCAAACGACCTTTACGGGACCTCCTCTGGTCTTAGTACCCTCATCTGACGGCCCTTCCTTGTACCGTGGAGCTTCACACTTGGGGCACTTGTCCAAGTCTTTTTATTTTTCTCCATGGTATAATATGCAATCATTGGAACACGTGTGGATTTTTTCAACCTCGAGGCCGATGGGGCAGATCATTTGCTTTGCCAAGTATGTCTTTTCTGGCAAATCGTTTTTTTCTTGGGAGCATTTTCCTTATTATACCTAATAACTGATCGAAGCCTTTATCGCTCAATCCGTTTGTCGATTTGAACTCTAATAGCATGATGTCGGCTTCCAGTTTGCTCATTGGACAATTCCTATACAATGGTGTTTCGCCATCTTGTCTCATTTTCTCTAGCTTTCTCAGCTGTCTTTCACTAAGATATTTGGTCTCTACATTACGTAGCAGCTGAGAAATGCCATCATTATCCTCAGTGTCGTCAGCTAGCGTGTTCCTAAACACATTATTAACTATGGCTATAGGTTTCGTGTTGACACCGGGTTCCTCGTCAGCATCGTGGATGGCTACGTCAGGCATGTCCACATCATCATCGTTTTCCTACACAACATTCACACCAACCTCGCCATGCATAGTCCATATCATATAGTTTGGCATGAACCCCCTGGTAATCAAGTGCGATCGTATAGACTCAATTTGATGAAAGTTCCTTTGATTCTTGCAATCTTTGCATGGGCAGAAGACAGGGTTCCCATTCCCAGCATGGGCTTTGGCATCGATGATAAACTAGCTGACGCCATGCATGTACCGCTTGTCTGTTCGAGGCAGATGCATCCACTCTCGATCCATCTCTGCACAAAAAAATATTGAGACAGTAATTATAAAGAATTAATAAGAAATCGAGCTTCATGAACAACAATTGTAGCTCGAAAGTACCATTTTTGGAAAACATTATTGTACACTAATTATTGGAAAATTGAAATTGCTAGCCCCGGCCCTATAAATTGAAAATTGTAGTAAAAAACAATTATTGCACAATAATGAAGAACAACTATTCTACTCTACTTCTAAGAACTAATTATAGCATCACATACTAACAATGATCTTGACCACCATGGAATAATTAGCTAGGAATTTAAATGTGTTCATAGACACCAACTTTTGGATGATGGATTCACCACAATTTGAGCCTTGCACAAATGTCCAATTGGAAAAGTGCTCTCTAGAATGGAGAAAGAACTAGAATGATAATCAAGCAATATAGCCATCAAAACGAAGCTAATTAAGCAACAAAATCAAAGGAGTGGATGTTTGTTACTAACCTTAAAGCAAAAAGATCAAGCCATTCTTCAAAATCCAAGCGCTAGCTTCATGGTGAAGAGCAGACGCAACAATGGAGGGAAGGGCCCAAACACGCGCCTCTGTTCTCGGGATGGAAGAGAGGAGGAAGAGGAGGACGGTTGCAGCCTTTTTGTGCTGTAGGCTTATCGCCGTTAGTTCTTAGCTAGAACCGACAGTGATAGATTCAAATCACTGTCGGCTCTTGGCTTAAACCGGCAGTGATGAGTGACCGCCAAAACACTGTCGGTTCAAGCCACAAACCGGAAGTGATGTGGTCCTTCACTGCCGGTTTTAGCCCAGCCCCAATCATTTTCTCATTTTCAAGCTCATAACCGGCAGTGAAGGTACATCACTGCCAGTTGTCACAAATCCGGCAGTGATGAGGCCGGCAGTGATGTCCAAATCTAGGGTAGTGGCATCTCCAATAGATCCTAAGAATTTCTTTCCAAAATCATAGAGTTTTCCAACTTGCCAAAAAGTAGTGGGAGGAATAAATAAGACCATCTCCAATAATTCACTCCTAAAATATAGAAGATAATTTTACATCGGGAATCCTATACTATTTCTAAATTATCCTAGCCACTTTTATATATTTATTATCTCTTCTATATTTGCATCAGGAACCCTTTCCTACTCTTTATTCTTTCCCACGTCCTTCCACCTTAGATTGGCAGACCGATATGCGCTTGGAAGACGCACTAGTATATGCGCGCGTTTGGTGATTTTTTCCAACATTAAAGATCTGGAAATACAAAACACAAAGGCCCTTTACAAAATTTGGAGACTTACACTGCACAGGTTGTAAAAACAGATAATGATAGTTGTATCACCACTACTTTGTGCAATTTTAATAGTGTGACCATAAGCAAGACGAAGCCAGTATTACCTTGACTTGAAATTAGCAATCACAGCATCAATTGTATCAAAAGGATACTTCTTGTTTGGTAGTTTCTTCCTAAGCTCAGAAACAGTGAAACTGCTCAGGAGAAACAAGACATATTTCAGTGTTCATTCTCAACCGTGACAAAAGATTATGCCAAAAAAAAGTGAAATCCAATGGCCTGAATACAAAGCACAGAAACTTCCATTAGACTATGGATGCTAAGACAAAGCCATGATGTCAGAAAATGAGAAAACCCCGTGGATTAACTCGCTGGCAGCAGCAAGAAGGCAAATGCATTTTTGTATGTGTGATCATCAGACTATTCATTTGTGCTAGATACCCAGTTCATACTATAGAGTGAAAGAACAAAAACATTCAGTACAGTTGCTACCAACAAAGTTTCAGGAAAATACCATAATTCGTCAGTTCTCACTTGGCAGCAAGCAATTCAATTGCAGCCTTCTCCACATCCCGCACCACGTCTTCGCTAATTTCGCACACCACATCATCACTCTCCTCTTCAAAAGAAAACTGCAGACCCAATTGGCAAAGTTCTTTTAAATGGGCTCTAGCCTCTAGGTCTAGGGCCTTGCCATTGGCATCTTTGCAATGACCGAGCTGTTCATCAGGAATGCGGCGTGGAGTCAGGGTAGAGATGTACCGCGAGGAGAGGAGAGTAAGCGCACGGGACCGCAGGCACAGCTCCAGCCCCGGCAGGAGATGGAGGAGGCGGAGGCCCGCCGCCATGGCCGTCATCCCTAGGCAGCGGGATCCAGCTTCTTGATCCTCGCGCATTCCGCTGCGGCCTAGGCCGCCTCGTCATCCATGCAGATCACCGCCGCCGCCATCACAGTAAAAAAATCCCTCCGACTTCCATGAACCACGCGTGCCCCAAAACCTAGGGTTTCGCATGTTCAAGGCGAGCGCGGCAGCGCGGGCGTCGTACTCGTTGCGCTACCGCCGGAAATCACGACAGCCTCGGCGCAGCGTCCGTGTCCCCGCGTTGGCTGCGACGCTCGCAGCCGGCAGTGGCGGTGCGAGCTCCACGGCATGGATGTCCTTAGAAGGGTGCCGCGGCGGCGGGCGGACGCGGTAGCCCGTGTCGGGGAGGGAACCAACGTGCAAGGTGGAGCCGGTGGCATCAACGGAGGCAGCCCGACGTTTCCTTGTTTTAGAAGAGAATAAATCAAGAAAATGGGATGCGGGGATGGCGATCGAACCCTGGCCGTCCGAGTGTCGCGCGGTGCACGGGCGGGTGCAGGGAAGGAGCATTTGAAGTTTGCGTTGAAGCCTGAGTTTTGATACAAACAACTGTGGACACAGGATCGGGTTGAAGCATGCGAGGGATGCTTTTTTAGTGATTGATTTTAACGAAGACGATTTGCTATGTGCATTTTTCTGGGTGTACAATGGTTGGACTCTTTCAGCGGGATATGTAATCTTGGGTGTACCTAGTATAGTTTGGATTGACCCATTATAGTAAAGATTTGTCCTGGTTTGTCTATCCTCTTTTGTAACTACTTGGTAGCACGTGGTGTTTTCTTAATGACCTCGTTTTTGCAGTTCTCAGCAGAATCCCCTCAAGAAAAATTTGAAATCAATTCAAACGAGGTCCAAAAGTTATTAAACTTTCCACAGGCCTTGACTGGGATGTTTTGAAGGTGTCCACAAAGTTTCACCTCCAAAAGATCAAACTTGGATGGCAGACTGAAAAATAAGGTCTCACATTGGGGTTTTTGTGATTTTCTTCAAACAGAGGAGATGGGGGTGCTCGTGGAAAAACTGGTTAAGGCAAAGCCTAGACATATTCCGACCTCATTGCTCTAGGAAGCACAACAAATCAATCCAAAAACTATAGCTCAAAGATCCTCATGAATTTTACCGAAAAGGCAAGAACAGAGGGATTTTGAGGCTTGGAACAAAATAGATAGGTGATGGGCCTCAAGCCATGCTTTAGATAAGTTCCAAATATCCCAAAGACTCCAAAAAACGTGCCAAACAACCATACAAAGTTGCAGCTCAAAAATCTCCCCAAAAAGACCACGAAAAGCACCAAAAAGGGAAAAACCAGAGCAGGGAAGGGATGAACTCGAGATTTCAGCCAACACTTCGATTACCAGATCATGAATTCCTCTATATAAACCAGGTCTAGCCTCCTTCCTTCATCCTCCCACTAAAGATAGAAAATAGAACAAGAGGATTTCATTCTCTCTCTACTTCTAATCTATCCTACTAATAATAATAATCCTACTAATTCACCATATTTTTCTTTTCTAGATCCACATCAAAAAGCGTCCTCCGCTGAGAAGCCTCCCATCTATCCATCCAGAAAAGTGTACCCAGAAAAAACGACGCCTTTAAAATGGACTGTCCACGATTTATTCTAATCCTTCTCTCTCCTTGCTTGTTCAAATCCTAACGGTCCACGTTGTGTATCATCCATCTCATCCTTCACATCTCCCACGCCCGCGCCCCACGACGCCCCCACGCCCACGCCTGCACGGTTCCTCGGTTATCTTTTTATCCCCGAAAAAAACATCATCCTCTCCTCCCCCTCGGCTCCCTGTCCCATGACTCGAGACTCGCCCCGTCCCATGGCTAGGGTTCCCCGCCGGTGCCACTCGCCGGCCATCTCCAGTCGTGCTCGCAGTCCTGGCCTAGGACGCGCGGCAGTGGCCCACGCCATGTCGAGCGGAGCCGCGCTCGCCGGCCCGCCCCATGCCGCGCAGCGACGCCCTCGCCGGGGCCGCATGCGACGCCGCCTCTGCGCGTGCCTACCAAGGCCACACACGCTTCCTGGGCAGCGCAGGAGGAGCAAACCCATTGCCGTCCGCGCACATCTCAAACCTCCAATCACGGGACAGGATGTGGTGCTCAAGCTTTTGAGATATGATGAGGTGAGGTCCATTTGTTCATTCAACCGTGCGCAATTTGGGTCACACTTATATTTAAAAAAACACTTAATCTGATTAAAGAAGGCATGTGAAGATGCTAGGATGGATGCTTGACCAGAATGGTTGAATGGCGAGTTCGTTGACATTTGCGATGTTCTTGACAGTAGTACTCACTACTACAGAATTGATTTTTAGGGGCGGCTCGTAACCATTTGTAGGGGCGGTTTGCCCAGCCGCCCCTACGCAAGGGTCTCTACAAATCATGCATTTGTAGGGGCAGTTCCCAGGCCACCCCTACAAATCAATTTGTAGGGGCGGCTCGTATTACCAGCCGCTCCTACAAATCGATTTGTAGGGGCGGTTCAATCTAGAACCGCCCCTACAGTATGTTTTCCCACCAAAAAAAAATTCAAATTTACAATTCAAATTCGCGTTGCCGAACGCCCTGCGACCAACGATCTGAACCGCGTTCGCGTTGCCGAACGCCCCGCGACCAACGTTCCGAACCGCGTTCGCGTTGCCGAACGCCCCGCGACCAACGTTTCGAACCGCGTTCACGTTGCCGAACGCCCCGCGACAGTGACTACAAGCACAAGAGTATTCTATAAACAACAATTACAAGTTCAATTCACAAGAATATATACAATCCATCATTAAATATACAAATTCCATACACATTGTTATCAACGTCCTAGAGCTAGCCTTTCAGTCTCACGAAGGTGTTGGTACTGAGGATTTGTACCTAACTCAGACTCTCGGTCATGGTAGGTGCCTCTAACGTGTACAATCTGGTCCAATATGAAGTTGCAAAGGTCGCCGACGAGCTCTAAGAGTTGGTCATCCTTGTATGGGTCTATTTTCATTCCTTTCCCTTCTCTCCACCACAAGAGAACAAGTTTCGGTTTAGTATTTCATACCATGTACGAAGTTTTTATACTACGGGTGAAAAGGTTCAAACTTACCCTTAAGGGGTGTCTCCTGTAGGCACCGGTGTTACTCATCATAGAACATATATAGTATCCACAATGTACACTCTTAGGCCTCTGCTTGGGGCACTGTGTGTTTTGTATATGAAAATGTTAAGTAATGCTTTTGACAGCCACGTAACGGAGTACTGAAGAAGTAAGTTACACTTACTGCACATAGTGTTTTTATAGCCAGCTTTTCCTTCCTTGCTGGATCATGCCTTCCATGATGATTAGTGACATAGAACCTAAATGCTCTGTTTGAATTATTTTAGCAAATACAACTTGTTAGTATCCAAAAGTGAACGTTACAAGTATGTATACAAACATATAAGCTAATGAGGATTGTCGATATGTATACGTCTTGAGAATCGATATGAAGTCTTTGTATGTCACCGTGTCCCTATCTAATGAATCAAAGACCCATGCCATGCTCCTCCCGACATCGATGGCTATACAAATCCAGTGGTTGCTGCATGGATTTAATCATAGAACTAGATAAGCTCTTTTGCATCGAATAAAATATATCGAACAAAGCTTTAAGTATAGAGTTGAACTTACTCGAAGTTGTATGGTAGCCATATAGTAGAGTGTTGTTGGAGATTTTTGAAAGCCAGGGCAATGTATGCCGTAACCTTAAGGGACTCTTCCCTTAGTTTCACCGTACGGATGCGCTCTTTCTCCTGAAGAGTCTTTGCAGCAGCTAGCTCTTTGGCATCCAGTGTCCACCATTTAGGGTAATTAAAATTTGTTTGGGCTATAGCTTGAGGGTCTACATACCCGGCTTTCACACTTGGCATTTGTTTGACAATGTGCACTTGCATTCTACAAATCACGGCGTGGGTTAGTTACAACAAAATTCAAAGATTACATTCATATCATATCGAGAGGACAAGGACTTACAGGCACCACGTGCGAATTAGATTCATCTCCATTTCTCCCAGGTGAAAGCATGTGAAACATCCTCAATTTTTCCGCGAAGGGAAAATCCACAGAATGAATTATAATATGATGAAATCGATAGTTGATTCCATCATATTATCATATATCAGTCGATATCACAGTCATACATCGTAAGATTATAAGAATACAAGATATTACATCACTGGGGAACACACCTATTATAGAGTTAATCTAGCGGAAGACTATTGAGTGAAGGCTTTCCCTTCACGGGTCGTCATCAGAGTTGGCGTAGTGCAGCGTAGACTCCATCTCTGAACCAAACTTGAGCGTAGGCACGAGACCTCCTAATCCATCTATAGTCAGCATCTCTGAGAAGCAGGAAATCTGCACACCGCCAGATGTGTGCAGGCCATGGTCAACACCGATGAGCTTTAGTGGAAAAGATAAAACAAGAGGATCTGGCGATCCTAACATTTGGCTGTGGTTTGCATCCTTAGCGCATGAGAAGTAAGTAATAGTAGTAATGTAATAATAATGTCCAGTTTTTAACACATTCCCAGCCACACACATCCACATCCATCCATATCCATCCTCCAACCATCCATCCCAAACCATCTCCACACCACACACCTTATCTCATCTCACACTCAGGTCGACAGGCCAACTCCCTCTCGGCCTTGTCTCAACGGCCCGCAGCCCCCAAGGCTCACGACCGGAAAATACCCCAAACCCTGGAGGGAGAATAGAAGGACTCATCTCCTATCTAGTTTAAGCGAAACCTAGGAAAGGTCCATAGCCGACAAGTCGGCATATGTATCGATCGATCAACCATACACTCTTGCAGAGGTTTTACATACCCACAAGATTAGCCATCCTTGGAGTCTTGCTCTCCTAGGTAGAATTCCGGTCGCTTGCTAGCCTAGAACGATGCCACCCTACCTCTCAGCCCTAGAACATCCCAAGTCTAGTCTAGGATGGCTGATACTGTGAGTCGTAGACAGAGCCGGGGCCCACCGGATGTCAAGAGCCGGTCCACAAGGCCTCCTGAAGTCTCGGAAGGGTGTGGGGGGAAACCGCGCACCCCGTACCTCCTTGCACACGTTCGCCTAGCAGTAGTGGCATCGCTCTACCAAGTAGTCTGACCGTCCCGCACCATATAGGGCGAGTGGGATGTAAAGGATTCCCGGTGAATCTGAGTACTAGTAAGTCCTTAGGGGTGACCAAGCCAGAATGTCTTCATCAGGGTTTCCATTTACCGTGCCACCACAGCACCTCCACCCCGGGCTCCACCTCTCCGAGGTTCACACCCTAGGCCACCTCCAATTACCATTTACCCGCCACAGGTATTCCATATCCAAGTGCCCAGGTAGCACCACATGGCAAGACTCGCCCTAGGCTCGTCGTTATTCCAGCTCGGTCGACACAACCCTCACTCTCCACGCACCCCAGACACACGCAGCACGCTCACACACCACCAAGTCCAGCGCCCATATCCAAACCATTCCCAGGTTGTTCACCACAAGCATCACATCCCCCGACATAATGCGAAGTGGAGTTAATTAATAAGTATAGTGGTGTAATTTGCAAGCAAGCAGACAAGTAAGCATATATAAGCGAGCGAATGCGCAAAGCAGGGTGACGTGGTAGAGTGGGTTGCATTAGGGTAATAATGGCTCAGGTAGTAGCATGCATCAAAGTACTAGCAAAGGAATAATTTATAAAGCGCTAGCAGTTCTAGATATTATGCCATTCTAATAGGATTCTCTAAAAGAGGGTGCTGCCATGACACCAGCGATGTAGAGGTAGTGGTGGTACAATTCTCCATTCGTTGGCGTTCCATTAGTGGGGTCTCCTCCTCCTGTGTTGACTCCATTCCACAGTCCTTGTCGTCGTCCACGTTCTCTTGGTCCGATCGTCAGCTACTCCACGAAGCGACACGCAAGGCAAGAGAGCACTCAACGCTCGAAAAGACGACAAGACGAAGGAAAATCTAATAACACCAGTGAGGCAATAAGGGTACACGGCTTAGCCCTCTCGGTGGTTGTTCGATTTCCTTGGGCCAAAGAATCACAAGTGGTGGTTTGCTAAGCACAAGCTTAAGTCATGGCCAAGCCAGTATGGCTTTACGATAAACGGTTTAAGCCAGAGCTTATCCAGAGCAAACACCATGGCTCACGATCTTTCGATCCGATGTCATTGAATTGACGGGGATTGGAAGTCAGGCCCCAAGAAGAGGAACGACGGGGTTCAGCTCTTATAGCCTTATTCCGCAAGTCACAATTGGACATGAGAAGCAAACAAGAACGAATAACACTATTGTGACTTGGCTCCATTGTACTTTGGCTCACCCGCTATGGTAGGAAGCGGTAGCGCAAAGAGGTTGGACAGCGACGGGTCCTCTCGATCCACACGACACATCAACGTCGGGAGCCGAGGAGACAGTCGTTCAACACGGCAAAAGCAGCGGGATTAGTTAGGCACGCCCATGTTATGCTCCCAGACACATCTTCGAGGAAGATGGTTTTAGACGGTCGATCGGGTCGACACACACGGGTCTGAGGTATGACATAGACCATAGCTTCGCTAACCCAAAGGGAATAGTCCGGTCTTTGATCCAATCGTCATGGGCAAGACGGAATCGAACAGAGCGGCTATCGGGGCAATAAGAGCAAGAATATCCAAGAGCAAGGTCCACTTCTTCCAACACTCACGCCACGACGAAAGACAGGGCATCAGAAGGAGCGACACTCAAGAACACCAAGTGCATAAGCCACTCGTAGGGTACCCGACCTGGGTGCACTGGCACTGAGATATCTCTCGGATTCAAAGCGGTGCAGTTGTCACCGCGAGAATCAGAGAAACGTGATGGTCAAACGGAGTACAAGCATACAAGGGCTTGAGCACGAAGAAGCAACTAAAAGCGAAAGAGAGGCGTAGCTCCATGGTCATGGCGAGGTGAACTCACGGCCACAAGCTATGCCAACGAGTTGGCATCCATTGTTCCACGATTGTTTACTCCTAGGTTATCTCCCACAGAACTTGGTCACGAGGGGCTCAAAATGTGCGGGTAATATCCGCATCGATATCGCCATCGATATTGAATCCATCACGACCATGTTCTAGGGCCGAAGACAGGAGCTAACACTCGTGGTACTATGAAGTCAACTAAAAAGCGAGGGGTCGAGTTACACTCGGCATCACGGTCATGGCGAGACGGATCCCGCGATCGTACGTCCGAACGGGGTACGATCCCTCAGCCAGCTTGAAGGCACGGTCCTCAGGCAACACAGACAACTATCGATAAGAACCAGGCACACGATCAAAAGACAATACGACTCGACACGACTGGAGTAGCACAATTCCATAGCTCAGAGATGGATGGAGTTCCGTGACGATGGCGGGGAAGGCAACGCTCGCTGCAGAGCGCCCGGGCGAGCTATGCCCAGCTACAGCGAGCGTTGGCCAACTGTGGCTTGCTGCAGCCAGCTGTGGTCCGCTATGGCCAGCTATGCCTGGCTGTGGCCTGTTGCTGGTTGGCTGCGGCGGGCTGCAGCTTGCTGTAGGCAAGCTACGGCCCGTGGCTGCAAGTGGCCGAGGGCGCGGCTGGTGCTGGATGGACGCGGCAGTAGGCAATGGAGCTCCGGTGGCGCGGTGCGGGGCAGCCACGCCGAAGGAAAAGCAAGGCGCGGCCTTCCTGCAAGGTGTATAACACGGCACGAAGGCCGGTTTCAGGTACAAATGGCAATAGGAAGGGCAAAAGGCGGAAGCCTTGGCTCTAGGGGCTCACCGACGGTGGTCACGTGGCTGAGCTAGAATAGCGAGGCGGAGGTGCTGGGCGGTGGAGACCGACAGCATGGCCTTGCTGGTCGCTAACGGAGGATGCAGCGAGGTCGCAGTCTGGGAACAGGGGCGCGTCGAGGTGCTGCTGCTGTGCGCCGGAACGTGGTGGTGAAGGCGTTTGCAGCTCTGGTTCCCGGCGTGGACGTGGCGCCAGCAAAGTCGAGGCAGAGCACGGCGACGGACGCGTGTTGGTGGTGTGGCGCCCCCGGCTGGTCATGGAGAGGAAGCAGGGCCGGCGTCCGTGGGCTGCTGGTGGAGGCATGAAGGTCACACGCGTCGTAGGGGCCGGCGCGTCGAGGTCATCCACGTATGGTCGGGGTGTCGACGGGGTAGAGATGGAGTAGGCCACAGCCGAGGGGACTCCAACGGCGTAGAGCGGCTTGGTGGCATGGTCACGGCCGGCAAGTCGCGGCCTTTGCCTGCTCGCGGCCGATGGCGAGCTCGGCACATGATGAAGAACGGCAATTGCGGCACGGAGAAGACGACGGCGTGTCGGGCCATAGCTCCGTCTGGCAAAGTGGCGCTGGCTCAGTGCCTTGACGTAGGAGCAGACGATGCGCGACGCTGGTGAGGACGGGCTCGGTCGAGGACATCCTGAACGGCACGCAGGGGCTGGTCCAGGCCAGTGCGGAGGGGCTTGGCGAGGCTGGTGCAGGGGCACCCGGGCTCTGGCTCTGCGTCACGCGAAAAGGACGGCGAGGAGCAGCTCTTGGCCGCGGCTCCGGGGGTGGCGGAGCACGACGATGCCGGCGTGGAGCAGGTGCCATCGCGGTGCAGTCCAGTGCCTGGTGGTGACCGGCTCGGGGTCGACGATGTCCTGAGCGGCGGCGTGCTCACGCGGAGCGGCCCTATGTGTCCACGTTCGCGCGAACGCTAGGGCGGTAGAGGCACGGCTGGAGGCGTGCTGGCTTGGGGACGAGGCGGAGCGCGACAGCGAGGTGGCAATGGCTCGACGAGGAGCTTGCCACGGTGTCGAGGCAGAGCACGACGTCGAGGCACGGGCAACGCAGCTCGACGGGGATGGGCTCGGCTTTGGCGCCGTGGTCGTCGGGTGGAGCAGAGGCGGTCAAGGGCCTCCGCGGCTACGCAGCAGGGCAGGGCGACAGCCGAGGGGAAGAGGAGTGGCGCCGGCACTTGGGGACTCCTGGTGCTTACCGAGGTCGAGGCGGACGGTGGCGACAAGGCAGTGTCCAGTCCACTGCCATGCGTGTGCGCCACAACAAGGATGGGGAAGGGCACAGGGTTCGTGCAAGGCCGTGCGGTGATGTGCGTGCGCTTGCTGGCGTCTGGCCATGAGGCAGCCGTGCGTGGCCGCGGTGGTCAGCTGGCTGCGTGCACGGCGCTACGCCACGAGGCTGTGTTCCATGGCACGAAGAGCAAGGACGCAGGACACTCATGGTGGTCTAGCGAGGGCGAGCACGGGGGGCAGAGGGGTCAGCGGGGCTCATCGGGGGGCTTGGGGCGGTAAGATAGCGGCGCAGCGACGAGGCGAGGCCGTGACGGGTCGAGGCCGCGTAGGGAGAGCCACAACGCTGCTGTAGTCATACGGGGCGGTGTCCTCGTTCCAGCAACTCCGGCGGCGGATGGCTCCAGCGTGCTCCAGTTCCTCTTCTTCCTTTTTCCCCTCTCTCTCTTGGCTCGGATGTTGGCGAATTGGAAGGCGCTGAGCGACGACGGGGTAGGAGGGACCTAGGGCTCCACGCTCGGGGCACTTTATAGGCCGAACTCGGTCATGGGGTTCGGTGAATGGCGGATGGAGATTGAGGGGCGATCGGAGGGCCTCTAGCGAGGCTGTGCTAGGGTTCTGGGGCCGCGGCGTGATCATGGGCGCTTTGGTGCTCCCGAATTCGTAGACTGTGGCTCGACAGGGAGGGGACAGGGGTGGCAGGTGGTGGCGTCATCCATGGCCGCGGCCGTTGTGCACCAGGCGAGCGCGAGGCTGAATGGGGTTCCAGGCGCCGCGGTTCGGCGACGTGACAGCCAATCGATGCGTCCGCATGGTAGGTGGACGAGGCGGACGGCAGAGAGGGCCGAGGCACCCTGGGATTCTTCCCATGTGCCGGTGCTCTGCTTCCGTTAAAGCAGAGGAGGCGAGGGGGGGACCAAGGGAGGAAGGGGATGACGAGCGGGTCCCCCCTGTCGGCGGCACAGGGCAAGAGAAGGGAGAGGCTGATGTGGGCGAGCTAGGCCGCGGGGCAAGGAGAGGGCAAGCTAGGCTTTTGGCTGGGAGGCCGGCTGGGCATGCAGCGCCGGTTGAGCCAAGCGAGGTGGAGGTGAGCGGGCCGGCTGCGTGAGAGTGCAAGCGAACTGGGCCATGTTGCTAGCTGGGCCAGGCCAGGGCGAGGTGTGCGCGAGCGGGCTGGACCGGTCAGGCGCGAGCAGGCCGAGCTGCTTGAGCTGGTTGGGCCGATTTGGCTTCCCTGTTTTCCTTTACTCTTTTCTATTTCAAATATTGTTTGATTAATTCCATAATCAAGTGTTTGTATGCTCAACTTGATTAGCTTAGGTGTGGGCCCACTTGGGTAATATCCATGGGTCTCTAGGGTCTACTACGGGTCTCGGAATCCAATGCCAAGGGTTGGCTTCGATGGGCATTGATTTACAAGGAATGTCGTTTTGACTTTATGAATTAGATCAAGGGATTCGAATGAGGTTCAAAAGCAAGAAGATGAATTGAGAGAGAGGAAAAGGGATTCATAAGATATTCTAGAAGGGATCAAAAGGATTTGCTACGGACTTGTGCTCTTCAACACAAAACACTAAACCAACAAAAGAACTCCGGCAACCTCCAACAAGTAATTCTATATGCATGCAACAATTTATTTATAAATTGTTCTTAGTTTGCCCTAGCATCTACATGCTTCACACATTGCAGGAAAAATTTTAAAAAGTTCATATTTTTGGCTTCTCCAAAAACCCGAGTTGTTACAGCATGTGTGCATGTCATTGAAGTCAAAGACAATTTTCCCGGCTAGGCTTCCAAATGTGTCGGTGGGGAAGCATGCTTGTATGATATCTATGCTCATTGGGAGAACACGCAAGTACCAATCATGGAACATTCTCATTCCAAGTGGTAGGCGCTGGATGTCCCGGTTTGGTAGGAAGGGCTTGCCTCTTTCATATGTTTTTAGGAAATCCTTTGACCATTTGATGGCATCAACATTTGGATACTGCTTTGCAATTTAGGGGAGTTTACTAGTGACGGCCTCCTCAGAACCTCGTGATGGGACTTTTTTAACTTGGTTCTCAGGCTTAAACTGGTCATGGGAATACCACTTGGACACCGACGAGATGTCTTTTATCGGAACATAAACTGGCCTTTTGTTGATTGGAATCTTCTTTTGAAGTTCCCATTCAGGCACGTCCTCATCTTCTTGTGCATCACCTTCTTCAGAAGGCACTCGTTGTTCATGTATCGGTTGTGCTTGTTGAGAAGAATATGGCATCTCATCATGTACTTGCTCGGTATGAGCTGGAGAAGGTTGTGGCATCTCATCAAGCACATGCTCGCTAGGAGGCGGGGAAGAATGTGGCATCTCAGGAATGTGGGGGTCACGAGACGGTGAAAATATCTCCCCGACCTCAACAACTTGCTCCAAATTTGGGAGAGGGAGAGGCGGTGAAGAAGCAGTCAATATAATGTCCTATTTGTGCCAGAGGATGAACTGCCCCATAACGTCTCCGAGTAACACCAGCCCCTTGGGAGTTGCGTAGTCTATCCTCCACTGCACGAACTCAGGCTTCACTGTATACACCTCGACCCTAGTGTAGTCCGGTGGTATCTTATTATTGTGGTGTAAGCCACCAGGAGGATGTGCCACACCCATTGCCACCTCCATCACAGTGTTCTGCCGGCCGCTGAGAAACACCAAGGTGCAACTAGTTGGTTCCCGTATGCGATCGACTGGGGTTGTGGCTATAGTAGAACCTTAGCTGCTAGGAACTTTCGGAGGGCTGCCAACTAATGCCAGTTCTCCCGATGGCGTCACTAATATTCGTGGCTCCGTAGACAGTCCTTACTCCTCCAGTGCCTTCGCAACTAGAGCCTTCAATTGGAGCTCAAGACTAGTCTCTCGGTCTCGGCCATGTTTCTTGTACATGTGCCTGTCCTCTTTGAATCCTTGCTTCCAGGTCGTCCTTTTCCCTAGCCCCCTGGTGCGGCCTGTGTGCTCCTTGTTTCCCAAGCCAAGGCTAAGCTCGTCCCTCTCTCTGGAAGGATTGAATGAGCCCTTCTCCTTGTCTTCAGCATATTTTAGTATCCTTGATACCGCCTCTTGAGTCTCTGGCTTATCAAACTTAAGATTACTGCCGGATAATTCTGTACTCCTCACATATGTCCAGTTCCTTGAGCGTTCAAATTCATCACATCGATATTCCCAGCAACTGTGGACTCTTCATCCATCTTCCTAAACTGCTCTTCCTTGGCATAGTAGCCACCAGGGCCTAGATGATGGTGGTGTTTGTTCCTCTTCGCCAGCTCGGTGTTACGGGCACTGAGCTCCAATGCCTCCGGTGAAGCCTTCTGAGCCACGAGCTCCTCCCATTGACTAGGAGTTATTTTGTCGAACTTGTTGAAGGGAGTTAACCCCTTTTGGATATACTTCATGTTGAGCTCCGACCTCCAACATCGGAATGACTCTCCCATCATCCTGATAGCATTTTTTTTACCAATTCGTGCTTACCCTCCAAAAATCTAAAATTGACCTTCAGTTGCCTATCCCATAGTGCATTCTTTGTGTTCTCTGGTACCTCTTTCCAGTTAGGGATTGTTGGGTTTAATTTATCTCTTACTAGGGCCCCGATCACATTACGGAATTGTCCTCTTAATTCCTTCGGCTCAAGGATCTCCCCTGCTGGCCCGACCTCCGTTATCACATAGCATGCCTTATCTAGATATAGATTTCCTTTTCTATCCCCTCATTTCCTCTTAGGCTTGGTAGTCGTGGTTGTGTCTTGAGTTTGTGGAGCAGAGGCATCATGATCAGTCTCTGTGGCTGTTGCCTCTGCTCTCCTTTCCTCTACTCCGTCTTGTCCAGCGAGATGTCGCGGACATCGACGTCGTCTTTTCCAAGTTTTAGGAGGGACCTGTATATACGATAGGTCAAAGTGTTAGCTAAGGTAACACAGCCAAAGCTTTAGCAAAATTTACAAGCTAAGGCTTTTTCCCTACCTCCTTGTTCGGGTTAAAATCCTTGTCCAAATCTTCCTCCGTTGGCCTCCTTCTGGCTTCATGTGGGAAAGGATCCTCGAGACTTTCATATCCCTCTTCTGAATCATCATCATCATCATCCTCTTCTTCTTCGCCTTCAACAGCCTCTCCTTCAGGGCCTTCCTCCTCGTCACACTGCTCCTGAGTAAGCATCACTTCTAGATCCTTTTCTACCTCGTTATCGAACTGTTCCTGAGTAAGCTGGTCCTCTAGTGCTTGCTCCTCAAGGGTTGGCTGCTCATCATGCTCGGGGCATCAGGCTGCACTGTCTGGTGTCCGCGACATTATTTCGCGCTTTGTTCTAAAAGATGCAAGAAAGTGTGCTTTAGGTACGTGAGAAGGTATAAGAAATAAAAAAAGGGCTATAAACCAAAGTAGTCTTATAAAACAACAATACATCAAAAAACTAGTAGTAGCAGTAGTAGAGGCCTCAGAAACATGTCAATCATCATCTGATCTTGAACTTGGAGCATCAAGGCATCATAACAGAGAAGAGAGGAGAAGGTAATGTAGGGGCGGCTGCTAATGATGCCAAGTTCCTCATAAGTTCTTGATCATCATCTCATATTCCATATAATGTATGGACTTGGACAATTTCATCATCGGCAAAACAAATGAGAGGAGAGGAGAGGAGAGGGGAGATTTGGCAAAAAAAACCAACAGCTGCTTAGCAAACATAGTGCAGCAGCTGATGGCAAAAGACAGGACAACAAGTCCTGGGTGAGTCCTGGGAGATTTGGCAAAAAAAGCAATAGCAGCCAACAGTTAGTAGCTAGAAGTAGCAAGTAGTAGTAGTAGTAAGTAGAAAGTAGTTGAGTAGAGTAAGTGTAGCAGTAGAGTGGTAGTAGTAGAGTAAGAGCAGCAACCACTTAGGAGTAGCGGGTAGTAAGAGGAGTAGTAGGAGTAGTAAGAGGAGGAGGAGGAGTAGTAGTAGTGGTAGGAGTAGTAGTAGTAGTAGCAGCAGCCACTACACACCAGCAGTATATAAGCAAAAAAACAGAGGAGTGGTAGTAGTAGAGTAAGAGCAGCAGCCACTTAGGAGTAGCAAGTAGTAGTAGTAAGTAGAAAGTAGTAGAGTAGAGTAAGTGTAGCAGTAGAGTGGTAGTAGTAGAGTAAGAGCAGCAGCCACTTAGGAGTAGCAAGTAGTAGTAGTAAGTAGAAAGTAATACAGTAGAGTAAGTGTAGCAGTAGAGTGGTAGTAGTAGAGTAAGAGCAGCAGCCACTTAGGAGTAGCGAGTAGTAAGAGGAGTAGTAGGAGTAGTAAGAGGAGGAGTAGTAGGAGTAGTAAGAGGAGGAGTAGTAGGAGTAGTAAGAGAAGGAGTAGTAGTAGGAGGAGGAGGAGTAGTAGTGGTAGGAGGAGTAGTAGTAGTAGTAGTCCATGTCTTAGTTCCTTGTTTTATGTTACTTGGGCACAGTCAAGAAAGGAATATGAACAGTAGGTGGCCAATGAAGTAGTACTAGGTGGTTTGTAGCACCATTTTGCGAACCATATATGTTATTGAGACTTAAGTGATGAGAAAAGCTCAACTGAAGATAGCTTACGTGTGCCCAAACTCATCATTGTAAAAAGACAGTTTTAAATTTGAGTAAGCAGAAGCCCACAGTTAATCGTTTATGTTATGATACATAAACAACATGCAATTTAATTAAGCTCTATTTCATTGGAAAATATGGACAACATAAACCTTAACTACTACTTCATCTGTATATCATTATGCGGATAGAAAAAAGAATAACACTAATTAATATTAATAAAATCTGAATCTGTTAGGCAGCGACAGGATAAATCTAGGGACAATGGTTTTTTTCCCCCAATCCCAGCTTAGAACAGGCGAGCACCACGAAGCAAGCATATGAGAATCTCTGGAAAATGGGGGTAAAATATGACACCCCAAAGACACATAATCGATATCGAAACGACAGTCAAACAATCTTAGTCAGGTTTCAGCTAGACGCGCGTGCTGCTGCCTGCCGGCTGCCGCTGCTCTGTCATCAAAATGTAATTGGGGAGATTTCGCCTAGTAACTGGATTTCATCCTAAAGCTGTGAACTAAACTGTAAAACCTTTGTTGTAATTCTGTGAGCAAATAACTTTTGCCAGAGGAGAGAGAGGCAAGAAAAGAAACAGAGAGAGGGTTGGGATCCTATGCAGGCAATATTGACAAGGTTTGGGCTCTAAGTCAAAGATTCAAAATATTTTGAGCTCTGAACTTCTGATCAAATGCTGCAGGCTTGATTTACTGTCAAATGACAGTTCACGCCAAAGCCTCTCAGTCCAGTTTCCTTTTCTCTTCATTTTTCACAGCAAGAACCCATCTTAATATCTCCTTTTTAGCTTAATCAAACTTGTATCCCAGTTATAGAACTTCAACTTATATATTGGCCATTTGAACTGTAACTCAAAGGATCTTAAAATTTGAGCTATAGATCAAGGCATTAAAAGATACAGAACTTGAGCTGTCGGCCAAGACACTGTAGTGCATCAGTGCTTTGTATCTTGTCAGTTAAATAACAGGGACCTTCTTTTCCTTTTACTTCTCCAACCCTTAATATAAAATGCAAATTTACTCTCCTATAACCAAAATCTAGTCCTCTATTGTTTCATGATCCTAGTTGACTCTTCTCCACAACTCAGTAAGATTTCATATATTAAACCCTCCAAAAATCAAAACCAAACTTCATTTTTATCACTGTTTTCAAGTTAAAACTGGAAAAGAGCAATATTGACAAGGTTTGAGCATCATCGCAAATATTCAAACCAGTTAAAGTAGACAAGCTTGGTTCCAGATAAATGGCATGACAACATTATGCAACAATCAACTCACTTTAGCAACTCTCTAGATAAACTTGAAGTAGACAAGCTTGGTTCCAGAAAAGGCACAGCGGATCAGCCGCATACCCAAGTTGTTGGAGACAGGGAGACAAGAATCCCCCATCTCAAGAAATAGAGAAATCAGGTTTCTAATTGCAGAATTAACCGATCAATCAATTAAGACGCCCAATTAAAGAAGAACATTAAGGCATCCAGTAAGAAGATGTAGGTCTAAGCCCCAGATGAGATGGCACGGCGCAAGGTCTATATATATCCATAGATAGATAGGTACCTGGAGCTTGCGAAGTGGAAGAGTGTTTGCCGGTGGCGGAGAAGACGACGAGGAGGCCGGGCGCGGGGCGCCGGGAGCCTGCGTCGTCGGTGTGCGGGGGCGGGACGCCGGGGGCCGGGGGCAGGACGCCAGGTGCCGGGCACGGGGCGCCGGGAGCCTGCGTCGTCGGCGTGCAGGGGAGGGACGCCGGGGGCCGGGCGTGGGGCGCCGGGAGCCTGCGTCGTCAGCGTGCGGGGGAGGGACGCCGGGGGTCGGGCGCGGGGCGCCTGGAGCCTGCGTCGTCGGTGCGCGAGGGCGGGCGCCGGGGGCCGGGTGCGGGACGCCGAGCGCTGGGGGCTGGTGTGGGCGGGCGCGGGCGCGGGACCGGCGGCAGAAACCCTAGGCGCGCGGGGCAGCCTAACAGCATCGGAGGACGAAGACAGCGCCCAGACTAGATGACTCCCGTGCGCCCTCCTTTTTATACTCGGGATTATTTGTAGGGGCGGTTCCTGATCCAGCCGCCCCTACAAATGCATTTGTAGGGGCGGTTCCTGATCCAGCCGCCCCTATAAATATTTTCCATTTTTTTAAATTGTAATTTCTATATTTTTTATATCATAAAACACAAAGTAATATAAAAAAATTGTGTATATGCACAAATATAATATTTTGTATTATTCTATATATGAGGAAATATATATATAAACAATTTTAGCCAAAACAATATAGAAAACAAAAAAACAAAAAATTGAAATTTGAAATTTAAATCTTCGACTACAATTTTATGACATTAAATGAAATAAAATGAAAATGTTGTAAACATAAAAGTTGTACAACTCATCAACATGTACAACTTTTATTTTGGTCATCTTGTCATGTGACTCTGTTTAAACGATTCAAATTTTGAAATTCAAACAATTTCAACTTGAAACAATATTTTAAAAGAGTAAATGATTTCAGATCAAAAACTAATGAATACCAAAGTTATAGAAATCATCAATATGTACAACTTTTATTTTGATCATATTTTCATTTGACCAAATTTGAACAGTTGAAATTTTGAATTTCACTAAATGACAACTTCAAACAAGATTTTGAAACCTTAAATGATTTCAACAATAAAAGTCGTGAACATAAAAGTTGTTGAACTCCTCACTATCTACAACTTTTATTTTGGTCACTTCTTCATGTGACAAAGTATTAGTAAACATTATTCATAAATTCACATATGACTCATAGTTTCATGAACTATACGAGAAACAAGTTGATTTGTAAACAATGTTTACTATCACTTTGTCAGATGAAGAAATAATCAAAATAAACGTTGTAGATCTTGATGAGTTATACAATTTTGGTATTCATCACTTTTTTAGCTGAAATCATTTAATGGTTGAAAATCTCGTTCGAACTTATCATTTTTTTAAATTTGAAAATTTGAAGTGCTCAAACTTTGTCAAATGAAAAGAATGACCACACACTAACTTGATAGGGCAAGATTTTAGAAAATTTTATGAAAAAAATCATCACATTTGAAGTTAATATGAGAGAGAAAGACTAGTTACAAATTTTACCCAGAGATTAAAAAGAAAAATCACAACTGTTCATGATAATTAATGATGAACAAGTGTGATTTCTCTTTTTAATCTGTGGCTGAAACTTGTAACTAGTTTTTCTTCCTCATACTAACTCCAAATGTGATGGTTTTTTTTCTAAAATTTTCTAAAATCATGCTCTATCATTTTAGTCTAGTCATCTATCTTTGTCACTAATTTTGAATAATTCAAATTTTAAATTTCAAAAAATGACAGCTTCAAACCTGATTTTCAAACACTAAATGATTTCAGCTATAAAGGTGATGAATATAAAAGTTGTATAACTCATCAAAATCTCCTACTTTTATTTTGTCCATTTCTTTATTTCATAAACTGTTAAGTGATTTCATAAAGTTTTAGTAGTAATAGAGTGGATGTTCAAATAGAGTCATCTGGATATTGCAAAGGGTAGTCTCACACACATGCATAAAATGTAGTCTCACACACATATAAAAATATGTAGTCTTACACATGTACATAAATATATAGTCTCACACGCATGCATAAATGAAGTCTTACAAACACACACTTACACAAACACTCCACGTTCAACAACTAGCTAGCCCGCTGTAACGACTTTCCTCTTGACACCTTTTCGTTCCCATGGCATTATGTCTTTGGGGAGGTTTTTTTCCACAACACTAATCTTCTTAGGAAAGTCTGTGAATAGCGGCATCTCATCGTAGTTATTGTAAGCTTCAACATCGTCCACGCCATCAACTCCAATAATGTGCTATTTCCCGGAGGCAACCACGTGCTTTGTCTTCTTCTTCGGGGTGAGGTTACTTTGTGGGTCAGACATATAGAAAACTTGTGCGACACGTGAAGCGAGCACCCAAGGGTCATCTTAGTAGCCTAGATTCTCGAGGTCCAGGACTCTCAATCCAATCTCGTTCAGTTGGTGTTGTTTGATCTAGCGGCATCGAAACAGGGCCACCGTTATATCCCTTCCATAGTCAAGTTCCCATATCTCTTCAATGATGCCAAAGTATTGGATCTTTCGCCCTAATCCATCAAGAGCCTCTATTCGAACGCCGTTGTTTTGGTTCACATATTTACTATCCTTTGCGTGGGTATAGTACGTATACCCATTGATGTCACAAGCATTCTAAGATGTCACTTGTCTCGATGGCCCCTTCGCCAACCTACTGATGGTAATAGAGTCTATGGTTTCTCCGGGTGGTATGTTTTGGTCCTTCAACCATGTAGTTAGTCGTTGCTTGTGTTGTTTCATGACCCAATCATCCGAACGGCCATTTCTCTCTACAATAATGATAGTGTTCATCAATGTACGGTTTCATCAGTTGTGTACTATGCAAGACACTGTAATGCGCCCAACTCACCTCTTTGTAATCATGGTCGATGAACACTTTTCTACCACTGGTGCCCTTCCCAGCCAGCCTACCCTTGTGACGAGAATCGGGTTTACCAATCCCTTTCTATACTTTTAGGTACTCTTGACAGCACTCAACGACTTCTTCAGTACTGTAACCCTCTATCATGGAGCCCTCTGGGTATGCTCGATTATGCATGTATCGACTTAGAACCGACATGAACCGCTCGTAGGACCACATTTCATGCAAGTAGCAAGGGCCTAGCGCCTGTATTTGATGAACCATGTGAATCATGAGATGTGGCATTATATAAAAAAAACAGCAGGTAAACACATCTCCAGTTGGTTTTGTGTCTCCACCACAAATTTATGTAGGTCACTCAGCTCTTGCTTGCCAATCGTCTTCTGTGAGATCTTCGAAAAGAAGTAGCACATACGGGCGATGGCCATTTTCAAGAACTCTGGCTTTATAGCCCTGATTGCAATAGGTAGAAACACTGTCAGCATCACATGGCAATCGTGAGCCTTGCAGTGTGTTATTGACAAGTCCTTCATCGACACTAGCTTCTTCACATTTGCTGAAAACCCAGTCGGGACTTTGATCCACCTCAGGAAAGTGCATATAGCAATCTTCTCGTCTGGTGTTAGGTTGAAGCACGCCGCAGGCAGAGTGTATTTTCCATTAGCCTCAGGTACCAGGTGAAGCTGTGGCATCACGTTTAGCTGCACCATGTCTTTCCGTGCTTTCAGACCATCCTTTGACTTGCCTGTGTCCATCAAGGTAGCAATGAGACTCTCAAAGACATTCTTCTGCACGTGCATAGCATCAATGACATGGGGGACCTCCAAGTCTGCCCAATAAGGCAGATACTGAAAGAAGATCAATTGTTTCTTGAAAGATACGCCTTCGACAGGAGGTGTGCTTCTATCTCTGTTCGTCCCATCCGGATTCTTCTTTCCATAGACGACGCGTATGTTTTTCACCATTCTGTACACGTGTTCTCCGTTATGACGTCTCTCCGGAGGGGGTTCAATCTCCGGGGCATTGTCATAAAATCTAAAGAACAATTTGCTGTGGTACTTGTGACTTGTCTTTAAGAAGCGTCGGTTCCTTATGTAAACTATCTTCTTGGATGCATCTAGGTACATCCATGTAGTACCATCCAAGCAAACCAAGCATCCCATCTTCCCTTTGATCTGTCCAGACAAAGCAAACAGCGTAGGGTAATCATTGGTAGTAACAAATATTATTGCTCTACATATGAAGTCCTCCTTTCGGAACGCATCGTACATCTGCTCCCCATGCCTCCATAGCCTCTCCATTTCTTGCATCAAAGGCTCGAGGAACACATCTATATCAATGCCTGGTTCTTTAGGGCCAGAAATAAGAATAGTGAGGAGAAGGTACTTTCTCTTCTGACACAACCATGTTGGGATGTTATACATGGTCAAGATCACTGGCCATGTGTTGTGGTCGCTCATCCTCTCATTGAAGGGATTCATTCCATCGGTGTTCAAGCCAAACCGTACATTCCTTGGGTCATCGCTGAATTCTTTGTTCTTCTCATCAAACCTTTGCCACTGACTACAATCAGCTGAGTGTGCAATCTTATCATCATCCACCTTGTGCTCATCATCCCACCATGTCATGAGTGTGGCTTCTTTACGGTTTAGGAAGATACGTCTCAAGCGGTCGGTCACTGGCAGGTACCACATTACCAGGGCAAGAATTCTTCTCTGCTTTGCATCGTTGCCTAATGGAGTGGCATCGTTGCCTAATGGAGTGTCCTCTGGTAGCTGAGATTCTTGTACCACCTTTTTTGTACCCTTCTTATTCCTCTTTTTCCCCATGGAGGGTTCGTCCCCACCGTAAAGGTCATTGTTCTTGTACCGGCTAGCCCCACACCGGGGACATTTATCCAGTGACTTGAACGTTTCACCACGAAAAAGTATACAGTGGTTGGGGCATGCATGAATTTTTTCAACCCCCATTGTCAATGGACTTATGACCTTCGCTTGGTATGTGTTGATGGGAACTGAGTTTGGTTGTGGCAGCACCCATGACAGGAGATGCAATAGATCATTGAAACTACATTCTGACCAGCCGTACTTAGCCTTCAGGATGAGCAGCTCAAGCATAAAACGTAGCAATGTCCAATATGTCGGACAACCCTTTTCAACACCATACACAGTCTCCTTCGATGCTTTTGTCACCCTTTCCAAATTTTCTAGACCGTTCGGGCTATTTAGTAAAATCTCTGGTCCAAGGGCTCGAATCATGTCCTCCAAATCATCTTCATCCCCGACACGTGCTCCACCATCATTATTGGCACCACCTTCGTCGTTACCATCCCAACCACCAGCATCACCACCTTGTTCATTACCAAACTCGAAATCCATTCGTGCATCAAGCTCTGCTGAATATTGGGACAGGGATTCTATGGTTTCGTCGTCGTATTCCTGCTCATCCTCATCGTTAACAATAACAGTTTCACCATGATGAATCCACGCTGTGTAGTCCTCAACAAATCCTCGCATAATCAAATATGATCTGATGATAGTCACATCTATCCATGCCATACGTTCCTGCAATCTTTACAGGGGCAAATAATTGTATCCTTATTCTCTTTCAATGTCGTTGCATGCTTCTTTGCGGCTTCAATAAATTTATCCACCTCTTCACGGAAACCTGCCTTGAACCTTAACGAACCATACATCCAAGAGTTCCTGTACTCCATCTTGTACAACAACAACAAAACAGACATTAAAGGACTACTTATTCAGATATATATAAAAATGAATCAAAGTAATAATTACTTGAGAATAATTGTATATACTTCAGATATATATGAATATAAATCTAATATAATTACATGAAGCATACAAACACACCATGGTAGAGGAAAATTAATTAATGGCCCATTTATCCATAAATAATTAAAAATACATATTTATTGATTACAATAAACAATTTCAAAGACAACAATTAGCAACAATTATACTTTACCCAATATCTTTCATACAAATTCTAGTCCAATTTCATCAAACATAAATTTACAAAAACGAAATTAATAAAAAAACCAAACCCTAGATCTAGATCCACATGCACATGAAACATCCATAAAACTAACTAATTGTTCACTAAAATCATGAAACATGGACCAAATAAGGGTATGATCTTGTTCCCCTCCCTAATTTACCCTAGTACATTTAAAACTTGGGTCTAATTTGCTTCATAAGTAGTTCAAGCACCATAGAAGAGAGAAAAAATAAAACTCTAATTACTCACTAACCAACCATTAAAACTTTAAAAAAATATGGAATAACATTTTCTTACCTTCTACAACCTCTCCATCAAAGGATTTGAGACCAAAAACTTCCTCCTTAGTAGAGCAATTTTTGGGAGGTGCCCAAGGCCTCCCCACCTTTCTTTTACGGGTTGGAGTGAGTGACCCGAGAAGGAAGAAGATTCTGCAGCTGTTTTATATGTGGGTCATTTGTAGGGGCGGCTGGTGATTGAGCCGCCCCTATAAATCGGAGCTATGTATACGGGGGCATTTGTAGGGGCGGCTCAATCACCAGCCGCCCCTACAAATAGAAACTCCAGGGGCGGCTGGTGATTGAGCCGCCCCTACAAATCAGACCCCATTTATAGGGGCGGCTCGTATCACCAGCCGCCCCTGCTGTTCCATTTGTAGAGACGGCTGGTGTGTGGGCACCCGAGCACGCCACTGTAGGGGCGGCTCCATCACCAGCCGCCCCTACAAAAAAATCGAACCGTTGCTAAAAATCGTTTTTTACGTAGTAATTCGTACAATTAATGTTCTGAAGCCAACCATCGAAATTCGATTGACACAGACTCGAAGGTAAATTGTGGCTCAAGTTCAGTTATCTTCCATAATAGATGTCTGAAGCTACCATGCATGGTAAATATTTTTTATGTTTTCCTCTGATCTGAATATGAACTGAGCACAGTGTTCATTCTACAAGTGGCCTTAAGATTTTCCTTTTTATTTATAGATTATATCATATATAATATTGATTTCCTCTAATGGCATTCTTTGTAGAATCCAATTACTTTGATCTGAACACAGTTTGTATTTGTATTTTTCTTATGCCTGGGGACTGGCAATACAGGCCGAGGCTTAGAGACCACCTGCAGTACTGTACGGATCACGTAGAGGAGGTGAGTAAGCTGTCCAAAGTGAAGGCTCAGGTCGAACAAGTGAAAAGCATCATGATGGAAAACATTGACAAGGTAATAACCAACGTATATCAGTATATGCTTTCCCAGGCATACATGACATGATGATGGATTCCTGCATCTGCTTACCTTGACTGAAACCTTCAATAATTCTGCTTTCATTCTTGAGTTCTCTTTGGCCTTGACTAGCTTACATTGAAATACTACTTCTGAATGAGGAATTGATTTGGTGCAAATATTTTAGGCCTTTGATCGCGGACAACAGATCGATGGGCTTGTCACAAGGACAGAGCAGCTCCACGATGATGTCTGTGTTTGTTGCAAGTTTCTGTTTTTATATTGTCATAACCCAAGTATCTCTTCAGTAACTTGCCTGTGTCAGACAGAAGAGAAGAACTGAAACAGAACATTGGCTCCTCTCTTTGTTTCTGGCTGCTGATTTCAGACAGAGGCACGATTTATGAACCAAACTAAATGCATTTAGCCAAGATTTGAGGCTTATTACTTGTAGGTTATAAGCACCCACTTTTGGCCAGACTAGGAAATTGGTGTGAACACTATTAGCACTCACATATTGAAGTCTCTGTGTTGTCAATTTTTGCACTGTTTTGACATCAGATTTGTGTCACTGAGCAAAGATGGGGTTGATGATTTGCATGTTCTGTTCCACACTTGCAGCTTTGAGTCTTAATCGAACTGTAAGAAGAAGGCTAGGATTTCTTGGTGTTACTGGTGTTCAAGAAGACCTTGTACTATCAACTTGCCATCCTAAACATGCTTGCAAGGCTGATCACAACATTCCTCTCATTTGACCTGTGCTGCTCTACAGCTGATATAGTTACATTTCTTGTTGAGAATTAGTGTGTTTTGTGGTGATTGAAGTTATGTTTGGTCCTGATGTGCATATACTTGTATATATAGTATGTGAGTTAAATTTGTTTGATCCAATTTCCATTTTGATGGGCTGTAACCAGAAGAGGTTTTGGTTGCTATATATTTCCATTTTGATGGGCTGTAACCAGAAGATGTTTTGGTTACTACATTTTTAGTATGTCACAAAATTGTGATAGTTTACTATATTCTTAGATGATAATTCAGGATGCAGCTCAGGCAAACATCCTCTTCCTCTCAAAAAAAAATTGCTCAGGCAAACATCTGTGCTATGTCTGCCATTAGAATTACAGTAGACTTTGTCACTATAATCCAAAAAATCAAAGTGGTATGGTGAATTTGGCAACAAATTATTTTGGTGATATGAATATTTTGGTGGTGATAGGAATATTTTGGTTGTTTAATTTGCATTACCCCAAATATCGCCGTAGCATTAGCACGGGCAATATACTAGTCTCCCTAATAAATACAATAAGTACTTGGCTAGCCGATGGAAATAAACTAGGAGTGAAAGAGATAGGCAGCCAGTATCCTTATTTATACAGCTATTTAACAATTCCAAGAGTGCCCCTAGAATTAGTTTTGAACCACGTAGCCACCGGGGCGAAATGTTACATTTTGGTTTTCAAGAATCATATGGCTGCAGGTCCCTTATAAAGTCGCGACGCAAGCTCTCCGATGATGCCACGTGCCGCCCCGAGATCCTCCCCGGGTTTTGAGGTCCAAACCCGGCAAACCTACCGCCCACGGTTTTGAGGCCTAAGCCGCCAAACCCACTTTGAGTTAGGTAGCTGCTATGCCTTCTCCACGATCTCGACGTGTGCCCCACTCGTTCTCGACTGCCCGATGCACAAATGCTCACGTGCCCGCCTTGACTTCGTCTGATCATTGTCTTGACTTCGGTCAGTACCGTCTCCATCACCATCCTCACATGTATGCTTGCTTGTCCACGGTCCATCCTTCGGCCTTTGGTCCCTCGGTCCAAGCCTTTGTGTCCTCTCTTCACCGCTCCCGGTCCATCCCGCACAAGCTCCTCGCTTGACCTTCTCCATTGCCGTTGACCGTCTCACGCTCAACACCTTCACATCAAAAAAACAAGAGACATGTTGCACACACAACTCACGCCATGGTTAGTCTCATGCGCACTTAACTAAAGTTCTGATCACCTCTGGACAATCACTCATCACTCACACATGAGCACATATCAACCAAATCTCCCTTTGATAAGTGCATTGTCAACACCGACACAAAGATATGAATCAAAAGGAAAAGAAAAGTGTGAACTCATCCAAATGACCAAAAGCCGGTGAAAAGCAAAGAACAAGGTCCGTTGAAATGAGAAAACTCGATCCACAATGCCATGGGCAATGGCTGGACACAATCAAGAAGATGCAAAGCTTGGTTCCCAAAATACATGGTCAAAGACTCGACACAACCAAGCCAGAGAGATGGCTAGCCAATTATGGTTGACTTGGTTGCAGACTCCGTATCTCAGCTTGTACGATGTCTAGCTGTTGCCTGATTCGTAATGATGCTTGTACTGCCCTCTGACTTGTGGCGAAGGTTGCCGCTAGCGTGTCTCTTTCTTGCTGCGCATTCTACAGCTGGGCTTGCAATTGCTGGAGCACCTGCTCTGGGGTGGGGTCGGGATTTGGCTGCTCCTCGCTAGCTATAGGCTGATCATCCACTGCATGCTCTTCTGTATTGACCTAAGTATCAGGAGCGCAGGCGTATGTGCTGCGAGTGGTACGCTTAGCCCTTCCCCTGGTTGTTGTCTCCACCAGCACACTAGCGGTGGCTGCTCTTTTTCGTGCCATCGTGGGTTTTGCTTGGCCTACACGCGGTGGGCGCCAATGTTGGGAAACTGCTTCCCAGCGGGGTGAGGTAGGACGAGGTCTTCGCTCAGGCGAAGGCGTGCTCAGTAAGAAGCTCACAAGTGGGACCACAAGACAATTAGGGTTTCATAAATGGTGTTCCTCTCTTTTTACATTGGTTTTGGTTCCCCTTTTATAGGGCACTATTCACAGGGATACTGCTTTACAATTTTGCCCTTTGACAGCTAAGGCATATTCCTATGGATATTCCCGTATAAGTTTATTCTACTGGGGACATCTTGGGTCTTCTCTACTTCCACCACCATTGCTTCATAGGCCTTAGTGGCAGGCTCATTGGAGGCCCATCTTTGGCTTGGGACCTTTGCGCCGTGGGAATCCCTTCTTCAATCGGTGGAGGTCCTCACAGGTTCTTGGAGCCTCCGCCTAGACGACCTCCGCCTTCACGCCGCTCTAAGCCCGCACCACCCGCGGGGGCCTCCACCGCCGTCCTTGCGCCTTCGGGCCAACGCCTCCTGGGACCTTCGCCGTTGCCCCTGGAGCCTTCGCCTCTCTGGAGGGGCATGGGCGAAGGTTCTTGTGATTCCTGCATATCATCACTCATGCGATTCAGAATATCAGTCCTTTTTGGTTAGGGTGCTGCGCAGCCTCCGCAGCTCATATATCCGTGTCCCAACACAAGAAGAAGCAAGGCTTGGTTCCCAAAATACATGGTCAAATACTCGACACAACCAAGCAAGAGAGCTAGTCCTCAAGAAGAGGCCAAAAGGGCACAACATCAATAGCGTCAGGTCTTGTCCTTTATTTGCTTATAATTTTCATTCTAAACTGTGCTCTTTCCCTTTATTTGATAATCATCATTTATGTTGGAAAACCTTGTAAGAGTTGGTTGTGCACCTTTGTTGAGGCCGCAATTATTCCTTTTTTCTAAAGAAAAAAGGTCTTGTCCAATCATAGGTTTTTTAAGTCATCATAAGACAGAACACTTTGATTTTTATTCTACAGGAACAAGACTTTATAAAACAAATTTTGCACAAAAGTAATTAGCGCTAGCACATCAGAACGTTTCAGGTTAATTAACTTTTAGAAAAAATTTTGTTTTCTTATAGCCGTGAAGATTAAACTGTGATGATTGCATTTTTGCTTTGATGCTTCCGTGGCATAAACTAAGACCAGTGTAACACCTTGTGTTTTTTCTCATATTAAACTTCACTAAAAATTTGAACTTTTAAAATTTTACAACAAATTAAAACTCGGTTAGTTTATTTTTCGGTAAAACCGTTTTGAAAATCTTTTTCCAAAAACCTTGTATTAAAATTCACCATATGCATTATGAGTGTTTGAGTGCTTGTGTGTTTTCTAGAATTAATTTGTGGCACCAAAACTATTTGCTTTGAATTCCCAAACCCACTTCCTTCCTTGAATTCAAATCAAGCCAAGATAACAAAGACATGACACTACACACCCAGGATATATGAAATAATCATAAACAATAAATTGCCTATTTGTTACAACTCTAACAAAGACATGACACTACACAGTTCTTATCCGTATATATTTAGTTCCACTTGAGGATGAATCTATCTATATATATAAGAACTTTAAGTTTGAGGCATCCGACGCGCCACAAGACTCAGATCACTGTAGGTCAGCAGTACCAGGTTTCGGGTCCGTGATGAACAGTATTGGATCCGCGACGAACAGTACCTAACCCGATAAGGAACAGTACCAGCCCTTTTTTTTCCCTTCCCACGCGAAGCGTGGGAACTCACGCTAGTCTTATATTTATATAAGGGCACAGGGCCGTTGATCACTGACGAAATGGGATGGACGTACAAAGTCATAAACGCTTGTCTTGTCTTGAGTACAAAGTCATAGATGCTTGTCTTGTCTTGAGTACTTCTTCGTCCCAAAATAAATATGTATCTAAAAAATTTGGGATAGATTAAAGGATGTTAGCAAAAGGCGCATGTACCCTTATCTCCTTTTCTTTTCTGAAGGATATCTCTTGAATTTGGCAGCTATCATTTACACGCACTCATGATTAGCTTCCGCATTAGAAGACTATTCCATGTTTGTGTAGAATGTTATTAGGGTGTCCGTCCATCCAGACGGCTCGCTCCGCCCGTGCCGCTCGCTCCCACCCGTCGCGTGCCTCGCCCATCGCTGCACAGATTCTCCATCCGCTTGTCACGGCCGCGGCTGCCTCCATCGTGCCACCTGCCCATCCGGACTCGTTTCGCAGGGCCGCCTCCACCGTGGCAATTCGCCACACCGCTCACCCACACTCATCCTCTGCATGTCGCGGCCGCCTCCACCGCACCAGTTCGCCACGGCACTCTACCATGTTGCGCTAAAAGCGTATGTTGCAAAGTATTTTTAGATGTTTCAGAGATATGTTGTAAGTGTTTCATATGGATATTGCAAAAGTAGATCCGGATGTCGCATGTGTTGCAATAGCTACACATATGTTGCAAGTGTCTATTCAAAATATTTTATCTACTTCAAACGTATGTTACAAGTGTTTTATCTAGATGTTGCATATGTTGCAGTGGTTATACACATATGTTGCAAGTGTATGCTCTAAATGTCTCATCATCTGTTTTAGAAGTATGTTGCAGCCGTTGGTTGGGTTCTTTGTGGTGGAACCTGCCCACCTGGGTTCAAGTCCTCGACTTAACATGGGTGCTCACATTTTTCTGGATTTATTCCAGGATTTAACAGCGCTATGCTTTCAATGGTAGACGACGTCCTGTCGACAGCCAGGCGCCTGTGGTGACTTCGTAAATCTCAAGATCTGCCGGCTCAGTCCTTCGAAGGTGCTCGTAGGGGTAGGGTTTGCGTCCATGTGTTCATAGGGGTGAGTGTGCGTGCGTGTTGTGGACGTCTACGTTGTACTGTGTAATTCTCAAAAAAAATGTTTCATGATCAGGTGTAGGAAGCGGGCGCAGGAGCAGGCAGTCCCGACATGCCTGATAAGGAGCGGGTGCAGGCGGTCCCAGTGTGCGCGCGGAAAGCCGAGCGGCCACGGGCGGTCCCCACATGCATACGCACGGGAAACAGAGCGGCACGGGCGGACCCACTTTTGCGAGTGAAGGCGCGAGATGGTGGGCGTGCATCAGGCGCGGGTGTTTGTTCGGACATCTGGGCGCTAGTGTCGCTTGTTGTATTTACTATTGGACATAGGGTGTACATATACTGGTTTCTGACATATAACCTCAGCAAAACTAAATCCAATGTTTGGTGGAGTACAATCATGTTTTAATTCTCCGTATAAATGTGGGTTGTAAAAGATATACTTCTATAACGGCACTTATAATTAGGATCAAGCTAGGAAAGACATAAGCCTAAAGACATCATATTTGTTAATTGCAGAATTGGCAAATAATGTTTCCTTTCTTAATAAATAGTACAAGGCATAACTCTCCATATATATAGCACCATTTTTGGAATCATATCATGCATGCGAAATCAAAGCATGAGTAATTTGTTGCCTTCTAATCAAGAAGAGCCCGGAGCAACACATATTTTTTTTTTTGAGGGAACAACACATATATTTATAGGTCCCACAGTGCTTAGTTTCAACATCAGCCCAAAGCCTTGCAAAAGAAAAGATCAAAAGAAAGAAGAAAGAGAAAAGCAGCCAAGAATTCAAGATGGCCTACATCGCTGCAGCAGTGTTCGCAGTAGTGTCTCTCACCGCCTTGTTCGCCGGCGGCGAGGCCTGCAACAACGTCGCCTCCATGACATGGACCGCGGCGTGCCAGCAGACGGACAGGTGGGAGAAGCTGTGCCAGCAGACGCTCCAGGGTACCGCGCCGGACACCGCAGAGGTGACCGTGTACGCGCTCATCGCGACGAGGCTGGCCAAGCTCAGGTACGAGAACACCTTGTCGGAGGTGGACACGTTGCTGCGGCCCGGGAACGCCCCCGCCGAGTCGCGGGCGGCGTTGGACAACTGCAAGGTGAAGTACGGCTCGGCGCGGCGCCTCATGGCCGGTGTCTCGGACCAGATGTTCGCCTGCGACTTCTCGCTCTCCAGGCAGGAGTACATCGACTCCGAGGTCGGCGTCCGTTCCTGCCAGGATGGACTGCTGCGGCTGCCGAACCAGTACCAAAGCTGGCCGTTGTTCAAAAAGGTCTCTGATGATCATGAGTTGACCATAGTCGCGTATTTACTAGGCGCTATCTTTCTTGGCAGGTAGACTCTCTAGAGTAGACAGCAGCAGCAGGTTTAATTTGCAATGCATTGCGGGAGGTCTTGTGATTTCCAAAAAGATAATGAGTGGTTCATGATAGTTTATGTGAACGTCTTTGCTCTTTATAAACTATATGCAAATCATAACATTTTTGTGATCTATGAGAGTATCTGTCTATCTATAACATACTCAAGGAATTCCCATGTAATTTATACTGCATGCAAGAATGAGTTCTAAAAGTCCATTATTGTTGTGGTGATAGTTAAGATTTGGCTGTGTACATCAACGTTTAGCTTGGGATTAGGTTTCTATAAGATTTGTTCAGGAGCAAACTTATTATAGGGATTAGGTTTCTATAAGATGTGTGGAATCTCTCTCTCAGGACATTCTCAGATTCATGTGGAAAAGCTTTCACCCGCCTAAGCATTAAGTGTTCTTTTTGTTCTTCTTAAAGATAGGCTAAGTATAAGTAATATTCTAAGAAGAAAGGATATGCATCCGGAAAGTTACAACTGTGTTTTATGTCTCCACGGTAATGAAGAGACTCTAGACCAACTCTTTCTAGACTGTGATTTTGCTAAAAAAAACATATTTTAGACTGCTAAATTAATTTGCAATACCCTAATAACTGCAGTGTTTTAGAGGCTCTGAAAACAATAAAAAGAGATCAATTTAAGTCCCTTTTCTTCATGAATGCAATAATCTTAATGGACTGGTGTATTGGACAGCAAGAAACAATTGAATCGTTAAGTTGCATTGTTTTGCGGACGATCTTGTGCTTTTCAAAAAGATAACGAGTGGTTCATGATCGGTTTTTGTCATTAATTCTGATGTGTTACTATATTATGTTATGTGAACGTCGTTGCTCTTTATAAGTATGCAAACCAAAACATTTTTTGCCATATATATATATCAGTCTTTCTGCTATATACCCTTGTCCATTTCTGTTTCTACCCGTACCTTTTAGTTTCTTTAGTTTATATACTGCAAGCAACAATGAGTTCCAAAAGTCCTTTATTGTTGTGTGAGGGTTAAGATTTGGCTGTGTAGCTCACAATTTAGCTTGGAATTTGGTTTCGAGCATTTGGTCAGGAGCAAACTTATTAGAGAGAGCAAACTCTCAAGACATTCTCAGATCCATGATGCCTTCAGATGGTTGTGGAAGACACTACGTAAAAAAGGTTTTGTAGGGGCGGGTGAATACTGTTTGTAGGGGCGGTTTGCCCAGCCGCCCCTATGCAAGGGTCTCTACAAATCATGTATTTGTAGGGGCGGTTCCCAGACCCACTACGGGACTCAGTGAATTTGCCGAGTGCCAGGGGCACTCGGCAAAGCCCAATTTGCACTCGGCAAAGGCTTTGCCGAGTGCTGCACTCGGCAAAGAGCACTCGGCAAAAAAAGAGTCGGCAAAGACGTCTTTGCCGAGTGTCTTTATCGGGCACTTTCGCAAAGCCTTTGCCGAAAGTGCCGACACTCAACAAAGTTGGAACCGAAAAAAACCGAAAAAAATGAGAATTTTTACCCAAAAAAATGGAAATTTTTTAATTGGTGGAGGCCCCCACCGTCAGGCGCCCATCCATCTCCGGCTTTTTTCAAATTTCACGGCTCTGTGACCGACGGGATTCGAACCCAAGACCTCTCACTGCGCACCAACCTCCTCTACCACTACACCACACCGTTACTTTGTGTCTAGATTCCGTTTTAGTTCCCAATATATTATACTAAACCGAGTGTAAATTGCTTATTTGAGGCCCTAAATGAATTCAAATCAAAAAGTGGTCAACTACAAAGTTTCATAACTTTTTGAGATCTACAATTTTCATTTAGTAAGTTTTTCCATCCGAGGTCGTTTGAAAATTTTGAATTTTAAATTTGAGAGATTCAAACGTAGTTTTGCATGATAAGATGATTTCAAATCAAAAAGTTGTCAACTACATAGTTTCATAACTTTTGGAGATCTACAATTTTCATTTAGGAAGTTTTTTCATCCGAGGTCGTTTGAAAAATTCAAATTTTCAAATTCAAACGTCGTTTTTGCATGAAAAATGATTTCAAATCAAAATGTTGCCAACTACAAAATTTCATAACTTCTCAAGATCTACAAAGTTTATTTTGGTCATTTTTTCATCCGACATAGTGGTAGTAACATTGTTCACAAATTATATATATCTCTCTTCTATTTTTCATGAAATTAATATGAGAGATGTATATTTTATGAACAACGTTATTGTCGCTTTGTCAAATAAAGAAATGACCAAAATAAACTTTGTAGATCTTGAGAAGTTATACAACTTTGTAGTTGAAAAGTTTTTCATTTGAATTCATTTAGGGCCTCAAAAATTGATTCGAAAAACTGATTTGCCGAGGGCCAAAAAAATACACACGGCAAAATACCTCTTTGCCGAGTGCCAAAACATAGGCACTCGGCAAAATACGGCTTTGCCGAGTGCTAGAAAAAAAACACTCGGCAAACTGAGAGTAAATTGCTTGTTTGAGGCCCTAAATGAATTCAAATCAAAAAGTGGTCAACTACAAAGTTTCATAACTTTTTGAGATCTACAATTTTCATTTAGTAAGTTTTTCCATGCGAGGTCGTTTGAAAAATTTGAATTTTAAATTTGAGAGATTCAAACATAGTTTTGCATGATAAGATGATTTCAAATCAAAAAGTTGTCAACTACATAGTTTCATAACTTTTGGAGATCTACAATTTTCATTTAGGAAGTTTTTTCATCCGAGGTCGTTTGAAAAATTCAAATTTTAAAAATTTCAAATTCAAACGTCGTTTTTGCATGACAAGATGATTTCAAATCAAAATGTTGCCAACTACAAAATTTCATAACTTATCAAGATCTACAAAGTTTATTTTGGTCATTTGTTCATCCGACATAGTGGTAGTAACATTGTTCACAAATCTTATATATGTATCTTCTACTTTCATGAAACTAATATGAGAGATGTAAATTTTATGAACAACGTTATTGTCGCTTTGTCAAATGAAGAAATGACCAAAATAAACTTTGTAGATCTTGAGAAGTTATACAACTTTGTAGTTGAAAAGTTTTTCATTTGACTTAATTTAGGGCCTCAAAAATTGCTTCGAAAAAATGATTTGCCGAGGGCAAAAAAAAATGCACACGGCAAAAAGCTTCTTTGCCGAGTGCCAAAACAAAGGCACTCGGCAAAATACATCTTTGCCGAGTGCCAGAAAAAAACACTCGGCAAAGACGTATTTTGCCGTGTGTTTTTGTTTGCCGAGTGTATTTTATTTGGCACTCGGCAAACACGGTCTTTGCCGAGTGCCCGATAAAATACACTCGGCAAAGCCTCGGCACTCGGCAAATCGCCGGTTTCCGGTAGTGACCGCCCGTACAAATCGATTTGTAGGGGCGGTTGGTACTGTAGCCGCCCCTACAAATCGATTTATAGAGGCGGTCTGGGAACACCAGCCGCCCCTACAAATCGATTTGTAGGGGCGGCTACAGTACCAACGGCTCCTACAAATCATTTTTCCGCCAAAAAAAATAAATTTACAATTCAAATTCGACCAGAACATTTATTTATACTAGATTATAACAAATATTCCATGACAATACACGGTGCAAATTATTGTGCTTGCTGTTCATTTAAACTATGAGACTGCGCATAGGTATATGAAAAGTATTGTGAAAACCAATCTTCGCTAGATGCAAGTAACACAAGAGAGAACAAGACACACCGCAGCAATTCTTGAGAATGTACAAGACAATGACTCGGTAAGCCTAATTGTCTCCACCTGCATAAACAGCAGCACCAGATGAGATGACATATTGCTTGTGTACAGGCTGCAAACACTAACCACAAATGGAAAGCAAAGCCTTTCTTTTTTCTCGAACACAAAGCCTTTCTTTTGAACGAACGAAAATGGAAATGTCCTAGGAACTGAGCCGAGCTCAGTTGGTACGCCTACCACCCAGGTTCGTGTCCTTTTTTACTTCAATTTTGGTGTCTAGTTCTCCTTATTGGCAATGGCACATAGTTCCTCTTAGTGTTTTTTTTTGGGGGGTGGGGGTATTACTTTTTACATACATGATAACTAAGGGTAATCAGCTGGCTAACAAAATGGCCACTTAACCAAGATTAAATGTGGGAACAACAGTAAATCTAAACTTCAAAGAGTAGACACAACAAAACAACTGAACCTAACCTTCGATAGTCTGCGAAGAAGTTGGTTGCAAGTCCTTAGCATAACTAGTTTTCCACGTCCAAAAAGTTCTTGCTACAAACAACCTAAAACGATAATCGATCAGCAAAGTTACAAACATGCATCTTTTGTACTTAACCAGAACTAACTAAACAGAATAAGGATCACAATTACCTTCCCCAGTATATCTTGTTGGCTCTCAATATACCCAAAGATATCTTTGCAGTCTTTGATTGTTGACATTTCAGTTAGGTCTTCTAACAGCTGGAATACCATACCACCCTCAACCTCTTTCGCAAACATAAAGCACAATATCTATCATGGAAGAACATTGTTTTCTCAGAACAGAAACTAATGCTACACAGGCACCAAATAGTGTTCAAGAAAAAAAGAGAAAGTGATGCCATAAGGTCCTCAGATAGGTATGGATTTGAACAAAGAATGTTGGAAGAACTGCAACTGACCAAGAAGGCGAGTTATCAGGCAGTTACTTTCTCCGCTATCCAATGAATTCCCATATTGCATGATCTTTTTACCCGATTGCACTGCAGATGACTAAGAATACAGATTTAATAAAAACAGAATCAGCAATCAATGTTGATTTCTAAGATTGCAAATGAAATATGGAAATACACACTCTCCATACAAAACAGAATCAGCAATCAATGTAATTTTCTAGGATTGCAAATAAAACAGAATCGGCACTTACAATGAAGGTGTCATTGAAGGATGCAAAGATGTGAGCAACACCAAAGACAAACTCTCCTTCACGGACAGTGGGTCCAAGGGTAACGTTCTCCTCCTTGGGCTCCCTGGTCTTCCTCCTCGACTGCAAACATATATGACTATCAGATTAGATTGAACTTATTGTCATGTTGACAGCCTCCAGAAACAATTTCACCATGCACAATGAGTGAACCTGAGTTCACCTCATGTTCTAATTTTAAGAGCCTAAGAGGACCAAAAGGCCATACTAATTGAGCACAATGCAGTATGAATAAATAGCCTGTCTGTGGATTTATACTACGAAATTGTGTTGAGCGAAAAAACGGATAGAAGCCATTCAACAGCAAATCAATCTCAGTATACTAATCAAGTCAATCATTTCAAGGATTAAAACTAGATTAGCATCACGATGTATATTGATATTGGGAAACAATAAACCTTGCAAAACATGACTTTCCAGCTTCGTAAATACTTCCAACCCAAGCAAATCCCCAGGTAATCAGCATATCTAACTCTTAGCTCGTAAGCAGTAGGTAATCAGCATCTCCGACTCTTAAGTTTGTAAGTAGTAGTTTCTACTTTCTAGCCGTATCAATACTTCCACAGTTTTAAAAGCACATCTCAAATATTGCATTTGACAGCTAAACATCTTCACCTAGAAGACTGATATCGCGATTAGATTCACAACAGAATTACCCCAGCACATCACTTCAGTCTTCAACTCAGGAGTACGAATTACAGTCAACTAATTCAATGAAAGACGAATCACGATTGCGATGTAGCTGCCCACAGAGCACAAGCTCCAATCAAAAAAAATTCCACGCAAATCTACGCTCTCAGGAACCCCCACCGCTACAGAGATTGCACCTAGATCCGCGTACTTAACCAGACGAGATGAGGCTCGCTTACCATGGTTGCGTGGATCGACAGGTGACCGGAGCCGAGCGCGCGAAGCCACATGCATACACTTAGACTTGTGATTAGATCAGATCCGGATAGGGTTCGAGGCCGGGTGCTCAGTTTTGCAGAGAAGGAAGGGGAGAGAGGGGGGAAAGAGTACCTGCTGTGGTGGGCACTCGTCTTCAGCGAAGGGACCTAGGCAGCTGGGAGTAGGGCGGCGGCGCCGGTGGTCGCTTGGCCCCGTTGATGCAGAAAACGGCCGAATCGAACGTATAGGCGAGCTGAACGGGAGAAACGAAGAAAAACAACAGACTGGTGTAAAAGCAGGGCTATTGCTTCGCCGTACCGGCGAGAACCCGAGCAGGAAAAGAAGGTGGAGGCCGTACCTGGTGCTCGATCCGGTGCTGCCATCGGCGGAGGAGGTGGAGGCCCGCCTCTTGCGACGGGACTCGCGGATGGGGGTGTCCTCGACGACCATCGCGGTGAGGACGGACTCCTCGTCCCACCCGGCAGAACCCCCGCCACCCTAGGGTGCGTCGCCGAGTGCCGCCGCGCGGAGAAGACGGGGGTGCGACACCATGCGCCTCTGCTGGAGAGGGAGGTCCCGTCACCGCGTGGGGGAGAGGGAGGGGCGGCGTGGGGGAGAGACGGAGGGGCTCGGAGAGTCGGAGGAGAGGGAGAGCGAGGGAGAGAGAGAGGGAGTCGAGACTAAGAGAGAGAGAGAGAGAGAGAGAGAGAGGAGGCAGTAGATATTTCGGACGGTTAGACCGTACGTGGGGCATTTCTAGGGGCGGTTCAATCACCAGCCGCCCCTACAAATAGAAACACCGGGGGCGGCTGGTGATTGAGCCACCCCTACAAATCCTACCCATTTGTAGGGGCGGCTCGTATCACCAGCCGCCCCTGCTGTTTCATTTGTAGGGGCGGTTGGTCTCGTGGATTCCGAGCACGTCACTGTAGTGGCGGCTCCATCACCAGCCGCCCCTAAAAAAAATTTGTCCCGTTGCTAAAAACCGTTTTTCACGTAGTGAGAGGTTTCACCAGCCTAAGCATTAAGCTCTTCGGGATGGCATTCGGCTCATACCAGAGGGCACAAGGGAACGCATCATAGTGGAGACTGGTTCCCAAGAGCTGGCCTCGCTGTGGAAGAACAAAGGAAAACACAGGTCCGATATCAATGCAATTCTTGATGAAGTTGAGGAGATGGCCTCAAACTTCACCTCAATCTGTCCGGGTTCTCCACACTAGAAGATCGGCGAATTTCGCAGCTCACTTGTGTGCCCAACTTGCTTCATCTACTTTAGCTACTTGTGTTTGGTTTATACCCCCTAGCTTCTTGCTGCAATGTCTGCAATTTGATTGCAATCACACTGTAATTTGATTGCAATCACACTGTTTAACCAATGAAGCGAAAAATTCTCAAAAAAAAAAGTGTTATTTTTGCTTCTTCTAAAAGATTGGGAAAGTACAAGTAATATTCCATGAAGAAAGGATGTGCATCCGGAAAGTTACAGGTGTGTTTTATTTCTCGACGATAATGAAGAGACTCTAGAAAAACTCTTTCTAGACTGAATTTACTAAAAACTATGTTTTATACTGCTAAATTTGCAATGCCCTAATAACTGCAGTGTTGTAGAGGTTCTACAAACAATAATCAGAGATCAGCCTCAGTCCCTTCATGAATGCAATAATCTTAATGGCCTACTAGTGTATTTCGACAGTAAGAAACAACTGGATCTTCAATGACCAGCAACCATACCTTGACAGTTGCCGAGCTCTTTTTTTTCTCTAAGAAATGGCTCTACTTTCTCACAGAGACATATACAAGCCCCCAAACACTCCCAGTGCTGGCAGATCCCCCAACACTCTCAGCAAGCCATCTACAAGCACCCAAACACTCTCTATTGTCCGGCATAGACATATATACATACATACATAGTTACAGAAACATATATTTACATAGATATAATAGATGGCATTAGCTGTACTCCATATAGCAACATTTATGGGCTAGCTATAAAAGAAATTTTATTTTCATGATCACATTATATATATCAAATAATCATAAATAATAAGTTGCCTATTTGTTACAACTCTAACAAAGACATGACGCTACACAGTTTCTTATCTCCCTATACAATTAAGGTTCCACTTGGAGGATGAATTGCCGTTGATGACTGATGAAATGGGATGGACGTACAAAGTTATAGATGCTGCTTCCCTTGTTTTGAGTACTTCCTCCGTCCCATAATAAATAAGTTTCTAGAAATTTTCGGACAAAATAAAGGATGTTGACAAAAGATGCATGTACCCTAATCCTCTTTCATTTTCCGGAGGATATCTCTTGAATTTGGCGGTTATCATTTACATGCACTCATGGTTAGCTTCCGCATAGGAGACAATATTTCATGTTTATTTGTGTAGAACGTTATTTATTTTGAGACAAATTTTGAACCTCAAAATCTTATTTATTATCAATAATGATACAATCAGGGCGTCCGTCCGTCCAAACTGCTCGCTCCGCCCACGCCGCTCACTCCCGCCCGTCACGTGCCCCGCCCGCGCCGCTTGCTCCCGCCCATCGTGCGCCCTGCCCATGCCGCTCGCTCCCGCCCGCACACTCGCTCCCACCCGTCGCGCGCCCAGCCTGTGCCGCTCGCTACCGCACGGATGCTCCGTCCGCCTGCCGTGGCCGCGGCCGCCTCCACCGTGCCACCTGCCCGCCCAGACTTATTCTGCAGAGCTACTGGGGTCTATGAGGACCTCCTTAGCGCCCTCCGCCGGCTCGAAAGACCCGGTCGACCGCTTGGGGTCGGGTGCTTCCTCGACGACCTTCCTGATGGCCGCAAGCTCCTTGGACACGGCAATTGCCGTGGCATGATCGCAGCACTCGATCTCGCACTCGTAGGCACGCTGAAATGAGGTGCCGACGGTCATGACACCGCCTGGGCCCGGCATCTTCAGCTTCAGGTAGGTGTAGTTGAGGACGGCCATGAACTTCACGTAGCATGGACGTCCCAGGATGGCATGGTAGGTTCCATGGAACCCCACCACCTCGAAGGTGAGGGTCTCCGTCCTATAATTGGACGAATCCCTGAAGGTGACGGGCAGATCGATCTGCACAAGTGGCATGGCTTGCTTTCCAGGCACAACGCCGCGGAAAGGCGCTCCGGTCGGTCGGATGCGAGACCGGCTGATGCCCATGGCGTCGAGTGTCTCGGCATACATGATGTTGAGGTCGCTGCCTCCATCCATCAGTACCTTGGAGAGCCGCTTCGTGGGAATATCGGGTCGACCACGAGCGGATACCTTCCTGGTTGCAGGATGCTCTCTGGGTGGTCGGTCCGATCAAAGGTTATGGCGGACTCCGACCACCAGAGGAAGGTAGGCGCGGCCGGCTTGGCCATATAGATCTCACGGTGCGTGAGCTTCTGGCAACGCTTGGAGTCATAGGACGCCGACCCTCCGAAGATCATGAGGCAGCCATCTGGTGTTGGAAAGCCACCATCCGTCCCCTCGGCGTTGTCCGTGGTCGGCTTGGGGTCCATCCTATGCTCCCCCTATTGAAGCCTCCGGACAAGAACCGCTTCATAAGGTCGCAGTCCTTGTATAGATGCTTGACGGAGAATTAATGGTTCGGGCATGGCCCTTCGAGCAGCTTCTCGAAGTGGTCCGAAGTACCCTCCGCAGGCTTCCGGCCCCCTTTGCGGTCGGCGGTGGCCACGAGCGAGCCCTCACGCCGCTGCTTGTTCTTCTTCTTGATGGGACGGTTGGAGACGCCTTCGCCGGCGTCCTTGTCCCGCTTCGCCTTACCTTTTAGGTGGTCGAAGATCGCTCCGATCGCCTCCTCGCCTGAGGCGTGGCTTGTGGCGATGTCGAGGAGCTCCTTGGTGGTTCACGAGCCCTTACGTCCTAGCTTGTGAACCAGGAACTCACAGGTGGTCCCAGACAGGAAAGCTCCTATAACGTCAGCGTTGGCGACGTTAGGCAGCTCGTTGCACAGCTTGGAGAAGCACCGGATGTACCCATGAAAGTTCTTGAGATCCCATGGGTTCCCTGAGCGCTTGTACGTGGCCTGGAAGTTTCCCACGAAGATTTCTTTTAGATCCGCCCAACTTTGAATTTTGTTGGACGGAAGGTGTTCCAACCATGTTAGCGCCGAATCAGCCAGGAACAATGGAAGGTTGCGGATAATGAAATCATCATTATTCGCTCCACCGGCTTGGCAGGCAAGCCGATAATCCTTGAGCCACTGTCCGAGGTCCGTTTCCCCAGACTATTTTGGGAAGTTGATTGGTGGTCGGTACCTTTGCGGGAAGGCGGCGTTGAGGATGTGTCGGCCGAAGGCCTGAGGTCCCGGCAAGCTAGGGCTCGTTCTTCGATCCTCGCCGCTGTCGTAGCGCCTACCCCATCGAGGGTGGTAGCCGCAGCTGGCCCCCTCCCCCGCATCGCCGCGAGTATGCCTGCGGGTGTCGAGGGTGTCGCGTAAGTCACGGTTGTGGCCGAGATGCTCATGCACTAGAACTGTGATGCGTGGCCTACCGCCTTGCGGCGCCTGGTGGACTGATACGTCCTTGTCAGGTCGCTCTGAGGGTGCATACTGGCTGGCGTCGAGCTCGCATCGCCGAGACAGCGAGCTCTCGGCCTGCTGCGTAGCCGCATGCTCGAGTAGCGTGCGAATCTCACGATGGGCCCATCGCTCATCGGGAGTCGCGGCCCCTAGAAGCCCACGGAGCAAGGCTGCCGTAGCAGCGATGTTCTAGCTCGCCCGGGCGAAGTGTGGGAGGGCTTCATCGCCCTCGATGATCCTCCGGTTCACGTCGGGGGCCATGGTGCATGCGCGCCCACCGTCTCCGCGGCGCTTGATCTCTTGATCGAGCTCTGCGTGTTCCTGCTCGAGCTAGAGTAGTGCTTCCTCGAGCTCTCGGTGCCAGGCCTTCAGCTGCTCCACCCGCAGGCGGGGTAGGGCCCCTGCATCTCCCTCGACCTCGTCATCGAGGCCGTTCATTGGGGTAGCCTCCTCCTCGTGGATGCTTTCGACATGTCCATCGGGGATACCTGCCATAAAACATTCATGAGAGGGGTGATGGCTTCCCCTGCTGAAGTCAAAGGTGGAGGGCGACTCCATTTCTCCCGCGAGAAGGTCGTGGAAAGACTTTGTGACGTATTCGATCACCCCCACGAACTGGTCGTTCGTGGGTGATGGAGGCATGCTTGGCGCCACAAGGTGGCCAACGATCTCTGCGGCATTGAGGGGACCGAACGGGGGCACTATCGGGGCACTCCGGATGAGGTATTCCGGGGAGAGGGGCTCTCCCTCGGCGAGCTGTGGCATGACATTGGCGAATGAGAAGGTGAGGTAGCGCAGGTCCTCCCGGGACGGTCGGGGTCCCAAGAAGGCGTCGAGCTGACGCTCTAGCCTTTCGTAGTCGAAGCTGAGGAGTTGGCTGCTCCCGGAGGCATGGGCCTTCGGTGCGTGCAGCTGTAGCTCCTCAAGCACCTCGGCGATCGCGGCGAGGCCGGCGAAGTGGAGAGGCTGAATGACGACGGGTGCCTACGCCAGCTCTCCCTCCGTCATGATGATGAAGTCCAGGTCCCTGAAACGCACGTGCGCGCCCGAGACCCAGGTGATGTCATGACTAGCCATTCGAGGCCTGGTGTTGATGTCGAGACGCGCAAAAGGCCCCTACCTGGCGTGCCAACTGTCGGTGTTTCGAGTTACCACCAACAAGTAAATTTCTAATATTGCGTGTCTGGCTCGGATGGTGTGCTAAGATGACATAAGGTTTATACTGGTTCGGGCAGAATATCCCTATGTCCAGTTTGTTACTGCTGCTCGTGTTACTAGCACTGAAAGTTCATAGTAGGGGTTACAAACGGTCGAGAGAGGGACAGATCACAAGTCTCTGATGGAAGGAACGAATGGGTACCGAGAGCTCGGTTGCTACCCGGCTGTGTGTTCGAGGTTCGATACTAGTGGTTTTGATCTAATCTCATGCCCCTTAGTGGGGTGCCCTGCTTTCTCTTTTATAGGCCAAGGGAAAGCACGGGTTACAGCGGAAGAAAAGAGGAGAACGAGAGAGAGAAAGTCCTTCAGGGTCGCCAGACCTTTCTTTTCCTTTGCGCGGGTCCTGCTGACAGGGCAGGTGGTGACAGGAACAGCTCCATGCCGGGCGCCTGTCCGCCGATGATGCCATACCCTGGCGTTGTCAGCGGGTCGTGACGTCCCACTCCACCCCGGCGGGCAGCACGGTGAACCAGCATGCTGATCAGCGGCCGTACAGGGAGTAGGCGGCATAGTCACCACGCATCCGTCACTATGGCCGATGTGAGTTTCCTGGAATGACATGTCACGGGGACGGGTCGTGTTGAGACGTGACCACTCCCTACACGATGTCAGAAGTTTGACCTTGGGTTGTACTTTTCTGGCCCGTAGTGGTTGGCAGCGGTGTGAGCTTCCATTAGGAACCATGCCCGAGGGATCGGGCGAGGCGGAGCCAGCCCTCAGACGTCGGGCGAGGCGGAGCCTGCCCTCAGATGTCGGGCGAGGCGGAGCCAGCCCTCAGACGTCGGGCGAGGCAGAGCCCGTCCTCGGGGGTCGGGCGAGGCGGAGCCCGCCCTTAGAGATCGAATGAGGCGGAGCCCGCGACCTCGGTGTCGAGCGAGGCGGAGCACGACCCCAGAGGTCGGGCGAGGCGGATCGCACACCCTTGGGGTCGGGCGAGGAGGAGCCCATCCCCGAGGCTGGGCGAGGCGGATCGCACACCCTTGGGGTCGGGCGAGGCGGAGTCCGTGGCCTCGTTGTCGGTTGGAGCTGTAGTCGCACCTTTGGCTGCCTGGATGGATTAACGTATAACGACAATTAGCCCCTCCTCTTCGGGTACCCTAGTGTTTTTGGGCCTTTGCCGAGTGCCCCTGGCACTCGGCAAATCTACTGTATCCCGTAGTGGATAAGGGTCGTTGTCGTTTAGCCCCCCCAACAAAGTAAACCCAAACAAACACAGGGAATCACAAGAAGCGCTAACTCGTGGCAAAATCAGCTGCAGTGTGTAGGAACCACAGGATACAAAATCAAACGTCTGAAAACATTCAAGGAGACGTGGCCAACACTGTGACCAATGATATCTTTACACAAGGAATGAGCAATTAGGGAACAAATTTTGATGTGTATGTTAAGAAACCAAAAATGGGCACAGAATAGTTACCAACACTGTTCGCCTAAACGGCCGTTTAGCCCGTTTACACACCGTTTAAACGCCACACAGTGGTATACCGTTTCCGTTTAATCGGTTGTTTTGACTGTTTAAACGGCCGTTTTTCCCGTTTAAACACCCGTTTTGCCCGAATAATGGGCTAAACAGTAGGTGACCGACTGTTTACCGTTTAGCATTTAGGATAACACTGGTTACCAATATATTTAGTCAGCGCCTCAGGAGTTGTCTGTATCTCATGGAAGAGTGTCATATTGTATATATATGACGGGAATGATTCAAGTGGTCCAGCTGCTGCGGTGGCCTCAGTGAATGAGGTGAACTCAATCATCAGGCGCGCATTGAAAGGTATGTAGCTTGTCTTTGCTGGTCTGACGTTGAATTTGTTAAGCATATACGCTTGGTCAACTTGTAACAGATGACCTTTCTTGTCAACCTCCGTTTCTGGTATCTGGGCATACATGGCGGTTCCCTGAGAAAAGCATAGCAGCAGTAATGGGACCATTGAGTTAATCCTTACCTCTTTACTGCATAAATAAATTTAGCATCAATTGTGAAATTCGGTCAATGCTGAGAGGAGCAAACCTGTTGGTCAGCAAGGACGAGACCCACATACAAAGGTGGTCCATCAGGGTTGTTTCCGTGGTAAGACCATTTTCTCATCACAGGGACACAAACTTTTACTTTTCTACTCTTAGTTGTTAGCTCCGATAAGGTAACCCGCTCCATCTGCATTGTGTGTACCTGCATGCACCAATATTTGAACGCAGCAACGTAAGTAATGCTATTGAACAAAGCAGTGAATGAAAGGATTGGATCACCTATGAACTATAGAGCTAAAGAAATACAAGCTGAGAGGAAAAAGTATGAACAAAGCAAAAAAATCTGTACCATCTTAAAGGTAACCAACAGTAGAGGGAAAGTCAGGATAGTGTAATGGTAGCACACTTTGAGGTTTATATATGCAGCTCCTGCTGCGTACTATGTAGAGGGATTCTTTAAATGGATCTGATAGACGCAAGCACTTGTTTGTACACAACATTTCGTGTTTCATTTGTGCGTAGTCCATCGTCATCTTGTATCAGTATTTTGAGTCCATCCTTGGAGGTGACACGAGATATGGCAACATACAGCTGGCCATGAGTAAAAACAAGACGTTTTAGGTACACACCAACGTAGGAAAGTGTTTGACCTTGGCTTTTGTTAATACTAAGTTCGTGCTCGTGCGTTGCTACGGGACAATTAAACTTTTATACTAAAAACATACGGATCACACGGTAAGATAACAATACTGTGAAATTAAATACCGACATTAAAGTAACATTTAATCCAAAAAACAAAGTTCATGAAATTAACACAGTTACGGAGAGCACGGTGTCATAGGTTAACAAACTCTACTATATAGACATTTCCATGATGCGCTAAGATAATGTTTTATATCGGCAGGAAGAAATCTCCAATATCAACTCAGCAATTTTGATCAGGATTAAAATTACATACAAAGCTCACCACACTAAACAAACTATTGTCACGTAGAGACAGAAGAGCTGTGCTTTACCATCCAACTCTTGGCAGCTGTATGTCCAGATCAAAAGAGCTGTGCTTTATCACCTTCTTCACGATCATGTTGCCTGAACCCATCGCAGAGACGCAGACTTATATCGAAAACTCTTCAGCCTAGCAGGCCCTGCTTTTCATTACAACCTACAAGACACCAATAGACAATTAGATCAATTCAAGCATAGTGCACAAATTCTGTGTCATAGTGAATAGATCGTGCATTTCCATTGAAAGACAACATGATAGATGATATTGCATCGGTGTATGGCAGGGCTCAAACACCCTAATGTCCACAATCAATCCATGTAATGAATTCCCAATAACCCTACATGACTATTTGATGCTACTAAAATCGAACTCACCCACCTAATGAACAATTACAGATAAATATTGATGCCTGCAGATACTGAAAGCAGATCATTGAAAATACAAACCATTTAGAAAGCAGGAAAACAAAAATATTTTTTAAGCATATGTACTTCAGTTATCGAGGCCAATAACAATAAGACACTCCATGAAATAAATTGATGTACAACTTATGCAACCAGATAATTCACCTCCATATAGTGTAACAATAGACATGTCACTTGAACACAAATCATATAGCAGTTCTGTTCAAAGAATGGAGTGCAAAAATAAAGAGGCAAACCAATTAGATTTAAAAGCACAGTATTACATCCAGGCTGTGATATAATGATCCGTGTCTCCCTGCAGCACAGGACGAAATTAACAAAAAAAAACATAAAAAGAAAATGGCACCATGAGATCAGTGGGAGGATTCATTTGTAAGAACAGATGGATACAAAAATTGTATTGCCATGTTTTTTCGCAAAACGAAATCCTTTTCCCTGTGGAACCCCCACAAATTAAACTGAAAAATTATAAGATATCAAAGAAAAGACATATACCAAGAAATGATGTCAGGACTCAGAAGTCAAAGATCAATATTTGGTTTAGGTAAAGGATATGTCAAAGCTTGTATGTGTTAAATAAAAATAATCCTACGTTCCAGAAATCCCAAATTGACAAGGCAACACAGAGAATCATAAACCCTTTCAAAAACACACCAAAAAAATCATCTGGTGTTTATCTATGCCAGTTTGATAGAGAACAGAGCATGGAGCATGCTAAAGAAAATATCTAAATGAAAACTAAGTTTCACCATGCATAGTTAGTAGATGTCCTGCCAGCTTAAAGAATGATTGCATGAGATTCCTGTATGGGCACCATCCACAATTTGGTTTTGCAGACATCTGGCACATGCTAACACTTTAGAATAAACTGGAACATCACTAAAATAGCTACTGAACACAGGTTCCAATTGGATGTACCTTTTCATTGCCTGCCTGAAGGGCTAGTTTATCTATAAGGTACATCCGTGGTGACTCAAAAATCCCCATCATAGAAACTGAAAACCTGAAAAAGACCATGCTGAAGAAAAACGGGAGGTCCAGCATTATCTGCTATTCCATTTTTGCCATGTGGAATATGCTAAAGAGACAAAAGGAAGCCGTCATCCGTTTGAACCTGCAACAAAGGTATGCTAAGATCCCTATGAAAAAGAGCAGCAAACTCAACAAAAGTAGTAACAGAATAATTTTCAGTTACAGCTCATACTTGTTACTTTGTGAACTTAGACAGAAAAAGGAAAAAAATGCATGAAGATGTTTGGAAATATTAAGGTTCCAGACCAATTTCATCGAAGAAAAATAAGCTAAGTTTCAATAACAATTTATTATTTCTGATCAGTTACAAGCTTATATGTGAGTCCTTTTCCCTTTGAAAAACAAATTGCCAGAATGGGTTTGCAGTTCAAGATCAGAAAAAAAAAAATTTGCGTGATAGCAACAGATGCTTAGCAATTCCAATAGGTTCACTTTATGGTTTAACATGACTATTAGTAATGAACCCTATAGTTGGCAGGGGAACACTGCTTGTGATAAAGGTTAAAGCAATAAGCAACAGAAAACCATCAAAGGTATTTGACACACCGGAGAACTAAAAGAAGGCATTTTTGCAAGCTCATAGGAGATGAATTTGACAAACGTTTAGTTCACGGTTTACAGTTCACATGGCACATAGTGGTGCCGTGACAAGCCTTATGTTCTTTGGGACCGGGCCTCAACACTCAAATTACAGAAGTATAAGCAAAGTCTGTGTCTGTCAGAAAGTTTCTCCTTTGCTTGGAGTGGAAAGCAAGGATAGAAGCCACTTTGGTCTGATTAACCTAGAGCCGTAGGCTGTAGAGAAATTAAACTTAGACATGAAAAAACAATTACCTGCATTACTTCATGAGTGAAGTGTAGAAACAAAAGGAAGCATGTTGCCTTCTTCGCATAACAAATTTTAGTTAACTAACATCAATTCTAAGCTTTTTCAACTTGCTAAACCCAAAAGCACAATTTCTAGAAAAGTAAGCTAAGACAGTGACTTGTGTTGTAACTAAAAATTGGTAACCTCAATTCAATGCAACTATCAATGGATTACCTTTTAGTCCCAGATTTTTGAGCATAGGTCCATTTGTACATAGGAACGCTTCGTTTAAGTTTGTACCTTGCACAACAAAAGGAAATCAAGAAGTGCAGTTACCAAGAGAAAAGAAGAAAAAATATATATTAGGAAGCAAGGAAACTGAAATAGTACAGCATGAACATGAGCATAAGAAAAAAATCCTGATCCAATGATAAATTCAGAAAGGCAAAGATGAGACCTCAGGTCCATCCATCCGCAGCCAGGAAAAATCTGGATAAATCAAACGGGAGTAGGATTAGGAAATGAAGCAAAACAAAAAAATGTAGATAAGGACATGGCGCTCCACATCTGAAGGCCTAAATGGCTAAATCTCTAGGCACATACACCAGATCCGTGAATTTGAATCGCAAATCAAATATAGAAACCCAAAATCGAAGGGGAAAATCCCAAAGTAGAGCAACCCATATATCAATCCATAAACCCTACGCAAGAAATCTGAAATGAGGCAGCCCACATCAATCCACGGCAATCACAGAATAGAGGTAGTTGCAGCAGGAAGGGCGGGTGGAGATGAGCAGATAGGCAAGGGCGAGGTCTAGCCAGGGAGCGCCATCGATGGCTCTGCTTCCACCGAGCTGAGCCGCTGCCGGCGGCGGCGAGGAAGAGGCAGTTAGGGTTTCGTCGAACGGACGCGGACTACCATGAGGATGCAGCGCAGCCGCGGCGACAGTCACCGGCGGGACACGCACCGCGTGCCGAGGGCGCCAACGCTCCAGGAGAGAGAGGGAGAGGGACGGAGAAGGGGAGAGAGGAGGGGGAGCCCTGAGGCAGGCACCGAGGACAGCGAGGGCGAGGGCGAGGAGGAGCCGCCTCCGCTGCTGGGTTGCTGCTCCGCCTTCCGCCGTCTGCTTCTGTTTCACGCACGCGGGGCGAGCTGCGGAGCTGGGGCGGCGTACGCGGGCGGACGGCGGTTCCGCGTGACAAAGAGATAGCTCGCGGGGCGGGGCGAATTGTGCGAGGGGGATTTCCTTTTACACGACGCGCGGTATCGCAGGGAAGGGGCGGATCGCTCGTTTCCTTTTACACGACGTGCAGTATCGCAGGGAAGGAGCGGACCGACGGAACGATGATTGTCGCATGAAACGGTGGTCTTACTTTCTTTCTTTTTAGTTGTAGGAGAGTCATAGCATAGCATAGCATACTTTGACTGGAAATTGACGTCTTTCAAGCTCAAATGGCCATCCTGTGTCTTTTAGAGTTAAAGTAATACGTGGCAGGAGGACTTTCTGGCCTATATTCCTTCCGGTTAAGATTTTTGCCTCAATGATCTTCTGACCTAAAGCTGTCACAGTTAATCTTGTACCGTTACATAAGCCATCAGTTTGGTTAAGGTTGTGCAGTAGCATTATTGGTACTCCCTTTTTGAGGATCAACCTATGCGGTGGAAAGTTGTTGCCACTTAGGGCCCGTTCGTTTCTTAGGGATTCATGACCTGGATTTATTCCTACCGAGATTGCTTTATTAATTTATATAGCATATTATCAAATGGAACAATTCCGGATGGATTTCACCCTAACCGAACGAGCCCTTAAGGAATTCAGAAACTCAACCGGATATAATGTCGCATAGGCTTCATGAGTACCTGTGGACTTTGATATGCTATCAGAACTTAGGTATTCCTTTTCCTCATCTGGCAACTGCAAGACAATGTGGCTGTTTACTGTATCCGCAATATCATTTGTAGGGCACAAGATAGCTCGCTCTCTAAGGTATATGTCATTGAGGTACTCTGTTTGGAGGTCAGGATAAATGGCATTTACAATGCATTCCAACTTGTCCTCCTGTGTCATGAGGAGGAGATCATCTGGTATTTTAATCCACGATTCCTCAAGCTCACCATCTCTTGCTGTAGATTCAACTTTTCCTTCACCTACATCTAGTATCCATTTGCTAAAGGCAGCGAGGGCTGGTTCAGAGGCTGAATCTTCACCTGAAGATAAGATGCTCATATTTTGGGTTAATTCTAGTACTGTGACGTACAACCAGAGTGTGGAGTTTATTATAGCAGAGCTAACGACCTCTGCTCGGGTTCCATTTTCAATGACAGGTAATATTTGTCGGATATCTCCACCGAGCACAACAACTTTTCCACCAAAGGGCAAAGAAGCAGCAGCTGGAGTATGTGCAGACTCAATATCGCGAAGGGTCCTGTCTAGAGCTTCAAAAGCTTTTCTGTTTGTCATCAGTGCCTCATCCCAAATTATGAGAGAGGTAGCCTGTATCAATTCAGCTAACATAGTACCTCTCTTTATGTCACACACCGAAGCATCATCTAAATCACATGGAATCTTAAATCGAGAATGGGCTGTGCGACCACCTGGTAATAACAGTGAAGCTACTCCTGATGATGCGACGGTAAGGACAATCTTTTTTTGGGCCCTGAGGTATGAAACAATACATCTCTAGAGGTAGGTTTTCCCTGTTCCCCCATGACCGGAGACAAAGAAAAGGCCAGGCTGACTGTTAGCGACTCTACTTGTTATGAAATTGAAGGCATGAGGCTGTCCAGCATTTAAAGTTGACAGCAGATCTGGTGTATTTAATAGATCAGAAGAATGATAGGATAACTCCTCGTCGACTAAGCGATTTGTGGACATGAACTGTGTACGCTGGCTTGGCCGTGGAAGGTTGAATTCATTGATGTTGGAGCCACTCTTGGCGAACAGATCCGCTAACTCATCCAGCAAGTAATCCCTCTTGGCATTATCAGGCATTTGGTAGTCCTTGTTACCTATTATATTTATATATCGGTATTCAATATCTTCAGCCAAGTATGTCCAGTTTTTTTCGAAGAAGGCCAATTCGTTTCCTATACCACAGAAAAGGATCATTGTAACAAAGAGCCTTCGAAGTTGGGGTGCGGTAGCCCATGCTGTAGCTTCAGCAAAGGCACTATAGTACTATACCATTCTTGATCATCACCAACAAGACCACGTGATGCACAGGCCTCTTTATATGTGGCATGCTGGATTCCATTATGGTACCGCAGATCTTCAAAACTGCGTGCTCCTTTAACAGCTAATAAGACCATTCGGAGGTAGTAACGTTCTCCTGCAGAAGGATGGACATAATGTAGGCGTCCTATTTTACCTTGTTCCTGACGCCGTTCCTTCCACGATCTTGATTCTGGTTCCCATCTCCACCTTGAAGGAAACTGTATGTATGTTAGGTCCCTCGCTCCAGGATGTGTTTGGCTAACCATAAACCATTGAGTTAGCATCGTTCGCCGCAGGAAATCTTGTGAAAGAACTCTATGCACATCTTAGTCCTAGCTTTAAACGTTATGAAATTTTCATTGGGCAGATGCACAGGCATTCTCTCGACAGCGGGGAAATGTCTGTGGATATCAAATCCAAATACCCGCCAGCAGGCATCCTGCTCACAAATGTACCTGCAGCCTAGATACTCCTTGACTTCGTTGAAGGTTCTAGTTTCCTTATCACTAGTTTTTCGGGCGCGCCCATGCGCGCGGTCCACTGGCCACACGTATTTTTTTGGAGAAAAAAAAGATATAATTAAAGTTGGGCTGTATTTTGATTTGAGAAAATCTGAGGATGTTTTCGCAAAAAACGGTGAGAGTGTCTGGGGAGCGCGAGTTGATTTTCGATAAAGTGGAGGTCTTTTTTGCAAACAAACCAGTGCCCATCCGGTCTGGACTGAGCGTTGATTTGGAAATAATACGAGGCGTTTTTTGTAAAAATTTCTGAGAGGACGTCTAGAGCGCGGGTTGATTTCCGAAAACTTAAAGGGGTTTTTCGTAAAACGACCGCGGCTCGCCCGATCTGGGCCGTCCGCACGGCCGATCGAACGGCCACGAAAAGCAGACGACGTGGACAGCCTCAGCGCACGTGCTGGCCACAACAAATGTAAACTTTAAATACAGAGCATCTTCTGCATTTCTAACCCTTTCAAGGTATATTTTACTGCAATCTGCACCTTTGATTACATACTTGAAAAGGTACTTGATAAAAGTTGTTTTGTTGCACCATTCAACATTGATGTGGGCCTGATACTTCTTCAACAAAAAGCTCTTGAAGGGGACAATCCATCGGTTATCCAACTGGCACCCTCCCTTTTCAATATACAAGCTGTTTTGAGAACGCTGGTAAACAGCAAAGCCATCTGCATCGACTGACGTCTCTTCTTGGTAGGGCTTTGGGTAATATTTGGAGCACTTCCCCTTCTTCATACAAGGGCAGGTGCCATTTAACGACCCACAAGGTCCATGGACCATATGCTCCGCAACAAGAGCATATCCCAGAGCATCAGTAGAGGGATCAGGTATCTCGGCAGAGATAAAAGAACTAATCAGCGATGGTGTTGGCTCCAAAGTGTCTGCAGATGTCCACATAATGATGTGTGCATGTGGAAGCCCCCGCTTTTGGAATTCTACGGTATGAAGAACTGGAAGTGAAAAGGCCATGCGAAAGGGCATGGATTCAGTAAAGCGTCAATAGACGAACGCAAAGACATTTGGGGTTGGTACCACAGCCAAGCAAAACAGGAATAAGGAAAGGAGTGCAGTGTAGATACCTGCACTGCATGGACCAAAGACATCCCCTTTTTGATATCGTGTAGGAGATCCTCCAATTTCATATTAAACACTCTAACAATGATATCAGCTCGATCTGTTGCTCGTTGCCCCGGCCTCAAGAAGGCCTTCGGCTATTTCTGGCCACTTAGGATTACATGTGAAGGTAACGAAAAAATCTGGTGGTCCAAATTCCCTACATATAGCCATGCCATCGTAGTCTGACCACAGATTTTGAACACAGGAGGACCGTGGCCATCATATGGTATTCAAGGAGACGTGGCCAGTGGTTCCTTGGAGGAGCTGTTCTAGGGGTTAATAATAATAATGCCACACTCGGCTTCGATCATCCCCTCCCGCTGTTGTTGTGCGGGTGCCGCACTACCGCACTGGGCCGGCTCCGCTAGAGGAGTGGAGTTCCGCGTCCACCCCAGTCCACCGACGCGGGCATTACAATTGATTCGTTTTTTTTTTTTTTTTTTGGGATCTACGATTGAAGTCATCAAGGAACACGTGATCTATTCCTCCTCCACCAAGAAAAAAAGAAGGAAGAAACGGAACGAAGGGGCATGGAAGGAGCTGGCCGGGCGGCCGCTGACGGCTGACCACACGTCCACACCATGCTGCTGCAGCCATCGGCACGCATGGGCACCGACACGACCGAGCGTCTTCCTAAATAAATAAAAAGGTTTGGCTTCGCCTTCGCCGCCGAGAGGACCGCACCCGATTCGCTGTCCTCTCCTCCGATCTGATGCGGGGGAATATACTTGCCTTCTTCTTGGGTCACAAGTCACGCTAGATACGGACTCACATGCACAAACAAATATAAAATCCAAAGCTTAGGGTTGTTGGGTTGATTCGAAATAGGCCCTGAAATAATTCCTAGTGTGAATGATTTAATAATTTATACTAATATTGAGGGGTTAGAATTGTTCCTGGTGTAATCTTAGAAAACCGAACGGGCCCTTAGAAAGAATGCCCTCCTTCCCTCCCTATTTTTTTAAATAAAACTCGCATGATCATATAAATAATTTAACGGCTCAGAGATTTATTCAGAAATAGTGTCACCTATGTTTAGACACATCATAGCTAGGATCGAACTAATGTACCATATAGGCGTGCACAAAGGCACACAGTTGTCGCTCGCATAAGCACGGGTCATAAGTCCAAATCATATAATCATTGTATACGTGAGAGATACAGAGGGGTGTGAACTATGATGACATTACGGGAAGTAAAGAACGGTTGAAAGAATCTCCTCTCTCTTCAATGGTTCTGTTCGCTTGGAGGAATTCTGGAAGAATTTGGAGGGTTTGGAGAAATGCTGGAGGAATTTGTGAGAGAAAAACACTGTTCCGGATGAAAAAAGAAGCGGATCAAGCCGGGTTTAAGGGCATGCAAACGGGGCCAATATTGACCCTGTTCGCTTGGAGGAATCTGGAGAAATTTGCGATATGATGAACAGTGAATTTCAGCCGTAAACAGTGAATTCCAGCTGAAATTTAGACCAGTCGAACAGCCCCATTACCTAGTAGATGTGCCCGTATACGTTGTACGAAATTCAGTACATCTTGAAATCGGACTATGTATCATCACTGAATATGAGTTGTTTTAATTCGTACGAGCACACGCCATGAATTTGTGTCACGTATGGGATACGGAGGACGCAAGGGCAGTTTGTGAAGTAAAAGAAATGGGACAGAAGGAAGGACCGCACGCATGGGTACGAAGTAACAAATAGGTTACAAAGTGCTTCTCTCTCTAATATTAGATAGGTATAGATGTAAATAAACGAGTGTTCCCTCCATCCAAAAGAGTGCTATTCTAGGCTTAACTGGTTAACAAGAAATAGCCTCAATAGTTTTGATTTCAGATAGTATACTATGAAGATGCATTCAATGATAAGTCTGATGATAATTATTTGATATGATAACTCTAAGTACATTTTTTTAAAAATTTGTCGCATCGAATATGATTTGACTTACAACTATACACTACTACACTCGTACCTTTCACAGCCACTTCGTAACCCCTATCGCAGTCCGATTTCGGCCTCGACAGTAAGCTGTCGGCAGTGATAGTCATAGCCATCGCCGTCGCTATCTGAGACCGACTGGGATGTTCACTACACTGCCGTTTTGGCTTATCATCCGTCCGTGATAAGGTCCTTGTTTCCGTCGCATTGGAGCATGACCCACCTGTGTCGAGGCGAATATCACCGTCGCTTCAACGAATGACCCACCTGGTCATAGGGCATCGTCACCGTCGCGTTGCAGTACGATCCGCCCGTGATGATCATTTAGTCGGTGTCGGGTTACTAAATGATTCGGCGATGATACACTATTGACCCCTGCCGCATCAGACGAATAGCGGCGGTGATGACAAAACAACCAACGGCCTGTACATCTAACGGTGGCAGAATTGCTTCTGGTTTTCACAATGTATTTACTAATTCAGCTGGGCCTTAATAACTTACTGAACACACACCATACAAATATAATCATTACACATCATTTACCATGTCCACAACAAAGAGTACTTGTTATAATAACAATGCTCGACACTAACATAACAATTGTGTCAACCGATGAATTAACACAGGCGGTACATAGATAGTATAATAAAGGTTCTGCTCCCTACAGACTTACGTAAGGTAGATGTGCTCCGCTCCTTCAAATTAACACTCCTTGATCAGCTTGGCAGCCCATGCACGATGGAACCCATCTTCTTCCTCCCATAGCCATTACAGAAAAATCGTTCAAAAGCACCATGACTCCAAAACCTGCACAATGCAAAGTAGCAGAATTAATAATTAATAATATTCAACATACCATTGGTTTAGTTACCAAGCTAAAATTAGACTATATATAGACTCAAAACAACTCCCTACATAAACAAAGATATGTCCTAACAACAAAATACAGCATATGCACCTTTACTGCTCTATTAATGACTCCATGAATAAGGGAACATAAGAAAGATAGTGAGGTCCGTTGATACATAGACTCCAGGTAGGTCTAGGACAGCGGATGACTCATGTAGGGAGGACATGAACTTTTTCGTGGTTTATGTCATATGCAAGCAGTGTTCTGTCCCCACTAACAAAAAAATCAAATTCCATTCAAGATGAACTGCAATCACTCTGTACTCCGCATCACAAACCTCATAACCAAATTCAATATTGTTCTGTCCAAATATCTCCAGCGTGGTCACCGTATGCTTCAATGTCCATCTATTACTACTATAGTCTTCAAGGATCCAGATTGAAAGCAGGGTCATAGTGTAAATATCAGCAGTACATAAACACAACTGGCCCTGGGCTTCATGGATGGAAATTGCATCACCACGTGGCTTTTGCATTTTTGTCCATGTCTTTCCATCCATATCAGCAGCAACGATCTGGGAGAACTTGAGCTAGTGCATAAAACCATTAAGAAACACACTTTCTCGCATATGTGGATACTATAATACCGTCGCCCCATTCAGATTCTTTAAAGATCCAAGTTGCACTCTTAGATGAGTAGATGCTCACACCTACGGACTCACCCTCTCTCATCTTCCCATATTCAAACACATGGAAGTGCGAGGAGACAATCAGATCAAACCTCAAGCGAGCCTCGCCACAAGAACAGAGGTTATCCGGCAATAGCAACCATTTGTTAGTCGCTGGATTGTAGACAACATAGCGACACCCAAAACACCAGCAGAGGATGAGGCCGCTGTAGCAATCTGAGATGACGACATCGTGAATGGGGAAGGGCAAGAAGGATAAGGAGGGGTGTTCACCGATGACGCTGGTGAAGTGGCATTTTGGTGAATTGATGAAACCCTAAGTGCTAACCTAGTTTATCAAAGTGATTATGAGATAGGTAGCACTACTCTAAGTGATGAAGCAATGGTGAAAATCATGATGATGGTGATGGCATGGTGATGATTAAATGCTTGGACTTGGAAAAGAAGTAAGAAAAAACAAAAAGCTCAAGGCAAAGGTGAAACTTGATAGAAACTTTTTTGTTTTGGTGATCGAGACACTTAGTGAGTGTGATCACATTTAGGATCGATAGCCGTACTATTAAGAGGGGTGAAACTCATATCGAAATGCGGTTATCAAAGTGCCACTAGATGCTCTAACTTATTGCATATGCATTTAGGATCTAGTGGAGTACTAACACCCTTGAAAACATTTGTGATACACTTGGTGATTGGCACATTTGAGCAAGGGTAAAGAAGATAGAGTTAAAAAAGAGTTAGTCGCGCTGGTCACATAGTGACCGGACGCGTTCGGTGTGGCTACCGGATGCGTCCGGTATTTTATTCAGACTTTGGGTAGTCAGACGGAAGTGACCGGACATGTCTGGAATCAGGAACGGACGCGTCCGATATTTGGACCTGAGGTGAGCGACTAAGTGAAAGTGATTGGACTCTGGCTCAGTGGAGTGACCGGACGCTGATGAGCTACTGTTCAGCATCAGGTCAAAGTGATATAGGCCGATACAGGATTGCAGAGAGCGACCGGACGTGTCGGGTCGCCAACAAGCAAGTCTTGGGTTTTCAATGCTATAATTCATCGGACGCTGGGAGCATCTGGTCTGGTGTGACCAGATGCTGCGTCTCCTGTGTCCGGTCCGGTGTGATCAGACGCGTCCGGTCGGCCCATAGTGGCTCTGGGAGCTCTCTAGACTCGACCAGACGCTGCGTCTCCCATGTCCAGTTGTTTCTAATAGCGCGTCCAATCACGTAGTATTACTGTGCAGAGATAGCCATTGGGTGGTTAGGCTACGATCGAACGCAGCGACCGAACGCGTCCGGTGCACACAACCTACGTGTCCGGTCGTCCCGCAGTCAGCCCAATAATTGAGCCAATGGCTCTATTATTTAGGGGTGTGTATAAATATCATTTGGTCGGCTCTAGCTCGCTCACTTGGCCATTTGTATTGACATAGCAACCTTGTGAGCTTAGCCAAAGTCCTCCCACTCATCTCCATCATTGATTCATCATCTTTATGAGATTGGGAGAGAATTCAAGTGCATTGCTTGAGTGATTGCATCTAGAGGCACTTGGTGTTCGTGTTTCGCTGTGGGATTCACTTGTTACTCTTGGTGGTTGCCGCCACCTAGACGGCTTGGAGCAGTAAGGATCATCGAGTGGAGGTTGGTGATTGTCTCCGGCTTCGATCGTAGTGATTGTGAGGGGTCTTGTGCCTTCCCCGGCGGAGCGCCGAAAGGTAACTCTAGTGGATTGCTCGTGTCATTGAGTTACCTCACATGTGGGTAGGTTCTTGCGGTGTCTAATTGTGTGGACGAGGTTCGTGCAACACCTCTTAGCCGCTGAACCACCTAGTGTTGGTCGACACTGAAAGCATCTAGGCCCCTAGTTGGGTTTCGGTGATTAATGACGACACGATATTACTATGACTAACGTGTGTTTTGCAGAGGTAATTTGAGTTAGGTCATGGTAATTGTAATTGATTGGGCAATCATGGTTGTCATGCCCCTAATGATGAAAATCATTTCGGTTTTCAAAGGATGTACGACAAGGTTAATGACAGACTAGTTCTAAGTGTCGTTTGATGTTGAAGAGACACTTAGAGTAGTTTAGGACTTTATTTTTCCTTTGGTCGTACTATTAAGGGGGGTATGGACTAGTAGCTTGACCTAGGTAAGTCTAGTGGGTTAGGTGTGGTGCACACTTGTCAAATCTAGCACTAGGTAGCTCAGGAATAGCCCTAAGATCAATTGGAGTAAACTTCATTCACATAGGATTTTGAGTTGAAAGTGGATGGATGGTCAAATGATTGACCGGACGCTGGTCTGGTTGTGACCGGACGCTGGAGGGTGAGTCCGGTTAGTTTATTTGATCAACTAAAGTCATCTAGTACTGACCGGACGCTGAGTGAAAGTGGACCGAATGCTGGGTGCCTGCGTCCGGTCAACTCCAGAGAGGTTCTAGAGAGGGATTTTCTTGACCGGACGCGTCCTGTCGGTGTTGACCGGACGCTGGTCAGGATCCGATAACTGACCGGACGCTGAACAGTGAAGTGACCGGACTCTGGGTGCCAGCGTCTGGTCAACATCAGTAAGGTTCCAGAGAGCATTTTTCTTGACCGGACGTGCCCGGTCAGTACTGACCGGACGCTGGTTAGAGTCCGGTCAGAACTTAATGGCTCTTTCTGACATAGTGATGGGGATAACTGACCGGAGCATTCGGCCATCCCGCAGAGTGCTGACTCAGCCTCCCAATGTTATGTTTTGAATGAGGGGTATAAATACTTACTCCACTCATTCAAGGGAGGTCTCTTGCCCATTTGTTCAGCTGAGAAACACCTTGAGAGTGTAAGGGAGAGCAAGAGCCTAGTGAGGTGATTGAGATTTGAGAATCTAAAATTAAGGTCCTCATTTGTACAAGGAGAGTAGCAAGTGTGCATCCACCCTTCTCATTAGGCTTGTCATGGTCAAGTGAGAGTTTGTGCTTATTACTCTTGGTGATCACCATCACCTAGACGGCTCGGTGGTGATTGGGAGTTTGGTGATCATCCGACGGAACTTGTGGATGACCCAACTCAAGTTGTGAGCAGTTGTGGGTGATTCACCGCGATGGAGCGTCGAAGAATCAGCCCGTAGAGAGCACTTGATCCTTATGTGGATCAAGGGGGAGCTACACCCTTGTGCGGGTGCTCCAACGAGGACTAGTGGGGAGTGGCGACTCTCTGATACCTCGGGAAAACATTGCCGTGTTCCTTTCCCTCTCTTTACTTTGAGCATTTACATTTGAGCAATTCATTTCAAGTCTTTACATTCCTAGAATTGTCATGCTAGAGTAGGATTAGAACCTAGGGTGCAAAACTTCTGTGCGGTAGAACAATAGAAACACATTCTAGGCACAAGGGGTGAAGTGGGCTAAGTGTAGGGCTTGATTATTGCAAAGAATTTAGAATTAGCACAATTCACCGCCCCCCCCCCTCTTGGGCATCTTGATCCTTTCAGACACAACGGAGACTAGCTGCCGGCAAGCACGTGAACCTCGGGAGAAAAATTGGTTGTCTCTTGCCCTTTGGTATTCTCCCGGTGATTGAATTAGTATTCATCTTGTGATTGGTTCACTCCTCTACGCGGCGGTATAATCACCTTACTTACTCATTTACATTCCCGCAAACTAGTTGTAGCAAGCTCTTTAGTGTAGCTAGAATTGAGAGCTTGTTTTGTAGCTTAAGTTCATTTAGTGGAGCTCTTTAGTGTAGCAAGTGTGAGAGCTCTTAGTGAGTAGTGACTTAGTGAATTATGTGTTTAGTGATCATAGTAACTATAATTATTGGATAGGTGGCTTGCAACCCTTGTAGAACTAGAGTAAGTTTGTGTCGGTGCGAAAAGTGACCAACAAGTAAATATTTGTAGTTTTGCCATATGTTGTGATCGGATGTGGCCTAGCACTCAATGACACAGGGTTTATACTAGTTCAGGCAACGTGCCCTACATCCAGTTTGAGTCGGTCGGTGACTTTATTCCTGAGCCCAGGTGCTCGAAGTTTGCTGTGGGGTTACAAATGAGTGGAAATGAGATGGGGTGTTAAAGGTCCGGTCGGACTCTGAACCGAAGGGCCAAGAGTGACGGGAGCTCCAACGTGCGCTAAGTATTTGAACGTATGCTTTGTATAGTTTTAGAGTTCTAGAGCTATGAAGCTGTTCGGGTGCTCAGAATGTCTAAAGCCTAGCAGAGAGAGTCGGAATCAATCGTCCTCGTCCTCCTCTTAGGAGAGGGTGCATCCCCTTTTATAGGTGAAGGGGACGGCCTTACAAGTTTAGAGAGAGAGAGAGAGTGTGTGCGTTTACTAGTCTTGTTGCCCACGCCGTCGGGTATAAGATAGTTTGTCGACGGCCATAATACTATTGTCGCCCAGATGCATGTGGTAGGCTCCATCGTGTTTTTCTGGTATGGAAAATGTCGGCACCTACCATACTGTAGGACAAATGTCGCCGCCCACAACACTGTTTGTGTTCTGACATGTCTGGAAGGTTACAGGGCACCCTTCTGACATGTCCTAGGGGTACTGTCCTACAGGCATGCAGGATACGGTCCTCGATATTGCGGTTGACTTGAGCGTCTTGCCTTATTTGTTATGCCTGATTCTTGGGTCCTCACCGAGCGGGCGTCCCCGGTCGGTCGTTCCCAGTCGGCTCCGACCGTGTCGGTCGGAGTCGGAAGCCGTAAGCAGAGGTTTGGTGTATTCCCGGTCGGAAAAGTGGGTCGGAGTCAGAAGCGAGCGTCGTCCCCTCCTTGGCCAGGCCTTCCGATCAGAAAAGCGGGTCGGAGTCGAAAGCGAGCGTCGTCTCTTCCTTGGCCAGGCCTTCCTATCGGAGACTAGATCGCTCTTCCGGCCTGTCGTTAAGTATCTAGGCCAGCCTAGGAGGTGCGCATTGTCACAATGTCATCTGCTGGACCATGCTTTTTGCTGGGAAGCGGGCCCATTGGGAACCCCGGGTTTATGAACCCGACAGTTTGCTTTTCGCTATTTGTCATACTAATCAAATTGCTCTAGTTGGTTTGTAGATTTTTAAATAGGCTATTCATCCCCCTCTAGCCATATTAGGACCTTTCAAGTGGTATTGGAGCCATGGTCACCGTTTGATTGAAGGCTTAACAGCCTCGGTGTCAAATTATGGCTCAAGTTATGTTCAACCATGTGGGGGCAAACCACCGTTCTTTGATGGCACATGCTATAATTATTGGAAGAGAAAGATGAAGATGTATCTTGATTCAATCAATGATCAAGTATGGGATGTGACCGAGAATGACTATGCTATCATTGATCCCGACAATCTCACCAACCAAGACAAGACCAATAAGCAATGCAATACAATGGCTCTCAACACCATATACAATGCCATTGATTCCAAGGTGTTTGAGCAAATCAAGGATTGTGATAGAGCTAATCAGGTGTGGAAGAGATTGGAGGAAACATATGAGGGCACACCGGTGGTGAATAGTGCCAAGTCATATATTCTCAAGGACAAGTTGACAAGCTTCAAGATGAAGGAAGATGAGAGCATTCCGGAGATGTTCCATCGATTGCAAGTGATTATCAATGATTTGAAGGCATTGGGAGAGAAGATCAATAATGATGATGTCTCTTATCGGTTCTTGATGTGTCTACCTCTAAGATTTGAGATGTTGAGATTGCTTATCATAAGAGGAGGATTGAAGGAGATTACCCCTAACCAAGTACTAGGTGATGTCATAACACAAGAGACATACCATGTGGAAAGGGAAGGGTTGATAAGGATGACAAGAAGAAAGACGAAGAGAAGAAGAAGAAGAAGAAGAGTGTAGCATTCAAGGCTAGCTCATCATCCAAGAACAAGGGCAAGTCCAAGAAAGAATCAAGCGATGATGAGGATCTTAGTGACATTGATGATGAGGCCATGGCTCTATTTATGCGTAAGATGGGCAAATTCATGAAGAAAAATGGCTATGGTGCAAGAAAGAGAAGAGATCACATCAAAAGCAAAGAATATATAAGAAGATGCTACAATTGCAAGAGCCCCGATCACGTTGTAGCGGATTGTCCCTATAATAGTGACAATGATGAGGATAAGAAGAAGAAGCACAAGAAGGAGAAAAAGATGACCTTCCAAAAGAAGAAAAAGGGTGGAGGCTATGTGGTCACTTGGGATAGTGATGGCTCTTCAGATAGTGATGGCTCTAGTGATGATGGCAAAAAATCTATCAAGAAAGCACTAGCAAGCATCGCCATCAACAACAAGCCCTCCATCTTCAACACTCCATCGACATGCCTCTTGACAAAGCCTACCAAGATAAAATATGATGTGAGTGATGATTATGAATGGGAAAGTGATGCTTGTAGGAGTGATTATGATGATGAGGAGTACACCAAGGAGGAGCTCATGGACATGTGTGAGCAAGTGCACACTTGCTTTGAGATGAAGAGAAAGGAGTGCAAAGAATTGAGCAAGAAAGTTAAATTTCTTGAGCAATCCATTGATGAGCTAAATGCCACTCATGAGAGGCTAATAGAAGCCCATGAGAAGCTTGGCAAAGCTCACTCTAAGCTTGAAAAGGCTCAATCCTCTCTCATCGAGCAAGTCATGAAGGAGGAAGCCAAGAAGGATTAAGTGATTGTGTCTTGTGATGTGGGACTAACATGTGATATTATTGATGAATCTTTTTATAAGCACATTGTTGTTGCTCCCACTAACCCTTCTTGTAGCACTTCTTCTTCAACTTCACCTTTGAGTGATGGTTTCACTTGTGATGCCTCACTAATGGTGGAAAATGAGACCCTCAAGAAGGAGGTGAATAAGCTCACTTGTGCCTTAGGCAATGCCTATGATGGAGATGCCCGCTTGCTAAAGTGCTTGGGTAGTCAAACATTTTCTCTAAACAAAGAGGGATTAGGCTATACCCCCAAGAAAGACAAGGCGGCATTTGTCACTCCCAAAGCTAGCTTTGTGAAGGGCAATGGTTGGTTTTGCAATAGATGCAAGCAAGTTAGGCATATAGAGCAATATTGTAAGACTAACAAGAACAAGCAACATAATGTATCCTCAATTAGATTTGATTCTTGTTACATGCTTGTTAAGGGTACCAATGGTGTGAAGGCTAAGTTCATTGGTACACCAATTGTGGGCCCAAAGAAGAAGACCATTTGGGTAACAAAGACTTTGGTAACTAACCTTCAAGGACCCAAGCAAGATTGGGTACCTAAAAAGAATTGACCTTCTTTTGTAGGTCAATTATAAAGTCGAAGGAAGGCTGAAAGGTCCTAATAGCTAGAGGGGGGTGAATAGCCCATTAAAAATTTCTACAACAACACTTAGCAAACCGGTTAGACAAATATGAGGCGACGCGAGTGTTGCGCTAGCTTACTAAAAATTCAAGCCACCTACCACAATTCTAGTTTCTATAGTCTCTATCTACACAATGGCTATGTTGCTACACTAAATTAGTGTGCTCTCAAAGGCTAACTAAAGAGCCACACTAATCAAACTAACAAGCTCTCACGACTAGCTACATTAAAGAGCTTGACAAATAGTTTGCGGTAATATAAAGAGATAGAGCAAGATAATTATATCGCCAAGTCGAGGAATGAATACCAATGAATACCAATCACCTCAGAATCAAATGATGACATAATGATTTTTTACCGAGGTTCACTTGCTTGCCGGCAAGCTAGTCCTCGTTGTGGCAATTCACTCACTTGGAGGTTCATGCGCTAATTGGCATCACACACCAAACCCTCAATAGGATGCCGCACAAGCAACACAAGATGAAGATCACACAAGCCACGAGTAATTTACTAGAGTACCTTTTGGCTCTCCACTGGGGAAAGATCAAGAACCCCTCACAATCACCACGATCGGAGCCAAAGACAATCACCAACCTCTGCTCGACGATCCTTGCTGCTCCAAGCCATCTATGCCAATGATGAATCAATGATGGAGATGAGTGGGAGGGCTTTAGCTAAGCTCACAAGGTTGCTATGTCAATGCAAATGACCAAGAGAGTGAGCTTGAGCTGGCCATGGGTCTTAAATAGAGAGCCCCCACGAATAGAGCCGTTGGCTCTCTGTACCCTGAAAAATCAGGGCAACCGGACGCGTAGGTTAGATCGACCAGATGCAGGACCCTAGCGTCCGGTCGCCTGATTCTTGCCACATGTCATCGGCTTCAAATGCTGATCGTCCAATCTCAACGGTCATCGGTACATTTAAGTTGTGACTGGACGCACTGCTCAAAGTGACCGGACGCACCAACACTAGCATCCGGTTGTTTCTAGTAAGGTTCCACTCGTGACTGGACGCGTCCGGTCATGCCCGATCGGACACAGGACCCCAGAGTCCGGTCACTTCCAGTAAGCTTCTAGAGGTGGAAATTCGTGACCAGACGCGTCCGGTCGATCACAATCGGACGCAGCAACAGCGTCTGGTCCTTTCTCCGCTTCTTTGTGTTGCCACGTCAGCGGGACCGAACGCACCTAGCCAGCGTCCGGTCGAAGACCGACGCCAGCGTCTTCACTACTTCCACTGATCGAATGCTCCGGTCTAGTTGAGACTAGCGTCCGATGCACTCTATGAAATCCTATCTTTTCTATACAGGGCGCCGGTGGCACCGTCGGAATATCCGCACCCTGTGGGCGGACACTCTGCCGGTGAACTTTCTTGCCCTTGCTCCCAAGTACTAAACACAATGTGTATCACCTTTGTGCATGTGTGTTAGCATATTTTCATAAAACATTTTCAAGGGTGTTAGCACTCCACTAGATCCTAAATGCATATGCAATGAGTTAGAGCATCTAGTGGCACTTTGATAACCATATTTTGATATGAGTTTCACCCCGCTTAATAGTATGGCTATCAAACTTAAATGTGATCACACTCGCTAAGTGTCTTGATCATCGAAACAAAATGGCTCCTACACTTATACCTTTGCCTTGAGCCTTTTGTTTTTCTCTTTCTTCTTTTCAAGTCCAAGCACTTGATCAGCACCATGGCATCACCATCATCAAGTCATGATCTTCATTTACTTCACCACTTGGAGTAGTGCTACCTATCTTATAATCACTTTGATAAACTAGGTTTGCACTTAGGGTTTCATCAATTCACCAAAACCAAACTAGAGCTTTCAATCTTCTCCTTTTTGGTAATTGATGACAACCCTTACACAAAGATATGAATTGAATTTTAATTGAATCCATGTTGCTTGCCCAAGCATATTTACCATGTGTAAAAGGATATGGACAAGTTTCATGAACCCCAAATGGTAGCAACTGCTCCCCCTACATATGTGCTAAGAGTTTAGATTGTAGCTTGCACATATGCTTAGATAGGAAATATAGGAGACAATATCTACCAAATGATGCTAAGGTATAAGAGATGGACCTTTGAAGCGTGATACCAATCAGAGTGCACCAATATACCATCCTTAGCACCATTTGCAACTAGACATACACAAAAACTAGAATACCCCATGAGATCAACATTAGAAGTAAGGTCTAGTTTTCATAATGTGAGCATAAGTCTAGTTACTTAACCTATGCATGCTAGTTTTTCATTTCATCATTCAAACCTACAACTAGCATACACCATACAATCATGGATATTGAAAGTTAAAACTTGTGCCATGCAAGCAAACATATGAAATGCATATTCAAATGCACCATACAAGTTCATGAGCTTGCTCCCCCTACTTGTGTGCTTAAAATTTTAATTGATCCTTTTCCTTTGTCATATCTCTCATATCTCTCCCCTTATGTCAAATTATCCCCCTATCTCCTCCTATCACTTATATCTTTGTTTCTCTATATCTTTTCATTATATCTTTGTACACTATTTCTTCTCTTAATACTAATATACCAATATCTTTGTTTTTCTCCCCCTTTGTCATCAATGACCACAAAGGTTCAAAATATAGATAGGTTAAGATTATCAATGTCAATCAATAGGGTGAGGATCATTTCCCAAATTTGGTTCAATCTAGAATACTTGCCAAAGATATTTAACTCAATTTGATCCAAGGACAAGCTTCTTCACACCTCCAAATAAGGGTTATCTTGTACCATATTGAGTTAAACACTAAGAGCTCATTTTTTAGATCAAACACTAGGTTTACAAGCCCACAAACATGTCATATGCTACCACTAGACCAAAATAAGCATAGAAGCAATGCAATAGTGATACATACAAACATCAAAATCATTTGATTTTCTTGAAAGCCTTTTAAATGTGAAAGATGTCTAAATGCACTAAACATGTCCTTAGCAAATATGTATGCCATGCCAATCAACTTTTACCTTAGATTGCTCCAAGGAGAGGCATGTCATATAGGTGAGGGGGTGCATCAACACATATTTGAGAAATCCAATATGTTCAACTCATTTCTTAGCTTGCAAAACCTTTTCTTGTCTAATGGCTTGGTGAATATATCGACAAGTTGATCTTCGGTGCCTACACTCTCAATGCAAATGTCCCCTTTTTGTTGGTGATCTCTTATGAAATGGTGTCGGACATCAATGTGCATTGTTCTTGCATGTTGAACCAGATTGTTGGTTAACTTGATTGCACTCTCATTGTCACATAGCAATGGCACTTTCTTGAACTTGATTCCAAAGTCATCCAAGGTGGCCTTTATCCAAAGTATTTGTGCACAACAACTACCGGCGAATATATATTTGGCTTTGGCGGTTGATAATGCAACACTATTTTGCTTCTTTGATAACCATGAGACAAGTGATCTTTCCAAAAATTAACATGTGCCCGAGGTGCTCTTCCTTTCAACCTTGCATCCCGCATAATCCGAGTCGGAGTAAACAACTAGCTCAAACTTTGCTCCTTTGGGATACCACAAACCAATATTTCTCTTTGTGAGGCTTAAAATCTTGCACACATGCATACACTAAATATGACATCCAGCCTTGATACGGTCACATAAAGTAGACTTTCAATCATAGACCGATACAATTTTTGATCCACCATATTGCCACTTACATCACTATCTAAGTTGTCATTTGTTCCCATTTGTGTACTAATAGCTTTGCTATCACTCATGCTAAACTTCTTGATCATGTCCTTGATATACTTGCCTTGACTCACAAATGTACCATTCTTCAATTGCTTGATTTGAAGACCAAGGAAGTAACTTAACTCTCCAATCATGGACATCTCAAACTCATTAGCCATCATCTTTTCAAACTCTTCACAAAAGTCTTGATTGGTTGATCCAAATATGATGTCATCTACATAGATTTGCAACATAAATAAATATTTTCCAATCTTCTTGATGAAAAGAGTGGTGTCAACCTTGCCCATCATAAACCCTTTAGAGAGTAAGAAGTCCCTCAATCTCTCATATCATGCTCTAGGTGCTTGCTTCAAGCCATACAATGCATTCTTCAACTTGTACACATGGTCGGGCTTCTCATCATCTTCAAAACCGAGAGGTTACTCAATATATACTTCTTCATTGATGTAACCATTGAGAAATGCACTCTTAACATCCATTTGATAGAGTTTGATGTTGTGGGCACAAGCATAGGCTAGCAAGATTCTAATTGTTTCTAATCTAGCAACCGAGGCATATGTTTCTCTAAAGTCAAGACCTTCAACTTGTGTATATCCTTCTGCTACCAATCTTGCTTTGTTCCTTACTACTATCCCATCTTGATCTTGCTTGTTTCTAAAGACTCATTTGGTTCCAATCACATTGTGCCCCTTTGGTCTCTCTACTAATTCCCACACTTGATTTCTTGTGAAGTTATTCAATTCTTCATGCATAGCATTCACCCAATCAATATCCTTCAATGCTTTATCTATCTTCTTTGGTTCAATGGATGACCCAAATGAGAAATGCTCACAAAATAAAGCCAATCTTGATCTAGTTTGCACACCTCTTGAAATATCACCAATGATAGTGTTCAATGGATTATGTAACAACCCAAAAATCCACACACCAAAAATCACAACTACAAAATTTTTGTTTAAACCCTATGTGATGTTGAGTGACACATGTAGAAGCCAAACCCTAGTTTTGGATTAGATGTGACCCAACTAGGTTAAAATCATAAGCATAGTTTGGTTTTATGCCACAAGTGTAATTAAATTCCTAAATAAATAAATCATGCATGCATCCTTAATTCCACTTGTGATTTGGATTCTTTTGCCTTATGTGATGTTTAACTAACTTAATATTTATGATAAACCCTAAATAATGAATTATTTGTTGGAAGAATAAAACACCCCTATATAAAAACTTCAACTATTTTTGTATAACAAAAATAGCCAATAATCCCTAATATATGGGATGTATTTTGACCACCATTTGAAACACCTTGTGGGACCCACTACATAACTCGAAGCTCAAGTTTAAACTCTAACTAAATTTAAATCGAGCAAAAGAAATAAAAGAGAAAGGAAAGAAGAGGGAGGCAGTAGCTCAGCCCAGCCTGCCTCGACCGGCCCATCTAGCCCAGCCAAGCCTCGCCTGCCCTTTCACGTGCGTAGCCCACGAAGCCGGCCCTGCGTCGCCGCCTGCACGCACACAGCCGCTGACAAGCCGGGCCCACTCGTTAGCCATCACGCGCCGCACGCAGCCACATCGCGCCAAGCGCCTGATGACCCGACCCCACTTGTCAGCACAGTAGCGTCTTCTACCCCTTGCCCACGCGTTCTCCCCGAGCGACCGGGGGCCGACCAGCATGGTAGGCACGGACCAAGGGGTCATGCAAGAAGCATGACCTTGTTCCCCCTTGCGCCGCGCCTACGCTACCTCACGCGGGCCGTCGAATGCGCCGCACGCATCACCACCGCCCGATCGCCATCGGCCATTGGAGCCCTTGGAGCTCAGCTATAAAAGCCAACGCCCACGAGCCCTAACCCTCAGCCCATTCACCGCTGTCGCTGGTGGCACAGCACCACACAGCGTCAAGCCGAGAGAGAGGGAGGAGGGAGAAGCAAGGAGCAGAAGGAAGCCGCTGCAGAACCGGACCTCGTCGGAGCCAGGTGCGCCGCCCCTATCGGCTATAGCGACGTAGCTGCTCGGCATGGCACTGCATCACCTCATCACGGCCTCGCCTCGCCACCACACCGCCATCCTACCACCACGAGCCCTACGGTGAGCCACGTCGTTCGCCGCTTACCGCGCTAGCCGTACTCGCCATGAACGCCACCGTGTTCCCGCACCTAGGGGACGTAGAGGCGAAGCATTCCCGCTCCTGGACACGCTGCACACGCACCGCACGCGCACAAGACCAAGGCCTGGCCTCACCGACCCCTAGCGGCTCAAGAACACTGGCACGACCACCCTGCACGCCATGGCCGAGAGCACAACCATGGCGAGACCACCGTGTCTTCTACGTCGCGGTAAAGGCAACGTTGACACCCCAACTAGCTCTGCCATGACAAGAGACACACCGCGCTCACCTTAGCCGAGGATGAAGCCCACCGGAGCCCTACATTGCCGCACCGCACCTCGTCGGAGCGCCACCACCTCCACTTTGCCCCCACCACCGTGGCCGGAGGTGTTGAGAGCTCCCGAAGCCCCTTCGACCTGCTCGCCATGGCTGTAGCAGCGTCGGGGAGCTCGTGCGCATCACCAATCTCTGGTACCGCCGCCACAGCCACCACACCACCGCTCGCAGGTGTACGAGGACCGCCATCATCGCGGCCAGCCAACTGGAGCCGCCCGGCCACCATGTTAACTTCACCGGGGCACCCGCCATGACAAGGCCAAGCTTTTGCTAACCTTAATTGCACACCCACGCCGCTGGAGGGGCTTGCCGGTGAGCTCACCATCGGCGAGAGCACGCCGGGGAAGATGGGGATTTTCCCCTCGCCGGCCACACGTCCGTGCACTTGGTGCACGTGAACCGAACCCTGTGAAGGAGTAAGTGGACCAAGTCCTTCATAGACCGGCTCTGCGGTATATGGACCAACGTAGGTGGGTTCACCATGAACCGCGCCTCACCTGTCAGTCACAGTTTGACCCTGGACCCACCTGTCTATGACCAACCGAGATGATGACATCATGCTGACGTCAGCGGGACCCACCTGTCAGCCGTGGTTTAGCTCTGATGACGCCAAGCTGACGTCATGCCGGAGATTAGACCACGCCAATGTCGGCGACCTCAGCGATCTCTCCAACCACCTCAGCGATCTTTCCGACCACCTCAGCGATCTCACCGACCACCTCGGCGACCTCACCGACCACCTCGGCGATCTCTCCGACCACCTCGGTGACCTCACCGACCACCTCGGCGAGCTCTCCGACCACCTCGGCAAGCTCTCCGACCATCTCGGCAAGCTTTCCGACCACCTCGGCGACCTCTCCGACCACCTCACCAGCTGATACACCACTCCAAGTCCCTACATGCCACGTGAACTAGTCATAGTGTGACACGTGTCAGCCCTGAATTAATCAGCCTTCATTATTTTCAGAAATGGATTTAATCTTCAGAAATTCATAACTAATTCATATGAACTCAGAAAAATACAAGACTAGGACCAAAATTCATCTAAAATCGAGCTCTACGCAATGAACCCATGTTTGAGTGCATTTGGCTCTTTTGAATTTTCATTGCTTCTTTGTGCTATTCTATAGACGTCGCTAACGCGACTATAATGCGATCGATTGCAGACTCGGAGGAGAACCAGACGGACGAGGATCGAGAGTACCGTGAGGAGTATGGAGACGACTACACTGAAGGTGCCACATCCCACCCAACCTCGTAGCACCTATTACGCATGGCTAATATAGAACTGCTATTGCTTTACTTTATTGTTATATTCACACTATGGTAGGACTTGCATGGTAGTATGCTTACTTGATGGCCTTTACCTTGATGCAACCTTACCCCTGCTTACCCTGCTATTAGGCTAGACACACGCTTACTGCTATATTTCATTGCTTATTACTTCTACTACGCTTGTACTACATCGATGCATGGTGGAAACTAGTGTTATCTAGACTATGGGGAGAGTGCTACGTGTGTGACTTGGGTGCGTGGAGGGTGAGGGTTGTGTCGACCAAGTTGGAATATACGACGAGACTGGGGCAATTCTTGTCGTGGGGTGCTACCTGGGCACCCCTGGAAATGGATACCTGTGGTGGGTAAATGGTATATGAGGTGGCCCTAGGTGTGAACCTGTGCTGGGAGGAGCCCAGGGTGGAGGTGTTGTGGTGGCACGGTAAATGGAAACCCTGATGAAGACATTCTGGCTTGGTCATCCCTAAGGACTTACTAGTACTCAGATTCACCGGGAAGCCTTACGTACCACACGCCCTATATGGTGTAGGATGGCCGGACTACTTGGTAGGATATTGCCACTACTGCTAGGTTGATAGCGGACAGTGCGAGGGAGGTACGGGGCGCAGAGGATTCCCCCCACACCCTTCCGAGACTTCATGGAGACCTTGTGGACCCGGCTCATGACTCACAGTTTTAGCCACCCCAGACCAGACTTGGGGTGTACCAGGGCTGAATGGTAGAGTGGCATTATCCTAGGCTAGCAAGCGGCCGGAATCAGCCCAGTTGATGATGGTCAGCGAGGAAGGCGGATCTTGTGGTTATGTAAAACCTCTGCAGAGTGTATGGTTGATCGATCGATACATATGCCGACTTATCGGCTATGGACCTTTCCTGGGTTTCGCTTAAACTAGATAGTGAGATGAGTCCTTCTCTTCTTCCCCCGTGAGAGAGTGTCGGACGTAGCCAGGGGCTACGGGCCTTGAGATAGTGCCGAGAGGGAGTTGGCTTGTCGACTGAGCGATGGTATGGTGATGGTGTGGAGATGGTGGTGTATCGATCCCTGGATCGAAACCTGGCTCTGGACGGAAATGGGGTGGAATGGGTGTGGGTATGGTGTTAAAACTTGACCAACTGTTATTATATACTTGATATGCTAATACATAGGAAACCCCAGCCTTATAGGTTCCTTTTGATTATATCCAACTTCCATCCAATTTCCACAAAGCAATGCTCATATGGTGGGAGTGGCCAGTACAAATCATACTGATAAATTTTGGCACACAGGTTCTGCTAAGGAATATAGCTCTGAGGAGTATGACGGTTGAGGGGTTCGTTCCTACGCTCGAGTTTAGCGATCTTATCTTCAAGCTGTTCTGAATGAATGCTACTTTTGATTCCGTCAATGCGGCGATGTAATAATTTATGTAATTCTACACTATTTGTACTCTGATATTATCGTTGTATGGATGTGGTATTCGACTAGAATTTGGGTAATATGATCTACAATGGTCATAATACACTTCGACTCTGTGGATTTCCCTTCGCAGAAATCAGGTCGTTTCAATATTGGTTGGCTGGAGGATTGGAACTTGATTGCTTACACTTGTTTGATCATTGGGTTGAGATGATGCACTAGCCACTTGATTTTGTTCATTGTCATGAGAGCCACTTGTACTAGCTTAATTTGTATCATCTTGTACATTTGAGTTAGAGAGCACTTGCACTTGATCATCTTCATCATCATTCATTTGCCTAGGCCTCAATTCACCAACATCCATATTCTTTATGGCATTTGAAAGTTGAATGCCTCTAACATCTTCCAAGTTCTCATTTTCTTCTTGTGAACCCTTGGTTTCATCAAATTCAACATCATGAACTTCCTCAAGAGTATCACTATCCAAATTCCAAACTCTATATGCTTTGCTAGTAGTTGAGGATCCAAGTAGGAATCTTTCATCACATTTCTTGTCAAACTTGCCCAATCTAGTGACTTTCTTCAAGATATAGTATTTGCAACCAAAGACACAAAAATATGCAATGTTGGGCTTTCTACCATTCAAGAGCTCATACGGTGTCTTCTCTTTCAATGGGTGACAATAGAGGCGGTTGCTACAATAGCAAGCCGTGTTGATAGCTTCGGCCCAAAAAGATTGACTCACATTGTACTCACTAAGCATAGACCTTGTCATATCAATGAGTGTTCTATTCTTCCTCTCAACAAGACCATTTGATTGTGGAGTGTACTTGGCCGAGAATTGATGTCTAATTCCAAATTCATCACATAACTCATCAATTCTAGTGTTCTTAAACTCACTACCATTGTCACTTCTAACTCTCTTGATGGTTGTTTCAAACTCATTGTGAATGCCCTTGACAAATGATTTGAATGTTGCAAGCACATCACTTTTGTCCACTAGAAAGAATACCTAAGTGTATCTAATATAATCATCCACTATCACAAAGCCATATTTATTACCACCAATGCTAGTGTATTGAGTTGGCCCGAACAAGTCCATGTGCAATAACTCAAATGCTTTACTAGTGCTCATCATACTTTTCTTAGGATGGGTATTTTCAACTTGTTTTCCGGCTTGACAAGAGCACAAAGCTTATCCTTCTCAAACACAACATCTTTCAAGCCTCTAACCAAGTCATGCTTAACCAATCTATTCAATTGTTTCATTCCAACATGACCAATCCTTCTATGCCATAATCAACCCATACTAGACTTAGTGAACAAATATGTAGATAATTTGGCTTCACTAGCATTGAAATCAACCAAATATAGATTCTCATATCTAAAGCATTTGAAGATCAAGTTAGAGCCATCTACACTTATAATCTCTACATCATCTACCCCAAATATGCATTTGAATCCAAGATCACACAATTGCACCACGGATAGCAAATTGAAGTTCAAGTTCTCTACAAGCAACACATTAGAAATGCTCATGTCATTGTATATTGCAATCTTACCAAGCCCTTTGACCTTGCCTTTGCCATTGTCATCAAATATGATACTATCATAACCATCATTGCCATTAGTGTTGATTGAGTTGAACATTCTTGCATCATCGGTCATATGTTGAGTGCACCCACTATCAAGAACCCAATGCCTTCCTCCGGCTTTGTAATTAACTTATAAAAGAAGATTAATTTTTTTAGGTATCCAAACTTGCTTGGGTTCTTGAAGGTTAGTGACCAAACTCTTTGCCACCCAAATGGCTTTCTTCTTTGAGCCCATCCATGGTTTAAAAATGAACTTACCCTTTACACCATTTGCACCCTTGATAAGCATATAGAAAGAATCAAGCTTAATGGAGGATACATTAACATTCTTGCTTTTGTTATTGCACTAATGCTCTTTATGACCAACTTGCTTGCAACTAGTGTAAAACCGACCATTGTTCTTCACAAAACTAGTCTTGTGAGGAGCAAAGGCCGCATTGCCTTTCTTGGGGGCATAGCCCAATCCCTCTTTGTAGAGAGAAACTCTTTGGCTACCCGAGCACATAAGCAAGCGGTCCTCACCACCATAGGCCTTAACCAAGGTGTGAGTGAGCTTATTGACCTTCTTCTTTAGGGTCTAATTCTCAACCATTAGTGGGGCATCACAAGTGAAACCATCACTACTAGATGAGGTGGAAGTAGAAGTGCTACAAGAAGGGTTAGTGGGAGCAACAATGATAGGCATAGATAATGATTCATCAATTAGATCACAAGTTAAGCCTACATTACATGTCTCAACATGTTTCTTCTCAATTTGCTCATTAAGTAAAGAGGAATGAGCTTTTTCAAGCTTCTTGTGAGCCTTGCCAAGCTTCTCATGGGCTTCCTTTAGCCTCTCATGAGATGCATTAAGCTCATCAAAGTCTTGCTTAAGGGCTTTTAGTTCCTTATGCAAGCTTTTGCATTCTCTTCTCTTAATGTCAAAGTGTTCTTTAGCATCTTCTAGCATGTCAAGTAGTTCATCCTTAGTTGGTTCATCATTATCACTATCACTTTCATTTTCATTATCATATTCCTCATCACTTCCATCATCACAAATTTGTACCTTAGTGGCCTTAGCCATGAAGCATGATAGAGTGTCGAAGAGAGAAGGCTTCTCATTGATAGCAATGCTTGCAAGTGCCTTCTTCTTGGTGGTCTTGTCATCATCACTATCATCATCATCACTTGAGGAAGCATCACTATCCCAAGTGACCACATATGAACCACCCTTCTTCTTCTTGAAGGTCATTTTGTCCTTCTTCTCTTTCTTTTTCTTCTTATCCTTCTTTTTGTTCTTGTTGTCATCACCATTGTCGCTATTGTATGGGCATTGAGCAACAAGATGATCCTTGCTTCTACAATTGAAGCACCTTCTTGACTCTTCCTTGTTCTTGGATGAAGATTTCTTCCTTCTAGCATGGTAGCCTTTCTTCATCATGAACTTGCCAAATCTCTTGACAAAGAAAGTCATCTTCTCATCATCATCATCATCCCATGAACCATCATCTTCACTTGATGTATCTTGCTTTGCCTTGCCCTTGGATGATGTGGACTTGAACGCCACACTCTTCTTCTTGTCATCCTTCTTCTCATCTTTCTTCTCCTTCTTTTCTTCCTTCTCATCATCATCTCTATATGTGTCATCGGTCATTATATCTCTCAACACTTGGTTTGGTGTCATGGTGTCCAAACCACTCCTTACTAGAATAGTGACCAATGTGTCAAATCTTGAAGGCAAACATCTCAAGAACTTATGAGAGAAGTCCTTGTCCTTCACCTATTCTCTAAGTGCTTTGAGATCATTGACAAGCACTCGAAGCCTATGGAACATCTCCGGCACACTCTCATCCTCCTTCATCCTGAAGCTTGCAAACTTCTCTTTAAGAATGTATGCCTTTGCACCCTTCACGGCTTGAGTGCCCTCAAATGATTCCTCTAACTTCTTCCATGCCCTATGAGCTCTCTCAATGTTCTTGATTTGCTCAAATGTTCTCTCATCCAAAGCATCATAGATGGCACTAAGAGCAATGTCATTATTTTGGAGAAACATTTCTTTGGCGGCGGTGGGAGCTTCTTCATCATCAATTTCAATCTTGGTCTCCACCACCTTCCAAACCTTCCCATTGATTGACTTGATATAAGTTGTCATCTTAGCCATCCAATAGGGATAGTTTGAGCCATCAAATTGAGGTGGCTTCTTCATGTTGTTGATTTGAGCCACTTTTACACCGAAGGTTCTTAAGCCTCAAATCACGGTGACCTCGGCTCTGATACCACTTGAAAGGTCCTAATGGCTAGAGGGGGGATGAATAGCCTATTAAAAATTTATACAACAACACTTAGCAAACCAGTTAGATAAATATGAGGCGAAGCGAGTGTTGCTTTAGCCTACTAAAAATGCAAGCCACCTACCACAATTCTAGTTTCTATTGTCTCTATCCACACAATGGCTATGTTGCTACACTAAATTAGTGCCCTCTCAAAGGCTAACTAAAGAGCCACACTAATCAAACTAACAAGCTCTCACGACTAGCTACACTAAAGAGCTTGATAGCTAGTTTGCGGTAATATAAAGAGATAGAGCAAGATGATTATACTACCGAGTTGAGGAATGAACCAATCAATCACAAGAATGAATACCAATCACCTCAGAACCAAATGATAATACAATAATTTTTTATCAAGGTTCACTTGCTTGCCAGCAAGCTAGTCCTCGTTGTGGCGATTCACTCACTTGGAGGTTCACGCGCTAATTGGCATCACACGCCAAACCCTCAATAGGGTGCCGCACAAGCAACACAAGATGAGGATCACACAAGCCACGAGCAATTTACTAGAGTACATTTTGGCTCTCCGCCGGGGAAAGGTTAAGAACCCCTCACAATCACCACGATCGAAGCCAGAGACAATCACCAACCTCCGCTCGACGATCCTCGCTGCTCCAAGCCATCTAGGTGGCGACAACCACCAAGAGTAACAAGCGAATCCCGCAGCGAAACACGAACACCAAGTGCCACTAGATGCAAACACTCAAGCAATGCACTTGGATTCACTCCCAATCTCACAAAGATGATGAATCAATGATGGAGATGAGTGGGAGGGCTTTAGCTAAGCCCACAAGGTTGCTATGTCAATGCAAATGACCAAGAGAGTGAGCTTGAGTCGGCCATGGGGCTTAAATAGAGAGCCCCCACGAATAGAGCCGTTAGCTCTCTGTACCCTGAAAAATCAGGGCGACCGGACGCGTCGGTCAGATCGACCGAACGCAAGACCCCAACGTCCGGTCGCCCGATGCTTGCCACGTGTCAACGGTTTCAAACATTGATCACCCGATCTCAATGGTCATCGATACATTTAAGTTGTGACTGGACGCACTGCTCAAAGTGACCGGACGCACCAACACCAGTGTCCGGTCATTTCCAGTATGGTTCCACTCATGACCGGATGCGTCCGATCATGCCCAACCGGATGCAGGACCCCAGAGTTCGATCACTTCCAATAAGCTTCTTGAGGTGGAAATTTGTGACCGGACGCATTCGGTCGGTCATGATCGGACGCAGCAACATCGTCCGGTCCTTTCTCCTCTTCTTTGTGATGCCATGTCAACGGGACCGGACGCACCTAGCCAGCGTCCGGTCACAAAGTGACCCAGCGTCTGGTCGAAGACCGACGCTAGCGTCTTCACTGCTTCCACTGACCGGACGCTTCGATCCAGTTGAGACCAGCGTCCGATGCACTCTGTGAAACCCTATCTTTTCGGTACAGGGCATCGGTGGCACCGTTGGACTATCCGCACCCTATGGCAGACACTCCACCAGTGAACTTTCTTACCCTTGCTCCCAAGTGCTAAACACAATGTGTATCACCTTTGTGCATGTGTGTTAGCATATTTTCACAAACATTTTCAAGGGTGTTAGCACTCCACTAGATCATAAATGCACATGCAATGAGTTAGAGCATCTAGTGGCACTTTGATAACTGTATTTTGATACGAGTTTCACCCCTCTTAATAGTACATCTATCGAACCTAAATCTGATCACACTCGCTAAGTGTCTTGATCACCGAAACGAAATGGCTCCTACACTTATACCTTTGCCTTGAGCCTTTTGTTTTTCTCTTTCTTCTTTTCAAGTCCAAGCACTTGATCATCACCATGGCATCACCATCATCAAGTCATGATCTTCATTTACTTCACCACTTGGAGTAGTGCTACCTATCTCATAATCACTTTGATAAACTAGGTTAGCACTTAGGGTTTCATCAATTCACCAAAACCAAACTAGAGTTTTCATAGGCATTGGGTGCTTGATACTGGATGCACACAACACATGACCGGTGATCCAAGATTGTTCAATTCAATCAATGAGATTGATAGTATCACATTTGGTGACAATAGCAAAGGCAAGGTCAAAGGTCTTGGTAAGATTACAATATCCAATGACTTGAGCATTTCTAATGTGCTACTAGTAGAGAGCTTGAACTTCAACCTATTATCGGTAGCTCAATTGTGTGATCTTGGTTTCAAGTGCATATTTGGTGTGGATGATGTAGAGATCATAAGTGTAGATGGCTCTAACTTGATATTCAAAGGATTTCGATATGAGAATCTATACTTGGTTGATTTTAATGCTAGAGAAGCTCAATTGTCAACATGTTTGATCACTAAGTCTAGCATGGGTTGGTTATGGCATAGAAGGCTTGGTCATGTTGGAATGAAACAATTGAACAAGTTGATCAAGCATGACTTAGTTAGATGCTTGAAAAATGTCACATTTGAGAAGGATAAGCTATGTAGTACATGTCAAGCCGTAAAGCAAGTTGGTAACACACATTCTAAGAAGAGCATGATGAGCACATCTAAGGCATTTGAGTTGGTGCACATGGACTTGTTTGGACCAACCACATACACTAGCATTGGTGAAAACAAATACGGATTTGTGATTGTGGATGATTTCACAGATACACATGGGTGTTCTTTCTTGTTAATAAAAGTGATGTGTTTGTAACCTTCAAGACATTCATCAAGAAAATTCATAATGAGTTTGAAACAACCATCATGAAGTAAGAAGTGACAATGAAAGTGAGTTCAAGAACATAAGAGTGGATGATTTGTGTGATGAGTTTAGAATTAGGCATCAATTTTTGGCCAAGTATACTCCACATCGGTGCAGACGCGGGGCGAGGTCGTCGAACGACCTCGTCAACTACTTCACCCTCCTTGCTAGACTAACCCAAGTCGATAACCCGGAGGCTTGCTTGCTCAATGGGATACAAACCGTATTCGCGGAAAACCATAGCCTCCGGCCATGCCTCGACTATCTCACCCGCACCGCCAATGGCGGGCACAATGTGGTGGCCTATCTGGTCGCCATATTCCTCTATAGGCACAATAGCGATGTCGGTGACGACAACACTACGAGGTGGTACATAAGACGGGTCGAGGGCGAGGAAGAATCGCGGGTGGCGGTGGCGGGCGACAGCGACGGAACGAGTAGGCAGCTAAGCAACAAGGGGTGTCGGTTGTGCCGTGAGGAGGCCGTGAAAGTGATCCACAAAATGACGTGGTGGCGCAACAAGTGGCCGCCTCCACCGCTGACACAGGTACGCGGTGATCTTCCGTGCGCAGGCGGCGATTGCAGTGTTCCAAAAGGATGGGAAGAAAGGATTATGTTTTGCAGCGAGGACTGTAGGCTTCGCCACGAAATTATTTTGTTCGAAAAGGCAATTGGAATAGGAAACTAATTCACTCTTTACATGCGAGAGTGAATTATTAGTTAGGTTTTGATTTCCTGTATAAGTGTTGTACTATAGTGCTCTTCAATATAAGTGTTCTACTACGAATTAATTAGAAAACTACTCCGTAAATCAATATAAGTGTTCTACTACAGTACTCTTCGTGCTACTAACGTTGAATCAGCGTGACGGGAGCTGTGAGCTGTCACACCACCGAGAATTGATGTCTAATTCTATATTCATCGCATAATAGAGTTCATCCAATCAAGTCTTGCGTCATATTTTTTTGTGAGGAATTAAATTGAAAGCCAAGTGAAAGACAGTACACGTGACCACGTCCCTCTATTTAAAGCCAAGCAGAGGAGCCATTGGTGTTGAAATGTTATTGTAACACCACCGTAACGCATGTGTGCACCAAATAAATAATTCAATTTACAAACAAAACAAAGATGGCACACTAGTTTAGCTAAAATAATGACAACATCCATTATTGAGGAAATTAACATATCCATAGACAAGCAAGGTCCATTTAAAATGCATGACAGAGAGATACATCAAATGCAGCTTTATTTACTGCTCTGCTAATGATTCCAAGAACAAGGAAACATAAGGAAGATAGAATGGTCTGTAGTTGAACTCTTTTTTAACGCTATGTCTAACATACTGAAAGACACGGGCAGGGATGACATGAACTCCTCTACGGTTCATGTCATATGCGATGATTGTTCTATCCTCCCTAGCAAAGAAAATCATATTCCATTCTGGGTGAACTGTAACCACCGTATACTCGGCAACCCAAACCACGAAACCAAATCTAATATTAATCCTTCCAAACAGGATCCGTGTGCTGACCATATGCTTCAATGTCCAATTATTAGTACCATAGTCTCAAGGATCCAGATTGAAAGCTTGGAATCATTGGGACCAGCAACAGTACATACACACAAGTAACCCTAAGCTTGATACATGGAGTGTTGAAGACCACTAGTCCTATCAATTTTCCTCCATGTGTTTTCCTCCATATCCATAGCAAGTATCATATAGTACTCCCTAGAGTGCCCCATAATGTGCAGACAACCGTTAAGAAACACACTTGGTTGTCTATAAAATGTCACATCAGTATCCTTGCCCCATTCAGATTTCTTATAGATCCATGCTGCAGTTCAGATGAGTAGATCTCCACACCTACGTACAAACCGTCGACATCCACATACTCAATCACATGGAAGTGCGAGAAGGCTGTCGGATCAAACCCCAAGCTAGCCTCACCAACAGAATGGCCAACATCATGAGTGCTAGGCGGCAGTATATTAAACTTCTGGGTTATTGAATTGCAAACGACATAGCGGTATCCATCAGCCGCAAGGCACCAGCATAGGATGAGGCCATTGCAGCAATTTGAGACAGCTATATTGTCAGGGTTGAAGGGCAAGAATTCAAAGGAGGGGGGCGTACACTAGAGACGCTGGTGAAGTTTCGATTGTTGTTCTCACTGTCATAGAAGAAGTCAGCCATAGTCTGGGGCAGCACCTTACGGTTGTCGGAGATGAGGCGATTACAGGAGCGACAGACACATTTGTAGGAGAACAAGGAGCGGGCGAGGAGACGACGGAGGATCTCTAGAACAAGATCCTCTGTGAGGCTGGCCTATGCGTTCCTGTTGTTGGGGGCTGCCTCTATTTCAAAGAGCCTGCAATCGTCATTACGCAGTAGGATGAGAGCTTCCTTAGTAATGAGATCACTAAAGAGAAAAATAATCCAACAAAAATCCATCAGTGAAGTGCGAAACATACCCTTGCCTTTGGATCTGACAGTGGCACGACGCGAGGCGTGCAATGGGTCACACAAATTGCGAGAGGAACAATGCGCCAGCCGTGCGGGAGGTGGCGGCGGTGCGGCGTGAAGCGTGCAATGGAGAGAGGAACAATGCGCCAACCTTGAAGATGGAGAAGTGGAATGGTGATGCAACTGTGTTGTGGATAGTTGGGAAATGAAGAAATAACTCACGCTGAATTTACTACCGCCGGTACACCAAACAGTAGTGTAGAGCCGGCGGCCATAACACCTTTCTTAGTTGGCTCGGCGTTCCAAACGACGGTGGAATTCAACCCCGCTACCACTGCCGCATTGATGGTTTTCAACTGCCGATTTCATTTCTTAGGAGGCCTCCCTATCGATCCAACCGACGGTGGAAGTATCACACCGACGCTTTTATCGCTACGGCAGTAAAAGTGACGATAGTGATAAGTCAATCTGTATTACTGATAGGATGTGATTGGTTCACTTCCCCGCCAAACCTAGGTAGGAAAACTAAGACAGGCTAGCTCTAGCCAGCTTTAGCCAATGCAAGTAGGACTTTGTTTAGTTGCATGCTTTAGACAAACCTGATTTAGCTATGCTTTTTTGGTTGCTAGACTCTTTTAGGTGTATTCGCCGCATCTTCGCAATGGTGACCTTACCTTCACTGTTCTTATTGAAGCATTCTGTCGAATAGCTACTGAGCACCGGCACAGCACACCATGGATGGCAAGGCCACGGGCGTGTTATCCTCAGCGAACTCTCCATGTTGATGTAGATCCGACATGATGCAGTCGTCCCCGTCCTCGTCCGCGCTCTCGCCGCCAAGTGGGAGCACGCTGCTGGAGAGCAATGGCTCTCGTGAGGAGGCTGGTCTTCTTGCTCCGTGTTTCTCCAGCAAGACCCTACCCCTCCTGATTCTACTCGGAGGGGACTGAGGATGGTCTCGTGTGGTGAAGCCCTCGCAACGACGCGAGGCGGACGCGGTGGCTGGATTGGGTCATGGCTTGGTGGAGCCCTTGCAGAGGAATGAGGTGGAGGCACGACAGTTGGCGTCGTAGCAGCGAGAGTGCGGCAGACGGTGAAGGTGAGGCAGAGGCGGATGTGAGCGAAGGCAAAGAAGCAGAGAGGTGAGCTGAGCACTCCGCGCGTGCTAGCCAAACCTGGCTTGTAGGAAAGTAAAACCCACCTCATTTCTAGCTGGCCTGGCTAAGAGGTGGTCGGTGTGGCCTCAGCAGGCCTAGCTAACTGGCTCAACCAAGTAACCAAACAGACCAAAATTGACTCCATGAAGCCTAGATAGCAGTTGGACGCCCAACCAAACACTGCCATAGTAACTAGAAATGATTTTTTTAGACCAGCCAGGGAGAATGTGTAATGACAAAGTAAGAGATCTTCCCCGGTCTTGCTCTTCCTCTTTGAGGCTTTTACATGTATGCCATTAAAAAAGTTTATAATTACACACAAGCCATTAAAAAAATTGACCGCACACGAGTGCCATCGTTCTGAACTTCTTTGCTCTCCAAGCCATTCCGTCGGTGTTCTGTTTGTTTTTCACCATTTGGGAGTCCTGACAAATGGGTCCGATCAGTCAAAACATCCATAATACCCCTCTCGTCCCTATCCTCTCTCTCTCTCAAACTCTCTCTCTTCTCGCGGCGGCGGCGGGCGAGCTCGCCTCAGCAGCGCGTTCCATGACGGCGGGGCGGAGCTCGCCCAGCGTGGCCCGCGACGGTCGGGCGGCTTCGCCCGCTGCCTCCCATGGCGGTCGGGCGGAGCTCCCAGCGCCAAGCGCTTGCATGGGGTGGGGGCTAGGCTGGGCAGCCGCGTGGAGCAGCGACGTCGAGGTGGTCACCTTGAGGATGGTCGCGGCCAGAGCGGCCACCATCAGCAGCAGCTCCATCTCCTTCTTCTTGGCCGCGGCGGCGCGGGAGGCGCGCCTGCACCTCGCTCGGGCACGGAGCGCGCGCGCGGCACAGCGCGGCGGGCATGCCCACAGCTACGAGCACGAGCGCTGACGGAGGGGATGGCGGTCGTGAGCTCGAGTGCGAGCTCCGCCGGCCACGGACGCGAGCGGGGCTCTGCCGGCTGCAAGCGCGAGCTCCGCCGGGCGTGGACGCGAGCGGAGGACGAGATGCCAGACGACGAGGAGCAGGCGATGGTGGGGGCGGGGGCGGCGTGAGGGGTGTGCAGGACGCTGCGGCGCAGGTGCTTGCCGGGCTGCGTCTTCGCGCCCTACTTCACGACGGACGACTTCGCAGCCGTGCACGGGCGTCTCTGGTGTCCAAATTGGTAGCCACGTCCATGAAAAGCAAGCCCCCAGCGCGAACTCGAGGAGCAGTACCGGCAGCCCGTCGGGCGCGCGCGGAGCGAACACACCTGCGAGGGGACGACGTGCGGGGACCGGAGCGCGACAGATGCCCCCCTCGCGCAGCGGTGCTCGGCCGCCGACGCGTCCTCGCGGGCACGGACTTGACCGCTGAAGAGCGCGCCGAGGCTTCGCTCGGCGCGAAAGCGACACCATCACGCCGACGCCGCTGCCGAAGCGTGGCGGGACGCCACCCCACCGCCGCCGATGACCGCTGCTGTTGCCATGGCGCGCCTCGCGCTTTTGCTTATCTCCTCCTGTTTTCTCGGCGCCATTTGTTGTTCGAATCAGTTGGCTCGCTTCGGCGAATTTTTGGTTTTGTGTGATTTGCTGCCGAAGGTGGGAGACGCAGATGTAGGAGACGTAGATGAGAGAGAGTTTGAGAGAGAGATGATAGGGACGAGAGGGATATTATGGACGTTTTGACTGATCGGGCCTACTTGTCAGGATTTTCAAACGGTGAAAAACGAACAGAACACTGACGGAATGGCTTGGAGAGCAAAGAAGTTCAGAACGATGGCACTCGTATGCGTCAATTTTTTTAATGACTTATGTATAATTACATACTTTTTTAATGACATACACGTAAAAGCATCTTCCTCTTTTGCATGATTATAGAGGAAAGTGATGCTTCCATTTTGATGGGGTGCGATCGGCTATTCTAATAAAGCTTTGATACTAAGAACTGTAGTTGCAGACTTGCAGGCGTGGTGAACAGCAATGAGAAGCCTGGTTGGATTCTTCAAGATTATTATAGAAGCTAACTTCTATAATCTAGATAGGGCTCGAAACGGTCATACCTCCTAGTTAGCTTATGGAATCCAAAGACCCCGTAAATTCCATAATCTTGTAAGCTGAGGGAACATGAGCCTGTTCACTATGTGTATAAGGGCTTCACCAACGCGGAGAAAGTGTTGGCTTAGTATCACCCTCTACGTAGGTGCAGGCAAGTTGGGGCACCCCTTCCCATCGCAGGCACATACTCCAACCTTGCCACAGCTTGCAAAAGCTGACATTTCTTTTCTTTTGCTGTCTCTTGCCTGTGTTTAGTTCACGGAATTTGGAAATTTAGTACTGTAGTATTTTTGTTTTTATATTAATAATTAATGTTTAATTATAGGTTAATTAGACTCCAAATATTTATTTCGTGATTTTTAATTAAACTGTGTAATTAGTTTTTTTCATCTATATTTAATATTTCATACACGTATCGCAATATTCGATGTGATGGCTACTACAGTATTTTTTGGAAAAAAAATTTAGGAACTAAACACAGAGACATTCTCTCTCTTGTGGCTATAGCAGCCTCTGCAGGTCACCACCTGCAGTCACCTGCATCCGAGCCTAGCACCTAATTTTTGACCAGCACGGCCTGGCATCCGTAGCCTGCGGTTTTAGGCTGGTTCTATACTGACATGTGAGCATAGAGCTAAAGGAAGTCACCGCGTTGAGCACGGCCTAAGGGCGTCCCCAGTGGCTAGCTACGTCGACGGGTGAATCTGACGTGGAAGGAAAATATTAGAAAATCAAATCATCGTGAAAAGATGACCCAAGATCCAGACTCGCGCTAGCGCCCATCGAGCTAGCACGTCGACGTCATCTGATGGCAGGAAAAGAAAAAAGGTGAAGACTCGCTAGCGCCCATCGAGAGCACCGGTCATGATGGCAGGTACGACCCACGTATAATAGAAAATGTTGAGATTACTATTTATATAATATAAATTATTACTATTTATGATTTGTAAAAAAACTTTTTTCCATCATATTTTATTTTTATTTCTTCTCCTTCTTTTTTTTAAATCTAGACCACATTCTTTTTCTTAAAATATGTAGCTTCTACACGTCACTATAACCAGTATATTTTTTTTATTCGATCCTAAAAAGCAACGTTGGAGAAGACCTAAATCACCTGGCGATTTCACGTCATCCCAGAAACAAAGAGAGAGACGGGTGGAACCAGCTTGGAGAGAGAACGCAAATCAATGTTATTTTATTTTTCACTCAGCCATGTCAGCCAGCGACGTCGCCGGCTCTGTTGCGGTCGCCCTAAGCCGCTTTTGAGACTGCTCCTGCTAGTCGTTTGTTGAAGTGTCAGCTGTTGATTGGATGCTGCATGTGCTACAGTGTTGGATGGTTGTACAGCTGCAGCTACAACCAATTTCCGAACACACGCATAGCTTTTTCTAGTTTCTTGACTTCAAAAAAACTATTCTGCCCCTCTTTTTCTTCGATAGCAACGACATAAAAAAAAGAGAACATTATGATAATTTTAAGATTTGTATGATTTTAAAGACCATAACAAGTCAAAAATGCTTTATATTTTATATAGTAAGGAGTAAGGAGGGAGTATAGATATATTTTCATCATCATTAAACAGAAAGGAAATGTGGCCAGAAATCTCCGCGATTCTGGAACACTGCTTGCCGCCGATTAGAAAAGGCGAAAAGGCCGAAGCTGCGAACTCTCCCACATGTCATGACACAACGACACAGCAACAGGACAGGGTTCGCTTTAGCATGCCGATCACGTGTCCGTCCCATGGCCGCTTTGCGGAGAAAATGGAGGAGAAGCAACTAGAGGCCCAGCTTCGCAGACCCCCGGTGGGCCCCACACGGGAGTCACCAACCTCCGCTTCGCCGCCAGCCACGAGCACACACACAGGAAGAAAAAGGTTGGCGAGGTTGGACCAGGAAATGGAAATCGCAGTCGGCGGAGCTCTCTCGCTCGCTTCGCTGTAGGCTCCGAGCCTCCGAGTAGTCCTTCGTTGAAGAAGCTGTTCCTTCCTCCCAGTATAAAGGAGCCTCCTTTCCCCTTGCCGTGCCGTGCCGCGCCGTCCATTCTGCTTCCGAGCCTTCCTTCTCCCATCTTTCGCCGCCGCGTGGGTGGGTCGTGTGCTGCTTGTTCCAAGATCACCGGAGCCAGCGAGCGAGCGAGCAACCGAGGGGCGGAGCCAGAGATGAGGTGGGCGGCGTTCCTGTGGGAGGGCGCGTCCCGGGGGTCCGGCCGCCGCCCGGGGGTCTCCAACCTCCTCCTCGTCGTCGCAGCCGCCAGGTACCTCATCGATTCGATTCATCCGCCCCTTCTTCCTCTCCTCCTCCGCCAATCTCTCTGTACGCTGTAGCCGCCTCTGTTTTGTACTAGTATACATGTCCGTCCCTCTGCCTTGGAGTCCCTGAAAGGTCATGCATACATTGGGATCTTGCGACTTTCTGCGATCAATTTCGCCGGCGGCGGCTGGCCTCTTCCGCTCCCTTTCTGTCAGGATCTTGGAGGGAGGGACTTGTGCAGTAGTTCTTTCCTTCCTGCTACCTTGCGTTTCCATCCCCGCGGATCTTGGCGTTTCCTGCTACATGTTCAGCCTGTGTCCGGACTTCTCTCACCTTCCCAACCTCTGAAATCTCGCTTGCCCAGTTGCCCTGTTCGATTCTGCTTTCGCATACGCAGCTCCAGTCCCTCTCAAATGATGTTAGATGAGCGAGAAGAACGTTTCTCAAAAAAAAAAACAAGGAAAGATGAGCGAGATGAACAAAACAAAAACTGTTTTGCCCCACCTAGTAATAAAAAAAATTGCAAATTGGAGGCGTCCCCACGTCGTCGTGGACACTGCTCTCTGCATATGAATATTCCGTAGTGGTCCATGTGCCCAAGAACAAAAACCACTTTGATTTCTCCAGTGCTACATGTGAATTGTGATGTGAGTCCCCACGTCGTGGTGAGGTGAGACTCCAGCTCTGAATTTTCAACGCTGGATGGCCCATCAGACCAACAAAGAAAAAAAAAACTTGCCTTCCATTTCTCAGTTCCGTAGCACCACGATGTTTCAGCACTTCCTTAATGCAAGTATTACTGTTTAATTAAAAAAAGGCGAGGTCATTATGGTACTGGTACGGCCACAAACCAGTAGAAACAACAACCATTGTTTGGTGTGTACCGTGTCATGGCAACCATGTGCCGAACTAACGTGGAACATGCTGCTGTCTTTTATAAGTACTAGGCTTTCCTTTTTTCTTCGGATTACCTAATGTAACAACGAAAAGTAATCTGCATAATTTGCTTGTTCGGTATAAATCCAGAATGAAACATCACAATGTATAGAAAATAATTCTCAAAAAAGAACTTTTTTATGTTCTGCCAATAAGGTCTGCAGTCTGCAGTCTGTTACATGCCATCCCGTTTCTTAGAATACTACTGGGCAATAATGAGGCGGCCTTAATGTAGAATATACATAGATTACATTCAGCTCAATTGCTCATAAGTTACTGTATCTGCAGTAGCGGAGGCCTTGTCGCATATGCTGACTCCGGATCAGATGCTGCTGTTGAGAAGCCGCAACTTCCTCCAAGGAAAAAAGTCGTGGTGCTTGGGACTGGTTGGGGTGGCACCACATTCCTGAGGAACCTCGATAGCAGATTCTATGATGTGCAGGTTATATCTCCTCGGAACTACTTTGCGTTTACGCCACTGCTGCCGAGTGTCACTTCTGGAACAGTTGAGCCTAGGAGCATTGTTGAGCCAATCCGTAGGATCTTGGAGAAGGTATGCTGTTTTCCAGAACTTATGCAGGTTCTTTGTGACTGCTAATTCATTCTAGCACTTACATTATTATCTGTGCTTTGGTCATCCTTGTTTTGAAAGAACCATTTGTCAATTTTGGATGCAGTTCTTCTGCCTTAATCTAAGATTTATTTGTGAACCAGAGCAATAGAACAATGCGCAGCTGACAATGTTCAGTATGCAGTAAAAGAACCACTGTATTATTGTTGTATATATACCTACATTACATAACTTGAATGTTTGTCTAGCAGCAGCTTGAATTCTTTTAGTCTAAATTCATTCAACACTGTTTACTGAAAACATTAGGACGTTTTCTTTTTATGATGCACCAATGAAGTTGGCGTCTTTCTGACCTTGCATCTTGCACCTCAGCAAGTCAGCAAGTTGAGTCCCACACATACAAAATTAGTGGATGACTCATTTCATTTGGGAAACAGCCATATTTCGTTTCTTTTCCTTTTGTAAACAAGGAACAAACACTATTCATGTTTGAATCACTCCAAAATATTGAACACTAGTACACTACCTCAATTAGATGGTTACATTTATTGCCAGCGGACTGATATTCGTTTTGTTGTCTCTGATGCCTACAGAAAGGTGGAGAAATCAAATTTTGGGAAGCAGAGTGCTTCAAGGTTGATCCACAAAGCAAGAAAATCCATTGTCGCTCGAATGTTGGGACAAATCTTGAGGGGAATGGCGAGTTCTCGGTTGACTATGACTATCTCGTGATAGCAGTTGGAGCTAGGACAAATACATTCAATACTCCTGGCGTGGTAGAGAATTGCCACTTCTTGAAGGTAACCCTCCACTATGAATGCAGGACATACATAATTTCCTTGTATATGTATATTGTTAGGTCCATAGCTTTAACTTGTCTACATGGAAAATGAACCATATCTGAACTCTTGACTTATCTAAGATAAACATTTTACTTTAAAAAAAATGTTTTACTTAATTTGCATGGTTATTTAACTTTAAGCCACATCATTTTACTCATTTTGTACTCCTTCATTTAATTGCAGGAAGTAGAGGATGCTCAAAAGATCAGACGGAGTGTGATGGACTGCTTTGAGAGAGCAAGCCTCCCCTTCCTGAATGAAGAAGAGAGGAAGAAGAATCTTCATTTCGTTGTTGTGGGTGGTGGACCTACTGGAGTGGAATTTGCAGCGTCTTTGCATGATTTTGTTACCAAAGATTTATCCAAGCTTTATCCCTCGATTCAGCACCTTGTGAAGATATCATTGATTGAAGCTGCAGATCACATACTGACCATGTAAGGCATATGAATATCTGATTTTTTTTCATACTTTTGATGCTCTACATGGGGTTTCATGTTGGGGCTCTTGTGTTCTTGCCCCTACTTTGATGTGCAATTATGATTTTGCCCTCGTTTTTCTAACTTTGTGATTTTGCCCTTAACTGTTCACAAGTCAACGCGATTTTGCCCCTGGTCAACGGTAAAAACAGGGGCAAATTCGCGTTGATCAGGGGTAAAATCGCGTTGACTTGTGAACAGTTAAGGGCAAAATCACAAAGTTAGAAAAACGAGGGCAAAATCACAATTGCACATCTGTGTAAGGGGCAAGAGGCTCTTGTGTTCTTGCCCCTACTTTGATGTGCAATTGTGATTTTGCCCTTGTTTTTCTAACTTTGTGATTTTGCCCTTAACTGTTCACAAGTCAACGCGATTTTGCCCCTGGTCAACGGTAAAAACAAGGGCAAATTCGCGTTGACCAGGGGCAAAATCGCGTTGACTTGTGAACAGTTAAGGGCAAAATCACAAAGTTCGAAAAACGAGGGCAAAATCACAATTGCACATCTGTGTAAGGGCAAGAACACCATTTTCCCGGGCTCTTGTGTTCTTGCCCCTACTTTGATGTGCAATTATGATTTTGCCCTCGTTTTTCTAATTTTGTGATTTTGCCCTTAATTGTTCACAAGTCAACGCGATTTTGCCCCTGGTCAACAGTAAAAACAGGGGCAAATTCGCGTTGACCAGGGGCAAAATCGCGTTGACTTGTGAACAGTTAAGGGCAAAATCACAATTGCACATCTGTGTAACGGGCAAGAACACCATTTTCCCTCTTGTGTTCTTGCCCCTACTTTGATGTGCAATTGTGATTTTGCCCTCATTTTTCTAACTTTGTGATTTTGCCCTTAATTGTTCACAAGTCAACGCGATTTTGCCCCTGGTCAACAGTAAAAACAGGGGCAAATTTGCGTTGACCAGGGGTAAAATCACGTTGACTTGTGAACAGTTAAGGGTAAAATCACAAAGTTAGAAAAACGAGGGCAAAATCACAATTGCACATCTGTGTAAGGGGCAAGAACACCATTTTCCCTTCATGGTTGCTTCCTAGACTAATGGTTAACTATTGCCCCAAGAATTTTGTCAGCAAATTTACCTGGCGTAAGTTACATTGCTTCCTAGACTAATGGTTGCTTGCATTTCCTAAAGGTTTGACAACAGGATAACTAACTTTGCTGAGGATAAGTTTGGAAGGGATGGCATTGATGTGAAAACTGGATATAAAGTTGTGAAGGTTTCTAAGGATGCTATTACCATGCAAAATCCTGCCACTGGGGATATTTCAGTTCCTTATGGGATGGCTGTCTGGTCCACTGGTATTGGGACTCGTCCATTCGTTGTGGAATTTATGAAACAAATTGGCCAGGTAGATATAAAATTCAAGTGTTCATTTAGTATTCTTCTGCAGTTAAGTTAGCCATCTGAACATTTGTCTGCATATACAGGCCAATCGGCGTGTCTTAGCTACTGATGAATGGCTAAGGGTCCGTGAATGTGATGGTGTCTATGCTATAGGTGACTGTGCTACAATAAACCAGAGGAAAGTAATGGTATGTAAAGGAAGCTTATTACTTATTTGTTTGGGTTTTGCCTGAATTTTTATTATTCCCCTTCAGGAAAAGTTTCTGCCATGTCTGTATTGCAACCGTTTGCTCACAAACCTATCTATGGAAATTTCACTATTACATTCCTAACTTTCTGTCTATTGATTCATAAGAAGTGAGATGTCATGAAAAGATATTCCCTCAAAAGAAATTCATAAGCCAATGAATCTCAATAGGAGTTCTCATGAAGGCCACTGGTTCACTTGATGTGTATTATCAAATACGGTTGGTACTTTGTAGGAAATTTGAATGTAGTGGCAATTCTGTATTCCAGTGGTCTAGTGTTGATTATCTGTAATACACGATTTAAACTAACTAGTAGTAAATCTTTTGCTAAACTGTTATCCGCCTTCAGGTATTTATGATCTTGATGTGTAATGGTTGCAGGAGGACATTTCAGAAATATTCAGAGTTGCAGATAAAGACAAGTCTGGAACCTTGACTGTGAAAGAAATTCAAGATATCCTGCATGATATCTACGTGAGATACCCGCAAGTACAGCTCTACCTTAAGAGCAAGCAGATGAACGGCATCGCTGATCTAGTAAGGAGTGCCAAAGGAGATGCTGAAAAGGAATCCATGGAACTGAACATCGAGGAATTCAAGAAGGCTCTTGCACTCGTGGATTCACAAGTCAAGTTCTTACCTGCAACTGCTCAGGTGAGAACTGGCTTGATGGCTTCAAAGCAACTGAATCGAATCGAAGGATCACGCTCTTGCCCAATTTCTGATTTGCTTGTTCCTGACAGGTCGCGTCGCAGCAGGGCCAATATCTTGCTAGGTGCTTTAATAAGATGAAGGATGCTGAAGAAAACCCTGAAGGTCCAATCCGCATCAGGGGAGAAGGCCGCCATCGCTTCCGCCCTTTCAGGTTCCTATTCCACCACTCAATTGATCAATGTTTCCATAGTTGGCTGATCATGACCTTCACTCTGATCCAAATGCTGTTTACCATGCTTTGCCCTCCAAAAGCATCCACTTTTTTCTGTACAGCATCTAATGCTATTACTTTCCTGACCCTCCAGGTACCGGCATCTGGGCCAATTCGCCCCACTAGGAGGGGAGCAAACTGCTGCACAACTTCCTGGGGACTGGATCTCCATTGGCCACAGCACCCAGTGGCTCTGGTACTCCGTGTACGCAACGTAAGTGTTTCCCTTTCCGTGATAACAAAGTAGATTGTGCTACCACTCTTCTGCCCATATTTGTGATTCATCAGCAGTATGTCTGATGATGTTCTCTGTTCTATGGATTCAGCAAACAAATCAGCTGGCGCACGAGGATGCTGGTGGTATCTGACTGGACGCGCCGATTCATTTTCGGAAGAGACTCGAGTTGCATATAATCAAGAGGGAAAAGATTTTGCTGTGACATATAATATATGTTCAGATGAACGGGGCCAATAGAGCCTCTTCCCACTTTTTTTAGTCTGATTTCACATAAATGTTCTTTTTTTGTTAAGGGAAGAATGTGAGTTCCCTTGCACTTTGTATAGTGCACCACGAAGAAATTCCGTTGTACCTACCTTTTTTTGGAGAGTTGTACTGCACTTTTGCGGCCTGAGTAACTCTGATTCTTTTAATAGCTATTTTTTACCACTAAGATGTGATATGCAAAAGGGTCAGTTTGGACCTGATTTTGTTGTGTGAAATCCTGTCTTGGCTGTGAAATCCTGTCTTGGCCCATGGTAGTGAACTAGTGGTTCATTTGGTTGCATGATTTTTCTGGCGTTTGGTAAAATGTTGGTGCCAAAAGTTGGTAGTCAGTACTGACATTCTGGCAAGTTTGTGGAGCAGCTATGAGCTGAGCAGATAATGTTATAGTTGAGTTGCCTCATAATGTTGTACAAAATAACTATCTGTGTTTGACACCATTGAACACTACGAGCGTCAGTGGGGCAGACAGTTCCCTCAAGCACAGGGCAAGATGCGCAATTTAAGAAAAAGATGTACTAGAAAACATGTATTCCCCATGAACAGAGATTGGTCCAGATCTTTTAAGAAATGTTCTCTCTGGTAAACTTCAACATCTCAGATGAAAATTCAAAGTCAAGTTGATCTTTCCATTTCTATCTTTGAAAGAGAAAGCCAAGTTTGAATCTGAATTTTTCAAACCATTCTAGAACGCGTACTACATGGAGCAATCCTATTGCAACTGCATCACCGCTGGGCGGCAAAATACCCGTTTTAAGGTGTTCAACGAATATAACCCTTCACTAAACAAGTGTCCATATTGCACAAAAGAAATATTCTCACGCATGCATGTTTGTCTCTTTGAAAGTGAAATAATTAAATACTATACAAGCGGCAACTTGCACATATTCAATCTCAAAAGTCAAGGATGTATGATCACATCTATCTGGCTATGAAACTGAAATAAGCATTTAAGAAATCACCCAATATTCGAATTCCATGAAAGCAACAGATTGTCCAGGCCACAAAAGGACTAAAAATAAAGTTCCATTATCATCCCACCTCTTTGGTTGGTGGGTTAGGTATACTTGTACTAATTCCTCCAGCTCAACAGCTGCATCAGTACAGATCAGATGGACACAAAGGAACAAGAACAATTATATCAGCACAGCACATATCACACACACACACACACACACACACACACACACATCAAAATTAAAGGAACATGAGGAGATTACAAGATGCTAATCCTAGCCCATAATGTTTCATGGGACCAATCAACTGACAACTGAATGACATAAATCTCAGGGTGGCATGACATGTTTTAATAACAGCTCTTCAGAGAATATTCCATGGATGATTGCTACTAAGCTGACTTCTTAACATTATTTTCCAGAATTACTGTAACATGATGGCAGAACTATCACTAAAATCACCTTGGAGTGTGCCTTTTGATATTACAAATACATTTTTAATATTGACAGGACAGCAGCTAGGGAATGTATCACATTCACATATTGTGTCCCACATTCCACAACACTGAGTACATGGCTTAGAACAGGAGGTATTATTGTCAAGCAGTGGCTGATTATCTACACACATCCAGACCCAAGACAGAAGTTCGTGAAGCTCAAATTCTAATTACACAAAGCCTGCCTCATTGTTGCTTGATTGCTCCAATCCGAACCTTCACAAAATTAAGCTAAAAACCATTTGACAACTGGAGTTCGTGCCCATAAAATGGTATGTTCAATCTGCATAGTTTACAGGGCTGTCTCGTGTCTACACTGAATCAACACCTTCGATCTGCTGGCGAGCAAGGTATCTCTCTCTTCGTTCCTTCTGGAATAATATAATCAAGAAATTAACGTTGGAGCACATGAGGCAGAGCTGCATCTCGAATACTTGGACACTATATTAAAAGACTAGGCACTGTCATTAATAACTACTGAGCCATAATCTTACCCATTCGTCAATCACAAGGCCTTCACCAACAATACGGGGGCCATTGTCCTCTGGAGGTTTCTTGCGTGCCTCAAGCGCTGCTTCTGCTTCAGCAAGCTGGCGCTTAAGTTTATCCATTTGCTACAAAACAAATGTTGCCAAAATGCATAAGCCAACCTTTCTATTCTTCACTAATTGCATTGCATTAAAAGAAAATTCAAAAGAAAAGAAAAGGTTTTGCTGAGACTTACTGGGCTTGGGTGCTCAGCATCCAAGAATACTACCCGCAAAATTTGCTCGACTGCAACCTGGTCCTTCTGCTCATCAAACTGCAACGGAAGGAATAACAACTTCAGTTTAGGCACGCATTGAAATGGTAATGACTGATCAGTAAGTGAAGGTTTCCAACATTTAAATTGAACACTACACTGAGTCTACCAGGGCTGGTGGAGAGAGGATTTACCAATTCAGGGACATACTCCACCGGCCCTTTGACTTTGAGGCTGACAATCTTGAACTTAACCTTGCACTTGTCCAATGGCTTCTCGTTATTCTCCGGATGCTCAACAAACTTGAAAACTGCAATTGATGTAATGGAATGCACGTGTTAGGTCATTATAACTTGCGAGCACCACAGCTAGCGCTCAAATTCAATTACCTGTTGCTATGATGCTTTCCCCTGGAGCAAGTACACCGCCAGGAGGCCTCATGAAGCAACTCTTTGGTGCAGTCGTTTGGAACTGGAACAGCAAAGATGCTTAAAATTAGTGCTCTGCTGATGTGTACTGTGCAGCTGAGGGCTTAACAATTGTACTAGTTGCAGCAATTAGTGGTAAACCAGTTAGGAACAGACTGGTTGGAAATTTTGCAATAAAAAACATTTCAGAGAAAAGCATCTGGTTATAATAGCATAACTGAATAAGAGACAGTTGTTAGTTACCTTGAAGGCCACATGGGACTTGCTGATGTTCTTGATCCTGACCGCGCTCCGGACCTGCTTGCCGGGTTCATCTGTACAAGTCAAAATTAGAGACCAAAATTAGGCTAAAAAAACAGATGAACGGAAAATCTCTTTCCCATATCTCCCATGGCCTTTTACTATCCATCGATTTAATCTCTATACACAAACAGTCGTACAAAGTTTGTCTTTTTTATTCGTCTATGAAGAAGTCACTTTTCTCACGAATAAGAGTTGAGAAGGAACATAAGCTTTCACCGAACAAGCAGAGAGAGGAGAGTTGCAGAAGCAAAAACAATTGAGCAAACAACACGAAAGGCGATGCCTTGACGAGACAGCGCAATCGAATCAAGAACTCGAATAGCAGCGGGAGACGGACGCCGCAGAGGCGGAAACGATTGAAAGGCATCGCCAGCAGTTGCTAGTCGAAATTAACAGAGTTGCTAGTCGAAAGAAAGCAGTAAACCACCACCAGCAGGGGCAAGAAAGAAATCAACAGAGCCCCGCGCGCAAATTGCTTACATGGGAAGTAGAGCTTGGCGGTCGGGTCGAGGCGGAGGCGGCGGCGGGTGGGGAGCAGCGACCGGATCACCTTGACGCCGCCCCCGCCCCCGCCGGCAGAGCCTGACGGCGCGCGGGCGGCGTCGCCCTCGGCTGCCGGCGGCGCGGACGCGGCGGACCCCCAGAGCGGCATGTGGCACAGCCCCCAGCGGCCGGCGCCCTGCTGATGCTCGTCCTGCACCCGCTGGCCCCGCTGCCCCTGCTCCTCCTCCGGCGGCAGCAGCAGCGGCGGCTCGCCGTCCGCGTCGGGCGCCGGAGGACGTATGGTGCGGGGCGGAAGAGCCGGGGAGGGGAGGAGGAAGGGGAGGGGAACCGAAGAGAGTAGTATATGATTGCGCTGGCGACGCACCGGTGTGCGTGCGAGCGTGTGTGGAAATGTCAATTGCGACGACGGACGGAGCGAGTGAATGGGGGTCGTCGGCCTGTCTTATAGGCTGGGCTGGGCTTTGAGCGGATGAATGGTGGGCCCCACCGCGCCAATAATCGTTTTTGTGTTGTGTCACTGTGTGTTTGTGTGCTCGTGCCTGCTTAGTGATGACGATGGTTAGTAGTAAGGTGCTGTTTGGTATAGTAAAAAGAAAGGAAACGTAAATGAAAACCATTCCAACAATAGCCGAGCAGCACACGAGAGGCGGCGCACACGGCAGTAAGGGCGGCGACGCGCATGGGGGGTCGAGGGTGGTGGCGGTTTCTTTCTTTCGCGTGCTCGGCGGCGAGGGGCGGCGGTGCTTTCTTTCTGCTGCGCGCTCGGCTGCAAGGGCGGTGACACGTATGGGGGCGAGGGCGGTGGTGACGCGCATGGGGCCAGGGTGGCGGCGGCGCTTTCTTTCTGTTTTGCAAGACTTCTGTGTCCGTGACCCCAATCAGGAGGGGAGCGCATAGTGTGTGTGTGTGTGTGTGTGTGTGTGGGCTGGGGGGGGGGGCTGGGTTAACGATCTTGAATGGAGCTGTATCTGTTTACAGCGCTATCAATAACCATACAACATCTCGCTCGGTCGTATTTGGATTATAATCCATGGTTTATCAGCCAACGAATAGTATTTTCTCTCACACCAAATCAGTCAACAGTACTTTTAGTTATGGCTTATATCCCAACAAGCCCAAACGAGCAGGCGTCGTCTTTAAGTGGTAGCGGTTTCGTTGGGTGGCATGACATGGTGGTTGGGTGCTTCCACTTTGGCCTCTGCTGTGACTCTGTGAGCTGTGGTTTGGTTACCTTGTACCGGTCTCGCCAACTGGAATATTTCCATGCTAGCCTTATCCCAAAATAATAGTTTCCATACTCTTTTCTTTTAAACTGAATTTCCATACTCAAAGTACCCAAGCAGTAATTTTCGTATAAAAAAACTCGTATATAGGCTCTGTTCGGCTGATACATAAGGTGGCTGATAAGCCGACTAAAACTGTTTTGTTGTGAGAGAAAAATACTATAGATTCTAAGGCATTCAATCGGTTCTTGGGTGGTGTAGCGTTGGACCTACCAATAGAAAATCCTTGCAAAAAAAGACCCCTATCCCTTAGATCCCCCCCCCCCTCTCATGGATTAGCATACTCCTACTGCATACACTAGTTAGTAGGATTAGGTTGCAAAACTCTTATGGTTTAGTTAAGGTGGGCCACACTAACAAAACTAAGGTGCACGTCACAAAAAAGCCTGGCAAAATTTGGCCTCAGGTTATCAGGTTGAATCACACGAAAGGATGATCATTTTGCCTTTTTTTTTGAAAAAAGGAAGTTTTATTCTGATCTCTACATAAGTTACACACTCAATTAAAGTTTAGTACAAAACAAGTCTTTAGCATATAAAAACAAGCTATCAAAAAGGTCACAAGAAGTAACAGTAATCTATGCAGTAAGCTTATTGCAAAACAGCCACCTATGTTTTGTGAAGATCTTCATTGCGATTGTCTCTAGGATACGACTTGTCCAGTTAACATTGGTCGGTCTTGGTCCTTTTGTAAAATGGGTCAGAAACATGTCTAATGAGAAAACCTAAAAACAACTTGTAAATAAGAAGATATATCTTTTCTGATAGTATCTTTTTATCAAAAACTAAGTCATTTCGTGTTAACCAAATAGACCAAGTGATTGTGCTTGCTTCCATACAAACTTGAGGGTGTAAGTTGTGATCTATTTACTGAACCAAGACAAAAAAAAAAATCAGCAGAGCTTGTTGGTGGACGTAAACCAATGAATGCATTGCCTAAGCAATAAAGCTAATTAAAGAGAATACTAGAAAGTAGAGGGAAGTGGAACTAGGCATCTGTTATTCTGTATCCATATTTAGTCTCTCTTCGTCTCTCGGCACAGACTGAGCTCCTGCTTGGATGGCAAAGGGGTCCATCGAGCTCTCCAAGTTTTGGTAAAAAAAAAAAGAGCTCTTCAAGTTGAACCCAAAGTCCACCTCCTTGTGTTGTACTCATTCATTCTCGTCTAAAAAAATAATTCTAGATTTAAACCAAGTTAAATTTTCTTAAGTTTAATGAAGTTTGTACAAACCACTATCAATATTTATGTCTTAAAATATATGTGCTAAATAGTTCCTGAAAAGAAATTGCTAAATCAATAAGTTTTTCAAGTGGCTAAAAAAATCTGGGATCACAATTATTGGGTTACTTCTACTGTTTTCAAAATCACTCTCCTAAACGATAAAAGATAATTTTGCATCCAAAATCCAGACTATTTACAAATCACATCAACTATTTTTATATTTTTTTCTCTCTCATATATTTGCATCGGGATCCATGTCCTTACTCTTTATCTTTATTCTTTCTCTCGTCCTTTCACCTCTAGATCGATCGACTGGTTGATATTGGCATATATTTCCACGTGTCTCTGGATTGATTTTGTGTCATAGATGTTATTATTTTTTATATAGATGATCAATTTCAAAAGTATTTAACTTATTAAAAAGTAAGAATTGTATTTTTTTAGAGAGGGTTGGAGTGCTAAAAGGAAAAGAAAGTAGATATGATGCTCTTTGTATGAAAATGTGCAAGCAGGCCTAGTTCCACTTTCAGGGCGATATGATCTACGTCGATAGAGAAGGCTAGACCTAATCTCTAAGACCATGCCTGGCCCCACTCTAGGCGCAAAAACAGTTATAAATAAAAACAATATAAAAACTTTATGTACGACTGACGCTGTAGCATGGATGGATTGACCTGAGCACGCGCTTTTGGCTTCACCTTTGTCACGGGCTTCTCCAGAGGGTGTGAGTTGACTCCATGGACCTGCAAAACTAAAGCTGCCAATATAATTTGGAGACTCGTTAAGCAATCTTTTTCTTTTGGGTCCAGGGCACCTTTGCTCTGGTGGATGTGGATGTGGTGCTATTTTTCTTTTCTTTCTTGACTGAAGCTCGATAGGATAGAATGATAGTGCGCATTACTGATAATCTATGGACATGTGGGCCATGTCTTCTTTGCACTCGTGCTTATCCCCTGTTACAAAAGTTTGAAAAAGGGACATGTAAAGTGCTCACGTATAGATATGAAAAAAAGACAATTGGCAGAGAAAGTAGTAATACTATATAGTTTAGTATTTTTGTTTTGTATTTTTTCTAAATTGTAAGTCGTTTTGATTATCTAGATGTATCAATTTTGTTATGAATTTAAATATATTTATGTTATTATTATACATTTAGGAAATCAAAACGGCTTATAATTTGGAACGAATAAAACTAAAATAAATTATAAGAGCAAATTATACTGGTGGTCCTTAAACTATTACGCGATTCTCATATAGGTTCTCCAACTATAAAATTGTATATCCAGGTCCCTAAACTATTTAAATACACCATCGCAGTCGAAAATAGCTAGGTACATATATGGAACCGACATGTGGGTCCGTAGCTTATAATTACAGACGCGGTCCCTAAACAATCGTATAATTCTCACCTAGGTCCCAAACTATAAAATTATTTATCTGGATCCCTAATCTATCAAAGTACACAATCCTAGTCCAAAGAAACCTCTTGACATTCCATTCATCGTTGCGTAGATTGACAGATATAGGCTTCCGAGCCTTTGCTAGTTTTGAACTTATCATCGTGTTCTCATCTTATCTTGGAGAGCAATATCTTGACGCCATAGGTTAGTATGGTTGGACCGAAAGACGTACTGGTGGAGTGGCGGTCATTGTCCTAAAGTGTGTTCTAAGACACATCACTTGCTCACGGTGACATGGAATAGCTAGTTGGCATACCCGAGAAGCTGTTGCTGGCCAGTTGTTCATTGTCACCATGAGTGAGTGAGGTGTCTTAGCACACACTTGACAACAATGCCTGTCTCAGTGTGTCCCGTGATCCAACCGTACTGACAGATGACGTGAAGACATTGCTTTGGACTGGGATCGTAGTACTTTATAGATTAGAGACCAAGATAAGTAATTTTATAGTTTGGTACCTATGTGAGAATCACATGATAGTTTGGGGACTATGAGCTACGGACCCACATATTGGTTCCATGCTAGAGCGCCACATTAGCTAATAGAATGTGACTTGACTGTTTTGGACCGGTATGATATACTTAAATAGTTTAGGATCTAGATATACGATTTCATAGTTTGGGGATCTAAATGAAAATCGTCTAATAATTAGGGACTACCGGTGTGATTTACATAAATTATAATTTAAATGAGATAAAGTGCTACACAAAGTACCTATGGTTACGGAAAAGCCTACTGTAGTACTTTCATGTGTCCCTAAAAGAGTGTCGTTGTCGCTCCCAAGAAGTCAAGCACTTTCAATATATTGTCCGAATATATATTAGAAAATATTTAATATTTATGGTGCATAATAATTAGTCTATAATTAGATAAATCGTTGAATATAATTTTTATAATAGACTTATTTAGAGATACAAAATATCGTTAATATTTTTCCATAAAGTTAGAGTTTGGGATGAGGAGAGAAGAGCAGGTGTCCTGTGCTGGCTGCAACGAAGACGTGCTATGGTCCAAGCGCGGCGCAGGCGGCCCCTGGCAAGTCAATGGACGGGACGGGACGCGAGTCTGTGCAGTCTGCAGTCGTCTGTTCGGCTGGAGCGCGCGGCAACGCACGTCGGAGTGACCTCACATACACGGCTGGACGACAGCAACGTCCCTCCCTCCCTCCTCTCGGAGCTTCGTCGTCCGCGGTAGCACGGGGGGTCTTGAGCTCGGTACCAGCTAGCAATCAGGGAGGACCTGCCTGGACTGAGTGAGGCAAATAAACGGAGAAGACAGCAATACACAGCCATGTATGTATGCCTTGTATACTTTATTAAAAGAAAAGGCTCGTAAGGCCCTTTTCAGTTTCAACAATACATTCTCTAGGAATAGTATCAGGATCTATCTGTCTATATATATACAACGTGTTTTGTTGTACAACCTCCATCCTATAGAAGGAACACAATTCTACCAATGTATTAGGGTCAAACTATCTTGAGTTTGATGAAATCTAAATGAAAGAAGTTTCAAATATTTATGATACCAACTCGGATTTGTAGTGTATTTTCATACTATACCTATTTGATTTGATGTTATAAATATCAATACTGTTTTTTATATTGACTAAGGATACATCTAGGGCCCTCGGTGGAGATTTCATGACCTTGTTTCTAAGACGGTCTTGTGTTGGAAACCGTGTACATAAGCTGGATTTCAATGAAACTTATTCATGAAACTTTTATCATCTCTTTTTTTTTCATTTATATTATACCACGTCCGTTTATTTCATGCTTAACTTTAATTAAACTTCACTAAGACGGCCGTAAATAGAGTATCGTAGAAGACTTCACTGGTCAGGTCTCCGTGTTTTGGCTCGCACGGAAAAGTTGCAGGCCCGGTCTAGCTACGACCAGCAGCGGACTGCATGGACGATCCAGACAGCAACTGCCGCTGCCTGCAGAGATGTGAATGTGCGATGGGTGGTGGAGTCTCTGCAGCGAGTCAATGGACAGTGCCTACTACCACCACCACACACACACACACACGTCTTTGTATGCACGCTGGCTCAACAAAACAACGAAAAGTTAGCCTTGCACACCAGGACATTGACCGCCTCCGATCCTGCACACCAGGGCGCATGGGCATTCTCGTAACTTGACTTGACAGCCTTCCAGCAGCCTACTAACTCCTGCTAATTTTATTTATCCTTTACTGACGCCCTTTGGAACGTGAGAATTTTTTTTCCGTTCCTACGTTTTTTCCTGCGAAAAATGAACTGAATCCTATGAAATTCCTACGAAATTCCTGTGAAATTCTTACGTTCCAAATAGGCCCTGAAAGAGTTCTTCCCATTTTTAAGGCACCACCGTTACCGAAAATGGTTCATTTCAAATCAGAAAATATGGAACTTTGTCTTTGTTTTTTTTAAAATAAACTATGGAGTATTAATGCTCTATTTAGAGTTATTTTGACCTTATCTATTGGTGCTGCTGCATTTTTATTACTCATAGTCATAAACTTCAGTTATTTAATGACTTGTTTGACAGTTGACACAGCTCTACTCCGGCTCTAACAATAGTTTCAGTGGAGGAATTGTACCAAACACTATAAAAAGAAGAATGATTTTCCACTGAATAGTACGGTAGCTGGCGCTGTTCTTTAGGTCTAGAGGAGAAACTGTAATTTGTGACTCCTCTTCAATTGCTCCGCCTCCTTTGGACAAACACTTGAGGAGAACCCATGCCAAATAAACCCTAAATTATCATTTTGCGAAGCTAGGAGTAATCACCAGAAGTCGCATGACCCCATTTGTATTTGTACGCCACTGACACTACTCCACTACGCTGTGCTTCTCACTTCTCAGGGATGACAAAGAGCATAATAATATATTTTATGATCTTCGCACTTGTCTTCCTTTCGTCGAAAACAAAACGTGCAACTTTTCACACCTTTTCTCCAAAGTAAAAGCAAGCAAAAGAATATATGTCCTGTTCGTTTGGCTGATAAGGCCATGTCTGAAAGTACTGTTGGCTGATTTGTTGTGAGAAAAAAATACTATTTATTGATTAAAAAATACGACTTATAAACCAAACGAACATGGTGATAATTAAAGGATACGTTTGGTTTGCTTTGCTTCAGTCCTTGAGAGATAGGGAGGCAAATCATACTGTTTGCTTTGTCAGATTCTCGGTTCACATACGCACGCACAGGTAGTCGGCCTTCCGCCCTTCGCGGCTCTCTTCCAGCCCAGTTCTGTGACAAGCTGGGCCATGTAGTACTATATATAGCCCAAATTGTTAAACGGCCAAAATAAGCCCAGTACGCTATACTAGTAAGCCCACTAAGATTATCCCGAAGGGTCCACACGGGCAGGCCCTGCAACTGCAATCCGTGGTTTCCATTTGCGTTGCTATGGACCAACAAAAATTAGAGAGATGTTAATAATTGTATAACTGATTTTTATTTTTATTTTTATTTTTATTTTTTAAGACGACCTATCTCATTCGCCCATTAGTCATCCGAGGGTCAACAATTAGAACACCTTAGAATACAAAATTAAGGCAAGATTTACTTCGAAGATTCACACATAGATATGTCAGTTAAAATAAAACCATGTCAAATCTGGGAGGCAAAATAGCTCCGATCATTCTTTCCGATCTCAAACTGTTGTTTGTATTGGTTTGCTACCTGCTGCATCTAGAATAGACCCCAAATAAAGGATCGGATAGGCCATATCCGAACAAACTAGAAAAGCGGGGCGCGGCGTTGCCGCGCCATCCTTAATAGTGGCCAGTGGTAATTATATATAGGGCGCCAAAGATTATCTTTTGTAGCTCATGACTCCTGTTTCATTGTTTGCAATTTACTCCAGCCGCCAACCATGTAACTGGTTATAAACTGGCCCGTCAGAATAGATACACGAGAAAGATTACGTCCGAAGAAGTAGCAGTCACACACTGCAAAAATAGGATATCTATAAGTAGGCCATGTTGGCCCACAGTATCACCGACTCAGGTGAGTTAATCACTCACCAGTCTTACCGAGCACCCGCTAGTATTGCCGAGCACCCACTAGCCGTATCGACCACGAACAAGCGTTGTCCGTCCTCACACACTATGGCTAGAGCTAGAAGAAGAAAGGAGAACAGAGCATGCACGCACAATACAAGACACCAGCGTTGGCCGAAGCCCTGTCAGTGAGATGACAAATCTGAGATCTCTTTACTGAGTTGCCGTGGTAGTCTATTTATACAACTCTATCCATCTAGTTCCAATACAGCTGCCCTGCTGCAACAGTGACTAGATAACATACAGGGCTGACTCTGCGCCGGCCACTGCATATGCCTACAGTGCTGTAGGTAACCAGTTCGACGCCTGCACCTGCAGCGGCTACAGTATCACAACCGGGGATCTTTTTCGGCGCTGCCTTCCCATTGCCGTGTTCACACAAGGTAGCAATAGATTTAGCTAATAATCTTCCCATAATCCTACTGCTAACCCTTATACCTCCTCCATGTCGATCATCTCCTTCAGCTCCGTGAGTCGAAGTCGTCCGAGCGGCTTGGTGAGGACGTCCGCGAGTTGCCGACCAGTTTCGATGAACTCGATGACGATCTGCCCTCCATCGACACAGTCCCTGAGGAAGTGGAACTTCACGTCGATGTGTTTACTCCGGTCGTGCAGTACTGGATTCTTCACGAGGGCGATGACGGACTGGTTGTCCACCATCAGTGCTGGTGGGTGAGCTTCTACGCCGGTCAGTTCGCCTAGCAGCCGGCGTAGCCACATAACTTGGCACGCCGCTGTGGCCGCCGCTACGTACTCCGACTCGCACGTAGATAGCGCCACCACCTTTTGCTTCAGCGACAGCCATGAAATTGGGGCCGACCCGAGGAAGACGAGCACGCCAGAGATGCTCCGTCGCCCGTCGATGTCCCCCGCCATGTCTGCATCGCTGAACACAGTGAGCTGCAGTCTACTCCCGCTGGTCCTTGGGAAGATGATCTCATGATCTACCATTTCTTTGACGTAGCGTAGTAGCCGTTTCACCGTAGCCCAGTGATCCTCTCTGGGATCCTCCATGAAGCGACTGACGTAGCCCACGGCGAATGCAATATCCGGCCTCGTGTGGACTAGGTAGCGCAGACCGCCGACGATGCTCCGGTAGAGTGTCGCATCTACCTTCGCGTGCGGTACTGGCCTTCGTCAGCTTTAGCCGCTCCTCCATTGGAGTCACGCATGGCTTACACTCAGCCATGCCGCTCCTCTCCAACAGCTTGGAGGCATACGCGCTCTGACCGAGCATGAGTTCCTCCTTCCCCTGTCTCACCTCGATGCCGAGGTAGTAGGAGAGTGCGCCGAGATCGCTCATTCGAAAATGAGCCGCCATCTCGCGTTTAAAGCTGTTGATGTTCCCCGTGCGCGCGTCGGTGACGATTAAATCATCCACATACACGCCGACGATGAGCTCCTCCTTCCCCCGTCGCCGCGTATAGAGCGCGTGCTCGGTTGCGCATCGTTGAAACCCAAGCTCGCCCAGCGTGGCGTCAAACTTGGCGTTCCATGCTCGAGGGGCCTGCCGCAGCCCGTAGAGCGCTTTGCGCAGTCGGAGCACCCTGTGCTCCTCTCCCTTGACGACGAAATCTGGAGGTTGCCTGACGAAGACCGTCTCTGTCAGCTCGCCGTTGAGGGAGGCCGATTTAACGTCCAAGTGATGGACGCGCCAGTCCTTTGCTGCTGCCAAAGCAAGTAGCAAACGGACCGACTCCATGCGCGCTACTAGCGCAAAGACCTCCTCAAAGTCTATGCCCTCGCGCTAAACAAAGCCTCGGGCGACGAGGCACGCCTTGTGCTTGACAATGGCACCGAGCTTGTCCCGCTTGACCTTGTACACCCACTTTAGGCTGATCGGACGGCATCCTGGCGGTGGATCGACGAGCTGCCAAGTCTCGTTTTCCTCGATCGCCTTCATCTCCTCCAGCATCGTCCGTCACCAATTTCCATCACGCTCGGCAAGCACGAACGTGGGTGGTTCCTCAGCACTGACGAGTAGCAGCTCTGTGTCATTGAGCAGCCTACCCGCCAGACTTGAGGGACCTGTGCCGCCGATGATGTCGTCCAGCCTGCGGAACCATACCTCCTCACCTTTGTGGAAGGCATCCACGAACTCAGTGATGTCACTTGGGGGTGAGGCGAACTCGATCGGCGTCGATGGAGTTCCCTGTTCCGCCGGAGTGCTTGGCATAGTACCTAGAGTGCTCGGCACTACTTTTGGACAGCTCATCATAACTCCTGCAGTGTTCAGCCACACTGTAGGAGTGTCCTGCCTTAGTCTTGGGGTGGTTGGCACCACTGCAAGACGTCTTGGCTCTGCCACGGGAGTGCTCGGCACCCATCCTGGAGTGGTCACCACCACTGTAGAACCTCAAGCACCACTCCTGGCGTGCTCGGCATTCCTCCAGAAGTGCTCAGCACTCCTCCCGGAGTGCTCGGCATCCCCCCCGAAGTGCTCGACACTGCCCTAGGAATGCTCGGCTCTACCACTGGAGTGCTCGGCACCTCTTCCCCAGTGTCTCCACCACCGTGGATGACCAAGTGCTCGACGACGAAGGTGTTGGTGAAGCTGCCAGCTTCCCCCGTGCTCGGACTGCTCCAGTCCCAAGCCGCCTCCTCGTCGAACACGACGTCGTGCGAGACAAGCACCTTGTCTCCGCGTGGGTCATAGAGCCGGTACGCCTTGGTACCCTCCGCGTAGCCCAGGAACACCATGGGCGTGCTCCTGTCCTCCAGCTTGGTGAGGTGCGGCTTCATCTTCCTGACGTGGTCGATGCAGCCGAATGTCCGGAGGAAGGACACGCTCGGCTTGCGCCCATACCAAGCTTCGAACGGTGTCTTGACCATTAGGGCCTTGGTCAGAGATTGGTTGAGGATGAACACCGCCGTGGTCACTGCCTCACCCCAGAACCTTGCCGGCATGCCTTTGGCCTTCATCATGGATCGGGCCATGCCGACCACCGTCTGGTTCCATCGCTCCACCACGCCATTCTGTTGTGGCGAGTACGGTGCGATGTGGTGTTGCCCCACACCCTGATCCACGCAGTACGCAACAAACTCCACTGAAGTGAATTCGCTGCCGCGATCAGTTCTTAGCACGCGGAGCTTCTTGCCGCTCTCGGCCTCCGCGCGCGTCTTGAACTTCTTGATCGCCGCCGCCATTTCGTCCTTGCTCGTCAAGAGTTGCAGCCACATGTAGCGACTGCAATCATCCACGAGCAAGAGGAAGTACTACCGACCACCGTTTGTAGCAGACGTGATCGGCCCACAGAGGTCGCCGTGAACGAGCTCGAGAGCGTCTTTCACGCGATACTTGGCCGCCTTTAGAAAAGGTAGCCTCCTCTGCTTCCTGGCTAGGCAGCTGTCACACAGCTCGCCTCCATGCTTGATGTGGGGTAGCCCTCAAACCATCTTCTCTAGTCGACCAAGCGCATCGAAGCTGAGATGTCTGAACCAGGCATGCCACATCCACGGTTCCTCGGAGTGCCTTGCCGCCAGGCACACCGGTTGCTCTACCTTCAGGTCGAGCAGGTACAACCGGTTCAGTGACCTCTTCACCTTGGCGAGAAGTCGCTGCTCCCGGTCCCTGATCCTAAGGACTCCATCCTAGATCAGTACCTCGCTACCGCGCTCATCCAGCTGACCAAGGCTGATGATGCTGGAACGCAGCTGCGGGATGTAATATACATCCGTTAGCGCGCGGTGCTCCCCGTTCTGACATCTGAAGATAATGGTGCCGCGCCCTTGGATTGAGCCGTCACCAAACTTCACCGTATCGGTAACATCGCCATCGAGCTCGGAGAAGGATGCCTTGGAGCCCGTCATGTGGTTATTGGCACCAGAGTCCAGATACCACCGCTGCTCCTGGTCGGCGCCCACACGTCCGAGGTGAACTTGGACGCGTGGTTCATCGAGGTTGATAGTTTTTAGGGCCTTCCCAGGTCCTTCCACCGTCATCGCCTCTTCCCTCTCCTCGGCCTTGACGTCGTGTAGTGCACAGAACGTCGCCATTAGGATAGTGGCCTCATCCTCATCATCGGCTTGCGCCAAGTGAGCCTGAGCCTTCTTTTCCTGCTTGCGGTTTGGGCACTCTCGTGCCCAATGGCCCATCTTCCCGCAACGCCAGCAGGCATTGGGGTCGACTTGTTTCTTCTCCGAAGAAGCCTTACTGCGATGCTTGCCATTGCCATCGCGGCTGGAGGAGGCTGCCTTCCCGGAGTTCCTCCGAGCAGCCCACTCCTCTTCCATCAGCAGGAGTTTCCCGCTGTCCTTCGTTGCTGTTGCCTGCTCCAGGCGCTCGTCCACCGCCCGCAGACGGCCTGTCACATCCTCAATGGTGAGGGTGAACAAGTCCAGCATCGTCTCTATGGAGAGAGCGATCTGGATGTACTTTGCCGGCACGTAGTGGAGATACTTAGAGACCGCCTCCTCTTCGTCGATGGTGACGCCGTGGCTCTTCAGCTTGCTGATGAGCGTCTACAGGCGGAGGGAGAAGTCCTCCACCGTTTCACCATGTTTGAACTTGAGATTAGCGTACTCCTGCTTCAGAAGCTGGGCCGTCGCCTTCTTTGCGCGGTCAGAACCGACGCGCATCGCCGCAATAGCCTCCCACGCCTCCTTAGCCGAGCTCTTCGGCCCCAACGGCTCCCTTTACTCCGCCGGTACAACAGCGAGGATAGCCTCTAGTGCTGACATGTCATCTTCTTTATTTTCGGTGCCCTTGTCAACAGCATTCCAGAGCCATCGGGCTCTGAGCTTGACCTTTATGATCACCGACCACTCTCCATAGTTGGTGCGAGTCAGCGTCGGCCAACTGGTGCCGCTGACCTCCCGCACCGTGCGAACAACGACCTCCGATCGTGGCTGGGCAGCCACAACAGTGCCACTACTGTCGCCCATCTCCGAACCGCCCGTCATCGCCAGCGGTTAGTCTGGCGATGGTGCTAGTACGGCTCTGATACCACTTATTGGCCCACAGGATCACCGGCTCAGGTGAGTTAACCACTCACCAGTCTTGCCGAGCACCCGCTAGTGTTGCCGAGCACCCACTAGCCATGCCGACTACGAACAAGCGTTGTCCGTCCCCACACACTATGGCTAAAGCTAGAAGAAGAAGGGAGAACAGAGCATGCACGCACAACACAAGACACCAGCGTTGGCCGAAGCCGTGTCTGTGAGATGGCAAATCTGAGCTCTCTTTACTAAGTTGCCGTGGTAGCCTATTTATATAACTCTATCCATCTAGTCCCAGTACAGCTGCCCTGCTGCAACAGTGATTAGATAACATACATGGTTGACTCTGCGCCGGCCACTGCATGTGCCTACAGTGCTGCAGGTGAGCAGTTCGGCGCCTGCACCTACAGCGCTACAGTATTACAGCAGGGGGCCTTTTCGGCGCCGCCTTCCCCTTGATGTGTTCACACAAGGTAGCAGTAGATTTAGCTAACAGGCCAGAAGCGTACGTTTGTTGTTAGGGTTGGATGGAAATCTGAAAGTTTTAACTGAATAAGATATCTACATAAGTAGGCCAGAAGCTTGCATTTGTTGTTAGGCCATTCGGCACATGCCTCGGTGTGTAGAAGAATCATAGTTACCTCATGAAGTTACAGGATACATGAGGAAATCAGACTTATTGTAGCGTACACTAATGCTAATTACAAAAAGAATGAACACACTGACAATCTCATTATAAGACAAATTTAAATGACCCAAACCTGAAATTAGAGATGCATGAATGGTGGAATATTATTCTGGGAACTGTAGTTATAGTGAAATAATTACACAAGATGTAGTTATATCTTGGTCAAGAGTTACAGCATATAGTGCATATTGTAACGAAGCTGCAAGTTCTTGAACAAACAATTTTATTTTGCTGAAGAAACTGGCTGGAAACCGTACTGACGTTCAGTGTATGGCCACCAGGCAATCAGTTTTCTGCAATCGGGAAAGCTGAGCCTGTCTTGTTATTCCCGAACCTGTAGCATTTGATATTCACTGAATATTGGCCAATATCTACATGGTTATTTTCCCCTTCATCCAAGAAGCAGAGTGTGTAGTGCAGTTTCGAACTCGAGACTGGCACCAATCAACGTGCTGGATACAAATTTGAACACTCCATCCCAATCAAACTGAACGATGAGGCGTGGCCTCCTTCACCGCCAAATACCAATTGAAGTACTTGATTGGAGCACTTCTTGAGATCTCTTAGGGACGAGCAGGAGTTCATTCTGCACTGAGGATGCTTGGCAGCTACAGTCGCTGTGGACAAGGGCACGGCGGCGGTCGGAGCGCAGCAGGTCGCACGCCGCTGCCGTGATGCGTCGGTAGAGGACTCAGAGGCGGCGACAAAGGCCTTGGCTGCAGTGGTCAGTGGTGTGGTCCGCATTGGCCTCCAGCATGGCTCCGTAGGGGAACGACAGGTTGAGCTGCAAGGGCAGGCTACGGGATATTGGGCCGTGCTGCATGGGGGATGGGGATAGGGGAGGATCGGTTGCCATGGGTGGTGAGCGGAGAAAGGCGCTAGCGGCGGAGCAAGCGGAGGGTGGACAATGGGAACCGGGTCGTGGGCAGAGCACGCGGGACCATCGGGAAGCGCGGAACTGAGGGGCGGCGGTGGCACGGGTGAAGCTCTTCAGGTGGGGATGGGCCGAGTGGCAGAGCCTCGGGTGGTCAGTCGCGGAGGGGTTGACGCCGGGCGGCATCGCGGCCTGAGGTGGAAGGGACTGAGTGCTCAGCCGAGAGGATTCACGAATGTCCAGGCTCGCGACTTAATGGGTGAGAGACCCGCTATGGCTCCGATCAAACGGCTCATATTGATTCTTCGCCAGATCCAACGGTTCGTGGGTGTGACAGAATCGCCTAATCTAATGCCTCACATGAGTGCTTGTCTTTCATTAGACACTAAGCATTCAAGGGAGAACACTAAATTACACAGTTCCGTCGGGCACACCCCAGGAGAGAACCCGAAAATCCACATTTTTGCCATCAGGATCACAAATGAGAGAATAAAGCTTACATCATTTATAACCATTTCTTACGTCACTTTTAATACAACATCAGAGTATAACATTTATTATTATAATAGTGGAATATAATCATATTATCAGAGTTATGAATAATTTAATTGAACATCGGAATATAAACACACGTGAACAGAACATAGTTACAACGGAAATAAACATCTATTAATGACATGATGAAGTATTGATATATATACTACGACAACAGATTATGAAACTTTTATTTATAAAAGCATTTGGTGAGAGTTATAAATAACAACTACGATCGCAGCGTAAAGGAATCCTCGCTGAGCCCACCAGGAGGAATCCACACACAAGAGTCAGCTTTAGCATCCACCTGTCACCTGCAACAGGGGGAATAAAACCCTGAGTACTCAATTGTACTCCGCAAGACTTACCCGATAGAAGGAAAGAAAATACTTCAAGGATATGCAAGGCTATCTGACTTGTGGGTTTATTGCATTTGCAGGAAGCATTACTAAGCGTGCGTCCTTATATTCGATTTTTATTAATAGCTGCATTGGTTCATTAACTAACCATTCTATGTAAGCACCTTTACTACTTTCAAGCAAGTGGTAAGCAATCAGAGTTCCTTTTCCATCCTCTATCTTTCATCTTTCAGTTTTTACTACGATGCTAGGCCTCAGACGAGCCGTATCGAATTTCCCGGTGATTCGCGAATCAATGCCCCCAGCTGGGTACCCCGAAAACACACGCCCCGCTTGTACCCCAGGCACAAGCCTGACCAACCCATCACTCTCCTGTCCCGGGTGTCCAGGTCCCTGTCCAAACTGGGACTTCAAGCCCCCACCCTTGAGTCCCGGACTCAGTGCGGTGCAAGGACCTCCTCCACAAAAAAGAAACCCTGACAGTCGGTCCGGAAAGAGCCAGATCCGTGACAAAAGAGCAACAAGTCTCCCAAGCGCCCATACCCAAGTATGTGCTCGGGATAATAAGTCTGTGACTTACCTAGAGCTTTATGCAACGACCGGTCCTTAACCGACCAGACAGGGAAAACAGTGTAACCAAGCTATTCCCTGCATCTGCGGCGGCACAACCTCTTACACCCACCAATACCCAAACCATATCCCTACCCGGTCACCATTTTTCTTTCCACCATTTATCTTTTTCAAGTGATAATAATGTAGTAATATATTTCCTATCTCTCGCGAGTGACAGGCAATCACTCGACTTCTACCGAGTTCTGTAGCATAGCAATCTATATGATCCTGTCATACTAGTAAGACTCATAGGATAAAGATATATATATACAAGTGGGTTTCATTCAACTCCTTAAAACTTAATGCACAAATATAATTTAAACTGTAGAAAAGTAGGGGTTATGCACCGGGGCTTGCCTGGGTAAGATATATATTAAAAGTTAGTATTTGCATCTCTAGATTATCCACCATCAACGGGATAGAAAGCCTATTGCATCATCTCCTAGAGAGAATACCCTTACACCATCTTCAAATTCCCAGTCATCCTTCGATCGATCCGCTGATCCATCATCGTACCTATATGATATGCATGCGATAAAATGCAAGGATGTAATTAATCAACTACAATCGTGACTTGTAAAATACGACGTACGCCTCTCGAGTTAACGGCTAGTTCTGACGATGACCGTACTTAGGCTATATATACACGTTGTCGGATAAGGCGTTATTTCCCAATAATTATTTTAGTTATATAAACCCAAGTTGTTTCCTTACTCTATTCTATCAATTTAATCTTTATTCGTAATAGGACATCATTATCTATTTAGCAAACTAATTATTTCGGAGCTACAAAAATTACAGTGAGCAGCTAATAGTATTAGTAATTTGCTATAAAATTTTTAGAGCTAACACTATTACCGATTTATCACAGAGATTCCTACAAGTTCTCCTTTTAACAATATTAAGCATTTTAAAATAATTAGAGCAACCCTAAAAACATACCGAGCCTATGTGAACAAAATACATTACTAGGTAGATCATGATTTTAGGAGACTAACAAAATTGGTTTCATAATTTTTGGACAACTACACAGATTTATATGGATTTTACCAATTTGCCTTATAAGCGAAATTAGAAATTGCTTCAGAAAAATAAGGGACCAGCGATCACCTACTCGGCCCAGCGGCCCAAAGCAGGGGTCTACGCACACGCGGCCCAGCGCGCGTGGCCATCCCCAAAGCAAGTGGTGGTTCGCCCACGGCACGCTACCGGCGTGAGCGGCCAATGATGCACATGACCGCCAAGCGCAGCGAGTCCGCCCAATGGTGCGCAAAGGTGGGTCTGGCGTGGGGCGATGGGCCCAGGCGGCCGGGAAAAGCGCGCGCTGCCATAGAGGAGGTCGGCGCCCCACGCGGACGGCACACACGGTCTAGCAAGCCGGCCCGATGCGACGGCAGTTGATCGACCCAACGCGGCCTGCCCACAGATCCTTCACTTCGGCTTCAAAAACAGAGGAGGCACGGCGGCGGCGAGGCAAACTCCTCGGCACCGGCGGCCTGGCGCACTTGCGCGCGCGGTAGTGGTGGTGGAAGCGGCCATGGCGCTGCGGGACGGGCGCCGAGGAGCCGCGGGTCCAACGTGGGACCGGGGGTGCGGCGCAGTCAGGCGGATGCGGACTAACCGGCGAGGCGTTGCGGCTGCGGTCCAGCGTGGGAATGGAGGGCGGTGCTCGCGCGCGGTCGCGTAGGGAGGAGCGGCGACGGGCGGGCGAGTCGCCTGACCGGATAGCCAGGGCGGGCATGAGCACGGTGCAGATGTACGCGAGGCGGCTGTGGTGGTGGAGGACGCAGCGGCGAACAACGGCGACGAGCGTGGCTTCTCGGCGACACTGGCTCGGGCGACGGTGGTGACGGACATGGAGCAGCAGGGCAACAGCATGTGCGGTTAGCAGCAGGGCTCGGTCCGGTGCGGCTGGCTCTGGGACGGACGACGGTGGGGCAGCCTTGACAGTTGCCGCGGCTCGGACGTGGTGCACCGTAGCGCGGCCACGGTGCGCTGCGTGTACGTGGCAGTGACTCGGACGGAACAACGCTGGGAGCGAGCAAAGGTGCACGCGGATAAGCAGAGGAAGGGCAAGGGAGGCGGAGCGGCGAGGCACGGATGATGCTTGATGTGGGTTTGCAGGCTAGCTAACCTCCATGTGAGGCTGCTTGCGCGAGGAATTGGATGGAGGTGCACTGGTTGGGGCGAATTTAAAAAGGGCGCCGAAGGTGGACGCACGGACCGTTCATGGCCATGCGGGTCAGGGACTTGGCTAGACGCGCGCAGCTGGCTTTCAAGGCACGCTGATGGCGTCCACTTGCGCGTGCTTTAAAGGCAGACGACCTCTGGACGAAGCGAGGCAGGGGTGAAGCAGAGCGATGACCAGTGTCAGGTCATCGATGGCGGACAAAATGCCGTAGGGTATTTGATGACTTTGCGGGCGAGGGCGCAGAGAGCCAGAGAGGCATGCTTAAGAGGGCAGAGTGCGGCATTGCGCTGGGTGGAAATAACAACGAAGGGGCCGACCTGCACTCGGCTCAGGCTTGCCTCGGTGGGACGCTCTTAATGGACGTGACGGTTGGGAAGTGCGGCTACCAAGGTGGAGTTAGGCGCACGTGTAAGTGTCGCGGCAGCGACCACGACCATGTGCAGATGCCGTGGCCGCGACGAGGCAGAGCAGCGCAGCTATCAGCACGTGTGTACGGTGACAAGGGCTCCCGGCAGCAGGGCAGCGGGCGCGGACGCAGTAGCGCAGTGTAGACGGACGCGCGGGAGGGCAGCAGCGCGAGGCCAGCACGGATGGGCAACGAGCACAACAGTGCGATGATGTCCTTGGACGTGCCAGGCACGGTGCGTGGATGGCGCGATGTAGAGAGGAAAAAGGGAGGCGCGAGGAGTAGACCAAGGCGACACGGCGCTGTCACAACGGTACACGGTTCGACAGAGGTAGGCAAGGAAAAGACCATGGCGGCAGAGACAAACACGGCAGGCAAGGCAAGCAAAGGCGAACAGAGGACTTGATGGTGCTGCAGAGTGAAGCGATGGAACCGGCAGTGGGATGTGGACACGACAGGGCCAGGTAAACGGACACGCCGTGGTGCAGGGGCATGACAATAATAAATGTCAATCAACGAGTACACTGTACATCAAAAAAAATAACGAAGCTGCTGCTCTCTCTCTCTCGTCAGTTCGTGCCTATCAAAATAAACCCGTGAGTATATATATATATCGTTCTATTTATTAATGGATTTTATTTTTATTTATAAAAGCTGCTTTTCATGCTTAATCTAACAGGACAAACCATTTGCTAGAATCGTCGTTCGACATTCCTAGATATATTTATGCACTGCGTAATTTAACATGAGTGTTTATTTGAGTCCACGAAACTAAGTCACACATGATTCGCTTATCGCCTCAAGTACGTTTAAATTAAAAATTCCGAGAAACTCGTTTTGAAAATCTGACTTAGGCCTAAATCGCGGTGCTAAACAAGCTCGTAACACTAGGGGTGTTACAGTGGGTTAACGGGCGACGTGGCCCAATCTCGCTGCCCGTGGTTTGGTGCAGGATTCGTTATGTAGAGAGATGAGAATTCCAAGCCAAGTATATCCAATTTGAGCGGAATAAAACTGACATGCAACAATATATATAGCATTATTAGTTAAGAAGACTACTGTCGGTGTTTCGAGTAAGCACCGGCTAGTAAATTTGTATATTGCGCGTCTGATCCGGATGGTGTGCTAACAGGACACAAGGATTATACTGGTTCGGGTCGAATGTCCCTACGTCCAGTTTCGAGCTGCTCGTGTTACTGGCATTGAGTTTGTAGTAGAGGGTTACAAACTGGCGAGAGAGGGAGGTAGCTCCCAAGTCTCTGGTGTGATGCGGTGTGTTTGTTCGATGAATCGCCCTCCCTTTAGTGGGACACCCTGCTTTCCCTTTTATAGGTCAAGGGGAAGTGGGGGTTTTCAACCGAAGAGAGGAGGAAAAAGGAAAAAGAAATAAGGCTCCCGGAGGTGCGTCGTCCTCCTCTTCGCATGGGTCCCGCTGACCCTATAGATCGTGGTGGCTGCAACGTCGTACTGGGGTCCTGTTGGCCACTGCACCTTACGTGCGGGCGTCGTGCACCATTCATGTCTTCCGTCCCATCCGAGCGGACGGAATGGTCAGAGAGTCCCCTGACAGAAAGCCATGCGGGGGGCTAGCGGTACAGTGCCAGTCAACTGACGCTGGTTGACTGGCGTTGGACGGTGGTCAGGCAGGGAGTTGGCAGCACAGTGACCACGCGTCCGTCACTATGGACGATGTGAGTTCCCTGGAATGACATGTCGTGGGGATGGGCCGTGCTGAGATGTGATCGCTCCCTGCACGATGCCAGAAGTTTGACCTTGAGTGGTACTTTCTGGCCCGTAGTGGTTTGCGGTGACGTGAGCTTCTGTTAGGAACCGTGTTCGAGGGATCGGGCGAGGCGGAGCTGGCCCTCAGACGTCGGCCGAGGCGAAGCCTACCCTCGGGAGTCAGCTGAGGCGGAGCCAGCCCTCAGACATCGGGCGAGGTGGAGCCAACCTTCGGGGGTCGGACGAGACGAAGTCCGCCCTTGGGAGTCAGCTGAGGTGGAGCCGACCCTAGGGGGTCGAGCGAGGCGGAGTCTGCGGCCTTAGTGTCCACTGAGGCAGAGCCAACCCTCGGGGGTCGGACGAGGCGGAGCCCCTGGCCTCGGTGGTCAGACGAGGCGGAGCCCAGCAAGAGGTGTAGTCACGCTCTTGACCGCTCGGATGAATCAATCGTTGATGATTTATTAGCTCCTCCTCTTCGGGTATCCTAGTATTGATCCCCGACAACTACTATATAAGAAGGTGCTCAAATGCATTTCTCATTGCCAACAATCTTTAGTAAAAAAAACTAAATTATTAGTGTGTTTTGACATCTAAACCAAGAAAAAAATGGTTTCAAATTTCTTCGGTTTACTTGAAAGAAAGAAAAACGGTTAATTACTTGCAGACAACTTGCCTATTAGACCAGTCTCAATGGTGAATTTCATTTTACTGTTTACAAGACTGACACATCAGCAAGCTTTGCAGATTTAAATTGAGAAATAAAACTGGCTCTCTCTATGGAGGGTTTTATTGTACTGTTTCCAAGACAAGCTGCAGCAATTAATATATACATGATATTGGGATCTAATGTGCCATTTGGACTATGTAGCCATTTGAATTTGATAGCCGATAAGTAGGAACAACGTGAAAACACGCAGCGACGAAGCGAACTAACTTCCTGGGATTTGCATGTCATACAATTGACATTTTCATCTAGATGTGCTAGTGGGTTCAATATTCTATTTGCGGCCAACACCATGTAGCATCAACCGACGAGCCACAATAAACAATACAAGAATTTGCCTGAAATAACATTGTAACTTTTTCAGATACATGATTCTTCCTTTTTCAGAGCTTAAAACTTCAATATTTGAGATCCGTAGCCATCAGTTGACTGCTGCTTGTAGATCCCGTCGATGATCAGCTTGTTCTTTTCTGTAGTTGTTTCAGAAGGTCTTTGCCTTGTTGGTATGCTCCTCATGCTCTTCCTGTGAGCCTTGTTGGAATAAAAAATACCATATCTATCACAAGGCTATAGTAGTTGATAATTGAATTGGACAGCAAATAGGAACTATATGAAAATATGAAGTGAACTTGGAATCAAAATGGAGACAGTTTAACTGCAGCCGAGTATTGGCATATCACATTTGCACCTATACACTCTTGGGTCAGACTATATCAAATGTACTTTCAGTCAAAATAGACATAGCTTGACTGCAGCCGAGTTCAATCTTTCAGTTCGGTGACATATACCATCAATATACTTTCAGTTTCAGTACACTGGTAAGGTCATATGAATGCAAATGCAGATCTGAAACGAACGATGCTGCCAGACGCCATCAATATTCAACATCGGAGAAATCTGACGCAAAAACACATCTGATGCTCCCAACCAGCTAGCGCTCATACACATCATCTGAACTACCATCTAATAGGAGAGGAGACGACAACAGAACTTGATGCGAAGATGAGCTCACCACATATTCGCTGATTGTTCTTGTGGGGAGTGGACTGCACCACCACTGCCGCCAGATCTGGACCAAAATCCTTCAATTGGGAAGGGGAATCCCGGCTGAGGCAGCGCAGCAGCCGGTGGCGCAGCCGGCGGTGGCCGTGGAACACGACGCCCACAAGCAGCAGCCGGCATGGAAGGAGGCGTGAGTATAGAATTGGGGAGGGAAGGATTTGGCGTGAACCAGGGAGGCGGGAAGCGGCGCCGGGAAGGAGAATCTCGCGCGTCGCAGGAGATCCAGCCGAGCGCGTTGGAATGAAACTCTCCGTGCTCAGTGGGCGTTTCATCGCCTGGGTAACGGTGCCGGCTGGGTTTCATCCGGACAAAACTCTATTCTTCTCCCTCTTCGTCGATATCTTGCAAACTGTGTCACGTTATTAAATAGAAATGAAAATCATGTGAAACTGTCATTAAGACTGACCTTATGTTTTTTTTGCTAGTACGTGTAAGCAGATAATTTAATTATGAAGTGTGATATCAATTACCAAAAAAATGCCCAAAGAAACTGAGAAACAACAAAGGAAAAGGCCCAAGCACCACAGGCTGCAACGCATGAATATCAGGAAGAAAATCACCGTGACAGAAAAAAGGCATTTTATTCACGATCACATAACAGTAAAAAACATCAACAATTGATTATCCATACTACGACCTGACAAATGGTAGTGTTGATTGCTTTGTTGATTGCAACAATAATAACAAGTTCATGTCCCAACACATCTCTACAACTAAATAATTGATAAGAGAATCGTTAATAGCGTGCGAAACAAATTAACGCTCGCCCGGTTCCCTTCGTCGTGTGAAACAGATCCAGCGCATGCATGGGGGCGCTTCTCTCCTACCTCAATAGTCAATATCCAAAAGGAATGAAACTCCCAATTTCCTCTGTTCCAAATCCCGCAGGCCACAGCCCTCGGCCTCATGCCGCCCTCGCACCCGCCCTCATCTCCTCTTCCGCTTTCCGCCGCCGCCGCCTCACCACCCCACACCGCCCCCACCCCCGCTCCCGGCGGGCGTCCTCTGGCTCCGGCGCGCGCGGAGACCGCCTCCACCCCCGCTCCCGGCCTCCCCCGGCAGACGTCCTCCGTCTCCGGCACGGAGACCGCCTCGACACGCCCGCTCCGAGCCCTCCACCCGCCAGTGGCGCTTGTGCCCTCCGCCGAGCCCTAAAACTATGGTCAGGCCGCCGATCTGACAGGCTACCTGGCCGCCGGCGCGCCGCCACCTCCACACCCGCTCCCGGCCTCCCCCGGTGGGCGTCAGGTCATCGCCGTCGATGCCAGCCTTAGCATCTACCAGTTCCTCGTCAGTCCTAGCACCGGTTCGCCCTCTCTGTCTGTTCGGCCCGTTCGCTTCAGTGCGGCCATTTCATCGTGTTCCTTGAATTGCTTGTGTGATGATGAACCTCCTATTACAAAAGCAGTTATTTAGCTTTGTTTGCCAACATGCTAAATTGTCTATACCTTGATAATTTGTAATGGTGCAGTATGCTCTTCTTTCTTTTAAAACAATGTCATAGATCTAAGCAGTACGGATATATATGTAGCCTTTTTTAAGGAATTGGGTGTAGGTTGCAATTGACTCAGTTTCAATTGTTTGTATGAAACCATGTAGTCTTTTAAGCATAATCAAGATTGTGAATGAAGTCAATGCTGAAAATCCCTTTTTTCCCTTGCTTTTTGTCCTATTGCTATGCTGCATGTGAGTAGGATGTTAACATGATACATTTGCCCATTAACTAATTTTTATACATATAGATCAGGCTTGCACCACTGGAGCCCCTCATATTACTCTCAGATTTACGAGCCAGTCAGAAATAATATCAGCACTTCATTTATGTGAAGGGCGAATGAGTTAGCACTTAATTTTCAGCGGTGCATTCTTTGTTTCAGGTTTTTGGATTCTTCCAGACAAACAGGCAGAGCACGAAGCGGCAAACCAGGTTCACACTGCTATGTTTTTATAGTGAAGCTATAATTGTCATAACTTACAGGCCAATTAACCACATTTGGCCCTGATTTCATGATGTCACATTTAGGCTTGCACTGCTTATGGACGGTTACCGATCACTGTGTGTCAGTCATGTAACCCTTCAAAGACCGCTTGTGTTCTACCTCTCATCACGAAAATGTTTCATATTGATCTGTAGTAGCAAAATCATTAGCATGCATGAAACAATGTGCATCCTTCATCCATCCTGCAGGACGCATGTTGATCTGCATTACCAAGACACATGCTCGAAATCTTTGATTTCAGCTTTGCCTTTATGTATCCCTAAATTTGTGTATTGTGTTGTGTTATGCCACAATTAAACTAACACGTGCCCAGCTAGGGAAAGAGATAGCTATTTTCGCACAATTCATTCCCCTGGTAATTGTGCAGCTTCTCAAATTTTCATGAAAAATATTGACACTTCTTACAGCTTGGACTAAAAAAAGTGCAATTATCCTAGAGGCATTGTCTAATCAACTCCTCTCATAATTCATCTTATGCTTGATCCATAAAAATCAAAGGTTCAGGTCATAGAAAATTTCATGATGTAATTGACAGTGTTTAGCTAGGAATAGATCAATAACGTCCAACAATACTCGCATTAACGGATTGGTACGGTTGCAGTTCAAAGTGCTCCAACCTTTGCTCCATGTAATCGATGGCAAATAGCCTATCATGAAGTGCCTGAATGGCCTCATGCAGTGTGAACCATGCATCCCACCGCAGTGCCCTCTCGCATATCTCGGCCATGGCACGCACAGCGAGCAGTGGTCGCAGTGGCTCACTGCCCTCACCCTCATGTACCCTTTTGTGTCCTCTCCTCCAATGACCAGTGGAGACAACGAGAAGTTGTGGAGGTATGAGCAGCACCACAACAGGAAGGACCAAAGGAGGTCGAGGCAAACCATCAGGGAGCAGTCTATTGGAGCCACAAAGCACATGCTGCTCCTTGTATCAAGGGTGTCAATGGATCTAAAATGTAGTTGAAAGTTTGTCGACATCATTATCTAACAAAGTAGAAACATAGCCTTGCTTGAAAAGAATTGTAGGTTAAAACATTCCAATGAACTGAATAATAAGTGTACTGCATTGAATTAGTAAGTTGAATGGTCTACTTTCTAGAATCATGATATGGGATATCATAATAGATAGGACACAAACTATGTATGAACATGGGTTTGGCCAGTTATAAGCTATGGCTTGAACTAAAGTAGGGAAAAATGCTCTTTTGGTAAGGATGAGCCAACAAGGGTCATGCACTCACCACTGAGATTTTTCTGAAACCATTTGAGTTCCTGGGGCTGATATGACTAACACATCACCAAGAGCACTGTCTTGAATCATGACAAACCAAAGTCACCATTGGTTCCTGCCTGATAGCAACAGAGATTACTCCAACCAATAAATAACACCTTACTTTTCTCAGCACTGAATAGTTCAGAAATGCAATATCTTGTCCTCAAAATCATGAGTTTTGTTGACTCCCTCACTTTTCTGATGTGGCCATGTGGAATCAACCAAATTAGCACCTGCATAATTATAGACGCAAATTACTTGAATAAGATCAACGAAGCAAGTTATCAGTAACAATGATCAACAGTGCTCAACAACATCATGCCAAGAGTTAGTACAAACCAGTGGCAAGTCTTGAACTGGCACACGAGGTGGATCACTCATGTGCATGAAGAGCAACAAAAGGGAGATACAGCGGTGGTGCCAAGATCCAGCAGGCTGCCCGCATTCTCCCTAGCTCTATCTTCTTTCTCAACCCATCCTGTGCTTTCTCTTAGAACAATACGAATGCACAATTAAAATGTGGCCAATTCAAGCATTTGTCTGAATTGAACATGTTTCAGGTGCTAAAATTGAATTCCACTTTCAGAGATTGTAAGGATGCAAGCAAGTGACTAAAAACAAAGCCACCATTAGAACCAAGATTGCTGCTATATGAACGTCACAGAAGCGAGAACAGAGAACATCGTCGCTGACTGAGCTGACGGGTTTAACTGCATTATATTGATGCGAACTGAGTAATGCCATATAAATTTGTCTCAACCCAACAACTTGCTTTCTGACCAAACTGAACTTTTGTAATTTCAATCTCTGTAATTTTGCCAGGTTTGTTTGGGATTCATGCTAGCTAAAGTTTCAATCCCTGTAATTTCAGGGAAGAAAATTCATATGCAGCAAGATCTTATTTCGTGTGAGAACGTGTGTTGAAGAGCCGACTTCGCCGCCTGTCGTTCACCTCTATCGCGCGCTGCTGTCGCCCAGCCCAACGTCGTCTGTAGCACTGCAGGCTGTCCTAAGGTCAGTCCAGGTGTTACTCAGCGCCCTACTATTTATGATATGTCATTTCAAGATTGTTTTCACCCCTGCCTATTGTTCAGGTCCGGCAGTTGTAAGTGGAGTGGCTTGATTGTTGATTTTCAGATTCAAAAACATCGAATGTTATATGCCATCAATTTATTGATTTTGAGCAGTCTTCTCCTGTCAATTTTTTGGTTTTGTTGTGCTTCTTTTTCTTTAACATAATCTATCTGTTTAATCAATGCATCCATTCACTGCTCACTGTCCTGCAATTGGTATGCAGAGACAAACAAAACGAAATATAAAAGAGGGAAATGATCTCAATTCAGCATTTAGGACCATGTGCTCTAATAATGCTTGACTGCAAGCTGATAGTACTACTGAAATAGTTCAGAGTTCACTGTTCAGTGATCGTTTTAAAATATAAATGGTATCTATGTATACATTGCATTAGATATGTGTCATTCATCGTCGCCAAGCTGTTGAGTGGTTATTCAGTGGTGCGTTCTTTTTTTCCTGTTAGAAGCAAGGAATGACTCTGATGTGTTAGTCTCTTCTCTTTGATATGTCTTCCTGTGTTCTTGTACTCATAGGTTGGAACTGGGTGTGCAGAAATCTTTCTTTCTAACAGGGAAAAAATATTAATAGAGAATTGCTGCCTAGCAACATGGTGATATTTTGCATCTTGCCTTCCTGTTTTACTCACACACTAATCCAATTGTTGCAGAAGTGTTGAACACATGTTCACTTGATTTCAATACTGATTTTCATTATAGCCTTTAAGTGCTAATTGCATTATTCTATTACAGATTCATACAATGGACAATAATTCTCGTGCACCATTGGGAGACAAGACTAACACCTCCAAAGAAGGTAATATAACATCGTATCAAATATTACATGGCATGTACTATGTGTATGTGAACTTATATTAATTCAAAATGCACTGCAGTCGATGCTAAAGAACTTAAGAGGGAAAGGGATAGAGCTCGATGGCAACAACAAAAGGATGCTATTAATAAGAGGCGTCGTGAAGCCTATCATCAAAGAAAAAAGAAACATGTTATTGGAACTACCAATTGTAATGTATCCTAACATATTAACATTGTCATGTAGTGATGAATTGACATTTATTTTTTCTTATTACAGATATATGTAATGTGTAAAATTTTGTAGATGACGACGCTGCATCAAATAAGGAAAACATTGGTCTTGTTGAAACAAATGATTGGCTCCATAGGAATGATTCCTATCAGACCAACAATATTGTTGATGAGAACATATCCACATGATTATCATGTAATTGAAGATGCTGAAATATTTTAGGTCTTTCAAAATGATATTGCAATAATATGACCCAATAAAGCTAATGAATGTATTTGTATGATTACATTGATAGATGAGCTAGAAAAGGAGACTACAGAGAAGGAGAGCACTATTGGTTTCACCAGTACCCCTATTCCCGATGCTAATGAAACATGTGTGCAAAGTACATCAAAAGGTAACTACAAGTGAATGGTACAAAAACATGACACCTGAACAGAGGGAAGCAAGGCGTGAGCGCCAAAGGCTGCACAATAGGGAACCCAAGCGTAAAGAGGCATTAAAATTGTCTAAGAAAAAATTCAAAGAGGTACGGAAGCACACCCTGCACCCGGACTCTGTCGCAATGGAGAACCCGTTATTTATTCCTGAGCTTGTGTGGCCCACACGGGCCAATCTAGAGCTCATGGATCCACGGCGAAATCCAGTGATTGGGTTATCCCAAAGTCCAGTGCAACACCTATTTATATTCCTCCACCTCATGAGGAGGCCGATGATGAAGGATGCGATGAGTTACTGCCTGGCCATATGACACAGAGATCACATGTTCCATCAGGACAAAGACGTGCGTTGTTGACGCGTCGTAAAATGATGTTTGAGCGTCGCATTGGTTCGAACACAAGGGCACCTAATAAAGATGGTGACTGCATGGCTGAAGACCGAGTGGATGCTAACACACCCTTGCCTCAATCAGCCATGACCAACAACGGTAAATACTGGTGCCTCATTATCCCATTTAGGTGACCTATATACCATATTATATCTCACCAATCCATGGTCATTCTGTGATTAACAGAAAATGCAACACCATACGTTCAGGCTACATCAGGCACACCGATGGCACCACTGTTTGATAATTATGAATGCATGGCTGAAGAACACCTAAATGATAACACACCCTTGCCTCAATCAGCACTGACCAACAACGGTAAATATTGATGCCTCGTGATCCCATTTAGGTGACTTATATTATATATCATATTATACCTAACTCAACAATGGTCATTACATGATTTTCAGAAAGGATAGGACCTAGCCTTCAGCCTACATCAACCGCACCGATGGCACCACTATTTGATGACAGTGGTAATTTACATTATTTTCTAACATTCTATAAACTATTTGAACTCCTTTGTTTATATTTACCCGTAGTTCTACTAACTCACGTATGTTTGACGGCCATAGATGATGATGAGGGAGATATATTTGAAGAGGATGATGAAGAGGATGAGGGATACCTATTTGCTGGGCAAGGTATTTGTGCAAAAGACCGAAAACAAATCAATTCTTCAACTGCTTTATCTAAACTATTGTGGCTTAAATGTCATTTCAGATGATGACGATGTCCAAGACAATGACCTTGAGGAAGACACAGCTTCTGTCCCTGAAGTACCTGACCAATACGAAAAGGTGTATAGTAACATGCCTACAGATAGCCATATGCTAAAACATGTCACAAATTGCGAGCACTGCGATGCGAAAAGGTTTGAACATGAACCACCTGGGTTCTGTTGTCGCAACGGAAAGATCGAGCTCAATGAACCAAACATACCTGATGAGCTTATGAGGCTTTGGTCAAGTAACGACGTAGATGCTAGGCACTTTCGTAACAATATTAGGTTTTTCAGTGGCCATTTCTCTTTCACTTCTCTATATTGTCGTCTCGATAGCGCTACTACAAACATGAAAAACTGTGGCATATACACCTTCCGCGCACACGGCTAGATCTATCATAACATAAGGTCATTTGGCAAAGAAGATGGTAAGGAGCCAAGACATCTTGAGCTTTACTTCTACGATGATGACCCAAGCCTTGAGCACCGCTATCGACGATGTCGTGAAGAGAAGTGCCAAAAAGACATGGAAGTCATTGAGAGGCTTGTGGCCATCCTTTGTGACAACCCATACTCACAACAACTTAGGAGTTTGGGCCAGGCTGACCACCTCGAGGACTATCATGTCACACTAAACCTTGACCAGAGGCTAGACCAGAGAACATACAATGTGCCGTCAGCTTCAGAGGTGGCTGCTGTTTGGATCGAGGGAAGCGAACTCCTTGGTCAGTTCTAGAATAGTGTTGTCCTGCATGGGAAAGATAGAAGCAGACACGGCATCCGCTCATATCATGGATGTTACGATGCTCTTTCATACCCTCTATTCTTCCCTAAGGTTGAGCTTGGGTGGCACATGGATATTCCGAAGAAAGGAGTTAGTATGGAAGAAGTCATCGGGTATCGTGCCCTACAGAAGGCTCATAGTGGGTCAGAAGAAGAAATAGGTTTGTTATTCTTCTTATTTAAATACTTCGCATACATGTAACTCAATGGTTATTCTACAAACAAATGTAATTCATGGCTATTTTTTGTAGACTCCCCTGGTAGACTATGCGTGTCTGTGCGTGACTACTACTGCTACAAGTTTCAGATGCGTCCAGGAATATTTAACCCCATACTGTACGGTAAGCGTCTATTCCAGCAGTTTGCAGTCGACACGTACATCAAGATCGAGAGTTCTCGATTAGATTATATACGCAACCATCAAGATGATATTTGGGCCGACCTCTACCAAGGATTGGTTGATAGCCTGCATGCTGGTGAAGGTAGAGCAGAAGCTGTTGGAAAACGGACAGTGATGTCTTCATCATTTATTGGAGGCCTTCGTGACATGAGGCGTCGATACATGGACGCCATGGCTCTGGTATGGAGGTTTGGTAAATCAGACATCTTCCTGACTATGACATGTAACCCAAACTGGGATGAGATCAAGCGTGAACTCTACCCTGGCCAGACACCATAGGATCGTCCAGATCTCGTTGTTCGGGTCTTTAGAGCAAAACTACAAGAGCTGAAGGATAGACTACCAAAAAAGGATATCCTTGGAAAGGTGCGAGTACATGTTTATGTTGTGGAGTTCCAGAAGAGGGGTCTGCTGCATGCACATTTTTTGCTAATCATGGATAGGAAGTACAAGATCACGTGTCCAGAGCAGTATGATCGCCTCATCTCAGTTGAGCTCCCGAACAAGAAGAAGTACCCAGTCTTGTACAAGATGGTTACCAAACATATGATGCATGGCCCTTGCGGACTGCTTAATTGCGATTGTCCATGCATAAAGGGTCGTGATTCCTGCAAGAACCATTACCCTAGACCTTTCTGTGATGTCATAGTACAAGGCAAGGATTCATATCCAGTTTACAGATGGCGTGAAGATGGCCGAAAAGAAAAAGTTCGCGGACACGAGCTTGACAACAGATGGGTCGTGCCTTACAACCCATATCTCCTCCGTCTATTCAACTATCACATCAATGTTGAGGCATGTGGGAGCATCAAGGCAGTCAAGTATCTGTTTAAGTATATTTACACGGGTCATGATCGGGCGTCTGTGGCTATGAGAGAGGCTGACAAGGAGGATAGTGAAGGGAACATTGATGAGATCAAGCAGTACAGAGATGCTAGATGGGTAACCCCCCCAGAAGCCTTATGGAGGATATACGGGTTTTATTTGAGTGATAGGTACCCTTCTGTTTTGTCCTTACAGCTACATCTTCCAGACATGAACATGGTGTCATTTCATCGGCGCCAGGGGATTCAACGAGTGCTTGATCGTCCTGGTACTGACAAGTCAATGCTTACAGCGCACTTCGAGAAGAATAGGATAGATGAAACAGCTCAAGGTATATTGTATTAGGACTTTCCTGAGTTCTATACGTGGCAAGCATAGGGCAAAGTTTGGCAAAATAGGGTGCGTCGTGATACATTACAACAGATTGGAAGAATCGTGTCTGCTAATCCAGCCGAGGGGGAGCGTTACTATCTTAGGGTTCTCCTGAACCATGTGGCAGGTGCAACCTTGTTTGAGTGTCTAAGGACCGTGGATGGCAAAATCCTACCGACCTTCCATGAAGCTGCAGAAAGAAGGGGCTTAATCGAAGAGGACAACACGATGAACGAGAGTTTCGCTGAGGCAACCAGGTGGATGATGCCATATGCGCTGCGAAGGCTCTTTGCAACAATATTGGTATTTTGTGAGCCCAGTGATGTGTTTGGACTATGGGAGAAACACAAGGAGGCAATGTCAGAGGACTACAGGCGCAATAATCAATCCACCTTTATGGTGGAGCAGATGGTCCTCATGGATATTCAAAAATTGCTACAATCAATGCAGAAGGATATAAAGATGTACCCACTTCCTGATATCGACGACACATATGATGCCTCTCGTGATATTCCTAGAGAGATTTTTGAGGAGGCTAGCATTGAGGTTAACGAGGATGACGTGGCTCTGTCAGACACCCTTAACAAGGAGCAGCGGGCTACATACGATGAGATCATGTCCTTGATTAATGCCGAGGACGAGGGTCTCTTCTTTGTGGATGGTCCTGGCAGGACCGAAAAGACTTATCTGTACAGAGCACTTCTCGCTACTATACGCAATCAAAAAAAGATTGAAGTGGCAACAACTACATCTGGTGTTGCAGCCTCAATAATGCCTGGTGGCAGAACCGCCCACTCACGCTTCAAGATTCCCCTCACCATCGATAATGGGGCCTTTTGCACCTTCACGAAACAGAGTGGTACTGCCAAGCTGCTTCAGGCCGCATCCCTTATTATTTGGGACGAGGTGACAATGATAAAGAGGCAAGGTGTTGAGGCACTAGACAACAACCTTCGTGATATAATGGACCGACCAGAGTTGTCGTTTGGAGGGAAGACCGTGGTGTTCGGTGGAGATTTTGGACAGGTTCTTTCCATTGTTCGAAGAGGGTCAAGGGCTCAGGTAGTTGGTGCCTCGCTGCGGATGTCGTACCTTTGGGATTCCATGCGGCATCTAAAACTGGTGCGCAACATGAGGGCAAAGAGCGACCCGTGGTTTGCAGAATACTTGTTGCGCGTTGGTGGAGGTTCTGAGGAGGCGACTGTTGATGATGAAATCCGTCTTCCTCATGATATATGTGTTCCGCACACTGGGGAAGATAGTGATCTTGATACTCTAATTGATTGCATATTTCCTAACCTCAATGCAAATGTGCCAAGCAAAGATTATATCACCTCTCGAGCGATATTATCTACGCAGAACGAATGGGTTAATATGATTAATATGAAGATGATAGGTCGTTTTCACGGGGATGAGATGGTGTACCATAGCTTTGACTGTGCGGTGGACGATCCGCACAACTACTACCCTGAGGAATTTCTTAACACTTTGACACCCAATGGTCTACCTCCACATATGTTGAAGCTAAAGATTGGTTGTCCAGTCATATTGCTTAGGAACATTGACCCTGCGAACAAACTTTGTAATGGTACCAGGCTTATCTTACGAGGGTTCCAAAAGAATACCATAGACGCTGAAATTGTGTTGGGACAGCACTCTAGAAAGCGAGTTTTTCTGCCTCGAATACCCTTATGCCCGTCGGACGATGAGATGTTCCCTTTCCAATTTAAGCGAAAGCAGTTCCCTATTCGGCTCAGCTTCGCAATGACTGTTAACAAGGCACAGGGGCAGACTATCCCTAACGTCGGGGTATACTTGCCGGAACCAGTGTTCTCGCATGGCCAATTGTATGAGGTGTTATCAAGAGCTACAGCAAGATCGAACATTAGGATCTTGGCTATGCCGACTGCTGAGAAGGACGTGAACAAGGGAAAAGGAAAAGGGAAGGGGAAGAAGAGACCGACAAAGGATATATTCACAAAGAATATTGTATATAAAGAGGTTCTAACTCTATGAAAGAGATAATGCATTACACGTCGATACATATTTTTTCAAGATATATCAATAGCACTTTAACTTTAAAAATTAACAAACAACTTATGTGTAGGATACTTCTAACTACAGCTTTAACTATCTACATGCTTCAACTGCAAGAAGTTAGATGCTGCATCTTGGACTTGAAAATCTTCTGGATTATCTTTGATTGGTGACTAGCTGCAGCTTGGTGTTCGTGCAAAGCACGTTCTTTTGGTCGAAACATTGAGAGATTAGATTCTTAATTGTAGAATATATTGTAAAACATGTATTGTAAAACACAAACTTGTTATGATTAATGTGAATGTTCATGTATTGCAACTTGTAAAACATCACGATTGCAGTATTTATTTTAGATACAGTATAACACGCGCTCATACATATGTTATTGTGATATTATGTGTACCCATTGCAACGCATGGGCATTTAACTAGTTATTACAAGAATGAATAGCAAGGAATTTATTCCATGGAGGAACTAATGTCACGCCTTCAACCTTGCCGCCATCATCATCATCATACATTACATATGCTAACTAATTTTTCTTGGATTTTAACTCTGCCACTTTTTCCTCTGTGGCCTTTAGTGCTTCTCCATATATCACCACTAACTGAAAAGCAGTTTGAGTACATGCATGAGGTACATATATTCAACAATGAGCCATGACATATCAAACGGATTTTTTTTCTCCATTTTGACCATAAAAGAGAGGTATAGGTATCAAGGGTTAATTATATGCTGTGAATTTTGTTCTTACCTTATCAATTTCTTCATGGGAAATTATCAGTGGTGGGGACATTACTATCAAGTCTCCAAGAACCTTAACGATCATGCCACGTTTCTTACACTCTGCTTCAAATATTTCACCAACGCCTGGAAATGCCATCAAAATCATTAGAACTTACTTTGTATGAATGTATGTTAACTGACTCCACTAGTGAGAGTTCCATTGGTACATACACGAGAGAGGGCCCCTTTAGTCACAACTTCTGTTCATGTGTGTTTAGATGAACAAGAAGCTTTTGCTCACCCGGCCCTAGGGGTTGAATCTAGCTATTTTATTATGCATAACATATATGGGACATAAATAAGGTATAAGCCACATCCCTTTCGGCACTTGACCATCCATAGACATGATATGAGCATGTGCGGGCACACCACAAGATAAATGTAAATGGAAGAACAAAGTGAAAACATATATATTTCACAAATTTGGAGAAGCCTTTAATGAAAAAACCCCTACATGTTAAAAAAAAACCAAACTGTACTTGTCAAATATAACTAAACAAAAGTGCAATAATAACCGATCTTTGCAATGGCCAATTTAACTAAAAATCATTCAAACTTCATTTGAACAGTGCTTGGTACGGATGGTCCAGCTAACATAGGACACTAGATTTAGGATGAGGCAACATTAGTCCCTCTCCATATATAGAAAATGCAAGTCGAGTATTTACCCTAGTTCAAAATTTGCCCTCCACAATCAATGGCTTGCTCTCTGTCTAAGAACATGCTATTACGTTTTAATAACTTGGCATATGTCAATATAATAAGATAAAACTTTAGTTTAAATAGTTCACATGTATGAGCCAAAGGTCTATGGTAATACACACAACATATTTCTGAACCTAATTATGCACAGTCATTCTTAGTTGTGGTCATGCTAATAGAACTCCAAGCAATATTAATGGGGACAAGCTAATAATTTACTAAATAAGAGCATGTGGTCTGTGGTCACTACTATTACTTACCCCACTCAAAAGGGAATAACTCATATGGTGATTTGTTGTCAGTGAACTCAGTTGCTATCAGCAATCCTACACCACGTGTCTGCATATACAGGAGCACAACCAGATAAGCCATGTTGTTTACTTGGTTGGAAAAAATAATCCATGCTTGTGTGGTACATGAGCACCATCAGAAAGTTGGAAGTGTTTGAAAAATCTGAACATAGAAATGAATACCTTCCCAACAATTGGACTTCCAGTTGCAAAGGCCTTGATTCCCTCATGGAACCTTTGAGAAACATGTGCCACATGACCCGGAATATCTCTTTCCTTGGTACCAGTAATTTTGTAAAACATTTATCAAAAAATAAATAAAACCTATGCACCTAAAGTGGCCTTATATATATGTTTTGAGAATAGAAAAATGAGTGTACCGATAAATTTTTAGTGCTTCTAAAGCCACAGCACAGGAAACAGGATGGCCAGAGTATGTGAAGCCATGAGCAAATATACTTGTGCCAAAAGGCAAGAGCTCAGAATGTCCACATTTTTTAAGACTACAAACCACAGATGAGATCATATAATGGCATCACGTACCAAGCTTATTGATATGAGAATGAATCACGTCTGCTATTTCCCGGCTAACAATTATTGCTCCAATAGGGGCATATGCAGAAGAAAGAGCCTATCAACGTGAATTAACAAGAGTCAATATTAGATTAAAAAATGTTTCAATGGTACTAGTAGTTTGGTACTAGAGAACTCACCTTGGCCAAGGATACGAGATCTGGTTTGATGTTATACAAATCAGATCCAAACATAGTTCCCAACCTTCTGAATCCAGTAATTACCTAGAATGGATGATGGTAAGGCCTCGTTCGTTTTGCTGAAAAAACAAGCTAAAACACTGTTCCGGCTGATTTGTTGTGAGAGAAAAACACTGTTCTGACTGAAAAAATAAGCTGAAAAAGATGGATTATAAGAGAAGCGAACATGGCTTGAATGTATTATTGTTCTTTCACCTTCTTATATATGTGGATTCAGTAAGAAATAATGTCAACATACCTCATCTACCACAAAAAGGATGTCTGCTTCTTAACCACGGCTTGAATCTATTGAAATTAAGGCAACAAAATAATAGACAATGAACAAGCAGAATACAAATTTTATATGCGGTAAGACACTATTGCTAGCGACTCTGTAAACATCAATAGTTTCGTGGAACCACTAGGGTGCAATGAAGCACAAAAATAATTCTAGTATGACATTAAATAAATGAATAAGATGGGTTTCTATACTAGTACAGAAAACATCTCTACTAGGCACCTTTTCAATTTCCACTTGTGGTTTTTGTGAACAACTAGTATGAAAGGCAAATGAAAACGGTGACGTTTTACTAGCATCCCTTAAGAACTATCTGTGTAAATACTTACACGGGCAACTGATTTAAGGCTGCCACCGATATAAATAGAGGATTTGTGCTGGCGGTAACCATAGGAAACCCAGTACTAGTAGAGATGTGTCTCCATTGATAGTTCATAGCTATGGGCCCATAGTTTTTTTTTCTACTTGCGCCTATTCTTTACACTAGTACAGAACCGAGCTTTACTCCCGGTGGGGAACCCCCTCTAGTCCCGGTTCCCCACCCGGGAGCAAGCATCCGGGACTAAAGGGGGGGTCCTTTAGTCCCGGGTCAGGAACCGGGACTAAAGGAGGACCTTTAGTCCCGGTGGGTAACACCAACCGGGACTAAAGGTGCCTCCTGACATGCCCGACGATGGCGGCACCTTTAGTCCCGGTTAGTAATACGAACCGACTAAAGGTTTTTTTTTTTTCTTTTCTTTTCATTTTTTTTTTCTTTTCAAAATAGGTTTTCGAAGTCGTATTGTACGCTGCTAATTATACATTTATACGCTGTGCATATAGTATGTTTCGGTCAAGCACAATGAACGTATTAAATCACACAATTCAATCATAGAAATATATATATATATATATATATATATATGCATGCATGCATCATATATATATATTTACATGCATGCATGCATATGTGTATTTTACATTATATTATTTCATGTGCATATATTACAAAAGATTGCATTATAGTTGTTGTGACATAACAAGTTTCTTCTCATCCTCTAGCTTGGCTTCAATGGCGGTGTTGGGTCAAGTAGAACTCGCCCTTGGAATCGATGACACTGCTCATTAAAAATCCGCTATAGACTCTTGAATTGCTTTGATTTGGTCTTGCCGTATGACCTTTTCCTCCAACCATCGAGTCTACAGTTTGAATTAAAGGAAAATAAATTAATATATGTACATATATATATATATAAAGACATAGTAACACAATCAATAATAATAATTAAATGAATATATAGTGTATTTTAACGTACTTTGAGTCTCTCTGTAGGGAGTTCTTTGGGAGAGCACCTTGATAAACTTGCAAACATAGTAACCACAAAAGAGTTGTTCCCTGTTCTCGCTTTTAGACACCACTTTCTACGAGAAAAAGATTTGTCATCCAATCTGGTGATCCGGTGAAAGCTATATGTTGAATTAATAAAGATGATGCGATTCAGGGACTTACTTTCAAAGGATTACATTCAATGGCGCTTTGCATTTTCCATGTGTTGCTTCTCAATAAAGGTTTTCCAAACACCGCCTAATAATAAAAATTTGCCACGTCATCGAGATATAGTTAATCATCATGTTTGTGTGTATATATAGTTGCTAGAGATCTCGAAATTACCTCTGGATAATATCTATCATATCTTGGTAGTCTTGTTGTGGTTTTCTCATCGAGTCATAGATTATCAAGTGACTTTTCACCGATCGATGTCCATCAATATCCAAAGATTGCTGCATGTGTTTATAGGATATAACGCATAACACTCATTAATTAACTAGAATCAACATATGAGCCATTAAGGCTATGATCGACATGATTAACACTCACTTGAAGTTATAGGGAAAGAGTATATCCTTCTTGTGGCGTTGGTTCACTAAGAAGTTCATGAGGTTACTCTCGACTCGCACTTCCAATTAGTCATTGGAGTAATTGGGTCTTTGAATACTATATGGGGATCAACAAAACCAATTTCATTGCAGCCTTCCTTTCTCGAGCTCACATTGTAAATCTGCATATATATAGTACTTGTTAGGATAATTTATATGCATATACACACATATGATGAGTTTAATAATAGATCGAAAGAATTATTACTTACGTGCAATAGCAGCTAATGATAACTTTGTCCAGAGAGGTCGTGTGGCATAGTTGATGAAATTCGCAAAGTCAACATACATAACATCATCGCCACGGAACCAATGTTCGCCTCTCTAATTCTCGACACCAACGTTAGAAGTCTCCATCGGTAGACGCCTTTGCATGTACCACTTGTTTAGCAGTACATTTGCGTCCCCTGCATCGAGATAAGGCTTGAGGGTTGTATAGACTCGCCTAGTACAAATTTTTTCTTCCAAATATCAACCTCCGCCAAGCACTCTCAATGTTTCCATCACCAAACATATCGGTAAAGGTCGAGACCGGTCTCATCAAGAAATTCACCAAGGTGATCCAAATCGACATCCGGAGGTATGTTTGCTGATGCATTAATCCTAAATTCAACCATATTCATTACCAACAACTAGCGGGGGATTGATTGGTGCGCTTTGTTGTCCGAGTTGGGCAACTCCTTTCCCGCCCGCTTCTTTTTTCTGCGTGTCACTCAATTGACTTGGTGAGAGTGCGGTCATAGTCCGATAACGTTGATTTGGACGGCTTACGAGATTCCCGCTGTTGATGCTGGTAAGAAATCACCTTTTTTCTTAAAATATCCGGAGCTACGAAGAAGTACGGTTTCTCTGGGTTTCTCCTTGCTTCTTGATTCATTTTAAGTTTGTCATAGAATCTAGACATGTCTTTTTATATGCATCGCCCCTTCTTCCTTCTCTTGAGATATTATTTTGGGAATAACCCTTGGTTTCACGGTGGCTTTCTTTTGCAAAGGGACCGGTTCTTCGCTTGAGGGGTCTGACCTCTTGCTAGGCTTCTTGGTAGGCGGGGCGGGGAGGCGTTGGAGACCTCCTTGGAGGTGTTGGCAGCGGCGTTGGAGACCTCCTTGGAGGTGTTGGCGTGGCGTTGGAGACCTCCTTGGAGGTGGCGGCCATGGGCGTTGGAGACCTCCTTGGAGAGGGTGTGGATGCACCTCGTCTTCCAACACAATGTCATCGTCACAGAGCACTATGATGATCTGGCGATTGAACAATTGATTTAGATTGGGGAGGATCTGCTACAAAAAAGGAATGACATATTATTATGAGCAGATTGTTAATTATTTAAGCCAATACAAATTAATGATGTAGTGTTTTCATCCGCACATACCTATGGTGAGGTAGTTCAGAGGAGGTGGAGCCGACATCCCCGAATGATGATGTAGCGCTTATGCCATAGAATGAATGTCTTCTCCGCTTCTCCTAGAGTCTTCTCGCCATCACCTCCGTGAATGTCAAGAGGCAAATCACTAAAACCTTTTTCACTTTTATCTACCGAGATGGTGGCATATCCTTCTTGGATTATATTCCCATGAATCCTTGGTGTCTTGGTTCGGGTCGATAGGATTAACAAGACCGATAGCCACCTTGATTGTGGAATTCTCCTTCGAATGTGTAGCTCACACGCTGTACAAGGTTCAGTGGCGTCATCCACGAGGAAGCGCAATCCTGTGTCCCCTTGATTTGGTATCTCCGTGGTGGCGCAATTGCTTTTCAACCCCGAATGTATTGGCTAATGTTGATTCCTCGGCTCGATGCCTCGCTTGCTTGCACTCACCGCTATTTGCACTTGCCTTTTGATTTCCTCCTGCATTCTCGCTTCAAGGTTTTTTTTCCCGCCTCCTCTGCTTCACGCACCGCTTCCTCCAACCTCTCGGAGCCGGTGTGCCTCTTCTTCCTTCTTTCTCTGGCGACTTCAGAGAAGGTCTGTCCCCGAGGGAATCCATGCTCCCACGAGACACTTCCTTTGCCTCTAGTTCGCCACCATGTTCAATAGTCCCGATGGCGTGATGTCACTCATCCTTCTCTCTGTGGGCCTGAGCGCACCACTAGCAAGAGCTCTCTCTCGCATAAAGCAATCTTTCTGCTGCTTCTTGCGCCTTGCGCCATAAACGCACTTCCCTGTCTCTGGTCTAGTGTTCCCCATGAGCGAAAAACCAATTCTTTGCACGCTCTCCCCACTCGAGTGATTCTCGTCTCGATACCCTTGGCAAGAAGGTCTGCTTCCATTTTGTTCCACTTCTTAATGGCGGTCGGGTAGCCACCGATCCCAAGGTATGGTGGTATGTCTTCTGCATTGGGCATTATGTTGGTTCTTTATCACCCGACTCACACCCTCTTCCAAGTCTTGTACTGTACAAACTCATCCCAATAGGGCCTCTGCTTTGAGATCGGGCCCGGGACAAGAAAATCTGGTGCTATGTTCTTCTTGACATACGTCGTGTATAGGTGTTTCTTCCAAGTCTGCAAATCGGGTGGCCATCTTCTTCATTGCCCAATCCCTAACTCGCTCCTTCAATTCATCACCATCTATTATATCATCATAATCATCTGCTTGGAGCGTGAAATGTACCAAGACATCATTCCAAATTAACGCCTTTGTCACGATCGGAGACAAAACTGATATGAGGAGCATTGGTCTTCTTCTTCCATTCACGGGTACTAATCGGGAGTCGGTCCCGTACAAGGTAACCACAAGTGGTGCACAAATTTCATTTTATTCGCCCCCCGGTTCTCCTGTATCCACATTGAACTCGAGATGATGAAGCGACCCTCCAATGGCTTTTTGGGACCTCGAACATTTTTACTCTTCGTTGTAGTTGTTGATGTCGATCCGTAGGGCTACAAAACATAAACATTATTTTTAATGTCATGAGCACACATAGGACATATGATAATATATATATATAGCTAATAATAAAAAATATATACTTGGCCAATATGTTGTTGCTCATTTTGTTCAAGAGCTAATCATCGACTCCGTCATCTACATCCTCTTGCATGTTATTTTTAGCACCATCATCGCCGCAACTTGAGTGCCAAAGTTGATCAAATTCATCATCAACTCCTCCTCATCCATATTTCTCGGTCGGCCATCTAGCTTCAAAAAACAAAACCAATATATAGTACGTCAAATCTTTGCTTATTACATGCGTAAAATCTACAAACAATATGCATTATTAAATCTTGCCCTCGATCACGGACGCAATTAGCCACACTAGGGACGAACTACGCCGGTACTAGGGCGAATTAGGGCACGAGAAAGGGCGGTGTGACAAGAGTGGCGGTGCTCCACTCCGCCAGTATATATGTCTGTACACATGGGTGAACGAGGGCGGCGGTGTTCCGCCAGATACATAGAAACGCATGGACGAAATGCATATGAATACAAATGACGATATATATACGTGTCGGCGCTGGCGGTGTCGGTGTCGATTTATTTATGACGTGAGGCGGGCGGGTCTTTTCGACGGCATTTAAAACGACGACGACGTGAGGCGGGCAAGGTGTGTCGGTGCGTGATGTTGTGATCCTATGTACCATGTGATCAACCATGTAGTCATTCATCATATGAGAAAATTCTATGTTAATAATATAAGTATAAGTCATTATGAAATGTAAGTATATGTGTCTTATTGCTCATATAACCATTACTATTTCCGAAATGATAAGAATTTATTTTCTTCTTTTACAAAGCGATCTCCGATGCTATGATATAAAGTTTGAAGATAGTCTTCCTAAAAAAAATATGTAATGCTCATATTACTTTAGCAACATTAATATATTATATCTCAGATATTCAAAGTTCACAAATGAAGAAACATGTGATATTTTTGATAAACTAAAAACGCTTAGTTTACAAACTGGTATCAAAATTGAGTTCCTATTTGACCATTATATATCCTACAACAAATCCTTCAAAAAAAAAGACCCTACATGAATATATTTGGATAAAATTTCGTTAACAAACATTGATCTATGAAGATAGAAAAAATTCTTCTATTAATGTAGCGTTGTTTCCGAATAATATATAGCGTGTTTATTAACAAACATATCTTAACAAAGAAGCGGATGGTTCGTAGCGTTGTTTCCGAATAATATATAGCGTGTTTATTATACAAGCCATGGATTTATATCGATCCAATTAATTTCTAAAGTAATTTTATTGGTGATCCTTAATTATACTTGTCATTTAGAGTTCCAAATATTCAAAACTTGCCTTAAGATATGTTTTTATTTAAAATCATTTAGAGTTCCAAATATCGGCAAAGGTACCTCTTGGAGGGCCTCGGCCGGGCCGGTGGGGGGGCAACGCGCGGTGGAGGGCGTGTCGGGCGCGGAGGAGGGCGCGGTGGAGGGCCACGGGCAAGCGCGGAGGAGGGGCACGGTGGAGGGCCACGGGCAACGCGCGGTGGAGGGCGTGTCGGGCGCGGAGGAGGGCGCGGTGGAGGGCCACGGGCAAGCGCGGAGGAGGGGCACGGGCGCGCGCGGTGGAGGCCGCACGAGGAAGAAGACGGCGACGCCGGTGTCACGGAAGGCGAACGACGCCATGAGAAAGAAGAGAGCGCGCGCGGTGTTCGACGAGGAAGAAGACGAGCGGATCGATCTGCCAAAGCCGGAGGTTATATAGCGAGAGAGAATTACTCCCGGTGCCATCCACCAACCGAGTAAAACCCTTTACTCCCGGGGTGTTACCAACCGGAGTAAAAAAATTTTACTCCCTCCGCGTGTGTTACCAACCGGGAGTAAGCAGAGATTTTACTTACTCCGGTTGGTAACACGCACCGGGAGTAAAGGATTTTTTTGAGGGTTGTCATGAATGCAGCCCACCTTTACTCCCGGGTGGGCTTCCCACCCGGGAGTAAAGGTGGCTCATGCTTCGCTTTCCCTTTGCTTTTAAGCAATAGTCTTGTTACATACAATAGAAATGCAATAGTTTTTATTAAATACATAGTAAATTAAATAAAAGGCATAAAATTATTTTGTTAAAAATATGAATTTTATTTTTGTTTATTGCACATAGGAAAAATCGATAACCTAACTTTTTTTATTTTTTGTTAGAATTATAAAACATAATGGAACTAATATTTATTATTTCGTTAATGCAAAAATGTAGTGTTTAATTAAAATTATTAAAATTATTGGTTTTGGACAGAAATTTGTTTTCATATCATTTTAACGTTAATATTTTAATTTTTCATCACTCAAGATCCTAATAATTTACCTTTTGAGAGAGAAATCCCACCAAATCAAACATTGATTTAATTTAAAACATGACATAATAAACATCTCAATTCACAATTATTACATAATATCTCAAACACACACTATATTAAATCACTATATCATCAAGTGGGCACAAAGAAGGAACTTCTTCTTTATGTATGTCCCTTGGTTATGATCGCTTCAGAACCATGGAGTGTCCTCATCATTTACCAAGATGCTAGGGTCTTTGTTCACTTTGAAGGGCGGAATTCGGTCATCCTTTTCATATTCTTCCCCGACATGTCCGACTTGTCCTCAATTCCCACGATGACTCTTTTCCCCGAAAGAACTATGTGGCGCTTTGGCTCTTTGGTTGAGTCATTATCATTTTTCCTCTTTTTTGGTTTGGTAGACATATCATTGACATAGAACACCGATTCACATCCTTGGCAAGGACGAATGGTTCGCCTTTGTACCCAATATTACTAAGGTCTACTGTTGTCATTCCATACTGTTGTTCATCACATTCCTCCTCCTCGGTCACCTTGACCCATTGGCACTTGAACAATGGGATCTTCAAAGTAGGTGCATATTCTAGTTCCCATATTTCATCTATGCGTCCATAATATGTCCGCTTATTCCCATTCGGTTCTGTGGCATCTATCACGGACACCACTGCTTTTGGTTGGTACTCCTTTTATCTTGGGCTCTTGTGTAGAATATGTTCCCATTTATCTCGCACCCTTTGTATGTGACGATATGCCATGATGGTTGCATAGCCAATAAATACAGCTTGCTCATGGATGCTCTCATCACCTTGACATTTTTTTCGCAACCAACCGCCGAAAGTTTCCATGTGCTTATGCGTAATCCAAGCTTCAGCTTCCCAGAAACTCGGATCGTAAGAGATCCTTGTGTGTCTCAATATACGGATCTACCAAAGAGGAGTTCTCAGAGAACTGTGTAGTGCGCTTTTATTGAAATAATCATCATCCGTACCAATATATGTTTTCCTCCCTAGTGTCCCTTTTCCGCTTAGTCTCCCCTCATGTCTCGATTCAGAACACCAATCGAGTCAAGGTCGGGAATAAAGTCAACACAGAACTCAATGACCTCTTCTGCTCCATAGCCCTTGGCGATGCTTCCTTCTCAAGCTAGCACGGTTGTGAACATATTTCTTTAGGACTCCCATGAATCTCTAAAGGGAACATGTTGTGTAGGAACACAGGACCGAGAGTGAAAATCTCCTTGACTAGGTGAACTAGGAGGTGTGTCATAATATCAAGAAGGAAGGAGGGAACACTAACTCAAAGTCGACGAGACATTGAACCACATCATTCTCGTAGTTTAGCTAGATCAGTTGGATCAATTGCCTTCTCGAGAAATTGCATTGAGGAATGCACATAGCTTTACGGTGGCTAGACGTACATTTGGAGGTAGAATTCCTCTTAATGCAACTCGGAAGTAATTAAATCATGAGAACGTGATGATCTATGGGGACTTTAAGTTACTGAAATTTCTTCTCTCGCACATTTATAATACCCTTTATATTCGAGGAGAATCCAGATGGTACCTTGATGTTGTTTAAGCATTCAAACATGATTTCCTTCTCCTTTGCTTAGAGTGTAGCTAGCAGGGGCGTAAGTAATGGCGTCCATCATCTGCCTTCTCTGGATGTAGGTTGTCTCTTTCTCTCAAACAACGCAGGTCTGTCGTGCTTCAAATGTGTCCTTAGGCTTTCCATACACACCCATAAAGCCTAGCGAGGTTCACACAAAGATTCTTCGTCAGTGCATCACGTCGATCGAGCTACGGACCTCCGTGACTTGCCAATAGGGTAGGTCCCAAAATATGGACTTTTTTCTTCCACATGGGTGCGTGACCGTAGCGTCTTTCGAATAGGTTGGCTTCCATGTCCTTTTCCAAAGACGACTTTCACATCATTGACCATATCGAGTACATCCTCACCGGTTCGGTTATGCGAGGCTTGGTCGTGTGGTCCGATTTCCCTTTAAAATGCTTACCTTTCTTTCTTACGGGGTGATTTGCAGGAAGAAATCGACGATGGCCAAGGTACACGACCTTTCGACATTTTTTTCAAGAATACACCTCTAATATCACCGAAGCAAGGTGTGTGCATGCATTATATCCCTTGTTTGATGTCTCCGAAAGATTACTTAGAGCAGGCCAATCATTGATTGTTACGAACAACAATGCTCGCAGATCAAAGTGTTCCTGCTTGTACTCATCCCACACACGTACACCTTCTTTATTCCACAAAATGAGAAGTTCATCAATAAGTGGTCTCGTGTACACATCGATGTCATTGCCGTTGTGCTTCGGGCCTTGGATGAGCACAGCATCATAATGAACTTCCGCTTCATGCATAACCAAGGAGGAATGTTGTAGATACTTAGAGTAATGTGCCAAGTGCTATGACTACTGCTCGCTCTCCAAAAGGATTGATACCATCTGCATTTAAAGCAAACCTTAAGTTTCTTGCGTCATTTGCAAACTCCGAATTCTCTCACGATTGCTCTCCACTTTGGACCCATCGCCAGGGTGTCTCAACATATTGTCTACCTTACGGTCTTCTTTGTGCCATCGTAACAATTTTGCATGTTCTTTGTTTCGAACAGACGTTTCAAGCGTGGTATTATAGGAGCATACCACATAACCTTGGCAGGGATTTTCTTACGTGGACGTTTCGCCCTCAACATCACCAGGGTCATCTCTCACCGATCTTATATCATGACGCATGGCATACCGGGCATGCATCCAATTTCTCGTACTTTTCACGGTATAGGATGCGATCATTAGGACATGCATGTATCTTCTCTATTTCTAGCCCCATAGGATGTATAACTTGTTTTGCTTCGTAGGTAGTGGCGGGCAATTCATTGTACTTCGAAGCATCTTCTTTTGGATTTTTAGTAACTCTCCAAATCCCTTGTCGACATACACCATTCTTTGCCTTCCATTGCAGCAATTCTAGTGTGGTTCCCAACTTTTTCTCGCCTGCATCACAAGTTGGGTACAACAATTTCTTGTGATCTTCTAGCATCCGCTCGAACTTGATCTTCTCCTTTTCACTTTCACATTCTCTTTGTGCATCACGAATGACCCGACAAAGATCATCACCACTCATCTTCTCGCGACTACCTCTTCTTCAACTTTTCCCCATTGCAAGATCATTGAAGCACGCACCATCGAATAATATCATTGTCGTCCCATTGTTCTTCTTCATCTTCTTCCATTACAACACCGGTTTCTCCGTGCTTTGTCCAACAAATATAGTTTGGCATGAAACCCGACTTGAACAAGTGTGAATGAAGAGTCCTTGAGCAAGGATATTCCACCGTATTCTTACATATGGCACATGGGCAAAGCACATGAAACCGTCATTGTTTGTTTGTCTCGGCGCACGTAATAAAGAATGCACGCCAATGAACTCTTGTGAGCGGCGATCAAGATTATACATCCAATGACGGCTCATCTGCATTACATGACATAAATATCATATTAAAACCTAGATCATAATTAATTATTTATACAACATGCGTGCCACCACAAAAGATACAAATTTATGAAAGCATCGCTACAATGTAGACAATCCCAACTACCACTAAAAGAACTAAAGCTAAAATACATTTCAGGAGCACAAGGATTTCATGACCAATCTCAACTAAAACAGACATGATCCCCGATTGTGCAACATCTTTGGGCTTCTTCTACCGGATCACCGCCTCATTAGCCATCAGATTCACTGCAGTTGTGCAAGATATTTTTGCACGAGTTCAACATACTCTTCCTCCCAAAGAGAAGCCCGAACATCGCCCACCGCCATCCCAATCAAATTAAAACAAAAAATTAGAACTTTAATCACAACCATCATGAAAATAGGTATAAACTAACCATAATCATTAAATACGATAAAATAACTCACATTGCGATCCGGACACTTGTAGAAGATACGATCCTTGTTGGGACCCTCCTTCTTCACTCGGTACTCCATCACAATCTTCATCTCATCACGACACTTGCCGCATGGAATGAGAGGAAGGCCCGCCTAAGTCGCTTTGGAAACCCATGAGAGGCCGAGGACCCTAAGCAAATTGCCATCTCTCTATACTCATTTTTTAATACACTATAAATTTCTTCTTTTATAAACAAATAAAATTAACAAACTATAAAATTATCTAGATCTCTAAACAATGATATTTTTAATGGTCATTGTGTTCTCGCTTTTTTTATGGGCGGTAAGTAATTCATATGATATTTTCGCAAATTAACGAGTAAGAATGGGAATGTACACATATAATGCACTACTACGACGATATCGGGACGTGTGAATAAATAACCATCCATACTAGTTGACCTTGCTTACATGATCATCTCGGCGAGCATTTCTCCACCGGACGGCACCGTGCCTGCCACGGAAGAGCTCCAATTCTACGAGGAAGGAACACGGTCTTCCACGACCGCTGCCGCTCTCCCTCGTAGAATCAAAGCTCCTCCTTGACGTCCGCTATCGCTTTCAGAGAACGTGCTTTCGCCGAGATGAACACGGTCCGCAAGTTCAACTAGTATGGATTTTCTATAATTTTCTAACTATTTTCTAAGTTTATATTTATATATATACTACGTTTGGGTACGGTGATTGATGAGACTCATGCGCGATTTATATCGGGACATGTGAATAAATAACCATCCGTATTACTAGTTGACCTTGCTTACGTGATCATCTCGGCGAGCATTTCTCCACAGACGGCACTGCGTGCCTGACCACGGAAGAGCTCCAATTCTACGAGGAAGGGAACACGGTCTTCCACGACCATTGCTGCTCTCCCTCGTAGAATCAAAGCTCCTCCTTGACGTCCGTTACTGCTTTCGGCAGAGAACGTGCTCGCCGAGATGAACACGGTCCGCAAGTTCAACTAGCTACTTTAACCTTATTTCATGTAAATATGCAAGCTTGAAGTGATTTTGAGCTCAAATTGCTTACAAATGAAAAAAACCAAAATAAAGAACCATATATATATATAGTGAACAAAATGAGATAAGACAATGGTGAAAAATGAGAGTATGAGATTGGTAACCTTTACAACTGAAGAATCGACGGAGGAATCAAGAAATCGATGGAGGAATCGAATAATGGATGGAGGAACAATGGAGGAAGGGAGGAAGCAAGAACACTACTGCAGTGAGCTTCAAAATGTGCCGAGCTCGGGCTCGGGGAGGAAGGAGGAGACGGCCGATTTATAAAGGAGAACATTTAGTCCCGGTTGGTGGATCCAACCGGGACTAAAGGTAACTTTCAACCCCGGGCGCAGCCACGGCCCGAGAGTGAACCTTTACTCCCGGTTGGAGCCACCAACCGGGAGTAAAAAGTATACTTTAGTCCCAAGGTTGGTGGCTCCAACCGGGACTAAAGGTCCCCGCCACCTCATGCAGCGCAGTAGCCGTTGGGGCGGGGACCTTTAGTCCCGGTTGGAGCCACCAACCGGGACTAAAGGTATCTCTAGTCCCGGGCGCAAAAAATTCCGGGACTAGAGCCCATTTTAGCCGAGGATCAAAGGTCTGTTCTCTACTAGTGTTATGAACTGCCAGTGGACAAAAAGCCCTAGCATTGACAAAAAAACCGTTTGTATACTAGTGCCACTTAGGAAAAAAAATACACCATATAACTTTAAATTATAACATGTGGAACCACCTTCTCAAAATATGTCTTTGGAGGAAGGATGACACCACCAGCACCAATCACTGGCTCAGCAATGAAGGCAGCAATCTAAGGGGAAAATATCGATTAGATCTGTAAAGTCTGGTATTAGTTAAGCTTATTTGAGGCCTATCAAAATAGCTCTACCGTTTCTGGTCCTTCTTTGAGGATAAGATTCTCTAAATTATTGGCTAATCTACTTGCAAAATCTTCTTCCGTCTCACCTATTTGCCACAAAAATCATTTCATCAAAAAAATTGTTGGGATAATCATAAAGCATAATTTTGAGGAGTACCAGGGAGATGGAAACGCCAGTAGTGAGGGCAGTCTGTGTGCAGAACAAAATTTCCTGGTAGATCAAAGTCTTGGTGCATGGCAAGAAGACTAAACATGTAGAAGGAATCAACAAAATGATTTCAAATATGAGGTAGTGATTTCATTAGTGAAATCTCTAATGTTGGATATATTTTGATCTAGCTAATTTTTTAAAAGAAAATAACACCCACCCAGATAGACTAGCCGATATGAATGTTGTTCCATGATATCTGAAATAAACATTAAGCATGATATTAAAAGTGATTCCGTAAAACTTAACAATAACATATACAAAATGGGCAATTTAGAGGTGATCAATTAAAATAAATGACACTGGATGTGCTATATAAAAAAGTGTACAAAAAACAAAATATAACAAAGTAAGAATTACATTCTTTGTGTGAGGCACATAAGTGGATAAATAATATATAGCTTACGATTGTGATCGTGCAATGATTTTCTTCTTCTTTGGCCTCCCCAATGCATTGTTATAATACCATACTAGCTTGACCTATAAAAGAATTGAATATAAATATATATAAACCAATATTATGAGAGTAAGAAGATCAATATGTGAAATCAACATTATGAAAGTTACAAATGAAGGAAATGAACAAGATATAAAAGTTAAGAGTATATATGTATCTATTATGTCTATTTCATCCATCGCAGGTATACAAAAGGCATAAACATGATGAAGGAAATAAAACAGATAAGAAATGAGAACCCAGAAAAAGTACAACAAATAAATAAAGCGGTAACATAGTATATACTCTTCTAATATATGATACAACATGCAATCCTTGCATGAGAGAAATATAGAGATAGTACAAATATTGCAAAAGCATGATGTTTGAACTATGTGCAACCATCATGTAGACAGTATAAATTACAATTTCCATTATCTATTGGTACGTCTAGTCTTTAGATCACAAGGTCTTGCAATATTTACTCTTCACAAGGTCTGGCAACATTTACTCTTTCATGACACATAAAAAAACAACTTTTAGTGATTCGAATTGAACTTATGTATATGAACATGGTAAGAGATGTACCATCGATAGTAATTTTGAGAGAACTGAATCATGACAATGGTAATATATGATGTGTAAACCAACGTGTGGTTCTGCAGGTTATTGATCACATGTAATACTTGTGGGAGGTAGTAAGACTATATGAATACTAACTGGCTAACAATACTTAGTTTGGCCTAAATTTATGTTTGGTTTTGATCATTTGTTCAGGAATCATCTACATTTCAATCATTACTTCACATGTATTTTAAAACCTAGTTCATTTCTTCCATATTTCATAGTATTTATTAATTTTCACACATATTCAAACTTGAACTTGAAATGTTTCAGACTGTAACTCAATAGTTTGTTCTAAATGATACAAATTTTCTAGGTGTAAACTACAAGAATGGTTGATACTTTAACATCCTTACTTGAGAGTCATTTGCTTCTGAACCACTGCATGTAAAGAATACTTTCGCCATTTCACTAGTTGTAAACATACTAATAAGTTCTTTTGCAAGATCCTGCAAGTAGCAACAAGGTTCTTGTCATAAGTGTTTGCATAATTCTTTGATATTTAAGGCATAACTAACATTCAATCTTTTATTAATATTTTGAAAAAATGAATACAAATGAATCAACAATTGATGAAAGATGCAGGATATGTACCAAAGACGGTCTAGTTGTACGGTTCCAAAAAGGAATGGTAGAAGGGCAACTTGTTTAATTGATCAGTTGCTGCTTTGACTAATCAAGGCTCGCTACCACCTGTAAAGTAGCATGAATGGTATGTCATATGAAATAATTAGCTTTTGCTTTCACTAATCAAGGCTGGATCGTACCACCTGTATAGTAGCATGCATGGTATGATATATGAAACAACCCAGTTCACCAATTATTCACACTAATTCTTCTATTGGACAATGTAAGGCGCCCATGCCTTCTGAGAACTACTTTTGACAAATAGTTAGTTCAATAACATGTGTATCTCCTACAACTAAAAAGAACAAAGCGTGGACATCTTTTGGTGCGACATTTGTTTTGGTTCGTCCGTCTACCTAACCATGCGAATCGCCTCCCCCTCACCCCCGACGCCTCCCACCCCGCGCGACTCCCCCACTCCCCCGACGCCTCCTCTCCCACGCGTGCGACGACGACTCCTCCATCTTTCATCCCACCAAGCGAGGGAGCCGCCCACCAGGTGAGGGCACCGGCCAAGGATGCCAGGACGCCGCCCGCCAGCGACCACCATGGCGCAGGGCCCGCACGCACTCTATCTCACCATCGCGGCAGCCCTACGCCAGGTGCCCAGGTTTTCAGACCCTCCGCCAGGTTACCATCAATCACTCCGCGATCGCCAGTGCTCCACTCCGCGCGTAGGTGGCCTCAAACCTCGCGCCGCTCGACCCAGCCACCATCCATAGCCACGTCGTCACAATGCGATCCGTGGCCGGGGGCCATAACCCCTCGAACCGCGCGACCATCAAGCGCGCGCGAAGTACGGGACGACCGCCAGGGCAGCACCGGTGCACCACCGCTCTGGATCTGTGCAGGGCGGACGCGGCGGTGGCGGATTCCCTCGGGACGCCTATGGATCGCGGCGGTGGTGGTGCCAGGCAAGACGGCGCGGGTGCGCCGGCCTGCTGTGGCGCGGCTGCCGGGGGCGGGACTGCCGACGTGCGGCCACCGAGGGCGCTGCCGTCGGAGCCTTTGCCAGCGAGGCGGTGAAGCGGTCGCAGGAGCTTTCCGTGGAGGTGGCCAAGCACTCGTCGGCGCTGGTCTCGGAGACGGCGAAAAAGTCCAATGAGATCTTCTCGGAGACTGCCTCCAAGTCGCGTCGGCACTTCCGTGGCGCCGTCGGCATCGGCAGTGGCTCACCAGCATGATCTGGCAGGCGGGGACGCGCCGACGAAGCGGGTGGCTTAGGCGATGAAGCGACCGGGCCGCGTGGGCTGGTTCATCGCGGACATCCGGCTCGGCGCGGACCGCCTCCTCAAGGCCCGGTTCATTGCCGGCGGCGCACCCCCGTACAGCGTGCACCACCACGTCAACATGATGGAGTGCGTTATCGTCGAAGAGGTGGTACCAGCCCCCAACATCTCCTCCCGCCCTAACACCTCCTCTCCCCCACGCGCTCCCGCGGCCGGCATCCATGGAGGGCGTCAGGGCGAATCCTGTTGCTTCGTAAGTTTGGTCACACAAGCACACAGGTTTGGGTGCACCTGGGAGCTGTTTGACGAAATGCTTAGATGGGGGATGCTGCCCAGTTTGGTCGTGCACAATACTCTTTCTGATGCATGCTGGTACCAGGGTGTTGTGGCCAAGGCTCAGGAGTTGTGGGATCGGATGGTGGCTACTCAAAGGTCAGCAATTTGTACATGATTGAATCTTTCAATTTTCATACATGCTTCGTTGAGAGACTGATCATGCGATCTGTACTTTATATTATCTAAAAATGAGATTTGTATTGCGTCTCCATATATCAAGTGGGATGGGTGGAGCACGTCGAAGTGGACAGGTTGGTGCACAACATCTACAAGCTATGGGTGAACTCGGGGCTCGCCTTCGGTGCACACTGGTTGGATGGAATGCTGGATTGCCAGTGCGTGCGTCTTGCCAGTGTCGTTATGCCAACAGCATTCCAATCAAGTGATATCGGTGGTAATCTCTATTTAGTCTATGACATGCATTATCGTGTACCATTTTCTCTCTATCTAATTGAATCCCCAAAAAATTCAGATCATTATGAAAAATCATTTGTTGCAGTGGTGCCTAGCACGGAGGGAAGGAAGAGCATGCTGAAGCTGGCTGAGAGGATGGTGATGAGCTATTGCAGTGGTGTCAAACACCCAATGACCCAAAAGCAGAGGGTAGGGAACTATGGTGTTTCTGCTATAACAGAGATTTGGTATCTCATTCAAACTTTTAGTTTTTGCTTGTAAAGTTCTAAACAAACCTTGCGTCACCTTCTCAGTGTTTTTTATTTATTTTTTAGTCAAAATTGACGAGGTGTACTCAACGACCTCCCTACCAACAGTGGTGTCAATTGACATTGTTGGCACCTCCATCGACACTGTGTTGTTGCTGGGAGGTGAAGCACCAGCCTTGCTGCTAGGACACAAAGCACGTCCAGGCCTGTACTGCACAGGAGCAACAGAGAGATGACAGCTCCAAAGGTGCAATCATGCTGGCCGACATATATGGTGCAGACCTTAGGATATGCGTTCACAAGGTACATCGTTGTCCATGCATAGTGGTTCTTGGATTGGGTTACCTAATTTTTTATCCAGTTATGTGATTAGAACAGTTATCTCTACTTGTGCTTGCAAGTGCGTGATATAAATTTTGTTTTCCTCCTACACCATTTTTCCTTCCTAAAAATTGCTTCTTGCAAACGAAGGAAGCTTTGGATTGTATAGTTCTACATGTTACACATCTATTTTAAGCTTCATTGCATCTACTACTAGCTAGAATCTAAAGGCATAGCATTTAATTTGATGCTAAAGAGATCTTCATTCAGATTAGCACACATTAGTCATTGTCTAAAATAAATTAGCATGCAAATCAGTAACTAGGAGAGAAAAGAATTCACATCTACATCTCACAAAGTTGAACATCCTCTCATACCATATAGTGAGGCATAATTCTATTTTTTGTTTGCATGTAGCAACGCACAGGCAAGACCTATAAAGCTTAATTTGTCAATGATTTATATGTCTTTCAATTCTCTCTCCTGCAGAGGGTGATAAGTATAATCTTTCGCTAATTTAAACCTTGCAGGAGGGATTTCAGTATTATCTTTTGTAATTATATAAATTATTCTTCCTGAAAGGACTCTTAACACATTGATTTTTGATTATCTCAGCAACTGAAAGCCTACATGACAATGCCTATTTTCAAAAGTACTTCATGTCTCCCTTTAGCATAGATTAGAGTAACCATCAGAGACATCAAGGCCCGATCAGTTTTTACCAGGTCCTTCTGACATTTGTGTGCAGTTTAGTCCTCTTCCTTTGGTATTTTTATTCTTAGCAGCTTCTGATCACCTGGATCCCTGATAGATGATAGCTCTGACCATACCTTAATTTGTTTATAGGCCTACGCAATCCGACAAGCTAAGGTCCATTTAATCGTCCAGCTGGCATTGCTTTGCGATTTGGAGGCAATCCATCTATTGTTCTCCCACTTTTCCCTTACCAATCTAGATGGTTACTGCCTTATTACAACAGATTTTTTTTTGCATTGCGTATCGTGTCACCTGCTCGGTTCGGCTGGATCTTGACAATACTAGGTATTGTGCCATATATCTGACGATATCACCATGTCAATGATATTAACTCGTGCTCATGATTATGTGCCATATATCTGAGGACATGACCATGATATTTGATTCGTTTCTTAGTTCACTGCAGTGGATTTTCAGACTGCTAAAAGCCTACACAAGCCAACTTAAGAGGAGCTAACCTTGAAGCAGCCAATCTCAAGGTAAAGTGAAACTTCATGTAACACGATTTCCTAGGAAGGTTGATTTTTTAGCCTGTTAAAACTGAAGCAAGTTTGTGACGGTATGATCTCTAACCATCATGGTGAAGGCTTTAGCCTATCATCATGTTCATACTGTGATATATGGCAATGCCTTGTTTTTATCTCTCAGTTCATCTCAAGTGACTTTGAAGTTTATTTTTCCTGCCATTCTCTGGTGTACGCGCTTGCAGGACTCGAGCATGGACATGGGGTGGCTGGAGCACCATTCCAGCAGGAGCACCAGCGCAGGCATCGCCATTAGAACAGTCGGTACTTCACTGCTTTTCCTTTCCCTTTTTCCTTTCTAAGAATACACGCTCCTGATTCGTCCCGGTGTCAACTGATGAGGAATTAGATGTAATATGTCAAACTCAAAATATGTCTGATTGTGTTATTTCTCTGTACAGGACTGAATTCTGATGATCCTGAACATGTGTTGTGACTTGTGTTTCCTCAGGAGCATCGAGTAAAGACGAGGCATGGCCCTCTATCGGTTTCTGTATATGGAGACGAGGACAAGCCCGCGCTCGTAACTTATCCGGATGTAGCCTTAAATCATGTGCCTTTGTTGCCTCTAGATTTTTTTTTGGTAAAGGTAGCAAGCTTGGCCATAGATCAGCAACTTAATACATTGGGGAAATTCTTCTTGTGTGGTAGACATGTCTTGCTTCCAAGGATTGTTCTTCTGTCCAAAGGCTGCCTCGCTGTTGCTTCAGCTGATGTGCCTGTGCCATTTGTCGATGACCTTGCAGATCAGTTGCTGATGTCCTTGATTTTTTTAGGTCGCATATCATGACAATTGCTGAATTCTGTATTACTACTTTGGTTTCTTCCCTGCAGTTTAGGGTCTGTAATATGTTTGGGTGTCACTGCTGGTGCCTATGTTCTCACCCTATTTGCAGTAAGTTTGCAGTAAGTCTGTAAGTGTGACCATGAGATGACTAGCTTTTGTAGTGTGCCTATGTTCTCACCCTCTTTTGTATTCTAATATTATAATATGTGATTGATGATTTTTCAAAATCACTAAAGCATATACACGATTTTGCTTGTTTAATTTGTGTTATCCTAAATCTCACCGTAGCGTTAGCACGGGCAATATACTATATAAATAAATATACAGTGTACTATAGGCTGGTCAAACCGATTACACATTGATTATAGGTTAATCTTAATTACTGATTGATCATGCCATTCTCCTTGATTGAATATTGCCTGTCATGTGATAGAGGAATCATGGCAAAATAGGAAGTAGAAAATTATTGTGCTATCCATATACACATTGCATGTTTGCATGCACCAGCATACATGGCAATGAGCAAAATGAAAGAGAATTAACACAGAAGGAAAGAGAATTAAGACAAAAGAAAAGAGAGAGACTGCTATCAATCCTCTGCTATAAATCCTATGGCCTCGCCATAGCGCCCACCCTCGCCAGCTGAGCTCACCCTCACTCGCACCGGCCTCCGCCCTAGCCCGTCGCCCGAAGGACTTGCGCTTGACGTCCCCTTAAGCACCGCGACCTCGATCACAGGCAAGTGGAAGCCCGACGTCCAGCCGTCGTGGCTGGGGGCAGCAGCCCGTCGTGTCCCCTTGAAGCACGACGACGACCTCGATCACGCGAACCGAAGCCGTCGTTGAAGCATCGCGTCCCCGGCACCAGGTACATCTTGTGATCCATTCCTTTGTAAAACCACCGACAGCTAAATTTGTTGGCGGCGCCTGCGTGCGTGAGTTTCCTGGGCGCGGCGGGCTCATGTATCTGTTCTCCGATCAGCATCTCTTCATCAACATCGACCTGCCCAAGGACGTCTCCCAGCAGCTGTTATCGCCGAGGTTCAACGCCTCAGCACCAACCCCACAACGTTCAAGGTACAGGGGATCTTTGACTTGCAACTTCTGTTAGAATATACAAAACCAACTTCTATTAGGATCTTTGACTTGCAGCCAGTGAAAATTATTGAGAAAAAAATAATAGTTTCAGATGTAACATGTCACATGGGAAGGCACTGATCAGCACTCAGGATCCTTACATGTATGAGTGTGTTTCCATTGGTAATCCATCGTCGAAGTGTTCATAGATTGGTTTTCTGTTTTTCTCTAGCAGGTGCACATACACTATTTCCTGGTTCTCGAACAAAGCTTAATTGTTTTTAACTACGGATACAAACTCAGGAATTATAAGTGGAACTTATTGCGGACAGTTCTAGATCCTTCTGGCCCGTCCGGCCGCCCTTGCCCTGGTCGTGCGTCCTTCTTTCGCACGCTTCAAGAAAGAAAACCAGAGGCGCCCGCTGTCCGCCATCCCCCAAATCAGTTTGTTTCCCACGGCGCAAGAAAGAAATAAAAAAATAGTAGAATGAGCGCGCCCTCCGCACACGTGGATAAACAAAATATGGCTGTTGTATAGACACATGCAGAATATGGCTGTTATATAGAAACCTTTGAATTATTACTCTGTATGTTATCCTACTAATTATTGTTCTTTTCTTTTTGTTCTTTGGAATGCAGAATTAACGACAAAAGGCCAGGGTCTCAGGGTGTGACTTCAAATACATTCTTTACTGTGTGGTTAGATCATATACTGATTTATGTGATAGACTTTCTTTACTGTGTGGTTAGACATACACTGATTTATGTGATAGATTGATAATGAAGTAAGTCTTTTAGGTCTCACTGGATAGTTTAGATGCAAAGGTTTCGAAGGAAAATGGAGGCCCCTTAGAAGATATTGTACAAACAGAAAATTTCAGTGAGCCTATGGTTGATTCTAGATGGTTGTAAGAAAGCATGAGTACATAAGTAACCTGTCACACCCAATTTTAAGGATAAAATTGAATGCACTAACTCATGTGTGCCTAGGGATCAATCACACACACAAGCTGACAAATTATAAAATAGTATCATCACAGTGTATCTTACATCATGATAATAACATAACTTAGTCTTATACATCACAGCGGAAAATGAAAGATAACTCTCTCTCGTGGAACACCATCACAGGGAAGGTCAACTGGTGGACCACAAGCCTAATAATCCTCAGGAAACTCCTCATACACGTTGTCATCTGTTACCCATCCGGGATTTTTATCTAAATAAAGAAAATAAACAAGCGTAAGTACATCCCGTACTCAACAAGATAACATGGGGTTCATGAGGCTCAAAAAGGTTGACACTGGTTTACTGCAGTTAGCACTTTTAGTAAGTCAAGATTTTATTATCAAGTATTATCAAGTTATACTTAAGCTCCCATTTAAACCCACTTAATTAGATATCAGCATCATTTGGATCATATCATCATAAACCATCATAAATGAACAACAATGAGTAACCAATTATTCTGTGAGTTTTCCGGGCCGCTCGTGACCGTGAGCACGGCTGTTATAACAGTTTGTAACCCTCTGCAGAGGTGGTGCACATTCACCGCGAGTCGTGATCCCCATATGCCCGGGTTAATTACTCCCATATCACTGCCAAGGTGAGCGGGCAGGGTACACTATGAAGTCATTTCATAGGTTTCTCTAACAAGTTAGGGCAGCTAGGTTTCCTCGGCAGGCAGATGTAGGAACCCCCCTTTCCTATGGCACATATCCATCGCGGCTATACACATAGGAACAGAGGCAACCCTATACCCAACGTGGCAAGCCCCTTTTGCGCCATAAAGGTAACCTCTAACAAGCTAGAAAAGGTCCTATTACTGAGCTAAAGTCAGAGCCATATGACTCTCACGGTTGCACTGTCAGTCCCAGCTTTTGCCGACAGATAAGTCCTTATGGAGGGCCGGAAGCAACATGATCAAAAGTCATTTGCACCTTCGCCCTATGGATCAGTTGTTATGAATCATATTATACTTTTAGTTCCATAGAACCATTCACCATCATGTAGACCATGTTCAGTTAGAGCACTAGCAATCTACCTATATGCATTTAACCCATAGGAGTCAAGGGAACAAATCATCAAACGACTAGAATGTCCTTACGGTGATCAAAATTAGACACATGCACATGAGTAAATGATTAAAGTGAATAGGACATCAAGGTAGGCCCATGCTATACTTGCCTTGGTTAGCAAACTCCTGTTAGTCCTGCTGGTCGTCGAAGAACTCTTGATCTCCAACGTTCTCCTCACCGTTTGAACGCGACCAACACGGCAACATACAACATTCCAAAGGCATTCATACAAAGCAAACAATCATACAGTTAGAACAGTACACCAACAGTGTAGAAAACAAGATAAAATATTTATGAAAAGAATCTACGTCTCGCTATGATCACGTCAACGCGAAGTTCACAAAATTCGGAGCTAAAACGCGAAAGTTATGAATTAAATGGGTTTTCCTATAGCACTTTATTTAATTAATCCTAACCATGAAATTTAAAAGTTGCAAACTTGATTAACAGTGGTACTAACACGTAGATTATGAAATTACGAAGCTAACGCAATTTGAACGGGTCAATTCGGAGCTAAAACAAAGTTTTTAAGAGCAAAACAAATCTAGTGGCATTTCTGTAAATACTGAAAACGTGTTTCAGACTAAAACAATGAACTTTACGCTTTCCAAACGAGAGAGCGTACTCGGGGAAATGCGCTAAGGACGGCGGGTTCTATTACGCGAAAACAGGAGGGCTCTTTAGCAAATCCACCCGCGAAGGGGTATCGGCCTACGTGGGCCGTCGATCAAGCAATGGACGACTTGGATTAGATGTGGGGGGAAAGCAGGAGACGTCGGTGGGGAACAGTGCAGCCGCGGCGGCTCTCCATGGCCGGCAGCGTGGAGCACTCTGGCGAGCATGGTACGGGGGCTAGGGGCCACGAGTCGATGACCCAAAGCCACCGGATGAGAGAGGGGGAGCAGGCAAGCACGTCCAGGCCAAAGAGGTGGCCGGAGGGGAAGGCCGAGGCAACGGTCGCCATGGCCGGTGGCCAAAAGCTATCGGCGCATGCGGTTAGAGCCCTAGGGGCCACGAAACTCGAATTAAATGGCATGGGGAGGTAGAGGGGAGCATGGCGAGGCTCACAGCGAGAGAAATCGGGGTCAGAGTCGGCTCGGAGAAGACGGCGACGCGGACGGCGGACTTCGGTGTTCTCCGTGCGCCGATTGCGGCCTTTGAGGCGTGAGCGAGGGCGAAAGTGGAGCGGGGAGAGGCATCAGGGGGGCGGCTCGGGCGTGGGTTCCGTTTTGTAGAGGCCGGGGTGCGGGGGGGCGCTCCCACGAGGCGCGTGGAGCGGGCGCGATTGATGCTTGCTTGACCGCCACGCGGTTCTGGGAGGAAGGTGGGGGAGCCGACAAAGGGGCCGGGTGTCGTGACTAGGTCTGCGCGATTCTTGAGGCGAGCAATGCAAGCTATGTTATGTTTGGGCTGGCGCGGAGCTGGGCAGCGGCCGCTATTTTGGGCCAAAAAAGAGAGAAGGGGAAAGGGAAGGTCTGCGGGCGGTGGTTTCTTTGAATGTGGCGTGGAGGAGAGCGGGAGGAAGAAGCCGAGTGGGCCAAAAGCAAGGGAAGAAAAGAAAAAGGAAATTTATTTCTTTTCAATTTTTCCAAAGCAGTTCAAAATACAATTTCAACTCAAATCGAAATCCGACTTCAAATCAAGCAATACAAAATATTGTGCAACAGCATGAATGCACACTCATTGTTGTTAACCTTATATTTGGTTTTATTTTTAATAAAATTATTATTTCCTAAATTCAAATTCCCACAAAATGCATAATTAATCACTTTCTCCTATTTCCAAAAATATGAAAAATTTAGGGTGTTACATAACCCACGAAGCTCTACCAGTTGACCAGGGCTTTAGCACGGCCCATGATGAAAAGGTCCTATCAACTTCTAGGGTAGATCCGACGGGAGAAAAAGGACTTTCGGGAATCATAATCATACAAAATAAACCCAAAAAATCTATGTCTTCACCGGTTGCCCCATAAGGTATTAATATTTTCTCTTTGATGGATTAACCTAGAAAAACTGCTAACTATTGTTGTATACTTTAATTTAATCCTCTTTTTTAGATTATGTTTGTACCAATACTGATAGAGCCATAATTGAATCTGTCAAAAAAATTCCATCTTCAACTAGGAATGAGGAGCTTGTGCTCATAGATGATGTTCTGGTGTCGAGAAACCACATGGAATGTCTTTTTTAGCCATATGAATACTTGTCTGACGAGGTAATAGATGCAAGTCATAATACTCAATCAAACATTGCCGACTTCAATGCTCTTTCTCTCTAATGGCGAAATGTATGCAGGTCATAGATGCTTACTACTGAAGGCCCAGGAGGGTTTGAAAAAGAGGCCAGGAGGTACAGTCTATCTTAAAACTACGTGCTTAGTTGCAATTATGAAGCGGGATGGAGAAAAGGATAAGACCATTGAAGCCAATTACCCTAACCGTGGCACTTCACAGCGTCCCGGTTTAATTCAAAGGGTGCTAGCTTACTTGAAGCATGGCATGGTAGCAATTTTTTAAACGATCTATTGGTCTTTCATTATCAATTTTTTATGCCTGGCAAAATATTTATTGTTTGATTTGATATGTGTTCCTTCCAATAAATGTTATAAATACACATTGGTACCTTGCTATTATAAACGTCGTCAAACGTGAGGTTCAGGTGCTAGACTCTTTGGACGAGATGTTCAGACGTGTTGAGCTCAATAAAATTGTGGGTATTTCATAACACAACTATTTGTACACATTTTATATTTTAGAAATGCCGATTGATTGTTCTTCTATGAAAAAATAGCGAGGTGGATTGCGGAAACAAATAGATTTCATATTGGGGGAGACAGGCCCGAAAGAGCACAAATGGCTAGATGTTGAGGTTGATACTTGGCCGGTTACATAGATTTTTCACAGCAAATTATTACAAACAGATGGGTATGTCAGAAATAATGGCATGTCATATAAGTTGAATTTTATGTGTCTTTGCCTTTTTGATCTAATGTGAGCCTAAACCTCTATTAATGTTGTATGTAGTTTTTCATGCGGTTTATTCTTAATAAACTTTATGGAGTATTGGACTGGGAATGATTTGTCAGACGAGTTTAATCAGGTAAACTATGCGTCTTACCACAAGTTATGAGTGTGCACTAGCTGTGGGTTTTTAATTAATAATTAATTAGGTTCATACTATCGTGCAGGATGATATGAAAGAATTTAGATTGAAGCTTGCGGTGATCTTGCTATCGTTAGAGTTAAACAAACGAAATGGTGCTCCATATCTTGATAGGGATGAAAATATTGGAAGCCCAAGCGACTGTGCCATAATAGAGAATCCAAAGATAGCTGATCAAGTGTCCACGAAAAAGAGAAAACATTATGAGGAGGCCGAATGCTTAGTGGTTCAATCGAACATCCCTCAACACATACAAACTTAGAATAAATCCCCACAAGTCCATGCCAACCAAGACCCTGATGAGTTTTGGGCATTTGAGGCCATGAAAGACATGCCAATGAACAAGAAAGAGATGACTGAGTTACTGTGTGATTACGTCACGGCAATTCAAGATGAAGCGACGTTGAAGTAAGCTACATGCTTATTTTAATTACTTTATTTACTAATAATAGTGTGCTATCTTATATGACGAAAACCATCATCTGTGTCTAATGCTTTGTAGAAAGCCTTGGGTTAAAGGTTTTTGTTCCTCCATGATTGCCCTAAGTGTCAAGGACCTACAAGAGTTGTTAATGAACAATCGAGACATCTCTCAGAACTGTTTCAACTTAGGTGTCCGTTTTCAGGCAGCTCGAGAGTACAATACAATGAAAAAATACAATAGTATTACGAAGCATCACATGGACCTGAGATTATGTGTAAGCATATTTTTAAAATTCTTATCGTGCTATATTAGATTGTCTTATTTGTTGTTCTCCTAATTGTATAAAGTAGGCCAAGTTATACTAATCCTGACTCTCGATATCCTTCTCTTCTAGAAAATATGTGCTTTAACAAAAATGTCAGAATACCGTAAAAAATACACTAAGAAAGAAATGGCTGCTGCGATTGGTATATGCGAGGATATGGAATACAGCTTAGCACAATGCAGATATGTAACTCGCTTGCTCCTACTTTTATTACTTGTTTCCTATATACTATTCTAAATGCTACCATGTTTGCAGTTTCTTTTGCCATGGCTGCACGTTAGAAAGTATATGCTTTATGTTTTCGATCAGAAGGAGAAGATGCTTATCATGATTGATCTTAGACCTAATGAAGACTGGTGTAAAGACACACCAGCGCTGATGTATGTCAGGTACACTCTTGGATTTACCTTGCAGTACACGGACGCAGTGAATGTACATATTCTTGGATGGAATGAGGATGTCTTCAAATGGAAATTCAGACGGGAAGGAAATATTGCAGATGACATAGATGGGTAACTAACGTAGAGTCACTATAGCTTGCAATAATAATACCTATGATTTAACTATTTCTATATATAGCTGATCGTAAATCTTGCCACAAACACTTAAGTGGATATCTTATTCTACAGTATATGTCTGCGTGGAATAGACCAAAAGCCACACATATTTATACGGTGAGTATAACACTTTGTTTTAAGTTTTTGTGGAAGATTTTTCAAGAGACGCAGTATTACCCATGCGATAGGCACTAATATTGACATATATACTCGAGCATGTATACAGGATGGTATGGAGATGAGACGGAACTTATTCGTGGATTTATTGGCGCATGAAAGAAATGGATATAGGAGATTTCTTCCCGCCGATATAAAACATTATCTTAGGTGCATCACGGAAAGGTCTATAAAGTAGAGTTTGTAAGCCTGTGACGCCGTGTTCTCCGTGACTGTTAATTTCACAAACTTTGCTTTTTGGATTAACTATAACTTTAACGTTGATATTTAATTTATAGTATTATTATCTTATCGTGCGATCCATGTGTTTTTATTACAAAAGTTTAGTTGTCCCGTAGTAACGCACGGACACACTACCTATTTTATTATATAAGTTAATACTTTGGATTCGTACTTAAAAGCATTTTTCTATAGTTGTGATTTCTAACTATAACAAAGTTATACTATTAGTTTTTTTTTGTCAAAGTTAGACATTTGGAAAGTGCTGGTGCATTACATTGGAAGATCTAAACATTTGATGCATGCCATTCAACAATTTATTTTTTGCTAACGCCATATATGATTATAAAGTAGATAGGCCTATATGAAACACAATTGCAAACTGGTAACCGGGGTAACACAAGTTGTTGAGCTAAACAATTGCAGTTCAAAAAACCATTCAGCTAAGACTCCAAACATATAAGGATGTTCTTCCAATCCCAAACGCAATAAATCCTCATGTCTGACCACATCAAATTTTAATTAACTAGCATGTCAGCTCAAAGTGAATTGCGACAACATCCACAAGTAACAAAGCTCTGAGTAATTTTTAATTCATCCAAAATTCTAGTTGAGCTAGCATGAATCCTAATTGATCAATTAGATAATAAAAAAAATTTCTTTGCATTTTTCCAAAGAGAAGACTAGATATTTTATCCCACTCTTTCTTAAGTCTACACTTCTTTCGTGGACTTATCCACGTTCTGCTTTCAATCCAAAAGTTCGTCAATGCTCAAGTAAAAGAAGTTCTTTTTCAAAATCTCGGACATACCTAAAGCTGTAGAAAACAATCCTGCTAGTGCATCCAAATACCTATTCCCGTTAGCATCATAAACATAACAACCCTGCATACAAATGTTACATATGTGGCATATATATTATAAGACAAAAGAAGGGAGACAACTGAATTTTGAAGACAAATGAATGTTTAAGAATGCTTTTCTAGGTGCACAATTTTATCTTTGCACCTAGATTTATACTATGTCTACATACATAGAAAAACCTATATATGTGAAAAGTTAGAACAGTTTATAATTTGGGACGAAGGAAGTACCTTCTTTGTTTCAAGCTAAGAGACTTGCCTAAGTAAAATATGATGGTAGCTTTATTCAAATTTAACCATTAATTTATTTTAAAAAGGATTTAGACTACTAAAGTGAAAAATCACATGATGTGCAATGCAAACAAGTTCATAATCATAATTTTATAAATTAGTACCGATATATTCCTACATCACTAGCTGCCCTCATTTGTCTATGCACTAGAATAATTTTATCCTAACAAAATATTTATTCCCTTTTGGCAAGACTAGAATCACTTTTGGAAAAATTTGCAAAAACATAAAAAATTGGGGGAAAAATACTTCTTACATTTATATAAATTTGTAAGGGTACATAAAGAAAAGATAAACATATGTGTGACACACCCAAAATCCTAAAATTTATTTTCCCTCCAATTATAGCTTCCGACCAATAATTTTTGTCACAGAGAAATAGCGCTGCCATTTATTTTGGTTACGAGTGAAGAATAATAGTATAACTGTGTGCCTCAGTGTTTAGTTGCCCTCAAAATAAAACACCACTAACACATGACCATGCCATGCATCGGTTTTCTTTTCCCTACTACTAGTACAATATTAGTTTCAGTGGCGCGTGTTTTTTATTAATAGAGGCGAGCAGACTAACCATCTCTGTCAAATAACCTTTGTTCTGTCTAAGTGTCTTTCATGATTCAAACCCACATAACACTTCTCTGCAACTGCGCTACATATTTGTGGGTGGGTATATATAGGACACTATTATTTTGTATCAACATTTCAAAATATTGAATTGAATATTTCAGCCTCTAAATGATTTGGAAGGGAAAAGTTTCACTAGAAACTTTTAGATCTTGGTAAGGTCTACAATTTTAATCATCCAAGATAGTTTGAAAAATTCATATATTTAGTTTGAAAAATTCATAAATTTGAATCTCAAAATTTGAGAAATTTAAAATGAATATTTAGAACTCTATTTTTTTGAAAAAATAAAAAACTTTTTAACAGCAAAAAATTGTAGATTGTGTTGATAACTGCAACTGTGGTAGAGATTATGTCAATGTTTGATGTTGTTTCAAATTCCAAAATTTTAATTTCAACATCTTAGAACATAATACAAATATTTAGGAATTTAGAGGACTTCAAATAGAAAATTTGCGGACTACAAAGTTGTGTAGACGTATTGAGAGATTTTTGTGCAGACTGTGTCAACATACGAGGTTGTTTAAAATTTAGAGGTTTTAAATTTTAAAATCTAAGAGCGTATTGGGATTCTTAACAGTTTCAAATAAATTTTTTTATCAACTACAAAGTTGTAGATGGCGAGATCTATAATTTTGGTATTAAAATTTGTCTTCTCTGAGTTCATATGGAAGAGCATCTCTTAGAGACTCTTTATATCTTTCCTAATTTATAGGAATAGAGATTTTGGTAAAAAAATATCCTCTAACAGTCTCTTCAATTGAATATCAAATATATACATTCTCTATTTTAGATTTCTCGCTAGCCAATGATGAAGAGCGATGATGGCTCTTTAGACTACGCACAAGATATGAAAAAGCTGTTGGAGAGCACAAAGATATAGAAAATGATTTTTACTCAAATGACTCTCCAAATGATGATTTAGAGAATCAATTTTAGAAAGACTCTTCGAGATGCTCTAAAGTTATATTGTTTTGAGATAACCATTTATAGAGGGGGGCCTTAGAATGGCTCCCTCTATTAATCGATTTTGAAATACGGATCCATAGAATTCTCACCTCTTCTGATAGTCATTTTCGGAATCTATCAACAAGGACATGATGACTTTAGGATGCACGGGACATGATGACTTTAGGATGCACGTCTCTAAAAATGATTAAATAGAACAGGTGCTTGCCTGAAGCCTGACCATTTACAGTTGTCTCCTAAAATCCTATAGGTAGTAACCCACTTTTCCATGAAAAAGTTGGTAACGCTGCCTTTTATTGCAAAAAAGGTGTTCGTTAACTATTCCCCCTAGTAATTATTCATTGTGAGAAACGTGAGGACGATGAAAAACCGGTGGCGACCTCGCTCCCCCGCGGCTCGTGTTTTTTTTTTTGAGAAACGTGAGGACGTACTGATGGTAGCCACATAAAAAGGTATACATCGTAAACGTTATCTGTTTGTATATGAACGGAGGTATGATGTTCCAAGAGAAATAAACCAAAGTAGTGCGCTAGCTATATTTATGTGCGAATGAATTATAATATAAATTTAAAACCTCAGATCTCTCGATAATCAACGGAGGCGAGTTTGTAGTCTGCGAACCGGCTGTGAACGGTGCCAGCATGGCATGCTCTTTCTTAACCCTATTTACAACAAGTCAATAAATAAATAAAATCAGTAAACAAACAACTGGACTTAAATGCAGATCATTTGAACGCTGTATGTAAGCCTTTAAAACCTTCTGCTTTCAATACACGTAATAAGCAGGGCAATAGCCTTTGATCCTAAAAAAAAGCCTTTAAAACCAATTCTGGATTTCTGGTGCCATACAAGATACCCATGTTCTTGAGCAGAGTCGTCGGCCGCTTCTGATTTGGGCAGAGTCGCCATCTTCCCCAATACAAGGTAGCGTTTGGTTGGGAGTCAAGGTGGAGTGGGATGGTTTCATCTCTGAATTCTGGGATGGGACGGTTCCATTTTCTGTTTGGTGGACATGGGACATGATCGACCCATTTTGTGTTTGGTTAAAGGGATAAATAGGAATGGGATAGATAGTCAATTTGACGCCTTTAGCTACTGTTCAGTGGACCTACATGCCAAATTTTTATTGTATTTTTTAGGAATAATTCTTTTTTATTATATAAAAAATCCTCCCAACTCCCCACGGGCCACAAGCTGAGCGGCATCGCATCGCAGCCTCCACGGCCTCGCGCATGCTGCCACACCCACCTCAGCGCCCGGACACACACGTGCCGCCGCTCCCGGACCCAGCGGGCGAGCTCGCCGCCGCGCCCCAAGCCAGCGTGCGGGAGCACGCCGCCGCAGCCCCAAGCCCAGCGAGCGGGAGCATGCCACCGCGGCCCTCGGCACCTCCCGCCCCTATTCGTCGGGTCGAACTCGCTCGCCAGTGCGGGAGCCGAGCGGAGCTTGACTACCGGCGCCGGATCCGGCCGCCGCCACCACATCCACTCGCGTCGCTATGCCCGTCCGCGGTCAGAACAGAGGAGAGGAAGAAGCATGGCGCCGACTGGAGGAGAGGAAGAAGCATGGTGCCCATCGGAGGAGAGGAAGACGAATCGGCCAGAGACGGCGACTCCACGGCGTCGAAGTGGGATGTCCCCGCCCGTGCTTTTTCTGGGGACGGGGTCGCTCCCATTTTTCACGAATATGCCAGGAATATTCGGTGGGTGGGATGTCCTCGTTCTCTCCGACTCGTAACCAAACAGCGCGCAGAAACTGGGATCGCCCCGCCCCGTCCCATCCCGTCCTCGGAACCAAACACAGCAGCAGCCTAATTAATCAAGACGAGTGGATGCATGCCTATACATAGATAGTGTAGCAGCAGCAGAATTGCAATTTCTTCAAACGCCGGGACGTGGACAGATGTAGTATAAACTAGGAGCAACTGAGAACGAGCACGTAGCTCGGTGGCTAGCTTCTCCGAGTCCGATCCCTGGGATCGCAACTCTGGTGTCTCACCGGGGCATGCCCCCAAATAAATTTCGTTGCCTCCTCACGTGGTGATGTGATCTTCATGCTGTGTGTAGTTGTAGGTCTAAATATGTGCGTTGGGTGTGAGTGCGTGCAGACTTTATTCAAAAAAAAAAAACTAGGAGCAACTTGCACGGCACCTCGGCCTGAGCTATCGTCCTAGCGTTTACATACACGTAGGCATGGCGCGCCCGCCGCCGTTTGACGTCTTCGATCTCATCTTGTTGCTGGTGGTCTAGCTTCGTCCTCCTCACCATATATCTTCCAGCTTGACAAGGGGAGAAATTGTAAAGCCGTCGCTAGGCCTAATATATAATATGACGCCATTGCTGTGTCGTGCCTCATATCAACGTGCCTCTTCGTTGTTTTACGTCTCTAGTGTTAGTTCTTAGTATTAGCATAAACAACACTAATCTGGCTAACACATAAACATGATATTCGCTTAGTCTAAACATGATCACTAACATATGCTCATTGAAGAAATTAGATGATGCATATATATAGGTGAGCCTATATATAGATGCAGTATACATGCCTCAGTGAAAAAAAAAATTTGTGAGATCATGTGTGTGATGAAAAATTGGTGTTCGTTTACTATTTATAGTGTGGTAATCATTTACTTTTTATTTAGTGTTCCTTTAAAAGGACATCTTTTGGTCTTCCCTCAAGTAATTCCGACAAGAGACTACCAAGCGCCTACACTGGAGACCATAAAATGGACTGCCACGTGTCTTTTTTGGTAGTTCTTATGAACAATTTCTTTTTCTCTTTTAAATCTGCAGGTAAAAATTTGAGTTAGTCTTTCTCCCTCATGCTATACCTCCAAATGACTTGATTCTCTTTTTCCTCAATTTTTTCTAAAACGAAGCTCTAGCATTTCATGACTTTATTTATATATCTGTATTGATGTCTTTAGTTTTCTAGCATTCCATATTTTTGTCTATGTAAATGATTTAATTTACTTTTTTTGTCCTTTTTCAGTACTTAAATGTACTTTTTATCCGTTTATGAAAAATGCTTATACATCCTTTTTCAGGAGAGTGTCTTGTTCCAAACTCTTGTTGCTTATAGATCGTGACTACTCAGTAGGGCCCCAATAATGAATGATGGTGTTTTTCTTGCTCAGGTGAGATTTACCACGTTTTGCTGCCCCATTGGCCGTGCTCTGCTTTAACCTTAGATGTCTTTTTGAACAGCGCATGCATGCTGCATGAGAGCAACATGAACAGCCTATTCGGCAGGGCGTACTGTTGGCTGGTTTGGTGTGAGAGAAAAATACTATTCCATCTTATAATCCACGATCGTATACGAGCAAGCGAATAGGCTGGAAAATTTTGAAATCTAGATAAGGACGAAGAACAGTGCATGTTGCATGAGAGCAACATGAAAATTCTGAAATCTAGATAAGGACGAATGAAGAACAGTACATGCATGCTGCATGAGAGCAACATGAAAATTCTGAAATCCAGATGAGGACGAAAACACATCAAAAACATGGTAGTCACATGCTTCACTAGAACTTCCGTTCATATCTTTCAGGTCTCCTCTCTTCTCATTACCAATATGCAATGCGATCAATAGATAAAACATTTATTTTACATGTTGTCCTATACAAAATATCTCAATTTTTTAGATTGATTTCTTATTCTCAAGCGTAGACTTGTTTTGATCTATCTAAAACTATGCTAGGGCATCCGAGAAATTTCATTGTTGAATCTTTTATAGATTTTACTTAATCAAATAACTCGATCCGCGGGGGTAAACAACCCCTAGGCATTTTTTCATAAGATAAAATTGAAGGTGATATTCTCACGTAGATCGAGAAAATCCCTGAAACCCTGTTCCATCGGTACACAGTGGCACCACAGTCTACGTGAGACTGGGCCGGACCTTAAACTTGTACTTTGATGTGGGACGTGCGAGGGAGTTTTTCTACAACGCGAAAAACTGCACATGCAGAGGTGGAGAGTTGAACTCCCAACCTAGAACTTCCCGTCACCGGGATGCTACCAACCGAGCTACTGCTCATCCGAATCATGAAATTAGGGTTTAATATATTCTCATCATGTTTTGTATCATCACGAAGTTGTAGATGTTACATTGTAACGCTTCTTATTTTTTATATCTTGTGTTCTAGACCTCCTTTTGCCGTGATTTCAGTTGGGTTAATTCATAAATTTTATCAATTTTATTGTGATAATTTTTTAATCAATCGGAGTTACAGTTTTTTTTTGTCGAGATCAATTTTATTAAGGGTCCATCCAGAACTAAAAAAGAGTATTAATTTGGTTTTGTGTTTAAGGTGAAGTCTTAAAATTATTTTTCTAGCTTTTGCAGTCATTCACCCCCTCTGATCGTTTATATCACTCTATCTAAATAGGAGAAACCCACTAGTCTATTCTCCTGTGATTTCTTGAAGCCACGTCATGTAGGGTCCCACCACCACAAGTAGCATCAGCTAGACCCGCTTCTCTCCCCGTCTGCCCACTCACGAGCGCACTTCTGCCTGTTTGCCTAATTGCCTTCACGCCGTCCTTGCTGCGCACTACGTATGTGCTCCTTTACTGCTGCAACCTACAGAGGCCATAAATATACATCTGGGCATCTGGCTGAAGCATCAAAAAAAAAAAAAAGAACCGAGCAGTCATTTCTGCCTGTCGGTCTCCCTTGGTCTGCCCAGCTTCCCCACCTATATATATGAATCTTCTCTACGGCAAATCGGCAAGATGCTCGTTAGGCAGCCATCCTGATTCCTGAAGCCCGAAGGCTAGCTCACTAGCCGCAACAAGCGTACTACAATGATAGACTTCACGGCCTCCTACTCAGTGACGTCCGGCTAGCTTGTTTACATAGAGTTCATTGTCATTAGCTTAATCAGATTAGTAATTAGTGTTAGCATATTGTATATATAGTAGGTCCCTTAATTGTGGATGAAATCACGCGCGCCAGTGCGGTAGGCTTGCATGCCACCCCGGCTGCCCTATATGCACAACTGGAAACAGGGACTTTGCCGAGTGTCTACGGCACTCGGCAAAGGCTTAAAAACACTCGGCAAAGGCTTTGCCGAGCGCTGCACTTGGCATAGGCCACTCGGAGAAAAAAAAGTCGGCAAAGCCTTCTTTGCCGAGTGTCATTTGTCGGGCACTCGACAAAGCTTTTGCCAAGTGTCGACCGAACACTCGGCAAAGAAAAGTGGCCATTAACCATGACGGTTGCTTTGCCGAGTGTCTCAAGGACGACACTCGGCAAAGAATTTATATAATTTTTTTCCCGAAATTGTTTGCCTAGTGTCGGCTCTCGGCAAAGAATTTTTATTTTTTTTTAAAAAGTCTCTTTGCCGAGTGCCGTGGCCTGACACTCGGCAAAGCCTTCCCCTTTGCCGAGTGCCGTGGCCTGACACTTGGCAAATCCTCCCACTTTGCCGAGTGTCCTGGCCTGACACTCGGCAAAGCCTTCCCCTTTGTCGAGTGTCGTGGCCTGACACTCGGCAAAGAGCCTAGCTTTGCTGAGTGTCCTTGCAATTACACTCGCAAAGCTGGGAAATCTGGTGTTTTCCTCCAGTTTTTGTCAGCTTTGCCGAGTGCAGTGGCCATTGCACTCGGCAAAGAGGCCTTTGCCGAGTGTGACACTCGGCAAAGCGTCTATAATTGCTTATTTTTTTCTTGTTTTTACATTCCAACACTTCCATCACACATTCAAACAGAAAATTTCATAGATATTCATCACATTCTTCAAATCCATGACATTCATCACTTACATATCACAAACACCATTTAGAAGTCACAAACATAAGTGTCTGAATATATCACATCGAAATTCACAAGTTCAAAAGTTGTTCATCATCTAACATCCAGTTTATTACCACAATTCCATGAACATGGACAAGTTCAAACTCATTACCAAATACGCCTTTGATCGGGCGGTGATCGATACGGATCCTGAGGATTAGGCGGATTATTGGAACCCGCCGACTGAGGATGCACAAAGGAGTATATATTCTATGTGTTAGACATGTACTTGGCTAGCTAATTAGAAATTACTTGCATGTAAGAGACTGCAATTAACTTTCATACTCACAGGTGTAGGTCCATCCCAGGGTGAGGCTGCAGGTGGAGGTGGTGGAGCGAGCAGCTCAGGTGGCAAAGCAAGACCCATATGTTGCCCAAGGCTTTGAAGAAAGGCCGTGATGCTCGACAACCGAGTCTCATAGGTCTCCGTGATGTCCGTCAACCTACTCTCATAGTTCTGACGCTGGGACATCAGCTGCGCCTGCAGCTCTTGACGCTGCCGAGCTTCTTCTTCGAGCCGGGCCTACAACATTTCACTCCAATGTTTCAGTAATGCATAGCTAATTACGGTGTGTAAAAGTCAATATACGACGAGTCAAACTGAAATTACCTCGAGGACGTCGACCCGCTGTTGTGCAACGGTCAGCCGTGTGCGTATGGCCGGGCTCTCGCTCGTGCTTCGGGCTCGGATCGTGGAGAGGTCGGGGACAATGGTCGAGTCGATTGTGCCATCGGCAATCCACATGCGGCCGTGCTTCTTCCCTCCTCCCAACCTCATGACGAGCTCCGTATCAATCTCCTGCGTGCATGGGTCGAAGTCTGGCCCATGGACTGACCTTGCCGCCGACGTGTACTCGTTGATGCGGGTGTGGACGCTTAGGTTCGTGTACTCCTGGGACTCGTCCTCCAGGCTGAAGGAGACGTCGGATGTCGCCTTTCCCTTGTGGGACATGCACCATGCCTGGAAGTCCGAGCACTCCTGGCCTTGATGTGCCGCCCTCTACGAGAAAGACATCAAGAAGATTAGAAATCAGTCATAATTGAGCATCAGAATAGATAAATGAATTCGTGTACCCATGCGTCTCTGTATCCGTCGAGGTTGCGGCTGCCTTGATGGTGTGCTGGTCCTTGCATCTCCAAATGTCGTTCCCTTGCAGCGTTGTGCATCGAGGCATACCCCTCCGTAAACCAGTTGTCCATGATCTTCTCCCACGCCTTGGGATACGATCCGCACCACCAGAGAATCATCTGCATGTCATCCGGTAATTGACATATAAGATGATCGAATTAAACCTACTTATTCTCAAAACGAATCAATCTGGATGTTCTCATGTACCTCAATGTACTGCTCCCGGGTCAGGTCCATGGTTCTGGCGTCGACCTTTTTGACCCTCTGTCCAAGCTTCGACCCGTAGTAGGTGACAACGGCCTAGATCTTTGCCTCGTGAATCATGTCGACGACGAGCTTTTTGCAGGCTTTGGTCGCCACCTGATCCTTCCTGCCCTCAAATCCCTCCTCGCATTTGAAATAAGCCCGCAGACAAACACGATATTTGTATGGATATTTTTTAAAGAAAAAGTTCAATGAAAGAAGCAATGCTATGCGAGGAGACTTACCCAGAACTCCCCAATGACCCGTGCTGCCTTGTTGGGGGTACGACTCCGTATCAGCAGCGATGGCGTAGTGGTCAAACGAACAGGCCGCCAACATGTTGTTCTTGTACATGACGACGTCGGGGTAGTGTTGCCTGCATAGAAGACCCAGGATGCCATTGGGGGCGCGTGCACCAGCACCGGACACAACCACCCAGTTCCTGCACATGTGATTAAGAAAAAATAGTAGTTCATCTTTGTTTGAACTTATCATATGAAGTAGGGGCAAATAAAATGTCAAGTTTACTTACTTTTGTCCTTCAGGGCGAATCACTGGGCGGCGGTGAGGAAGCGGAAAAGCAGGGAGGCTCGCGGGACCTCGCAGGTACACCCTAGAAGTAGAGGAAGAGGAACCCGTGCCTCCCGCCAATGCCTCCTTCTCGTCGAAGGGTGCCTCCTCCTCGTCGCCCTCGGGGGGCGTCTACGAAACCTCCTCCTCCTCCTCCTCCTGCTCCTCCTCCTCGTGCGCCCTCTCCATGGGCGTCACCGGCTCCACCTCCTCCGACACCTGGAGACGTGCCGGGGGCCTCCTGCTCCTTGGGTTCCTCCTCCTCCTCGCGTCCGACCCCTCGGCCTCCTCCCCCGCTTGGTAAAGCGACCTGATGGGCCTGTGACACCCACCCACCATCTTTGTTGAATCACCTGAAAAAAAACAAAAGTATTACATGTATTAGAAATAATATTCATGCTTAAAAACACTTAATTAGAAATAGATGCAAAATGATAATCAACTTTAGTATTACATTTATTAGAAATAATCGTCATTATTTGGATTAGCTGGATCATAGGTCTCATCATCGCTATCAACATTGTCCAAATCATCAACACTAATTGAAGGAGGAATGTTGTCTTCATTGTCATTGCCTAAACGTAATCGCTCAAGCATTTGTAGGTCATCCACATTTTGGACCTCATCTCCAGCATCCTCATCATCAACCCTTTCATTGTCTACTTCCATTTCTATCGCTTCGGTTAAGTCTATCACAAAGCTTCCTTGTAGCCCCTCTTCTTGAAAGAACTCTTCCTCATATGTGCTTGGATTGAAGTTGTAATCTTCATCGTTTGGGGCAGGTAGTTTACCATGTGGTGGTACCTTGTGCACAATAGCCCAACCCTTAAGCTCTTCGTCTTGGCACGCGTATGACATATAATACACCTGGTAGGCCTGTTGAGCCACAATATAGACATCTTTTCCTGGGTAGACGGAATCTGGTTGAATCTTCACTAGCCCAAGATTAGGGGTCTGTCTCGTTGCTCCAGGATCAAACCAGTGGCATTTGAATATGATAGGATTAAGAGCTTTGGAACCATGAAATGAAAGTTCATAGATTTCCTCAATTCTTCCATAATATTGGACCTCATCAGTGCCTGGTTGAATCACATGTGGAGATGTCCTGGTTTCTCAGCACCGTACGTGACAACGTGCATGAAACTTTTTTAAATTTTTACAATAGGCTCCACATGCTATATAACGATGCATCCACAAGTTTCATGATTTTCTGAATTCTTTTGAATTTTATACAATTTAGAAACATTTTGGCCGCAACTTTGTCCTCATGTTTCGTTAACAAGATGTGAAAAATATCCCGCAAGTTCCTGGATATGGCCTCAAAACACACTCACTAGCGTGACAATCATTTTTTGAATGATTAGATTTCATTATTCGATGCACTTGCAGTTCAAACTTGCTTTTTACGAAATAAATCAACAAAACAAAAATAATTCTAAAAATATAGTAAAAAGTCACAAAATTCAACCAAATTTTAACATGTACTTTAAAGCACTGTATAAACCCTAAAGAAAAAATCTGGGAGCAAAAAAAAAAATTCTTTGCCGAGTGCCAGACCTGGCACTCGGCAAAGGGGTCTTTGCCGAGTGCCAGAGACAGGGCACTTGGCAAAGAAAATAAACAAAAAAATAAAAAAAAATAAAAAAATTCATTGCCGAGTGTCTGACGGCGACCACTCGGCAAAGCCTAACGGTGGGTGGTCGCCGTCACCTCGGTTAGCCTTTGCCGAGTGTTTAGCTTTGCCAAGAGCCTGACACTCGGCAAAGGGAGGCTTTGCCGAGTGTTATACTTTGCTGAGTGCCTGGCACTCGGCAAAGATGGATATGCCGAGTGTTGGTCTTTGCCGAGTGCGGCACTCGGCAAAGTCTACTTTTGCCGAGTGCGGCACTCGGCAAAGTCTACCTTTGCCGAGTGCCCGATATTTGGCACTCGACAAAGTAGGAAACACTCGGCAAAGCCCCTGTTTCCCATAGTGATGTACTCTTGTACACGTATGGAATACAATCAATCATTCCCACACTTTCATGGTATCAAAGCTCACAGTGTATCAAATCAAAATTATGACTAGCCCTAGAGCTAGATGATCCAAAAGGAAGACGTGTGTGATGACCAAGTTGGCACGCATGGCATATATGGTGGAGATCATCTTTATTACATGAGATAACACTGGAACGAATAAGCTTGGACAGAGCTTCGTGCCCAAGATGCCCGAGACGACGATGCCAAAGTGAGGTGGGTGCAGCGATAAGTGCGGAGGTGCTGGTGGCGGGTGGAAAGAATGGGTAGAACCAGCACTTTCAAATTAGTAGTTTAGAATTCTATACTTCTTGCTTTCAAATTTAGGTAGTATCACTGGTAGAGAACCGAGCTTTACTCCCGGTGGGGAACCCCCTCTAGTCCCGGTTTCCCACCCGGGAGCAAGCATCCGGGACTAAGCGGGGTCCTTTAGTCCCGGGTCAGGAACCGGGACTAAAGGAGGACCTTTAGTCCCGGTGGGTAACACCAACCGGGACTAAAGGTGCCTCCTGACATGCCACGATGGCCGGCACCTTTAGTCCCGGTTGGTAATACGAACCGGGACTAAATGTTTTTTTCTTTTTTCTTTTCTTTTCATTTTTTTGTTTTCGAAGTCATATTGTACGCTGCTAATTATACATTTATACGCGCGTATAGTATGTTTTGGTTCAAGCACAATTAATGTATTAAATCACACAATTCAAGCATAGAAATATATATATATATATATATATATATGCATCATATATATATTTACATGCATGCATGCATATGTGTATTTTACATTATATTATTTCATGTGCATATATTACAAAAAGATTGCATTACAGTTGTTGTGATATAACAAGTTTTCTCTCATCCTCTATCTTGGCTTCCATGACAGTGTTGGGTCGAAGTAGAACTCGCCCTTGGAATTGATGACCTGCTCATTAAAAAATCCGGCTATAGACTCTTGAATTGCTTTGATTTGGTCTTGCCGTATAACCTTTTCCTCCAACCATCGAGTCTACAGGTTTGAATTAAAGGAAAATAAATTAATATATGTACATATATTTATATAAAGATATAGTAACACAATCAATAATAATAATTAAATGAATATATAGTGTATTTTTAACGTACTTTGAGTCTCTCTGTAGGAGTTCTTTGGGAGATCACCTTGATAAACTTGCAAACATAGTAACCACAGTAGTTGTTCCCCTGTTCCTGCCTCAAACACCACTTTACGAGAAAAAGATTTGTCATCCAATCTGGTGATCCGGTGAAAGCTATATGTTTAATTAATAAAGATGATGCGATTCAGGGGACTTACTTTCAAAGTGTTGCTTCTCAATAAAGGTTTTCCAAACACTCCTAATAAAAAATTTGCCACGTCATCAGATATAGTTAATCATCATGTTTGTGTGTATATATAGTTGCTAGAGATCCCGAAATTACCTCTGGATAATATCTATCATATCTTGGTAGTCTTGTTGTGGTTTTCTCATCGAGTCATAGATTATCAAGTGACTTTTCACCAGATCGATGTCCATCAATATCTAGTGATTGCTGCATGTGTTTATAGGATATAACGCATAACACTCATTAATTAACTAGAATCAACATATGAGCCATTAAGGATGATCGATATTATTAACACTCACTTGAAGTTATAGGGAAAGAGTATATCCTTCTTGTGGCGTTGGTTCACTAAGAAGTTCATGAGGTTACTCTCTGACTCAGACTTCCAATTAGTCTTTGGAGTCATTGAGTCTTTGAATATTATATGGGGATCAACAAAACCAATTTCATTGCAGCCTTCCTTTCTGAGCTCTGTCATTGTAAATCTACATATATATAGTACTTGTTAGGATAATTTATATGCATATACACACATATGATGAGTTTAATAATAGATCGAAAGAATTATTACTTACATGCAATAGCAGCTAATGATAACTTTGTCCAGAGAGGTCAGGTGGCATAGTTGATGAAATTATGCAAAGTCAACATACATAACATCATCACCAAGGAACCAATGTTCATCTCTAATTCTGACACCAACGCAGAAGTCTCCACCGGTAGACGCCTGCATGTACCACTTGTTTAGCAAGTACATTTACGTCCCCAGATCAGATAAGGCTTGAGGGTTGTATAGACTCTGGCCTAGTACAAATTTTTTCTTCCAAATATCAACCTCCGCCGCACTCTCAATGTTTCCATCACCAAACATCTGGTAAAGGTCAAGACCAGTCTCATCAATAAATTCACCAAGGTGATCCAAATCGATATCCGGAGGTATGTTTGCCTGATGCATTAATCCTAAATTCGAACCATATTCATTACCAACAACTAGCGGGGGGACTGATTGGTGCGCTTGTTGTCCGAGTTGGGCAACTCCTTTCCCTGCCCGCTTCTTTTTCTATGCCGCCTCAATTGACTTGGTGAGAGTGCGGTCATAGTCCGATAACGTTGATTTGGACGGCTTACGAGATTCCCGCTGTTGTTGCTGGTAAGAAGCCACCCTTTTTCTTAGAATATCTGGAGCTACTAATAAGTACGGTTTCTCCGGGTTTCTCCTTGCTTCTTGATTCTTTTTAAGTTTGTCATAGAATCTAGACATATCTTTTTATATGCATCAGTTCCTTCTTCCTTCTCTTCAGATATTATTTTGGGAATAGCCCTTGGTTTCACGGTGGCTTTCTTTGCAGGCGGGGACTGGTTCTTCGTTTGAGGGGCTGGCCTCTTGCTAGGCTTCTTGGTAGGTGGGGGCGGGGGAGGAGTTGGAGACCTCCTTGGAGGTGTTGGCAGCGGCGTTGGAGACCTCCTTGGAGGTGGCGGCTGCGGCGTTGGAGACCTCGTTGGAGATGGTGTGGATGCAGCCTCGCCTTCCAACACAATGTCATTGTACAGAGCACTATGATGATCTGGCGATTGAACAATTGGATTTAGGTTGGGGGAGGATCTGCTACAAAAAAAAGGAATGACATATTATTATGAGCAGATTGTTAATTATTTAAGCCAATACAAATTAATGATGTAGTGTTTTCATCCGCACGTACCTATGGTGAGGTAGTTCAGGAGGAGGTGGAGCCGACATCCCTGGAATGATAATGTAGTGCTTGCGCCATAGAATGAATGTCTTCTCCGCTTCTCCTAGAGTCTTCTCGCCATCACCTCCAGGAATGTCAAGAGGCAAATCACTAAAACCTTTTTCAGCTTTATCTACCGAGATGGTAGCATATGCTTCTTGGATTATATTCCCATGAATCCTTGGTGTCTTGGTTTGGTCGATAGGATTAACAGGACCGATAGCCACCTTGATTGTGGAATTCCCCTTCGGAATGTGTAGCTCACATGTTGTACAAGGTTCAGTGATGTCATCCACAGGGAAGCGCAGTCCCGTGTCCCCTTGATTTGGTATCTCCATGGAAGCGCAGCTGCTTTTCAACTGAATAGATTAGCTAATGTTGATTCCTAGCTCTGATGCCTGCTTGCTTGCACTCACTGCTATTTGCACTTGCCTTCTGATTTCCTCCTGCATTCTCGCTTCAAGGTTTTTTTCCCGCTCCTGTGCTTCACGCACCGCTTCCTCCAACCTCTGGAGCCGCTGTGCCTCTTCTTCCTTCTTTCTCTGGCGGCTTCTGTAGGAAGGTCTGTCCTAAGGGAATCCATGCTCCCACGAGACACTTCCTTTGCCTCTAGTTCGGCCACCATGTTCAATAGTCCCGATGGCGTATGTCAGCTCATCCTTCTCTCTGTTGGGCCTGAACGCACCACTAGCAGTAGGTCTCTGAGCATAAAACAATCTTTCTGCTGCTTCTTGCAGTCTTGCGCCATAAACGCACTTCCCTGTCTCCTGGTCCAGTGTTCCCCCATGAGCGAAAAACCAATTCTTTGCACGCTCTCCCCACTCGAGTGATTCGGGTGTGATACCCTTGGCAAGAAGGTCTGCTTTCATTTTGTTCCACTTCTTAATGGCAGTCGGGTAGCCACCTGATCCCAAGTTATGGTGGTATGTCTTCTGTTGGGCATTATGTTGGTTCTTTATCACCCGACTCGCACCCTCTTCCGATGTCTTGTACTGTACAAACTCATCCCAATAGGGCCTCTGCTTTGAGATCAGGCCTGGGACAGTAAAATCTGGTGCTATGTTCTTCTTGACATACGTCGTGTATAGGTGTTTCTTCCAAGTCTGAAACTGGGTGGCCATCTTCTTCATTGCCCAATCCCTAACTCGCTCCTTCAATTCATCACCATCTATAATATCATCATAACCATCTGTTTGGAGCGTGAAATGTACCAAGACATCTTTCCAAATTAACGTCTTGTCACGATCGGAGACAAAACTGATATGAGGAGCATTGGTCTTCTTCTTCCATTCGTGGGTACTGATCGGGAGCCTGTCTCGTACAAGGTAACCATAGTGGTGCACGAATTTCGTTTTATTTGCCCCCCCGGTTCGCCTGTATCCACATTGAACTCCGAGATGATGAAGCGGCCCTCCAATGGCTTTTTAGGACCTCGAACATTTTTACTCTTCGTTGTAGTTGTTGATGTCGATCCAGAGGGCTACAAAACATAAACATTATTTTTAATGTCATGAGCACACATAAGACATATGATAATTATATAGCTAATAATAAAAAATATATACTTGGCCAATATGTTGTTGCTCATTTTGTTCAAGAGCTAAGTCTCGACTCCGTCATCCGCATCCTCTTGCACGTTATTTTTAGCACCATCATCGCCGCAACTTGAGTGCCGGTGTTGATCAAATTCATCATCAACTCCTCCTCATCCATGTTTCTCGGTCGGCCATCTAGCTTCAAAAAACAAAACCAATATATAGTACGTCAAATCTTTGCTTACATGCGTAAAATCTACGAACAATATGCATTATTAAATCTTGCCCCTCGGTCACGGACACAATTAAGCCACACTAGGCGAGCAGTAGCCAGGACTAGGGCGAACCACGTTGGTGACATCAACAACGCGGTTCGCCCTAGTCACCGACGCAATTACCCTGGTGTGTGATTGTTTAGCGTTAACGATAATGATAATACTGAATGTTGATCGACTAGGCCGCGAGAGAGGGCGGTGACAAGAGTGGCGGTGCTCCACTCCACCAGATATATGTTTGTACACATGGTGAACGAGGCGGCGGTGCTCCGCCGATATACATAAACGCATGGGCGAACGAGGGCGGTGGTGCTCACTACGATATATACATGCATATGAATGCAAATGACGATATAACCGTGTCGTATGGCGGTGGTGGCGGGTGTCGATTTACGACGACGTGAGGCGGGCGGGGCGTGTGTCGATGCATGATGTTGTTATATATCCTATGTACCATGTGAACCATGTAGTCATTCATCATATATCTTAAACTAAACATAGTCACTTTATTAACTACAATATATTTTATGCCGACCACGTAATACGAATGTTGATCGACTAGGCCACGAGAGAGGGCGTGTGACGAGTGGCGGTGCTCAACTCCGCCCAGATATATGTTTGTACACATGGGTGAACGAGGGCGGCGGTGCTCGCCGTATACATAGAAATGCATAGGCTAACGAGGGCGGCGGTGCTCGCGATGATGTATATATACATGCATATGAATACAAATGACGATATATATACGTGTCGGCGCGCGTGGCGGTGTGTGTCTTGGCACGATGACGTGAGGCGGGCTGGGGTGGTGTCGTCGGTGCGTGATGTTGCAAGTTTCAGCTAGCTACATCTACCACTGCTTCGAACAAGACCTCGGCATCCATCTCGGCAAGGCTGTTGACTTGCACGTGGCGTGCTTCAAGGAAATGATTCGCCGCAGCCATGGCATGCCGTTGCCCCCAATTAAGACGCCACTCGTTGAAATCGACAACCATGCATGGCATGCCCCAAAGACGTAGTAGTGATGGCTCCTCCGCTATGGACGACAAGCAGCAAAAGACCCCAACCATGCATGGGCCCTCACTGACGCCGTTTCACCATGCACGACGAAAGCCGAGAGAACTCTCACCTCGGGCGGGCGTGGTGGAGTGCCACGGGCGCGCGCGGTGGAGGCTAGGCCGCACGAGGTCGTCGGCGCGAGGTCGTCGGCGGTGGAGGGCCGCACGAGGCGAGGCGCGGGCTCCGGTGTCACGGGGGCGGGCTGATGCACAGGGGAAGACGAATCGGCGGCGGCACGAGGAAGAAGAGAAAGGGCGGCGGTGTTCGACGAGGAAGAAGAGGAGGGATCGATCATGCACGCATCGCGGTTATATACTGAGATTTACTCTCCGTGCCGCCCACCACCGGAGTAAGGTCCTTTACTCCCGGTGCGTATTACCAACCGGGAGTAAAGGTCCCTTTACTTCCGGTGCGTATTACCAACCGGGAGTAAAGGTATACCTTTCCTCCCGGTTGGTAACGCGCACCGGGAGTAAAGGGTTTTTTTTGCGAGCCACGAAACTGCAGCCCACCTTTACTCCCGGGTGGGCTTCCCACCCGGGATTTCGTTTCCGGCCTGTTTTAAGCAATAGTCTTGTTAAATACAATAGAAATGCAATAGTTTTTGTTAAATACATAGTAAATTAAATAAAAGGCATAAAATTATTTTGTTAAAAATATGGATTTTCTTTTTCTTTATTGCACATAGGAAAAATCTATAACCTAACTTTTTTATTTTTTGTTACAGTTATAAAACATAATGTAACTAATATTTATTATTTCGTTAATGCAAAAATGTAGTGTTTAATTAAAATTATTAAAACTATTGGTTTTGGACAGGAAATTTGTTTTCACATCATTTTAACGTTAATATTTTAATTTTTCATCACTCAATATCCTAATTTACCTTTTTGAGAGAGAAATCCCATCAAATCAAACATTGATTTAATTTGAAACATTACATAATAAACATCTGAATTCACAATTATTACATAATATCTCAAACACACACTATATTAAATCACTATATCATCAAGTGGGCACAGCAGTGAATTTCTTCTTTACGTATGTCCCTTGGTTATGATCGCGTCTTAACCATGGAGTGTCCTCATCATTTACCAAGATGCTAGGGTCTTTGTTCACTTTGAATGGCGGAATTCGGTCATCCTTTTCATAATCTTCTGACATGTCCGACTTGTCCTCTATTCCCACGATGACTCTTTTCCCTGAAAGAACTATGTGGCGCTTTGTCTCTTTGGTTGAGTCATTATCATTTTTTCCTCTTTTTGGTTTGATAGACATATCATTAACATAGAACACCTGATTCACATCCTTGGCAAGGACGAATGGTTCGTCTTTGTACCCAATATTACTAAGGTCTACTGTTGTCATTCCATACTCATTGTCTACTGTTACCCCGCCTTCGGTCACCTTGACCCATTGGCACTTGAACAATGGGATCTTTAAAGTAGGTGCATATTCTAGTTCCCATATTTCATCTATGCGTCCATAATATGTCTGCTTATTCCCATTCGGGTCTGTGGCATCTATGCGGACACCACTGTTTTGGTTGGTACTCCTTTTATCTTGGGCTACTGTGTAGAATATGTTCCCATTTATCTCGTACCCTTTGTATGTGATGATATGCCATGATGGTTGCATAGCCAATAAATACAGTTGCTCATGGATGCTCTCATCACCTTGACATTTTTTTCGCAACCAACCGCTAAAAGTTTCCATGTGCTTACGCGTAATCCAAGCTTCAGTCTTCCCTGGAAACTCGGATCGTAAGAGATCCTTGTGTGTCTCAATATACGGATCTACCAAAGAGGAGTTCTGTAGAACTGTGTAGTGCGCTTTATTGAAATAATCATCATCCGTACCAATATATGTTTTCCTCTCTAGTGTCCTCTTTCCGCTTAGTCTCCCTTCATGTCTCGATTCAGGAACACCAATCGAGTCAAGGTCGGGACTAAAGTCAACACAGAACTCAATGACCTCTTCTGTTCCATAGCCCTTGGCGATGCTTCCTTCTGGGCAAGCACGGTTGTGAACATATTTCTTCAGGACTCCCATGAATCTCTCTAAGGGGAACATGTTGTATAGGAACACAGGACCGAGAGTGAAAATCTCCTTGACTAGGTGAACTAGGAGGTGTGTCATAATATCAAAGAAGGAAGGAGGGAACACCAACTCAAAGCTGACGAGACATTGAACCACATCATTCTGTAGTTTAGCTAGATCAGTTGGATCAATTGCCTTCTGAGAAATTGCATTGAGGAATGCACATAGCTTCACGGTGGCTAGACGTACATTTGGAGGTAGAATTCCTCTTAATGCAACTGGAAGTAATTGCGTCATGAGAATGTGACAGTCATGGGACTTTAAGTTACAGAATTTCTTTTCTGCAACATTTATAATACCCTTTATATTCGAGGAGAATCCAGATGGTACCTTGATGTTGTTTAAGCATTCAAACATGATTTCCTTCTCCTCTTTGCTTAGGGTGTAGCTAGCAGGACGTAAGTAATGGCGTCCATCATCTGTCTTCTCTGGATGCAGGTTGTCTCTTTCTCTCAAACAACGCAGGTCCTGTCGTGCTTCAAATGTGTCCTTAGGCTTTCCATACACACCCATAAAGACTAGCAGGTTCACACAAAGATTCTTCATCAGGTGCATCACGTCGATCGAGCTACGGACCTCTAGGACTTGCCAATAGGGTAGGTCCCAAAATATGGACTTCTTCTTCCACATGGGTGCGTGACCGTTAGCGTCGTTCGGAACAGGTTGGCTTCCATGTCCTTTTCCAAAGACGACTTTCACATCATTGACCATATCGAGTACATCCTCACTGGTTCGGTTGCGAGGCTTGGTCAGGTGGTCTACCTTCCCTTTAAAATGCTTGCCTTTCTTTCTTATGGGGTGATTTGCAGGAAGAAATCGACGATGTCCAAGGTACACGACCTTTCGACATTTTTCAAGAATACACCTCTAATATCACCGAAGCAGTGTGTGCATGCATTATATCCCTTATTTGACTGTCTTGAAAGATTACTTAGAGCAGGCCAATCATTGATTGTTACGAACAACAATGCTCGTAGATCAAAGTGTTCTGTTTGTACTCATCCCACACACGTACACCTTCTTTATTCCACAAAATGAGAAGTTCATCAATAAGTGGTCTCAGGTACACATCAATGTCATTGCCAGGTTGCTTCGGGCCTTGGATGAGCACATGCATCATAATGAACTTCCGCTTCATGCATAACCAAGGAGGAATGTTGTAGATACTTAGAGTAACAGGCCAAGTGCTATGACTACTGTTCTGCTCTCCAAAAGGATTGATACCATCTGTACTTAAAGCAAACCTTAAGTTTCTTGCGTCATTTGCAAACTCCGGGAATTCTCTGTCGATTGCTCTCCACTGGGACCCATCAGCAGGGTGTCTCAACATATTGTCTACCTTACGGTCTTCTTTGTGCCATCGTAACAATTTTGCATGTTCTTTGTTTCTAAACAGACGTTTCAAGCGTGGTATTATAGGAGCATACCACATAACCTTGGCGGGATTTTCTTCCGCATGACGTTCGCCCTCAACATCACCGTGGTCATCTCGCTTTGATCTTATACCATGACGCATGGCATACCGGGCATGCATCCAATTTCTCGTACTCTTTGCCACAGTGACAGATGCGATCATTAGGACATGATGTATCTTCTCTATTTCTAGCCCCATAGGACATACAACTTGTTTTGCTTCGTAGGTAGTGGCGGGCAATTCATTGTCCTTCGGAAGCATCTTCTTTTGAATTTTTAGTAACTCTCCAAATCCCTTGTCAGATACACCATTCTTTGCCTTCCATTGCAGCAATTCTAGTGTGGTTCCCAACTTTTTCTGCCCTGCATCACAAGTTGGGTACAACAATTTCTTGTGATCTTCTAGCATCCGCTCGAACTTGATCTTCTCCTTTTCACTTTCACATTCTCTTTAGTGCGCCACGAATGACCCGAAAAGGTCATCACCGCTCATCTTCTGCGGCTACCTCTTCTTCACTTCTCCCATTGCGGTATCATTGAAAGCACGCACCATCGGGAATAATATCATTGTCGTCCCATTGTTCTTCTTCACCTTCTTCCATTACAACACCGGTTTCTCCGTGCTTTGTCCAACAAATATAGTTTGGCATGAAACTTGACTTGAACAAGTGTGAATGAAGAGTCCTTGAGCAAGGATATTCCACCATATTCTTACATATGTCACATGGGCAGCACATGAAACCGTCGCGTTTGTTTGCCTCGGTCGCACGTAACAAAGAATGCACGCCGTCAATGAACTCTTGGGAGCGGCGATCAGCATTATACATCCAATGACGGCTCATCTGCATTACATGACATAAATACCATATTAAAACCTAAATCATAATTAATTATTTATACAACATGCGTGCCACCACAAAAGATACAAATTTATGAAAGCATCGCTACAATGTAGACAATCCCAACTACTACTAAAAGAACTAAAGCTAAAATACATTTTAGTAGCACTAGGATTTCACGACCAATCTCAACTAAAACAGACAGATCCCCCGATTGTGCAACATCTTTGGGCTTCTTCGGCTGGATCACTGCCTCATTAGCCGCCGTATCTGCCTGTTGTGCAAGATATTTTTGCACGAGTTCAACATACTCTTCCTCCCAGTAGAAGCCTGAACATCGTCCACTGCCATCCCACTAAAATTAAAACAAAAAATTAGAACTTTAATCACAACCATCATGAAAATATGTATAAACTAACCATAATCATTAAATACGATAAAATAACTCACATTGCGATCCGGACACTTGTAGAAGATACGATCCTTGTTGAGACCCTCCTTCTTCACTCGGTACTCCATCACAATCTTCGTCTCATCACGACACTTGCCGCATGGAATGAGAGGGAGGCCCGGCCTAAGTCGCTTTGGAAACCCATGAGAGGCCGAGGACCCGGAAGCAGTTGCCATCTACTCTCTATACTCACTTTTTAATACACTATAAATTTCTCCTTTTATAAACAAATAAAATTAAGAAACTATAAAATTATCTAGATCTCTAAACAATGATATTTTTAATGGTCATTGTGTTCTCGTCTTTTACTGTGGTAGGTAAGTAATTCACATGATATTTCCGCAAATTAACAGAAGAATGAGAGTGTACACACATAACAGACTACTGCGACGATATCAGGATGTGTGAATAAATAACCATCCGTACTAGTTGACCTTGCTTACGTGATCATCTCGGCGAGTATTTCTCCACCGGACGGCACCGTACTTGGCCACGGAAGAGCTCCAATTCTACGAGGAAGGGAACACGGTCTTCCACGACCGTTGCCGCTCTCCCTCGTAGAATCAAAGCTCCTCCTTGATGTCCGTTACCGCTCGGCAGAGAACGTGCTCGCCGAGATGAACACGGTCCGCAAGTTCAACTAGTATGGATTTTCTATAATTTTCTAACTATTTTCTAAGTTTATATTTATATATATACTACGTTTGGGTACGGTGATTGACAGACTACTACGACGATATCAGGACATGTGAATAAATAACCATCCGTACTAGTTGACCTTGCTTACGTGATCATCTCGGCGAGCATTTCTCCACCGGACGGCACCGTACTTGGCCACGGAAGAGCTCCGATTCTACGAGGAAGGGAACACGGTCTTCCACGACCGTTGCCGCTCTCTCTCGTAGAATCAAAGCTCCTCCTTGACGTCCGTTACCGCTCGGCAGAGAACATGCTCGCCGAGATGAACACGGTCCGCAAGTTCAACTAGTACGGATTTTCTATAATTTTCTAACTATTTTCTAAGTTTATATTTATATATATACTACGTTTGGGTACGGTGATTGATGACTCATGCGGCGATATCGGGACATATGAATAAATAACCATCCGTACTAGTTGAACTTGCTTACGTGATCATCTCGGCGAGCATTTCTCCACCGGACGGCACCGTACTTGGCCACGGAAGAGCTCCGATTCTACGAGGAAGGGAACACGGTCTTCCACGACCGTTGCCGCTCTCCCCCATAGAATCAAAGCTCCTCCTTGACGTCCGTTACTGCTCGGCAGAGAACATGCTCGCCGAGATGAACACGGTCCGCAAGTTCAACTAGCTACTTTAACCTTATTTCATGTAAATATGCAAGCTTGAAGTGATTTTGAGCTCAAATTGCTTTTAAATGAAAAAAAATCACAATAAAGAATCATATATATATATATATATATATAGAACAAAATGAGATAAGACAATGGTGAAAAATGACAGTATGAGATTGGTAACCTTTACAACTAAAGAATCGACGGAGGAATCGAAGAAATCGACGGAGGAATCGAATAATGGATGGAGGAACAATGGAGGGAGGGAGGAAGCAAGAACACTAGTGCAATGAGTTTCAAAATGTGCTGAGCTCGGGCTCGGGGAGGAAGAAGGAGATGGCCGGGATATAAAGGGGGACCTTTAGTCCCGGTTGGTGGCTCCAACCGGGACTAAAAGTAACTTTCCAACCCCGGGCGCAGCCACGGCCCGGGAGTAGACCTTTACTCCCGGTTGGAGCCACCAACCGGGAGTAAAAGTATACCTTTAGTCCTGGTTGGTGGCTCCAACCGGGACTAAAGGTCCCTGCCACCTCTGTCTGGCGCAGTAGCCGTTGGGGCAGGGACCTTTAGTCCCGGTTGGAGACTAAAGGTATTTCTAGTCCCGGGCGCAAAAAATTCCGGGACTAGAGCCCATTTTGACCGAGGATCAAAGGTCTGTTCTCTACTGGTGTATAATAATTTTTCTTCTCATTCTTCTCGTCAGGTCAGTTTGTATTTTTCTGACCTCAATGGTTCCTCAAAAGAAGTTCACAGCACATTCTGATATTATTTATGTGTGCTTACCATAGTCTCGTGCGACTACTTTTTGCTTCTTGCTACCAGATAAGCTTAATCTGGTGATGCCGACTATTCTGCTTCTTGCTACTAGGTAAGCTCCAGCAGGTGATGCTGACCAAAGAAAATAATTTCATACACTACTTTTTCCACACCTCCTACTTTCAGAAAGAATGATTTATATTACTTCATTAATTATTCAATATTCATAATGGATTGCTGCGGGAATTATAGCTTGCTCAAGGGTATTTGGATGCTGTTCTCTTATGTCTCATGCATCTTTTTCTATCAAGAGATAAATACTTTTAATTGAAAATGTTTTGTCAGGTTCCTCAGTTAGTGAAGATGGATCATCGCCTTCTATGACTGGAGATTTCAAGACAAGATCAAGAAGATCCATTACTTATTGAAGATGCCACTACAAATTACCATTGCACCAACTTCAATATTTTAGCGTTGGCAGCATAGACATTCATAGTTTCCAAATAGTTAGTATATACCTCACAAGCTGTCACAATTAATTATCCTGTGAATGCAACCATGTGTGATGATATCGCTGCCACATGCGCCGAATTTCCGAAAAATAACACCTTTTGTTTTGTAATTGAACCGGGATGAAGTTTCTATAGCTGTTTTTTTTGAAACAGTGAACCACGATTATCTGTAATTTTCTCTCAATGCCGCTGCTACTCTCTATGCTATCATGGTGGATGCTACATATGAATTTTCAAATTCCATGAATCCCCTTATCCCCTTAGACAACACTATAAATTCCCGTAGCAACGCGCGGGGTATCATCTAGTTAGTATGAATGAATCGATCCTGCAAATTTGCAGTAGTCAGTCTAGGTTGAATACTAACTTCAAATATAGTAATGGTTGAATAGTCATAAACGATATCACTTTTCGAAAAAGCAGTTCTTCCATAGGATGTTCCATCTTTGTCTTCAACCCTACTTGTATCTCAGGTCTCGTAAAATTTTATTTGGTCTTTGAGTGCTCGGTAGATTGGTAAAGAGTAAATCGAAAAGGATTATGTGGTCTGTAATTGGTGACTCCTTCACAGTAATTTATGTATATAATAAGAGAATAATATTGGAAACTACCAACATGGTACCAACAACTGTGATCGCCCAAGTGGTTACTCTACTCAGCTGGGCTGAAGGCCTTTGTTGCTTCACGTTGTTATATTTAAGTTCGATTCGAATTCGAATCTCTTGGGAGGCTACTTGTTCTGTTTTCTTTTTCGTGTTTTCCCTTGTTTTTCAATAATAAAAGTGCCTGTTGGGCTGCATCGGCCCAGATCAAAGGAATGGTGTTGGGCTGTGTCTGCCAAGAGCAAAGGAATGGAGGTGTTGGGCTGTGTCGGCCCAGAGCAAAGGAATGGAGGTGTTGGGCTGCGTCGGCCCATAGTAAAGGAATGTAGGTGTTGGGCTGTATCACCAAAGGAATGGTGTTGCAGTGGTGGGCTATATAGATTCAATTACATAAGCCAACTTTACAACAAAATACAAAGTTATGAACCTACCATCTGTGGAAAAAAAACATTATTTGTGTTCATCTCAGTCTCAACTAAATTGGGCTAGAATCCTTTTAGTCTCAATCTGCATAAGTGCACCGACAAACAATCCAAGATCAACCTGAAGCATCAATTCAAATAGATTGGTGGTTTACATATAGTATATGCTCTATTGTACCTGAGAAAGTTGAGCTGAATACGTGTCCTGTCATCTAATTCAGGGTAGACATTTGATGGAGGTACTGACCAAATTTGAGTGAAACGTGAGCGGCATCAGCTTGCTAACCCAAGTGTGAAGTGTAACAACTTGAGGTCAGATGGTGGAGGCACATTGTGGTGATGGCACCATATAGATTTTAGAATATCTGAGTACATGAAAAAAAAACAACCATTGAACTTAGCTGGTTTTTATTTGAATCCTTCGTTCTGCTATCAAAGCAGAAACGCAACTGAAAATGCAGAAATATTCAGAGATGCATTGAATGTGCGTGTAAGATGTACCAAGAGAAAATTGTGCATCGACCGATTCATTCTCAGCTAGACATATATATCATTTGATCACAAAAGATCAATTCTCATATCTAATGCATATGACATATATTTCACCTAGACCCATTGTTTGACATTGTTTTTCACGGCAAGATTTCATAAGCACATATCATACATGCATATACTACTTACGCCCCGTTTGCACTATAACACAACATACTTTTGCCGACATTTTCTATTATAGGCAAAGGGCACCTTTGCCGACAGATAACCTCCCGCGAAAAGTTTTGCCGACAGTTTAGAAACAGTTGCGCTAGAAGCCGTCGGCGAAACTTTTGCCGACAATTAACAGAATCGCCAACACTTTATGTGTAGGCAAATGCTCTACCTACGCCGACAGTTGAAACCTTTGCCGACAGTTGATCCTTTGCCGACAGTTAAGACCTACGCCGACAGTTAAGGCCTTTGCTGACAGTTTGTATGTTAGCCAAACCATTTCCAAGGTATTTTACAAACCATACCCTGCAAAAAAAAACTATCGGCAAAACTGCATAGATATAATTATAATTAAAATAATTTGACAAATCCACTTTTGCTCATATAGAAGGCATCACATTGAACAAATTCACTTGATTTTTGTATAAATAATATATTAGATCTTCCATACATACACCAACTTGATATATATATATATATATATATATATATATATATATATATATATATATATATATATATATATATATATATATATATATATATATATATATATATAGCAGGTCAAGTACATAGAGCCATATAGGTCCAAGATATAGATTAGTCAGTTACATACATGTATAGACATAGTACAAGTCTTGTATTAATTGGTTATGACTAAAGCTCCATGGTTGCTGCCACTCCAAAATATGGTTGCTGCCACTCCTTGTTGCCACTCCATGGTTGCTGCCACTCCAAAATACTTGAACACCAGCTTCGTGCACATATGGTTGCTGCCACTCTACAGAACATGTAACAACTCTTTGATCGAACCTCAAAAGCTTGCCAATCCAAAATACTTGCAACACCACATAGTACCTAACATGAAAAAAAATGTGAAAATATCACTGCAATGTGCTTTGTACATTAACTCATAATATGAAATGCACAGTATGCAAAATTCCAAAATTATGGGACACATTTATATTGCTATGTGTAGATGGCACCTTGAATTGACACATTTATATTACATCAGCTAAGAGGACCTTGAATTGACACATTTATATTGCTATGTTTTCTACTCCATAAGCTCTGTTTTCCTGGCTTACTTGCCTTAGATGAGCTACTACTACAAGGGCACTGCCCAGGTACTAGTGATGGGCAAATCTGAACTAAACTATTATATATGCTCTTGTATTGTAACAAATATCACTAATAGCAAACAGTAGACTAAAGATGATGAGTACATATTCAAAAAAGAAAGAACGATCATTACAAGCTGAACTGCAGTAAAATTAGCAAGAGATGAAAAAGAATCCATATATGCCCAGAACTAGAACATCCACACATACAGAGCCTTTTAACTAAAGCATGACCCTTCTAGTTCAAAAGGCAAAAAAGAGTTAGAGGGACCAAAGTGGATCTCGCCATATTGTTGGGATCATGCACCTCAACTCCTGGAAAGGTGAAGACGCCCATGCAAAATGCATACACCAGCCACAGAAAAGGCACGAAAGCAAATGAAGGGTTGCGATCACCAGGACAGTCAAGTGAAAACTTCAGGCCTTCAGGGGAAAGTCTAACTTGGCCATAGTGCGAAGTCAGAAGATGAGAATCACCATTTTGACATGCATTCACCATCTGCATCATCTTCTATGACTTTGTTCAGATCTTTAGATTACAATTATCAAGTGATTAATCATTATTTATGCTGCCCAATGTGATGTGGCCATGTGGCAGTAGACACTTATGTGTTCCGCTAGCTATTCTACACTAATTTGGTTGGCTATTCGACTATTTGCTTATGTCCTAGATGTCTGGACAAGTCTTAAACTACTTATTGTTTAAGCTTTAGCTTGATAAATTCTTATGTACTGTGTGACTATGTGAGTGGCTGGGTGTCACCTACTCACCTATGTGTTATGTGTATTGTCACTACTATCTACTATGTGACTCCTTATTGCTTCCTGCTGAAAATCCCTTACTTCTTTTGGCAATAATTTGCTTAGCGCTTCTATATGCCTTAGCGCTTCTATAGCAGCCGCTATAGCGTGCTTAGTGTTTGTTTTTTAGAAGGCGCCGCTAAATGCTTTAGCCCGCAATTTAAAACACTGCAACAGACATACACATTTCATGGGTTTGGACTTCAAATGTTAAGTTCCCTAGCTAATAAGTGGAGTAAAAATATGAACAATAACCCACTACCAGTTTGCCATCTTCCTTCCTAGATGCAATCATCAATAAGCAAAAACTATTTCATATTTACACAAAGGAAACGCTTGAATACTGCATACTTGTTCGGCCCAGCTGAATCATTAGCAAATTCACACATGCTTTAGAATCGAGTATAATATGTATGCAGTTCGGACAATACATTGCAGCCATATTATTGGGTCACATGGTATTTCTAACCTATAGTGGACAAAATTATACAATAGCGATATAGAGCACTCTTAAATGGATGTAGCACTCAGATGTAACACATGACAGCAAGTGAAGGCAACATGAGTAACGATGAGTGACATCTGTGTACCAGTCATGTAACTGTATCAACCACAAGATTGTATAAGACAGATACCTGACTATGACCGGACAACACAAAACATAGTACTGTATCATACATCTTTAAATAAATACTATGACCCAATGAAACTTTCATGGGAGAAAAATATACTGCCCAAATGGAACACATAGTAGCATTATGAGAAGCAATATGTGTAACGATGAGCAGATTACATATCCCGGGCATGTAACTGTGTTCAGCCAAAGAAATAAGGCAGACACCTGACTATACCCGCGTAGCACCTAATCGAATGGCACCACAAAACAAAATGACACATGCCACTACTCACATAGCAAATCAAGAAGTCAAATGCGAGATAAATGTGGGATCAGATACAAGAGCAAGATCAACTAGAAGCTATTCCCGCTCGATCAGGTGATCCCGACTGTACTCTAGCTGGTAAAGGACCATTACAGAACCAAACTGTCTCATATGCTATCATGTGTTCCATTTGGGTGCTACATGCATATTGCAGAAGTACAATATCTTGAAAGTAAGATTTACATGCTACAAACAGGATGTATGTTTCTGAGCAGAGAGCCAGAGACCTTATCTGTCTCAATATGCTCATGTGAGTTACAGCCTTACAGGAGCTACTTCATCAAGTGCAATAGTATCTACATGAGCTTGAGAGGAGCATGGAGAAGGTTTTGCATACATGAATAACTATTTTTTTGAACAGTTGCAATTAACCAATGCAATTAACAAATAGTTATGGCTTCCTCTGCTAGCTAAATATATACATCAAAATGTTCAAGTAAAATACCTTCAAGCTGTGCCACCACCTTTTGACTGCTGCAATGACTTCTTGTCATCCTTCATCTAGTAGAAAACAAATATATTACTAAGAGCATACTGAGACTTCTTGTCATCCTTCAAGAATATAAAGAGGTTAGACCATTACTCTGTCATGTGGCCAAGCAATGCATCTCCCACGAGCCTCTAGAATGGTGGTGACCCCTTCATATGGACGGGGCAGTACAGCGTTCCTCATAGACACATGGTTAACAACCACTTCACATAACTGCACGCCAAGAGCAGTACCCCCAACAATAGCCCTTGGGTTCTTTGTTTGAACAGTAGCCTTTGCCACAGCAACTTCATAGGGCCTTACTACATTATATAGTATCACATCTCTGCCACCTTGAAGCATAAAATATATTTTAGTAGGGTAAAAATACTAATACCAATGCAATATGGTCTGATTCATCTTAAAGGCCTAGCAAGAACACAAAGGAAATTACCTCATTATGTTGCTCCTCTCGAAGGACCACTCATCTACTCTCAAAGTCATCATCATCATATAAGTGCATATCAGCCATATCATCCCCTGCATATGATCTAGCATCTTGTTCTTGTTCTTCATGTACTTCTTCATCATGATAGGTTGGTGTAGCCCTCAAGCTCTAAATCAAAGTAAAAACCATTGAACAATTATTGCACTGACAATGAGAAAAATGTAAGAGATAAAGGTTAACAATTACCACGTGTGGTGCATTATTAGATCCATGGGGAGTGCTATTGGCATTCTGTTGCTGCAGCAATCTATCTAGAGTTTCTTGAATTATGTCTAGATGATTTGTTAGATCTTCCACTCTCTTATCAGATTGCCGACGAGCTTCTATCTCCATTTGAAGCCTTGTTGATGTGTATTTTCTAGCTCCAGGCATTTCCAAATCTACTGGACTTGGCCCCAAACCCACAACACGAACATATCCATTCTTCTCTTCCCCACAAACATAGGAATAAGCATCACGTTCCTGGATACTCTTGTCTCTCAGTACAGGATTATCTCTAATTGCATCTTGAAGTGCATTCTGTAGCAAGCAAAAAAATTAGTAAAATATGATGGCATAAGAAATTGTTGTGTTTATCACACTTACAATTGTTGTTGCAGCTCCTTTATGAGGTACTCCATTCTTGTGTGTGTGAGTTTTGATAAACAATTCATCTCTACGAGGGGGATGCCCTAGCTCCTCACCCTAAACCATATATATGTTATTGTAGTTATAGGATACGAAGAAAGGGAAAACAAACTAAAAAAAGACGTTGCATACCATTTCAGTACCAACACGTGCATGACTCTTACTCCCAGTTGTATGGTTTTGGGTCAGCTTTGAACGGTTTGCTTTCCCCCTCAAAGAACGGGCCTACCAAATTATTTCATGTTTATCATTCTGTGCCACATACATTATGAAAATGAGCGAGTAATTTGTAACTTACAGCTGCCTCCGGAGACCTCCAATGATTAACTAGCCACTTCCAGTCATCCATATGAACTCTGTCATCGCACAGAGCAAACAGTTCATCATCTTCCATGTCATCATCATACACCTTTTTCAATTCTGCTTTAAACTCCTTCCACTTCATAGCTGTTGTCTTCATAAACCAATTGAAGACACAGTTGTCTACTTGCCAATATAGCTGTACAACACACAAATAATAAGTTAGGACTCAATCACATTACTGCAGTAGGTAGATTTGCAACCAATTTCACTACCTGTGCATCTGTCCAAAGCTTATACTTTTTGCGTGGACAGACCTTCCTCCAATCATCATGTGCAATTGGGAAACCCTTTGTTCTCACAAGTGTTCCAATGAAGTTAGCAAATTTAGTGCCTAATGGTCCGCAAGGTTGACCACACGCATTGACATCCAATTGGAGTTTAGGCTTATTCTGCCTTGCATAGATATCAGCCTTTGTAGTAGGTCCTCGAACATTTTTTTGGGCTGTTCGGGAACATCTGGAAAACAAATACAGCATAGTACACCCAACTTAGGTATGCATGATGCATTGCATTATTAGTTGTCACAACATAGAGACGAATACCTTCATTAAGTTGATTCTCAGGATGTTCATTCATAGCTTCCATATCAACATGTGCGTCACTTATTCTAGAGCTAGATCGTAGGTTACGTCCAGTTGCCTCAACAGGAGTTCGGGTCTACATTTGGGGACACAATTAGTTCAGATTTCCATAGACACTTCACAGAATTCTTTGAGAACATATATTTCAGATTCATGGGAATACATACCTTTTTATTTTTGTTTGTTTGATGCATTGAGCTAAGTTGTTGTGCAGTAGCTTGAATATTCAGTTCTTGCATTTTCTGCACCCTTAGCCTAATGTTTTCATTCCTTTCAAATTCATAACATTTGGCTCCACGCCATTTTCATAATCAGTTGGCTCCATGGATTTTCTTTTTCCCCTTGCTTTTGACATTGTTTATCCTAAAAAACGAAAATGAATTAGTACAGGATTCTCATAAAACAATAGTGCAAGTATGTAAGCAATCAACAATTAATTCAGACCAACAAAGCAATTATGTCAAAGAAAAATCTGCATAGCACCAGCAACAATTGATGGTGTTTGAGACTTACTTCCTCTTTCTTTCAGCAACAATGACCCCATCTATATCAGTCCTTACATGTACAACATCTCCAAAAAGACCACTGAGATCAACATTTGCATCCAAATCACTCATTGGGTTATGTATTTCATTTTCAACCGCCATATCATAAAGATCGCGTGGTTTTGACTGGGCAACAGCATACCAATCTGATTCAGGACCTTCCTTAACATAGTAAACCTGTGCAGCTTGTGATGCCAAGATAAAAGGTTCATCTAACATATTTTCTCCAGTATTGAATAAATGCTTTAAATTAACACTTGTAACCCCAAATTGATCTTTTTTTACCCATTTATCTTGAATGCGATTGTCCACCCAATCACATTTAAACAAAACTATGTTTCCTTTGTTGCGATAGTTTAACTCAATGATTTCTTTGATGATGCCATAGTATATCTTGTTTCTCATAACTAGGTCCACATTGTTTCCATTTTCAAAGCAAGAGGTCTGGGCAACCAAAGCTACTCCACTGCCTTGAACTGGTCTACTCTCATCATAGGAGAACGTATGGAATTTAAATCCATTAATTGCATAGCTATTGTATGTTGTTGCAATCATGAAAGGTTCATTTGCCAAAATATGTATCTCTTCTGGTACTTCTACGCCACTTTCAACTAACCCTTCCACCTGTAAATATCACATTATGTCTAGTTAATTTAACTGTATTAGATCTGAACAAAACATGTTAATCACACCTTTACTTACATGCTTTCTAAACCAATCATGAAACGTTTCATGATGGATACGAGTCATTTGTCGCTGATTGTGGCGACCAATCGAGGAAAGGTACTCCACATGTTTGCTGCAAATGTGTGGTACCCATTGAGAAATTTATAGATAAGAACACGAGAAATGCAATGTGCCAAGTTGTGTGGATTGCTTACTTCAAGTATGGTTCTATCTTATCATAGTTGAACAATACATATCTATGTGCTTGAACCCAAGTCTTGTATTCTACGGATATATTGCACTTGCCACTCAAAGCTTGCCCTGTGCTTTGGAAGAATGGTGTAGTACAAATTTCACAGTCCATACTTTCATCATTTCCTACTTGTCCAGTCTCATAGCCTTTCAAAAATTTGGAGCAGAAAGTAAGACTCTCATCAAATTTGTAGGCCTCACAAATTGATCCCTCTGGATGACTTCTAGTACGAACAGAGCCCTTCAACTTCATCAAATACCTATGAAGTAACAATTTTAGCGTGGAATCTAACTACAAATATGCTCAATAGCAATTGAAAATAGTTTGGTACCTCTCTACTGCCCACATGCTACGATAGTGTACAGGACCAGCAAGTCTTGCTTGAGCAGACAGATGCACCATCAAATGAACCATGATATCAAAAAAAGATGGCAGAAATATAGTCTCAAGGACACTTAGTGTCTCAGCTATTTCAGCCTCCAGTTTTTGCATATCACTGATACGAATAGTGGGTGAGTAGATCTTCTTGAAGAAATTGCTCACACGAATTAGTGCTGCACTTACTCTTTCTGGCAGTATATTCCGAACAACAATGGGAAGTAAGTGCTACAACAATATCTGGTTGTCATGGCACTTTAATCCAATTATCTTCTTCTCCTTAACTTGCACATTACGACGCATATCAGATGCATAACCGTCTGGGAACTTCACATCCTTCAATACTTGGCAAAATGCTTCCCTATCATCAAGACTCATTGTAAACTATGCTGGAGGTAAATAAAAGTTATCTTCTACACTAACAGGATGAAGATCACTTCTAATGCCAAGTTTCTGGATGTCCAAGCGAGCATTTAAGTTATCCTTGGATTTTCCATCGGTGTCCAAAAGTGTGTCAATAATATTCTGACACACGTTCTTTTCTATGTGCATAACATCAAAATTATGCCATAGAAGTAGGTCTTTCCAATATGGCAACTTAAACAAAATGGATTTTCTTTTCCAAACAGTTGGTGGCTCATTAACTTTCTTGCATTTTCGCTTGGATGGCTCCTCTATAGTTGGATTGCACTGACGCTTGGCTAGCTTCTTGGTTACTGGGTCCTTTCCGAAGGTTGTGCATATATTGGCTGTCAGCTCCAATATTTCCTCTCCACTAAGAGGTCTAGGTGCTGGCCTAAGTTCTGTGGTACCATCAAATGAATCTGCATCAAACCGAAACTTATGTTCGACATCTAACAATCTACGATGGCCCATGTAGACACACTTGCCTCCCTTTTTTAGTTGGAAAGAACATGTATCTAAGCGGCATTCAGGACATGCAACTTTGCCAGAAGTGACACATGCCACCAAATAACCTAGACCTGGGAAATCAGATATGGTGCAAACTATGGCAGCACGCAGTTGGAAGGGTTCACGCTTAGAAGCATCATATGTTCTTACACCATGAACAAACATTTCTACCATATCATCCACCAGCGGCTCAAGAAAGACATCCATATCACCACAAGGTGCCTTAGGTCCAGGGCTCAACAAGGATAGGATGAAATTTGATTGCTTCATACACTTCCAAGGTGGAAGGTTGTATGGGATCAAAATAACAGGCCAAATGCTATAAGTTGATTTCATTGTCCTAAAAGGATTAAAGCCATCGCTAGCTACAGCTAGTCTAAGATTTCAACTATCTGATGAAAATACTGGATGCTTAGAGTCAAAATCTTTCCAGAAAGGAGCATCAGCAGGATGCCTCAACAAACCATCTTGTGTGCGTCCTTCATCATGCCACCTTGTGTCACTTGCTGTTTTTGAGCACAGAAAATACCATTGCAGCCTTTTCTTTATAGGGAAGTAACACAGAACTTTCCTAGGAACCCTATGCACATGTTTTCCACTAGGACTACTATTTTCTGACTTCCATCTTGAAGTATCACATTTTGGACATACATCTTTCTTCGCATGCTCCTTCCAAAATAGTATGCAATCATTCTCACATGCATGAATTTTCACGTAACCAAGTCCTACACCTTTTGCCATTTTTTAGCAGCATTAAAGTTTTTTGGAAGTGATGACTCTTCAGGTAAGACATCCTTAAGTAACTCTAATAGCATGTCGAAGCTTTTGTTACTCCATCGCCCAATGAATTTGATATGCAGTAATCTTACAATGAAACATAGCTTCGAGTACTTGCAACCTGGATATAGCTCCTTGCCAGCATCTTCTACCATTTTGTAAAAAGCTTCCATATCCTCATCGTGCTGCTTCGTGTTGTCTACTTCTAAGTCCCCCTGGACATCTAAACCCCCAGCTATGTCTTGAAGTAAACCAGAAATGTCATCCTCTTTATTTGGGTCCCCTACTTCTACCCTTTCATATTGGCTGCTATTTGTGAAAAAACTGGAACTAGGTTCACCATGATTCACCCATGTTATATACCCATCTGTAAATCCTTCACATATCAAGTGCTCAAGTACAATACTACGGACCCTCCAACAAGAGTTCTTGCATGCCTTGTAGGGACACAAAATATGATTTCCTTTCGCTGAATTACTAAAGGCAAACTCTAAAAACATATCCACTCCTTCTCTATACACAAGGGTTTGCCTACAAATGATGATCAAGATATCAGACCAAACACCCTATGCATGCAGATTCTAGTATATGGTCATAGGTTTATTATGTACCTAGGCTGATCCATCCATGTTTTATCCATGATGCACCTTTTACAAAATGCAGTGTCAAAATAGTGAAATATTACTCCCAAAATAAAAAATCATTCAATTCAGATTGGGTTGTTCAACAAAAAAATAAAGATCATGCCAAACAATTGTCCAAATTAAATCAATTTCACCACACTTGATGCTAAAAAATTATCTCACCACAAGCCATCAATAAGAACTATAGGGGAAATTTAGTCCAGTTTTAAGAAACCAAATCATCACATCACAGATCACACACAACCTGCAATTCTAAGCCAAATGCAGAGACAAAGTTCATAAGAAAAGGAAAGCATACCAATCAAGCAATGACAGTAGAAGATCTTGATTGCGTTGTGTACAAGATCTTGAATCCTACTGGTTCCTCTGCAAAATCAACTAAGGCAGTAAACATCACATCTAAATTGATTCTCCAAAGAGGGGAAGAGATGGCGGGCAAGAGAAGCAACCCAAACCTTGAATCTTTGTAGCCTTTCTCACCTTTGTCTACTCCATTCTGCAACCAAGAAAAAAATACAAAAAAGTAAGTTGTGCCGAAACCCTAGCACGCAGGGGAATGGGGATGAGAGGAAGGGGATGCGGAGATGACGCACTTGGATGTAGAGGGGAATGGGGATGCGGCGGCGGCACCGCTCTTGCTGGCCGGTGGTGGGCTAGGGTGACGGCGGGCTGGGGCGACGAGGGGCTGGGGCGGTGCCGTCTGTTGGATTCGGTGGCGGGGGCCTACTGCTGTAGGCTGCGGGGCTCCGGCCAGGGATGACTTCGGCGCCGGCGGGATTGGGAGGCGGGATGGGGAGGCGGCGATTTGGGCGTCAGGGGTGCCGGGTACTAGCCTCTGGCAGCGGCTCCTGGCGGCGCCCGGCAGCGGAGCCCTGCTGGCGGCGCCCGGCGGCGGAGCTGTGGTGGCGCGCGGTGCATGCGTGAGTGGAAAGGGGAAGGGAGCAAGAGACGTACAAAGGGTTGGTAGAAAGTGGCCTCAACTTAGCGTTTTCTCGATAAAAAAAATGTTTAGCCTTTTAGCTCCCGCGCACAATACTGTTTTGGCGCGCGGTCTCCCGCCCACAGCGCGTACCCCTTCGCCGACACTTCGACAGTGGTTTAGGTAGGCTAGGACGACACTTTTTTGGTCTAAAAACTTTCGCTGACACTTTATGTGTTCGAAGGAGAAACGCTGACATATAAGTTGTAGCCTTATATTACTATTGCCGACACTTTAAGTGACGCTAAAAAGGTAAAGAATTGCCAACACATTACTTGTTGGGAAAACCCTTGATTTACCAACATATGATTGTAGGGAAAAGTGGATCATGATGTAGTGTTGGTTAGCCTTTTGAATCTGTTTTTGGTTTTGCAAAAGTCAAAAGCCAACTAAAAGGCCAAGAAGCTTAAGTTGCTTAAGGTCAAAAGTAGCTTTTGTTTAGTACAAAACGGAAAGCAGCTCTTCTCCTGCTTTCAACTGTTTTTTGGTCAAAATTACTCACCTATCCCTGGTGACTAGTACCGGTTCGTTTTTCCCCTTCTTTCTTTCGGGTCCGCGTGAGAAACAGAGCTCGCAACCGTCGAGCGCGGGCGAGCCCGCCGTCGACCGCGACTCCGGCCTCTCTGGCGCTCCTCCGTGCCGCCTCCGCGGGCTCCCTTTCCCTCCACTGCGCGGACGCCGTCTCCCTCTACTCCGGCGGCGACTCCGGCCTCTCTGGCGGCGCCCTCTCCCTCCTCTCCGGTCGTCGAGCACATCTTCTCCGGCGGCGGCCTTCTTCCTCCACTTCGGCGGCATCGTCACGCTCCCTCTCGTGCATATCCAGGCCGGCGGTGGCCCTCTTCCTCCACTCCGGCAGCGCCGTCGCGCTCCCTCTCGTGCATTCCACTTCTCCAGGGCGGCGGCAGGCTGCTCCCACCAGCGGCCCCGGCGCGGGCGCGGACCCGGTGCGGGCGCAGCTCCGGCGCGCGGACCTGCCCGGCGAGCCACGGCGTGGGCGCAGCTCCGGCGGGAGCCCCAGCGGCGGGTGAGGCCGCCGCCGCAGGATCCGCCGCCGGCGCAGGCCTGCGCGGGCGTGGCCACCACAGCGAGCTGCGAGCGTCGCGGCTGCCATGGGTGAGCGCAGGCTCCTACGCGCTGTCTTCCAGAGCCGGAGCTGCCCACCAGCGCGATGGTCATCCCCGCCTCTCCCTTCTTTTCTGAGCCAAGCGGGCTGCTCCAGCGGAGCTCCTCTGCCATCACCGCTATTCGCCATGAACCACCCTCCACCGCTCCTCTATCCCTTCCTACTGCACGGTAATGCTTGCTCTGCTTCCTGTGTGCTCTTTGCCTGCCGTGCTGTGTATTGGACCGGCAAGGCCACACCCATGTCACCTCGCCGTTTTCATATAGAAAAATAAAGAGTTAAATATACTAGCGATTCTTAAACTTATAGTCTCGTGCCACTTAGGTCCACGAACTCTCAAACTCAAAATTTGACCCTCCGAACTTATTAAGTGGTGCACCACAGGTCCATACCCCCTCGGAGGCACCGACCAGGATGATCTTTTTTTTTAAAAGCCCCTGTTGTAGACATGTTCTACCTCCGGCCGGCCGTGGCATCCGCAGCTGCCCGTCTTTCGCGTGCGGCGGCGTCCACGGCCGCCTGTCTCCCTCACGCGCGGTGTCTGCGACTGTCCGTCTACCTCGCTACGGCGTCTGCAGGAGCTGAGGCTATGTAGGCGGAGGCGGCGGCGCCAGCACGAGCCGAGTGGTGGCGTGAGGCATCGAACGCACGGGGGCGGGTGCTGTCGCAGCTACAGAACATGACTGGGCTCGCGACGCTGTACGACTTAGCGAAGCAGCAGGACTACGCGACGGACGCCATGGGCACGTTCCTGAACCGCACCGAGGGCAAGATGGCGCTGGGAGTGGAGTGGCATGGGCGGAGTACAGCGACGTGGTGGGCGCGACGATGCACGGCGACGTAATGCGCTACAGAGGTGCTCGCGTGGCGCCGATGTCGAGGAGCGCGATGCTAGTGAAGCCGTGCACGATAACGACAGCGCTGGACCAAATGCCAGCGTTGCTCTCCGGCAGGCAAGCGGGCCTTAAAGAGCTCGTCCTCGTCAACCTTGGACTGGACGTCGCTGACCTTGGCATTGAGCACCGAGTCGAGCAAGATGGTGCTGGACTTGACGTCGCGGTGCATGATGTTGCTGTGCCGGATGTGGCCGACGATGTCCATCTCCGACGCGAACTCGCACTCCAGCTTCTTGTCCAGATCCCGCGCAGCACGGAGGCCCATCGTCGGCGAGCACGCGCAGCACGGAGGCCTCGTTGAAGTTCAGGGGCCGGAAAGCGGTGAGCTTCCCGGGCTGCTCGATCCGCGCGAGCCGCCGCTTCCACCTCTTGATGTCGTGGACGACGATCGATGAAGAAGGCTAGCGCCGCGATGAGGACGATAAGCGTGGTGCCCGCGCCGAGGAGGCCCGCACGGAGATGCGGTGAGACATGGTCGCCTGGCTAGGCCGAGCACGAGCTCCGGGACACCATCGGCGGCCTCGACATCCTGGTCATGTCGCGCTAGGATGCCCACATGACGGCCGCAGAATGGGGAGAGGGAGCGGTATCCGCAGTGCATGGACCCGCTCTGAAAAAGGTCACGCTCGTCCGCCCCTGTAGGCTCACCGGACATGCGCTCGCCGGACATGGGGTCACGGACGAAGCACAGAACAAGGGAAGCTATTCGCGGAGCTGCTCGGGGATGACATCTTCAGCTCCGACGGTGACTCGTGCCGCGCACAGCAGAAGGCCGCCAGCGCGGAGGTGCACTCGGTGTGGTTCCTCCGGTTCTCGGCGGGCACCATCGAGCGGCTGGTGCACCGTGCACAGCGGGCTGGTCCTGCTGCTGGAGACGCTGAGCGAGTGAGGGCGCGTGGTGGACATGCAGGGTGCGTTTTGTAAAAAATTATCCTACTCAGCGCCTGCCAATGGGATATGGATCTATGGTGTACCACTTGACAAGTTTAGAGGGTCGAATTTCGAGTTCGAGATTTCGTGAACCTAAATGGCACAACACTACAAGTTTAAGGACTGCCAATGTATTTAACTCAAAAATAAAAGAAGAAATACACCTAGAATACACTTATACCTACCCTATACAGGCAACAAGCGTGAACCATCCATCCATCTCTTGATGCTTTTATGTTAATGCAAGAGGAAGCATCGGCGACATCATGGCACCCAGCCACCGTCTGTCTTGGGAGTGCGCTATGGCGGATGCCTCGAGATAGTCGCCGGTGGTAGCGGAGTCTCTACAGACCCACACCATTCCGGACCCTCGTGCGGAGGCCCTCGCGTGTGCGCAAGAGCACAACAAGGAGCTACGACAAAGGCGGTAGAACCAGCCGCCACCTGCGCTAGCGCGCTCGACACACGACGTTGCGCCCTGTGCGCGTAACCCGGCGAGTGGCGCCCGTGGTCGCGCACGCCAAATTCAGCGCAACATCATCGACGGGGAGAACGATCCCCCACAGTTCGCTCGGGCTAGCCAGAACATCGTCGCGGCGACGATGCTTCTGCGTGGTCTTCCCGAGCCTGTCGACCCATAGGAGGAGGCGATCCACCGGAACCTTCGGGCGCTGGTGGACACCGCCGCTGTTCAATAGGTGGAAAGCTCCATGTTGCAACATCGACTCGCGGCCTCTATCCCCACCAGGGGAGCAGGGACACACCAGGCGGATCGCTCCATCCGCTCACCACTACAGTCACCGGGCGTGGAACAGGAGGGCGCAGCTACGCCGCGGCCTGACCCAGCGCCCGCTCCGCATCAGCCGCCTGTGCGCGAATGCCTCGGGCCGAACTGAGACGCTCGCAGCATCATCAGCAACCGACGTTGGCCCCGACATGATGATGACGTCCATCGGGCGGCGGTAAGAGCAGGCAACACGGGCCCTGGCTAGACCATCAAGGGGAGTGGTGAAACGTGCCCTAGGCATGGTCGCCGACCCAACGACTGGAGTCCTAGCCTAGATGGCCTGGGACCATGGGCCTTTGGCCGACGCATCCAGAGAGCATCGTTCCCACAGCGCTTCCAACTGCCTACCAATATCACCAAATATATCGGGAGACGAATCCCGGTATATGGCTCGAAGACTTCCAGCTCGCCTGCCGAGCCCGAGGAGTGGATGATGACCACTTCATCATTCAGTACCTCCCTATCTGCGTGGGGGAACATGTTCGAGCGTGGCTCGAATTCCTCCTGCATGAAAGCATCCGCGACTGAGTGGACCTCAAGAGGGTCTTCGTCGGGAACTTCTAGGGGACGTATGTCCGCCCGAGCAACTTCTAGGACCTCAAGAGCTACCAACAGGAGCCCAATGATGTCGTCGATGCGGACGTCATCAATGCGTTCCTTTCTAGGACAACCTTCGAGTCCCTAATCCATAAGCTTGGCTGTCGGAAGCCCTGTACCACCCGTGACCTGCTCGATGTCACCACGAACCATGCCTCCGGCGAGGAGGCGGTCGAAGCGGTCTTCAACGGAGGACAGGACAGGGGCAAGGCTAAGCACAAGGACCAAGACAAGGGCCCCTCCACATAGAGGGGCAAAAAGAACAAGAAGGATCAGCGCTGACTGGCCAACTCCGTGTTGGTCATCACAGCTGATCACGCGGGCAAGTAGCCCTAGCAGGGCTACCCTGACCACTTCGACAAGCTCATGGATAGTCCATGCACCAACCACGCTTACCCCGTCAGGCACCTCTACAAGGATTGCGAGCTCCTCAAGCGCTTCCTGCGATAGGCCGGTGGGCCGAAAGAAGGAAAGGGCAAGGAGGCAGCAACCAAGAGAGGAGGCATGGCGGGCAAGGATGGGGACAACTTTCCCAACCCCATGGAATGCATCATGATCTTCGGGGGCTCCGATGCCATCTACTCCAAGCGCCAGCACAAAGTGCGCTATAGAGAGGCATGCATCGCTGAAACGGCCTCCCCTCCTTCCTTCGCTGGTCAGAATCTCTGATCACTTTTGATCAGAGTGACCATCCTTCCCACGTCGCCAGACCGGGTCGCTACCTGCTCATCGTTGACCCCATCGCCCGCAAGAAGCACCTCACCAAGGTGCTGATGGATAGAGGCAGTGGCCTCAACATCCTCTACGTCGACACCTTCAACGCCATGCGCATCCCCCGATCGGAGCTCCACCCGACGAGGTCTCCCTTCCACGGTGTGATCTCGGGAGTGTAGGCATACCCGCTGGGGCAGATCGATCTGCTCGTAACGTTTGGTGACCGAGCCAACTTCCGCTCGGAGGTGCTTACCTTCGAGGTGGTGGACTTCCCGGGGTCTTACCACGCCATCTTGGGGCGGCCATGCTACGCCAAATTCATGGTGGTCCCCAACTACACCTACCTGAAGTTGAAGATGCTGGGACCGAACGGCGTCATCACTATGGGTAGCATCTTTTCACATGCCTATACGTGCGACCACGGGCATTACGAGCTCGCCACTACCGTCATCAACTCTTCCGAGCTCCCGTGGCTCAGGGTGTTGTCAACCCCAGCAGTCCTGGACTGCAACAAGCCAACCTCCTCGGCTGCCTTCCGCCCACTCAAGTAAACTAAGGCGGTGGGGATCGACCCCACTGACCCTACCAAGACGGTGCGGATTGGGACCCAACTCTCGGCCAAATAGGAATGCGAGCTCGCTGACTTCCTATGCGCCAATCGTGATGTCTTCGCATGGAAACCTTCTGACATGCCAGGCATACCATGGGAGGTCGCCGAGCATGCACTACGCCTCGTCCTAGGCTCAAAGCCCACCAAGCAACGCCTGCGTTGCTTTGATGACAAGAGGCGCAGGGCCATAGGCGAGGAGGTCACCAAACTCCTGGCAGCCAGATTCATCAAAGAGGTATACCACTCCAACTGGCTCACCAATCCTGTTCTTGTTAAAAAGAAGACCAGAAAATGGAGAATGTGCGTTGATTATACTGGCCTCAACAAGGCATGCCCGAAGGACCATTTTCCTTTACCACACATAGACTAGATATTAGACTCCACCTTAGGATGCAAAATCCTCTCCTTTCTAGATGCCTACTCAGGCTATCATCAGATCATGATGAAAGAGTCCGACCAGCTCGTGACTTCGTTCATCACTCCGTATGGTTTGTACTATTACATAACCGTGCCTTTCGGTCTAAAGAACACTGGCGCCACCTATCAACGGTGCATGCAGCAATGCTTCGCCGATCAAATCAACCCGCTCGATTAGTCTGACCAAGTCGAGCGGCCAAAACCAACAATCGCCGTCTATGTTGATGACATAGTGGTCAAAACAGCTCAAGCTTGTGACCTGATCGCAAACTTGGCCGCAACGTTCATGAACCTCTGAAGGTTCAACATCAAATTGAATCCCAAAAAATGTATTTTCAGGGTTCTGAAGGGGAAGCTGCTTGGATACATCGTGTTCAAACACAGCATCGAGGCCAACCCCCCAAAAATCATGGCCATCTCCAACATGGGCCCTATACGCAATGTCAAGGGCGTACAGAGACTCACTGGTTGTTTGGCCGCCCTGAGCCGATTCATCTCCTGGCTCGGTGAATGGGGGATGCCTCTCTACAAGCTACTCAAAAAGATGGACGCTTTCGTCTGGACTGAGGAAGCACAGCAGGCTCTACAAAGCCTGAAAGCGTCACTGACGTAGTCCCTAATCCTTGTCGCTCCCAAACGGGGAGAACCCCTTCTCCTCTACGTCGCGGCAACCAACCACGTGGTGAGCGCCACCCTAGTCGTCGAAGGGAGGAGATGGGACACCACCTTAAGGTCCAACGACCCATATACTTCATCGGGGAGGTACTCACCAACCCCAAGGTCCGGTACCCCCAGGTGCAAAAACTCCTATACACCGTGTTGATGGCGACCTAGAAGCTCCTGCACTACTTCACCGACCACAAAGTCTCAGTCGTCACTTCATACCCGCTCGGAGACATCATCCGCAACCGTGACGCCGCGGGATGAATCTCCAAGTGGGCACTCGAGCTAATGGGCCATGACATCAGGTATATCCCCCGTACCGCTATCAAGTCTCAGGCTCTCATGGACTTTGTCACCGAATGGACGGAGGTCCAGCTCCCGACCCTAGACATCACCCACGAGTACTGGATGATGTACTTCGATGGGTCCGTAATGGCGCCTGACTCGGGGGCTGGAGTGGTTCTGATCTCCCCAGACGGGAGTAGGCTCCGCTATGCAATCCGCCTCCACTTTTTATCCTCAAATAATGCCATGGAATATGAGGCCCTCATCAACGGGCTACGCATCGCCATCGAGCTCGGCGCTACACGACTCTACGTCCACGGTGACTCAGAGCTGGTCATCGACCAGGTCATGAAGGAGTCCTCTTGCAAAAGCCCCCTCATGACAGCGTACTACCAGGAGGTGCGGAAGCTCAAGGACAAGTTCTAGGGGATCGAGCTACACCATGTCCCCTGAAAGGACAACGGTGCCACCGATTTTCTTACAAAATTGGCTGCCAGGCGGGTTCCGTCTCCGGACGGGGTCTTCATCAACGACCTTCATGAACCGTCTGCCTGCATCCTGGAAGGTCCAATCTAGACACACCCCAATGCCGACCTAGTGCTTGAGGGCTCCGACCCCAGTGCCTCCATGACGACGTCGCCCGTCGATGTCGCCGTGTTGGCACTCGATCAAGTCGACTGGTGAGCGCCACTACTCACCTACCTCCTCGAGGAGGTTCTCGCACCTGAAAGGACTAAAGTGCGACAGATCGCTCGACGCGCCAAGACGTTCATCACATTTAGTAATGAACTTTACAAACAAAGTCCGTTAGGAGTACTCATGAAGTGCGTCCCTACCGACCAAGGCAAGCAGCTCCTCCTAGAGGTCCATGCCAGAATCTGCGGATATCATGCGGCCCCGAGGTCGCTGGCGAGAAAAGCATTTTGCTAAGGTTTTTATTGGCCCACCGCGCTACGAGATGTAGAGGAGGTCATCTGTAGGTGTGAGGGATGCTAGTTCTATGCTCAGCAAATGCACTTGCCGGCACAGGAGCATCAAACCATCCCCATCACCTAGCAGTTTGTGGTCTGGGGCCTCGACATGGTAGGACCCCTCAAAAAGGGACCGAGCGGCTTCACTCACCTACTCGTAGCGGTCGACAAATTTACCAAGTGGATAGAGGCCAAGCCCATCATCAACATTCCCTTGGAAGAGGTGGTCAAATTCTTCCTCGACATCATCTACCGGTTTGGCGTTCCTAACCGTATCATCACTGACCATGGAACTAACTTCACCGGGAAGAAGTTCCTAGACTTCAGTGATGGATACGGCATCAGGATCAAGCCACGCATCTTTGATCGACTCAACAAGTACGCCGGGCGATGGGTTGCAGAGGTCCTAGCAATCCTATAGAGCCTGAGAATGACCCTGAACCGATCCACAGGGTTCACACCCTTCTTCCTGGCCTATAGAGCTAAAGCAGTGCTACCCTCCGACCTCGACCACGGCGCCCCAAGAGTGAAGGCCTTCGACCGCGACCGAGCCACGGAGGCTCAACAAGACGCAGTCGACCTACTCAAGGAGGCCTGCGAGATGACCGTCATCCGCTCTGCTCGGTACCAACAAACTCTCCGTAGGTACCATGAAAGAAAGACCAGAGGGAGGATCCTCGAGGTCAAAGACCTTGTGCTTCGAAGAACCCAATCAGCCTAGGAGAAGCACAAACTCTCTCCGCCTTGGGAAAGGACCCTATACGGTGACCGAAGTGATCCGACCGGGCACCTACCGACTAAAGGACGACAACGGCAATGTTCTCACCAACACTTGGAACATCGAATAGTTACGTTGTTTCTTCCCTTAAAAATTCGGTCGTACCATTTTCTTTCATTCAACGTTCACTCCTACAAAGCACCCTAGCCCAAACACTTTCAGCCCGGGTCGCTCGGGGGCTCCACGAGGGTGCAATACCACCTATCTTTTTTACTATCTTATGGTAAATACTTTTCTACCTGAACAAAAGGGTAGTCCGTTCCTTTAATTACCTTACGTAACTTTGCTTTAAACATTCCGACCAATCACACCCCACCACGACCTACGGTTACGAGCAGCTGAGCCTCGCGGGCCACGCCTGGGTTCTTAAGGTTGCAGCCTACAATTCAAAAGGGCAGGTGCGAAAAAGAAAGAATAAAAAATAAAGCTATGCTAGGGTAAAAATAAGGAACGAATGGGACAAGCTTCCCCTTACGAAGTGATTCATCACAAAATGAAATTGTTGTATTCATGAATACACAAAAATGTTCACAAAGGGGGCTCGCCCATGAACTTATCCTTTACATGTGCTAATTACTTCTACTCTAAATACTACTATGGCCGCCCGGCAGCATCGGCTGATGGCACGATCGGCAAAGGTAGGGGCTGCTCGCTCTCTGGCTAGACGACGTTCGGCTCGGTCGGAGGTGGGATGACCTTCGCTTCCGACCTAGACTCCACTCCATCCGTAGGTAGGACAACGTCTTCTTGATGCACACCTTCAGCCATGCTCACGCAGCGAGCATCCATCACCCACTGCGTGGAGACTTGCTCGGCCACCATTTGTGCGCACGGCAACAAGCTCTCCCCGAGAGCATGGATGGCCTCTAGGCTCTAGCCATCGGCATGCCACTGCAGATGGTGGCGAAGTTTAGGTCTGGGTGGTGCGTCGCCACCAAAGTCAGCACCCCCGATGTCCCGTAAAACATCCCGTCAGAGATAAGCGCCCGAACTTCGTCCGGGACCTCCGCTAGTCAGAGGGCGGGCGTGCTGGTGCTCGGCGCTGACCCGAACACCTCCGAGATGATGACCTGGGCGACATTGCGGACCTGGTGAAGCTCCCCCAAAAGAGCACATTGCTCTTCAAGGGACTTGGCCAGCGCCTCTGCGCTTCAACCGATCATCGCCTTGGCTGTTTCCAGGTGCTGCTCCAGAGAACCAACCGTTCCGCCTAGCTCTAGAAGAAGGATGATAAGCTCAGAAGTAAGCTAAAGGAAAAAACAAGACATCAAAGGTAGAATAGGTACATACCGAGGCGGGTGTTCTCAAGGATGGAGAGTCCCTCCTCCTGCCGAGTCGCCTGCTCGCGCAGCCGAGCGTTCGACTCCTCCATCCCCAGCACCTACCCCCGGAGTGCGAGCACTTCCTGGTCGACCTCCGATCAGGCCTTCCGCTCCGACTCTAGGGCCTCCAAGGAACTCTGGAGTGCCGCCTCAGTCTTCACCAAGGACTTCTAGAGCGCCACTTCGGTCTCCGCCTGGCGGACCTTCGCCGCGTCAAGTCCCCGCTCAGCGGTGGTCGCCCGCTCCACCACAAGCAGTTCCACCGCCCGCGCCTCTGTCGCCTCGGCCACCCGGTCTTGAGACTCACGGTGGGTAGACTCTAGCTAGCGCTCAAGCTCGGTGACCTACCACGATGCTATGGCCTCCCGCTCCATCCGAGCGTGCTCCTACCGGAGAAAACGGGACTTGCGGCTCGACATCTCCTCCAAGCCCTACAAAGCAAGAAGTAGGCGTGCTGAGACAACCAGTGAAATACCAAGGAGACAAGGATGAATGAAGAAAACTTACCTCTATGACACGGGGCAGGTTGATCATCACCGCCTGATGGACAGACTTGACCCGCTCTAAGGCCTCCTCGAGCCTCATCCTGGTTTGGGCGAGATCGGACTCCATCGCGAGTCCTCCCCCAATTACGTCCTAGAGATGCACCTCCTCCTCATCATAAAGGATGAACTGCACCTTCCTTGGGTCGCCGGGGCAGGGCCACACTAGGTCGGTGGTCGCCCCCAACCCGTTGGAAGGCCCAGCCGCCGACTGGACCACCGCTAGCTCCTGCGACGGTGGGATTTCCGGTGGCTCCACCCTGGTGCCTATCTCACCGGGGTAGGGGACCTCACCTCCTTGACCCTGTGGCCCGCCGCTGGATGCTCTGCCTCCGGCCAGGCCGCGTCGCCTCCCAACGCCTCCAGCTCCGACCAGGAGGGCGAGCCGTGCATCCCTCCGCCGGGTGAGGCAGGGAGCCCGGTCTCCCTCCCCTCTTCCACCATAGCCGGTGCAGGAGGGATTGTGAGGGTCACCTCCAACCCGGCCTCCACCATCACCACCGGGATCGCCGCCAACACCATTGCCGCCGCCGCCGTCGTACTTGCGACCGATCGGGAGGGTGCAGCCCTCGGAGGGGAAGGTCGCACCGCCGCCACACTACTCTCTCCGCCGTTCATGACGACGTGCTGCAAGGTGGGCCTCCACTCCTCCTGCATGGGAGGCGGGGCGATGCTCAACCCCATCAGTATCTGGCCACTGTAAAAAAAATACAGGCCAGTCGCCCTAAAAAAATTCAAACTATGAGATCGAAAAGAAACAAAGAATGCATACCGGGATGCAAGCGGCACGACTCTAAAGCCCCGACCCACTGGCAACGGGCCCGCCGGACTAGGGCCGCTCACAGGTCGCGAGCCATGCCCCTCACTTTGATCGGGGGGGGGGAGTCAACCTGACCGGCTCCCGATCGGCCCGCGAGTCGCCATGACCTTTGGCTCGGGGCGCGCCGACCGGAGCAGCTGGCGGGGTGTCTCCCCATTGTGGTTCGCGCACCGGCGCTGGCCCCGATAATGCGGGGGTGCGAGCCCATTCCTCCGACCGCCTGACCTGCCCCGCTGAGCCCGGAGTAGGTGGGGACAAGGCCAGCGATGCCTTCGTAGGGCGCGGTGGCCGTGTTCGCTTCGCCTCCCGCTTGCTGACGGTGTCCAAGCTCATAGCACGCTTCCTTGGCATGGGAAAGTCGCCATGCCTCTCTACGTCCCGCCCATCGCTGGCAGACGCATCCGTAGGTTCGCGATGCTCTGCTGAGGATGCGATGATGTCTCGGTCTCCATCCTCAGAAGAGCTCGCGTGGCCACCCACCTCCATGGGGTCCTCTGACTCAAGCTCTGCCTCCACGTCGCTCCTATTTTCCTTGGCCCGCACCCGCCGGGCGATCTCCATCTCCATTTCGTGCTTCCTCCGAGCCTTCTCAGCTCTCTTCTTCTTCTTCATGACCGCCGTCTCCTTCAGGGCAGCTTGCTGAGCCGTGCCCTCCGGGCCCTTCAGAAGATGCTGCCAGGATTTATAACCGGTGAGTCCCTGTGAAGCGGATGACTTGAAGTCAAATTACAGGAGAGCAAAATTAAAAGGGACACGGAATATGGAGAGGAGAACGTACCAGTTTGGGCAGCTTCCCGGCGTGGAGAAGTCCATGCTTTCCTTTGAGGGTCTCCTAGGCCTGCAGTTGCAGCACCCAGTTGAGTTGGCTCTAGACTTTGTCCTTCGCCAACTCCACCAGTGACGCGCGATCAGGGTCCGTCGGTCCGGAGTATAGCCACATCAGCCACGTCCTTTCCGCCAGTGGGGCGACCCGATGGTGGAAGAAGGTGTGGAACACCCGCACCCCGTCGAGGCCGTGCTGCAACAGCTTCTAGAGCTCCGCCCTGATGATCTCCAGCTTGTTCTGCTGGCTAGAGGGGCCCCATGACCAGCTCTCCCACCTCTCCAGTGTCCTACCGGTGAATGATGGGAATGGTGCTTCCACCGTGTTCCTGATGTAGAACCACTCCCCATGCCACCCCCGATTGGAGTCACAGGGGGTATACGCAGGGTAGAAGCCTGACGAACTCGGCTTCTTCTACAGGGCGAAGCCACCAACCGGCACGGTCCTGGCCGGCTTCCCCTTTGACAAGGCATGCATGGTGAAGATCCGCCGAAAGAAGTCCACATGCGGCTCCATCCCGAGGAAGGCCTCACAGACGGTGACGAAGCCGGTGATGTGCACCCCAGTCGGGTTGAGGTGATACAGTTCTAGGCCCCACTCATTGAGGAGCCCACACAGAAACCAGTGCGCGGGGTATCCTAGCCCACGCTCATGGAAGGCAAGGAAGGAGACGACCTCGCCGGCCCAAGGTCATGGGAAAGCCTCCCCCGCGGGAGCCCTCTAGTGCGCCACCTCCTTCGGTGGATGCAGCCCCTTCTCGGCGAAGGCGGCCAGCACCGTCTCATCCACATTCGATGGTCTCTAGCTCGACATTGCACTCCGGATTCATGAATGGATCTATGAGTTTCTCCTCTCCCTTGCTCTATCCTTTTTCTCCTAGGAACCGCCGTGGCACACGAACGCTCTTGGCGAGAAGGAAGAAGGAGGAGAGGTGGCAGTTGGGGAATAGGCGAAGGAACAGGATGAAAGCCCTCTCCCTTCCCCTATTTAAGGAGGAGGCGCAGCAGTTGGGAAAAGGCGAAGGATTAGGGCGAAAACCCCTCTCCCTTCCCCCATTCAATGCGGATGGGATGCAGTGGGACGTGTCCTGACTAATGGGATGCGCCTTACTCGACAAGACGGAGCATGGTTAGACGGAATGTGGCCTAGGCATGGCCCACCACTACTGCATGTCGGGCATGGGGAACAAGGCGCAACCACATGCAGGTGGGCCTCCGCCTTCCCAGGCAAGACTTGGAAGGGCCCAACAATGGGATCTCCGCCAAGGAGAGACCAACGGGCTTCCTAAGTCAATCAGATGGCTCAGGCGAATACTGAGGGACAGGTAAGGAGCAGAGGGACGCCCCATGTGGGCCATGCTGACTTCGTCATGAACGACGAACATGGATCCCATTCGGACATATCCGATAAGAACTTCTCAAGCCTGTCACTCGAGTCGTCAAGGTAACTCTATTGACCCCCCCTTACTTTATTTTTCTAATGCATGATCATTCATTCATCCATTCTCATACATGCATTCACACATTCATTCATACAAGTTATTCATTCATCCCATAATTCGAAGCATCGCATATGCAATTAATGCATCACAATGCTCCGTGTTGCGTCACAAAGCGGTAGTTGCCTCATTCAACATGAGCAACGACCGGCTGGGGTTCGAAGGCCAGCCCATGAAGGGCTCGATGCCACCTTATGTCAAACAGAGCTAGGGGAGAAAAACACAGATGAGCCCCAGCGGCCCTCGCCCAATCTGCACAGAAGCAGACAGGGTCATCTGAACCTTCTCATTCGATCCTAACCTTGAGACATGCCCATAGAATCTCCATCGAGGGGAGGCCAGTGGGCCACCTGGGTCGGTCTCCGGAATGACCCGGGCACCTACTAGGACATGGCTTAAGGAGCAGTGGAATGCCACATGAGGGCTATGTCGACCCCGTCACGAACGACGGACCCGGATTCCACTCGAACATGCCCGTTAGCGAGCCCACTGAGCGTGTCACTCGAGCCATCGAGGCAAGCGACGTTAGCTCAGCCCCTCCGGTTGTGAAAAAACCATGGATGGGGTAATGCATGGAACCAGACCAACCCCTACCAAGCCCAATGGGGCTTAGTGACTCAGGTCGCCCAACATCGACTCGAAATCAACTGACCGCGCAGGTCACTGGCGGGACAAACATGGGGCGAACACCCCGAATGACAGTCTGCGGCCCGAGGAAAAGATTACCAAGATGCTCAGCCTCCAACCGACTCACTAGTCGGACGTAGGCTCGAGATCTACACCCACGAGTGTGCTCGCACGCACCCGCGACCCAAACAAAAATTCCCCTGCTGGCAAAACAAAAACCCCCACACGATTCTACCCGAATTGCCAGGGGGCTCGGGGGCTACACCTGCAGGTGCGCTCGCGCGCACTCGCTTTCAAAACAAAAATTACCCCGTTGGCAAAACAAAAAACCCCTAGACGATTCTACCTGAATCGCCCGAGGGCTACACCAGCGGGTGCGCTCACGCGCACCCGCTGTCAAAACAAAAAATCTGCCAGATGATTCTACCCTAATCACCCGGGGGCTCCTGTCGGGTTCATAAACCCGGGGTCCCTCATGAACCTGCTTCCCAGCAAAAGCTTGGCCTAGCAGACGATGTTGCGAACGATGCGCAACTCCTGGGCTAGCCCAAAAATCTAACAACAGGCCAGAAGGGCGATCCAGTCTCCGACTGGAAGGCCTGGCCAAGGAGGAACGACACTCACTTCTGTCTCTAGCCCGCCTCTCCAACCAAAAGGCCTAGCCAAGGAGGAACGACGCTCGCTTCAAACTCCGGCCCGCCTCTCCCACCGGAAGGCCTAGCCAAGGATGAACGACGCTCGCTTCCGACTCTGGCCGGCCTCTCCGACCAGGAGTACACCGAACCTCTCCTTATAGTTCTTCTCCGACCAGTGCGGTTGGAGCCGACTGGGAAATGACTAAACGGGAATGCTCGCTTGGTAAGGACCCAAAGAATCAGGCGGAGCAAGTAAGGCAGGGCTCTCAAGTTAACCATGATACCGAGGACCGTACCCTACACACCTGCAGGACAGTACTATCAGGTCGTGTTAGAAGGATGCACCGCAACCTTCTAGACATGTCAGAACATGAATAGTGTTGTGGGCACCGACATTTATCCTACCGTATGGTAGGCGCCGACATTTGCCATACCACAAGAAAACAATGGAGCCTACCACATGCGTCTGAGCGACAATGGTGTTGTGGGCACCGACAAACCGTCTTGTACCCGACGGCGTGGTTAACAAGACTAGGTAGCACACACACTCTCTTTCTCTCACACACTCTCTCTTGTAAAGCCATCCCCTTCATCTATAAAATGGGATGCGCTCTCTCCAAAATGACGACGATCGATTTGAACGATTCGAAGGATGATCGATTCGGACGATTCGAACAACCATCAAACGATTCCAACGAACAAGATATGGATCTTTCCGATTCTCTCTGCTTGGCTCTAGAACTCTAAAGCCGAATAGAGCAACACTTAGCGCATGTCGGGGCTCCCTCACTCTTGGCCCTTCGGTCCGAATTCGACCGGACCTCTGATACCCCCCATCTTACTCCCTCTCATTTGTAACCCCACAGCAAACTTCGAGCACCTGGGCTCAGGAATAAAGCCACCGACTGACTCAAACCGGATGTAGGACACGTTGCCTGAACCAGTATAAACCCTATGTCATTAGTGCTTGGCCACATCCGATCACAACGTACGGCAAAATGATAAATATTTAATAGTTGGTCACTTTTCGCACCGATAGGAAGATAATTATACTGATGGATGACTAGATTTCAAGATGAATCTACTTATATCACTTTCATATTTTCAAACTCAATCCAAAAATATTTATTTGTAGTCAAAGTTTAAAATGTTTGACTTAAGACAACTTCAAAACGACATTCTTTAGGAAACCAGAGGGAGTATATGCGAATCAGTGAACAAATTAGCTATTTAGAAGCAATTTGTATATAAAGAGTCTCTCAGACCTTCAAGGTATTACATGTATTTAATAGAAAGCCTATAGTTTCATAGCTGCTTTAACCAAATGGTCTTCTGTTTTTTCCACAGCTGCTTTCCCACATCTGCTTTTCCACGACCCACAACTCACAATAGTTTTTCAAAAGCCATAGCTCAACCAAACAGGGCCTTAGAGTTTGTATGCTAAATGCAAGAGGATAGTAAAGATGAAGCAGTTACTTTAGCCCATTATGTATGCTCACTATCAGATAGATACTATGGAAGAGCTCCTTTTTGAACATCCTCGAGCTTATCCCAATTAGATGACTCATCCTAAATTTTCAGACAACAGAGATTTTGTCATAGATAAGGGCATCAGCATGACAAGCAGCTAATGCAAATCTCTGTAGATGATTTTTTAAATGAACTTCCACTACTAGAAATATCCACTTTTATGACAAATAGATTTCGTCACTGAAGTGGCCAAATTCGTCATAATTTTAGTTTTATGACGAATTTATGACAAAAATTGGTTCGTAATAGAAGCCGCATCACTCTTGCATATCTATGACGAATCTGACAAAATCATCATAGAAGTGCCTTGATCTGTGATGAAAAATAGATCGTCATAGAGCTGTTTTGGCATGCGTGGCAGGGGCTACCATGTTGGTGGATGCTTCCGTTGGAGATGCTTTCCACGTGTACATGCTATAGCCGGTTTCATTGGAGATGGTTCGGGTACGTGTCACCTTCTTATTGCATAACGTGACCATCTTTGGTTCTTGCATATTTCAAGTTTTTATTGGACCACGTGTCGTTTCCCTATTGTTCCACATGTCAGTTTTATACTAGCACACGTGTCATGTTGCCGTTGGATCTCATGTCACTTCTTTATTGGACCACATGTCGTATTTTTATTGGTGCATGTGTCCGTTTCTTATTTGACCATGCATCACTATGTTGTCCATCCACGTGTTGTATTTTAATACATCCACATGGCTTGACGATTTCCTTCCACGTGTTGAATTTTTAATAGCTCACGTGTCATGCCTTGGCCAATTCACGTGTCATGAACTGGTTCATCCATGTGTCACTTTTTATTTGATCACGTGGCCTATCTTAGTTCTACCACGTGGAGTACAATCAATTCACCATAGAAGTAATTCGAGATCATCACTACTACATAGACTGACTACATAACTATTTAGCCTAGCAATCAAATAACAATAATTTACATTTCACACATCAGCAGCGAACCACTAACAGAGTATCACCACATGAAACTGGCATACGAGTCCACACATCAAACTGGCACATGAGTCCACACATCAAACCACAAATGTTCATTGCATCAAGCTGCAGGAGTTGAAGACTGAGAGTTACTAGAAGAGCTGAAGCGTGTGCATAGCTCACATAGATTATTGTACTCCTATTGTCATTTCTTGTATTCCTCAAGCTCCCTTTTAGTCTTTTTTGTCTTCCTTTTTAGTTCATTCACTTGATCGATGAGGACAGCAAAAATTTCCTATTCAGCAGCAAACTGTTCCCGAAGCATTCTCTTTGCTGATGTCTCTTTTCTGGTGAAGCTTGTTTGGATACCAACATTCTCGAAAAAAGGTTGTTGCCGCTTCCCTGGGAGGGACCTTGTCCTGGTGGATGCAAAGGACCTTGCAAACGACATCAGCACTAGTAATTGGTTGCTACCCATCAGCAACAAGTTCTACTTGCATAGTTTCCATAGCTTCCTGCAAAATTCAATCAGTAAAACATTAGGTTACAGATAGTGTAAGAGGACTTCAATTGAAAACCCAAGAGATTTATTCATAACAAGTAATGCATAGGTCTTCCTAAGCCTACTACTGATAGAGATTACATAAGCTTCAGTATATTTTAGTAGATTTCAATAACACTAGGCTCCTACTATGTTTCCTTCATTTATGGCAATGGCTTCATTAGATTTCAAGGAAAGCAAAAGAAGGTACTCACAACTGCTGCTCTTGCAGCATCACTCAGGCCATTTTTCATACTAGTATGAAAGTCCCTGAAGACTTCCACAGCATTAACATCTTCATTAGGTGGACCATTTTCTTCTTCAAGTCCTTGATGTTGTTCTGCTGCATTCCTCTTGTTCTCCTTTTGTTCACATTGCACATGAGTTTCAGTTTATATTTATACAAAGGCAAGAGTAACAATAAAATACAACCATCACTTATAAATTTTTGCATCTGGACAACATAGGAGCGAGATCTTATAGCCTGGTGGTACTTCGCTTTTGCACGATTTTGCTTGTTCTTCTCAGATGTTTCCTATAGCTTCATTTGTGTTAGACTATAGCACAAGTAGACCATAGCAAGGCTAGACAGGAAATCAATGGGTTCACGCACCTTGTCCTTAGCACTAGACCAAATCTTGACAAGTTCACACCACTATGCATCATTCATGGACAAGACAAGAGAGGTCATATGGATCTGATTAGTAAGGACACCATTGAAGTATGTTCTCTTCAACCTGTAGCGTTCCAGCCACACCACAGACTGCATTGCATTCCGACAAGCTTTTTTTTGTTGGTGAGTGAGCACTGTTAACGCGCAGCCTTCCCTGCACATAGTAGTGTGAATGAAAAGTAAATCCATTAAAGTTGCTCAAAGTAGAGTTGAATGTCAAGAGGGGATATCCATATATACATTTAGCCTTTCCACAAATGTTATGCAATAGACGGCGCCGGGATTCTCCCCCTTGTATTCTTTCTAATGCATCAAAATTTGTTCTTCCTTCCTGACTACTACACCTGCCTCTAAGGCAAACTTGGCAGCTTACACTAGATCATGTGGCCTTCTGTTCCCCTTGACAACAGAGATGCGCATCCTCGCTCCTCCTAGTGATTTGCTCATTTTGTCAAGCATAATTCCACGAGTTTGAGGCCTCGGCTTCCTCGCTCTTCCCATCATTGGTACTACACAGTTTTCATACATTTAAATTGTTAGAAAAATTACATGGATATCAAATAGCTAGTGAAAATTGATTGATAGATATCTGTAAGGTAATACCAACCTAGGCAACTTTCATCGTTCTGCGGGTGGGGGGAGATAGGAGTTTGCTGAGAGGGCTCCCCTTCAGCAGGGCTATCTGTCACACCCAATTTTAAGGATAAAATTGAATGCACTAAACTCATGTGTGCCCAGGGATCAGTCACACACATAAGTTGACAAATTATAAAAAGTATCATCACGGTGTATCTTACATAACGAATAATAGCATCACATTGACTTACATAACACAGTGGAAGATAAAAGATAACTCTCTCGTGGAACTCCATCACGAGGACTATTCGATGGTTGACCACAAGCCTAATTATCCTCGTGAAACTCCTTATATCCGTTGTCATCTGTTACCCATCCGGGATTTTTATCCAAATATTGAAAATTAAACAAGCGTGAGTACGTCCCGTACTCAACAAGATAACATGGGGTTCATGAGGCTCAAAAAGGATGACACTGGTTTACTGCAGTTAGCACTTTTAGTAGATTCAAGATTTTATACTCATCTATTATTCAGTTATGCTTAAGCTCCTTTTAAACCCACGTGATCATATATCCGATCCAATAGAGTCATGTGACATCATCATAATCATCTCGTATAAACAACATTATAAGTAGCCATCTATTCTGTGAGTTTTCCGGGCCGCTTTCAGAATCGTGTGAGCACGGGTGTTATAACAGCTTTGTTACCCTCTGCAGAGGTGATGCACATTCACCATGAGTCGTGATCCCCATATGCCCGGGTTAATTACTCCCATGTCACTTCCAAGGTGAGCGGCAGGGTACACTATGAAGCCATTTCATAGGTTTCCCTAACAAGTTAGGGCCGCTAGGTTTCTTTAGCGAGCGGATGTAGGAACCCCCTTTCTATGGCACATATCCATCATGCTATACACATAGGAACAGAGGCAGTCCTATACCCAACGTGGCAAGCCCCATTTGCGCCATAAAGGTAACCTCTAACAAGCTAGAAAAGGTCCTATTACTTGAGCTAAAGTCGAGCCATATGACCCTCACGGTTGCACCTTGTCGGTCCCCACTTTTTTGCCGACAGATAAGTCCTTATGGAGGGCCGAGAGCAACATGAACAAAGGTCATTTGCACTTTCGCCCTATGGAACAGTTGTTATAAATCATGTTACTCACTTTGTTCCATAGTATCCTTCATCAACATGTATGTCAAGTTCAGTTAGAGCTCTAGCAATCTACCCATATGCATTTAACCCATAGGAGACAAGGAACAGGATAAACAATCACTAGGATATCCTTACGGGTATCAAAATTAGACACATGCAAATGAGTAATTGATTAAGGTGAATAGGACATCAAGGAAGGCCCATGCTATACTTGCCTTGGTTCACAAACTCGTGCTTGTTCTCCTGCTGGTCGTCAAGAGTTCTTGGTCTCCAACGCTTTCCTCACCGTCTCTAACGCGACCAACATGGCAACATACAACATTCCAAAAGCATTCATGCAAAGCAAACATTCCTATCATTAGAACAGTACACCAACAGTATTGAAATCAAAATAAAATGTTTGTAAAACTAATCTACGTTTCTCTACGATCACGTCAACGCGAAGTTCACGAGAAACGGAGCTAAAATGCGAAAGTTATGATTAAAACGGGTTTTCCAGTAGCCCTATATTTAATTAATTCTAATCATGAAATTAAAAAGTTCCAAACTTGACTAACAGTAGCTCCAACATGTAGCTTATGAAATTACGAAGCTAACGCGATTTGAATGGATCAATTCGAGTTAAAACGACAATTCTATAAGCGAAAAATTTCGAATGGCATTTACAGAAAATCGAAAAGCGTACTTTTGACTTAAACAGTGAAGTTTACGCTTTCTAAACGGGATTGCGCATTCGGGGAAATACGCTAAGGACGGCGGGTTAGGACTTAGAAAAATCCAGGGACTCTTTAGCAAATTTACCCCCGAAGGGGTATCTTCTATTTCCGGCCGTTGATCGCGCGATGGACGGCTAGAATCGGCTTGGGGAAGGAAGGCCACGCGAAGCAAAGGACTCGGCGAGGCAAGCCATGGCACGGCGGCGTGAAGCTCATCGGCGCTTGGCATGTAAGGGGGCCCTCACGCCCACGGTTCTAAGAACCAAAAGCACCGGGCGAATGAGGGGGAGCGAGCGAACACGTCCATGCCAAGAAATCGGCCGGAGGGGAAGGCCGGGGCGGCGGACACCATGGCCGGCGGCATGGAGCTCGCGGACGTCTGCGGAAAGGGCGCTAAAAGCCACGAAACGCGAAATGAAACGCATGGGGAGAGAGAGGGGACCACGGCGAGCTCACCACGGGCGAAAATCGGAGGCGGTGACGGCTCGAGACGCACGGCGACGCGGACGGCGAGATCGGTGGTCGGCGGGGCTCCTCTGTGCGGCAGTTGCGGCCGGGACAAGGCGAAAACGGAGCGGGGGCAGCAGGGGGCGCGCGAGGGGGGGCTCGGCTGCCTTTTAACGAGGCCGAGGGGCACGAGGGGGGCGCTCCCACGACGCCAGGGCGCTGAACGGCGGTTCCACCTTGACTGGGAGCGGGCGGGCGCGGAGGAGGTTAAGCGGCGCCGCCAGGTGGGGCCCGGCGCCAACGGTGGGCGCAAGGCGTCTGCAAGTCTTGGGCGACGCCGAGGCGCGCTAATCTTGGCTGGGTTTGACCATTTGGGCAGCCTGGGCCTGAGCGCTGGGCGTCAAATTCTTTGGCGTGAAGTCAGGCCGAAGAGGAAAGGGTGGGTCAAGTATTGGCATGTGGTCTTTGGGCCATGGGGAAAGAAATGGCCATGGGGCCGAATGAGAGGAAGGGGAGGAATGGAAGGAATTTTCCTGTTTTTTTTAAATAAAATTTTCAAACTCATTTTCAAAAGGTTTTTTTAAATCTTTTAGCATTTGAACAAAACCACCATTCATCACAGAAATAAATATGCAATAGCATGAATGCATCAACATGTTTCTATTCTTGTATTTTCTTTTAATTTCATAAAAGAAATATTATTTCCTATATTTGAAATGCACATATAATTGCATATTTAAATCAAATTTACTATTTTAAAAAGAATTCAAATTTTAGGGTGTTACAATTCTACCCCCTTAAGATGAATCTCGTCCTCGAGATTCGGATGACGTCGACTGAGAGATAGGGATACTCCGTCTTTAGATTCTCCTTTACTTCCTCGTGTAGTCTAATCGTCTTAATTAGGATCCCACTTTACCTTGCATATCTGTTGATCTTACTCCAAACGATACTCAGGTAACTCCAATCACTAGGCCACCTTTCCTTTTGAGTCCACAATACCAATTCTTTTTCTTAAAATACCCACCTTCCGATGAAAATTCCTTACTTTATTGATCAGAAGGAAAATTCTTCCACCAATCTTCAAAACATGAATGATTCCGGTTAAGTTGCTCGAACTTGGAATACAATTCTGGATCCTTGGTGTCATCCGAACCTTCTTAGCACCACTCCCATTGCTAAGGGCATCGGTCATGACTTTTGCTTCTCCAAGTGATAGCACTTTTCCAAGTCATAATCAATTTTCCTTCCAACGAGGATATCACCAATTCAAGACCAACTTAGCGAAGATGTCCTGTAGATTCTTGATCCAAACTAACTTAAAAGCTTCTCTAGTAGCTCTACCAAAATCTTAATGATCTCGGATAAACCTTCGTTGAACCTTTAACCAAACCTCATTGAGACTCTGAGTTTCTCTCACACCTTTGGGTACCACCACGCTTCCGCTGCGCAAACAAGAACGTATGATACTTCATCTTGTAAATTCTTCAACTTGGCTACCCCCCTTAAGAAAAGATGAACTAGGGGACACCAAAGTATAGCTTGCATCTCCTTTTAGATGAGCTAACTTGTATCAAGATGTTCTGACATCCCAACGATACTCTTGTGTAAGGGCAAGAAAAACCTTCCACAACCTCCTTATATAACACTTTTCCAAATTCTGCAGTTAACTTGGTTGAAAACAGTAAACAACAGAAACTACTCCAGATTCCAAACAGCACAGATGCAACGTCTTGTGATTTTCGTATCTCCATAATCAAAATAGCTATCACACTGATTCTTGCACTCAGAGAAAGATATTGAAGCCTACTATTGTCCAGAATTTTCTCATCATTTTTGGTTGTCCAAGAATAGAGATATAAGCCGAAGAGTGCAGACTGCTCCGAAAAGACAGGATAGGAAAAACAGACAAAAACCAAGACCCGTCTATTTATTTCATTAATCCTTATGCCTTAGGCCTATTACTATCTGAAATTGTGGGAACACCCAACAAGATCATTGCAATCATTACAAAGATTCAAAACGACCATAAGCATAATGACAACTCAACAAACAATAAAGATGCACAATTCAATCATTAACTCATCTTGCGATACTATCGTTCTCATTGCTCCAGGGATAACAATCCTAAGACTTATATTCAGAGAACGTAAGAAGGTGGTGAGGAGTAGTTCTAAAAGCATATCAAATCAAGGAGTGAAGATGAGAACAAAGTCTTTAAAATAAGCACAAAGGTAGAGACGAATAGCAAAAATAAAGATATAGTAGAGAAGAAAATATCAAGGTTCATAGAGCAAGGGTTTTTGCAGCAACTTATAAACCTTAAAACGACCAGTTTCTACTAGGCTTGCGTCCTACAGTCAACACTGCTTTGATACCATTTTGTCACACCCAATTTTAAGGATAAAATTGAATGCACTAAACTCATGTGTGCCCAGGGATCAGTCACACACATAAGTTGACAAATTATAAAAAGTATCATCACGGTGTATCTTACATAACGAATAATAGCATCACATTGACTTACATAACACAGCGGAAGATAAAAAGATAACTCTCTCGTGGAACTCCATCACAGGGACGGTCGACTGGTTGACCACAAGCCTAATTATCCTCAGGAAACTCCTTATATCCGTTGTCATCTGTTACCCATCCGGGATTTTTATCCAAATATTGAAAATTAAACAAGCGTGAGTACGTCCCGTACTCAACAAGATAACATGGGGTTCATGAGGCTCAAAAAGGATGACACTGGTTTACTGCAGTTAGCACTTTTAGTAGATTCAAGATTTTATACTCATCTATTATTCAGTTATGCTTAAGCTCCCTTTTAAACCCACGTGATCATATATCCGATCCAATAGAGTCATGTGACATCATCATAATCATCTCGTATAAACAACATTATAAGTAGCCATCTATTCTGTGAGTTTTCCGGGGTCCGCCAGAATCGCAGTGAGCACGGGTACATTATAACAGCTTTGTTACCCTCTGCGCAGGTGATGCACATTCACCGCAAGTCGTGATCCCCATATGCCCCAAGGTTAATTACTCCCATGTCACTTCCAAGGTGAGCGGGCAGGGTACACTATGAAGCCATTTCATAGGTTTCCCTAACAAGTTAGGGCCGCTAGGTTTCCTTGGCAGGCAGATGTAGGAACCCCCCTTTCCTATGGCACATATCCATCGCGGCTATACACATAGGAACAGAGGCAGTCCTATACCCAACGTGGCAAGCCCCATTTGCGCCATAAAGGTAACCTCTAACAAGCTAGAAAAGGTCCTATTACTGAGCTAAAGTCAGAGCCATATGACCCTCACGGTTGCACTGTCAGTCCCAGCTTTTGCCGACAGATAAGTCCTTATGGAGGGCCGAGAGCAACATGAACAAAGGTCATTTGCACTTTCGCCCTATGGAACAGTTGTTATAAATCATGTTACTCACTTTGTTCCATAGTATCCTTCATCAACATGTATGTCAAGTTCAGTTAGAGCTCTAGCAATCTACCCATATGCATTTAACCCATAGGAGACAAGGAACAGGATAAACAATCACTAGGATATCCTTACGGGTATCAAAATTAGACACATGCAAATGAGTAATTGATTAAGGTGAATAGGACATCAAGGAAGGCCCATGCTATACTTGCCTTGGTTCACAAACTCGTGCTGTTCCTGCTGGTCGTCGAAGAGTTCTTGGTCTCCAACGTTTTCCTCACCGTCTGAACGCGACCAACATGGCAACATACAACATTCCAAAAGCATTCATGCAAAGCAAACATTCCTATCATTAGAACAGTACACCAACAGTATTGAAATCAAAATAAAATGTTTGTAAAACTAATCTACGTTTCTCTACGATCACGTCAACGCGAAGTTCACGAGAAACGGAGCTAAAATGCGAAAGTTATGATTAAAACGGGTTTTCCAGTAGCCCTATATTTAATTAATTCTAATCATGAAATTAAAAAGTTCCAAACTTGACTAACAGTAGCTCCAACATGTAGCTTATGAAATTACGAAGCTAACGCGATTTGAATGGATCAATTCGGAGTTAAAACGACAATTCTATAAGCGAAACAGTTCGAATGGCATTTCTGTAAATACTGAAAGCGTACTTTTGACTTAAACAGTGAAGTTTACGCTTTCTAAACGGGATTGCGCATTCGGGGAAATACGCTAAGGACGGCGGGTTAGGACTTAGAAAAATCCAGGGACTCTTTAGCAAATTTACCCCCGAAGGGGTATCTTCTATTTCCGGCCGTTGATCGCGCGATGGACGGTTCGGATTAGCCTGGGGGGTTTCGGCCGGCCGGAACAGGGTCGCCGGCGGCCAGGCGCCATGGCCGGCGGCAGTGGCCTCGCCGGAGCGCGCGGTTAGGGCCTACGGCCCACGGTTCTAAGAACCAAAAGCACCGGACGAATGAGGGGGAGCGAGCGAACACGTCCATGCCAAGAAATCGGCCGGAGGGGAAGGCCGGGGCGGCGGACACCATGGCCGGCGGCATGGAGCTCGCGGACGTCTGCGGAAAGGGCGCTAAAAGCCACGAAACGCGAAACGAAACGCATGGGGAGGGAGAGGGGACCACGGCGAGCTCACCACGGGCGAAAATCGGAGGCGGTGACGGCTCGGAGACGACGGCGACGCGGACGGCGAGATCGGTGGTCGGCGGGGCTCCTCCGTGCGGCAGTTGCGGCCGGGACAAGGCGAAAACGGAGCGGGGGCAGCAGGGGGCGCGCGAGGGGGGGCTCGGCTGCCTTTTAACGAGGCCGAGGGGCACGAGGGGGGCGCTCCCACGACGCCAGGGCGCTGAACGGCGGTTCCGCCTTGACCGGGAGCGGGCGCGGGACGCGGGAGGTTGGGGGCGGCGCCGACAGGTGGGGCCCGGGCGTCAGCGGCTGGGCGCGGGCGGTTGCCGGGTGCGGGCGACGCCGAGGCGCGCGGCTGCTGGGCTGGGCGCGGCTGGGCCGGCGCGGAGCGCGCGGCTGGGCTGCTGGCGCGAAGCTGGGCCGAGCGGGAAAGGGGTGGGCTGGGGCGCTGGCTGTGGTGCTGGGCCGCGGGGAAAGAAATGGCCATGGGGCCGAATGAGAGGAAGGGGAGGAATGGAAGGAATTTTCCCTTTTTCTTTTTATAAATAAAATTTTCAAACTCATTTTCAAAAGGTTTTTTAAATCTTTTAGCATTTGAACAAAACCACCCGTCACAGAAATAAATATGCAATAGCATGAATGCATCAACATGTTTCTATTCTTGTATTTTCTTTTAATTTCATAAAAGAAATATTATTTCCTATATTTGAAATGCACATATAATTGCATATTTAAATCAAATTTACTATTTTAAAAAGAATTCAAATTTTAGGGTGTTACACTATCATCATCTAGCCATGAGGAGTCTCTCTTAGGGCAAGGTAGGGTGCCATCCCAAACAATGTCTCTAGTCAATTGATGAACTTGGAATTGATCCCTGGGTCCGGGAATCGGTCGTGATGGAGAATTATGTTCACCTACTGCTGCTACCTCCACCTTTTACCAGCGGAAGACCTTCGAGTACAAAATCCATGAGCAGTCTCTTCTGGGGGTGTTGACCTCACTCGCTTGGAGAGCCTTCGCCCAGGACTCATGGCAGCGCTGCCTTTTGTCCTGTTGGTAGAGCCTCCTCTATGGCTTCTTCGACCCAGACACTGAAATTGGAGATACAAACTTAAGCAGCAAGCATTTATAAATTCCATTAATATCCAAATAGTAAAGCATTGCATGGCTACCTAAACCCCCCCGCTCCCTTCCCCCTCTGAACTAAATACAAGATAGAACAAGCACCTCATCAATTGATAGGGGCACTGACTTATCTTCTAAATCTAAATCTATTTCATCTGTATCATCAAATCCCTCAACTACCTCCCCTGGTTTAGGGATATATTCTAAATCTTCACCGTGTCTACCCTTTGTGCTCAACTTTTTTTGCCTTTGGAGACACAAGTTTTTTGCCCACACGTCGTATTCCAAGTTCTTCCATCTTTCTATGATTCCTTGCGATTTGTGCATCCCATGCTCGTTCATAAGCAGTTAGTGGATGTTCATCTAGATTACAAAGGCATTTATTAACAAAAGCTTCTATGGAATGTCAACACAGCAAAGCAAGAGTATGCAAATAAGCGCCTAACTTGTAACTACAGCTTATACGGAAGTCATTAATCCAATAAAGCACATGTCAGCTACACTCAACTATAGGAAATATGTAACCCCATCACTATCTATATATCCTTGGTTCAGCCACTACTGTAGAGCACACATCATAAAAGGAATTTGGGTACCTGTCGGGGTCATAACCCTAGGGTGTCTCAAGGCACTGATTAGATTAGCAGGCCACGAGGCATGCAATGCGCTAGCTGGCAAAGGCCCAAATGACCGAGGCCTAGTCAAGCTGAGCAAGTCAGGCCGGACGCAAGGGCTAGGGTTAGCCGCGACCTCTTCCTCTAGCCCTAGCCGCGCAACGCTCGGTGCATGACCTCTCCCCATTATGACCATCGGAAGAGTTAGGGAGAGGTCACATCCGGCCAAATGCTCCAGCTCTGACAAAAATGAGCACGCCACATAGACCCTGCAAGGACCGATGTGGCAGCAGTCACATCGTTTCTGGTCAAGCACCATCCCTGCACCACGCCTCACCAATAAGACAACACCGCACAATGGTAGCAATGGGTACAAAACCCACCATCGAAATACGGATTGACAGGACACGCGTACGATCCCACCCACTATGGGATGGGATCCATGGCAAGGGTCTCGACCAAGAGACCTCCTTGGCTGGTGGAGTGCCCCGACCCCAACGATTGGGGTCATGGCTATAACACCATAGGTGTTACGCCCTAAACAAACTACTAAATCATGTCATGAGCATTATGTTTATGTGATAATGCATGTGATAGAAGGTGTTGATAAATTTCTTGTAGCCTAAAATAACCAATAAAAATGTTAAATGAATGTTGATTCAATAGCTCATGTATATCAAGTAGGGTTGAAAATCAATTTTTATTAAGCAAAAATACTATAGAACATGTGTGTGATAGTTAAATAAGGTTTGAAGTACAAACTTTGTAGATGACAATGCAACTCTTGCTGTAGAAAAATAATATGACTAGCTAGTATTTCTAATGGCTTAGAAATGGAACTTGAAGTCAAATTCAGCTCAAGACATGGAAGAAATTTTAAGTGGAAAATAGTGTGACAATGCCATGTTGGTGAATTAATTCTAGAAAATCTAGCTAAAGGTCAATGCCATGTTTTTGCTCCTTATGGTAGACTGATGTGCCCTCGTTAGCATGGTCGAGGTAGATTAGCTTCAACTATGTTAGGATAGTTTTTAGATGCGCTTTAAAATTCATGCACGTCATATGCTTGGCTCGGGCGCACGGTCACCTTGCGCGGCCGCTCGGCGTCACGCGGCTATCCGTGTTTCCCGCACCGCGGTGCTAACCTCGATCGGCCTGTCTGGCCATGGGTTTACCATGGCCGGCTCTAGCGGGCTGCTGTCATCGCCCTACAACTACTGGCCGTCGTGCTACTGCCCTCGCTACCGCCCTTCCTGCCTCGCGCTATAGTGTGGCTGTTGTCCTTCTCGCCATCGCATGCTTGGGCTTGTCCCTACTGCTGGTGCCATCGCGTCGCCATCGCGTACACGCTCTCTGCAATCCTGTGTCGCTGCCTGGCCCTATCCGATGGCATGGTCTCTGCCATGTGTGCGCTATCGGCTAGGCCGTGCACGGGTCTAAGCCAATGTCACGGCGGCCTTTGTCTTGCCGGCGTGGCACTCTTTCTGCCGCTCCAATCACCTACTCGCCGAGCCACTGCCTGCCTCCATAGTCACATCACACTAATACCCATGTCGTGGTGTCACTGCCCTCCCTCGCCTCATTTTGTTGCACTGGCCCTGCGAGACGGCCCCACGCGTGATCGCTGCTTCACTGCCGCCGCCCGCGTCCTACCATGGCCGAGCAGTCCCATCACGGCGCTTCACAATGCTCTCTCTCTAAGTCTTCCCTGTACGGATGTCTCGCTTCATTAACACAGCCTCGACTGAAGCAGGCATAGCCTTGAAGAGCTGCTGCCCCCACCTGCCCTTGTCGCTGACAGAACCGCCCGCTTCACACGACAAATACGTGTGGTTCGGGACACCACACCTCAATTCGGTGCTCCAGTAGTTAGACAGGAAAGACAGCTAGTAGCCCAACCCTCACCTTGGCGCAACCGAGCACTACTGGTGGCCAATTTCTGGTTTTCTCGCTGCTGGCCAGGTGCGCCGCCGTGCCATGAGATTGGGGTAAGGTCTGAATTAGTTCGATTTTTGTATCCATGAGCTTGCCTTAACCTCCTCTATTTGGTGCTCGCACCATTTGGCTAGGGCACTTATCAGAGATGTGGTGCGCATGGGTGTCCATCCTGGAGCACCGCTGCCCCGGCGGCTCGCACGTGGCTAGGCTACCTCGGCACTCCTCCACCTCAACCGTCACCGCAACATGAATTCCGGTGAGCTACTGATGCTTCCCCGCTATACCTACCACCCCGATAGAACCTTAGGTCACCGAAACAGTCGCGCTGCCACTACGGATAGCCGCTCGCCACTGCAGCCCACTTCAGTGTGCCTCTGAGTCCCTAACCATCACCCATCCTTGCGCGTTTAGCTGTAACCCATCCTTGCGCGTTTAGCTGTAGATGGTAGTCAGCCCCTTACTTCCGTCGCAGCATGCCTTGGTTGCCCGGCGTAACCGCCTTATGCCATCTACCGCTGCGCCGGTGCACGTGGGGTTTCCTAGGATCTCCTCGTGGTAAAGGCGAAAACATCCAAGGGTTTGGTTGCAAGGTTACTGATGGTAGGAATAGTACGCATAGTAGTCGTATTAATCTCTGAAAGCTCGGGGCCTTTCTGCAAAACAGCCAACACGCGCGGGTGCCCCCGGCCTTGGGCCATACTAGGCCGACACGACGCGTGTGTAGCCGCGCCGCGCTAGGCTGTCGGGCCAGAAGGGGTTGCTGCCGGCCCTTTCCTTTTTTCTAATGTATTTTCTAATTTAGTTTCTCAGGAAACTTGTAAATTAAATATAAAATTGTGTAGTTAACTAAAAATTGTGAAACCAATTTTGTTAGGTTCCTAAAATCATGATCTATCTGTTAGTATATTTTGTTCACATAGTTTTATAATATTTTTGAAAGTTATCTAATTAATTTGAGATGCTTAATATTGTAAGATATAAACTTGTAGGAATTTTGGTGATAAATGGGTGATAGTGTTGGCTTTGAAACTTTCAAAGTAAATTCCTCACATTATTAGGTGCTCACTGTAATTTTTGTATCTCCATAATAATTAGTTTGCTAAGGTAGCTAAATGAGCCCTTGTTTAAAAATATATGTTTAATCAATAAAATGCCGAAACACCTTGGGATTTTAAAACTAGAGCATTTTTCTGGAGGCGAAGTCTTACTTGACGACATGGATATGTAGACTAGTACGTTAGTCATTAAAGCTAGCTCATTAGCTTGTAAAGCGTAATCGTATTTTTAAGAGTTGCGGTTACCGTTGATTAATTGCGTCTCTACGTTGCATCCACGTATATCATAATATGAGCAACGATGGATCATGGAGTCGACTGAAGTAACAAAAAATATGATGCCTTGATGATCATGTCACCATGATGGAATGCTAACTTTTGTTTATATCTTACCCAGGCAAGTCCCGGTGCATAACCCCTACTATTCTGCACTTTAATTTATGCTTGTGCATTAAGTTTTAAGGAGTTTAATGAAAACTACTTGCATATATATATCCTTATCCTATGAGTCCTACTAGTATGTTAGGATCGTGTAGATTGCTATGCTATAGGATCTGGTAGAAGTCGAGTGATTACCTGTCACTCACGAGAGATAGGAAAGATATTATTGTTGTTATTATATTACTATCACATGAAATATATATGAATGATAATTGGAGACCGGACGGAATGGTACTTAGAATTGGACTTGGTTAGGCATTCAAGCGAGGCTCAGATTGCACTTGTTCCGCCTGTGTCGATTAAGGACCGTCCATTGCTGTGGATGGTAGTCAGGTCACAGACTTATTATCGTGAGCACATACTTGTTATGGAAGCAAAAATCCTCGTTACGCTCTTGTCGTGGGTTCTAGTTCTTTCTGGACCGACTAATTGGAGGCGAGGAAAGGTGGAGGTCTAAGCACCATACTGAAACCGGGTCTCAAGTGTGGGGGCTTGGAGTGGAATGGATTAGTCTTGTTTGTGCCTGGGGTACAAGCGAGGCGTGGGTTTTGGGGTACCTAGCTGTGATACATTGATTCATGAATCATCATTTCTGTGAGACGGTACTGACTTGGTTATGGTCTAGCACCGTAGTAAGAAGTGGAATATGAAAGATGGTAAAATGGTTCTCATTGCTCATCACATGCTTGAAAGTAGCATAGGTGCTTACATAGAATGGTTAGTTAATGAACTAATGATGACTGCTAATAAAATTGAATATAAAGACGCACGATTAGTAATGCTTCTATCGATGCAATAACCCACAAGCCAAATAAGCCTTGCATAACCTTGGAGTCTTTTATTTTCCTCCTGTCAGGTCAGTCTTGCTGAGTACAATCGAGTACTTAGGGTTTTATTCCCCCTGTTGCAGGTGATCGAGGGATACATAGAGCTGACTCTTGTGTGTGGAAACCTCCTGATGGGCTCAGAGAGGATTCCTTTCATGCTACGACCGTAGTGTTTATGTATAACCCTCACTACAGGTTTTTATAAGAAAAGATGTAAAATCTGCTAGCATCTCTTGTATATAAATGTCCATTATGTTAATGCTCCACCATGTCATTAAATTAATCATTGCTTCCTCTATAACTCTAATAATATTGTTATATTCCGCTGATATAATCAATTGAGGTATATTCTGTTACTGTAATAAAGTGATGTAAGAAATGGCTTAAGAATGTTGTCAGCTTTATTCTCTCATTTATGATCCTGATAGAAAAATGTGGATTTTCGAGTTCTCCCTTGGGGTGTGCTCGATGGAACTACATAATTTAGTGTCCTCTTGGGAGTACTTAGTGTCTAATGGAAGACAAGTACTTCTGGGGGGCATTAGATTAGGCGGTTCTACCATAGTGGCCCTCATTGTAAGAACTTCGGAGCATTCAAGCGAGGAACATGCACTCGATCTTCTCTGAGACTGGATGTAGGGCTTCGGCCTAAACCAGTATAAATTCTCGTGTCTATTGGATGCTACCATCATCTTCCTAGAGCAGCATGGCAATCGTATAAGTTTACTAGTCTAGTTTATGAAACACCAACAATACCTCTTCCTTCGTGTTCCCTGGCTTTGCTTTGTCCTCGGCACCGCTGCCCTATCATTGTGCTCGTGGAGCTGGTGCGGCCGGCGTTGATGAAGGGGTACCAGATCTGGCTCTAGCTAGGGATTAGATCTGGTCAGTCGTGATAGGTGCCAAGCTAGGTAGGGGATCTGGATCCAGCTTGTACCATCGTCGAGGCGATCCTTTCGCCATCAACTAATTAACCTACTATCGACGAATCAAAGGGGATTCGGCTACGGCTAGGGTTCAGAAATGTATGAGAGAGGGTGCGGCTAGAGAGCGGAGTGGGAGTCGAGCTGCTGTTCCAATGGTGCCTAGGGTCTAGAGCAGGGTGGCAGAGGGTGCAGCTGGAGAGTGGAAAGGGAGGCCATGGGACTAGGATTTGGAGCTGGAGGAGAGATGGTGCGACTAGAGAATAGAGATGGAGGTGGAGACGGTGACTCTTTGCGCTTTCATGTGGCCATCACATTACCACAAATGTCCTTGCCTGAAATTGATGGCGTGGTAAACCTATTTTCCGCGCGGAGGGCAAAAGAGAGACATCTAATTTTCGGTGTGTGTTGGCAGGACTACTCGAAGCGGTGCAAAATCAAATTTTCAGGCAGGCAGACCACCCTAGCTGCTCAGCAGAGGCTGCAATTTCGAGCGGCCTTAGTTGTTGCCTTTTTGGTTTTTTAATAATATTAATAAACATAAAACTAAAACTAAAAGAGGATGATAATAAACAATTAAAAGATCCATGAATTTGACACCTAAAGATTACCAAAAAAAGGAAAAAAACCTGCTTGCTGCAGCTTATTGCTCTGCAACTGGTGATTTTTGTTGTGTGTGTGACTGCATTTGCGGCTGTTTAAACTAAGGCCTATAATTAGGAAGCATGGGGAAGGCACGCCCAGGGATGGAAAACCCTCTAAAAAACTAAATGGGTTATTCAAATGATATCCCTGTGGATTTCTCACCTTGGAAAAAGTAGTCATTGATTCTAAGATGCTTTGAGTTTCCAGAGAAGAGAAAAAAATTAAAGCATCCTCCTCCTGGCTTGTGCTCTTGCGATTTGCCGACTCGCTAGTACTCCGGATCATCCTCCTCCTCACTAGAGTCATAGTCGGTGTTGTACTTTCCATCACTCGAGTATGTCCTCGTTGTTCGTGAGCCTCAAGCCAGTCGCCAACGCCGTCTTAGCAAAGGTGAACATGGACGACAACATCCTGCACGCCCGCCTCGACCCTTGATCTATGGGACGCATCAGTAGTACAAGTCATGACTAGGCTTGGTCTGTGGGATGACCGTATGTGGAGTCTTATTTGCATGCATGTCTGTGTTAACTTTTGTTGAACTTTGTATTAGGTCGGTTAAACTCTGTTGAGCATTGTGTAGCTTAGGTCCTTTGGTCATTTGGTAACTGGTTATACTGATGGTGTTTGCCCTTTCTGATCGAAGGACGTGGGTGTATAGATGTTGAAATTTTCTAGACCCTAAGATAGTCCAACCCTACACAATATAGACGATCCGGATCACTACGAAATACAGGGGCCATCCAAGTAGTCCATAGAACCTAACTACCAAGGGCTAACAACTAGTTCTAATCTATGGAACCCAACAAATAGTTGAGGATACAAACAGGTATGGACTAATAACACAACTAATTGGCTGATTCTTAGTTGGCTATTTTTAGCCATGGCTAACTAGTCACAGTCCATCCAAACAGGGCCTAAGACAGTCTGATACTAAAGAAATCTTGATAGGCCGGATCATAGTTTTGATGAAACAACAAAATACAGATTGTGTCAACTCTTGCGTCGTATATGTGGGGTCGTGGGTGTGCAGCTACGCACACGTGGGTTGTGGGGTGGTCCACGACCCGTGAACTATATAACAACAGAGACAAGGGTGAGAGGAAGGCTCTCTAGAGCTCCTTCTTCAGTTCCATCCCAAAGCTTTTGCCCTCCTCCCTACTACTAGGCATCTTTGTTCTTCATTTTTTTGCATATTGTTTTCTTTTTTACACAGATCATGGATAACTATGATCATTCTTGGGACATGTCTATGTATCGCTATGTCTTCCGCGAGATTCATGTTCACCATGGCCTACAAACAAGGGTTATAGTGTTTGCAGTACATTCTAACTTTTACAGTAGGTGGTACATTGCTTCTGTAGTTGTTCATCAAGTTCTTGGCCATCGAAACTACCATCTTACTGAGGATAATCTAGGACCCTATGTGTTTGTTGCGGTTCGTTCAAATGCAGATCTCCAAACTTTGCTTTCATACTGCTATGGGTTCCGTGGTGTAGAAGTATTTTCTCATCGTATCCATTATCTTACAGTCCATCCGAATGATCCAGAGATTGGTGGAGTTCATGTAGTTCCTCTCAACTGAGTAGTAGCAACATGGTCAGATGATGTTAACGTTTAGTATCTCATAACACTGATGTTCTAATTTGTGTTTTCAATGATCACTTGAGGCAATTGTGATGTTCTTTAGTTTATCTTGTTGTAATAATATCCATGTAAATGGACTTTTGTTGAACTTTGTATTAGGTGGGTTAAACTCTGTTGACCAAATATATATAGACAAGTATAGTATTGATGAAATGACGTTTACCTATTTCTTGTAAATCGTATGCACGCCTCATAGTCTGAGTCATATAAATTTGACCAGCCCAGACATTTTACTTTGCTACTGAGCTGTGACTAGAACTTTTACTAGATCGGCTGTGCTACAAAGAACAACTACACTGGCTGTGGCTGCATGCATGAAGTACTAGTAAGGTAGTTGGATTTGAAGTGGCGTCTTTAGCCACATTCGAGCGAGTGCAGACGATCAGGACCTATGAAACCATGTAGCCATGTCTAGCTTGCTGCTGCTCTACAAAACCAAGCAAGAGAAATTGCTTACGGAAGCAAGAGCGACTCGTCTTCACTCTTCAGTCTGCCCCTCAACTGCTATGAATGCTTGGAGTGAAATAACTATAGAGGCTTTCCTCATGCATTCAATTCACTCATTGCAACCACGCAAGGGTTGCTTTGTGCCTCGGTTTGTTGAACCAAACACGTATCAGTAGTACTAGTAGTCATGAGTGGCTTTGATCTTGCAAGAACCAAACACATATTAGTAGTCTTTGATAAAATTTGTTGAACTTGCAAGAACCATGCATCGAGGAGTTCATCTCAACAAGTATCGCCTTAGATCTAATGCATAACGGTTGAGACATAGCTGTTGAATTTTACTACGGACGCAAGAAAGTCCGGCCGCTGTATATTTGATCTCATAGGACACAGTATAAAGGGTCATTAGTTTTGAATGTCGTAGCAACTAGTCTGCCCCTCGACTATTGTGACTGCTTGGATTGGAGTCAAAAAAGTACAGAAAAGGCCCATCACAACCACACCAGACATTCAAGTCTCAAGCGTGTCATGGTGGTCAAAAGCTCCTTTTCTCGATTCCTTCTTATGTCTAGCTTTCCTGCAGCATTCATAGCTAGGTGTGGAGCCAGGAGAACAGAACATGTTGCTTGTGACTTGGGGGCATCATGTACATGACCGTGCTACGCGATGCCTAATCGTTGAAGCTGTTGTTCGTGCAGTTGTTGGGCAACAACGCATTACCTGAGTTGTTGAAGACCATGATTCTGGAGAAATCTTTGTGCTTTGCAGCACTGTTGTGGATGCCCATCGGCTCTCTGACTATAGTGTCGATGTTAGTGGGGACTACATCATTTTCAAGACGGTTCACCATCTCAACTTGATCGGAAGTCCTTATGACCTCAACTATCTCAACAAGACCAAACAGATTCGACAACATTGAGATTTTGTGTGCTCTGGGTACTGTTCATTGTCCTGTATCAGTATTACTACTACTAGTAAGCCATGATTGGCTTTGATATGTGGGATAGCATGAAGTCATGTAGCGTATGTGTTGAGCTCATGTAGTAGGAACCCTTGCTAATATAGTATGTTGTGTTATTTGCATGTCTGTGTCAAACTTTGTTAAACTTGCCAGAACCTTGAACCGAGGAGCAAGTATGGCCTTAATCTAATGCAGAAAAGAAGAACCATTGGTGTTGAAATGTTACTGAACAAGCAAGAAAGTCCGCCTGCTATTTTTTGAACGCCTCGGACAGTGAAGATGCTGTAGTGGATGAAGTTTCCTCAGTTGGTTGCTGTTTGTTTTTTTGTTGCCTTGGGTGTCTGGCCTGATGACATGAAGTCATGTATTTTATGTGTTAAGCACATGTATGAGAAGGAAACCACATGTTCCTCATGGTTTAGATCTGCAGAGGGAATAGGAGAGCTCCGAGAAGGTAGAAAATAAAACAAGCGGAGTTGTGGACGAGATCGCGGTGGTTAGAGCGGTGGAGCGGAGAAAGCGACGGAGCGGAGATTTACTCAAACATTCTAAATTTTTACCAAATATATATAGAGTATGATGCGTAATAAGTATTTTATACAACATAAAATAATGAGCTTAATCAATAATCCTCTTCGGTGAAGTGCGAGAGGAATCTCTGCACTGCCGGGTCAAGATACATAGACAAATCTCGTCGGCACATCGGGCAGGGCCGAACCACTTGGTGATGCACTTGTGGTGGAAGCGTGGCCATAGCCGGGCATTTCCATAGCATGACCAGCTGTAGGATTAGATGTTTCATCCTCCTGGCAGATGCTGTAGTCCTGACACCCCACTGGCGCTGCCTCTGCCTCCACGCAGAGTGTCAAGAGCACCTCGGACGCGATGAACTTCAACTATTCATCGACCCAAAGCTCAAGCGTGGTGTGGGCGATGCAGCCATCCTAGTAGGCCTTACGTGCCAGGGTCACGAGTTCAGGAACCTCGGGCTCAGGAAGGATGTCCTCCCACTGCTCATTGGTGAGATTGAGTTGTGGCAGCCGCATGAATGTCCTCATCAAGCCACGGAGGACATCACGAACACCTTCCTGGTCACCGGGGATGCCCATAGCTTGATTCGCCTTCAAGATCTTGGTGGTTCTGCCTCCTTTGTATAGGAGGTACACTGGCTGCCAGTGACCACCGGCTTTGAGGGTCTTGGTCACTGTGCATTCTAGGGTCACAGAGAACGATGCTTCAAGGACGCTCCCGCCAGACGAATCCTTGATGGTGAAGATGTTCTTTGATGTCGTTCTCCACTTAATGCGGTGTTTGAAAGTGGAAAACTGGGCAGCAGGATCTTCATCGAAGCTCATGGCGATGGCTACTCTATGGGTCTAGTGGCTTAGTTTGTAGCTATGATTTGAATTGGTTTGGAGTTGGAGCAAGGACGATTTAAAGGGAACCCGGTGTTAAATAGCTGCGGGATGAACAAGGGGACAATTACGAGATGGAATTTGAAGTGAATCGCTTTGAATGCAGAGGACCTTAGACGGCTTCCAGTAAATGCCATCCCAAATTCTAGGGGTTGGTCGAACAGTTTTCAATACTGGACGTGTTGGGAATATTCTAGTAGAACGTGAGATGTGTCTGGCACGGTCAAATTTACAATGCTCGGACTTTCTTGAATGTGCTGTATAATTTGAATAGCTATGTGGCTCCTCTGTTAGGCATTAAATCGACGCGAGACTTGATCGGATGAATTCTATTATGCATGTTTACCATTCTACATATCAGAAAGAGAACTGCACCAGGGATTCAAGTCTCAAGCATGTCATGGTGGTCAAAAGCTCCTTTTCTCATGTATGAAGTCATGTTAATCATATGTAGTTAGAACTAGTATGTATTGGTAGTAGTTGGATGACATTGAGTAGTGGGATTTCACTGCTCTCCTCTTACTTGCATGTATTAGATAAAATTTATTGAACTTGCAAGAACCATGCAGTGAAGATTTCATATGAGCAAGTCTTGTTTTTTCTCGTTTTCTTATGATGCTTGTTACTGTGTCATTTACAATTTTAAGTTTGGGCAGTATTTTTAAATTTGGGTCGGCGCGTAGGATTGTTCGGCCGCTGAGAAACAACACGGGCTGAACTTTAGTGCAGCATGCAACGTGACATACATCGAATAGAACTTTGTTTACTCCTCTGTTAATTTTCCAAGAACAAGGGAAGTTGGAGCCCTTGAACGAGCACCTCGCAAACTTGAAGCACCCAAAATTGAGTATGGAGCACCTAAACAGGAGAGAACAAGGGAACAAGATTTGTTACGATTCACTTTCCCGAGACACGTTTACACGGACACCTGGAACTTGAGCGAGGCGCCGTTTGGTTCCTCGAGAAAGAACCATCGCATCGGACGATTCACTTCCCTGAGACACGTTTACATGGTATATGCAATCCTTCAAGAACGCGGAGTCTCTGCCTACATAAACCGCTGGCCCTATTTCCCCAGCGCTCTCCGCCTCGTCGTAGTCGCGCATTCGTACTCTGCTCTGACACTACATCCGCCGTCGTTCGTCGCGCGCACGCTCTGACTCTGCTTCTTCCTCGGATATGTTGTGATGGATCGGCTCCCGATGGAGTTGGCCATGGACATCGCTGGCCGCATCACTAAATAGTCATATGCCCCCATGGACGACCTTGCCAGCCTGTGGGCAACCTGCTCGTTCATGCGCAGGGTGTGCGGCACCGCCGAAGTCGTCCGGCGCATACCACTGCGCTGGGTGCTGCAACGTCAAGGTTTCTGGGAGCACCACTACTATGACAATGACTATCGTGCCCTGCTCACCACCAGGCTGGCTAGCATGGGCAACTTGGAGACCTGCTTCCTCACCGGTTTGTGTCCTGTCTTCATGGAAGCCCGTAGGTCGTTGACACCACCAATGGAATGGCTTTAGCACTCTGTCGAGGCAAGATATAAACTTGGTATGTACATCTATGCCCTCGTGCTCTACAGGTCCAATACCGACTGTGGCAATTATGACATTGCCCGACGCCTGTTGAGGGAGCTCGAAGGTGCTGACGAAGCGGGGCCGGCTGCACTGCCGTGGAAGAACCAGACCTTTCCGTAGTTCTACCGAGACGTGTACTGGCAGTTGCAGGACATGGTGCCATATGATGTAGTGCCCAGTCTTCGCCCCGTTCGTCACCAGGATGGGCATCATCAGTGCACAGGTGGAGGCTATGGCGAGCCCATCGGATTTGAAGTATGGGTATTGTGGTCTAGGTTCTACAGCGAGGAGTGTAGGATCTCATGGGATTGCGATAAGTTATTCACATCAATGTGGTAGATTAATTCTGAATTAGTGCATGTTAAGTTATGTTAAACATCTATGCATGTATATCTATGGTTGGTGGCTTTATTTTAATTTGGCAACAATATCAACTATATATGTATCTTGTTGTTCAAAGTCTACTGGTGCTGATTGTATTTTTTTCCGTACGAGCATGCACCCCTACACTCATAAGAAAGTTGGGCCTCGGTACATTTGAACGCGTCGGACAGTATCCTCCATAGTTTTTCCTCTTTGTCCTGTAATGCTTGTTACTTTGTTGTTTATAATTTTAAGTTTGACTAACTTTATAGGAAATAGTAACAACATCTATGACATAAAAGATCACACCAATTTGAACATAATCTTATCTAATTCGCGCGAATGCAATCACATGAGTATAATAAAAAAACATCACAAAAGATCTTGCCAAATCATACAAATAGAACAACATTTTATACCGAACCTGACAATGAGCTAAATCAAGAATCTTGATCCATGAAATGCCGCCCTGTGTAAACATAAAGCATGTATACTTCACAGCATAGAGAAGGTCCGCCCTGTGTATACATAAAGCCTAGCCTCGCTCCCATTGTTTTGATTCCACCTTGTATTGCACAAAAAACCCTCGCCTCGCCTCGCAAAGTCCCGAACTCCGCCTTCTCGTCGCTTGCAACTAAGGCCATGCCCATGAAGCACTACTCGAGGAAGGGTCGCTCGGCTCCAGTCCCCGCTTCCTCCAATGTACTGGCTCTCCCCTCTTCAGAGGAGGTGGGGCCGATGGTGTGCCCTGCTTTAGTGTCGGCAGAGGTGGCATCGACATCTAGTCACGGGAGACCGATGTTCCCATCATGCTCCCGCCCGCCGTCTCCTAGACTACCATTGCTCTCCCCGTCGCCCTCAACGACGACGCTGGCGCCAGTGGCATCGGTGGTTCCCTCGCCACCACCACTCCCGGTGCGCTCCACTTCGCCCCATTGTAGGCTGCATGGACTCCTCTATTCTTTTTGGCCCACGTCATGAGCGAGTCTCATGTATCCTCGCGCTCCCACTCGGCGTCCATCGAGGACATGTCCGAGTGCTCTCCAGCCTGCATTACGATGGACTCAGAGGACAATTGTCGGCATGGGTATGCAACTCCCGTCCCCGAGAGCCAGAAGCTCATGATACGCGCCAGCCGCTATGGCTTGCTGGTCTGCCCCCTTTGCCCAGAGAGTGCACCCCGTGGTTGGACATAGTCCGTCACCACGGAGCATGTCCTCGCTTGGGCCAATCGCCGCCCACACAGGACGTACGCCGTCGACAAGAAGATTGCCCGGCACCTCGCACTGGTGATGAACTAGGGCTGGATTGCCGATGGGGGCAGCCACCGGCGATTCCGTGCCATGCGGCGCCGGTTAGATTGGTTAATCGTTTGCCTTCTAAATCTGATCGCTCTCCCCCATATCATCTAGGCTTGAACTTGTCTTGCAGTCTACAGCGATTCCTCCATGGTGACGCTGCCCCCCATTGTGGGGCTTCCCACCGATGGTGCCGGAGAGTCATCCCATCGCCGTTCGCCGCCGTCGAGCCCGTCTGTCCCCGCACAACCCTCAGGTTCTGAAGTGGGCGAATCTTCAGGCGACGAAAAATATCGTAAGTTATTGAAGCATTACCACGAGGTCCGAGCAGCGTTGTGTGCATCTAGGCTGCACACCGACATGCTGCGTGGTGACTTGGTGGCCGCGCGCGCCGCACTTGTCGTGGCCCTACAGGAAGCCGCCTAGGCGCGAGAAGACAAGGCGGTTGTGGTGTCCAAAGCCATTCCACTAATTACAGAATCACATACTAACAATGATGATCTTGACCACCATGGTGGCGGCGACGGGTTCGAAGTCGTGGTTCCCAGGAACTTCGCGCTCGTGTGCTTTAGGATCAAGCCCCATGGTGGCGGCGGCATGACGGAGGAGGACGCCGACGAGGCCAACCGTGAGCTCATGGAGCGCCTCAACAGGACCGGGAAGGCGTACTTGGCACACACGGTGGTCGGCGACAGGTTTGTGCTGCGGTTCGCCGTGGGTTCGTCGCTGCAGGAGGAGAGGCACGTCCGGAGCGCGTGGGAGCTCATCAACAAGACCACCACTGAGATCATGCAGGAACAGATCGTTGTGGAGTAGTAGTACTGAAGTCGTTATACTTGGATTGAGATATTATTTGATTCTTTGTTGTTTGCCCAAAGGAGGAATAATAAAGCCAATTAAACATATTTCGTCTAAAGGAGGAATCTATATTTTTTTTCCTCTGTGGTGCCGTTTGGATCATTTCATTTGGAGGAATTAAAATCTACTTAATAAATTAAGCTATTTGGCTGCAAATTTGACATTCTACCACTTTTCAAAGTTCACATGTAATCCTATCTCAGATTCATAGTGTGCGAGATGGAAATTGATTCTATAGATCACCATTCTATGTTTCTACTTCGCAACTTATAACACACTCTTCAATTCGCTCCTCTACGGTAGAAATGCAACGCATAAGTATCTCTCTCGTGTATCCAACACTAATATACAAATATAATCCATATACAACCATATTAGCTTAATTAATATGTGTTTAAACTATGATTATTAAAATAAATTGAATTCCAAGGATCCAAACAGGGCCTAAGATGAAAATGTGAGGCATATATGCATGTTTAGTGCTCAAAAGATTTATCAATAGATTCATATTTTTACATGCCCTCTTTTATTAAGATGTTGGGTAGTAGTAATTTGTTATAATAGATTATACTAGAACCTAATGTTCAAAGTAATCCTCCAACTATATGACATGCAGGTAATTTCAGGTGCGATCAATATTACTAACCTCTTATAGAAATATATTTTTAGGGGTGATTCGTTAGCTAAGTCCATCAAATGACGTTTCTATGGGCGACCAAAATTATAATTGCCTCTCTAAAAGAAGCAAGCCTCTAAAACTCATTTTTGTAGTAATATGATGGAAGTGTCACTTGGCAGCTGGTTCCGAACTTGCGAACTTAGCTGGTAAAGGCTCCTTTTGGTGGAACTTATCCATTTAGATTTAAGTTCTCGACTTGATACGGGTGGTAGGGCTACACGCCTGTCATAGTGAGTGTGCTTGCATTGCATATACATGGGCGTACGTCTGTACCATGTGATTTGAAAAAGAAAATGCGTGATATTGTTGTTGTAATCTTGAAACTTCTTTCCTCTTAATGCCCGATGTGCCTCACATGTCTAGTGGATATGCACAAAGCACGAGAGCGCCGTGCTGGCACGGCCCAAGTCCGACCTCTATGCTAGATGACCAAATTAAAAGGCGCCGTTTATTTCACAGGTTGACCAGATATTATACATATATACAACAACAACAAAAAAAAGTATGTGCGCGCGAGGCTACTTCTCAGTTCAAACATCAGAATATAATATAATATGTGACCGGAGACATAAAAAAACCAAATGTTTTGGACGACAGCAATACATGTGATGTGACATATTTAGGCAAATTTAAAGGTCAACTGAAATCTAATATGCGATGGGCATACATATATGCATATCACGTGGCACGAAAAGAATAGTGAAATCCACTTTTTACAACCTTGAACCATGCATGGCCCTTTTTTTCAGTTCTCAAAAACAAAACAACGGATTAGCTAAGGCAACCTAGCTCCACCAACTTAGTACAAAATAAGGTCACTTTCACATGGACTGACGTGACATGCTGGACGTGGGAAAGACTAGTCCGCAAATTAATTGGAAATTCAAAAAAATAATTACATACTAGATCATCCATTCTTTTTCGTTCCGTGTAGTATATATATAATACATGCATCATGCACTGCTCCTTCCTCCCCACCTGAATTGTTCAGCAGCAGACCAGAGGAGGAGGGGCGTGCGGTTTAACTGGCACGTACCCGTCCGTTTCAAATTATAAGTTATTTTAATTTTTTTGGAGAATCAAAAATCTCAACTTTGATTAAAATCGTAGAGAGAATTACAAAGATTTATGACATCAAATAGGTATACCAATAAAATATAATTAATAAAGAATCTAGTGATACTTATTTGGTATCATAACGTTATCATTTTATTATATAAATTTGGTCAAACTTTAGATACTTTAACTCTCAAGAAAGTTAAAATGATTTATAATTTGGAACAGACGGAGGAAAGCATTATCACATTCTTTTTAGGATAGAATCTAGACATGCATTTCACTTTGACCACGGCGGTGCAGACAATGGTCCAATTCATCAACTGAGATCGAGATCTGGTTTTTTCTGTTGAAGAATTCGAGGCTGCCACATACAGTAGGTTGACGTTAAAGAAGATTTGACGCAGAAATGAGTTGGCCCAAGAACTTGCCTATACTACTTCATGTAATATATATACCCAGTGGGCGGCCTGAAGAATTTCCTATCTTTTATTTGAAACATAGTTCTTCATACTCATTCCATCTGGGAATAATTACGCGTCTCGTATTATAAAAAGTCATTCAACAAGTTTGATTAGATTTATAGAAAATAGTATCGACACTGCTTGTATCTCAAAATCGGCTTAGTATAAAAATATATGTTACCATTAATCTAATGATGCTTATTTGGTATCATAAACATTACTTGTTTTGTATATATTTGGTCAAATTTAAGATTAGTTGACTTCTCGGAGTGTGAGATATGCACTTATTTTAAAACGGACAGAATACTTTAATTGAAGTTCTTTTCAAGGAAATAAGTTTTATGAAATGCACAAAAAGGAACGGATGTTCACACAGCTCCATGAATCAAGATTTTAGCTTAGCTTTGAGTCCTTAATTAAAGGAAGCGGTGCCACTTACCGTTTGAGTCCGTTCTCTTTTGACTTGATGCAAAAGCCATCAGAAGCTGGTAGTTTCAACAAAAAATCGGTGGAACAAAGGATTCATCTCTCCGTGCATCTATGGGTATGTTTAATTTATAGCTTCAAACAGCTCATGAAGCCAGAAGACAAGCTGTGCCAAACAAGACCTATATGCCAAACAATAAAAAGCACGCACTAGTCCTTACTCCGCTCCTGAATTGAGAAACAAAAATGCAGACCAGGGGGGGTCTGTCCATTACCAACATCACTGCATGCGCAAGTTCATATAGTAGTGTGTGAACATGACCGAGGCAACTGTTTTTTTTTTTCTGTGGAAGAATCCAGCGGAATTAACGAAAAAAAATATGAACCAGGAATTCGAGGCTGCCACATACAGAGGTTGACTTGAAGAAGATTGAAGCATGCGCATGGACGAGACACTGAGTTGGACGTCGATGGATTTGTGTCCTTGGGACGCAGAGCTGGCCCAAGAAGTACACTACTTCCTGTAATACCCCATCCAGGGAGGGATGGATTCGTCCTAGATAAATAGGCGGCGTGAAGAATTATCTATCTTTTATTAGATATTTCTTACTCCATCCGTTCTAAAATAAGTGCACATATCGTAATTTTAGAGTCAACCAATATCAAGTTTTACTAGATTTATTTATAGAAAATAGTATCGACATTTGTATCTCAAAATAGATTTACTACAAAAATAGTGGTGTGATTAATCTAATGATGCATGCTTACTTGGTATCATAAACATTAGTATAGTTTTGTACATATTTGGTCAAATTTAAGATTAGTTGACTCTTGGGATGGAGGTAGTACTTTAATTAAACTTTTTTCTGAGGAAAAAAGCTTTATGAAATTAATGCACAAAAGAAACGGACGAATGTTCACACAGCTCTATCAATCAAGATTTTAGCTTAGCTTTAACTCCCTAATTAAATGAAACGGTGTCACTTCCTCCGTCCTGTAATATAGTGCATTATAAAAAATTTAAGACAACTTAAGCGAGCACTCAAATGACGTATGTACCAATAGATGATTTCAACTAAAGAGTTTCCCCTCAAATCATGATTTCTTTTTTAATAAACTTTGCCAAATCTAGACATAATCATTACACAGAACACATTATATTTGAGTGCAAATTTTAGATGTCATAGTACACTATATTTTAGGACGGAGAAGTAGCGTTTAATTTATGAGTCCGTTCTCTTTTAACTTGATGATCAAGTACAGATGGATGACTGCATGCTAGCAAAGTTCGTTTATTCGTTTTGGGGAGAATATGCTGAACACGCCGTTAATAGAGCCGTACAAGAAAGGGTTTTCCACCAGGTGCACAAGTGTCCAATACGAATCACAACAACTTAACCACGAAAGTGACATCCTTACTTTCTTTGGTCTTGCATGGCGTTGAATATATATATATATATATATATATATATATATATAGACCGCTAGATGTTTTCGCCGTCCTGACAAGAAAACGATCGTAACTCCTCATAGGAAGGAGAGATCAAAAGGATGGATTACGTATGTGTCTCTCTTGTCTTGGTCTTGGATTAATTTTACGCATATTGTTTACTCAGATGTAAATAAAGCTTTGACCATTACAAAACCAATAAATTCATGTCGATTACTATTTGAGACGTCAAAATCGAATCAGAGAGCTGACGTACTTTTGAATATAAAGTGTATATATAGAATATATGAGTTCTATGCATATATATATATATATATATATATATATATATATATATATATATATATATATATATATATATATATATATATATATATATATATATATATATATACAGTCAAACTAGTCAGACGCCGCAGTGTTCCAACGTTGTCCCTGTTACATTATTTTTTTTTTACTGAGGGGATCTGGTCAATATACATGACTGCTTCAATAATACACGACTGAAAGTACAGCCTATTTTAATTATCTTCGGTATACACTTAGCAAATCACTGTGCAACGGAATCTTTCCTGTCAACGCTGATGTGCAAACTAGCTAGCTAAACTAGCTAGCTACATTATTTGTGTGATAAACTAGCCAGCGAGGATTTTTACCATGGATGTTGACTATATATAGAGCAGTTGTAGCACCATTATATCTAATGAATATATCTATACTCCCTCTGTCACTAAAAAAGAGTCATTCTTGCTTCAAAAAGCCAACAACTTTTAACTTTTAACTTTTAACATAGTTAGTATCATTAGGTAGATCATTGAATATACTTTCACAATAAACTTATTTGGAGATATAAATGTTGCACGTATTTTCTACAAACTTAGTTAAAGTTGAGAAAGCTTGACCAGCACGATTCCCACATTGACTCTTTTTTAGGTACGGATGGAGTATATGCTACTAGCTACATTTGTGTGGATAAACTAGCCAGTGAGGATTTTTACCATGGATGTTGACTGTATATAGAGCAGCTGTAGCAACATTACGTGGAATGAATATATCTTGTGTGGATAAACTAGCCAGCGAGGATTTTTACCATGGATGGTGACTATATATATATAGAGCTGTTGTAGCAAGATTATATCAAATAAATATATCTATGTTACACTAAAAATATTACTTTTACTATTGTTGGCATCAGCTATTCAAACTACTTAATTATACTCCAAGCACACAATAATATTGCCGCCTTTCTTGAAGGCGTATTTCAAGATTTATATCGAACTCAATGAAAACCAAGCCTCTAACAATGGCAAGCTACTAACCAGGTCTATGAAAGATATGATAGGCTACTAAACTAAAGAGAGCTAAAGGAACTATTCTAATGCTGTGTTGTGGATAAGAAGAAAATGTTCTGCGATCCTGCCTAGGGGATTAGGATTATCATCTAGTAAACGTCTCTCAACAAATAGTACTACTGCAGTTGTGGACTTGTGGTTACACTTTACTCACAACTCTTAACTACATACTATGCCCCTCTTTACATGCACTTTAGTAAGAAATAGATCAACACAAATAAACAACCAACATTCATATATGCATAGACAACTATAGATTCCGAAAGAGTGTAAGAGTTTACATAGCTGAATTACTACTCCATCAAGGTCTTGGTATTGATAGGAACACTATGGGAGAAAGCTAAGGACAGTTGGGTAGAGGATGGGGGGGGGGGTGTCAACCGTCGCAAGCATGGCGTCAGGTGACACGTTTTAATACTTTCGTCCCCCTTATTCTCCTTCTTCCAAGGGGTTGGCCAGATCTGATGATGATGGTGCCAGTGGCAGCGGCGGTGAAACCCTAGGTTTTGTTGTGCCTTCCCATGATGTGCCCCCCACCATTGTGTTCTATTTCTTAGGGATGGATCTTCAATAAGTCTTATCCTAAAAAGTTGAAGACAGTGGCAGTGAACATGCCCAAGGGGCCCTCCTAGGAGTTGGCATTGGTCAACATGGTGAAACCATTGGCCAGCGTAGGCTAAAGAAATTAAAGCCTAGGTAGCTTTGTGTTTTCGCCTGTATTATGTCTCTCGAGGCCCAAGTCTTGATCTACTGCACATTGCTTCAACACACCTTACAAAAAGTATTCAATTAAGTATAGTTTGCTTCAGTTTAGCAACATAAACTTAAAAGCACAAGATGTTGCATTATTGGGTCAGCATCAACAGCAAGTGACATAACCTTGTTACAAAGGATGAAATAACCATAAACAATGGTATAAAAAGTTAGTGTAAATATGTCGTTACTATAGTACCATGTATCCTTGTCTCAAGGGAAAATGCCCAACCGGAACCAAGATGTACTGAAAAAACAACTCTATTCGACTAGGTTTCCTTGTAACAAACTAGAAAATCAACATGTAAACCGATCAACGCTCTATCTATAATCCTACTGCCTAGACTATATAAGGAGGGGTAACCAGCATGTGGCAGTGACATGCCACTAGTATCTATCTTTATTAGCGGTTTAAAGGGATCCACATCATTATATTGATCGAATCCTAGGTTTACGACCTGACAGTGAATCATAGTCACTGTCGTCGGCTTGATTTATCTGCCTGGCCAGACATATCACTCTGAGGCTTCCAATTTTAAACTCCTGGCGCTAGGATGCATTTCTCTGGCAGGCAGTGCCTAGGAGGTAAGAATGGCCAACATAGGGATTGATGAGCTCTACCAATGGCACATGGCGTACTTCTGTTTATTGTTTAATAGATCTATAGATGCGACCTACTCCCTCTATTCCAAATTATAAATCATTCCAATAATCATAGAAGGCCAAAGCATCTCAAGTTTGATCAAAATTATAGAGAAAATTACAAAGTTTTATGACCTCAAATAAGTATATTATGAAAATATAATTAAGAAATAATCTAATGATATTTAGTTGGCACCATAAATGCTATTATCTTATCATATAAATTTGGTCAAACTTGAGATGATTTGACTCTCCAAGATCCTTAGAATGACTTATAATTTGGGACGGAGAGAATACTTGATATTCCAAGGTGGGGTTGCCTGCTGCCTCCTGTAAATCCTTTACTATTTTTAGAAATAAAGGGCTGGAGGCAGTTTTGTGGATGCACGCTTGTATAGATCATTTCTTTTACCGTTGCTAGAAATAGACTACTTAGTGAAATTATCATCTAAAGACTAAAGCGTGGCAAAGTTAGGAAAACTGTGATTGCCAACAAAATTGAAACGGCTTGGTGGCTTTTTTTTTTTTTTTTTTTTTGCTTTTTTCTGTTGTTGAAGATTTGTCTATTTTTCTAACACATCCTGTGAGGTTTAATTTAGCATGTGAAAAAAATCCCATTAGCAAAGTTTGGTAGTGTTTGTTATTTCTCGAGTCCTTCGGTTTCAAGAATGGAGATGACTCATGCTTGTTGAGTACCGCACGATGTTGAACCAATATAATTGGTAGGTGATCAAGACTTTTGACTTTTGAGATGCACATTGGCATGCTTCGTGAATGTGCTGCACTTCTGCTTGTCAGTTCTACACAACACGAAATGACTCCGTGGTCGTCATGGATGCTTGTGATTGTGGCTTGTTCTAATCTATCCTATACGTTTACATTAATTACAACCAATAATTCAGACAAATGAAACCAATATCAGATACTCTAGACCAACTGATTTGGTTGTCTCAGCTTGCCTTCTCTGTTAGTCTAGCACTAGCAAGCATATCAGTGTGTATTGCAACGGACGACTTCAGTTCGTGCCATAGGACATGTCATCGCCGTCGGTGGGGTGCAGCTCCGCCTCTGGACGATGTTGAAGATATCCACTGATAATGGTGGCCTCTATGGCTCTATAGCGTGGCTAAGAAGGTGATGGTGCTGCGGCTTCTGGCCATTCTGGGTACCAAATTATAGGTTGTCAAGTCACGATGCCACAGGCTCCATCAAATGAAGCACTCGGAAACAAAATTTCTGAGTCATGGAATTAAATGTCTATAAAACAAAAAGGACTCAAGCCGACAACCACACGTTCTCCATAGTTTTCACGTGAAAATGTTTAAATTCCTGGCTCACGCGAATAGCATGCATGACCGGTGAGGCACGCCCGTGATGTTAATGATTCATTTTTTGTGGCCGCAATTTTCTTCTTTACCTAATTATTTCATTGTGTATTTTAAAAATCAAAATTAAGGCCTCAGATTTTTGAAATTTTACCTCTCATATGAGGTACCCGGAGTACCGTAGCAAAGCCCATTTGAAAGTACTGTGCTCTCTTATGGTTAGCAAAGGATTTTGTGGATACAGATAATGTATTACTAGTACAGAAATGATTTTTTACAGGCGTCTCCTATTTCTTTGAAGAACGGTTTACTTAGCAAATTGTTTTAACTGGCTCTGAGAGCACTGTAGCTTATAAACCATCCGTGAAAATACATTTTTAGGGGCGGTTTTTGTTAAATAATTTGTCACGGAAAATATATCTATTTTCAAGGATGGTTTTTTAAGAGAACCATACTTGAAAATATAATTTTCATGGACGGTTGCTTATTTCAACTACCTCTAAAAATACGTCATTTCTAGGGACGGTTGAATTAAAACAGCCGCTGTAGAAATCAATGTTTAAAGGCAGATGACTAAGTCAACCGCGCTTCAAAATAGATGCAACACAAATAAATTCACAACCTTTTCAAATAAAGTCAAATAAAGACAAAATTTATATCAAAATTATAGGGCTTGACAAGATCTAAATCTTTGTAGATGATGAAATTTTTATTTGAGATCGTTTAGGGGCTCAGTTTTTGAATTTTAAATTTTAAATTTTTCATATGTCCTTGGATGGAGGTATGTCCTCTATCAAAATTGTAGTGCTCGAGAAGATATAAAAATTTGTAGTTAAAAGTTTTCTCATTTTAGATTGTTCATGAGTTATATTGACTACAAATAACTGTGGGGTGTGGTGGTAGGGGACCGAAGATGCGAGGTGAGAGGTTCATTCTGGGTTTGGATCTTGGTGCTACACTTGTTCAGAATTAAAACTTATGTGTGCGGGGTTGGTTCACTGGACTTGGGGCCACATTAATTTTTTTTCCTTATTTTTACAAATGTTTTTTTTAAAAGGTCTAGAATTATTTTTAGAGATGGTTGACTTAAGTCAATGAACCCTAAAAATGAATTTTTAAGGGCGGTTCTCTTAAAAAATAGCCATCCCTGAAAATCAATTTATAGGGACAGTTTTAAAAACGTCTCAGAAAGTAAATTATTTTTATATTCAATGGAATAGTAACGGTTTTGCTAACTCTCTCTAAAGATTGATTTTGACCATCTATAAAAACATTCATGTACTAGTGTATTACCGAATGATAAATTAAATTCGACTATACCAAGTTATATGAACCATGACCTATATATAATGAAATGAAGTACTCCCTCCATACTAAAAAATAAAATGGTTTTGGACAGCGACGTGGTCCCTAAAGCATAACTTTGACTACTTATTTTTATAAAGATATTTATCAAAAAGTGATATATGTAAGTATTTTTCAAGACAAATCTATATAAATGGTTTTCACATTTCCAAACTCAACAACTTAAAAGTTATTCATGATTTATATTTTCAATGTTTGATCCAAGTCTTTTCCAAAATGACTTTATTTTTTTAGTATGCATGGAGGGAGTATATTTTGAATCAGAATGTTTAATTTACTTGAGTTGTGGACGTTTGTGGCTGTGAATACATGACTGCAGACGATGGGTCAATTCAGCAGCTTGCATTGACGTCCCCCAAAGATATTTAAATTGTTAATTAAATATTATATATTGTGTAGTTTTTGCACATGCTTCATTCATGCTATAGGCTTGTCGTACGGATGACTTGAGAATGCCATGTTTTGGACCCGTCACCTGCATGCATGCATGACTGCGTTCATGCAAAAGATGCCATGACCGCCTGAGCTTGACTCTCGTTCGCGCTGACGATTGACGAAGTCGACTCGCTTCATCTGCAGCTTCGTCCTCACCTACCTCCGAAATCCACGTCCACGACCTGTGCAACGCCTGCTTCGCCACGCCGCTTCACGCTTCACTTCCCTCCCCTATATAGCCACTCCAGCTTCTCCTCACCAAAGTAACCAGCCCTCGCTAGCTAACGAGTTCAGAGCTCGATCGCCTGCCTCGATCAGCTTGGAATTCTTCATTTCGTCCACTGACCGACCACTGCTTGCTCGATCTTTAGTAAACTCTGCTAGCTACTCCGCTAACAAAGATCCTAACAAGAATGGGCAGCTTGGACACCAACCCTACCGCCTTCTCCGCCTTCGGCGACGACGCCAGAGGCTTCCAGCCGCTCAACGCCGACGACGTCCGCTCCTACCTCCACAAGGCCGTCGACTTCATCTCCGACTACTACAAGTCCGTCGAGTACCTACCCGTGCTGCCCGACGTCAAGCCGGGGTACCTGCGGAACGAGCTGCGGTCCGCGCCGCCTACATCCTCCGCCCCGTTCGACGTCACCATGAAGGAGCTCAGGGCCTCCGTCGTCCCGGGATGACCCACTGGGCCAGCCCCAACTTCTTCGCCTTCTTCCCGTCCACCAACAGCGCCGCCGCCATCGCCGGCGACCTCATCGCCTCCGCCATGAACACCGTCGGCTTCACGTGGCAGGCAGCGCCCGCCGCCACCGAGATGGAGGTCCTCGCGCTCGACTGGCTCGCGCAGCTCCTGCGCCTGCCGCCCAGCTTCATGAACCACACCGGCGCTGCTGGGCGCGGCACCGGTGGCGGCGTCATCCTGGGAACCACCAGCGAGGCCATGCTCGTCACCCTCGTCGCCGCGCGTGACGCTGCCCTCAGCCGGAGTGGCTCCCAGGGCGTGTCCGGCCTGCCGCGCTTGGCCGTGTACGCCGCCGACCAGACGCACTCCACCTTCTTCAAGGCGTGCCGCCTCGCCGGCTTCGACCCGGCCAACATCCGGTCCATCCCCACCGGCCCGGAGACGGACTACGCCCTCGACCCGGCGAGGCTGCTCGAGGTCATGCAGGCCGACGTCGACGCCGGCCTCGTGCCGACCTACGTCTGCGCCACGGTCGGCACCACGTCGTCCAACGCCGTCGATCCGGTGGGAGCCATTGCCGACGTCGCCGCCGTGTTCAATGCGTGGGTGCACATTGACGCCGCCTACGCCGGGAGCGCGTGCATCTGCCCGGAGTTCCGGCACCACCTCGACGGCGTGGAGCGCGTCGACTCCATCAGCATGAGCCCGCACAAGTGGTTGCTCACCTGCCTGGACTGCACGTGCCTGTGGGTGCGCGACACGCACCGCCTCACCGACTCGCTGGAGACCAACCCGGAGTACCTCAAGAACGACGCCAGCGAGTCCGGCAACGTCACCGACCTCAAGGACATGCAGGTCGGCGTCGGCCGCCGTTTCCGGGGGCTGAAGCTCTGGATGGTCATGCGCACCTACGGCTCCGCCAAGCTCCAGGAGCACATCCGGAGCGATGTCGCCATGGCCAAGATGTTCGAGGATGCCGTGCGCGCCGACGACCGGTTCGAAGTCGTGGTTCCCAGGAACTTCGCGCTCGTGTGCTTCAGGATCAAGCCCCATGGTGGCGGCGGCATGACGGAGGAGGACGCCGACGAGGCCAACCGTGAGCTCATGGAGCGCCTCAACAGGACCGGGAAGGCGTACTTGGCACACACGGTGGTCGGCGACAGGTTTGTGCTGCGGTTCGCCGTGGGTTCGTCGCTGCAGGAGGAGAGGCACGTCCGGAGCGCGTGGGAGCTCATCAACAAGACCACCACTGAGATCATGCAGGAACAGATCGTTGTGGAGTAGTAGTACTGAAGTCGTTATACTTGGATTGAGATTTTATTTGATTCTTTGTTGTTTGCCCAAAGGAGGAATAATAAAGCCAATTAAACATATTTCGTCTAAAGGAGGAATCTATATTTTTTTTTTCCTCTGTGGTGCCGTTTGGATCCTTTTATTTGGAGGAATTAAAATCTACTTAATAAATTAAGCTATTTGGCTGCGAATTTGACATTCTACCACTTTTCAAAGTTCACATGTAAGCCTATCTCAGATTCATAGTGTGCGAGATGGAAATTGATTCTATAGATCACTATTCTATGTTTGTACTTCGCAACTTATAGCATACTCTTTAATTCGCTCCTCTATGGTAGAAATGCAACGCATAAGTATCTCTCTCGTGTATCCAACACTAATATACAAATATAATCCATATACAACCATATTAACTTAATTAATATGTGTTTAAACTATGATTATTAAAATAAATTGAATTCCAAGGATCCAAACAGGGCCTAAGATGAAAATGTGAGGCATATATGCATGTTTAGTGCTCAAAAGATTTATCAATAGATTCATATTTATACATGCCCTCTTTTATTAAGATGTTGGGTAGTAGTAATTTGTTACAATAGATTATACTAGAACCTAATGTTCAAAGTAATCCTCCAACTATATGACATGATGGGCATACACATGACCAAGATTTTTTTAGCTGCTGGCTGCTGCTGACACTCTACTCAGAAAAACATTTTTAGGATCGGTCAAAATTAAACCGATCCTAAATCACAAATGGCTACAAACTTGCTTATGTGCATTCTTGATAATTTGAGTCCATGACCTAAGCCTCGTGTAAAAACCCCTCCTTACCACCGTACTAATTCTTTAATATTGACTTTTACAAATCTTTTATTGAATATGCCCCCCCTCTAAATGATGTCAAATGAAAAAAAACTTCTGCAAAGTTTTATATCTCGTCAAACACTACAACCTTAGTATAGAGCGTGCCCCCGTCTAAAATCGTTTGAAAATTCAAAAAAGCTGAGTAAAATAAAAAAATATATAAATTACATAGTTTTATATATCGTTGAGCTATAGAATGTTAGTATAATGTTTAATTCATCCAACTTTATTTGAAAAGTTATGAATTTATTTGTGTGGAACCTATTTAGAGGTGATCCATAGAATACATGCGACTGGTAAAGTGTTTGTCACTAGAAAATGTAGGTAATTTCAGGTGCGATCAATATTACTAACCGCTTATAGAAATATATTTTTAGGGGTGATTCGTTAGCTAAGTCCATCAAATGACGTTTCTATGGGCGACCAAAATTATAATTGCCTCTCTAAAAGAAGCAAGCCTTTAAAACTCATTTTTGTAGTAATATGGTGGAAGTGTGACTTGGCAGCTGGTTCCGAACTTGCGAACTTAGCTGGTAAAGGCTCCTTTTAGTGGAACTTATCCATCTAGATTTAAGGTCTCGACTTGATACGGGTGGTAGGGCTACGCGCCTGTCATAGTGAGTGTGCTTGCATTGCATATACATGGGCGTACGTCTGTACCATGTGATTTGAAAAAGAAAATGCGTGATATTGTTGTTGTAATCTTGAAACTTCTTTCTTCTTAATGAAATACGGGCAAATTAGCACGTTCGTGAAAAAGATTTAAAAAAGAAAATCAGATTCTTTACTCTCAACAGTGGTAGTAGCTAGTTTGTACCCTTTTTTTATGATGTTGGGAACATGACCTAGCGTGTAATTTTCGTCAAGGAGGGGAAGAAGAAAAGAGAGAGAATAATACAAGAAATAAGAATGAAGAGAAGTGGAAGCATTGCGTATGTCCGCTCTATTTCTCCGGTCATATGTCAGTCAAAAACTCAAAATTATCACGTTTTATCTGATCACTTTGGCTCACATATATGCACGCATCATCCGTAGATATTTGCCAAGAGCAACGGTCAATGAAATTGTCCAACCTGCTAACTAGCCGGACTACTAGGAGCGGACGAACTGTAACAATCAAGTTGGTGAGTCAGTAAGCAATTACGCTGGCGATTGAGCAGTCAGCGTTTGCATCTGATGAACCATTGCATGCTACAAGGGTAAATGGTGTCATCAACGAGTGAGGTTAACACTTGACTTGAGTTAGCCATAGGGTCAAACTATACCCCTTCTGGTCGTGGTAGAAAGTAACATTTTTGTTAAGGTGACTGCTGGAGTGCTATTAAAATAAAATTAGAGTGAAGGCCTGGCAACGACAAATGACTACTACAGAAATAATTTTTAGAAACGCCTTCATTTTAATCAAGCTTACAGCTCTATCAAGATTATCCCTAAATATTGTTTCTAAGTCGGCCTGTGTCTAGAAGCCAATTTTTAAAGGTGGCTGGAAAGCCCATCCATCTCTACAGATATCCTCTATTTTAGAGGAGGCTAGAAAGCCCAGCCACCTCTAAAATAACATTTCCAGAGGTGGCTAGCTAAAAATTCTACCTGTCTCAAGGTAAATGGATTTCTGATTGGCAATTTGGCTGTCTCTAAAATAGGTGCAACATAGTAAAATTTATATTTTTTTCTACAAATCTAAGTCAGAGGAAGATAAACTTTATTTGAAAGTTTTATCTCCGTAACTCACCTTACACTTAACAGTAGTTGGAGTGAGACATTGATAGAACTGGCATGCGGAGACCCATTATTTAACGTTTTGCATGGGTAAAAGTATTGCTTGCATCCGTTGCATCTGAGCAGCATGCAGGCATGCAGTCGCTGTCATCGGATCAACACGCATAATCTCAGTAAAACCAGCACGCATGCAGTCGTCGCGATTCCACTTTCCAGAGGTCGAGTGCAACCAATAACGTACACGTACGTGTAGCATGTTTTATTTTATACTTGCGGAAAGGAGCCGGCACCAGACGCATGAGATATATATATAGGGCGTGTTTATCTCACCGCCACACTTCGCCTGCCAAAGCTGCGGCACGCCACAGAGCAAAGGCAGTTGTTTGGTTCTGCTTTTAGATGGCGGCCATATTCTCCGCCACAAGGTTCTGCTTTTAGATGGCGGCCATATTCTCCGCCACAAGTGCTGGGCGACGCCATAACTGAGTGGCTGGTTGGGGCTGCGAACCAAACAGCCCCATACACTTCCTGCAATACTAGAGCTGGGACTTGGGCCGTGCCACTTGAGGGCGTGTCATAGTATGGTCTTTTACCACGACCCGAAGCATGATATAGCATGAAATATTTTGGGCCGTGCCGGCACGACATGAACACGAGTGTAAGGAAAATGGACCCTTGTCTCATTTACTTTGGATTTTGGTGTTTGATGACCAACACAACCAAATTGGACTAATGAATTTGCGAGTGTTTGTTTTGTAGTCCAATAGGGTGCAAGACGTGACTTGGACGAAGGCGACATGATGATCTGATGATCAACACCTCAAGCAAGACCTTAGAAGCACAAGAAAAGACTCAAGATGTCAAGCAAAGTCCAAGCATGAAGATAGGAACCAAGCCGTGCGTAAGATCGCGAAGAAACGAGCTCGCAGAGGTGACCGGACGCTGGACCGAACGCTGGAAGCGCGATTGGACGCTGGACCGGTGGCTCGGCAGACAGGCGACCGGACGCAAGGACCGGACGCTGGCGGCAACCGACCGGACGCAGGAACGCAGCGTCCGATCGAGTACAGAGAGGTTCCAGGCGCGCGAATCTACGACCGGACGCGTCCGGTGGCAGGCGACCGGACGCTGGCAGCGTCCGATCGGTAGTTCGCGGCTACAACGGTCGGGACGACCGGACGCGTCCGGTCAGGACGATTTAGCGTCCGGTCAGTAGCAGATTTGCGGGAGTTCGACCTCAACGGCTACTTTCTCAGTGGGGCTTATAAATACAACCCCCAACCGGCCATTTGACAAGTGTGGAGCTGAGGAAACATATCTAGGGTGTTGATACACCATTTTAGTGATCTCCACTTACAAAGTGCTTAGTGTTTCATCAGGTGATTAGCGTAGGTGCTTTGCGAAGTGCTTAGGTTGATTAGACAACCGCTTATGCGCTTGCTCTAGGTGTATGCCTAGTGTTTAGTGAGGTTTGCATACCTCTTACCACCCTGTGCTTGCGAGCACAAGAGTTGTACATCGGAGGGGCTTGAAGTCTTGCGAGATCGCACCAACCGCGTTTGTGGTGCGGCCGCCACCGTGTACCGAAGGGAACAAGGCCCGCGGCGTTTCGGCCGAAAGCTTGATAGTGAAGACGGCGGGGAGCATCCGGGAGAGGCTTGCCGAGAGGCACATCGGAGACCCACTTGCGCGTGGGGAAGACCCGAGGCTATCCACGGAGTTACCCGACCGGGAGCTTGGCCCGTGCAAGGGATTCCTTGCGAGGGGCTCCAACGAGTACTAGGGGGAAGCTTGCACGCTTCTCGATACCTCGGTAAAAATACCGGAGTCGTCGACGGGAGTTTGCATATCTCTACCTTGCTCTTTAGCTTCCGCATTTACATTGATTACTTTACTATGTTTGCGGTAGAGATAGCAACACACTAGCAAAACCATAGTTGCACATCTAGATAGCTTGTTTATTACATAGGTTTTGCTAGGGTTAGAAAAAGAGGCCATAGTTTAGAGTTAGATTTTTAAGTTGCCTAATTCACCCCCTCCCTCTTAGGCGTCCACGTGTCCAACAAGTGGTATCAGAGCCGGTTGGCTCATATTTGGACCTTTGGCTTAACCGCCGTTGAGCCGACGCTATTGTAGAGTGGTTGGGATGGATACCGCTAGGCCTCCACAATTTGATGGCACTAACTTCCCATACTATAAAGCTAGAATGGCTTGCCACCTGAAGGCGGTTGATTTGGGTGTATGGAGAGTCACTCGTGACGGGATGAAACCCATCAAGAATCCTAAAAAACCCACAAAGTGTGATGAAAAAGAAATGCATTTTAATGCTAGAGCTAAGAATTGCTTGTTTGAATCATTTAGCATGGATGTGTTTAACCAAGTGTTCACCTTAAATACGGCACATGAAATTTGGTTAAAACTTCAAGAGCTCCATGACGGTACAAGTAATGTCCGTGAGCAAAAACATTGTCTAGCTAAGCAGAATTATGATTCCTTTGCTATGAATGATGATGAGCTTGTTCGTGATATGTATTATCGATTGAATCTAATTATCAATGAGCTCCATTCAATAGGATTATTAAAGCTAGATGATGCGGACATCGTGAGGAAGATCATCTCTGTTCTACCACAAAAGAAATATGCAAGCATCATCACCATCCTTCACAACATGGAGAACTTGAGCACCATGACCCCGGGCATTGTCATTGGCAAGCTAGTGGCATTTGAAATGTCACGTAAGATGGGTCAAGGAGAAGCATCTTCATCAAGCAAAGGCAAAGCTCTCGCTTGTAGCGAAAAGAAAAAGATGAAGGGCAAGAAAGTTGAGTCAAGCTCAAGCTCAAGCTCCTCAAGTGAAGAAGAAGAAGATGAGGATGATGATGATGATGAACAAGAATCAAGTGATGATGATCAATCTTCCTCCTCCACCTCCGACCTTGATGAAGAATCAATCAAATTAATCAACAAGGTGGAGAAGATGATCCAAAGGCTCAATGTCAAGGGTGTGCCCATCCAAATTCAAGATCTCATTTTCACCAATCAAAGAAATGAGCAAAGAAAGAGAGGTTGCTACGGATGTGGCGAGATGGGGCACTTTGTGGAAGTTTGTCCAAACAAGCCCACACCCAAGACAAAGAAGAAGACGTGCAAAAACAAAGCCCTCACAACAATAAGGTCATGGGATGATTCTTCAAGTGAAGAAGAAAACCATCACAAGAGGCGAGGTCATAAGCACTCATCATCAAGCTCTTCTCGTGTGTGCCTTATGGCACGAGGTAACAAAAGCTCATCCTCTAGTGAGAGTGATAGTGATGATGATTTGCCTTCTTACAATACAATTGTGCAACAAAATCTTAAATATGCTAAAGTTTGCACTAGTCAACAAAAGAAGCTCAAAACTTTAAAAGAAGAGCTAGGTAGTTCACAAGAAGCATACAAGAATTTGCTTGAACAATATGAAAACTTTACAAATCTCAATGTTGAACTATCTACTAAAATTGAGCAACTTGAGGCTAGTGCAACAACAAGTGCATGCACAATTAATGATAAGCAACTTGAAAAGAAAAATGAAAAATTAAAAGAAAAGTTAGCTAGCTCACAAAATGATTATCAAAGTTTGCTTGCTAAAATGGAAATCATGTGCAAACATTGTGATGAGCTATCAAATCAAGTTGCTAATCTTGAGGCCGTAAAAAATACCCCCACCAAGGCATCTAAAAGAAATGACATAATTAAAAAGGATGCATCTACCTCTTGCAATGATTTATGTTTAGACTCACCTTTGTGCAACCAAGCTTGTGTTAAGAAAGTGATTGTAGATACATGCACACAAGAGGTTGCAAAAGAGAATGAGCAACTCAAGCAAGAAGTAGCTCGCCTCACCAAGGACTTGACTCAAATGAAAGGCAAGGCGAAGCAAACCCAACTTCATCAAGATAACACCGTCAAGGGAGTGAAGAAGCTTGATGAAGGACAAACCGTGGTTTGCTACGTGTGCCACAAAGAAGGCCACAAGTCCTATGAGTGCAAGGTGAAGAATGGGGGACGAGCAAAGAAGAAGGAGAAAAAGCAAACAAGCAAGCTCTCCAACACCTACACCAACAAGGTGGACAAGAAGGCCTCCACACCTTATCTCTTGAAGAAGAAGAAAAATGACAAGGTGGTGGCCATCAAGGTGAACAAGCAAGCAAACAATGGGGTCAAATGCTTTTGGGTGCCAAAGGAAATCATTTCCAACATGAAGAGCACCAAGAAGGTTTGGATCCCGAAAGGGAAGTAAGAAGTCCGTCGGTCCTCGGGGAATTTTGAGTCTTGGCAAAGTATGGGCGCATTTCATGGGGTGCATCATGTTGGACAAAGTCATTGTCAAGTGGGTTAGTGAATACTATGGACCCAAATTTTCCTTCCCATATTAGGTAACTAGATTAAATTTACTTCAATTGGTATTAGATTTAAAATTTTCCTACAATTGGTATCTTTTAGCATCTAGTTACTCTTCATGCCTAGGGTTGCATTTGCATGCTTATATCTTTTGTCATGCATACACTAGGTATTTCATATGGTAGGCTTGCTCGGTCTCATTTGTAACCCTTGGAGCAAACCTACATGGTTTAAAATTGCTTAGGAGCACGGCACATAGCTTGTCTTACTATTGTTTATCTAATATGTGCCAAAGTCCAAATTGTAGATAATTTTCTCCCAAATATCATCTTTCAAGTGGTATTTTGACTCCAAAATCAATTGTGCATGAGTACTACAAGTATTCCATGTCTCCATGCACAAATTTAGGGGGAGGATCATCTACAAGATGGACGCTTTGAGACTAACACCTTTTTCAAGTTTATCATGTGTGTAGTAGTCTCATTGTAAGGAAAATGGAGTCCCCGAAGAGAAGCATCGTTCTTCAATTGGCATCATCATGTTGATTTCATTTCATATTTATATGCTTTCTCCATGCATTATATAGATTAAACTCTCTTGTGCAACAAATTGCTAATTATGCATATGCTTTGCTTTCTACCATATGTATGCATATATTTAGGGGGAGCTTAGTCTATATAATGCGAGAGTCAAATTTTGTGATCCATTTCTCTCTATACACAAAGGATCATGAAATTTGACCCTCCCTTGTGCTACTAATGTCTTCCTTTTTAGTGTTTGATGCCAAAGGGGGAGAATTTGAAGGACCAAAGGCAAGCATCAAGTTGATGTCTACAAGTGGTAATGGTCCGAGAAAGGGAGGAAAGTGAATTATGGATTAGTCTATGTAATGGGAGAATTTTTTTTAGAAAGATAGGCTTTAATCCATAATATCACATGGGGACATTTGCAAGGGCAATATATGCTTTTGAGTAAAGTTTTAATTGGTATCTATCAATTAGTATCATATAACCTTGCCCTTTGCATTGCATCCTAGCAAGTAGATAATTTTTAAATTTAAAATTTTTATCATTTGCTTGCTTTGGTCGTGTTGTCATCAATCACCAAAAAGGGGGAGATTGTAAGGAAAATGGACCCTTGGCCCATTTACTTTGGATTTTGGTGTTTGATGACCAACACAACCAAATTGGACTAATAAATTTGCGAGTGTTTGTTTTGTAGTTCAATAGGGTGCAAGACGTGACTTGGACGAAGGCGACATGATGATCTGATGATCAACACCTCAAGCAAGACCTTAGAAGCACAAGAAAAGACCCAAGATGTCAAGCAAAGTCCAAGCATGAAGATAGGAACCAAGCCGTGCGCAAGATCGCGAAGAAACGAGCTCGTAGAAGCGACCGGATCTTTGGACCGACGCCGGAAGCGCGACCGACGCTGGACCGGTGGCTTCGGCGACAAAGCGACGGGACGCAAGGACCGGACGCTGGCGGCGGCAACCGACCGGACGCAGAACGCATCGTCCGATCGAAAGTACGAGAGGTTCCAGCGCTGCTGAATCGCGACCGGACGCGTCCGATGCGCGACGGACGCGTCGTCGGCGGCGAAGCGACGGACGCGGCAGCGGCGTCGATTGGTAGTTCGCGGCTACAACGGTCGGGACGACCGGACGCGTCCGGTCAGGACGATTCAGCGTCCGGTTAGTAGCAGATTTGCGGGAGTTCGACCCCAACGGCTACTTTCTCAGTGGGGCTTATAAATACAACCCCAACCGGCCATTTGACAAGTGTGGAGCTGAGGAAACATATCTAGGGTGTTGATACACCATTTTAGTGATCTCCACTTGCAAAGTGCTTAGTGTTTCATCAGGTGATTAGCGTAGGTGCTTTGCGAAGTGCTTAGGTTGATTAGACCACCGCTTATGCGCTTGCTCTAGGTGTATGCCTAGTGTTTAGTGAGGTTTGCATACCTCTTACCACCCCGTGCTTGCGAGCACAAGAGTTGTACATCGGAGGGGCTTGAAGTCTTGCGAGATCGCACCAACCGCGTTTGTGGTACGGCCGCCACCGTGTACCGAAGGGAACAAGGCCCACGGCGTTTCGGCCGAAAGCTTGATAGTGAAGACGGCAGGGAGCATCCGGGAGAGGCTTGCCGAGAGGCACATCGGAGACCCACTTGCGCGTGGGGAAGACCCGAGGCTATCCACGGAATTACCCGACCAGGAGCTTGGCCCGTGCGAGGGATTCCTTGCGAGGGGCTCCAACGAGGACTAGGGGGAAGCTTGCGCGCTTCTCGATACCTCGGTAAAAATACCGGAGTCGTCGACGGGAGTTTGCATATCTCTACCTTGCTCTTTAGCTCCACATTTACATTGATTACTTTACTACGTTTACGGTAGAGATAGCAACACACTAGCAAAACCATAGTTGCACATCTAGATAGCTTGTTTATTACATAGGTTTTGCTAGGGTTAGAAAAAGAGGCCATAGTTTAGAGTTAGATTTTTAAGTTGCCTAATTCACCCCCCCCCCCTCTTAGGCGTCCACGTGTCCAACAACGAGGGCCGTGTCCTGCCCAGGATCTCGACACGACGGGCTACATGACCCGGCCCGCATTTTGGGCTATGCTTGGGCCGGCACGGCATGAAAATGGCACGTACACATATCTACAATGGTGGCAATGGTGGCGAGGAGCCAGCATTCCCACACCGCTGCGACCTAACTACTGGATACATTATGAGGTATTACATGTTGGCTGAATGTTGCGACCTAACATGAGGAAACTAAGCCGGGCAACCGATATGGTAAAGCCTAGGCGGCGCGAACGGCTCTCGAAGCCCGCTCCTTCCTGCCTGGGAAGAGTACCTGCATGGCCTCCCTAGTGGACGGCGTGAGCGGGAGCTTGAACGTTGTCTAGAACTCCTCGACGCCTCATTAGGTACTTCATTCTCGACATCGAGGCCGATGCGCTTCATCATCACTTTCCTCGCATGCGCCTCCGGCTTGAGTACTCTGAACTTGCTCTTGGCGGCAAGTCGTGCGCTTCGCTTGGGGACCAGGTCCTCGTCATCCATCTCCTTTGCCCTCGCCGCCCGGGTGATCCTCAGGCGCAGCGGCGACAGGATGATCGGCCGCGTCAATGGTTTCTTTGATGTACCGACGAACTCATGGATGGGTAGCAGCTTGTCGGGCTGCTCAGCAGCGTCGTCCACGACCGTGACCTCCCCAGCATATTAGCATTATTAGTAAGGTCGAGAGTCATAGTAGTTGCTAACAATTGTATGCTCAAAAATTTAGTTGGATTCAAATAGGCCATAGAAAATCGATATCAAAACAATAGCAATACATAAGCCAGTAACAGTAATACAGGCCAAATATTCAGACTATCAGAGTGGAAAAACAATGAATGACCCCAAAAGAAGAAAGCCTTGTCCTTTGTTGTCTACATGACAAGATAACATTGCATCCATATACTCGCTACCAATAAAGCAGATAATCAGCCTCTTATCTGAGATGATTTGGAGAATAAGGGATCACTTCTGACGGAGCAGAACCCATCTTGATGTAATAACAGAGCAACAAAAGGGACCCTTGGTTTAGTCGGCGAGGGCCAGAGGGTGCGATCGCAGGGACCCTTGGTTTTCTCGGTTGGACAATTGCATTTGAGGTAACATATAAGCAATACAATGAATTACTACATGCATGCATGATTTATCTCCTTATTACGAGCTCATTTTTTTTAAAAAGGAACTACTTTGAATCAATAACGATAAGTTATAGCTCAGTAAATAGTAATTATATTAGTTTTAATCTAGATGAAATGAAACTTATGAATTAAACTTAGAGTCAAGTTATTAGAGAAACCAACACCAACTGAACAATAAGAAAGAAAAGGAAACGAAATGAAAAAGAAGAAAAAAAGGAGGCTAGTGGCCAGGTAGCAAAGAGAAACAAACCCGTGAAACGAAACAGGCTGGCCGTTGAAGAAAGTGACCCATAATGTTGCTAACAGCTGATAGCCCACAGGATGACTACGAATCCTGAAGCAAGTGTAGCGGCCCGAAATTTGTCAGGAAAGACAAATCAAAACACCCCCGTTGTTGTTTAAGATTTCAAAAAAAGATTGGGTAGTGAGGATTTCTTGTTTAGTAGTAGTAGCATATCACGAAGTGTTTTCAATTATTTCAGTATTCATTTTTTATCACCCTTGAAATTCACGAATTTTTGCTGAATGTTTTTTAAGACTTCAACGAGAGAGATGATTTTTCTAAACTTTTTAGATGTAAACAAAATATTAGCATAATTTATGACCACATCTATTGAGTAGGTAAATATGCAACAAAATCGGTGAGTTTAGAGTTATATATTTACAATAAAGTGCAAGCATAATGTGATACGAAATTTTGGTATTTTTATTTGGGCATCTCTGAAATTACCAAAATTTGTGAAATTTCGCTGAAATTTTGAATCCTGGTCGTGAAACAAACTAAAATATATAATCCGAGTTCTCTCCAACATTACGGCACGATTATGCATGGCATGGTTATCGCCCAAGAAATCCTTCCAGCTGCAAAATCAATTGTGATTTGCCAGCAAATTATGGGGGTCAATGCCTTGTTCGCTTGGCTGATAAGTCATGACTGAAAGTACTGTTGGCTAATTTGTTGAGAGAAAAAAATACTATTTATTGGCTGAAAAAGTATAATTTATAAGCTAAGCGAATAAGGCGCAAGTTAATTAGTCAAAAGCTTGCACCGAATAATCGGTGATGCATGCATGCATCTGCGCACTGTCCTTGTGAACGGGAGCACGTAATTTTCCCTGGTCATATTCACATATGCATGCGCTAAAAATCGATCACGTCTCTAATCCAACGACGTGCACCTTCTGTTACTACCTACCTACCTACCTTGCCGACCTTGTAGTTGCAGCTAGCTTTAGTAAAAAGGTTATTATATTTTCGGTGATTTTTTGTCGGTGTGAAATTTAGCTGTTGATTGAGAGTACATATTCAGCGGTTGAATTAATTAATCTCATGAATCATGAAGATGCGAAGACCGTTGTTACCTGTGTTGGTACGTGATCAGTTACGGCTAATAATGTGGATTATATTGTAGCTCGACGACTAGAATCTTAGCCATACAACTTTTGACTTGAATTAATAGCTAGACGACTGATGCATCATGCACAAAGTGGTCAGCAGCAGCATTCAGCAAAACTTGGTTTCTAACCGTTTGAAGACTTGTAAAAAGTGAAGTTGGAAACACAAATTAGTTTAAAGTTTGGAAATAATGGCAAAGGCAAACAGACAAAAAAAAATTTCCCATACGAATCTGTCTTTTATTTATCGGGAAGCCACGCACTAGCGCCTGGACGTCCGGATGGACACCCGCGGCTGCTCTGTTCCCGTTCGTAGTGAGCGAATGGCACGGACCTCACCTTGTTGTAGGGCCACCACACGGGCATCGCGCCGCTGTCTAGCCCACCCGAGGCCACCACCTCCACGACCGCCTGGGCGCTAGTCGGGTATGGTTTCCCTGCTGAGCTCGAACTGCCACTGTAAGGAGATGGAGGGAAGTGAGGGGAGGGAGAGGAGGGCGAGGCACGTCGTGCGAGAAAAGCTGCTGTAACGCCAGCCACGGCACCATTGCGACATGTCCAATATCAGAGTAAAAAAACACGTACAACACCATATCTACTTTTGAAACGTCTAAATAAAACATTTGCAACATTAGTCTAAAAGCAAATGAAACACTTGAAACATTCGCTTGAAACATGCATGTATACCCATTGCAACATGTGCAACACCAACACCTATTTTTAAACATCCAGATGAAACATTTGCAACATACGTCTGAAACACGTGAAACACTTGAAACATAGGCTTGCAACATGTGTATATTGTCATTGCAACATATAAAACATCCCAGATCTACTTTTGCAACATCCAGATGAAACACTTGAAATATAACTTTGAAACGTCTGAAATACTTGAAACACAGTGTTCGCCGCGTGGTTGAATTAAGAGAAAATTATCTATTTGGCACCGAAACAAATCACTCTTTCGTATAAGGCACTGAAAATTTTGAACTTCCTTATCTAGCACCAACTTAAAATTTTCTTCTGTAAATGGCACTGCCGTCCATTTCAGCCGTCCATTTCAGTCATCCATCCGTTAGTTGACTCCCTCGACCATGTCAGTTTTTCTTTAGAAGTACCAAAATGCCCCTCTTTGTTATTTGGTCGCACGCAGCTGTTCTGCTGCCCTCTGCGGCCGGGAGAGGCTCGGCGCGCTCGGATTTGAAACCCGGGCGCGGCCGTGATAGTAACAAGCTCGCCGCCCCGGTCACCTCGGACACGTACGCGACCACCACCGTCCGAGTGCGGTCTCCCACGCACGCCGCGGTCTCTTCGCTCGCTGCTGTCGTCCATGTGCTTCGGGAGCACGTGCGTGCTGGGCGAGAGCTCTGGCCACCGGACTGCACTCAACGCCCCCACCGGTCTAGGCGTACAGCGCTATGCAAGGCAACTTCCAGATCCAGGTGCAGCGTATAAGCTCAGGCTGTTTCGGCAACAACCTAGAATTAAGCTTTGTTTCTATCTTTTGCATGCATGTAATTCTAGGATTAGTTGCCTTCTTTATCCACTTATTGGGTTACTTGTACTCAGCAAGGTGGCTGTCGTGGTGGACGTTGAGAGCGAGGCCATTTTTGTCAGGCCGTGCGTAGCAACAACGTGTCGCAGAGCGCCAACTGGCTGCACGCGACAGTGCTGGGTGCCAACGGCGAGCTGGTGTTGACAGCATCGATGATGCTGGGCGTGAGCGCCGTGAAGGTGGACGCGCGCGCCATGTTGATCTCCAGGTTCGCGAGCCTCTTGGCGAGCGCGTGCAGCATGGACATCGCCGAGTTCATCCGTGTGCCAGGGCAGGGCGCCCTCGCTTGCCGGTGCTGTAATTTAGTTTGTGAAGCTTGTGCATGAAATTTATTGATTATTATTTGCACTCTTCGATTATCAAAATACCATGTTTTTTATTTACAAGTGTATTTGTGATATTTATGCTTTCCTTATTTGACAACATATCTATTTTTTTCCTATCTGGCACTACATGTTGTTGGATTGATGCTACATAGAAGGGTATAGATATCATTTAAGTTGTCACTTGACATCGTTAGTGCACCAAATGGGCGGCAGTGCCATTTACGGAAGGAAATTTCAAGTTAGTGCTAGATAAAGAAGTTCAAAATTTTCAGTACCTTATACGGAAGAGTGATTTGTTTCAATGCTAAATAGATAATTCTCTCTTGAATTAATCTCTGATGGATCATGAACATACGAATACCGTTGTTACCTGTGTTGGTACGTGATCAGTTACGGTACTGTCCGGGCGTCCAGCATATATGCTCTTAAATGTGCTGCCAAGCAGCCGGCGGCTAACGTGGATTACATTGCAGCTCGATGACTAGATGATGCATAAAGTGGTCAGCATCAGCATTCAGCAAAATTTGGTGTTTCTAACCCTTTTGAGGACTGGTAAAATTGAAGTTGGAAACGCAGCAAAGTAATTTAAAGTTTGGAAATATATAGGAAACAGACAAAAACGGTTTCCCATACGAAAAGCCTACCGAGAGTCCGAGACTACCTTTGGTGCACAGCGGGAGCAAACACAGCAAAGTTGTGAGCACAGCAATGTTCATGCTAGATCATCCCAACAAACTAATAGAATTTCAAGGGCATGCACCTGGCCTGTTGTCTGTTGAGACTTCGTTTTTGTTAGAAGTTGTGAGCGAGAGAAAAAAATTGGATTGACGCAAATGGTTGTTGTTGCATTCTTTGAACAGTGACTTCGTTTCATGTTAGATATTGTTGAGAATTTTAGGCAAATTCAGTACTAATTTAATCTAGAAAAATATTAACAGCATGTTTGTGTCATCATAAAAGTGCATGTGTAGTCGCAAACAAGTTAAAGGGCATGATACTAATCATGGATTCAAGCATATAGAAAATAAAAGGCAAATCGCTACAGCAGCATACCCAGGGGCACCAAAGCCGTCTCCGCTAGTCGACATAGCGTTTATTAATGTAGCCATCCTGCTTGTCACAGTTCAAAAAGGTAGCAGTGCTTATCACCACCAATAACATTGTAGCCGGGGAGTAGGAGGAGGAAGAAGTCACCGAGTCGAGCAATTGTGTCTCCTGGAAGACGCTCCCTAAAAACCTAATCGTCAACCTTGATGTGGGTGTTCAGACCCTTCTTGAAGAAGTACATTTTCTTCTTCTCGGAGTCTGTCTCACTGGGCGCATACTGCATCGTACGGGTGAAGCGGTTGGCGTACTCGGTGATCTCCTGGGATCCCTGTGCAATGTTGTAGAACTCCTCCACCTTGGCATCCATCACGCCCTTGAGCACATGGTGCTCGCGAAAGGCCTGCTCCTCCTGTTCTTGTGCGCGCAGGAACCAGAACAAAGATCCTCGAGTTGCAGCAGAACTTGTGGAGACATGTGTGAGAGAGAAGACAAATCGTTGGGACATGCCTCTTATTTTGCTCTCACCCGCAGAAGACCAGAAGTCTTTTGGAAGTCTAGCGGACCAGGCATTGGAGCGTCGGGTACGGGAGATCAGAAGTTCTGATAAGAAACTCATCATGGTAGAACAAAAACTCCCACAATTCCTGTCATCATAGTAGAAATAGAAACTCCCGTAACTTCCGTCGTCACGAGTAGAAACTCCCGAAACTCTTGTCATCAAATGGCCCAAGTGGTAGAACCAACCCTGGCTCTACACCACTCATGTCGTGATGGGCCGTGGACTAAGCCTTTTATCACACATTATTTGAGTCCTTTTTATCACATATTATCTCTTATAAGAAGCAGTGGTGGATATAGGATTTGATCAATACTAGGGCTAAATTTATTAGCCAAAAAAACAAAAAATGTACCAGTCCATAGTCTATATATGTGTTGCATAAAAAATAGCTATCTTAAAGAAAAGAAATTTCAAATTAAGAAGTTGCTTCCCAACAAAGCCGCAGAGGACTGGTGGACGGTGGCGATGACGCGGCGCCCGGGGCACCGGTGGTAAGAAGGAGATGGGATGGGCACGGGCGAGAGAACGAGTGCCAAGAACAGCCCTGTGACTAGCCTTGCCGTAGTCAGTCTGGGTGATTGGATGGGCTTGATTGCTGCTTGTTCGGCTGAATTGTGAAATATATATGGCCCTAGTGGCTTTAGACCCAGGTTCGCCCCTATATTATAGAAGGTAAATAGTAGAAATAAACATATCTTATATATTTTTATTTAGAAAAATAGGCAAAAATATCTTCCAATTAGGTTTAACTACCATATCCTATTAGATCTAACTTTCATATTGATGTAAATTGTGATCAACATCACGGATCTCACACATAAATTCATCACGAGGGGTGCAACTTGGTACATGATCTTCCCAACGTCAGTATTTGATATGGAGAGAGAGATAGATAGATAGATATGCATACTTGCATAGTAACTAACATGGCATGACTATGGTTCCAATATGACTCTTCCTTAATTATAAGTTTTTTAAACATGGTATATATGTGTATAGGTGTTATGATAACACGATTTATCTGTTTTTTTTGGCACACTTGTTGTTTTGTAGTTTTTTAGTGTGGAGAAACGCAAACATGTGCTTTGTTTATAAAAAAGAAGAAACATAATCATGTGTCTGGCAAACTTTCTTAATACTTGTATAGAGAAGTGTTATCTTAGGAACATATCTTCATCACATTAAAAAGGTTAATAGGAAGAATCGTGAGCCACGAATTTAAGGCCTTGTTTAGAGGACTCATCCAGAGGAGGCAGAGCCGGAGCCGTTTCGGAGGCTCGTCCAAATTGTTTGTGGCTTCCTTTTTCACTGAAAAACGGCTCGTGTCTCCTCCAAAATGCTTCGGCTCTATCACGCGCCCACCTTTTGTTACTAAGCTACCTACCTACCAGCCTTGCCGACCTTGTATTTCTTGCAGCTAGCTAGCTATATTAAAAAAGTGATTTTTTTTTTGTCGGTGAGAAATTTCGCTGTTGATCAAGAGTACACAGCCAGCGGTTGAATTGATCTGATGAATCATGAACATACGAAGACCGTGGTTACCTGTGTTGGTACGTGTTCAGTTACGGTACTGTCCGGGCGTCCAGCATGCAGTTAAATGTGCTGCCAAGCATCCGGCTAATGTGCATTATATTGCAGCACGACGACTAGATTCTTAACCACACAACTTTTGACTTGATTACTTGAATTAGTAGCTAGATGACTAGCTGATGCATAAAGTGGTCAGCATCAGCATCCAGCAAACCTTGTTTTTTCTAACCCTTTCGAGGACTGGTAAAAGTGAAGTTGGAAACGCAGCAAAGTGATTTAAGGTTTGTAAATATATAGCAAACAGACAAAAAACGCTTTCTCATACGAAAAGCGTGCCGAGACTAGCTATGGCGCACGGCGGGTGCAAACAGCAAATTGTTCATGCTAGATCATCCCAACAAATTAATAGAATTTTGATCGAGTGCACGCACCTGACGTGTTGTCTGTTAAGACTTCGTTGTTTTGTTAGAAGTTGTGAGCGACAGAAAAAAAAAATGGATGGACGCAAATGATTGTTGTTGCATTCTTTGAACAGTGAGGTACATATTGTTAGATATTGTTGAAAAAATTAGGCAAATTTAGTACTAATTTAATCAGCATGTTTGTGGCATCAGAAAACTGTATGTGTGATTTAGTCGCAAAAAAGTTAAGAGCATGATACAAATCATGGGTTCAAAGCTTCAAGCACAGAAAATAAAAGGCGGGTCGGCACAGCAGCATACCCAGTGGTGCCAGAGCCGTTTCCGCTAGTCGACATAGCGTTTGTTGATTTAGTCGTCCCGCTTGTCGCAGTGTAGATCACCACCACCAAGGAGCCGTCAGGAAGTAGCAGGAGGAATAAGTCACTGACTCGAGCACTCGCGTCTCTTCAAAGATGCTCCCCAAAAACCTGATACCGGCCTTCACCCAATTAAGCAAATGAATACAGAAGATGGCTCGGTTTTGGAGGCCTGCTCTTCCTATTCCTGTGCGCACAAGGACCATAACAGAGATCCTTGGGTTGCAGCGGAAGTTGTGGAGATATGTGTGCAAGAGAGAAGACATGTTGCCGAGAGGTGCCTCTTATTTCGCTCTCTCCCATAGAATACCAGAAGTATCTCGAAAGTCTAGCGGACTAGGCATCGCATATATATGTTAAAGTCCATAGTCTATAGTCTATATATATGTGTTGCATAAAACATATGCCATAGTCCATAGTCTATATATATGTGTTGCATAAAACATATAGCTATGTTAAAGAAAATTTTTCAAATTAAGAAGTTGCTTCAACGACATGCAAAAATAAATACAGCTACAGCTTTACAAAGAGTTGGAATGAAACTTGGAATTAGAATTTTAAAATTAGTAGAGAAACACCGGCTAGCCGCGCGTCCTGCTCGCCGCTCGAGTGATCTCGGCCTCTTGAGGGACTATGCGGCTGTGTCGTCCATGCGGCGATGCGGGCGCAGGGCGCCCCTTGTGTGCAGCCACGCCATGTAGTCGGCTGCAGGTCGCTGTGATTTCGCGCACAAGTGCAGAGGCGCCTAATTGACGCCCAAGGCCAGCCGGCCAGTCAACCGTCGATTAGCCTGACCGGCAAAGCCGGGACTGGTGGATGGTGGTGGGCGACGGCGCGGCGCGCGCGGCACTAGCAGGCAGCGGTGCGAAGGAGATAGCGAGGACCTAGGCACGGGCGAGGGAACGAGTGCCAAGAGCAGCAGCCCTGTGCCTTGCCGTAGCCGGTCTGGGTGGTTGGATGGGCTTCACTGCTGCTTGTTGGGCTGAATTGTGAAGTAGTACTTAGTAACTAATAACACGCTTCCTTAATTGTAACGTTTTTTTTAACACGACACGACTATGATAATGTGATTTATTGTGTACCATTTTTTTGGCACACTTGTTCTATGCACAGTTTTTTAGTGTCAACATGTGCCTTGTTTATGAAATACTCCGTAGAAATATAAACATATGCCAGGAAACTTTCTTAACACTTGTATAGAGAAGTTTTATCTTAGGAACATATCTCCGTCACATTAAAAAGGTTACACATGAAGAACGGTGAGTCAGGTATTTAAACATTTTCACGATCGCGAGAGGAGATTGATCCCGATCGCGAGGTCCCTACCCTCCTTTATATAGACAGAGGAGGTAGGGTTACAACGAGGACGATCGGGTTAACATATTAGATTTCTAGTTTGTTACTGAAATGCGTAACATAATGATCCTAGCTATCATCAAGATATACCTATCTTGGATATTCTTGGCTTGTCTTGGTCTCCACGTTAATCGACCACCTGGGCCCTCATGGGCTTCTTACTTGACGGCTCCTGGGCCGATAGCTTGGACATGACCGTTTATATGGGCGGTGCAGGTACCTGGCCCATATATCCGATAGAAAGAACGTATTTAATTATCTCTCTCAACACTAGTGCTACTGTATCGAAGTACGTGCGTATAGAGAAAGCACGTCTTATATTATGGGACTAGATCAATTAAAAAGTGGTTACACATTATATATTAGGACTGAGTAATAGGTAACAAGAAATACTCAAGTTATACCCATCTTCCTTTTACACTTCTCACACAATGTGCAACTGCTTAGAGGGTCTTCAGTCTTTATCTTATGTTCTTCAGCTTACGGTCTTCAGTTCTCACAAACAATTCTCTTTCTAATAGCCCACCCACTCACGTACTCATATTCTTGTTCGTCGGTAGCACGGGCGGCCGACCACTCACTCGCGCGGCGGGGTCTTGGTAGTTGCCGTCCGCGTTGTCCATAGTTTTTTTTTTCAGAGAGGTATGGAAGGGAAGGGATTTCATGGCAAAAGGGACTCAAGCCGACAACCACGCGTTCTCCATAGTTTTCACGTGAAAATGTTTAAATTCCTGGCTCACGCGAATAGCATGCATGACCGGTGAGGCACGCCCATGATGTTAATGATTCATTTTTTGTGGCCGCAATTTTCTTCTTTACCTAATTATTTCATTGTGTATTTTAAAAATCAAAATTAAGGCCTCAGATTTTTGAAATTTTACCCCTTATATCAGGTACCTGGAGCACTATAGCAAATCACATTTGAAAGTACTGTACTCTCTTATGGTTAGCAAAGGATTTTGTGGATACAAATAATGTATTACTAGTACAGAAATGATTTTTTTACTGGCGTCTCCTATTTGTTTGAAGAACGGTTTACTTAGCAAATTGTTTTAACGGGCTCTGAGAGCACTGTAGCTTATAAACCATCTGTGAAAATACATTTTTAGGGGCGGTTTTTGTTAAGTAAGTTGTCACGGAAAATATATCTATTTTCAAGGATGGTTTTTTAAGAGAACCATTCGTGAAAATATAATTTTCGTGGATGGTTGCTTATTTCAACTGCCTCTAAAAATAGGTCATTTCTAGGGACGGTTGAATTAAGCTAGCCGCTGTAGAAATCAATGTTTAAAGGCAGATGACTAAGTCAACCGCTCTTCAAAATAGATGCAACACAAATAAATTCACAACCTTTTCAAATAAAGTCAAATAAACACAAAATTTATATCAAAATTATAGGGCTTGACAAGATCTAAATCTTTGTAGACGATGAAATTTTTATTTGAGATCGTTTAGGGGCTCAGTTTTTGAATTTTAAATTTTAAATTTTTCATATGACCTTGGATGGAGGTATGTCCTCTATCAAAATTGTAGTGCTCGAGAAGATATAAAAATTTGTAGTTAAAAGCTTTCTCATTTTAGATTGTTCACGAGTTATATTGATTACAAATAACTGTGGGGTGTGGTGGTAGGGGACCGAACATGCGAGGTGAGAGGTTCTGGGTTTGGATCTTGGTGGCTACACTTGTTCAGAATTAAAACTTATGTGTGCGGGGTTGGTTCACTAGGCTTTGGGCCACATTAATTTTTTTCCTTATTTTTACAAATGTTTTTTTAAAAAGGTCTAGAATTATTTTTAGAGATGGTTGACTTAAGTCAATGGACCCTAAAAATGAATTTTTAAGGGCGGTTCTCTTAAAAAATAGCCATCCCTGAAAATCAATTTATAGGGACAGTTTTAAAACCGTCTCAAAAAGTAAATTATTTTATATTCGATGGAATAGTAACGGTTTTGCTAACTCTCTCTAAAGATTGTTTTTGACCATCTATAAAAACATTCATGTACTAGTGTATTATCGAAAGATAAATTAAATTCGACTATACCAAGTTATATGAACCATGACCTATATATATATAATGAAATGAAGTACTCCCTCCATACTAAAAATTAAAGTCGTTTTGATAGCAACACGGTCTCTAAAGCATAACTTTGACTACTTATTTTTATAAAGATATTTATCAAAAAGTGATATATGTAAGTATTTTTCAAGACAAATCTATACAAATGGTTTTCACATTTCCAAACTCAACAACTTAAAAGTTATTCATGATTTATATTTTCAATGTTTGATCCAAGTCTTTTCCAAAACGACTTCATTTTTAGTATGCATGGAGGGAGTATATTTTGAATCAGAATGTTTAATTTACACTACGGGATACTGTTTATTTACCGAGTGTGAGTAACACTCGGCAAACTCTTTACCAAGTGCCACACTCGGTAAAGTGGACTCGGCAAACAACGACTCGGTGAAGTTATTTTACCGAGTGTCTAATATCGGCGCACTCGGAGCATAGAGTTACCGAGTGCTACAATGACACTCGGTAAACAATTATGACTTGACGGTCGTCAGCCTCCGAACTGACCATTAACGGTGAGGTTTACCGAGTGTCACTAGCAGCACTCGGTAAATAAATTAGCATTTCGTGATTAAAACAATTCCGCAAATAAATTTTTTGAATAATGTTTACCGAGTGTAGCTCCTAACACTCTGTAAAAGAATAACCATTTTCGTGATTAAAACAATTCCGCAAATAAACTTCAGGAATAATGTTTACCGAGTCTTCCCACTCGGTAAAAAATAGTCAAATATTTCCGAGTGGGGACGCGGCACTCGGTAAAAAATGGCACACTCGGCAAAATTCACAGAATCAGAACCAATTTGGTTCTGTTCGCTGTTTTACCGAGTGCTACACTCGGTAAAACTGACAGAATCTCTGTTTTACCGAGTGCTACACTCGGTAAAATATGTCCACAGAATTTTTTTTGTTTGTTTCAGTGCATATCCAGTCACAATAAGCAACAAAATCACAGGAAATTATAATAACATGACAGATAGGCAATATATATCACATAAATGTCCACAAATGTCACATCCACTCACAATAACCAACATATGTCGACAAGCACCATGCAAAGTCCACAAACACCATCAACATATGTCCAAAGTCCACAAAGTTCAACCAAGTCCACAGTTCAACATACAAACCCATCAAACAAGGTCGGATGGCCTGTCACATGGTCGAAGGCCTGCAGAGAAATGGAGTCAAGTCCAGGTCTTGATCACCCTGCATATCGTTGTTCGATCCAGCTGTAGAAGGTCCCTAGAATGAGATTGCACATGTGAGTTATCTGGATCAAAGCAAATTCTAAGGTCTAAGCTATGGTAGGTCAAACTAAGGTATAAGTCAAAGGTAGCTCTATATGACACGAAAGTGAAGAGTGCATCTAAGTGACTCACAGGAGTGCCGTCGCGCGGAGGTGGAGGCACCAACGGTATCATCGGCGGCGGCAGAGGCGGTGGAGGCTGGCCCATGCTCTGAGAAAAACGGGCCATGTACTCGTACCAGTCCTTGTGCGCCTGCTGGAAGGCCTCAAGCTGGGCCTGCACTCGCGCCCTCTCCTGTGCCAACTCGGCCAGGTGCGACAGCTCGAGGGCCTGAAGCTGGCTCTGTGAGGCTTGCTGTGACTCCTGCAGGGCTTCAATCTGGGCCTACAATTATTTATCACATAGTTAGAATGCAAATAAAGAACGAGTAGAAAATGAATGGACAACGAATGCAACAGAACTAACCTGGAGTGCTACCACCTGGGGCTATGAGTGTGGGCGTATGGCCAGACTCGAACTCGTGCTCCGGGCTCTAATCTGGGCGAGTGTCTGAGTGTTGGCCGTGTCTATGGTGCTGTTGCCCATATAGTACCGCCCGTGTGGCTTACTTGGTCCCAACCTCATGACGATGTCACCCTCGAGGTCAGCGGTCCTCGGATCAAATTCTGACCCATGGATCTCTCTCGCCATCACCGTGTACTCGCTGAGGCGCCTGTGCACGCTCGGGTTGCTGTATGCCTAAGGCGGGTCCTCCGCGTTGTAGACGAGGTCGGGGTCCTTTGCCTTGCCCTTGTGTGCCAAGGCATATGCCTTGAACGAGGCGCACTCCTGGCCGGGGTGGAACCGTGTTTGTAGGAAGAAGCACAACAATAAGAAATTATGCATTCAGAAGTTAGCATAGCAACAACGAAATGAAATCCGCGTACATATCTGGCTGCATATTCCTTAAGGGTAGTGGGGCCTTGTTTGTGCGAGGAACCCTGCATCATCGCACGGCAACATGAGCGTACGGCGTGATATTGCTCGTACTCCTCACTCAACCACTTGTCCACAATGGCCTCCCAGCAGTTGTCCATCCCCGCACACCAAGCAGGAGGCACCTGCACGTACATGAGCACATGACAAATCATAAATCAATTTCAGTGCAATTAATCGCAGACGATGTAATCTCATGTTTACCGTCAAGTATTGCTCCTTAGTCAGGGGCAGGTGCACTGCCTGCGCTCTGGTGACTCTGTGTCCTCTGCGGGCATGGTAAATTCTTCTGCATAGGAGCTTTGTCTCGTAGAAGAGGTCCTGCACTCGGTGAACACAGACTCTGTTCACCATGTCATCTGCATCCTCCCTATGTACTCCCTCCGCCAAGGTGTAGTAATCCTACAAGCAAATACAGTCAGTAATATACAATTAATGTGATGTTATTATCAGCATAGTGCGATGAACACGTACCCACAGCTCTTTCATCACCCGGTCGGCCTTGCTGTTATAACACCTACCAGTTCGATCAATCTGATCGCTGGCGGCGTGCCAGTGGGACCACTTCATGGCAGGCTGCACAACACCATCGATCCTCACCATCCCGGGGTAGTTTGCCCTACACAGAAGACCCAGGATCCCGTTTACTCGGTGAGAGTGACTCCCTGGGATCACCATTTCCCAATCCCTGCACAAAGTTATTGAGATTGAATATTAGTTTCTGTTATAACTTAAAAACCTGTGAAGTAGTGTTAACATGCAAAAATTACTTACTTAGTTCTAGAGGGTCGAATCACTGGCCGTCTCTGTATGGGTAAGTCTGGGAGGCACGACGACCCTCGCAGCCAAACCGTAGGCACCCCATTTTCCTCTGCCAGCAAGTCGGCATCCTCCTCGCGCTCAGCCCGCTCGGCCTCATCCTCCCTCCGTGCCTCCTCCACCGCCTCCGCTATCTCCTCCCTGGTCTCCTCCTCCTCCTCCTCCATGGCCGCTACGAACTCGTCGTCGTCGTCCTGTAGAGGAGGTGTCGGCTCTCGACGCCTCGCTGTCGCCCTCCCCTCCTCCTCCACCACAGGCTCCTCCTCCACCTCAGGCTCCACCTCCACCTCAGGCTCCACCTCCCCCCAGGCACGCCCTCGTCGCCGCCCTCCTCCTCCTCCTCCCACAGGCACGCCCTCCACCTCGATCAGTGCACGCCCTCCTCCTCCACCCTGGCTAGACCCCTCACCACCAGCCAGTAAGGTCATAACCGACCTAATCTTCCTGATTCCAACGCCCACCATCAATCACCTACAACAAAAGGAATAAACTATCAGTACGCATATACAAAAGTAAATGTATCATACATGTATAAAAGAGATGCAAAATAAGTAAATGTATCATACATGTATAAAAGATATGCAAAATAAGTAAATGTATCATACATGTATAAAAGAGATGCAAAATAAGTAAATGTATCATACATGTATAAAATTGCCATAAGTACTACAGATCTTACATGTACTAGAAATAATCATCAAGATCATTGATAGGTGGGCCAAAAATCTCATCATCGCTATTGTCGACGTAATTATGATCGTCTCTCAAAGTCTCATCACTAGCGACACTGCCTGAATGGTGTTGCTCAAGTAATAACAAGTCCTTCGCGTTGTGAACCTCCTCTCCATCATCCCCGTCAACAATGACCATATCATTGTCTACTTCCATTGCGAGATCTACATCTAAGACAATCTCAAAACTCCCATCTAATCCTTCTTCTTGAAAGAACTCTCCGTCATATGTGCTTGCATCGATGTTATAATCATCATCGTTTGGGATGGGTACTTTACCATGCGGCGATACCTTGTACACAACATCATACGCCTTAAGACGGTCTTTGGTTTGGCACGGGTATGAGAGATAATAAACTTGCGTGGCCTATTGGGCCACAATGTACACGTCATCTCCTAGCAAGACGGATGACTTTAGAACTTCGACTAACCCAAGCTCAGGGGTCTTTATCACTTCTTTGGGATCAAACCAATGGCATTTGAATATGACAGGACGAAGAGGTACACAACCAGGAAACTTGAGTTTGTATATTTCTTCAATTATTCCATAGTAGTCCAACCCATCTGTGCCTGGCATGAAAACACCAGTATTTGTGGTTCTTCGATTCGGCCGACTCTGCTCATGCCGAGTTGTGTGAAAGCGATATCCATTGACATCGTACACAGAGAATGACTTGACCCTAAATTCAAATCCATTGGCAACTTGCCTCAACTCGGCACTCATAGACACGTCAGTTTTGGCCTGCTAGTTCAAGTAGGATGATTCGTTATATATTTGTCGAGTTGAGAGTTAAGTACAAACAACAAATGAAATTGAACAGTACCTCCTCCTTGAACCAACAAATAAAAGTGGGATTTCGTTCTCCCGCGCCATGTCTTAGAAGGGTGTCAAGTTCCGCTTCGGTGGGTTCCCTCCGTGAAGGACGATGGTAGAGGAGAACAAATTTGCTGTAACGGCCGTTAACAAGAGGGTTGGATGGGTGCATGCAAAATATTGACAAGAAAAGAAATAAGTTTGTGTAAAACTTACGCAATGTACGGGGCAACCTCTTCAAGGTTCCATAACAACACATACAAATTGGATAGAGCGCCACTCTTCTAGGCTCAACATCTTCAAGGTAGGTTCACTTGCACTTCGAGTTGCCCTCGAAAAAGGTGAGGTCGAATTGATTGTCGACAGCATTGTAATGAGGGGGTGGATTATGCACGTTAGGAAGGTTGTCGGCATAGTATCTTATTGTGAAGTATGACACCTCCTCCACAATGGATGCCTCTGCACAGGAAGCTTCAATTTTGCATTTATTTTTGCATTTTGTTCTAAGAACCTTTAGGCATCGCTCAATTGGATAGCACCAACGGGCATGCACAGGGCCCCCCATTTTTGCCTCATATGGTAGGTGCAAGAGCAAATGTTGCATCGAATTGAAGAAGCCGGGGGGAAAGATCTTCTCCAACTTGCAGAGCAACACCGGGGCCATTCTTTCCATTTCTTCAATCTCGGTTCGAGATATCTCCTTAGCACATAGCTTGCGGAAGAACATGCTCAACTCTGCCATCACTCGCCAGATGTGATCAGGGAAATAGACACGAACCATCACCGGAAGAAGGCGCTCAATCCATATGTGGTAATCATGACTCTTGAGCCCTGTGATTCGCATGGTACTTAAGTTCACACCCCTCCTCCAATTCGCTGCATACCCATCAGGGAACATCAACGATTGGAACCATTGAAGAACTTCTTTCTTTTGGGCCCTCGTTAGGACGAAGTCGGCCTTAGGCTTCTTCCATGACTTCCCGCGTAAGGGAGGCAACATGTTTAGCTTTGGTCTATCGCACAGCGTTGCTTGATCCAATCTAGCCTTGACATTGTCCTTTGACTTTTCCCAGTCCATGATTGTGTGAAGGACCGCCTCGGCGAAATTCTTTTCAGTGTGCATTACATCAATGTTATGTGGAAGAAGGAGGTCCTTAAAGTAAGGAAGCTTCCACAAGCACGACTTGTGTGTCCAGGCATGCTCTTTTCCGTATCCCACGAAGCCCCCCTTTTCATTGTCGACCACAAGACCATCTAACATCTCAAGAACCTGGGCACCTGTCATCATTTGCGGTGCAGAGTCTTCCACTGTGACACCTTTTCGAAAGTTCTTCTTGTCTCTCCTGAATGGGTGGTCAAGAGGGAGGAATTGTCGATGTTTGTCAAACAAAGAAAACTTGCCCCCCTTCTCCAACCGAAAGAACTCCACAGCTGACTTGCATATCGGGCATGGCATCTTCGTGTGAACACATCAGCCACAAAATAACCTATAAGCCAGGAAGTCATGCATGGAATAATGGTACCAAGTATGCATTCTGAAGTTTGTCTTTGTGAATCGGTCGTATGTCACTACCCCTTCGTCACATGCACGGACCAAATCATCTATCAAAAGCTCCATGTACACACTCATATTAGCCCCCGGGTGTCCTGGAATTATAAGTGACAAGAAAATATTTTGCCGTTGAAAGGCGACGCCAGGTGGGAGGTTGAGAGGGATGACGAATACGGGCCAACATGTGTATGGTGAAGAACCCATTCCATAAGGATTGAACCCATCGATTGCCCGATTACAATGCGTACATTACGAGCCTCGTCGGCTTTGTCGGTATGCTTCCGATCGAAGCTTTTCCATGATTCACCATCGGACGGATGTATCATCTTGTCGATGTATCAGGCGTCGATTTTGTGCCACGTCATCTGCTTTTGCGGATTCTCGCTCATGAAAAGTCGTTGGATCCTCGGTATGAAAGGAAGGTACCTCAGGATCTTTGCGCCGACTTTTGTTTGCGTCTTCCGACCATCACCAGATTCTAACTCAATGTACCTAGATGCCTTACACTTCGACAAGACTTATCGTCGGCATGTTCTCCCCGAATAAGATGCATCCGTTCGGACAAGCATGTATCCGCTCGTCACGACATCTTGAGTGCACGAAGATTTTATTTGACTCATACGTGTTCTTTGGCGAACATGATCATCCGGAAGTAGGGTGCCAACTCATCGCATCAGCTTGATCGAAGGATTCTCTACTCCGGCTAAACTAGGACTTCACACCATTAGACGTGCAATGGCATCCAGTTTAGAAACATTGGTGCGCCTGTGAAGGGGTTGTTGTGCCGCATCCAACATGGCATAAAACGCCTTTGCGCTTTTGCTCGCTCCTGCTTTCTCGCACTTCCTTCATCGAAAGCCATGCCATGGTCATTTAACATTTCGCCACCCGGCTTCAGAATCAAACCGCTTTCGATCCGTTGTCTCACGACCTCTTCTCTTGCGATGGCGTTCACCATGCATGGTCCACCGGGTATAGTTCTCTACAAATCCATTGTTGACAAGATCTTTAGTCATCTCCTCATATGTTTTCATTGCCTTGTTCTTACACTTCCCTCTGGGGACACCGGGCATGTCGCCATCCGCTTTGCAAATGCCTTCGTCATGAAATCATTGGCCTTCTCAATCCATTCATTTGTGTATTGACCCCTCTTCTGATAGCCCGTGTACATCCACTGACGGTCATCCATCCTAACATATAGACGATATTGCAGTTTAGAGCAATAGAGTAGTAGTGCTAGAGAAAAACCATATGAGATGATAAAGAGACATTCATGTTCTTGGTCGATTCACATAGAAGATGTTTGCTAGATTGGATGATGAGATTTTACCTAAGGTTGAAAGGCCGCTATGTCACTTGTAGATGCAGCACTATAGGTTATGTATGTCATGAACACATACAGCAGAAGCAAAGGCCTCTCACAACGACTAAAGCACTACAGAGAATTGCAGTGGGAAAAAAGAAGAAGGATCGGAATGACTGTTTATCCTCCCAGCCCAATTATCCAACCACGCTGAAAGGGAACTCACAGTCCGTGTGTATAGGTCGTGGAGATAGATCAGTCATCAGTGTCTTAATTCGATTCGTCTCGATCCACCATTCATGCATACTGTTACGACGACTTTATCAGTCGTACTCTCTTTAGTGTACTGATGTGTGGATAAGGCATTTTTGGTTTGAAATATATTGCAATGATTTCTAAAATGTGGATCTTTTTGGTGTCACGGGTTCAAATTTCCTTCATGTTTTATCTGCATAAAGATGATCAGTTTGGTTATCAGCTAGCTTTATTTCTGTCTCTGAGAATCCACTAATGTATTTCTCATCAGTCAAACACATAAGTTCAGCATGTTTCTTTGATGTCTCACGTCCAATCCTTTTTGAACCCAATCGAACATGTTCAATTTAATCAGAGCATGTAGATTGGACCACATTTTCCCTGGACTCTCTACCGTGGACCTCAGAAGGGTTACTACCAACTTCGAAAACAAAATATTCCATGAGGCTAATAGTAAGGTAAGCCTATTGTCTCCTCTTTTAGCTGATCAATTAGTATCATTTACATATGTGCAGCGTGTGCAATTCAGGTTCAGATCAGGAGAAGACTGCTGCTTTCAGCGTGTGTCCTATTCACTTTCAGAAGAAAAAACGACAAACCGCCGGACTCGCTACATCCCCTATCTGACATGAATTCCACACGGGCGCGACGAGCACGCAAGCAATCCCCAAAGGTCCGTGGACGCTGAGCGCCATCCGAGCAGCGAAGCAAACGGCGCCAAGCAGGCTATGGGGGGGTCCCCGCACGGATCCATCCATTTCCATTCCATCGCATCATGGCGCCACCGCACGGAGGGGAGAGGTGGGCAGCAGGCAGGTACCGGGCGTCGACGGGAGCAGGTAGGGGTCCCTTGTCGCCACCGGTGCGGCGGGAGCACGTCGGAAGGGGAGGCCGCGGTCGGGGGGGGAGAGTGCTCGCTGCCGCCGCCGCTGCTGCTGGGGCCACCCACCCCACCTCAGGGAAGCAGGAGTGAAGGAGGGAGCACGGGCGGCGTCGTGGCGGAGGGGATCGTTGTCCGGTGCGCGCCGTGCCGCTATCTCTCTCTCTCCGTCTCTCCGTGGCGGCGGTGTGGGGACCTCCGGTGGCGGCGGTGGTGGAGGGAGGAGGCGGCCGCCAGCGTGGGGAGGCGTGCGGTGTGTGTGTGTGTGTGTGTGTCATGCACGATCCGAGGGAGAAAGCGGCTAAGTGTTGAATGCTTCATTTTCGAGTGCCTAGATGTACGGCACTCGGTAAACTCAAGCACCGCACCCAATGACATGTGGGCACAGGTACATGTTTATCGAGTGCCCATCTACGGCACTTTCGGTAAACATAAGCATGGCAGCCCACCGTGGGCGATAGTGTGGGCCGTGGCTAGCTTTTTACCGAGTGTTTTAGGTCACACTCGGTAAAAGTATCCATTATTTCATGCAAAACAAAAAGAAAAAATGCCAATTTAATCCTAAAATTCACCAAACTTTCACATGAACTATTTCATGTCATCTATTTACTATCTAAAAAATTCCAAGTTCAAATCATAATGTTGAATTTCACTCTTAATAGAAATCCTACTCGTCATTGTGAATGTTTAGCGTCTCTTTGGGAGATGTACCGGTTCGGCAGCGACGAATGTAAAAATACTTCCAAAACGTTATGAAATTTTTTCTATAACATAGATGTATGCTTCAATGTTAATTCTTCCAATCTCATGATTTATCGAGTTCGATTTTAATTATTACAATTAAATTTACACGATATGTACCTAATTTTCATAAAGAATGAAAATTTTGTGAAATATAGTAAATAAATCGAAATAAACACCATATTTTGGAATGGAGTACTAAATATCATATGTGGATAGAGGAAAAAGAATGAAGGGAAAAACAAGAAATTTGGTTGAATTTTACCGAGTGTTGCGCCAATACACTCGGTAAAATATAGTGTTTACCGAGTGTTGTGCGCTGACACTCGGTAAACATTTTCCCAGCGCTTGATGGGCGGAGCTGTTGTTACCGTGATGTTTGCCGAGTGTATGCTCATAACACTTGGTAAACATGTCATGCCGTGACGCCGTTGGGCGCACGGTTGCTATCCTAGGTGACGTGGCACCTCAATACCGAGTGGCTGTTTTTATCGAGTGCACCCCTTCGATAAACTTGTAGTTTTACCGAGTGTCTGAAGTTACCGAGTGTGCTGACTCGGTAAAGCGGTCGACTACCGGGTGTTTATGTTTTCCGAGTGTTGGCACTCGGTAAGTACTGTTTTCCAAGTGCCCCGACTTTTGACACTCGGTAATTATCGGGGCACTCGGTAACTACACAGTCTCCGGTAGTGTTACTTGAGTTGTGGACGTTTGTGGCTGTGAATACATGACTGCAGACGATGGGTCAATTCAGGAGCTTGCACTGACGTCCCCCAAAGATATTTAAATTGTTAATTAAATATTATATATTGTGTAGTTTTTGCACATGCTTCATTCATGCTATAGGCTTGTCGTACGGATGACTTGAGAATGCCATGTTTTGGACCCGTCACCTGCATGCATGACTGCGTTCATGCAAAAGATGCCATGACCGCCTGAGCTTGACTCCCGGCCTTCGTTCGCGCTGACGATTGACGAAGTCGACTCGCTTCATCTGCAGCTTCGTCCTCACCTACCTCCGAAATCCACGTCCACGACCTGTGCAACGCCTGCTTCGCCACGCCGCTTCACGCTTCACTTCCCTCCCCTATATAGCCACTCCAGCTTCTCCTCACCAAAGTAACCAGCCCTCGCTAGCTAACGAGTTCAGAGCTCGATCGCCTGCCTCGATCAGCTTGGAATTCTTCATTTCGTCCACTGACCGACCACTGCTTGCTCGATCTTTAGTAAACTCTGCTAGCTACTCCGCTAACAAAGATCCTAACAAGAATGGGCAGCTTGGACACCAACCCTACCGCCTTCTCCGCCTTCGGCGACGACGCCAGAGGCTTCCAGCCGCTCAACGCCGACGACGTCCGCTCCTACCTCCACAAGGCCGTCGACTTCATCTCCGACTACTACAAGTCCGTCGAGTACCTACCCGTGCTGCCCGACGTCAAGCCGGGGTACCTGCGGAACGAGCTGCGGTCCGCGCCGCCTACATCCTCCGCCCCGTTCGACGTCACCATGAAGGAGCTCAGGGCCTCCGTCGTCCCGGGGATGACCCACTGGGCCAGCCCCAACTTCTTCGCCTTCTTCCCGTCCACCAACAGCGCCGCCGCCATCGCCGGCGACCTCATCGCCTCCGCCATGAACACCGTCGGCTTCACGTGGCAGGCAGCGCCCGCCGCCACCGAGATGGAGGTCCTCGCGCTCGACTGGCTCGCGCAGCTCCTGCGCCTGCCGCCCAGCTTCATGAACCACACCGGCGCTGCTGGGCGCGGCACCGGTGGCGGCGTCATCCTGGGAACCACCAGCGAGGCCATGCTCGTCACCCTCGTCGCCGCGCGTGACGCTGCCCTCAGCCGGAGTGGCTCCCAGGGCGTGTCCGGCCTGCCGCGCTTGGCCGTGTACGCCGCCGACCAGACGCACTCCACCTTCTTCAAGGCGTGCCGCCTCGCCGGCTTCGACCCGGCCAACATCCGGTCCATCCCCACCGGCCCGGAGACGGACTACGCCCTCGACCCGGCGAGGCTGCTCGAGGTCATGCAGGCCGACGTCGACGCCGGCCTCGTGCCGACCTACGTCTGCGCCACGGTCGGCACCACGTCGTCCAACGCCGTCGATCCGGTGGGAGCCATTGCCGACGTCGCCGCCGTGTTCAATGCGTGGGTGCACATTGACGCCGCCTACGCCGGGAGCGCGTGCATCTGCCCGGAGTTCCGGCACCACCTCGACGGCGTGGAGCGCGTCGACTCCATCAGCATGAGCCCGCACAAGTGGTTGCTCACCTGCCTGGACTGCACGTGCCTGTGGGTGCGCGACACGCACCGCCTCACCGACTCGCTGGAGACCAACCCGGAGTACCTCAAGAACGACGCCAGCGAGTCCGGCAACGTCACCGACCTCAAGGACATGCAGGTCGGCGTCGGCCGCCGTTTCCGGGGGCTGAAGCTCTGGATGGTCATGCGCACCTACGGCTCCGCCAAGCTCCAGGAGCACATCCGGAGCGATGTCGCCATGGCCAAGATGTTCGAGGATGCCGTGCGCGACGACGACCGGTTCGAAGTCGTGGTTCCCAGGAACTTCGCGCTCGTGTGCTTCAGGATCAAGCCCCATGGTGGCGGCGGCATGACGGAGGAGGACGCCGACGAGGCCAACCGTGAGCTCATGGAGCGCCTCAACAGGACCGGGAAGGCGTACTTGGCACACACGGTGGTCGGCGACAGGTTTGTGCTGCGGTTCGCCGTGGGTTCGTCGCTGCAGGAGGAGAGGCACGTCCGGAGCGCGTGCGAGCTCATCAACAAGACCACCACTGAGATCATGCAGGAACAGATCGTTGTGGAGTAGTAGTACTGAAGTCGTTATACTTGGATTGAGATATTATTTGATTCTTTGTTGTTTGCCCAAAGGAGGAATAATAAAGCCAATTAAACATATTTCGTCTAAAGGAGGAATTTTTTTCTCTGTGGTGTCGTTTGGATCCTTTCATTTGGAGGAATTAAAATCTACTTAATAAATTAAGCTATTTGGTAGCGAATTTGATATTCTACTACTTTTCAAAGTTCACATGTAAGCCTATCTCAGATTCATAGCGTGCGAGATGGAAATTGATTCTATAGATCACTATTCGATGTTTCTACTTCGCAACTTATAACACACTCTTCAATTCGCTCATCTACGGTAGAAATGCAACGCATAAGTATCTCTCTCGTGTATCCAACACTAATATACAAATATAATCCATATACAACCATATTAGCTTAATTAATATGTGTTTAAACTATGATTATTAACATATATGCATGTTTAGTGCTCAAAAGATTTATCAATAGATTCATATTTTTACATGCCCTCTTTTATTAAGATGTTGGGTAGTAGTAATTTGTTATAATAGATTATACTAGAACCTAATGTTCAAAGTAATCCTCCAACTATATGACATGATGGGCATACACATGACCAAGATTTTTTTTGCTGCTGGCTGCTGCTGACACTCTACTCAGAAAAACATTTTTAGGATCGATCAAAACCGATCCTAAATCACAAATGGCTACAAACTTGCTTATGTGCATTCTTGATAATTTGAGTCCATGACCTAATCCTCGTGTAAAAACCCCTCCTTACCACCGTTTGAAGACTTGTAAAAAGTGAAATTGGAAACATAAATTAGTTTAAAGTTTGGAAATATTGGCAAAGGCAAACAGACAAAAATAACTTTCCCATACGAATCTATGTCTTTTATTTATCGGGAGGACGTACTAGCGTCCGGACGTCCGGATGGACGCCCGTGGCTGCTCTGTTCCCGTTCGTAGTGAGCGAATGGCACGGACCTCAGCTTGCTGCGGGGCCACCACTCGGGCATCGCGCCGCCGTCTAGCCCACCAGAGGCCACCACCTCCACGGCCACCTGGGCTCTAGTCGGGTATGGTTTCCCTGCTGAGCTCGAACTGCCACTATAAAGAGATGGAGGGAAGTGAGGGGACAGAGAGGAGGGCGAGGCACATCGTGCGAGAAAAGCCACTGTAACGCCAGCAACGACACCATTGCGACATGTCGAACACCAGAGTAAAAAAACACGTGCAACACCATATCTACTTTTGAAACGTCTAAATAAAATATTTGCAACATACATTTAAAAGCAAATAAAACACTTGAAATATTTGCTTGAAACATGCATGTATACCCATTGCAACATGTGCAACACCAACATCTATTTTTGAAACATCCAGATGAAACATTTGCAACATACGTCTGAAACACGTGAAACACTTGAAACATATGCTTGCAACATGTGTATATTGTCATTGCAACATATAGAACATCCCAGATCTACTTTTACAACATCCAGATAAAACACTTGAAACATAACTTTGAAACGTCTGAAATACTTGAAACACGGTGTTCGCCGCGCGGTTGAATTAAAAGAGAATTATCTATTTGGCACCAAAACAAATCACTATTTCGTATAAGGCACTGAAAATTTTGAACTTTCTTATCTATCATCAACTTGAAATTTTCTTCTGTAAATAGCACTGCCATCCATTTCAGCCATCCATCCGTTAGTTGACTCCCTCGACCATGTCAATTTTTCTTTAGAAGTACCAAAATGCCCCTCTTTGTTATTTGGTCGCACGCAGCTGTTCTGCTGCCCTCCGCGGCCGGGAGAGGCTCGGCGAGCTCAGATTTAATTTGGACCCCGGCCGCGGCCGTGATAGGAACAGGCTCGCCGCCCCGGTCAGCTCGGACACGAACGCGACCGCATCGCCGGAGTCGTCCGCGAACTACCCGGTACGGAGACGCCACCGTCCGAGTGCGGTCTCCCACGCGTGCCGCGGTCTCTTCGCTCGCTGCTGTCGTCCGTGTGCTTCGGGAGCACGTGCGCGCTGGGCGAGAGCTCTGGCCACCGGACTGCACTCAACCCCCCACCCGTCTAGCGGTCTAGGCGTACAGCGCTATGCAAGGCAACGTCCAGGTGCAGCGTATAAGCTCAGGCTGTTTCGGCAACAACCTAGAATTAAACTTTGTTTCTATCTTTTGCATAGGATTAGTTACCTTATTTATCCCCTCATTGGGTTAGTTGTACTCAGCAAGGTGGCTGCCATGGTGGACGTCGAGAGCAGCGAGGCCATTTTTGTCAGGCCATGCGCAGCAACAACCTGTCTCAGAGCGCCAACTGGCTGCACGCGACAGTGCTGGGTGCCAACGGCGAGCTGGTGTTGACGGCATCGATGATGCTGGGCATGGGCGCCGTGAAGGTGGACGCGCGCGCCATGTTGATCTCCAGGTTCGCGAGCCTCTTGGCGAGCGCGTGCAGCATGGACATCGCCGAGTTCATCCGTGTGCCGGGGCAGGGCGGCCTCGCTTGCCGGTGCAGTAATTTAATATGTGAAGCTTGTGCATGAAATTTATTGATTATTATTTGCACTCTTTAATTATCAAAACTAGTATAATGCACGTGCTAACGCCACAGCTTTATCTTGGGGTTCCACATGAAAACAACCAATGATTTTTTTTCCATAGTTTAACTTTTACACAATTGTATTTGAGCATGTTTACAATCCGAGAAACACTTTTGCATAAGAAGGCATTCGTTTGCACGGCTCTTCAAAATATCCGCCAAGAATTCCATCCTTAGTGAAGTTGATAGTTGTACATGGCAGATAATAAGCTAAATTATTAATTTCCTCATCTTAACGGCTCCTGACACCTGTCATTCATAAATCGTACCCATCAGTAAAACTCGCAAAGAGCAAGCAATGGCAGCGGCGATCCTGGTGCTGCAGGCCGGGCATCCAGCAAGCGCCCGCCTCCACCATAAATCTAAGTAGTGTAGTCCTAAAAATTATGGACCAATCTAAAAATCATTTTTCAATAGTGTATAATGATTAGATTAGTATTAGCAATTGTTTATAGCTAAACTCTAAAACAAATAATAGTATATTATCCATGCTAACGCTACGGACCATATTTTCGAATGTCCGAGGTTTCAAGCAAAGATATAATTATTCTTGAGATTAATACACTGGAGCTATTTGTTGATGGCTCGATGCTGCATTGTTAACAAACAATAATCTGAGTATTGCTTCTTTTCAATTTAGTTATGAAGTAAAAGAGATTGGTTGCACTTAAATTGTATGAAGGTCATAGCTGATGCAATCTTCAACTTCTTTCCAGTTGAAATCAATTTGCTGTTATTTCTAGACAGGAATAACCCCTGAAATTTTTGAAAAATCAAAAGATTTGGAGGGACGATTGTTGAAAGTGAGATGAAGATGAGCACATACTAAATCAGGGAAGAAGTACATCACATACCATGCAGGCTTACCAAAGTTTTTATTTTGGAGATGCAATCCATCCGATTTCCCAAGGATAATGACTGAACTCCAAACCTGAGTAGGTCAGATAGAACGAAGGATTAAGGATAAGTGTATCACAATCACAATATACATAAATTGATTGATGTAAAAGAATGCACTGTATCCTTTTCAAATAGGAAACTCTAGGAAGCACCGCATCAGCATATATTCATTCAATAACCACTGCCATAAATCGTGCACCAAAATATGACACCCGAAAAAGAGCTAGCAGAGAAGCACATCTTAGCTAGATAACAACAGTGTAGCCCTCTACTCAAAGCAACCAACAAAATCCATTCTAAAGAAATGACAAAAGAGTGCAGTGCAATTGGACAGGCTAGGGAAAATAAACTTGTGAAATTTCATGCCAGTGCAACAGTACTAATCCCATATGCAAGAAAGTGCCAAAAACTCAAATAGTATTATCCTGTAGGGGATTTAGATTGGCAATGCTTTTTTTTCTTTTCCATCTAGTAAAACTCAAATATAATTAATCTTTAGTCTCCCTTCTCATTGAATTGATTAGGCAGAGCTCCTGCCCTAAGTCTAAAAACATAAATTATTCTTTGCCTAATTTTTTAAAAACCATAAATCTTGGCACCTGGAAAAATATAATTTGGTGATGTAGCATTCAATGATTTTGATAGCAAATGGCTCGACACTACATCTATCAGAGACAGAAAAGGAGCTCCTAAAGCGACGTCAAACAAAGAACAGAGGATGAGGAAGCTCTACTGCTCTCCATGTCAGCAATGGCTTAATAATTGAATATTATAAGGGGATCTAAATTTGGCTTGCATCATTTAAGGACGCACATTAGAAAACCTACACCAAACATTATACTCTTAAACTAAAATATGTGTAACTCTTGCATATGGATGAAGAATGGAAAAGAAAATACTGGCTCCACTGTCCATAGTGCTATGTTGAAGTCCTAGCTCTTTCACTGTTACCATCTTGCACATAGAGAAGAGAAAAGAATACTCACTGCCATGTCCTAGTAATTTGTGAACACAGTAAACCCTATAAACTCAGTCTGTGCAGAGCTTCCTCCACATGAGCTTTGTTAGAATTTGTGAATACCTGTAGTAACCAAATGTAGGTTGATACAAATGCTCTCCGTGACCATTTTCCCAAACATATCATTTCAGAATACAGCAAGAAAACAGAAAAAACGGGTTGCTTTTCATACTATTTTTCTCTGTGGAATTAAAAGTAGGAGGGTCCTCAAAACAGGGCCAGGCCTCAGACTGTGATATGGCATGGTACCATGAACAGTTGCATGAAACTCATCATTATCAAATTCGTAGTCTAATGATTGACAACCTATGACAGAAACATGGAAGTGACGAAATATGGTAATCCTCTCTGTTGTTGATAGGGTCCCGTCATAGCTATACCTCTGATTTTGCAAAATTCGTTATATTCAATATATTTGATGTACTGATGCATGGGTATACTGACCTTGAGAAGCATCCTAAAAATGCATATTAGATTGTAACTAATTCCCTGGTGATGACACCTGAAAGGGCAAAGTATAATATCATTAGTTTATCAATGCAGATCAGACAACTGGATCACATCTGAAAGGGCATCATTAGAACATTAGTACTTCATCAATGCATATTATAGACTGTAGGCGCACAACAATTTGCTGAAGAGTCAGTTCTCTGTTTTCCCTGAAACAGAAATATAAGCTCCGGTATCTAGCTACATTTGGTGAAGGAAGCCGAGCTTGAAGTAACTTTAAAAGAGCGGACCAGACATTGTACAATCATGGGATGGAATTTGGCAAGCTGGCTACAGATACAAGGAGTGTGTGGTCAAAGTGCCACAAGCATCCACTCACAAATGTAACACAGTTTCTTTTTGGAGCTTAAATTGACAAGAATCAAAGAATTATGTTGTTGCCAGGTACCTTGGTGCAGATGCATTGCTTGACCATGAGTGCGCATTCAACTCTGCCATTTGTCGAACATCTTCAGGGCTTAAAAAAGGACGCTTTCCAACATCTTCAGGGAGTACAAATCCATGGCAGAACACAAAGCCTATTGGATTAGGAACCAGTGTTGGATTATGAATCAAAAGGGGCTCAGGGAAGGGAGAGGGAAGAACCTGCAGGTGGCAGAGCACAAAGATCCAGTGAGGTCGTTAGGGCACCGCCGCGCAGCACGGGGCGAGCCGGCGAGTGCGGCTCCAAGCAACTTGGCGAGGACCGCCGCCGCGCGGCCTGGGTCAGGGCTTCGAGCTCGACTCCGGGCAGCCTGGCGAGGGCCGCCGTCGTGCGGTCTGGGGCAAGGCGTCGAGCGCAGCTCCGCGCAGCCTGGCGAGGGCCACCGCCGTGCGTCCTGGAGCGGGGCGGCGAGGGCGGCGAGTCCTACCGTCATGGGGCCTGGCGAATCGTGCGTCCCGCGAGGCCTGCCGTCCTACGGCTCGCGGTCCTGGCCCCCACATGCCTCCGTGTCTCCGCGCGTCCTCGAGCGCCGCCGCCAGCCCCCGCCGCCTACGCCGCTCTGCGTAACCTTGCGCTGTCAGGCGCCCGCTACCAGACGCTGTAGCCCGTGGTTTCTGCGCCGCTGCGCGTGACCAAGCAGCAGTGGCCGGCGAAGGCACGACCGTCAAGGCGCACACGACGACGGCGGCGGCAGCAGCCTCCCGTGCTGCCGCGGCCTAAGACGACGACGCCTCCCCGGAGGCCGGCGGCTGCCCCGCACTACGGCTTCCTCCTCCCCTCCGCGAAGGGCGTGGGCGCGTACAGGCACCGCGGCTTCCTCCTCCTCTCCACGAAGGGTGTGGGCGTGGGCGCGAGCGATCGGAATGTTTCAACGTCGAACGGCGCGGCGGCAGCCCGGAAGGTTTTGAACGCATTTTTTTATTCGGTGATGATTGGCTTTGAGCGTTAAATCGCAGTCGCGGCGGGTCACGGCTTGCGGCGTGCGAGGAGGGTGTGGGGGTGAGAAGCCTGCCATCCCACATCTAATCGTGGTCATCGGATTTGATTTAGGTGTCTTATTAGCCCTTGATTTTAATGTAGATGAATTATTGTATGTATTTTTCTGGGTGCACAATGGTTGGAGGCTCTCAGCGGGGGACTTTTTTCTAGGGGGACCTAGTATAATTTTGATTGGTCCATTATAGTAGAGATACCATGTTTTTATTTTACAAGTGTATTTGTGATATTTATGCTTTCTTTATTCGACAACATGTCTATTTATTTTTTTTCTTATCTGGACTACTTGCTGTTGGCCTGATGCTACATAAAAGGGTATATATATCATTTTAGTTGTCACTTGACACCGTTAGTGCACCAAATGGACGGCAATGTCATTTACGGAAGGAAATTTCAAGTTAGTGCTGGATAATTAAGGAAGTTCAAAATTTTCACTACCTTATACGGAAGAGTGATTTGTTTCAATACTAAATAGATAATTCTCTCTTGAATTAATCTCTGATGAATCATGAACATACCAATACCGTTGTTACCTGTGTTGGTACGTGATCAGTTACGGTACTGTCCGGGCGTCCAGCATGCTGTTAAATGTGCTGCCAAGCAGCCGGCGGCTAATGTGGATTATATTGCAGCTCGATGACTAGCTGATGCATAAAGTGGACAGCATCAGCATTCAGCAAAATTTGGTGTTTCTAACCCTTTTGAGGACTGGTAAAAGTGAAGTTGGAAACGCAGCAAAGTAATTTAAAGTTTGGAAATATATAGGAAACAGACAAAAAACGGTTTCCCATACGAAAAGCCTACCGAGAGTCCGAGACAACCTTTGGTGCACAGCAGGAGCAAACACAGCAAAGTTGTGAGCACAGCAATGTTCATGCTAGATCATCCCAACAAACTAATAGAATTTCGAGGGCATGCACCTGACCTGTTGTCTGTTGAGACTTCGTTTTTGTTAGAAGTTGTGAGCGAGAGAAAAAAATTGGATTGACGCAAATGGTTGTTGTTGCATTCTTTGAACAGTGACTTCGTTTCATGTTAGATATTGTTGAAAATTTTCGGCAAATTCAGTACTAATTTAATCTAGAAAAATATTAACAGCATGTTTGTGTCATCGTAAAAGTGCATGTGTAGTCTTAAACAAGTTAAAGGGCTTGATACTAATCATGGATTCAAGCATATAGAAAATAAAAGGCAAATCGCTACAGCAGCATACCCAGCGGCACCAGAGCCATCTCCGCTAGTCGACATAGCGTTTATTAATGTAGCCATCCTGCTTGTCACAGCGCAAAAAGGTAACAGTGCTGATCACCACCAATAACGTTGTAGCCGGGGATTAGTGGGAGGAAGAAGTCGCCGAGTCGAGCAATTGTGTCTCCTGGAAGACGCTCCCTAAAAACCTAATTATCGACCTTCACCCGAGCAGATGAATACAGAAGATGTCTTGGTTTTGGAGGTCTGCTCCTCTTGTTCTTGTGCGCGCAGGAACCAGAACAAAGATCCTCGAGTTGCAGCAGAACTTGTGGAGATGTGTGTGAGAGAGAAGACAGGTCGTTGGGACATGCCTCTTATTTTGCTCTCACCCGCAGAAGACCAGAAGTCTTTTGGAAGTCTAGCGGACCTGGCATTGGAGCGTTGGGTATGAGAGATCAGAAGTTCTGAATTCTGATAAGAAACTCATCATGGTAGAACAAAACCCCCCACAATTTCTATCATCACAGTAGAAATAGAAACTCCCGTAACTTCCGTCATCACGAGCAGAAACTCCCGAAACTGTTGTCATCAAATGGCCCAAGTGGTAGAACCAACCCTGGCTCCGCACCACACATGTCGTGATGGGCCGTGGACTAAGCCTTTTATCACACATTATTTGAGTCCTTTTTATCACTTATTATCTCTTATAAGAAGCAGTGGAGGATATAGGATTTGATCAATACTAGGGCTAAATTTATTAGCCAAAAGCCAAAAAATGTACCACAGTCCATAGTCTATATATGTGTTGCATAAAAAATAGCTATCTTAAAGAAAAGAAATTTCAAATTAAGAAGCTGCTTCCCGACAAAGCCGCAGAGGACTGGTGGACGGTGGCGATGACGCGGCGCCCGGGGCACCGGTGGTGCGAAGGAGAGGGGATGGGCACGGGCGAGAGAACGAGTCCCAAGAGCAGCCCTGTGACTAGCCTTGCCGTAGTCAGTCTGGGTGGTTGGATGGGCTTGATTGCTGCTTGTTGGGTTGAATTGTGAAGTATATATGGCCCTAGTGGTTTTACACCCAGGTTCGCCCCTATATTATAGAAGGTAAATAGTAGAAATAAACATATCTTATATATTTTTATTTAGAAAAATCGGCAACAATATCTTCCTATTAGGTTTAACTACCATATCCTATTAGATCTAACTTTCATATTGATGTAAATTGTGATCAACATCACGGATCTCACACATAAATTCATCACGAGGGGCAGTGGCGGACTTAGTGGGTGGTCAGGGTGGTCCAACGACCACCCTGCAGTAGATATCGTGCAGCGTGTCGTCGTGCAGTGCCAGTGTGTGAGCTGACGAGTGGTTGGTGTTGCATGGCGAAAGGTCATGAAGCCAACTCAAGGTGCATGCCCGGCGCGGAAGTAACCGGGTGACAGGCTGACAGGGTGGTCAGTAAACGTCATCTCACGCCATCAAACAACAACGCTCGGTCGCGGGGCAACCATACATCATGACGGCTCGGTCGCGGGGCCCATGGACTACGGCTCGGGCCACATCCGGCCCAAGCACGCGCTGGACCCAGGCCTCGTCTACGACGCGTCGTACCAAGACTTCCAGGTTTCTTCGCGTGCGCCAGCGACGACTCCCAGCTCAACCGCTCGGTGCCGTGCCCAGTGCGCCCGCCGCCGCCCTACCAGCAGAGCAGATCATCGCCCGTCGCTTTGCCTAGCCTAGCCGCCCTGGACTGACGCCATCGCCTGCAACTCTACAAGACTGATCGCCAGTCCTTGCTCAGTTCCTCAGGTGATACTCCTCGTCCATCCCCGTCCTTCCTCAGTTCCAGGTTTCTTCCGATCGTTAGTTTTGATAATTGGCGAGTGTTTTTTCCAGAACTCTTGAGTCTTGAATTATGAAAAGAAATGGAGACATTTGATCCCTTTTTCAGAAAGCAGCAAAGAAGGCGGCTGCTATTGACCCACCTCCGGATGAAAATATTGTGGAAGAGCGAGCAAGAAGAAGATAGAGTACAAGTTGAAGAAATTGCGGATCATTTGCCCTCGCCCCGCTAGCATCACCGCCATTGCCCGCATCAAAAAGCCGCGGCGTATGACATCAATCGCCTACCATATGATCCAGGTGAAAGGCTGCCCATTGAAGATTATCCTGTTAATGATCAAGATGCAATCCGTAGAGCATATATTACTAAAGGTGCTTGCAAACCTTATATACATGATTTTCCATACCGAAACATTAGAGGCGTACCTCGTCAATTCAGTATACAATGGTTGTATAATTATGAGTGGCTTGAATATAGTGTCAAGAAGGATTCTGCATTTTGCTTCATATGCTACTTGTTCAAGAAGGGCAGTGGGTCAAAAACTTTTATTGTTGATGGATGGAATAATTGGAATATAGGAAACACATCACTTCTCAAACATTCTGGTTCTAGGGCACATAAAGCAGCTCAAGAGAGGTACATTGGTTTTATGAATCCCAAGGTAGCAATTGATTATAACATTGACAAGTGGAGTGAGGAGGAGCTTCGTCTTTACAAGAAAAGATTGACATATTCACTTAGATGTATCAAGTTTCTTTTGCATCAAGGATTAGCATTCGGTGGACATGATGAAAGTGAAGAGTCTAGCAACAGAGGCAACTTCATTGAACTTTTAAAGTTTCTTGCAGGAAATAGTGAAGAAGTGAACAAGTATGTCTTGAACAATGCACCAGGTAATTGCACTTTGACTAGCCCAAAGATACAAAAGCAAATTATTCACTGTTGTGCCATAGAAACTAGAAAGAAAATAATTGAGGAACTTGGTGATGAGCCCTATGCAATTTTAGCTGATGAGTCTAGTGATATATCACATAAAGAACGACTAGCTCTTTGCTTGCGTTATGTTGATAAACTTGGAAGGCCATGTGAGCACTTTATTGGAGTTGTTCATGTAGATGATACTACCTCTTTGTCACTTAAGAAAGCAATTGAAGTTTTACTTGTTAGTAATGGATTGAGTATGCAGCAGATTAGAGGTCAAGGTTATGATGGGGATAGCAATATGAAAGGAGATATTAAAGGGCTCAAAACTTTAATCATGCAAGAATCACCTTCCGCTTATTATATTCATTGCTTTGCACATCAACTCCAACTAGTTCTTGTTGTTGTTGCCAAAGGAAATACTGACTGCAAGACTTTTTTTGATCATCTATCTTGTTGAACATTGTTGGGGTTTCTTGCAAGCGTCATGATATGCTTCGAAATGCTAGGCTTGAGAATGTCAAGAAAGCACTAGAGTGTGGTGAGCTTGAATCAGGGAGTGGATTAAAATCAAGAGATGGGTTTGCCTAGACCTGGTGACAGTCGGTGGGGCTCTGATTACAAAACTATATGTAGCATCATCACTATATATTCCTCAATTCATGATGTGCTCATTGAACTTGGTGCTGATAATGCATATAAGGAAGATTGGACAAAGATACATTTTGTGCTTGGAGCATTTGAAACCTTTGAGTTTGTTTTCTTTGTGCACTTAATGTATGTTATTCTTGGATATACAAATGAGTTATCCGAGTGCTTGCAAAGAAGGGATCAAGATATTCTTAATACAATCTCACTTGTTAATGTGGCAAAGAGCAGAATGCAGGAGTTGAGGTCTAATGGTTGGGATAATTTTCTTCAGAAGGTCACTTCTTTTTGTGTTAAACATGGTGTTGAAGTTCCTGCTATGGATGGTGCTTATGTGCCTTATGGAAAATCAGCACGGTATGCTCGTGCCCGAAACCAAACAAATGACGACCATTTCCGAAGAGAAGTATACATTGGTGTCATTGATCAAATTAGTCAAGAGCTTGATAATCGGTTTGATGAGATCAATATGGAGCTACTCTCTTGTATGTCAGCCTTCAGTCCTTCCAACTCCTTTGCTTCTTTTGATGCACGGAAGGTATCCTAAGGACTTCTCCAACAATGATTTGTTAAAACTGGAATTGCAACTTGATAATTATATTGATGACATGCGACAAGATGCTATCTTCCAAGGTCTAGACAACATTGTTGATCTCTCAGTTAAGCTTGTTGAAACAAAGAGGCACAAAGTGTATGATATGGTGTACTTGCTTCTCAAATTGATATTGCTTTTACCAGTGGCAACTGCGAGTGTTGAAAGGGTATTTTCTGCATTGGTTATAGTGAAAACAAAGTTAAGAAATAAGATAGGTGATACTGTTTTGGATAATTGTCTAGTCACATTTATTGAGCAGAATATTTTCTTCCAAGTTAATGAAGATGATATAATGGAGACATTCATGTCATTGAGAAAGCGGCGGATAAACAAGTAATATTGTAAGTCTCCTATTGTTATATTTCGAAGTATTTGTATTTCATTTGAACAATTTATATTAAGATTTGACGTCGTTTTACTGAATTATAATATGGTTTTACCGAATTATAAATGGTTTACCGAATTGTATAAGAATTTTTTTTGCGGCGCATACCCTATGCAAAAATCCTGGGTCCGCCACTGACGAGGGGTGCAACTTGGTACATGATCTTCCCAACGTCAGTATTTGATATGGAGAGAGATAGATAGATAGATAGATAGATAGATAGATAGATAGATAGATAGATAGATAGATAGATATGCATACTTGCATAGTAACTAACATGGCATGACAATGGTTCCAATATGACTCTTCCTTAATTATAAGTTTTTTAAACATGGTATATATGTGTAGAGGTGTTATGATAACACGATTTATGGGGTTTTTTGGCACACTTGTTTTGTAGTTTTAGTGTGGACAAACGCAAACATGTGCTTTGTTTATAAAAAAGAAGAAACATAATCATGTGTCTGGCAAACTTTCTTAATACTTGTATAGAGAAGTGTTATCTTAGGAACATATCTTCTTCACATTAAAAAGGTTAACAGGAAGAATCGTGAGCCATGAATTTAAGGCCTTGTTTAGAGGACTCATCTAGAGGAGCCGGAGCCGTTTCGGAGGCTCTTCCAAAATGTCTGTGGCTTCCTTTTTCACTGAAAAAAGGCGTGTCTCCTCCAAAATGCTTCGGCTCCATCGTGCGTGCACCTTTTGTTACTAAGCTACCTACCTACCTGCCTTGCCGACCTTGTATTTCTTGCAGCTAGCTAGCTATAGTAAAAAAGTGTTTTTTTTGTCGGTGAGAAATTTCGCTGTTGATCAAGAGTACACAGTCAGCGGTTGAATTGATCTGATGAATCATGAACATACGAAGACCGTGGTTACCTGTGTTCACTACGGAGAATGGGAGCTTTGCCGTGTGCCTTCGGCACACGGCAAAGCCAATAAAACACTCGGCAAAGGGCACACGGCAAAAATCCTGCCGGCAAACTAACTTTGCCGAGTGTTCTTTGTCGGGCACTCGACAAAGACTTTGCAGAGTGCACAAAAAACACTCAGCAAACAATTTTTCAGAAAAATTAAAAAAAAACAAGCCACCGTCTTCTCCTCGCTACGCCGCCACCACGCCGCACCACCACCACGCCAGGCCGCCACCACGCCGGGGCCGGATCTGGTTGAGGCGATGGAGGAGCGCCGCCAGTAGATCCGCCACCGGGAAAGGGAGAGGCAGGGGGAGCGCCGCCATGCCGAGAGAGGAAGTGGGGAGGGCGCCACCATAGGGAAAGGGAGGGGGAGGGTGCCGCCGCGCTGTGAGAGCGAGAGGGCTGGGCCAACAGCCGGAGAGGGAGGGGCAGGGCACCGCCACCAAAAGAGGGGGGAGGCGCCACGCCGGGAGAGGAGGGCCGCGCGCCAGATCCGTTTGCCGGCGCCGAGGCCGGATCAGGCTTCCCCGTGCGCCACCATCGCCGGATCCGCCCCCGCCGGGGCCAGATCTGGTGGAGGCGGTGGAGGAGCGCCACCAGTAGATCGGCCACTTGCACAGGGAGAGGGAGGGAGGTGCACCGCAGCACAGGGAGAGGTAGGGGGAGCGCCGCCATGCCGAGAGAGGAAGGGGGGACGGCGCCACCGCCGGGAAAGGGAGGGGGTGGGCGCCGCTGCGCTGGGAGAGGGAGAGGGCAGGGCACCGCCGCGTCGGGAGAGGGAGGGGGCAGGGCGCCACCGCGCCAGAAGAGGGAGGGGGGAGGGCACCGCCGCGCCGGGAGAGGAGGGCTGCGCGCGGCGCGCTCGGGAGAAGACCGCCGCCACCACGCACGGAGAGGGAGGAGGGGAGGGCGGGGCCGAGGGGGCGGCTGCGGGGGAAGAACAAGAGGGAGGGGAGGGGCGCCCGCTGGGGCTGGTTAAAAAAAGATTTTTTCCTTTGCCGAGTGTCCTAGATTTGGGCACTCGGTAAATTTTTTTTTCATTTTTTTTTCTTCTCCTTCTTTCCCAGAAAAAAGATATTTTTCCTTTGTCGAGTGTCCTAGATCTGGGCACTCGGCAAAGTTTTTTTTTATTTTTTTTCTTCTCCTTCTTTCCCAGAAAAAAGATTTTTTTCCTTTGCCGAGTGTCCTAGATCCGGGCACTCGGCAAAGTTTTTTTTCATTTTTTTCTTCTCCTTCTTTCCCAGAAAAAAGATTTTTTTTTGCTTTGCCGAGTGTTTTTTTTTACGCTCGGCAAACCGCCTCATTACCGAGTGTTTTTTTTTTGCCGAGTGTTTTTAGCGCAGCGTGCCCGAGAAAATACACTCGGCAAACATAAAAACACTCGGCAAATTTGACGTTTCCAGTAGTGGTACGTGTTCAGTTACGGTACTGTCCGGGCGTCCAGCATGCAGTTAAATGTGCTGCCAAGCAGCCGGCTAATGTGGATTATATTGCAGCTCGACGACAAGATTCTTAACCACACAACTTTTGACTTGATTACTTGAATTAGTAGCTACACGACTAGCTGATGCATAAAGTGGTCAGCATCAGCATCCAGCAAACCTTGTTTTTTCTAACCCTTTCGAGGACTGGTAAAAGTGAAGTTAGAAACGCAGCAAAGTGATTTAAGGTTTGGAAATATATAGCAAACAGACAAAAAAACGCTTTCTCATACGAAAAGCGTGCCGAGACTAGCTATGGTGCACGGCGGGTGCAAACAGCAAAGTGTTCATGCTAGATCATCCCAACAAACTAATAGAATTTCGATCGAGTGCACGCACCTGACGTGTTGTCTGTTAAGACTTCGTTGTTTTGTTAGAAGTTGTGAGCGACAGAAAAAAAATGGATCGACGCAAATGATTGTTGTTGCATTATTTGAACAGTGAGGTACGTATTGTTAGATATTGTTGAAAAATTTAGGCAAATTTAGTACTAATTTAATCAGCATGTTTGTGGCATCAGAAAACTGTATGTGTGATTTAGTCGCAAAAAAGTTAAGAGCATCATACAAATCATGGGTTCAAAGCTTCAAGCACAGAAAATAAAAGGCGGATCGGCACAGCAGCATACCCAGTGGTGCTAGAGCCGTTTCCGCTAGTCGACATAGCGTTTGTTGATTTAGTCGTCCCGCTTGTCGCAGTGCAGATCACCACCACCACGGAGCCGTCAGGAAGTAGCAGGAGGAATAAGTCACTGACTCGAGCACTCGCGTCTCTTCAAAGATGCTCCCCAAAAACCTAATACCGGCCTTCACCCAATTAAGCAAATGAACACAAAAGATGGCTCGGTTTTGGAGGCCTGCTCTTCCTATTCCTGTGCGCACAAGGACCAGAATAGAGATCCTTGGGTTGCCGCGGAAGTTGTGGAGATATGTGTGCAAGAGAGAAGACATGTTGCCGAGAGGTGCCTCTTATTTCGCTCTCTCCCGTAGAAGACCAGACGTCTCTCGAAAGTCTAGCGGACTAGGCATCGCAGTGTCGGGTACGGGAGATCAGAAGTCCGGAATAGAAACTCATGGTAGAAACAAAAACTCCCGTAACTCCCGTCATCATGAGCAAAAGCTCCCGAAACTCCTATCATGAAATGGCCCAAGTGGCAAAACCAACCATGGTCTCGCACAACATCATGTCGTGACGGGACGGGGAGTAGGGCTTTTATCACATATTGTGTGAGTCCCGTTTATCACATATTATCTCTTATAAGAAGGAGTGGCAGATCTAGGATTTGATCAAGACTAGAGCTAAATTTTATTAGCCAAAGCCGAAAAAATATGCCATAGTCCATAGTCTATATATATGTGTTGCATAAAACATATAGCTATGTTAAAGAAAAAATTTCAAATTAAGAAGTTGCTTCAACGACACGCAAAAATAAATACAGCTACAGCTTTACAAAGAGTTGGAATGAAACTTGGAATTAGAATTTTAAAATTAGTAGAGAAACACCGGCTAGCCGCGCGTCCTGCTCGCTGCTCGAGTGATCTCGGCCTCTTGAGGGACTATGCGGCTGTGTCGTCCATGCGGCGATGCGGGCGCAGGGGCGCTGTGATTTCGCGCACAAGTGCAGAGACGCCTAATTGACGCCCAAGGCCAGCCGGCCAGTCAACCGTCGATTAGCCTGACCGGCAGAGCCGGGACTGGTGGATGGTGGTGGGCGACGGCGCGGCGCGCGGGGCACCAGCAGGCGGCGGTGCGAAGGATATAGCGAGGACCTAGGCACGGGCGAGGGAACGAGTGCCAAGAGCAGCAGCCCTGTGCCTTGCCGTAGTCGGTCTGGGTGGTTGGATGGGCTTCACTGCTGCTTGTTGGGCTGAATTGTGAAGTAGTACTTAGTAACTAATAACACGCTTCCTTAATTGTAACGTTTTTTTTAACACGACACGACTATGATAACGTGATTTATTGTGTACCATTTTTTTGGCACACTTGTTTTATGCGCAGTTTTTTTAGTGTCAACATGTGCCTTGTTTATGAAATACTCCGTAGAAATATAAACACATGCCAGGAAACTTTCTTAACACTTGTATAGAGAAGTTTTATCTTAGGAACATATCTCCATCACGTTAAAAAGGTTAACATGAAGAACCGTGAGCCAGGAATTTAAACATTTTCACGATCACGAGAGGACATGGATCCCGATCGCGAGGTCCCTACCCTCCTTTATATAGACAGAGGAGGTAGGGTTACAATGAGGGTGATCGGGCTAACATATTGGATTCCTAGTTTGTTACGTGAAATACGCAACAGATTGATCCTAGCTATCATCCAGATATGCCTATCTCGGATATTCTTGTCTTGCCTTGGTCTCCACGTTAATCGACCACCTAGGCCCTCGTGGGCTTCTTACTTGACGGCTCCTGGGCCGATAGCTTGGACATGACCGTTTATATGGGCGGTGCAGGTACCCTGGCCCATATATCCGACACAAAGACCAAGAAACGTATTTAATTATCTTCTCTCAACACTAGTGCTACTGTATCGAAATACGTGCATATAGAGAAAGCACGTCTTATATTATGGAACTAGATAGATTAAAAAGTGGTTACACATTATATAGTAGGACTGAGTAATAGGTAACAAGAAATACTCATGTTATACCCATCTTCCTTTTACACTTCTCACACAATGTGCAACTGCTTAGAGGGTCTTCAGTCTTTATCTTATGTTCTTCAGCTTTCGGTCTTCAGTTCTCACAAACAATTCTCCTTCTAATAGCCCACCCACTCACGTACTCATATTCTTGTTCGTCGGTGGCACGGGCGGCCGGCCACTCACTCGCGCGGCGGGGTCTTGGTAGTTGCCGTCCGCGTTGTCCATAGTTTGCTTTTTCAGAGAGGTACGGAAGGGAAGGGATTTCATGACAAAAGGGACTCAAGCCGACAACCACGAGTTCTCCATAGTTTTCACGTGAAAATGTTTAAATTCCTGGCTCACGCGAATAGCATGCATGACCGGTGAGGCACGCCCGTGATGTTAATGATTCATTTTTTGTGGCCGCAATTTTCTTCTTTACCTAATTATTTCATTGTGTATTTTAAAAATCAAAAGTAAGGCCTCAGTTTTTTGAAATTTTACCTCTTACATGTGGTACCCGGAGTACTGTAGCAAAAGCACTTTTGAAAGTACTGTGCTCTCTTATGGTTAGCAAAGGATTTTGTGGATACAGATAATGTATTACTAGTACAGAAATGATTTTTTACAGGTGTCTCCTATTTGTTTGAAGAACGGTTTACTTAGCAAATTGTTTTAACCAGCTCTAAGAGCACTGTAGCTTATAAACCATCCGTGAAAATATATTTTTAGGGGCGGTTTTTGTTAAGTAAGTTGTCACGGAAAATATATTTATTTTCAAGGATGGTTTTTTAAGAAAACCATTCTTGAAAATATAATTTTCATGGACGGTTGCTTATTTCAACTACCTCTAAAAATAGGTCATTTCTAGGGACGGTTGAATTAAGCCAGCCGCTGTAGAAATCAATGTTTAAAGACAGATGACTAAGTCAACCGCTCTTCAAAAGAGATGCAACACAAATAAATTCACAACCATTTCAAATAAAGTCAAATAAAGACAAAATTTATATCAAAATTATAGGACTTGACAAGATCTAAATCTTTGTAGATCATGATATTTTTATTTGAGATCGCTTAGGGTCTCAGTTTTTGAATTTTAAATTTTAAGTTTTTCATATGACCTTGGATGGAGATATGTCCTCTATCAAAATTGTAGTGCTGGAGAGGATATAAAAATTTGTAGTTAAAAGTTTTCTCATTCTAGATTGTTCACGAGTTATATTGATTACAAATAACTGTGGGGTATGGTGGTAGGGGACCGAACATGCGAGGTGAGAGGTTCTGGGTTTGGATCTTGGTGGCTACACTTGTTCAGAATTAAAACTTATGTGTGCGGGGTTGGTTCACTGGGCTTCGGGCCACATTAATTTTTCCTTATTTTTACAAATGTTTTTTTAAAAAGGTCTAGAATTATTTTTAGAGATGGTTGACTTAAGTCAATGAACCCTAAAAATGAATTTTAAGGGCGGTTCTCTTAAAAAATAGCCATCCTTGAAAATCAATTTATAGGGACAGTTTTAAAACCGTCTCAAAAAGTAAATTATTTCTATATTCGATGGAATAGTAATGGTTTTGCTAACTCTCTCTAAAGATTGTTTTTGACCATCTATAAAAACATTCATGTACTAGTGTATTACCGAATGATAAATTAAATTCGACTATACCAAGTTATATGAACCATGACCTATATATATAATGAAATGAAGTACTCCCTCCATACTAAAAATTAAAGTCGTTTTAGATAGCAACACGGTCTCCAAAGCATAACTTTGACTACTTATTTTTATAAAGATATTTATCAAAAAGTGATATATGTAAGTATTTTTCAAGACAAATCTATACATATGGTTTTCACATCTCTAAACTCAACAACTTAAAAGTTATTCATGATTTATATTCTCAATATTTGACCAAACGTCTTTTCTAAAACAACTTCATTTTTTTAAGTACGGAGGGAGTATATTTTGAATCAGAATGTTTAATTTACTTGAGTTGTGGACGTTTGTGGCTGTGAATACATGACTGCAGACGATGGGTCAATTCAGCAGCTTGCATTGACGTCCCCCAAAGATATTTAAATTGTTAATTAAATATTATATATTTTGTAGTTTTTGCACATGCATCATTCATGCTATAGGCTTGTCGTACGGATGACTTGAGAATGCCATGTTTTGGACCCGTCACCTGCATGCATGACTGCGTTCATGCAAAGATGCCATGACCGCCTGAGCTTGACTCCCGGCCTTCGTTCGCGCTGACGATTGACGAAGTCGACTCGCTTCATCTGCAGCTTCGTCCTCACCTACCTCCGAAATCCACGTCCACGACCTGTGCAACGCCTGCTTCGCCACGCCGCTTCACGCTTCACTTCCCTCCCCTATATAGCCACTCCAGCTTCTCCTCACCAAAGTAACCAGCCCTCGCTAGCTAACGAGTTCAGAGCTCGATCGCCTGCCTCGATCAGCTTGGAATTCTTCATTTCGTCCACTGACCGACCACTGCTTGCTCGATCTTTAGTAAACTCTGCTAGCTACTCCGCTAACAAAGATCCTAACAAGAATGGGCAGCTTGGACACCAACCCTACCGCCTTCTCCGCCTTCGGCGACGACGCCAGAGGCTTCCAGCCGCTCAACGCCGACGACGTCCGCTCCTACCTCCACAAGGCCGTCGACTTCATCTCCGACTACTACAAGTCCGTCGAGTACCTACCCGTGCTGCCCGACGTCAAGCCGGGGTACCTGCGGAACGAGCTGCGGTCCGCGCCGCCTACATCCTCCGCCCCGTTCGACGTCACCATGAAGGAGCTCAGGGCCTCCGTCGTCCCGGGATGACCCACTGGGCCAGCCCCAACTTCTTCGCCTTCTTCCCGTCCACCAACAGCGCCGCCGCCATCGCCGGCGACCTCATCGCCTCCGCCATGAACACCGTCGGCTTCACGTGGCAGGCAGCGCCCGCCGCCACCGAGATGGAGGTCCTCGCGCTCGACTGGCTCGCGCAGCTCCTGCGCCTGCCGCCCAGCTTCATGAACCACACCGGCGCTGCTGGGCGCGGCACCGGTGGCGGCGTCATCCTGGGAACCACCAGCGAGGCCATGCTCGTCACCCTCGTCGCCGCGCGTGACGCTGCCCTCAGCCGGAGTGGCTCCCAGGGCGTGTCCGGCCTGCCGCGCTTGGCCGTGTACGCCGCCGACCAGACGCACTCCACCTTCTTCAAGGCGTGCCGCCTCGCCGGCTTCGACCCGGCCAACATCCGGTCCATCCCCACCGGCCCGGAGACGGACTACGCCCTCGACCCGGCGAGGCTGCTCGAGGTCATGCAGGCCGACGTCGACGCCGGCCTCGTGCCGACCTACGTCTGCGCCACGGTCGGCACCACGTCGTCCAACGCCGTCGATCCGGTGGGAGCCATTGCCGACGTCGCCGCCGTGTTCAATGCGTGGGTGCACATTGACGCCGCCTACGCCGGGAGCGCGTGCATCTGCCCGGAGTTCCGGCACCACCTCGACGGCGTGGAGCGCGTCGACTCCATCAGCATGAGCCCGCACAAGTGGTTGCTCACCTGCCTGGACTGCACGTGCCTTTGGGTGCGCGACACGCACCGCCTCACCGACTCGCTGGAGACCAACCCGGAGTACCTCAAGAACGACGCCAGCGAGTCCGGCAACGTCACCGACCTCAAGGACATGCAGGTCGGCGTCGGCCGCCGTTTCCGGGGGCTGAAGCTCTGGATGGTCATGCGCACCTACGGCTCCGCCAAGCTCCAGGAGCACATCCGGAGCGATGTCGCCATGGCCAAGATGTTCGAGGATGCCGTGCGCGACGACGACCGGTTCGAAGTCGTGGTTCCCAGGAACTTCGCGCTCGTGTGCTTCAGGATCAAGCCTCATGGCGGCTGCATGACGGAGGAGGACGCCGACGAGGCCAACCGTGAGCTCATGGAGCGCCTCAACAGGACCGGGAAGGCGTACTTGGCACACACGGTGGTCGGCGACAGGTTTGTGCTGCGGTTCGCCGTGGGTTCGTCGCTGCAGGAGGAGAGGCACGTCCGGAGCGCGTGGGAGCTCATCAACAAGACCACCACTGAGATCATGCAGGAACAGATCGTTGTGGAGTAGTAGTACTGAAGTCGTTATACTTAGGATTGAGATATTTGATTCTTTGTTGTTTGCCCAAAGGAGGAATAATAAAGCCAATTAAACATATTTCGTCTAAAGGAGGAATCTATATTTTTTTTCTCTGTGGTGCCGTTTGGATCCTTTCATTTGGTGGAATTAAAATCTACTTAATAAATTAAGCTATTTGGCTCGGAATTTGACATTCTACCACTGATGAAAGTTCACATGTAGGCCTATCTCACATTCATAGGGTGCGAGATGGAAATTGATTCTACAGATCACCGTTCTATGTTTCTACTTCGCAACTTATAACACATTCTTCAATTCGCTCCTCTACGGTAGAAATGCAGCACATAAGTATCCCTCTCGTATATCCAACACTAATATATAAATATTATCCATATATAACAATATTAGCTTAATTAATATATGTTTAAACTATGATTATTAAAATGAATCCAATTACAAGGATCCAAACGGGGCCTAAGATGATAATGTGAGACATATATGCATGTTTAGTGCTCAAAAGATTTATCAATAGATTCATATTTTTACATGCCCTCTTTTATTAAGATGTTGGGTAGTAGTAATTTGTTATAATAGATTATACTAGAATCTAATGTTCAAAGTAATCCTCCAACTATATGACATGATGGGCATACACATGACCAAGATTTTTTTAGCTGCTGGCTGCTGCTGACACTCTACTCAGAAAAACATTTTTTTAGGATCGGTCAAAACGGATCCTAAATCACAAATGGCTACAAACTTGCTTATGTGCATTCTTCATAATTTGAGTCCATGACCTAAGCCTTGTGTAAAAACCCCTCCTTACCACCGTACTAATTCTTTAATATTGACTTTTACAAATCTTTTATTGAATATGCCCCCCTCTAAATAATGATGTCAAATGAAAAAAACTTCTTCAAAGTTTTATATCTCGTCAAACACTACAACCTTAGTATAGAGCATGCCCCGTCTAAGATTGTTTGAAAATTCGAAAAAGCTGAGTAAAATAAAAAAATATATAAATTACATAGTTTTATATATCGTTGAGCTATAGAATGTTAGTATAATGTTTAATTCATCCAACTTTATTTGAAAAGTTATGAATTTATTTGTGTGGCACTTATTTACAGGTGATCCATAGAATACATGCGACTGGTAAAGTGTTTGTCACTAGAAAATGCAGGTAATTTCAGGTGCGATCAATATCACTAACTGCTTATGGAAATATATTTTTAGGGGTGATTCGTTAGCTAAGTCCATCAAATGACGTTTCTATGGGCAACCAAAATTATAATTGCCTCTCTAAAAGAAGCAAGCCTCTAAAACTCATTTTTGTAGTAATATGATGGAAGTGTGACTTGGCAGCTGGTTCCGAACTTGCGAACTTAGCTGGTAAAGGCTCCTTTTGGTGGAACTTATCCATCTAGATTTAAGTTCTCGACTTGATACGGATGGTAGGGCTACGCGCCTGTCATAGTGAGTGTGCTTGCATTGCATATACATGGGCGTACGTCTGTACCATGTGATTTGAAAAAGAAAATGCGTGATATTGTTGTTGTAATCTTGAAACATCTTTCCTCTTAATGAAATACGGGCAAATCAACACGTTCGTGAAAAAAGATTTAAAAAAGAAAATCAGATTATTTACTCTCAACAGTGGTAGTAGCTAGTTTGTACCTTTTTTTATGATGTTGGGAACATGACCTAGCGTGTAATTTTCGTCAAGGATGGGAAGAAGAAAAGAGAGAGAATAATACAAGTGGAAGCATTGCGTATGTCCGCTCTATTTCTCCGGTCATATGTCAGTCAAAAACTCAAAATTATCACGTTTTATCTGATCACTTTGGCTCACATATATGCACGCATCATCCGTAGATATTTGCCAAGAGCAACGGTCAATGAAATTGTCCAACCTGCTAACTAGCCGGACTACTAGGAGCGGACGAACTGTAACAGTCAAGTTGGTGAGTCAGTAAGCAATTACGCTGGCGATTGAGCAGTCAGCGTTTGCATCTGATGAACCATTGCATGCTACAAGGGTAAATGCTGTCATCAACGAGTGAGGTTAACACTTGACTTGAGTTAGCCATAGGCTCAAACTATACCCCTTCTGGCTGTGGTAGAAAGTAACATTTTTCTTAAGGTGACTGCTGGAGTGCTGGTAAAATAAAATTAGAGTGAAGGCCTGGCAACGACAAATGACTACTACAGAAATAATTTTTAGAAACGCCTTCATTTTAATCAAGCTTACGGCTCTATCAAGATTGTCTCTAAAAATGGTTTCTAAATCGACCTGTATCTAGAAGCCGATTTTTAAAGGCGGCTGGAAAGCCCATCTGCCTCTACAAATACCCTCTATTTTAGAGGAGGCTAGAAAGCCCAACCACCTCTAAAATAACATTTCCAGAGGTGGCTAGCTAGAAATTCTACCTGTCTCAAGGTAAATGGATTTCTGGTTGGCAATTTGGCTACCTCTAAAATAGGTGCAACATAGTAAAATTTATATTTTTTCTATAAATCAAGTCAGATGAAGATAAACTTTATTTGAAAGTTGTATCTCCGTAACTCACCTTACACTTAAGAGTAGTTGGAGGGAGACATTGATAGAACTGGCATGCGGAGACACATTATTTAACGTTTTTTTTCTGTACACGAATATGGCCATACTACAGGTGCCGTTCAGCTTGCTGAAACTTAGCTGAAACTGGCTAAAAACACTGTTCTGGCTGAATTATTGTGAGAGAAAAATATTTTTCCAGCTAAAAAAAAAAGCCGAACAACCCGGCTTGCATCCGTTGCATCTGAGCAGCATGCAGGCATGCAGTCGCTGTCATCGGATCAACGCATAATCTCAGTAAAACCAGCACGCATGCAGTCGTCGCGATTCCACTTTCCAGTGGTCGAATGCAACCAATAACGTACACGTACGTGTAGCATGTTTTATTTTATACTTGCGGAAAGGAGCCGGCACCAGACGCATGAGATAAATATATATATATATATAGAGAGAGAGGGCGTGTTTATCTCACCGCCACACTTCGGCTGCCAAAGCTGCGGCACGCCACAGAGAAAGGCAGCTGTTTGGTTCAGCTTTTAGATGGCGGCCATATTCTCCGCCACAAGTGCTGGGCGACGCCACAACTGAGTGGCTGGTGGGGGCTGCGAACCAAACAGCCCCATACACTTCCTGCTACACTAGAGCTTGGACTTGGTCGTGCCATTTGAGGCCGGGTCATAGTACGGTCCTTTTGCACGACCCGAAGCATGACACAGTATGAAATATTTTAGGCTGTGCCGGCATGACACGAACACGAGGACCGTGTCCTGCCTAGGATCTCGACACGACGGGCTACATGACCCGGCCCGCATTTTGGGCCATGCTTGGGCCGGCACGGCACGAAAATGGCACGTACACATATCTACAACTCTGCAATACAATTTCGTAGCATTTATTATACTACATAAATAATTCATGAATAGATTATGAAAATCTTTAAAATTTTCATGAAAATAGTACACATAAGATATATATTTTTTATATCACAAACAGAAACAGAGATTTAACATAGATATTTTGAGAGCCGTGCTTAAACCGGCACGGACCGAAAGCGTGCCGGCGTGCCATGAGACATGCTTGGACCGAATAAAATATTTGCCGTGCCGTATCGGCACGTCCGATGTGCCTCACGTGTCTAGTGGGCATGACCCGAGATGGCACGAAGCCGTGCCGGCACAGCCAAGTCCCCTCCATGCTAGACGACCAAATTAAAAGGCGCCGTTTATTTCACAGGTTGACCAGATATTATACATAACAACAAAAAGTATGTGCGCGCGAGGCTACTTCTCAGTTCAAACATCAGAATATAATATAATATGTGACCGGAGACATAAAAAACCAAATGTTTTGGACGACAGCAATACATGTGATGTGACATATTTAGGCAAATTTAAAGGTCAACTGAAATCTAATATGCGATGGGCATACATATATGCATATCACGTGGCACGAAAAGAATAGTGAAATCCACTTTTTACAACCTTGAACCATGCATCACTACCGGACTCCGTGCGTTTGCCGAGTGCCCGAAACACTCGGCAAACTACGTAAAACACTCGGCAAATAGTTCGCCGAGTGCCACACTCGGCGAATAGCACTCGCCATAAATAGTACCGGCAAAGCCAACTTTGCCGAGTGCCATTTATCGGGCACTCGGCAAACATTTTGCCGTGTGCAGTTTAGCTCTCGGCAAAAGTAAACGGTTGTAACGCCGGACCCGCCATTAACAGTTACTTCGCCGAGTGTCAAACGGCAAGGCACTCGGCAAATAGTTTTATAAAAATATTTTTTGGTTTTTAGAATTCCTTTTCGCCGAGTGCTGCGCTCGGCAAATGATAAACATATGCCGAGTGTCGCACTGTAAGATACTCGGCAAATATTTTTCAAACAGTATTTGGGTTTTTTAAAAATCCTTTTCGCCGAGTGTTGCTCTCGGCAACTAATAAACATATGCCGAGTGTGGCACTGTAAGACACTCGGTAAATATTTTTCAAACAGTATTTGGTTTTTTTTAAAAATAGCTTTTCGCCGAGTTTCTTGGTAATAACACTCGGCAAATTGTGTTTCTTTGCCGAGTGTCTTGGTCATAACACTCGGCAAAGCCTCAGAAATCTGATTTTTTTTTTTGCATTACATTTCACAAACACATATATATATCACAAAGACAGAGATATGTTTCACAGCACATATATCACATATATATATCATCTCCACACACCACATCACATATGTCACAATAATCCACAATGGTACACAAATGTCATACCACAATACCAACATAAGGTTCGAGTTTAAAGTATCCACCACAAGTGCATTACAAGCATAAGTGCAACACAAGGAATAAGTTCAACACATGAAAAGAAGCAAATCACCAATGAGACCACGGCGATGCTGCGGTGGGTCTTGAGGTACATCGTTTGATGCCGCCGATTGACCTGCACAAAAGAATAGATAAGATTAATTCTCTCTGGAGAAGCTAATCGATTGGTTAAACTTCCATTGATCTGTCGGAAGAAACTTTTAGTCTCCTTAGAGACGTCTCATCATGCCAAAACAGTAATTCTTATTGTGTATATGATAGTATATATGTAGGGATATTATGGCTGATTCTTCTTTATAGGAGATTTGAAGCATCTAGCATGTTCCTATTTTAGTTTCTAGTTCGATATAGTTTGTTAGGCCTCTTTGCTCAGTCCAGGTTCCAACTGAGAAAGAAATAAAATTCTTGCAGATGGCAGGAGTTCTCTCATGTCTCCCGGTGGCATACAAGAATATTGCCGTGGCTAATAGGATGAAGAGTTTGAGAGAAAAACTGACAAAACTCAGAAACGAAATTGGTAGCTTTAACTTTATAAAGGGCAGTAGCACTACTACAGAGCTGCCTTATGATGAACGTGAAACAACGTCAGATTTGCCTGAAGAACCACTAATAGGAAGGGATGGAGAAAAGCAGGAAATCATAAAGCTGTTATCTGCAAATACCAACAATGATGAGATAGTGATTGTTCCTATCTATGGCCTTGCAGGCATGGGTAAGAGTACTTTGGCACAACTAGTTTACAATGATGCCCAGTTCAAAATGTATGATCATCGTATATGGGTTTATGTGTCCCATGATTTCAATTTGAACAAAATAGGAAGTTCTATAATTTCTCAACTACCAAGCCAAGGAGGTCAACAGAATATGGGAATACAGCAGGTGATAAAACAATGCCTTGAAAACCTATTCCATGGCAAGGAGGTTCTGATTGTTTCAGCTATGTGGTTCCCGAGGCCAGGAAAGCATATCCGGTCCAACAGAGCGCAGCCAAAACAATGTACCAGTAGACACACTCCTATGCCACACGTGCGTACACTGACCTCTCTCTCTCTCTCGATGACAGTTTCTTCCCGCGCTCGGAGACTCTACTACACCTGTCATCATCACCACACGCACTTTCGATTGGCATCACTCACGGTGTCGATGTCACGGCAAGCAGCATCGATCGGTGGCTGGCTGCACTGCCAGACGTACTACGCCCAAAATTCTTCTTCTTCTAGACAAGTACGTACTCGGCCGGTCTCAATCCTGTATACTCCGACACCACTCGTACGTGTACAAGTACTGGTATGTACCCCTTTGACCAGGTACACACTACAGGGCTAATTTCACATCCTGATGCAGGCTTAGCTAGCTTCTAGAAGGCAGCATATGCAGCAGGCTGGTTCGATGTCGCATACCAGTATATGGGTCGGCACACGTTGCTTGTCGGTCCGGTCTCAGTGGCAGCCAGCCAGCCAGCCAGCCAATTTGTTCTACAGTTGTACATGTGGAGGCTGGATCAACGAGCGTTTCAACTCCAATCCTTAATTAGTGTGACTTTTCAAGTTTTATCTACAGTTGTACATGTTAAGAGGTAAAGCAGCAAGAGCTGCTGCAGCGAACACGGAACAACACCCAAACCAAGGTAAGCAAAAGGGGTAGAAGTGAACTAGCAGCTCTGCAAACTGCAAATTAACAAGCTGAGTAACCTTTGATGCAAATCACCCCATCATTCCCATTGCTAAAGACTAATCGGCACCGAGGATAGATGTACTCACAGGAGTGTCATCGGGACAACGAGGAGGAAGGAATAGCGCTTGTGCGAGGTTCACCCATCTTCGCGCCGAGATTTTGCATCCATCAAACATGTGCTCCTGCCTCTGCCGATCAGCGTCAATCTTAGCCTCCAACGCTATTCTCTCGCCTCCTCTCTTCTTCAAGCTCGGCCTACAAAATTTCACCCCATCATTACAATGGAAGTCAAAGGTATGTAAGAAACAATGAACGATTTAATAAAAGAGTAATAACCTGCAAAGTCTGCATGGCGTCTTTGTGTCTTTGGTCGGCCGTGGCGTGGCGTATGGGCGACCTCGCCCGTGTCGCTTGCTCGGATCTGGGGAGAGAGTGGGGGTAGTGGCCGTGTCGACGACGCCGTCGCCAAGCCAATACCTGCCATGCTTCTTGCCTCCTCCCACCCTCATGACAAGGTCACCTTCAAAATCTGGGTGCTCGGATCGTACTCGCCCATGGACCGCCTTTGGCCATTGTTGTGTACTTTCGGTGAGACGGCTTTGGATGGAGGGATTGTTGTGCGCCGAGGGGGGGGTCCTCCGGGTTGAAGTCGACGGCGGACGTCGCTTGCCCCTTGTGGGCCATAGCCCATGCCTTCACTGGAGCAAGGTGCGCCACCATGTGACGTCGATTGTGAAAACAAACAATAAGATCATTAGAAACTATGCGTATGCAAGCGTTGGAATACATAAATGAAGTCACGTACCCATCTCTCCGCGTGCTCTCGCAAGGGTAAGGTTCCCCGATGGTGTGGTGCACCACTGTCATCATCAAACGCCGCCCCCGACAAGCGGCGTGTGTCTCCGACCACTCCGGGAGCACCACTTGTCCACCATTTTCCTCCAAAGACTCGCCTTTACCGCCACCCAAATTGGAGGCACCTACACGTCAACATGCATTTGTCATATAAGAACACAAGAAGTGTACTTAATCTCGTGAAGAAAAGCAGATTTACCAAAGATGTATTGCTCTTTGGTCAGCGTCAAGGTTCTTGCGAGGTCTTTGTCGATCTTCACTTCCTCGAAGACAGCTTTGTATTGTTTGACTGGCCGGATACGCGCCTCGTAGTGCATGTCCTTCACGAGCTTATAGCAGTTTTGTAAGCGTGCCTCTCGGCCCTCTCCTCGTATCCCTCGTCACATCTGTAGTAATCCTGCATATAAACATTATGTATGTAGTCATTATTTCAAGGATGTGATAGGAATGCGATGTATTGAGCAAGATAGTGCGGGGAAGGCTTACCCACAACTCTTTCACAACCCGCTGCGCCTTGTTGTCGAATTTCCTGCCTTCCCGATCTCGTGCATCGGGGGCAGAGGCGTAGTGCTCGAACGTGTAGGCCGGCTCCACCCCTCCTGCCTAGGCCACAAGGCCGGGGAAGTGTTCCCTACGTAAGGCCCAGATTCCACCGGAAGGCGTTTGTGATCACCGCAGCCACAACCTTCCATCCCCGTCCAAGTGATTAACGAAAAAATATTAGTTTGTATTTTGCCATGTTAAACATATCAAATGAAGTAGCGATAACATCTTAAGATACTTACCTTGGCCCATTGGGGCGAATCACTGGCCGTTTCGTGAAAGGTATAGCCTGTTCCGGGAGGCGTGAAGGGCCTCGCAACCAGATCTTGAAGCGAGAGGAAGAGGAACCCCCACGAGGGCTCCTCGTGCTCGCCCTCCTCCTCGTGCTCGCCCTCCTCCTGCTCGCCTCCTCCCTCCGGCCGGCCTCCTCGTGCTCGTGCTGCTCCTCCTCCGCCTCCTCCCGAGGCGAGGAGGTCTGACGACAGCGGTCGAAGTCATTGCTGCCGCGCCTTTGCCGACCACAGCCTCTCGGCCGACCACAGCCTTCGGCCGACCCACAGCCTTTATTTGTTTGGTGACTCTTTGCTTCAACAAGTGAAGTTTATCTTTCTATTGTCTTTTTAGGATGGTTGTAAACTTCTCCTCATTCTTACATGCTCAAAGACCTTTTTCTTAAATGATCTAGTTAGCATCTTTTTCTCCACATCTATAACAGGATTGACCTTGCATGCATCTATCCTCATTGGATGGCACCAGTAGTGTGTCACCAACAACTAGCTCAAATGGAAAATCCACAGGATTTTATTTTAAGATAAACAACACACACACACACTTAATGGCCAAGAGAACAGTTGCTAGTCCACCAAGTGAGCTTTGTAAAGACAGACATACGACTATATTCATAGGCATGCTACAACTAGGAAGATTGCTAATGAAAAAAACAGCCTACAAATTTTCAAAATAGGGGTGTCAGGGCACTAGTTAACAAATGTGGCTCACACACCGCAAATCTATTTGTTCATAAAATTTAAAATAACTTATAATTTAAAACGAATCGAGTATTAATGTATGTTATAGGATGCTAAAGTTAGCAAGATCCAAATAGACCGTAGTACCTAGTACTCCTTTTCATCCCAAATACGAGATACCCGAGCAATTGTAGGATCAAATAATATTAAGCTAAAAAACTAACTCACTCCTCACTAGTTGGCCAACCATAAGACTCGCACCCATGATCACGCATACACAATGAAAGACATGCTCAAAAGAGGAATATCTAGTCCATTCCTCCCTTCGGGTTTCAAAACGATATTTACAAATCAACTGTAGATTAAACTTTAAGCAATCGAGACTTCAAAAGGCAAATCGACTCAAAAAAGGATATCAAGGACAGTAGGAACATAATCAGACTAATAATCACAAATCATGACAACTGCTAACACCAATTCAAGCATTCATCACCATCAACTCTAATTTATAAACTATCTCCATCCTCAAATGAACAGCTATTTTTGAAATCACTCGATGAATGCTTAAACTATCTAAGCGAGACAATATGAGAAGCAATGAGAATACAATGGGGCTTACTGGAGAATGGGGGAAGCGGTGGGATCTCATGGTGGGCTCTGCGGCGGCGACGCCAAAGTCTCAAGGTTCTCCACACAACCCTAGGGCGGTTTCAGTGGGCGTGCTCACGCCCACATCTCAGTTTCACAAGGGGGACAGGCGTGGGCCAGCCCGGTGGCTGTGGCGAACCCGGCCGGGCGGGGGTCGGTCGACGGCAGGCGGGCGGGGCGGGGGGGGGAGGGGAGGGGGGAGCCAGGAGGGGGGAGGGAGGGGCGTGGGGGAGCTCTGGCGGCGGCGGGCGTGGGGAGCACGATGGAGTGGGGCGGCGGAGTGGGGAGGGACGAGGCGCGGGGGGGGAGCTCGACGGCGCCGCCGAGGGGAGGAGAGACCGGCCGGGCGGGGGGGTCGTCGACGGCGCCGAGTGGGAGGGAGGGAGTGGGGAGGAATGGAGAAATGGCGAGCCGGCCCGCGCCCTATCTATTTTATGGACTGTTTGCCGAGTGTCGGCCCGATCGACACTCGCAACGCGTTTTAAAAAAAATTCCATCAGTTTGCCGAGTGTCGGCCGATGGCGCACTCGGTAAACTACTTAAAAATCCTGTTCTCCTTAAAATCTCCATCAGTTTGCCGAGTGCCATATATGCAAAGACTCGCAAACTTATTTCTATATTTCATGCTACCCTTTTCTTTCCTCTACTTAATTACTTTCCTCTATTTCATGTTTCACTAATTTCATGAAATGAACTTGCATTACACTTTGTTAGGTGCACTCACAAATGTATATTTCAAGCTTGTACAAAAATTGGATTATTATTTCACTGTGTTTGTATATCACGCATATAAAATTCAATAATTACGACGATTTAAAGAATAAAATTTACGAAATGGCTTCAAAAATTGCCAAAAATTCACAAGAAGTGATCTTTGTTCTCTATTATATATACAAAAAAATTTGAAGTGAAACTCCAAATCGACATTCAAATTGTCTCCTCATCTTACCGGATCTTTCTCACATCTCAGAAACTTCTCCGGAGATGATCCGATTTGTAAACAACGTACGTGTCAACTTTGCCGAAACACTCTCAATTTTTTACCATAGCCTCCACGTATGATATCCTGACAACTCGATGAATTTCATGATTTTTAGACTTTGTTTGTTTTTTATAGAATTTTCAGACGTTTCCGCCACGTGTTTACGCTCATGTTTCATGAACACAATGTTCGAGATTTATGGTCCGCCTTGGATACGGTATCAAAACAAACTCAGTGAAAAGAATATCATTTTTTTATTCACTTTTTTCGGATATTCGAAGCACTTGCAGTTCAAATCCAAAAAATTACCGAAAATTCATTTGACTAAAATAAATTGATGAAATATAGTAAAATAACTCAGAAATGTACATTACTTGAACAGAGAGCAACAGGTATTGTAACACAACAGTACAAAAAGTTTGGGGGGGCAAAATCAAAAAAAAAATGTTTGCCGAGTGTCAAAAGGTGATACTCGGTATCGATGTGTGTTTGCCGAGTGTTGTATTTTGGCACTCGGCATATAGGATAACGGAGATCGACGGTGTTACTGGACATGATGTTGCCGTGTGCCTATTCTGTGCCGAGTGTAGGCACTCGGTATAAACTGTTATGCCGTGAGTGTTATTTTTGCCGAGTTTCCTATTTGGGACACTCGGCAAACACAATGTTGCCGAGTGCCCGAAATCGTGCCCACGGCAAACGTGGGGACACTCGGCAAATTAGGTGTTTCCGGTAGTGCATAGCCCTTTTTTCAGTTCTTAAAAACAAAACAACGGATTAGCTAAGGCAACCTAGCTCCACCAACTTAGTCAAAATAAGGTCACTTTCACCCTAGGCTGACATGGACTGACGTGACATGCTGGCATCCTGATTGCTGACGTGGGAAAGACTAATCCTCAAATTAATTGGAAATTCAAAAAATAATTACATACTAGATCATCCATTCTTTTTCGTTCTGTGTAGTATATATAATCCATGCATGCACTGCTCCTTCCTTCCCTCCTGAATTGTTCAGCAGACCAGAGGAGGAGGGGTGCGGTTTAACTGGCATGTACCCCATTCGTTCCAAATTATAAGTTATTTTAATTTTTTTTGGAGAGTCAAAAATCTCAACTTTGATCAAAATCGTAAAGAGAATTATAAAGATTTATGACATCAAATAGGTATACAATAAAATATATTTAATAAAGAATCTAGGGATATTTTTTGGTATGATAACGTTATTATTTTATTATATAAATTTAGTCAAACTTTAGATACTTTGACTCTAAAGGAAGTTAAAATGACTTATAATTTGAAATAGAATCTAGACATGCATTTCACTTTGACCACGGCGGTACAGACAATGGGTCAATTCATCAACTGAGATCGAGATCTGGTTTTTTTCTGTGGACGAATTCGAGGCTGCCACATACAGTAGGTTGACGTTAAAGAAGATTTGACGCAGAAATGAGTTGCCCAAGAACTTGCCTATACTACTTCATGTAATATATATAATACATGCATCATGCACTACTCCTTCCTCCCCACCTGAATTGTTCAGCAGACCAGAGGAGGAGGGGGGTGCGGTTTAACTGGCACGTACCCGTCCGTTTCAAATTATAAGTTATTTTAATTTTCTTGGAGAGTCAAAAATCTCAACTTTGATTAAAATCGTAGAGAGAATTACAAAGATTTATGACATCAAATAGGTATACCAATAAAATATAATTAATAAAGAATCTAGTGATACTTATTTGATATTATAACGTTATCATTTTATTATATAAATTTGGTCAAACTTTAGATACTTTTAACTCTCAAGAAAGTTAAAATGACTTATAATTTAGAACAGACGGGGGAAAGCATTATCACATTCTTTTTAGGATAGAATCTAGACATGCATTTCACTTTGACCACGGCGGTGCAGACAATGGTCCAATTCATCAACTGAGATCGAGATCTGGTTTTTTCTGTTGAAGAATTCGAGGCTGCCACATACAGTAGGTTGACGTTAAAGAAGATTTGACGCAGAAATGAGTTGGCCCAAGAACTTGCCTATACTACTTCATGTAATATATATACCCAGTGGGCGGCCTGAAGAATTTCCTATCTTTTATTTGAAACATAGTTCTTCATACTCCTTCCATCCGGGAATAATTACGCGTCTCGTATTGTAAAGAGTCATTCAACAAGTTTGATTAGATTTATAAAAAATAGTATCGACACTGTTTATATCTCAAAATTGGTTTAGTATAAAAATATATGTTACCATTAAACTAATGATTCTTATTTGGTATCATAAACATTACTAGTTTTCTATATATTTGGTCAAATTTAAGATTAGTTGACTTTTCAGAGTGTGAGATGTGCACTTATTTTAAAACGGATAGAATACTTTAATTAAAGTTCTTTTCAAGGAAATAAGTTTTATGAAATGCACAAAAAGGAACGGATGTTCACCCAGCTCTATGAATCAAGATTTTAGCTTAGCTTTGAGTGTCCTTAATTAAAGGAAGCGGTGCCACTTACCGTTTGAGTCCGTTCTCTTTTGACTTGATGCAAAAGCCATCAGAAGCTAGTAGTTTCAACAAAAAATCGGTGGAACAAAGGATTCATCTCTCCGTGCATCTATGGGTATGTTTAATTTATAGCTTCAAACAGCTCATGAAGCCGGTAGACAAGCTGTGCCAAACAAGACCTATATGCCAAACAATAAAAAGCACGCACTAGTCCTTACTCCGCTCCTGAATTGAGAAACAAAAATGCAGACCAGGGGGGGTCTGTCCATTACCAACATCACTGCATGCGCAAGTTCATATAGTAGTGTGTGAACATGACCGATGCAACTTCATATAGAGTTGGTGTATAGTTTTCCTTCAATAGCCGTGCAGACAATGGGTCAATTCATCAACTGAGATCGAGATCTGTTTTTTTTCGTGGAAGAATCCAGCGGAATTGACGAAAAGAAATATGAACCAGGAATTCGAGGCTGCCACATACAGAGGTTGACTTGAAGAAGATTGAAGCATGCGCATGGACGAGACACTGAGTTGGACGTCGATGGATTTGTGTCCTTGGGACGCAGAGCTGGCCCAAGAAGTACACTACTTCCTGTAATACTCCATCCAGGGAGGGATAGATTCGTCCTAGATAAATAGGCGGCGTGAAGAATTATCTATCTTTTATTTGATAATTCTTACTCATTCCGTTCCAAAATAAGTGCACATACCTTCATTTAAGGAGTCCACCAATATCAAGTTTTACTAAATTTATTTATAGAAAATAGTATCGACATTTGTATCTCAAAATAGATTTACTACAAAAATAGTGCTGTGATTAATCTAGTGATGCATGCTTACTTGGTATCATAAACATTAGTATAGTTTTGTACATATTTGGTCAAATTTAAGATTAGTTGACTCTTGGGATGGAGGTAGTACTTTAATTAAACTTTTTAATGCACAAAAGAAACGGACGAATGTTCACACAGCTCTATCAATCAAGATTTTAGCTTAGCTTTAACTCCCTAATTAAATGAAACGGTGTCACTTCTCCGTCCTGTAATATAGTGCATTATAAAAAATTTAAGACAACTTAAGCGAGCACTCAAATGACGTATGTACCAATAGATGATTTCAACTAAAGAGTTTCCCCTCAAATCATGATTTCTTTTTTAATAAACTTTGCCAAATCTAGACATAATCATTACACAGAACACATTATATTTGAGTGCAAATTTTAGATGTCATAGTACACTATATTTTAGGACGGAGAAGTAGCGTTTAATTTATGAGTCCGTTCTCTTTTAACTTGATGATCAAGTACAGATGGATGACTGCATGCTAGCAAAGTTCGTTTATTCGTTTTGGGGGAGAATATGCTGAACACGCCGTTAATAGAGCCGTACAAGAAAGGGTTTTCCACCAGGTGCACAAGTGTCCAATACGAATCACAACAACTTAATCACGAAAGTGACATCCTTACTTTCTTTGGTCTTGCATGGCGTTGAACATATATATATATAATATATATATATATATATATATATATATATATATATATATATATATATATATATATATATATGCTAGATGTTTTCGCCGTCCTGACAAGAAAACGATCGTAACTCCTCATAGGAAGGAGAGATCAAAAGGATGGATTACGTATGTGTCTCTCTTGTCTTGGTCTTGGATTAATTTTACGCATACTGTTTACTCAGATGTAAATAAAGCTTTGACTATTACAAAACCAATAAATTCATGTAGATTACTATTTGAGACGTCAAAATCGAATCAGAGAGCTGACGTACTTTTGAATATAAAGTGTATATATAGAATATATGAGTTCTACGCATATATATATATACAGTCAAACTAGCCAGACGCCGCAGTGTTCCAACGTTGTCCCTGTTACTTTTTTTTTTTACTGAGGGGATCTGGTCAATATACATGACTGCTTCAATAATACACGACTGAAAGTACAGCCTATTTTAATTATCTTCGGTATACACTTAGCAAATCACTGTGCAACGGCATCTTTCCTGTCTACGCTGATGTGCAAACTAGCTAGCTAAACTAGCTAGCTACATTATTTGTGTGATAAACTAGCCAGCGAGGATTTCTACCAAGGATGTTGACTATATATAGAGCAGTTGTAGCACCATTATATCTAATGAATATATCTATACTCCCTCTATCACTAAAAAAGAGTCATTCTTGCTTCCAAAAAGCCAACAACTTTTAACTTTTAACTTTTAACATAGTTAGTATATCATTAGGTAGATCGTTGAATATACTTTCATAATAAACTTATTTGGAGATATAAATGTTGCACGCATTTTCTACAAACTTAGTTAAAGTTGAGAAAGCTTGACCAGCACGATTCCCACAGTGACTCTTTTTTAGGTACGGAGGGAGTATATGCTACTAGCTACATTTGTGTGGATAAACTAGCCAGTGAGGATTTTTACCATGGATGTTGACTGTATATAGAGCAGTTGTAGCAACATTACATGGAATGAATATATCTTGTGTGGATAAACTAGCCAGCGAGGATTTTTACCATGGATGGTGACTATATATATATAGAGCTGTTGTAGCAAGATTATATCAAATAAATATATCTATGTTACACTAAAAATATTACTTTTACTATTGTTGGCATCAGCTATTCAAACTACTTAATTATACTGCAAGCACACAATAATATTGTCGCCTTTCTTGAAGGTGTATTTCAAGATTTATATCGAACTAAATGAAAACCAAGCCTCTAACAATTGCAAGCTACTAACCAGGTCTATGAAAGATATGATAGCTAGGCTACTAAACTAAAGAGAGCTAAATGAACTATTCTAATGCTGTGTTGTGGATAAGAAGAAAATGTTCTGCGATCCTGCCTAGGTAATTAGGATTATCATCTAGTAAACGTCTCTCAACAAATAGTACTACTGCAGTTGTGGACTTGTGGTTACACTTTACTCACAACTCTTAGCTACGTACTATGCCCCTCTTTACATGCACTATAGTAAGAAATAGATCAACACAAATAAACAACCAACATTCATATATGCATAGACAACTATAGATTCCGAAAGAGTGTAAGAGTTTACATAGCTGAAATACTACTCCATCAAGGTCTTGGTGTTGATAGGAACACTATGGGAGAGAGCTAAGGACAGTTGGGTAGAGGAGGGGGGGCGCCAACCGGGCGCAAGCATGGCGTCAGGTGACACGTTTTAATACTTTCGTCCCCCTTATTCTCCTTCTTCCAAGGGGTTGGCCAGATCTGATGATGATGGTGCCAGTGGCGGCGGCGGTGAAACCCTAGGTTTTGTTGTGCCTTCCCATGATGTGCCCCCCACCATTGTGTTCTATTTCTTAGGGATGGATCTTCAATAAGTATTATCCTAAAAAGTTGAAGTCGGTGGCAGTGAGCATGCCCAAGGGGCCCTCCTAGGAGTTGGCATTGGTCAACATGGTGAAACCATTGGCCAGCGTAGGCTAAAGAAATTAAAGCCTAGGTAGCTTTGGGTTTTCGCCTGTATTATGTCTCTCGAGGCCCAAGTCTTGATCTACTGCACATTGCTTCAACACACCTTACAAAGAGTATTCAATTAAGTATAGTTTGCTTCAGTTTAGCAACATAAACTTGAAAGCACAAGATGTTGCATTATTGGGTCAGCATCAACAGCAAGTGACATAAACCTTGTTACAAAGGATGAAATAATCATAAACAATGGTATAAAAAGTTAGTGTAAATATGTCGTTACTATAGTACCATGTATCCTTGTCTCAAGGGAAAATGCCCAACCGGAACCAAGATGTACTTAAAAACCAACTCTATTTGACTAGATTTCCTTGTAACAAACTAGAAAATCAACATGTAAACCGATCAATGCTCTATCTATAATCCTACTGCCCAGACTATATAAGGAGGGGTAACTAGCATGTGGCAGTGACATGCCACTGGTATCTATCTTTATTAGCGGTTTAAAGGGATCCACATCATTATATTGATCGAATCCTAGGTTTACGACCTGGCAGTGAATCATAGTCACTGTCGTCGGCTTGATGTATCTGCCTGGCCAGACATATCACTCTGAGGCTTCCAATTTTAAACTCCTGGCGCTAGGATGCATTTCTCTAGCAGGCAGTGCCTAGGAGGTAAGAATGGCCAACATAGGGATCGATGAGCTCTACCAATGGCACGTGGTGTACTTCTGTTTATTGTTTAATAGATCTGTAGATGCGACCTACTCCATCTATTCCAAATTATAAGTCATTCCAAGGATCTTGGAGGGCCAAAGCATCTCATGTTTGACCAAAATTATAGAGAAAATTACAAAGTTTTATGACCTTAAATAGGTATATTATAAAAATATAATTAACGAAGAATCTAATGATATTTAGTTGGCACCATAAATGCTATTATCTTATCATATAAATTTGGTCAAACTTGAGATGGTTTGACTCTCCAAGATTCTTAGAATGACTTATAATTTGGGACGGAGGGAGTACTTGATATTCCAAGGTGTGGTTGCCTGCTGCCTCCTGTAAATCCTTTACTATTTTTAGAAATGAAGGGCTGTATGCAGTTTTGTGGATGCACGCTTGTATAGATCATTTCTTTTACCGTTGCTAGAAATAGACTACTTAGTGAAATTATCATCTAAAGACTAAAGCGTGGCAAAGTTAGGAAAACTGTGATTGCCAACAAAATTGAAACGGCTTGGTTGCTTTTTTTTTTTTTTTTTTTTTTTTTCTGTTGTTGAAGATTTGTCTATTTTTCTAACAAATCCTGTGAGGTTTAATTTAGCATGTGAAAAAAAAATCCCATTAGTAAAGTTTGGTAGTGTTTGTTATTTCTCGAGTCCTTCGGTTTCAAGAATGGAGATGACTCATGCTTGTTGAGTACCGCACGATGTTGAACCAATATAATTGGTAGGTGAAGACTTTTGACTTTTGAGATGCACATTGGCATGCTTCGTGAATGTGCTGCACTTCTGCTTGTCAGTTCTACACAACACGAAATGACTCCGTGGTCGTCATGGATGCTTGTGATTGTGGCTTGTTAATCTATCCTACACATTTACATTAATTACAACCAATAATTCAGACAAAAACCAATATCAGATACTCTAGACCAACTGATTTGGTTGTCTCAGCTTGCCTTCTCTGTTAGTCTAGCACTAGCAAGCATATCAGTGTGTATTGCAACGGATATACAACTTATTGTGTGGCCACCTAGACGACTTCAGTTCGTGCCATAGGACATGTCATCGCCGTTGGTGAGGTGCAGCTCCGCCTCTTGACGATGTTGGAGAGACCGAGCACGGGAAGATATCCACTGATAATGGTGGCCTCTATGGCTCTATAGCGTGGCTAAGAAGGTGATGGTGACGTGGCTTCTGGCCATTCTGGGTACCAAATTATTAGGTTCTCAAGTCACGATGCCACAGGCTCCATCAAATGAAGCACTCGGAAACAAAATTTCTGAGTCATGGAATTAAATGTCTATGAAACTATAAAATGAAACTCTAAGATTGGGGGTTTCGTTCATGTTTCATTTCATTTTATATGACATGACAGTCTTTAAAACGACGCCATGAAACTCTCCATTGAGAATGACCTTACTTGATCGCCACAGTGTCTAGATCTAAGCGTTAATATAAAGGGTCCATTTGGATAGGAGAATCGTTTTGGATTCCTACGTGGAACCCAAGAATTTGAGCCAAATGACCAAATAAATGCAGAAACGTTTCAGTCTCCTTTGCTTAGGGCGTCCTCAACAAGCAAAAGCAAATCGCTAGCTGACAGAAATAAAAAAAAAAGGAAAAAAAAGTGAGCTCCACATCAAGGCAAGAGTGGGTCTCATGTAGCTGAGAGAGTAGATTTATAGGGACATGTGCGAGCTAGGCGAGGATCTCGTCGCTAGCTATTCAGTTTTGGACGCTCTCTTTCCTCCACGTTATCAAATAACTAGCAAAAAGTTTCTTGTTGGGGACGCCCTTCGGAATCGGCTACAAGCACGTTTGCAGTGATTCTATAGTACTATTTCTTTTGTCTCCCTTCTTTTCTAACAATTGTATTTATTTGTTTATAATTCTTTGTTTAGGGTAACAAATTAAATTCAGTTGAATTTATGTTGGCCTTGGCCCATAAAAATTTAAGATTTTTGTAAAGCACAATTTTATTTATGCTATTTTGTAAAAAAAAAAATATTCTTATGAACTAGAATCTAGTCTACCATCCAAACGATCTCACGAACTGATTCTGATTCATCATCTGTAATGCTTCTTGAGAAAATCTGAAACTGAAATGTTTCTACAAGAATCTAGATTCTTATAAACACACCCTAAGTCAGACTAGTCGATCGAGTACTAAATTTAAGATGATCTGCACCATGTGAATGCCAAGGACAGACCAGGCGGAGCATTAGGACTCTCCATGAATGTATGCATGGTAATGTAGTACTACTAGTCAATGGAATTAATTACATCTACCTTGCCCCACAGGTTTTACCATGCTGGCATCTGAATACACAAGATTTCTGATCCATATAAGTGAACAATGTTAATGCATTTCGGTCTATAGTATTCACTGACACCCTCCTCATTTTTGTTTCAGTTTTTAGTTCCCAAACTTTATGTTATATTTGCAAAAAGCATTCCTAGTACCTTTGTCACTATTCGCTCAAGTTCCACAGTTTTTTAACGGAACTCTACAGTTGTGCCAAACGGAGCTAGAGTTGAGTATTATTTTTATTTTTATTTTATTTTTGAAACAGAGCTAGTTGAGGTTTTTGGGCTGCAATTCGTCGACCAACTGAAAAGACAAAATTGCACCATACAATTTGTTGACTTGGGCACGTAAATTGAGCAATGGATTGCCACCCTACCTGCCACGTAACATGGACATGTGGCATGAATCCACGGTGGGTGTCCATAAGCTCATGGTGGGGATAGTCCCCACCTAATTTTTTCCCTACCTACCACTTACTTGGGGAGGCCCAGACCACGTGTCTCTCTCTCTCACATATTTAATGGCTGGGTCGGTATTATTTGAAGGAGACATGCTAGTCGCGATCACCCCTGTGCGCGCAATGTGATTTTCATGCTACGAGATGGTAGGCTGGTGCACGCAACATATGGATTATACTGATTCGGGCACGTGGTGCCGTATAAGGTGGATCTATTTGTATTCATATGCTCGGTTACAGGGATTACTGCTCCTAGCTATGCGTTAGAACGTAGAAGTTGGGATCCCGATACCCTACTTCCCCATATATAGCCAGAGGGAGTAGGTTACAATAGCTCTGATCGGCTAATATATATTGGCTTTTTAGTTTATCACATGGAATGCGTAATAAAAATGATTCTCGGAATGTCCTGATCTCCAAGCTCATGGATTCGCCTGTCCTTAAGGGCTTCATTCGTTGTCGTCTTCAGCCCAACAGATAGGCATGCATCAGGCTATACGGACGGTGGGTAATGGTACCCCAGGCCCATACATCTGACACCACCAAGTTTTTTCTCTACCTACTACGTACCCAGGGTCAAGATGGCAATGGGTACGTACCCGATGGGTACTGGCCACCCGTACCCGCACCCGCCAGATCAAAATCTTACTCGTCGGGTTACCCGTACCCGCAGGCAGGTAGAAAATTCATTCCATACCCGCACCAGATGGGTAATTCTTACCCGACAATATACCCGAGTTCACACACCAAAATATAATAGCTTCCAGCAAAACAAATCAACAATAGAGCAGCAAAACAGAAATATGGGCTGGTGGAGTGGAGTGAGGACGAGGATTAGGGTTTGAGGGAGTTCTGGAATATATATACTCATATGCTTATATGGGCCAAATATGGGTTATATGCTTATATGGGCTAAAATTGCAGAGGTTGGATATTATTTATGCGGGTTTTTTTACCCACGGGTATGCGGGTATGGGTAGTATACACCCACACCCGTACCCGCATACCCGATGGGTACAAGAATTCGTCCAATAACGTACCCGTGGGTGCAAAATGTCTTCCATACCCGCCTCCTTATCGGGTAAAACCCATCGGGTACTCGGGTTTCGGATACCCGTTGCCATCTTGAACCCAGGGCGGCCCATACCACCTGTGCGAACGCGCAACGTGATTTTCATGCGACCAGATGAGACCGGCCTGCCACGGCGACACGATGGGACGCGAAATAAACATTGGACGGCGACGACGAAGACGACACCGCGGCGTGCAGGCTATTTTACCTACCCCTCCTAGCTATGCGTTAGAATGGAAGGCTAGCTGTACCGTTAAACGCCCATCTCGCCACGCCGCTTCCCATGCCCGGTCGTCGTCGCCCGGCCTCTCGCTCCTCCACCAATACGTCCAACCCTGCTGCCTATATAAACCACGCCCAGTCGCCCACCCCATGACACCACACCACACCACACACACCTCTTCCAGCTTCCAAGCGATCGAGCTAGTCCTCGTCCTCGCCATTGGAGCTAGCTGCTTCCTCATTCTTGCTCACAAGACACAACACAGAGACACACCACGATCATCACTACTCAATCCGATCCATTGACCGACATGGGCAGCCTTGACACCACCCCTGCCGCCGCCGCCGCCGCCGCCGACATCAACCGCAGCGGCGCCTTCCAGCCGCTCAACGCCGACGACGTGCGCTCCTACCTGCACAAGTCGGTCGACTTCATCTACGACTACTACAAGTCCGTGGACTCCCTGCCGGTGCTGCCAGGCGTGGAGCCAGGCTACCTACGGCGCCTGCTGCAGTCCGTGCCGCCGACCTCCTCCGCGCCCTTCGACATTGCCCTAAAGGAGGTCCGCGACGCCGTCGTCCCGGGGATGACCCACTGGGCCAGCCCCAACTTCTTCGCCTTCTTCCCGTCCACCAACAGCGCCGCCGCTATCGCGGGCGAGCTCGTCGCCTCCGCCATGAACACCGTCGGCTTCACCTGGCAGGCCAGCCCCGCTGCCACCGAGATGGAGGTCCTCGCGCTCGACTGGCTCGCGCAGCTCCTCCGCCTGCCGTCCACCTTCATGAACCGCACCGCGGAAGCTGGGCGCGGGTCCGGTGGTGGCGTCATCCTCGGCACCACCAGTGAGGCCATGCTCGTCACGCTCGTCTCCGCTCGTGACGCCGCCCTGCGCCGGGCTGGCTCCGTTGGCGTCGCTGGGATCACCAGGCTCGTCGTCTACGCCGCTGACCAGACGCACTCCACCTTCTTCAAGGCGTGCCGTCTCGCCGGATTCGACCCGGCCAACATCCGCTCCATCCCCACCGGCCCGGAGACGGACTACGCCCTCGACCCGGCGAAGCTGCTCGAGATCATGCAGGCTGACGTCGACGCCAGCCTCGTGCCCACCTACATCTGCGCCACCGTCGGCACCACGTCGTCCAACGCCGTGGATCCTGTCGGAGCCATCGCCGATGTCGCCGCCATGTTTAATGCGTGGGTGCACATCGACGCCGCCTACGCCGGAAGCGCGTGCATCTGCCCGGAGTTCCGGCACCACCTGAACGGCGTCGAGCGGGTGGACTCCATCAGCATGAGCCCGCACAAGTGGCTCATGACGTGCCTTGACTGCACGTGCCTGTGGGTGCGCGACACGCACCGGCTCACCGACTCCCTGGAGACCAACCCGGAGTACCTCAAGAACGACGCCAGCGAGTCCGGCAACGTCACTGATCTCAAGGACATGCAGGTCGGTGTCGGCCGTCGCTTCCGGGGACTCAAGCTCTGGATGGTCATGCGCACCTACGGCTCCGCCAAGCTCCAGGAGCACATCCGGAGTGACGTCGCCATGGCCAAGATGTTCGAGGACGCCGTGCGAGCCGACGACCGGTTCGAGGTCGTGGTGCCGAGGAACTTCGCTCTCGTGTGTTTCAGGATCAGGCCGCAAGGCACCATGACTGAGGAGGACGCCGAGGAGGTCAACCGTGAGCTCATGGAGCGGCTGAACAGGACCGGGAAGGCGTACCTCGCTCACACGGCGGTCGGCGACAGGTTCGTGCTGCGGTTCGCGGTGGGGTCGTCGCTGCAGGAGGAGAGGCACGTGCGAAGCGCGTGGGAGCTCATCAAGAAGACGACCACCGAGATCATGGACGAAGAGATGTAGAGAATATTACAATTGATTATTACTGTTGGATTAATAAATATTGTTATGCCAATCAAAAGGTAGCGCCCAATAATGCCTTTCGTTATGCATGTATATGCAAGAAATATATGTATGTTGGACGAGCTAGTATATATAACTGCCATGTATTTTATATATGGGCTATATAATATATGAAGCTGGCTTTTAATTTCCTTGTCCTGCGTCTAGGATGATACCATGAATAAGTGACCACTTTCTTGAAGAACACACATGGTGACTTGAATTTTTCTACCCAATCCAAGGATTCCATGTGGTCTTCTTTCCTAACTCTGGAGGAAACTTTGGCAAGGTTATGGTTAGGGTTCAGGATTAAGAGCCTGACCTGAGTCGATTAAAGGGATCACCAAGGAAGAAGCAGGCTAGCCCAGCGCGGTGGTGGAGCTGCCAACCGAGCAGTGGAAGGGAGGTGGTTGGGCGAGACGAGCATGGGGGCTTCATGGTGATAGCCCGTGCAGCCTCCTTTGGTTAGAGTGGCAGTGGTTGTAGGTGGGTGTGGCAGAACCACCCAAATTATATGGCCCATATGCATATGTCATTGTCCTTAAGACCTCTGACTGCTGCACATGAGAGCTAGATAACTCGGATAGTCTGTCGGGTGTCCTTGGGGAACCCCGAATCATCCATATTTTACAACTCATATAGGATCAACATTGGAGTTGCCACAACATTACAACATATGGTACAAAAACAATATACATCGGAGCGTGGAAGACTTATAACATTAATTTACAAAACATGTTTAAGTAAAACTTAACTTTAGATCCAAAAGGTGAATAGAACAGCGAAAGCAAATTAGAAGAAGCACCTAAGGTAGAAGTGACATCCAGATCATGTCGAGCCCACCGACATGACCTTGATTAGCAGCACAAGTCAAAACCTTCAACAGGGTTAACAAACCCTGAGTACTTGAGGTTACTCAACAAGACTTACCCGAGTAAAAGAAAAGACTCCAAGGGCATGCAGGTTTAAGGGAAAGGCTAAAGTAAGAGTAACTTGTGCAGAAAAGCTTACTATAAGTGGATCCTTACTTTTAATATTTTAGCTGTGTATTAAGTCATTATCGGTATCTAGTTTGCACATGATCTAAATCATTCACTTTATTAAGCATCGCATCCCATTTTTATAAGTACAATCTTTCCATTGATTAGCTACGATGTATGGTCAGAGGGTCGAGTCTCCATAACCGAGGAGCAACCATGATTCGACCCGATTAAAACCCAGCTGGGGATTCCCAACTACACGACATATGTAGGTCTCGGACCTACATATATCAATCTTCACTCGAATCCTCCAAAACATGAACCAATCTGCACTACCCGAGAGCACAGTATTCCACCGCCCTGCTCCGTCCCGAACGATATTCTTGCAGGGTGGGCACACGCTACTCCCGCCATCTCCCATGCCTAGTGTGCGGTTGTCTTTTCACAAAACGGAATAGCCGAGGTATCAGGCTTGCCAGAGTATGGGGTCGGTACTGCAAAGTCTCAACCACATGGTGGCCTACAACAAACGGTCCTTAATCGACATAGACGGGACAAGCACGACTAGGCAACCCTGTCGGCAACCACTAGAGACATATCCCATGTCCCGTACGGTCTCCATATTCCTCAATTCATATTAGGTTTTCAAGGCATCTCAATAGTATAGAACCATTGCGAACGATGACCTCATCATTCAACTCTAATTAGCTAGGCATGGCTAAGCATGACTAATGTATCATCTTTACTGCAAGGTTGACAAGGATAAGGATTGAAATATCAAGACAGGCATGCAGCAGTTGGTAATCAACCAAACCCTAATCACTTAAAGCACAAAGCATAGGACTTAAAGTGTAATAACATTTGTAAAACACAAGGAAGGGGTTTAAATGCTCTGGGGCTTGCCTGTGTTGCAAAGAAGGTTAGATTCCGTAGAAGGATCATAGAAGTCGAACTTGACATCAACATCACTGGAGGAAGAACCTTCTCCAAGCTTGCTCAGCGAAAACCTTCTCTCTCTCTCGTTTACTACACGTAAATAAAGGATGCTTGCTTAACATGATGGAATGCATGGTATATGATGCATGATGAGAGACACACAAGTACCTATATGAGCTCAAACATAGTTAACAAACTTGAGTACTACTTTCCTTCACTAAGAGCTAGGGTTAATTATTCTAAAAAGTATTTTAATTATTAACCACAAGTTGATTACAAGTTCATTAAGAAAGGATTTAAACTATCATGGAACAGCAAGTATTTAATATTCCACATATCACATTCATCTCATAGAACTCACAAAAAACTAAACAAACAATTATTTAAGTCATTTTAATATTTATAAAGCATATAAAAGGCATAAAACATACTTAAACTAATTAATGAAGTTAATTAATTCAAAACAGTGCCAAACTTTTTGTGAAGACATGTATTAGCATGTTAAACTTACACAAAAAGTTTCATCATCAAAGGATTAATATTTTTATCTACAAAAATCATACAACAAGCATTTTTTCTATTAAAAGAGGTAATTTTTAAGCATACCAAAACTACTGATTTTCACCATTTCATATTTTTCCTAGGTACAACATAGCGTAACACGGAGACGCGATGGAGAAGGCTGCCGGCGTCGAGAGCGGACGTGGCGGCGAGAACACGGTGGCGAGGTGGTGTTTCGGTGGCTCCAACGCACTTCTGACAAAACAAGGAGGCCTATGAGCATCATGGCGACATGAAGAAGCGAAAGCATCAAACGGGAGAGCGATAGGTGCGCTGGAGAAGCCTGGCCACGATGAGGTGGTGTGCGGCGGCGCTGACGAGTGTCCACGGCGGGAAAGCAGCAACGTGAGCGACTCCGACGATGAGAGGCGGCGCAAAGCATGCTCGACAAGCGTGCAAGGGCGAGGCGAAATCAAGGGCGCGAGCAATTGGACGATGGACACACGGTGGAGGCGAATTCGGCCGGTGAACTGGAGCTCGGCGGCGGTGGAAAACAGAGGAAGGAGATAAAGAAGACGGCGTCGGCGGCTCCGCGTTATAAGGGCGTGGGTGAGGTTTCTGGGCGTCTAGCTCCTGCTTCTGACATGGCGGGGGGAGCAGCTGCGTGCCCCGACGTGAGAAGGCACGAAAACGGTCGGCGAGGCGGCCACCGACGTCTACCAAGCAAGCAGCTTGCCGGGGTTCCTGTAGCAGCCTGACAGCTCTTCTTCCCCCCTATTTTTCTCTTGATTTTGTGCAAAAACTTGATCATCTCCAAAAATGAAAGTTGTTCATCTTCATGAGATCTCCAACTTTGCTTTAATGACCAACATCAAAAGGTAGAGAGAGAGAGATCAAGAGGATAGAACACAAGCACATTCAAACTGAAAATTGGAATTCAGTTTGGGTTTTGTAAAACTGATTTTTGATTAGTAACTTTAACTAATTAATTAGTGTTTAACCAGTGATCAAACAAATCAACCAATTGCTCATTATCAAAGTTCAAACACTACAAGAAACAATGAAACAAAAGTTGTACAAATTTTATTCATGAAAATTGATTTAATAATTCACCAAATTTGGAACTTTAACACTGTTTTCAGGGACAACCACAAATGGTTAAGTTTGGAAAACTTGTTTAGAATTCAAACTTTGAGCTCAAATTTAAACATATTTGACTTGAAAACATACCCCAACTTTAATTTCATTTTAAAGCACATACTTTCTACTACAAAATTTATATTGGAAAAAATTTAATTGTTTAATGAAATTTCTAACCATAAAATCACAAAGAACCTTAATTAATGTTTTTCATAACATTTCATGCAAGCACATCTCAACACATATGCAACCTATGAATGCTATAATTAAAATATGCAATGCATTTATGCCTTAATACTTAATGATTATGCATGATGATGAATATGATCAAGGTTTTAATTGCTTTTTAACATCTAGGATGTTATAGTGGGGCACCACCTGAGCTGGACAGAAGGTGGTGGCGGTGAGGGAGTAGGGTTGGACATGCATAAGACGGTGGGGTTAAGGCACATCCGATGGATTTTAGAACCAAGCCGTAGTCGACGGAGGTGGGGGGAGCCACCAAAGCCGTGTGAGGAGCTAGAGGCAGAGGCAATTAGGGGCTAGCGGCACATTCATTCGAGCTTAGGGTCAGCACTACTACTGAAATAATTATTGGAGGCAATCATTTTTTTATTAACAAGGACGGACACAGCGTCCGCCTCCATTAAAACGGCTCGTTTAATCAAGCTTTCCGAAGGCGGGCGTCGTTAATCCCATTAACAGAGGCGGACGTCTTAATATGTCAGCCTCCATTAATGCCATTTACGTAGATGGACATCTTAAGATGCCCGTCTCTAAAAATTGATTTACAGAGGCGGGCGTCCTAAGGCGAGTTAGGATGCCCACCTCCATAAATGATTTTTTAAGGTGGGCATTTTCATGCAGCATCCCTAATATTAACGGAGGCAGTCGCTAGGTGTGCCTGCCTCTATTAATGTTTGGGCTATCTCGCAAAAACATTTTTATAGTAGTGCAGATAGATACAGGCCAAGAAAGAAGGGAAGATATAGAAAATAGATGATTTGTAATTTCCATATATGGGCTATTATAATAAATGAAGTATTACCTAAGACAACTCCCCGCCACAAATAGATGGCTTATGTTGGTATTTCTTAACGCAAACAGAAATAATCCATAAGCACACGGAATTACTATCGTAGCACTTCACCCGGAAGTATTCAGGGCATCGTATTTTCCACAGGGAATGGAGGTATTCTTCTAGCTAGTTCGTCCAAGGACAACACAAGGGTAGAGAAGGTAGAGGTTGAGATGGATTTCTTTGGTTATATGGTCTATGGATAGATAAACTTCACTTCTACTTGCTCACTTCGGGCACTGGCTTAAGCCTGGTCTGCCAAGCGATATCGGCCTGTAGCTCTACGTCGTGCCCCGACGTTGGGGATTATAATGTATGAACAAGGCTGTCATCACCTACGCCTATCCCTCAACCATGGAGCACGAGGCAAACGAAGGTAGCCTCTAACCTAGAAACCACGTCTACGCTATTGACTACTACTCTAGCGGCGTACAGGGTGATCCGTCTTTATCGGGAGCCCTCTACTAGAGTATCCGTCATGGGGATGGATGACGAACCCACAAACAAATAAGGGTAAAGCTTAACTAATCAAAGACTTTGTAACCAAAAGAACCACGAACACTCATTTAGCGGGAGAACCCATTGAAGTAAAGATGCTCGTCGAGGTACAAGTTGGGGAGACACCGACAAGTCCGGCGCTTCCCCGAGTTCTCCCTCACATCTCTCCCTTACTACTCTAGAAAGCCATCTAGGGCCTAAGCCCTTGGAGTGTTGCTCAAATGTAGTGCTCTTGCCTTGAGGTGTTGTGTTGTGAGAGGGGGGTGCCCCTCTACTTATACAAGGGTTGAGGCGATGCTGAAGTTAATTCTAGCGCGAAAACCCAGTCTCCACCGCCTTAGCATGACTCTATGCAACCGCCATACGAAGGGGTGGCAGAGAGGCGCAGGTGGGGGGTCGGGCGCCCCCTGGGGTCGGCCTCCCCCTGACCCTCTCACCACTGCCTTCGCCTGGTGGGCACTGGAGTGGGCCTAGACCGCTCCTCGGTCGGTACTTTGCCCGGATGCTTTGATTTGATGGGCTTTTTATATTTATTCCTTTGCACAAATCAGCGTCAAGAAGCGCATTTTGGTGTATTCTCCCATGTATTTATGTCCTGCAAAACAATATTCTCCAAATACATGTGAAACTTGGTCAATAGTAAATACACATGTTTTTAAGATTGCTCAGCCACCGGTGTTTGTTTTGGTGTGTTTCTTGTCCACTTTAGGTACATTTCTTATGTTATTCCAATACGTCCTTCTGCAAATAGTCAAACATCAAAACTTGTGGGAATTGTTTGTTCTAAAGCCCTATGTCTAAGTTTGGTGTTTATTTGAGCATATTTTATATGAAAATTGGCGGTTAGAAATTGGAGTTAGGGACCGCCAATAGCTTACAAAAATCATCCGTTATATTTTAGGACAGAGAGAGTATATCTTATAATCATAAACCCCACTAGCATTCACCCTCAACATGCAAGCTATCCACCTTGAAATCCACAATCACGTGCAATTGCAAGTTGCAACCCACTAGCAAATGTAATTATGATATCCATGTCAATGAGACACATCATCCATGAAAGGGACCGTGACGCATAAGAGGGGGGTGAATTAGGCAACTTAAAACTCTAACTCTAAACTATGGTCTCTTTTTCTAACCTTATCAAAACCTATGCAAAAAGATAAACTATCTAAATGTGCAACTATGGTTTTGCTAGTGTGTTGCTATCTCTACCGCAAAAGGAGTTATGCAAACAATGTAAATGCAGAAGCTAAAGAGTAAGGTAGAGATATGCAAACTCTCGTCGATGACTTCGATATTTTTACCGAGGTATCGAGAAGCGCGCAAGCTTCCCCCTAGTCCTCATTGGAGCCCCTCATAAGGAATCCCTCGCAAGGGCCAAGCTCCCGGTCGGGTAACTCCATTGATAGCCTCGGGCCTTCCCCATGCGCAAGTGGGTCTCCGATGTGCCTTCCAGCAAGCCTCTCCTGGATGCTCCCCGCCGTCTTCACTATCAAGCTTCCAGCCGAACCGTCGCGGGCCTTGTTCCCTTCGGTACATGGTGGTGGCCACACCACAAACGCGGTTGGTGTGATCTCGCAAGACTACAAGCCCCTCCGATGTACAACAATGGTGTGCGCTAGCACCAAGTGATAAGAGGTGTGCAAACTTCACTAAACACTAGGCCTAAACCTAGAGCAAGTGCATAAGCGGTTGTCTAATCAACCTAAGCACTTCGCAAAAGCACCTACGCTAATCACCTAATGAATCACTAAGCACTATGCAAGTGGAGATTACTAAAATGTTGTATCAACACCCTTGGTATGTTTCCTTAGCTCTCCACATCTCAAATGGCCATTTGGGGGTCTTTTTATAAGCCCCATGGAGAAAGTAGCCGTTGGGGGTGAAACCCAGCTTTCTGCTACTGACCGGATGCTGCTGTCGTCCTGACCGGAAGCGTCCAGTCGTCCCGACCGTTAGAGCGCGCGTGTTGATCGGACTCTGGGCCGAGTCTGGTCTTATTCGATCGGATGCGTCCGGTCTCACTGGGGCCGCTCTAGAACCTCTCTGGACTCGATCGGATGTTGTACTTTGTGCGTCCGGTCGTCCAGTGCCGCTGCGTCCGGTCATGCTGAAAACATTGCCGTGACGAAGAATAGTGTCATCGGTGCGTCTGGTCACTGCTTCGCTCAGCGTCCTATCACAGCTGCTGACGCCTGCTATTGCCGAGCAACTGAGCGGACGTGTCTGGTCCCTATAAGGGCTGCGTCCGGTCACCTCTGTCGAGCTCGTTTTTTCGCGATCTTGCGTCTGGTTTAGTTCCCATCTTCATGCTTGGACTATGCTTGATATCTTGGGTCTTCTCTTGTGCTTCTAGGGTGTTGCTTTTGGTGTTGATCATGGGATCATCATGTCGCCTTCGTCCAAGTCATGTCTTGCACCCTATTGAACTACAAAACAATTACTTGCAAATTCATTAGTCCAATTTGGTTGTGTTGGTCATCAAACACTAAAATCCAAAGTAAATGGGTCTAGGGTCCATTTTCCTTACAATCTCCCCATTTTTGGTGATTGATGACAACACGACCAAAACAAGCAAATAATAAAATTTTTGGAATTCAAAAACTATTTACTTGCTAGGATGCAATGCAAAGGGCAAGGTTATATGATGCTAAAAGATACCACATGTAAACATGTTTGGAAACTTATCTTGCCCTTCCAAATGTCCCCATGTGACATTATGGATTTAAGCCTCCCCCTAACTCCATAATCCACTATCCTCTCTTTCTCGGACCATTACCACTTGTAAATTATTATGATCGGGCTTGCTTTTGGTCCAACAAATTCTCCCCCTTTAGAATCAAACATCTAAAAGGAAGACATTAGTAGCAGAAGGGAGGGTCAAACTTTGTGATCCTTTGTATGTGGAGTGGAATAGGTCACAAAATTTGACTCTCACATTACATAGACTAAGCTCCCCCTAAATATATGCATACATATGATGGAGAATGTAGTTTATGCATAATTGGCAAATTAATGCTCAAGGGAGTTTAATCTATATAATGCATGGAGAAAAGCATATAAATACCAAAGTGAAATCAACATGATGATATCTGTTTAGAAATACCACATGTGGAAACCAATTTGATTTATACCACTTGCAATAGGTGGTGGATATTTGAATTATGATGCTTAACTCCGGGGACTCCATTTTCCTTGCAATGAGACTACTACACACATGATAAGCTTAAAAAGGTGTTAGTCTCAAAACATCCAACTTGTAGAGTAATCTCCCCCTAAATTTGTGCACACAAGTATGGAATACTTGTAGGAGATATGCACATTGATTTTAGAATAAAAAATACCACTTGAAAGATGACATCACATGAATGTGAGAATCATTTTCGAAGGTGATATTCCAGAGAAATTATCTACAATTTGGACTTTGGCCCATATTAGATGAACAATTGTAAAAACAAGCTATGTGCCGTGCTCCTAAACAATTTCAACCATGTAGGTTTGCTCCAAGGGTTAAGAATGAAACCGAGCAAGCCTACCATAAGATATACCTAGTGTATGCAAGACATAAGATTAAACATGCAAATGCAAGCCTAGGCATGAAAAGGAACTAGATGCTCATTGAAATTGTAAGAAAATAAATCTAGTTACCTAACATGAGAAGGGGAATTTGGGTCCATAGTATTCACTAACCCACTTGACAATTACCTTGTCCATAATGATGCACCCCATGAAATGCACCCATACTTTGCCAAGTCTCCAAATTCCCCGAAGTCCAAATGAACTCCTCACTTCCCTTTCGGGATCCAAACCTTCTTGGTGCTCTTCATATTGAAAATGATCTCCTTAGGCACCCAAATACGTTTAGCCCCATTGTTGGATTGCTTGTTCACCTTGATGGCCACCACCTTGTCATTTTTCTTCTTCTTCAAGAGATAAGGTGTGGAGGCCTTTTTGTCCACCTTGTTGGCGTAGGTGTTGGAGAGCTTGCTTGTTTTCTTTTTGTTTTTCTCTTTCTTCTTTGCTCATCCCCCATTCTTCACCTTGCACTCATAGGACTTGTGGCCTTCCTTGTGACATACATAGCAAACCACGATTTGTCCTTCATCAAGCTTCTTCACTCCCTTGACGGTATTATCTTGATGAAGTTGGGCTTGCTCTATTTTGCCTTTTATTTGAGTCAAGTCCTTGGTAAGGCGAGCCACTTCTTGCTTGAGTTGCTCATTCTCCATTGCGACCTCTTGTGTGCATGTTTCTACAACAACTTTCTCAATACAAACTTGGTTGCACAAGGGTGAGTCTAAACATAAATCATTACAAGAAGTAGAGGCATCCTTTTTAGGCATGTCAAAAATTGAACCTTTCTTTTTAGATGCCTTGGTGAGGGTTGTACTGATGGCTTCAAGATTAGCAACTTTATTAGTTAGCTCATCACAATGTTTACACATGGTTTCCATTTTAGCGAGCAAATTTTTATAATCATGTTGTGAGCTAGCTATCTTTTCCTTTAATTTTTCATTTTTCTTTACAAGTTGCTCATAATTGATTGTGCAATTATTTGTGTTTGCACTAGTTTCAAGTTGCTCAATTTTAGTAGATAGCTCCATATTAAGATTGGCAAAAGTTTCATATTGTTCAAGGAAAGTAGCATAAGCTTGTTGTGAGCTATCTAGTTTTTCTTTTAATTTTTCAAGCTTCTTTTGTTGACTAGTGCAAACTTTAGCAAAGTTAAGATTTTGTTGCACAATTTCATCATAAGAAGGTAGCTCATCATCACTATCACTATCATTGTCACTATCATAGGGATAGGCTTTTTGTTACCTCGTGCCCTAAGGCACACACGTGAGGTGCTTGATGATGAGTGCTTGTGCCTGCGCCTCTTGTGGTGGTCTTCTTCTTCACTTGAAGAATCGTCCCATGACCTTATTGATATGAGGGCTTTGTCTTTGCACGCCTTCTTCTTTGTCTTGGGTGTGGGCTTGTTTAGACAAACTTCCACAAAGTGCCCCAACTCGCCGCATCCATAGCATTCTTTCTTTCTTTGCTCAGTTATTTGATTGGTGAAGATGAAATCTTGAATTTGGATGGGCACACCATGGACGTTGAGCCTTTGGATCATCTTTTCCACATTGTTGATATGTTTGATTGATTCTTCATCAAGGTCGGAGGTGGAGGAGGAAGATTGATCATCATCACTTGAATTATCATCCTTATCTTCTTCTTCATCTTCACTTGAGGAACTTGAGCTTGAGCATGTCTAAACTTGCTTGCCCTTCATCTTCTTTTGCTCACTACATGCGAGAGCTTTGTCTTTGCTTGATGATGAGGCTTCTTCTTGACCCATCTTTCATGACATTTCAAATGCCACTATCTTGCCAATGACTATGGCTGGGGTCACGGTGCACAAGTCCTCCATGTTGTGAAGGATGGTGATGATGCTTGCATATTACTTTTATGGTAGCACGGAGATGATCTTCCTCATGACGTCCGCATCATCTAGCTTCGTTAATCCTATTGAATGGAGCTCATTTGATAATTAGATTCAAACGAGAATACATATCACGAACAAGCTTATCATCATTCATTTTAAAGGAATCATAATTTTCTTTAACTAGACAATGTTTTTGCTCACGGACATTAGTTGTCCCATCATGGAGCTCTTGGAGGTTTAACCAAATTTCATGAGCCATATTTAAAGTGAACACTTCATTAAACACATCCATGCTAAAAGATTCAAACAAGTATTTTTTAGCTCTAGCATTGAAATAAATTTCTTTTTCTTCACTCTTCGTGGGTTTATCGGGATTCTAATGGGTTTCATCCCGTCACAAGTGACTCTCCAAACACACAAGTCTACCGCCTCAAGGTGACAAGACATTCTAGCTTTATAGTAGGGGAAGTTAGTGCCATCAAAGTGCGGAGGCCTAGAGGTATCCATCCCACCACTCTAAATAACGTCGGCTCAACGGCGGTGAAGCCAAAGGTCCAAATTGAGCCAACCGGGTTTGATACCAATTGAAAGGGGCCGCGACGCCTAAGAGGGGGGTGAATTAGGCAACTTAAAACTCTAACTCTAAACTATGGTCTCTTTTTCTAACCTTATCAAAACCTATGCAAAAAGATAAACTATCTAAATGTGCAACTACGGTTTTGCTAGTGTGTTGCTATCTCTACCGCAAAAGGAGTTATGCAAACAATATAAATGCGGAAGATAAAGAGTAAGGTAGAGATATGCAAACTCCCATTGACGACTCCGGTATTTTTATCGAGGTATCGAGAAGCGCGTAAGCTTCCCCATAGTCCTCGTTGGAGCCCCTCGTAAGGACTCCCTCGCAAGGGCCAAGCTCCCGATCGGGTAACTCCGTGGATAGCCTCGGGCCTTCCCCACGCGCAAGTGGGTCTCCGACGTGCCTTTCGGCAAGCCTCTCCCGGATGCTCCCCGCTGTCTTCACTATCAAGCTTCCGATCGAACCACCGCGGGCCTTGTTCCCTTCGGTACACGGTGGCGGCCACACCACAAACGTGGTTGGTGTGATCTCACAAGACTACAAGCCCCTCCGATATACAACAATGGTGCACACAAGCACCAAGTGATAAGAGGTGTGCAAACCTCACTAAACACTAGGCCTAAACCTAGAGCAAGCACATAAGCGGTGGTCTAATCAACCTAAGCACTTCGCAAAGCACCTACGCTAATCACCTAATGAATAACTAAGCACTATGCAAGTGGAGATTACTAAAATGGTGTATCAACACTTTTGGTATGTTTTCTCAGCTCTCCACATCTCAAATGGCCGTTTGGGGGGTCTATTTATAAGCCCCATGGAGAAAGTAGTCATTGGGGATGAAACCCAGCTTTCTGTTACTGATCGGACGCTGCTATCGTCCTCACCGGGCGCGTCTGGTCGTCCCGACCGTTAGAGCGCGCGTGTTGATAGGACTCTGGGCCAAGTCCGGTCTTATTCGATCGGACGAGTCCGGTCACATTAGCGCCGCTCTGGAACCTCTCTGGACTCGATTGGACGCTGTACTTTGTGCGTCCGGTCGTCTAGTGCCGTTGCGTCTGGTCACGCTGAAAACATTGCCATGACGAAGAATAGTGTCATCGGTGCATCCGGTCACTGCTTTGCTCTGCGTTCGGTCACAGCTGCTGACGCCTGCTGTTGCCGAGCAACTGATCGAAAGTGTCCGGTCCCTATAAGGGCCACGTCCGGTCACTTCTGCCGAGCTCGTTTCTTCACGATCTTGCGTCCGGCTTGGTTCCCATCTTCGTGCTTGGACTATGCTTCATATATTGGGTCTTCTCTTGTGCTTCTAGGGTCTTGCTTTTGATGTTGATCGTGGGATCATCATGTTGCCTTCGTCCAAGTCACGTCTTGCACCCTATTGAACTACAAAATAATTACTTGCAAATTTATTAGGTTAATTTAGTTGTGTTGGCCATCAAACACCAAAATCAAAAGTAAATGGGCCTAGGGTCTATTTTCCTTACAATCCACTAATTAACATGCATTTAGTTGTATACATTAGAGTGCAACATTATCCACTAACATTCATTTACGATATCACTTCATATAATATAAGTAGTTTAATTTCAGTGAAAATCATTCAAAATTTGCACAGTAGTTCCTTTTAAAATCATTTTGAGATCCACGTAGCAATGAGCACAAGGTATGCTTCTAGTAGTGGTTAATCATGCATGATCCTCTATTAGCTCAGATTAGTTCAAGTTCAATCCATTATTTAGTGTTCAAAACCCTGGGTCCAAACGTGCCGTTTTAGGAAGTGGCGGAGCGAGGTAACCTAAGGCGGAGGGGGGGGGGCAATTAGTAGTTTGCATCATATTCATCTTCTGCATACTTCCATTTTCTACCGTGCAAGCAATGAATATGGCAGTCGAAGGGTATCTCTACAACTAAAACATTCATAACTATTCCGTCCACTGGTGCGACATCAAAACCGCTCCATGCGATCAGATCAGGAAGGCAACGCACACTCGCTCTATGCGATCAGTTCAATCCCGATAACAGCCGCAGCAAATTATGAAGGCAAAAATCAATTCCCTAAAAAACCTCAGAGGGTTTCGTCCACAACGTACATCGTGTACGCGCTTGCCCCCGAGAATACGTGGTCGGTCTTGCCAAAAGGAAAATTCCGGACGCTCGCCCCCCAGGATATACGGTGCACGTGCATGCCCACATGCAAAATCTGGATTGGTCTTGGCCAAAAGAAAATTTCGGATCAGTCTTAGCCTGTCCACATGTAATCCAGATCGGACTACCTAAAAAGGGAGACGATCATTGTGTACGCGATCGCCACGTCCACATAGGTAGCTATCTTCTATCTATCTATCTACACCTAAAAAATCCATACAGCTATCATCTGCGTCGCCCCGCCCCACGGCAAAAAAAACACAGTAAAAAAAACCAACCTCCCCGTTTCCAAAACGAAAAAATCAAATACGGTGAAAAAAACGTTTTCGAAAAAAGCATATACACGACAAAAAAAGTCTGTTTCAGAAACAAACGCTTTCACATCCCCGTTTCCAAAAGAAATACGGCAAAAAAGAGTTTGCAAAAAAAAGATACAGCGGAAAAAAACCGTTTCAGAAACAAACTCTTCCACATCGAAAATCATATAAAAAAACTGTTTCTAAAACAAAATGTTCTACATCCAAAATCATATAAATGACCGATGAAACCGATCATCGAGTTTGGCCCTAAAAAAACTTGGTCTCTTGACCGACTACGGCATCCAGTCCAATCAGCATCCACGTCACCTGTACTTAATAAATTCACGGGCGTTTTCATGATGTTCTGGAGGAGGTAGTCGATGAACAGGCATGTTACTAGACGCCTTGTCGTCTGGCACACATTGGCCCGCATAAGGTCGCATGCCTCCATGGCGGTGGCCGAAGATAAGGAAGCACTCGGCAAAATTTTGCACTCGGCAAAGCAGGCTTTGCCAGGCACTCGGCAAATCTGGACTTTGCTGAGTGCCTGGCACTCGGCAAAGCCAGGCGCTCGGCAAAATTTAGCCAGACCGTGACGGCGGCCACCTACCGTCAGATTTTGCCGAGTGCCAGCCATCAGGCACTCAGCAATTTTTTTTTTATTTTCTGAAAACAAATTTTGTCGAGTGCCTCCTGGGCCCGACACTCGGCAAAGACATTTTTGCCGAGTGCTCCTCATGGCACTCGGCAAAATATATATTTTTTTTATTTTGGACCCAAATTTTTTTGTGTAGCCTTGTGACAGTATTTAAAGCTCTACTCTAAAATTTGGTGAAATTTTGACTTTTTTAGGTATATTTCATTAATTTATTTCGTTTCGTTGATTTTTTGGCGTATTTTAAATTTGAACTGCAGGTCCATGGAATAATGGAATTTGGTCATCCAAAAATTGATATTCATGATATTTAGGGTATGTTGAGGCCGTATCCCGGGAGTCACATGAAATCTCGAGCATCTCTTTGACGTAACATGTCAAGTTAGTTGCGGGAAAAGTGAATTTAAATTATATAAAATCCAAACGAAGTCCAAAAATCATGAAACTTGTGGAGGCGTCGTGTTATCGCATGTGAAGGCTGTGGTAAAAAATTGATAAGATTTCGAGCAAGTAGTGACATCGGATGCCAAAAACTCAGACATCTCCACATGTGTGTTATTATATTTAATTGGATTTAGTAATTATATTCTATCTCTCTATATATATGTTAGATTTAATTTTGTTTTAGTAATTGACACATGCATATTTTATTAGTAATTCTATCTCTATATCACATGCATATTTTATTTTAGTAATTCTATCTATATATCACTTGATATTTTATTAGTAATTCTATTTATATCACATGCATATCTAGAGAGAGATTCTATATGTATACATATGTACTTAATTATTTCTATGTGTATATATACATGTACTTATTTCCATGTGTTGAGAGAGAGAGAAAATTGTATCTAGAGAGACATTCTATGTGTTATCACATGCATATCTAGAGATATATACATATGCACTTATTTCTATGTGTTGAGAGAGAGAGAGAAAATTGTATCATTCTATGTGTATATATACATGTACTTATTTCCATGTTTTTGGATCGAAAGTGTTTTTGATTCGATTCCAAAGCCTATACCTTATTATTGTTTATCCTTATGAAATATTATGTGTTATTATATTTAATTGGATTTAGTAATTCTATATATGTTATCACATGTACTTATGTTATGTGCCATAGTAATTCTATCTATGTGTTATCTTGAAGATACAAATGGCTGCTCCGGATGATAACTTGAATGATGACATAATGGTGGATATTATCAACGTCGGCACCAATGCGGATGTAGATGACACGAGTCAGTACTTTGCTGATTATGAGGATATCCTGAATATCCCAGTGGTTGAAGATCAACAAATTGTCGCGTAAGAAAATACTGGCGAGGTATATTCGATTATCTATCATCTCTTATAGATGCATGCATACATATATTTGTTGTTAATCATTGTGTTTCTACTCATGTAGCCGGTCTCTGGATCTACATCAACCACCGGCAAGAGTAGGAAAGTCCCAGGGCCAAAAAAGCCATTAGAGGGCCGTTTCATAATATCAGAATTCGACACCGACACCGGCAAACCATTGGGACCACATGCTTAGACATATGTCAATCAATGTGGGTTCATTGTAAGGGATAGGATCCCAGTTAGTGCTCGTGAATGGAAGCAGAAGATATCCGCTCCTAATGTTAGTTTTGTATCTGATCGTGACAAGAACCTAGCTTGGAGAGATATCACTCAGCATTTCACATTACAAGCAGATGATGCTTTGAAGGAGCTAGTGAGGGATTGGACAATGAAGAAGATGGCAACATTGTTCCAGAGTTGGAAGAAGACATTGTATAAAAAGTTTATCTTGAAGAATGATACGCTAGATTTCAGTGCTAAGGCGTTTGTCAAGTTGGAGTCCTATTGGGATGACTTCGTAGAATATAAGACATCTCAAGAGAGTGAGAAACGTGTGATGAGGAATCAGCAGAATGCCCGACAGAAGCAATACCATCATCGTATGGGTTCAGATGGTTATAGGAGTGCTATTCCCAAGTGGCAGAACCTAGAAGCAGATATTACTTCCAAGGGAATCATACCTGAAACAATAGAGAAGAACTGGCCTCAACGCATGAAGAATTGGTTCTACGCTCATGGGGGAAGCCTAGACCTAGACACTGGCAAGCTAATTTTTGGCCAAAAAATTAAGAGAGCAACACAGAGACTAGCTTGTGCTAGGGAAGAAGCTGATAGTGGTGTTTTCAAGCCCAACAGAGAGAAGGATGAATTGACATATGCCCTAGAGAATCCCGAACACGGTGGTCGAACAAGACGCTATGGGGCGGTTCCGTGGCTACAAGCATTCCTAGCAGACAAGGATACCTACAGAAGCCGCCAGAGAAAGAAGGATGAGGAGGCATACCGAATTCGTGTATTGGAGCAATTTGTTAATGAGTCACGACAAGCATTGCTTGAATCACGTGAACGAGAAAAATCTCTTGAGGCAAGAATGCAGGAGGAGATCAAGAGGCAAGTGCAGCTAGCAATGAGTCAAATGCAATCGCAATCAACGTCGGGAGTCACCATTAGCCCCGTTGGTTAGATGAAAAGCAGTTGTGCTTTCACGGAACTGCCAGTTATTCAAGATGACGCTGGGTTGCGCTTCCCTATTGATGACATTACCGAGCCTCTAACAACATGTGAGCTGCACATTCTAGATGGTAATAATGCATCAATCATGGTGGCTGTCGGGGTTGTATCTCCAATAGACTGAACGAAGACACCAAGAATCCATGGGTCAGTTATTCAACCTGGATATGCTAGCATCTCGGTCGATAGAGTGCTCAAAGGTTACAGCAATGTTCCTCTTGACATTGAAGGCGGTGATGGGGAGAAGACACTAGGAGAAGCAGAGAAGACATTTATTCAATGGCGCAAACGCTTCATCATCATTCCTGGGGCGCCACCGCTTCCCCTACCTCACCCTAGGTACGAATGAAAGTGAATGAAATATTATTTTCCATTAATTTTCTATTGGCTTCAAAAATAATTGACTCACAACTTGTTTTTGTAGCAGGGTCTCCCCCCAGCCTAGCCCAATCATTCATTCCCTATCTCATCACAGCGTCGCGGGGGGCGAGACGACTTCATCCCCACGGCGATCTCCAACTCCTACACCGGCCCCATCAACTCCACAACGATCTCCAACTCCTACACCGACCCCACCGCCTCCACAATGATCTCCAACGCCTCCACGCCGGTCTCCAACACCGGCCTCATCGCCTCCACGCCGGTCTCCAACACCGCCCCACCCCCTCCACAGTGACACACTACAGAGATGTCTAAGGTCCCGGCGGCAAAGAAGACCCCGAAAAAAAGAGTTATTTCTCAAGAAATACTTCCTGAAAAGACTGATGAGCAAATAGCAGTTGAAGAAGACAAAAAAGTGAAATATTTTTTTATAGATATCGAAAAGCAGAGAGAAGCGAAGCTTAAGGAGAAGCCATACTTTTACATACCACGAGATCTGCTGAGGCAGAAGGTCGAAGCTCATAGGAAAAAGATGTTTGAACTTCGTAAGCCTCCGCCACTATCAGACTATGACTGCTCCCTCGTGAAGTCACATGATGCAGATATGAAAAGGAAAAGAGCATCAGGGAAGGATGTCCCACAGCTCGGACAACAGAAGCAACCAATGCAAAATCTTGTTGTTGCTAATGAATATGGTTCCAACATAGAAGTCTATTGACCAGACAACTCTGGAGAAGTGTCGGTTCAAGACCTTAATGCTTTTTTTGAAGATACTGGTTTAACCTTGGATCAATTGACGGGCAAAGCTCCAATCCAGAACCTGGAAGTTGATACCATGAAGACTTATAAATTTGGCAAAAGTCTGTACAACCCTGCGGCTCTGAATGAATTGGGTACACAAATGTACTTGCTCAACAAGTGGTACATGCAGGCGTGTGACAGGGGTGAGGAGTGGATCTTTGTCAGATTTAGAGACCATCATTACTTCCGTGGCGATGACATCTTACATATTAGTTTCGAAGAATTGCATCAACTATACCACATGGACGCTCTGGACAAATCAATCATTAGCTGCTTTTGTTTGTAAGTGATTCTTACTTTTATTTAATAAACTCACTTCCATGCGTACGTGTATATAATTATCCTCACATGTAACTTATATTTATATACAGATTCCAGATGTCAGAGCTCCAAAGAATACAAGACACCAGTGTTGGCTTCATTGATCCTTATATCGTATTCAAAACCGATATTATTGCCAAGGAGCAGTAGGTATCTGAAGCACAGAAGAATATCATGAGGTTCTTCGTGAAGCAGCACGACAAGACAACAATACTTTTCCCGTACAACTTTGAGTAAGTGTTAATAATAATGTAGTCTACACATTTTATGTAATATCAATACAACTTATATGCATGTACGTGTGTGTATAAACCAATGCAGGTTTCACTGGATACTCATTGTCATTGAGTTAAACTCAAGTCGGTTAGTAATCTTTGACTCGTTGAGAAAAGAGCGGGCACTATACCAAGATATGATAGACATTATCCAAGGGTAATTTCGATCTCTCGCGCATAACTATTATTGAATAGACTTTGCCATAATTTATTAACGATTATACATTATTGGTCGCACAGGGTTTGGAAAGAGTTTATTCGGCAACACCGCAAGGATTGCAAGGCACCACTTAATGTAGTTGAAATACCAGTAAGTTGTACTATATATACTTCCCCACGTGCTTAATTACTATATCGTACTTCAATTTACGTGTGAGATGATGAGAATAATCTTCTTCTCGTACAGTGGTGTTTGCGGCAGCAACCAGGTAATAACTTGTGTGGATACTACGTTTGTGAATTTATCACTGCGCACATAAGAAGAACTCCTGAAAATGTCCTCAGAGTACGTATATATCAATTTTTTATTTATTTTTAAATGAATATATATATGTATTAATACTTTTCCTTTTATTTCAAATGCAAGACTGAATGGTTGAAACAAAGGGTCATGCAAAAAGACCATCTGAAAGCAGTTCAAGAGTCAATAGCAGGATTTCTTCTACAAAAAGTGCTAAATTCCAATGGCGAGTTCTACTTTGATCCTAAGGAATAAATGATGTAAATTAAATGTTTATTGATATCATTATTTTCGAGAACAAGATTATGAAAGTGTTGTATATATACATATATATATATCTATAATATATATAGTTTCATACTTTATTTGAATATAATAATGCTCAAGATGAGAATTAGATGTAATTATATGCGTGCGTGTATTTTTATTAGCAGCGTAGAATACGTACATAAAAACATATTATATATTAAACAAATATGTGTAACTAAACTGAAAACAAATTAAACAAAAAAAAAGAAAAAGAAAAGGAACCTTTAGTCCCGGTTGGGGTTACCAACCGGGCTAAAGGGTGCGGCCACGTTTGCTCGGCTGGAGGGCCTTTAGTCCCGGTTGGTAACACCAATCGGGACTAAAGGTCCCTCTTTAGTCCCGGCTCGATGACCCGGGACTGAAGGTTCCACCTTTAGTCCCGAGATCGTTGTCCCGGCACGGTGACCGGGACTAAAGGCCGTTACCGTCCGGGACAACAAGGCCATCCTGTAGTAGTGAAATCACTTTATCTTTATAGTTATATGTCAATGGAGATTTGCAAGATCTTGATTCACAATGGAACCTCATGCTGGTTATGGTCTCCACTTTTCTTCTTTCAGTAATGAGAATGTGAGATTAATAATGTTTTTAGAATTTAAGGTACTCATCCTGCCATTTCTGTTTGCATTAAATTTTTGTTATGGTTAGATGCCAATAGTTTATAGATTCAACAGTAATTTTGTACCAGTACATTGAGAGGTCGCACTTGATTCCTTAATGCAGAGAGCATTTGGTTTCTTACAGGTTGCCTACTTCTGGATTTGGAGCTGCAGACCTCATTTTATTTTACTTTGTTTCATATGAACCAACCTATTCATTGTGCAGCCTATTCCCTCCAAATTTGAAGGTTAGTTTTCCCTGTATAAATCTCTATTCTCATTTTGGGCCTTTATCTACATGATGCAGTTTGATTACTCGGCATTTGCTCATAATTAATGAATGCTTCTGTTAGTTAGGACAACCTATTTAACAATAGACAATACATAGGTCGCATCATGACCAATCTGTATCTGTAAGTCCTGAACATCTCATGCATTTTCCTTCATTATTAGGCTGTATACATATACTTTTTTTTTTTTATCAAACAACCAAACATTGCTGACTTTGTTCTTTTCTTATGTTTGGTGTGGGCCATACAGTACCATGGAGTGTTTTAGTGTGACCTCCACGTCTAATCGCCTGTATCAGTTTATGTTTTCCTTATGACTGCAAATCTCATTCCTTCTACTTATTTTAGTATCCTTATCATGATATGCTCCGAGATTCTTGGAAAACTTTTTTTCTCAGATGATGGAGACTTACGGATGGAGGGAGTAATAAGTTCTTATAGGGCCCCTTTTCCTTATACTACCAGTCTATTCCTTTGTTCGAAAAATAGATATCCCTACTAGCTACGTGTACACCTCAAGACACAAATGCATCCTAAAGTTTCCTCATCTTTGTTATAGCATGCTCTTATCCTTTTGGAATTGATGGCAATGCTGTTCTTTTCACGGTTTGCAAAAAAGGTTGCATCCAACACTACTACACAAACTTTAGTGGAGGCGGACGTTTTTAGTTTCCCGCAGCGGGCAAAGCCGTCCGCCGCAGCCTAGAGGCCACGGTAAATCGTGGCCTTCCGCCATGAAACCACTTTGCCCGTTGCGATTAATCGATTTCTCGCGGTGGGCACGTTAGGATGTCCGCCATGTTTAACGCTTCAAAAAAAAAAAAAACCGAGAACCCGCCGGTGAGCCCATTCTCGAGCCCACCGACTAGCCCATTCACAACTCAATCTCGGCGCCACCGCAGCTCATTTGGATCCGCCGCCGGGTCTCCACCTTCTTTGGATCTGCCGCGGGAGGTCATCTCGCAGGATCTCGCACCATTGTCGCAGGTTGGGGCCGTCTCGCCGTGGATCCGTGTCGTCGCCGTGTGGATCCACGTCGTGGGAGCAGGGAGTAGACGCGTCGCCCGGATCCACCGCCGTGTGGATCCACGTCGCAGGAGTCGATCGCGGCCGCTGGATCTGCCGCCCGTGTGGATCACCCGTCCCTGTCGCCACACACACTCCTCGCCTCTGAGAGAGAGAGATGGGAGGTACCGAGAGGAGAGAGAGGGTGGGAGAGAGAAGGACAGAGAGATACCGGGCACGGCGGCGCTCTCCTCGCCAGATCTGGCGTCGACTCCCTGCGCCGCCAGATCAGCCGAGAGGTGCCAAAGGTGCCGCGCGCGATAACACCCTTGATGACGAGCTTGGCGGGGTCGATCTCCCAGTCCTCACGGCACCGCTGCAGCGGCGTCAGCTCCTCCGGCCCAACCTCGCGGACTCACCGCGGCGGTTCCCCATCCCGGAGGCTGGGCCGACTCCCCACTCCACCGGGCGTCCGAGGTGGCGCTCGAGCTGCTCGTCCAGGCTCTTAAGGTCGATCTGGTCCGCGCGCACGAACCCAGCGTCGCCGCCCGCACTGGTGGGCTGCCTCATGATTGCAGTAGTTGGAGCCGGGAGCACCCGGAAGGTGAGCGGCGTCGGCAGCGGATGCTGTGGGGTTGAGCGGCGTGGAAGGCCTCACACGGTTTGGCTGCCGCAGTGTCTGAAACCCTAAGTGCTCATTTTATACCAGTGCCTGCTACGGGCCTCGCCCTGGGCCTATTGGGCCTCGGCCTTAACCGAGGCGGGCTTTATAGGATGCCCGCCATGGAAAATAGGTATTTTCCGTGGCGGGCATATTAAGAGGTCCGCCACGGTAAATCGATTTACCGTGGCGGGCAAAAGTGCCCACCACAGTAAATAAAAAATGCCCACTGCCGTAAATCGTAGGATTTACCGCAGCGGGCAAAAATAGGAGCCCGCCGCGGAGAGTGTTATCGCAACGCTGCGCAAATTTGTTTTTGTAGTAGTGCAAACTGGAGACAGTGACGAAGTTGGTAGGCAAGTGCAATTCCTATTTAGTTTTGTTATGGTCGATTCACTCAACATATATTTTGTTCCTTCAAATCCAATAAGTATAACAACAGGCATCATATTTTGTGCCCTCCAGTGCACCAATGAGAACTCACTGGTCTTGCCTAATTACTGAAGTAAGTAAACTTATCACCCATTCTTGGTGCAGTCTGGATTCTAATATGGGGCTTTACTATACTGAAGATGGTTCTTACAGAATGGTTCATTTACATTATATGCCTCCAAATGACAAACTCAACTCAAGAGATCTTACAACAATCCTATTTTCTGTTTATGTATGGTGGGTCCAGCCCCTGTCAGCCACGTGGTTCCGTCTCCAGGTAGACCGGTTGGGACTGACGGACGAGCGTGGCTCACGCCCCTGTTTTTATGCTCGACAACTACAGCTTGTGTGTGTCAGGCCCTCTGTTTCCTGTTCTCTCCGGTGTCTGCATTTGTGAGGTTGAACTTTGATGTTGAACAATCCTATTTTCTGTTTATGTACGGTGTTTTTTTTTATTTTTTTTTAAATTACTTTGCCGAGTGCCCCTTCCCAGGCACTCGGCAAAGTATTTTTTAAAAAAAATTCAGAAATTCTTTTCCGAGTGCCTAAACAAGGGCACTCGGCAAAGAAATTATTTAAACAAAAATAAAAAAACTGTGCCGAGTAACTGGGCAGGGGCACTCGGCAAAGTAATTTTTAAAAAAAAATAAAAAAAAACTTTGCCGAGTGCCTGGGCAGGGGCACTCGGCAAAGTACTTTTAAAAAAAAAAAAAACTTTGCCGAGTGCCTGGGTAGGGACACTCGGCAAAGTAATTTTTAAAAAAAAAATTAAAAAAAACTTTGCCGAGTGCCTAGGCAGGGGCACTCGACAAAGTACTTTTTTAAAAAAAATAAAAAAAACTTTGCCGTGTGCTCAAGGGGGCACTCGGCAAAACTTACTTTTTAAAAAAAAAAAACTTTGCCGAGTGCAGGGCGGGGCACTCAACAAAAGTACTTTTTAAAAAAAAAAAAAAAACTGTCGAGTGCAGGCTGGGGCACTCGGCAAAGTAATTTAAAAAAAAAAAAACTTTGCGAGTCTCTTGGGTCAGCACTCGGCAAAATAACTTTCGATCTTGGCCGCGCCACAACGGGCGAAATATTTTGCCGAGTGCTGCCCCAAACACTCGGCAAATTTTTTTTTTATTTTGCCGAGTGCCCCGATAAAAAGCACTCGGCAAAGACCCTTTGCCAAGAAAAATTTTGCCGAGCGGACTTTGCCGAGTGCTACACTCGGCAAAGCCTTTGCCGAGTGCAAAGGGCTCTTTGCCGAGTGTAAAAACACTCGGCAAAGCCGGGGCCTCCAGTAGTGATGCTGTGTTTTCATTCTAATTTCTATTGTGCACGCATCATATTGGCATGCGCAAACAATCTGATTCTAACTGATGTACTAGTGGTTTGTGTTTTTATTTTTAGAAGTATATCGTCTATATACAATCTTTATACTACAAAAAATACCTCTATTAATTATCTAGAATATATATATATATATATATCTTTTATAATTAGTTCTCATATATGTATACAATGCAGAATGTATCTCTGTACCTTTTAGACTAGCTAGTGCCTTCTTGGTGTAGACAGAATTTCAGTAAACATATTTCTTTTGGGGTATTGCCACTTAACCCCCTGTTTTTCTGCAAGGTGGATTTAGTTCAAGTGTAGAATCATGTACCTCGCTCAATTGGTCGTTAAAATATAATTAATTTAAAATATAATTAATTTAATGTAAATCTGACAAAAGATGACTACTACAGTATCATCGTCATCATCTATCCCTTGCGTGCGTACCTGTTTGTGCATTCTGTCTAGGGACCGCCAAGTCTGCAGTCCTGATTATCCGGCTGCCTTCGTAATGACCCACCCACCCAGATGTCCAGGCGCTGTGGATTGTGGTGGCTGCTGCCTGGGTCAGAGCACTCTAACAACCAATTCTAGAAGATGAGATATCCATTCAATCAAATAATTACAACTTAACCAAACATAAGTGTCTTATCTATGCTGATATACTCAGCATTTTCAGTCTATCTAATAAGTGTCCACATCGAACGGCTCCCCGGCGGATCTGGCAAAGGGGCGCTTGGATGCGGCGCCGATTGGACGTCCTCGCATTGGCCGCCAGTGTGGAGGACGCCTAGGTCGACCTACTGCACCGTGCGATGGCCCTCGGCCTCCGCCTCGACCAGCTCTTCGATGGATCTGGCGCTGGTGAGTGCCGCATCCTCCCCTCTCTCTCTCTCTCTGTGTGATATATTCTCTACTACATGATCATATCCAGACATGGCTGTTAGTTTTCAGGAGGTACGGATGTAAGATGATTAAAGCGCTTGTTTCACTTATGAAGACCGTGGACTCAAAGCCAAAGATAGAGGAGTTATTTTTTTATAACAAACAGAATGAATATGTTTTCGGAACATTGAAATGGTCACCAGAAGCTGAGAAGTTGGTTGAAATCCCCAAGAATGAAATACATGAAGGGAATGATGAACAGCAAGCACAGAAGGTGATCTCTCTTTACTTGTCTCAGCTTTCACATGCTGGTTAACTATTGTTTAGATGATTTTCACCTTCTTAATATAATGACGGGCTAGTCCTCTTGCTTGTTTGAGAAAAAGGAAATTAGATGATTGAATTAGCTCTTATTTTTGCGGTATGGCTCGTCGACGCAGGATATGCACAACACTTAGTGCCTGATGTTGCCCTGCTAACCAATGTTACACATGAGAAGCGACCTTTTCAAACGGCATTCGGAACCATCTAGTCAAGCCACAGGGGAAAGTGCAAAGCAGGTAAATTGGTGCTTCACTGCATTAAACCTACTATGCTCACTGCATTAAACCTACTATACAAGTTGTATTTCTTCCAAGGGCTACCATCGTATGGCCCTGAATTGATGACCCTTTTGTCTGTGCCTCGCGCTAGTTTAGCCCGTTTAGATCGGTGCTGAATTGGTCCATGACAGTTTTAGTGACAGGAGGAGTTTGGTCAATCTTTCGTGGTCGTCCTCGTCCTCTTCTCCTCCTATTTTCAGCTCCTGATGTTGTATTTGCTTCCCCTCCTCCTGATGTTTCCTTCCCCTCCTTTCGTTTCCTTTCTTTCCTTTGCTTCCTTTCATGCTAGGCGCAGAGGATGCTGGAGGTACTTTTGTGCTAGTCGTAGAGGTTGTTGGAGTTCCCATTGATGGTGATATTATCTGCACATCGTCTGCATCTTCATCCTGTTCATGCCCCCATTGTCCCTTCGGATTGTTCGCAAAGTACTCTTCCATCTATGTATCATCAACAAAAAAATGTTAGATAGACTTCGTTATTTTGTGCAGTCTAGAACAAGTTGTTCCAACTGAAAGATTTTAATATGCAGTAAAAGCACAAACCGTAAAAGGTTTTTCGTATGAGCACAATTGTTTCAGGTTACGCTCAGAATGGAGCAGCCTCGTGCATATTCTGAAGCTAAAATTTTCCATTTCAGTCTATACAAGTGAAAGTAGTGCACTTCACATAGCAGGTTTTGTTTCGGTCTGTAGCAATTTGGAATTGACAATAATTGTAAGACTCACATTTGTGAAATCCTGAGCCATTTGTTTTCTATCCCATGCAAGCATATATTTTATTACAAACACCCCACGTGAATGACTGCAACGGAACATAAACATAAGTAATTGGATTACAACATTAATATACAAAGGAAAAAGAGTACAAGTCTTTTTGTTGTGGTATGTTATGATAGGGAACTATTTCCCAGTCGTGCAAATTAATTGATTTTTTAAGTTTAACCAAATCTTTCTTGACCGAAGAGTCAATGCATGACTGTATGCCTTCCACCTAGTGGATGGTGAGATACATTTTAAATTTGATCAACCTGTAGTTGTAGTTCAGTACACAATAGGCGGTACGTGATACGCAGAAGATCTATACTAACCAATGCCTTCTCTAGGTCTTTGTCTCGAATTCCTGATTTGACGCCTAAAGAGTTAAGGATCTGTACCTCTGTCTTTATAAAATCTAGCACTACGAGAGCCCAGTGGTAGTTAATATGCATTGGCACAAAAATCTAGAAAAAATAATTGAAAACTATTGAATGCATGGCTAGAACACTTACGACATGCACTACTTTTGCAAATTGTGCAGTCTGGAAGAATTTTTTCGCCTAAGTATCATCAACAAATTGTCCAGACTGTACAATTTGCAAAAGTAGTGCACGTCGCAAGTGTTCTAGCCATGCATTCAATAGTTTTCAATTATTTTTTGCAGGTTTTTGTGCCAATGCATATTAACAATAACCGTTGGGCTCTCCTAGTGTTGAATTTTATAAAGACATGTACATATCCTTAACTTTTAAGGCGCCAAATCAGGAATGCGAGACAAAGACCTAGAGAAGGCATTGGTAAATACAGATCCTCTACGTATCACGTATCACCTATTGTGTATTGAACTACAACTACATTTTGATCAAACTTAACATGTATTTAACCATTCACTAGGTGGAAGGCATATAGTCATACATTGACTCTTTGGTCAAGAAAGACTTGGTTAAATTTGAAAAACCAATTAACTTGCGTGAATGGGAAATAGTTCCCTATCATAACATACTACAACAAGAAGACACATACTCTTTTTCCTTTGTATATTAATGTTGTACTCCAATTACTTATGTTTATGTTCCGTTGCAGTTATTCAAGTGGGGTGTTTGTAATAAAATATTTGCTGGCATGGGACGAAGAACAAATGGCTCAGGATTTCACAAATGTGAGTCTTATAGTTATTGTCAATTCCAAATTGCTAGACTGAAAGAAAAAACTGCTATGTGACGTGCACTACTTTCGCTTGTATAGACAGAAATGGATAATTTTAGCTTCAGAATATGCACGAGGCCGCTCCACTCTGAGCGCAACCTAAAACACTTGCGCTCATACAAAAAACCTATCATGGTCTATGCTTTTACTGCATATTAGAATCTTTCAGTTGGAACAACTTGTTTCGGACTGCACAAAATAACCAAGTCTATCTAACATTTTTTTATGATGATACTTAGACGGAAGAGTACTTTGCGAACAATCCGGCGGAGGAACAACGGGGGCACGAACAGGATGAAGATGCAGACGATGTGCAGATAGTATCGCCGTCAACGGGAACTCCAACAACCGCTGCGGCTAGCATGAAAGTAACTCCATCATCCTCTGCGCCCAGCATGAAAGGAAACAAAGGAACGATAGGAAAATGAAAGGAGGGGAAGGAAATACAGCATCAGGAGGAACAACATTGGGAGCTGAAAATAGGAAAAGAGGAGGAGGACGACCGCGAAAGATTGACCAAACTCTTGTCACTAAAACTGTCATGGATCAATGTAGCACCGAATATATGACTAAACGAGCTAAACTAGCGCGAGGCGCAGACAAAAGGGTCATCAATCCAAGGCCATATGATGGTAGCCCTTGGAAGAAATAATGGTATAGCAGGTTTAATGCAGTGAGCACCAATTTACCTGCTCGAACCATTACCATTTCCACCGCTGGATAATACACAATGATTAGATAGTGACTGCGATTTTCACTCCCAGCTCTAATTATTATTGGCACTACGACCTTCAATCTTCAAACAGGGGGTCAAACTTCTTATCACCGCCGGCTTCTAATTGCGTCGTGCATTGGGTGAATCGGCAGTGCTAAGTGTTTTCACCACCGGTTCAGTTTATGATATGTTGGCGGAGACATGCACTGGTTTCGCCACCAAACTATATGTCGCACCGGCGGTGAAAAGGTTCAGCACCACCGTTATGTCATCCTTCTGCACCCCCTCTTCCTATATATGATCCAGTGGTGAAATACATCATTGACGGTTCTCACATAACTGCGGTGGAAGTCCCGCCGGTGATCCTTCTTTCTATATAGCAGTGTTTCAAGTGAAAATAATCATCAACTTATTAATTCCTAGCATCACTGAAATGAAAATCGTCAGGAGAGAGTACAATCCGTGCCTCATGTCTATGCTACAAGGCCATCAGCAGATAACAACCTATATCATTAATTCATTATTGCTATGAAGTACTGTGTCTTGCACCGCAATGCTGATGAAGATCTTAAGAAGATTTCAAATTGGGACAACCAAGCTCACAAGAGGACCCAAAGTCAAGCATCCATTTCTCATGAGCCCAACCTAGTCACTAGGTCATTGGCCAGTTCCTTGACCATATTCATCACCTCATCATTGGTCTTGCCTGCTATCTTGCACCACATACTGTTCATTGAATCATCACGACAAACATTTGTCAACTCATCTCCACTACAACCTTCTGTCTCCCAAGCAACATCATTGATGTTAACATCCGCAACGATCTGCCTTGTAAAAGGAACTGAAGTACAACAATAAGCCACTAGAATGAAAGATACGGTGTTGTAATTATTGATAATTGAATTATACCATGCATCGAAGTTTTTCTGAATCTAATTAATGTACCATGGAACAATAGTAATGAGCATATTAGTTGGAGGAAAAGTATCAGGGGATGTTGAGATAAGTAGATATTTTTCATGGGCTTACATATGTCATTACAAAATAAGAAAACAATGGTTATGATGCAGTGTGTAGCCAATGGTTTTAGAAAATTAAATACCAACAATTTTGACATGTGCAGGAATGGCATGGTATGTCATCTGATCAAAGCAATTTGTTTACAAAGACAACAAATGAAACTAAGGATAGGGGACACTTTAAAATATCATAAGATGATGTAGAAATATATCTATACATGTACATTTCTGAGATTAATATTGATGTGAGTGCCTTTCTACTTTTGAAATCTGCAAGTGGAATATAAATACGCTTCTCCAGCCTTCGCCTGAGTAAAATCAAGAGTCAACATAACACACATTCACGTGAATGCTGTTCACATGAATGTGTTATATTCTCTTGATTTTACTCGGGCAGAGGCTGGAGAAGCGTATTTATATTCCACATCTAGATTTGGAAAGTAGAGAGACACCTATCAATATTAATCTCAAAATAGAACTGCTAGTTAATCACCTAATGCGCAACACAATTAGAAGCCGGGGGGATAAGAAGTTTAACTGCCGGTTTGAGGATGGTCAGATTAAACGTGTTTTTTGACAAAATAGAGCGGACATATGCAATGCTTCCACTTCCCTACTCGTTTTTCTATTCTTCTCCCTCTTTTCTTCTTCCTCTCCTTTGTTAATGGTGAAAATTGTAGGAGCGCTGGGTCCTGCCCTTGATGAAAATTACACGCTAGGTCATGTTGCCAGCATAAAAAACGTACAAACTACCTACCACTGTGGACAGTTCAGAATAAGATTTTCTTTTTCAAATCACATGGAACAAACACTCATATAAATATATGCAATGAAAGCACACTCACCTTGACAGGCACGTTGCCTATCGCTAAAAGAACACACCATTAGTACCCATACCAAGTCGACGATTTAAACCTGAATGGATAGGTTCGACCACAAGGAACCTTATCAGCTGCAAAAGTTCAGAATCAGCTTGCCAAGTCACACTTCCATCGTATTACTATATATAAAAATGAATTTTGGAGTTGTTGCTTCTGTCTCAGAGGCAATTATCATTTTGGCCGCCCTTAGACTGTCTCCAACAAGTGACCCGCACCCAAACACAAAATGGGTAATAAGAGACCCAAAATCAGCCTCCAATAGACTATCTATACGGAAGACCAATTTTGGGTTTCCTAAGAGGCACAACCCAAATATGAGCATCATCTCTCCTGGAAACCTATTTGCAGAAATGATTCTCTTTTGGGTCTTATTGTTGGAGAAGATGCCGAATGGGTATTGAACCATTTGCCCGTAGTGCTACCCAAACGTCAAATGGGTCTTGTATTTTGGGTGTTGATGGAGATAGTCTTAGAAATGTCATTCGATAGACTTAGCTAATGAATACACCAAAAATATGTTTCTAGGGGTGCTTAGTAATATATATTAGAAATTAGAAACTGGAGGCGTGTGATCCCTACAGGAATTATGTTATTGAGAGAACAAACCAGTACAAATTAGAAAGAAAGAAAAGAGGACTTCAGGAAGCAAAGAAAGAGACAGAATAGATAAAGAAACAACAACAACCTAAGTTAAGCTCACAACCCATTGATCAAACTTGTTGGCGAGGCTTGTCTTTACTCTGACAGAAGTGAGCTTCAATTCTTAACGAAGAGAGCCATGCAGTCTTGAACATTGGTAGGTAGCTTTGTGCACTAAACATGCATATATTTTTGACTGAACAAATGGTCAAAGTTTTTTTATATAGTGTATATATGTTTGACTTTTTTGAATTATCATATATATGCCTCACATTTTCAACTTAGCTAGAGAAAATAATATATGTTAATATTCATCCTTTGGACAAAATATCGCCCTGTTCTGGGGCACTACTTCATGATTACTTTTCAGCGAACGAATAGTATTTTCCTCTCACAACAAATCAGCATAAGCAGCAACATAAGTCAAATTTCAGCGAAACAAACAGGGCCAATGGCTTTATTATTCCTCCATTGGGCAAAGAACAAAGAATCAAACATAACTCGCTCATGGACGACTATATGTATATACTTGCATATAAATATTTTAAGATATGATACTACTACTACTCCACAACTGCAACGATCTGTTCCTCCATGATCTCGGTGGTCGTCTTGTTGATGAGCTCCAACACGCTCTGGACGTGCCTCTCCTCCTGCAGCGACGACCCCATGGCGAACTGCAGCACAAACCTGTCGCCGACCACCGTGTGTGCCAGGTACGCCTTCCCGGTCCTGTTGAGGCGCTCCATGAGCTCACGGTTGGCCTCGTCGGCGTCCTCCTTCGTCATGCTGCCGCCATGGGGCTTGATCTTGAAGCACATGAGCGCGAAGTTTCTAGGAACCACGACCTCAAACCGGTCGTCGAACCTGACACTGTCCTCGAACATCTTAGCCATGGCGACGTCGCTCCGGATGTGCTCCTGGAGCTTGGCGGTGCCATAGGTGCGCATGACCATCCAGAGCTTGAGCCCCCGAAAGCGGTGGCCGCCGCCGACCTGCATGTCCTTGAGGTCGGTGACATTGCCGGACTCGCTGGCGTTGTTCTTGAGGTATTCTGGGTTGGTCTCCAGCGAGTCGTTGAGCCGGTGCGTGTCACGCACCCACAGGCACGTGCAGTCTAGGCAGGTTAGCAGCCACTTGTGCGGGCTCATGCTTATAGAGTCGATGCGCTCCACGCCATCGAGGTGGTGCCGAAACTCCGGGTAGATACACGCACTGTCGGCATAGGCGGCGTCGATGTGCACCCACGCGTTGAACATGGCAGCGACATCGGCAATGGATCCTATAGGGTCGACGGTGTTGGACAATGTGGTGCCGACCGTGGCACAGACGTATGTCGGCACGAGGCCGGCGTCCGCGTCGGCTTGCATGACCTCGACCAGCCTCACAGGGTCGAGAGCGTAGTTCGTCTCCGGGCCGGTGGGGAGGCGCGGATGTTGACAGGGTCGAAGCCGGTGAGGCAGCATGCCTTGAAGAAGGTGGAGTGGGTCTAGTCCGCGGCATACACGGCCAAGAGTGGCAGCCCGGACACGCCCTGGGAGCCACTTCGACAGAGGGCGGAGTCACACGCGACGGCGAGCATGACGAGCATGGCCTCTCTGGTGGTTCCCAGGATAACGCCACTGCCGGTGCCATGCCCAGCGGCACCAGTGCGGTTCATGAAGCTAGACGACAGGCGCAAGAGCTGCGCGAGCCAGTCGAGTGCGAGCACCTCCATCTCGGTGGCTACGGGCGCGGCCAGCCACGTGAAGCCGACGGAGTTCATGGCAGCGGTGATGAGGTCGTCGGCGATGGCTGCGGCGCTGTTGGTGGACGGGAAGAAGGCAAAGCAGTTGGGGCTGGCCCAGTGGGTCATCCCTAGAACAACGGAGGCGGTGAGCACCTTCATGGTGACGTCGAATGGAGTGGAGGACGTGGGCGGCACGGACCGTAGCTCATTTCGCAGGTACCCTGGCATGACGTCGGGCAGCATAGGTAGGGACTCGATGGACTTGTAGTAGTCGGAGATGAAGTCCACGACCTTGTGGAGGTAGGAGCGGACGTCATCGGGGTTCAGCGGCTGGAAGCCATAGGCATCGTCGTCGAAGGCGGAGAAGGCTGTAGGGTTGGTGTCCAACCTGCCCATGGGTTATCAATCACATAACATAGCTAGGAAGTTGAAGCCAGAGGTCAAGTACGAGGCTGCAGTTAATAGGTCACTGACAGGTCGAAGGCTAAGCTCGTTCAGAGGCTCGGAGAGGCTTGGTGGGTGTCGATGCACAAACGTGTTGATGCACCTGGCACACAGCAAGCTGGAAGGATCTGCTTGATGGAGCAAGGCTGGAGATCCGCTTGACTTCAACGCAGGGCTAGCCGATCATACGAATTCCTCCCGAGGCATGCTAGTCAATTTGACCTGCAATTGATAAGGAGAGAAAGTTTATCAGTAATTTAAGGTGGAACAAGCTGGTTTTGCCCAGACAGTTCTAAGTGTGTCATTTCAGGAGCAGCCAGACGGGAAAAATCGACTAAACGGCTGATACGCGAAGAAATCGGCGATTACGGACTGTAAAGCTCATGGGTTATGATTGATCTTAAGTTGACAAGTACAATGCACGCAGATATAAGTAAAATCATCAACTAGGTAGGTATTAGCAGTGTAAGGCATTGAGCCAATGAATCTAACGAGAAAGGATATAACATGCGAACAAATCTACTGTTTAGTACAAATGGATGTACAAACGCTTTGAATCTAATCTGTTACCATCAACAGTGAGGTTCGACCGAATCGATGGCAGCTATGATGATAATAACAAACTAAAATCGAAGAATCCGTAAAACCAACTATACATTGACAGGCTTTCCAAAGGACATATGTGTGAAAGCTTAAGCGGATCGGCTGAAATAAGCCGATTCAGATGGAAAAGGGACTGCAACATGTAAACAAGCGACTATGTAACATGGACAAATCTATGAACTCATCAGACTTAATCTACTATCTCTAACAGTGGGGTTTGACCGGATCGATGGCAGCCGTGATAAAAACAACAAATCAAACCTTTAAAGTAAACAGATCTATTCACATTTAACAGAATCATGGAAACACACCGTAGGCGTTAAAGTGCGGGCGATCGGCTATTTAGCCGATGCAGGCATAGCAAACAGTCAAGGTCACGCCTGATCAAAAACAAATCTACCAACTAGCATCCTCTGATCTAAAGTGCCATTCAGTGGGGATCGACCAGATCGTTACAGCCATAATAGTGAACTATAGACCATAATTAACTAGCCAGTAAACCTCCTCAAGATCAGATATGCCTTAACTGCATACTATGCAGGATCAAGATCGAAGTAGAACAGCCGATGAAACATAACCTGACGCTCAAAGTAAGAAACATCGTATTGTAACAAAGCAAACGACGGACTAAAAGGATATGAGGCCGATCTAGATCGATCTCGACTGGACAGGTTGATGTTGCTGAAAACTAATAACAATAAGAACATCAGCAAGATCGGTAACTTAATGAATCTACCCGAAGAATGCCACCCTTAGGCAGAGCCGATAACTTGACCTTGATCTAATTCGAGCAGTGGAGGTCGAACTTAACCGATGCAGCCGTACTTGAACTAGATAAGGATCGATAACTAGCTTATACTAGAGTTCGCAGTGGAGATCGAACTTAACCAATGCAGCCTAACAAACGGAAGTATAAGCCATGAAGGTACTTACAGACAAGCCGGAGGTCGGCTGGACCGATGCAGCCCTGCTTGTTGAAGAACTTGCCGAGATCTACACTACTCCTATTTCTAAGGGTTGGTGTAAAGCCAAAAAAAAGTAATTTGTATTGATTGGATTGATGTCGTCTTTACAATAGCTGGGGTCCAATATTTATACACGGAGCCTAAGCATGAATCCTACTCAAGTGCGGCTCATTACAATCTTTGGTATAAAAAATATTCCTAACTTAAGATAACTTGGACCCTAATATTTTCCTTTTTTAGATTCCGACATGTATTTCCCGACATCAACCGTAACTCATTGTCATTATCTGCTGACGTTATTCAAAAGAGCCGATTCCAGTGCCGCATCTGAATCAGTTGATATCGATTCGTATGCAATCGATTCCATGATTGACACAATCTTGGAAGTTTCGAGTTCCTGCATTCTTCCTCCCAAATTTTGGTGTAAACAGTGGGGAAGAAGGCAGAAGTTAGGGTTGGGCTATATAGGCATGCAGATGGAGGAAGAGGCAAGGCAGCAAGTGAGTGGCGTGGGGACGAGGGCGTCGGCGGGGTCGTATGTGCGACTGCTGCTCGGGGGGGACGAGGTTGGTAGGAGACGAGAATTGGCTCCGGGCTCCGGATGTGCCAAGGCACGCGTGCTAGTCTAGTCACGCGGTGTATGTATATGCATGGGTCATCGTGTCGCGCGCTGGCATGCGATCTCCGGCGACCCGGCGTGTATGTATGGACTAGTAAACGTGTCGATCAGCTAATTAATCTATCGTGATATATCAACTCCACTATCCATTTGTGTGTTTTATTTGGAATTTGTTTCTGTTATTAGAGAGTGTTGGTAGGTAGGGTAGGACTTTTCCATCTGTCACTTTAATTTCCATTGTGTGCCAATTTTACTCCTACTTTTAGTATGAATACTTCACTTCTGCTTTATATATAAAAAACTTGAGGTGACTCACGGTCTCGGCTACCCCCTTAACAATATTCATATAGTGATTTAGAGCATCTTCGGTAGCTCATCAAAAAATCCCATTCCCAATAAAATAGTATTGGTGAGCATCAATACTGTTTTTTTAATCTACTGGAGGGGGCGTGGGGATATTTTTATAGATCACGAGTACCAATCACCAGTTCTCCTTTTCTTTTTCTTTCTCTTTCTCCCCCACATGGTCTTCTCTGTCGTCCCTCGCCATCTTTATCATCTCTATCGCCCCTCGCCATCTTCATCTTCCCTGTCGCCGCAATGCCCTCTTCAACCACTCCACAACCGCGCCGCGCCTCGACTGCGGCCCCTCTCTGGCTCCTCCACCGCTAGTATCTTCCCCAGCCCCTCTCCATCCTCGTGGAATGTCGTTGCCTTCCTCGCTTCCGCCACGCCTCTCCATTATGGAAAGCCGCTGCCTTCCTTGCTTACGGTGCACCTCTCTCTTCTACCACGATGCAGTCTCCAAGGCCAAGGTCACCTTTGCATGCTCAGTGCTGCGCAAATGGATCTCAATGTCCGTGGTTGGGCCTAGCGCGTGCGGCGCATGCTCGAGGCAGCGGCGGTCAATTGGCTCGGTGAACTACTAGCCTGGGAACGAGGAATTTGACGGTTGAGATTGGTGTGGTGTATTGGTGAAGGTCTATCTTCCCCTCTATTTTGGGGAGTTGGGTGAAATATTGGTGACCACCATAACAAGGGGATGAGAAAGGGCACTAGTAGAGAAACGATCTTTGATCCAGCTCGAAATTTGGCTTTAGTCCCGGTATTTTTCATGCCCGGGACTAGAGAGACCTTTAGTCCCGGTTTGTAGCTCCAACTGGGACTAAAGGTCCCTGCCCAACGGCTATTGTGGCAGGCTTTTGCTGCAGGGAACCTTTAGTCCCGGTTGGAGCTACCAACCGGGACTAAAGGTTAACTTTTACTCCCGGTTGGTCCCTCCAACCGGGAGTAAAAGTCTACTCTCGGCTGGAGGCTCTGTCCGGGACTAGAAAGGGACCTCTAGTCCTAGTTTCTGTCTCCAACCGGGACTAAAGGTCCCCTCCTATATAGCCCTTGTTCCTCCCCGAGCCCGAGCCACTTCGAGCTCAGTGTTCTTGCTTCATCGCCGGCCTCTCTTCTTCCTCATCACCGGTGTATCACAAGATTTCTTCCATTCCTCCATCGATTCTTCGGTTCTAAAGGTTACAAACTTTATACTCTCATGTTTCATCAGTAGCTTATTTCATTTTGTGGACTAGATATATGTGGGTTTTTTTATGGTAGATTTTTTTTTATTTGTAAGCCATTTAAGCTCAAAATCACTTTAAAGTTTGCGTATTTGGATGAAGGAAGGTTAAAGTAGTTATTCAAAACTAGTATTGAGTTTTCATTTCTAGCATGCATAGCACACTTCTTGGTTTAGAGATATAGAGAATTTTAGAGTTTTTTTATTTTTATTTGTTTATAAAATGAGAAATTTATATTATATTAAAAATGAGTATAGAGAGTAGATGACAACTGCTTCCGGCTCCTCGGCCTCTCATCGGATTCCAAAGCGACTAAGGCCGGACCTTCCTCTCATTGCATGCGGCAAGTGTGAGGAGAAGATTGTGATGGAGTACCGGGTGAGGAAGGAGTGTCCCAACAAGGGCCGTGTCTTCTACAAGTGTCTGGATCGCAATGTGAGTTATTTTGTCGCATTTGATGATTATGGTTAATTTATACTTATTTTCATGATGATTGTGATTAAAGTTCTAATTTTTTGTTTTAATTTTAGTGGGATGGCACTGGATATTCAGGCTGGTACTGGGAGGAAGAGTATGTTGAACACGTGCAAAACTCTCTTGCACATGCGGCTACGGCGGCTGATGAGGCAGTGATCCTACGAAAGAAGCCCATAGATGTTGAACAAACGCATGATCTGTCTGTTTTAGTTGGGATTGGTCGTCGAAATCCTTATGCTGCTGAAGTGCATTTTAGCTTTAGTTTTTTTAGTGATAGTTGGGATTGTCTACATTGTAGCGAGACTTTGATAAATTAATACCTTGTGTGGTAGCATGCATGTCGTATAATTAACTAATTATGTTCTAAGTTTTAATATGGTATGTATGTCATATAATGTAGATGAGCCGACATTGGATGTACAATGCTAATCGCCGCTCCCAAGAGTTCATTGAGGGCGTGCATTCTTTCTTACGTGTGGCCGAGGCAAACAAACGCGATGATTTCATGTGCTGCCCATGTGCTATATGTAAGAATTTGAAGGAATATGCTAGCTCAAGGAGTCTTCATTCACATTTGTTGAAGTCGGGTTTCATGCCAAACTATATTTGTTGGACGAAGCACGGAGAAACCGGGGTTGTAATGGAAGAAGGTGAAGAACAATGGGACGATGATGACATTATTGTTGAATATGGTGCCTTCAATGATACTACAATGGGGGAAGCTGAAGAAGAGGTAGTGGCAGAAGATGAGCCCGCTGATGATCTTGGTCAGGCCATTCGTGACGCACAAAGATAATGCAAAAGTGAAAAGGAGAAGATCAAGTTCGAGCGCATGTTAGAGGATCACAAGAAATTGCTATACCCAACTTGTGATGCGGGACAGAAAAAGTTGGGTACCACACTAGAATTGCTGCAGTGGAAGGCAAAGAATGGTGCATCTGACAAAGGATTTGGGGAGTTACTGAAAATCCAAAAGAAGATGCTTCCAAAGGATAACGAATTACCCGTCACTATGTACGAAGCAAAACAGGTAGTTTGCCCTTTGGGATTAGAAATCCAGAAGATACATGCATGTCCTAATGACTGCATCCTCTACCGTGGCGAGGAGTATGAGAAGTTAGATGCATGCCCGGTATGTCATGCATCACAGTATAAGATCAGGCGAGATTACCCTGGTGATGTTGAGGGCGAACGTCCCACGAAGAAAATCCCTGCCAAGATTATGTGGTATGCTCCTATAATACAACGCTTGAAACATCTGTTTAGAATCAAAGACCATGCAAAGTTATTGCGATGGCACAAAGAAGACCGTAAGGTAGACAATATGTTGAGACACGTTGCTGATGGATCCTAGTGGAGAGCAATCGATAGAGAATTCCCAGAGTTTACAAATGACGCAAGAAACTTAAGGTTTGCTTTAAGTACAGATGGTATGAATCCTTTCGGGGAGCAGAGGAGTAGTCATAGCACTTGGCCTGTTACTCTATGTATCTACAACCTTCCTCCCTGGTTATGCATGAAGCGTAAGTTTATTATGATGCCAGTGCTCATCCAAGGCCCAAGGCAACCTAGCAACGACATCGATGTGTACCTGAGGCCACTAGTTGAAGAACTTCTACTTTTGTGGAACAGACCAGGTGTATGTGTGTGGGATGAGCACAAACAGGAGCACTTTGATCTGCGTGCATTGTTGTTCGTAACAATCAATGATTGGCCTGCTCTAAGTAATCTTTCAGGACAATCAAATAAAGGATATAATGCATGCACGCACTGTTTCGATGACATTAAAGGTATATTTTTGAAAAAATGTCGAAAGGTCGTGTAACTTGGCCATCGTCAATTTCTTCCTGCGAATCACCCCTAAGAAAGAAAGGCAAGCATTTTAAAGGTAAGGCAGACCACCAGACCAAGCCGGGCAACCGAACTGGTGAGGATATACTAAATATAGTCAAGGATGTGAAAGTAGTATTTGGAAAGGCACATGGCAGCAAACTTGTTCCGAACGACCCCGACAGTCACGCACCCATGTGGAAGAAGTCTATATTTTGGGAGCTACACTATTAGCAAGTCCTAGAGGTCCGTAGCGCGATCGACGTGATGCACCTGACGAAGAATCTTTGTGTGAACCTGCTAGGCTTTATGGGTGTGTATGGGAAGCCTAAGGACACACTTGAAGCATGACAGGACCTGCGATGTTTGAAAGAACGAGACAACCTACATCCAAAGAAGACAGATGATGGACTCCATTACTCAAGTCCTGCCAGCTACACTCTTCGCAAAGAAGAGAAGGAAAGCATGTTTGAATGCCTAGCAAGCATCAAGGTACCATCTGGATTCTCCTCGAATATAAAGGGTATAATAAATGTGCCAGAGAAGAAATTCCTAAACTTAAAGTCCCATGACTGCCACGTGCTCATGACACAATTGCTTCCAGTTGCATTAAGAGAAATTCTACCTCCAAATGTACGTCTAGCCACCGTGAAGCTATGTGCATTCCTCAATGCAATTTCTCATAAGGCAATCGATCTAATGGATCTAGCTAAACTACAGAATGATGTGGTTCAATGTCTTGTCAACTTTGAGTTGGTGTTCCCTCCTTCCTTCTTTAATATCATGACACACCTCCTTGTTCACCTGGTCAAGGAGATTAGCATTCTCGGTCCTATGTTCTTGCACAACATGTTCCCCTTTGAGAGGTTCATGGGAGTCCTAAAGAAATATGTTCACAACCATGCTCAGCCAGAAGGAAGCATCGCCAAGGGCTATGGAATAGAGGAGGTCATTGAGTTTTGTGTTGACTTTATTCCCGACCTTGACCCGATTGGTGTTCCTGAATTGCGACACGAGGGGAGACTAAGTGGAAATGGGACACTAGGGAAGAAACCATATATTGGTATGCAGGACAATTATTTTAATAAAGCACACTATATAGTTCTGCAAAACTCCTCCTTGGTGGATCCGTATATCAAGACACATAAAGAGTTGCTCCGATCCGAGTTTCCAGGGAAGTCTGAAGTTTGGATTACGCGTCAGCACATGGAAACTTTCAGCGACTGGTTACGAAAAGAATGTCAGGGTGATGAGAGTATTGATGAGCAACTGTATTTGTTGGCTAGGCAGCCATCGTGGCATATCCTCACATACAAAGGGTACGAGATAAATGGGAATATATTTTACATAGTAGCCCAAAATAAAAAGAGCACCAACCAAAACAGTGGTGTCCGCATAGATGCCCCCGACCCTAATGGAAATAAGCAAACATATTATGGCCGCATAGAGGAGATATGGGAACTAAACTATGCACCTACTTTTAAGATACTTTTGTTCAAGTGCCAATGGGTAAAGGCGACTGGAGGCGGGGTAGTAGTCGACAACCAGTATGGAATGACAACCGTGGACCTCAACAATATTGGGTACAAAGATGAACCGTTCGTCCTTGCCAAGGATGTGAATCAGGTGTTCTATGTCAAGGACATGTCTACAAAACCGAAGAGAGGGGAAGACAACAACGACCCAATCAATGAGCCAAAGCGCCACATAGTTCTTTCAGGAAAAAGAAACATCGTCGGAATTGAAGACAAGTCAGACATATCAGAAGATTATGAAAAGGATGACCAAATTCTACCCTTCACAGTGAACAAGGACCCAAGTATCCAGCTAAATGATGAGGACACTCCATGGTTACGGCACGATCATAACCAAGGGATATACGTTAAGAAGAAGTTCGCTCACTACTATATATAGCCCGCTTAATAGATATATATATAATTGTGAATTGAGTGATGTTTAATAGTGTGTATTAGAGGTATTATGTAAAAAATAATTGTGAATTGATGTATTAGACCTATTATGTAATAATTGAGATGTTTATTAGGTGTTTCCTTTTTTCTATGTTGTGTGATTAAATCAAGTAGTATATTTTTTCATAGTTTTATTTCGTTTAATTATTATTTGCACTATGTTAAATATTTATATGTTAAATATTTATCTGAAAAAACAAAAGAGTTTATGTTACAAATTTTTGTTGTGTATAATAATGCAAACCAAGTCCGTGATTTTTTTTAATTTTTTGGATAATATTTTATTTATTAGGCAATTAATAACTCTTTGCATATTTATATAAAAGAAATATATAAAAAGGAAAAACTTCTAGAAACTGGCAGAAAGCCAACTGCAGCCCACCTTTACTCCCTTGTGGATCAACCACCCGGGACTAAAGGTGGGCTACGTTTTCGCGGCCCGCCAAAATCCTTTTTACTCTTGGGCCGTGGCTACACCCGGGACTAAAGGTCATACCTTTAGTCCCGGTTCTAACCATCACCCGGGACTAAAGAACCTTTAGTCCCGGGCCCTGGCTTCACCCGGGACTAAAGGTCCCCCTTTATAAACCATGCCCTTCTCCTTCTCTAGTTCTCTTCCTCTCTGTCTCCGCCGCCCAATCGATCCAGGCCTAGCCGCACCACCGTCGCCACGCTTCGCTTCGATCTTCGCCGCCGTCCCCTCATCCTCTCCAACCGGATCCAGGAGCGCACGTCGTCCTCATCCCCAGCCCACCTCACTCGTCCTCACCGGAGCGCCGCCCTTCACACCCGAGGAGGACGCCGCCATCGCCCACGCCACACGCTGCTCTCGGCAACCGTTGGGCTGCCATCGCGCCTCCTCCTCCTGCCGCACCGACAACGCCGTCAAGAACCCTGGAACTGCTCCCTCAAGCGCAAGCTCACCGCCACCACCATGTCCGGGTCGGGAGTGGTCTCCGCTGACGCCGCCGCCGCCTCGCTCGTCCTCATCCACACCAGAGAGCACGCGCGCCTCTATGGCTCTCATCTCCGGTTTGTCTAGCCGCACCGCCACCGGGTAATCGAGATGGATGCGTAATCGGATGGATGCGTGTGCCGAGCCCTCGTGCCGGCAATCTGGTAATGGGATATGGCTCTTCGATTTTTGTTGCGTGATTTTGCCTGCTGCGCCATGGCCGTAGTCATAGCCCGCCCCGAACGTCGGAAACAAGCGTCGGAAATGTAGTCCAACTTCACGATCCCGGGCCTCCACAAGTCTCAACTCCCCCAAGCGACCGACACCGCTTTCTTTTCGCGTCTGCTTGCTTCTCGTGTTGGTGGCCAAGGCAAGCAAATTAAGGGCCAAGGAGTGGACTACGGTGAACAAGACGAGTAGACGACAATGCTAAAGGAGGGAGAAGTTTTGTTCAAACTTTTGTTGCGACGCTTGTTCTTCTTTATCCACCTTTTCGTCGATAATACCAAAAAAAACGTGCGCATCGTATCCGCATTTTCTCATATTTTTCCCATCTCCTCACTTTTTGATGCAGCGCACTATTTTTGTTGCATCCGACCATGTAGAAATTATTAGGGGGCGCGTTGTATTTAACCTAAAGAAAACCATAAAAAATAGGGTTATATAATTAATTTATATTGTTATATATATAAATTTGTTATATATATCACTTGCCAATAAATATTTCTAGAAAATAAGAAATCAAAGTTATGCTTTAGAGACTTGAATTTCGAGTGTAGTTATTTAATTAATTTTAAGCACATGACTCGATCCATTTTATAGATATATAGTTTTTATTTTTTATAGATATATCTAGTGGTGTAAAAGCTAGATGGCTGCCCCGAGAGACAACATCGATGAAGAAATGATGGATATTATCAACACCGGCACTCATTTTGCCGATGGTGACCAGCAGGATGTAGATGACGGGAGTCAATACCTAGCTCTTGAAAATAACCAAGAAAATATTGTGCAAGAAAATACTGGCGAGGTATATATATTTATATATATATTTGAATATTATATATATTTTTGAATGTCTATCATCTATTATGTGTACACATGATATTTATTTATTCTTTTTATACATAGCCCTCTGGATCGACGACCACAACGGCAAAAAGCAAAAACATTCGAGGCCCGAAAAAGCCATTGGAGGGGCGCTACATAATATCGGAATTCAATATTGAGACAAGCGAACCACTTGGTCCACATGCAAGGAAATTCATGCAACACTGTGGGTACCTTGTAAGGGATAGACTTCCGATCAGTGCCTGTGAATAGAAGCAAAAGATCAACGAGCCTCATGTTAGTTTTGTCTCTGATCTTGATAAGAATTTAATCTGGGATGATATTCTTCAACATTTCACGTTGCAAGTGGATGATTATGATGATATCAACGATGATGAATTGAAGGAGCTAGTTCAAAAGTGGGCTATGAAGAAGGTGGCCACACAATTCTAGACTTGAAAGAAATTCCTATACACGAAATACGTCAAGAAGAACCTAACGCCCAATTTCAATACTAGGGGCCCACTCGTGAAGTTGAGGCCCTACTGTAATTATTTTATACAGTACAAGACATCAGAAGAGGGTGAGGAACGGGTGAGAAGGAACTAAGAGAATGCCGACATAAGGTATACCACCATGGCATGGGATCGGTGGCTACGCTGACCGCCATTCCCAAGTGGGAAAAAAATGAAAGCGGACATTCTTGCCAATGGGATCACACTAGAATCACTTAATTCGCCCAAACGCGCGAAGAATTGGTTTTTCACTCATGGGGAAGACTGGACCTATACACCGGGAAGCTGGTTCATGGCCCAAAACTCGAAAGAGCAACACAAAGATTTTCTTATGCTCTACAAGCTAAAGCTATTGGTGCGTTCAGGGCCCAATAGAGCGAATGATGAACTGGACGTATGCCATCGGGATGCCTTGAACACAAAGTGGCGAACGAGAGGTTTAGGATGGAACATTTCTTGGGAGCATGGTTTTCCTAATGACAGAGATACCTCAGAAGCCGGGCAGAGAAGGAAGGATGCGGAAGCAACACGGATCAAGCAGGTTGGAGGAATATGTTCGTGAGTCACGGAGGCGTTGCTTAAAGCATAGGAGCGCTTGAAAAAGACATGCAAGCCGAATGCAGGACGAAATCATAAAGCAAGTGCAAATAGCAATGGGTGCCCAAAGGCGCATCGATCCAGGAATCAACATTAATATTAGCCCCCGATCAGGCTTGAAAAGCAGCTACGCTTCCATGGAGTTGCCAAATCAAGATGACGCAGAGCTACGTTTCCCCGTGGATGACATCACCACCGTTTACATCATGTGATCTACATATTCCAAAAGGAATGCCACAATCATGGTGGCTCTTGGTGTTTTTTCTCCTCCAGATCCTACCAAGACACCAAGAATCCATGGGGCAATAATACCACCGGATATGTTAGCGTCTCAGTGGATAGAGTTAACAAAGGTTTTAGTGATCTGGCTCTTGACATTCCAGGAGGTGATGGGGAGAAGACTCTAGGAGAAGCAGAGAAGACATTCATACTATGGCGCAAGCGATACATCATTATTCCCGGGGTCTCTAGTCCATCGCCACTACCTCAACTGCCAGACAATTGGCGCGGACAAAAGTGAATGAAACAATTTTTGCACTAATTTTCTATTGAAATGCATGATTAATAATAACAATTTCTTATACCTAATTATTCTTTTTTGTACTCACACAGCAGGGCCTCCGCCAACCTAAGTCCAATTATTCAATCTCTAGATCATCACAGTGCTCCGGACAATCAGGTTGCAACGCCCCCACCGTCGCCACCTCCAAGGAGGTCTCCAACGGCTGCCCCGCCTCCCTTGATGACCAAGAAGCAGCCAGCTCCTAAGAGGTCCACCCCGCAAACAAAGCCGTTGGCCCAGCAGCCGGCAAAGAAGAAAGCCTCCTCTAATCTAGTTATTCCCCAAAAACTATCTTATGAGAAAAGTGAAAAGGAATTAAATGCTGCAGTATAAAAAGATGTGAATAGTTTCTTTGAAAAAGTAAGAAAGCGAGGAAGAACCCAGAGAAACCGTACTTATACCTACCTCCAGATCTTCTAAGAAAGAAGGTGGACCAGAAAAAGTGGGAATCTCAAAAGACCCTACCAAAATCAGACTACGACCGCTCTCTCACCAAGTCATTTGAGGCGGCACAGAAAAAGACTAGAGCAGGGAAAGGTGTTGCACAACTCGGACAACAATCGCAACAATCAGTCCCCCCCTCTTGTCATTCGTAATGAATATGGTTCAAACTTAGACTTACTGGACGTCGATTTTGAGGACCTGGCTCGGTTTTACAAGGATACCGGTTTGGACCTTGCCCAAGTGCTCGCTGAAGGACCATCTACTCCGAAAGTGGATCCTTAGAAGAAATTTGAACATGGAAAGAGTCTATACAACCCTGAGACCTTAGGTGAACTAGGTACGCAAATGTACCTGCTAAACAAGTGGTACATGGTGGCGTGTAAACGGGGAGAGAACTTTGTTTCTTTTAGAGTTAGAAACCAACATTACATCCGTGGCGATGACGTTATATATGTCGAGTTTTTTGAATTATACCAACTATGCCACCTGGACTCTCTCGACAAAAGTTTCATTAGCTGCTATTGTCTGTAAGTGTGATTATTTTCTACTATTAAAGTGTATATATATAAAGCTACATGTATATATATAAATTATATATCCTCACACTATATTTTTATATATGCAGATATGAGATGACAAAACTCAGAAAGAGAAAGGATAATGATGTTGGTTTTGTTGATCCAAATGTCGTATTCAAACACCTTAATCCCCCGCCTCAATGGAAAGCTGAACTCGAGAAAAATATCATGAGGTTCTTAGTGAACCAACAAAACAAGGACATACTCTTCCCCTACAACTTCAAGTGAGTGTTAAATAATTAATGTCGATCATATGGACATTTGTTCAATTATTTGCTTACTAGCTAAGCTATCTCCCATATATATATATATGTTGACTCTAGTTAATGTCGATCATATTTGTGTATAAAAACATATGCAGCAATCACTGGATATTGATGGTCATTTGTGCTGTTGGTTTTAGGGTTTAGGGTTTTACTAGTAGGTGTGTATTGTAATGGGATCTAATACTTCTTAGAATGGGATTCCACACCATATAGAGTTAAAAATTTTCATAAACAACATAATTTAATTACATACAAGTAAGTGAACTTGTACCCACAAGATATTATGTATGGTTTATGCTTAATGTATAAAAGCCATGGTTAGTTCGTGTGGGGCCCTCATGTTGTTATTTTATTTTACATCAAAACATAATCAATATTGGTCTTGATTTGTAAATTTAGTTGTAAGGAACATAAAGGTTCAATCGGATTATAAATTAGACGTATGGTTTAATAAACATAGTGATTTGAATATTCATAATGACAATAGGGTTGCACATTATCACATCCATCCAGAGCATTTCTTGTGGGGTCCACATGTTGTTATTTTATTTTACGTTGAAACATAATCAATATTGGTCTTGATTTGTAGATTTAGTTGTAAGGAACATAAAGGTTTAATCGGATTATGAACTAGATTTATGGTTTAATAAATATAGTGATTTGAATATTCGAAAAGACAAAATGGCTGATAGCATTTATTGATTAAGGTGTGTGACCGATCTTTGTGTCAACACCTATATTTGAAATGTATAACACTACTCTTTTTGGTGACTATATCCAATTTCAAAATACACAACATATGTGTAAGCCCATTATATATATATATATATATGTGTGTGTGTGTGTGTGTGTGTGTGTAAGTGCAATCAAGCCCTATTGTGGGTTTTGGTATTGATGATCACCAAATTAGAAGACTAATAAGATTTATCGAGATGGCAAGCAGGGAATCAAAGAATGAGGATGATGTACAGGTTGCAGGTGTCCTAATTACAAAAGGTGGCTGGACCTAGCTCAAAGGAGGTTTAAATTCCTTTATGTTTTAAAATTGAGTTTAGGGAAAGCCGTACTATTAAGAGGGATTTTAGGACAGTTGGTCAACTGTTGAACCAGATGCTCAAATTCACAGATCTACATCCTCCCACCTAGTCAAAATAGCCAGCCAAATTTCATATCATATTACCTATTTTGGCTAGGGCGGCAGTGCCGCCCTGTTAAGAGCGGCAGTGCCGCCCTTAACCGACCGTTGGGCTCGAGGGGTATTTATACCCTTCAGGTCCGGCCCACAACGGTCATCTTCTTTACTGAGTCATTCTACTCGAAACCATATAGAACCAAAGCTCACCTCTCTCCTCTATTGTTGCTCCTCCATCCCTCAAGCTAATCCTTGATTCCAACCACCAAAACTTAAGAGAAAAGATAGTGAAACTCGATTAGAGAGAAGATTCACTGATTCCCAAAGTCTAAGAGCATTTGGTTCATGTTTGGCCGGCGGTTCTACGGTTTGTTACTCTTGGAGCTTGCTCCTAGCCGGCTAGGCGTCGCCCTTGTGCTTGCCAACTTGTGTGGCAGCCTTGGGAGGTTTGTAACCTTATTCAAAAGCTAAGAAATCACCCCTCACTTCAAGAGTTCACTCTCTTGATTTGAGAACGAGGGCAAAGCAAGCCTTAGTGGCAAGCTCAAGCCTTTTGTGACTTCCTCAACAACGTGGACTTAGGCAAACCTTAGTGGTGAGCTGAACCACAGGATAAATCTTGTGTCTTGCGTGCTTCATCTTTATTATACTTGTTTTTTGTATTGCTAGCTGTTGCTAGGGTTTAGTTGCTCGATTCACTGTTGTGTGAAGATTCTGTGGTATCCAGTCTTTGAACTAGATCTTGGCTTTATATTGCAGGATTAAGCAACTAGTTTGGTCAGGTTTATATCTGTTAAATCTCAACTATGTTAGATTATTTTTCGTAGAGCGGCAGTGCCGCCTTGTAAAGCCGGCAATGTCGCCCTCTATTCTAACAGAGTTTTGAGTTAAATTTTTATAGGCCTATTCAGCCCCCTCTAGGCCTCCTTTATCTTCCTATAGATCCTACAAGTGGTATCAAAGCGAGGTTGCTTTGTATACGCTTCACCGCATGAAGTATGGAAGAAGGAGAATGTTCGAAGAACGTTCGCGTTGCGAACGCAAGTGGTGTGCACGTTGAGGATGTCGGCAGCAGCAACGAGCTGTCCATGTCCATAGCAAGTGATGCCACCATCAAAGAACCCAAGACCACCGATGCCAAAAGAAGAAAGGCAAGAAAAGAAAGAAAAGCCGCAAAGATTGCAACACGAGAAGCTAGAGAAAAGAAGAAAGAAGAGTAGCGGCTCAAAGACAAGAAAAAGTGAAAAGAAGCTAGAAGAATCACAAGAGAGGCAAGAGCTATGAGAAGAGCAGCAAGAGCTCAAGAGCAAGAGAAGAATGAGTATGATGCATCATCTAGTGAGCTCTCTAGTAGCTCAAACGATGGAGATGATGATGTGTCATAGCATGCTTCAAAAGATAGCAAGGAGGTGAAGAGCAAGGACAAAAAGAAGGATAGCAAGGATAAGGGCAGCAACAACAACAAGAACAAATATGCCACCGTATCCTTTAATTATTCTTATTTGTCTAACCATAACAAAAGGTCTTTTGTCAATGTGCCCGCGGGCAAGTTGCCTCATTTTGATGGGACAAACTTTGCCAAGTGGAAGCACTTGATGAGTGCCTATCTTGTAGGTCTTCACCCTGGTCTTTGGGAGATTGTGGTGAATGGATTGCAGCCACCGGAAGATCCTGAAGCGCCAACAAATGAAGAGCTAGCTGCTGTCCATCTCAATGGCCAAGCCACAAGTATTTTTCTTAGTGCCTTGGATAGAAATGAGTACAACCGAGTGATGAATGTCAATGTTGCAAAATAGATTTGGGACACTTTGCATCTAGCACATGAAGGTGTTGATAAAGTGAGGAAAGCAAAGATTGATTTGTTGATGGCCAAGCTCAATAGGTTCGTGATTGTTGATGGAGAGGGGCCACAAGAGATGTTTGATAGATTGATGACCTTGGTGGGCAAGATTAGAGGCTATGGATGTGATGATCTTGATGATCATAAAGTGGTGAAGGTTATGTTGGAAGCCTATTCACCAAGAAATGAGACCGTAGTTATCTTGATTAGAGATAAGAAGAAGTTTGAGCACTTCACACCTAATGATGTGCTTGGAAGATTGTTGACATTTGACATGCAAAGAGAAGAGGTAAATGAGAGGAGAAGACTTGGTGAGTTGCAAGCCAAGCTAGAAGGGATGAAAATCAAGGAAGTAGCTCTCAAGGCAAATAAATCAAGCAATCAAGGCACCTCCAACAGGGCAAAGGGCAGCAAGCAAGCATCAACAAGCCAACCCAAAGAAATCAAGTCAACTCCACAAAATGATGATCCAAGTTCATCCTCAAGTGAAGATGAAGATGATGGGGCTGATTACATGAAGATTGATGACATGGCTTTGTTCATGAAGAGCTATCACAAGGGGTTAAAAAAGAATGGGTACAAAATAGTGCAAAGAAGGTTCACAAACAAGAAGAAGAGGACTTGCTACAATTGTGGTAGCACGAAGCACTTCATTGCTAAGTGTTCCTATGACAAGAAAGAAAACAAATACAAGAGGGACAATAATGAGGGCAAGCATGAGCACAAAAAGAGATACAAGCAAGTGGGAGAGGCACACATTGGGCATGAGTGGGACTCAACTAAAGAGTCAAGTGAAGAGGATGTGAAGATTGCAACCGTGGCTATTCAAAAGTCATCCTCTACACCAAGGCTCTTCAATAATATGTTCGATGATGATAACCACCGCTCCACTCACATTTGTTTTATGGCAAAGGGTGAGAAGGTAAAACGAAGAGCTAAATCTCCTCTACCTCCTAGTGAGATCTCTAGTAGTAAACTTAGTGATTCTAGTGATGATGATACTAGTGGTGTTGAGAAATATGCTAAATTGACTAAGAAGTTAGATTCTAAAACCAAGCTCTTCATCATGAATCTAATGGAGGAATTAGAAAGTGTCAAAGCCGAGCTAGCCGATAGAGATGATTATCTTGAGGAAACCGAAAAGATGTATATTGGCTACAAGGAAGCTCTTGAGTTAGAGAGAAGTGAGGTGGACTCTTTGAACAAGGCCTTGGCCGAAGAACAAAGAGAACATGCTCTCACAAAGAAGGCAAATATTGCACTCAATGACAAGTATTGTGTCTTAGTTGAAAAGCACAACAAACTTAAGAAGCAATATATCCTTCTATGCAAGAGCACCCCACTTCCCTCCAACATAAATGACACTTCTATTCCCTCCACTAGCCAAGGATGTGGAAAATGCTATAATTTTGACTTAAATGTTTATTCCACTAACCTTGCAAACTTGGAGATTATGAAAAAGGAGATTGCTAGGCTCAATGCTATGTTAGGAAAAAGGTGCATAGAAGGTAAGAAACCTGCTGGTGGCAAAGGTGAGAAACTAAAGAGGCCACAATACAAAGATGGAAGAAATCCACGCATCAAAGATGGGCTTGGGCACACTCATGGAGGTAAAACCAATGGGAGAAAGGTAATCAATAGATATGAGTGTGTTCAGTTCAAGAGCAAAGGGCAGGAAGGTACAGATAGGTATGCACAGATGGTGGCACAAGGCCAGCCTAGAGCAGCACTGCGGCCTATGGGCGGCAGTACCACTGTGAAGGGCGGCAGTGCCGCTCCCCACAGAAAAGGGAAGACCACCTCCTCCTCCTCTACTCATGTCAAGCCCAAGAAGAAGGTGTCTCATCCAGAGCAGGTTGTCCAGAAACCAAAGAAAACTATCTGGATCACTCCAAATAGATATGCTTATCAACCAAAGGCAAAAACACATCCTCAATGTTTGGATTCTAACTTTGTTTTGCAGCACAATAGCAAGGGGGAGGTGTTTGCCAAGTTTGTTGACAATGGTCGAAATGTTTATCATAATGCTTTCATTTGGGTTCCTAAAGTTCTTGTGACTAACATGCAAGGCTCCAAGAATATTTGGGGACCTAAAACTAGGAACTAAACTTGTATTGCAGGCATACTCCTCCGGTGGGTCAAGTTGGGTGCTTGACAGCGGATGTACAAATCATATGACCGGAGAAAGGAGTATGTTCTCATCATACTCTCCAACTACAAATTCAGATGAGAATATCATATTTGGTGATAATTCAAAAGGGGGTGTGATTGGACTTGGTAAAGTAGCTATTACACTTGATCATTCAATTACAAATGTCTTACATGTTGATTCCTTGAAGTATAATTTGTTGTCCGTTTCTCAATTATGTGAGATGGGCTACAATTGTCTCTTCACGGATAAGGGTGTGGAAGTCTCTAAGAGGGAGGATTCCTCTATTGTCTTTATGGGTCATCTCAAGAACAAGCTTTACTTAGTTGATTTTAGCAAAAGTAAAGCTAAGCTTGAGACCTATTTAGTGGTAAAATCTAGCATGGGTTGGATATGGCATCGCCGACTGGCTCATGTTGGGATGAGGAACTTGGCCAAACTCCTAAAAGACAACCACATCCTTGGACTAACTAATATTCAATTTGAGAAAGACAGGATTTATAGTGCTTGCCAAGCCGGAAAACAAGTAGGTGTACCTCACCCACCAAAGAGCATCATGACTACCACACAACCGTTGGAGTTGATTCACATGGATCTCTTTGGACCGGTCGCCTACATAAGCATCGGGGGTAATAAATATGGTCTAGTTATTATTGATGATTATTCCCGTTTCACTTGGGTGTTCTTTGTTTATGATAAGTCCTAGGTGCAAGAGAAAGTCAAGATATTTGTGAGAAGGGCACAAAGGGAGTTCAGTCTTCCTATCAAGAAAATAAGAAGTGACAATGGGACCGAATTCAAGAACACTCTAGTTGAAGAGTTTCTTGATGATGAGGGCATCAAACATGAGTTTTCAACTCCTTACACCCCTCAACAAAAAGGTGTAGTAGAGAGGAAGAACCGCACACTTCTTGATATGGGAAGGACAATGCTAGATGAATACAAGACGTCGGACCTATTTTGGAGTGACGCCGTCAACACCGCTTGCCATGCCATCAACCGTCTCTATTTACACAAGAAAGTCAAAAAGACTTCATATGAGCTTCTAACCGGTAACAAACCAAAGGTGTCATACTTTAGAGTATTTGGGTGTAAGTGTTTTATACTTAACAAAAGACCTAAAACCTCTAAATTCGCACCTAAAGTTGATGAAGTCATTCTTCTTCGTTATGGATCAAATGAGCATGCCTATTGTGTCTTCAATAAAACCATGGGTAGAGTTGAAGTCACAGTAGATGTGACATTTGATGAATCTAATGGCTCTCAAGTGGAGCAAGTTGATTCAAGTGTTGTAGGGAAGGAGGATCCACCATGTGAGGCAATCAAGCAAATGGCTATAGGTGACATTAGGCCACAAGAAGATCAAGCCACTGATGATGAGGATCCCTAGGATGTTGCTGCACAAATTTCCACTGACGTACTCCATCGATAATAGCAGCACTCACCTACTGAACATCAGCAGGGCGGCAGTGCCGCTCATGAGGCAGTGCCGCTCATGAGGGCGGCAGTGCCGCCCCATCTACCTCAGCAGCAGTTCCTTCAACTCCCACTCCACCACCTCAAGGACTCAACCTGGAGCCTATCTTTGAACAAGAAGAGGCTGGAGGTCCAGAAGAGGAACAGGGAGGTGTTGAGCATCCAAGGCTACGTCAAACTATACAACAGGATCACCCCATTGACAACATCCTTGGGAGCATTCGAAAGGGGGTAACAACTCATTCATATTTAGTAAATTTTTGTCAATATTACTTGTTTGTTTCCTCTTTGGAACCTCTCAAGATAGAACAAGCACATGGAGATCCAGATTGGGTCATGGCCATGCAAGAAGAGCTCAACAACTTTGAAAGAAATCAAGTGTGGAAATTGGTGGAAAGGCCCAATACCAATGTCATTTGTACCAAGTGGGTCTTCCGCAACAAGCAAGATGAAAATGGCGTGGTGACAAGAAACAAGGCAAGATTGGTGGCCCAAGGCTTCACTCAAGTAGAGGGCTTGGACTTTGAAGAAACATATGCACCGGTGGTAAGACTTGAAGCAATCCGAATGCTTCTAGCCTTTGCTGCCCATCATGACTTCAAGCTATACCAAATGGATGTCAAGAATGCATTCCTCAACGGCCCAATACAAGAGTTGGTGTATGTGGAGCAGCCACCGGGGTTTGAAGATCCCAAGTTCCCCAACCATGTCTATAAACTCCAAAAGGCACTCTATGGGCTTAAGCAAGCACCAAGAGCATGGTATGAATGCCTTAAGGAATTCTTGCTCAAACAAGGCTTTGATATAGGCAAAGCTAACCCTACACTCTTTACCCACAAAGTTAGAAATGATATATTTGTGTGCCAAATATATGTCGATGACATAATATTTGGCAATACTAATCATGTGTATTGTGATGAGTTTAGTAGGATTATGACTAAGAGATTTGAGATGTCCATAATGGGTGAGCTGAAGTTCTTCCTTGGATTTCAAATCAAGTAAATGAAGGAAGGAACTTTCATTAGCCAAACCAAGTATACCCATGATATGCTTAACAAGTTCAACATGGTGAATGCCAAGCCTATCAAAACTCCCATGCCAACTAATGGACATCTCGATCTAAATGAAGAAGGGAAAGCCATCGACATCAAGGTATACCGTTCCATGATCGGCTCTTTACTTTACTTATGTGCATCTAGGCCGGACATAATGCTTAGTGTGTGCATGTGTGCTAGATTTCAAGCCAACCCGAAAGAGTGCCATTTAGTGGCTATTAAGAGAATCTTGAGATATTTAGTACACACTCCTAACCTTGGCTTGTGGTATCCTAAGGGCTCCAAGTTCAATCTACTTGGCTATTCGGATTCCGATTATGCCGGTTGCAAGGTAGATAGAAAAAGCACTTCAGGGATATGTCAATTCCTTGGACGGTCCCTAGTGTCTTGGAGTTCTAAGAAGCAAAATTATGTAGCACTTTCCACCGCCGAGGCCGAGTATGTTGCAGCCGGTGCATGTTGTGCTCAACTACTTTGGATGAGGCAAACCCTTCATGATTTCGATGTCAATTCACCAAAATCCTACTCTTGTGTGACAATGAAAGTGCCATAAAGCTTGCAAACAATCCCATAAGCCACTCAAGAACCAAACATATAGACATTCGACATCATTTCTTGAGAGACCACGAAACTAAAGGAGATATCGAAATTGCTTATGTGAGCACTGAAAAACAACTAGCCGATATCTTCACTAAGCCTCTCGATGAGTCAAGGTTTTGTGCTTTATGTGTGAGCTAAATATACTTGATTCTCGTAACATGGTTTGAAATATGGCACACCTCTGCTTGACTACCTAGTGAAGTAGGAAAATGATTTAAAAGATATTACATTGTGTTTCAAAATCATTTCAAAAGGCCAACTAAGTGTCGCGACCATTGTCTCAGTATTGTTGATTGCTTATCGGTCATGATATTTAGAGAATATATATCCATGTCTCGAGGTAAAGGAGGTCATAAAGTTTAAGCGTAATCCCTGCAAAATTGGCAGGGCGGTAGTGCCGCCCTTCCTGGCCGGCAGTGCCACTCTCTGGAAACTGATCCGTTTTCAGCCAATTTTGGCTGGGTTGCAGGGCCCGTTTTCTTCTACTTATTCCTTCTCTGGCCCTCGACCCAACTCTCTCCTTCTCTCCTAGCCGACGCCGACGCCCGTGCTCCTCTTTTCTTCTCTCTCAAGCACGCGCCGTCGCTGTTCTTCACGACCTACCACCCCGGCAGTGCCGCTCCTACAGCCGGTCTGGTCCATTCTTCGCCGGTCACTGCTGGAAGCTCTTGGCCGAGCCGTTTCTCCTCTTCTCCCTTCACTCCAACGGTTTGGAAGCAAGGTGAAACCCTAACCCCATTTGATCTATGCAATGTGAAGCTTTTAGTCATGGATTTTAGTTTCTAGGGGGGTATGAAGGGTTTAGAAAGGTTCTTGATGGATGAATCGAGTTGATTTTAGATTTCACCGGTTGGATGATTTTGGGGGAGTGGCAATGCCGCCCTTGGGACCATTAATGGCACCCCTAGCAGATTCTAACTACTATACTCAAGCTCATAAATCCGATGAAATTCAGAATGGATTGGATTCATTTATCAAGAACTATTTCAAAAAAAATTCATACTCAATCTTTCAAATCCAAGGCTAGGGTTTCATGTATTCTTTGCTTAGACTGTGATTCTGAAATTGTGATGATGAATAGACATTGCTGGAAATAGGATTTAACCAGAACGAGAAAATTGAAGATGAAATAGTGAAGCAACTGAGGGCGGCAGTGCCGGCCTCAGGGGGTGGCAGTGCCGCCCTACCATGCTGATTCCAAATCCAGCACCGCTTCCTGTATCATCTTCAAAATTATTTTTCTTGTTAAAACCTGCCTGCAGCTATGTCTAACTCATTATCTTATACAGTTTCTTATCAAGTCTCATTTAATTGCATAGATAGACTATGGAAAAAGAAAGGTGTTGACAACCAAGCAAAAGGTCAAAAGAGGCAGGGGACAGGCAAGCTATACTCCCAGAGACAGAAATCTTGATGAAGATCTTACTGAAGAGGAAAATATTCAGAGGATGGGAAGAACCATTCGTGTGTGGCCTGACTCTCCTTTACATCTTTCAGAGTTTGATAGCAGCTACATAAGAGATAACACTGATAGGTTCGACCTCATTCCTCCCCAGAACAGTGATGGTCATAGAGTTGTTGATTATTCCATGAGTTGGAAGAAGACAGGTGAAGCCAGAGAGATTGATCCCTACTCCTCTGACAGATCAAATGGCATTGATTATAGATTTTGGAATGCTTTACAATCTGATTTTTATGCTATAGCCATTCTATCCAAGTCAAAGGGCAAGATTAGTAAGATGCAGTATATTGATTTTGGTGACTTGGAGAGCAGAGATGATCATCAGTTTGCTACAGCAATCAAGACATGTGACCGCTTTGAGATGACAGACATCATGAGTTTCAGGTATGATTGAAACAGAGAGATTCTTGCCCAATTCCATGCTACCTACTATTGGAACAGGGAAGTGGATGAGCTTCATTGGATGACTGATGGGCGACATTATCGCATTGATTTTGTCACCTTCTGTCGTATTCTTGGCTTTGGTCACATCCACAGGGGATATGAGAGGATACATAATGAGCGTCGTCTTGAGCCAATGGAAGTAAGCTTCATGTGGGAGGATCAAAATCTTACAGTTTCTGATTGGTCAAGGACAAAGCTCAAGAGTTTTTATTACATCATGAACATTCTTTTCAGGATCACTCTCAACCCTAAAGACAATGCAACATATTTGAATGGCTATATTACTAATGTGTTGTCTAGGTTTCCCAGCAGTGAAAAGTTTAATGTTCCTAGATTCATTTGGGTTGAGCTAGCTTATGCCATGGATGATGGGAGGAGATCTTTGCCCTATGCTCCTTACCTCATGTTTGTGATTGAGAGAGTGACTGGCATGTGGTTCCCTAAGGATGCTGAGCACACTATTTACAAGATCAAGAAGACCCATGGTGGCTTAGGGGGACTTAGCTCAGCTACTCAGCACACTAATTCTAGAGGACTTGGAGATAGTGGGGCAGCAGGCTTTCACCCTTCTGGAGCTGAACACAAAGATATTCCTGAGCCGTCCAGGGCTAGGGAACAAAAGAAGAAGTCAAAGTGGGGAAAGATGAGTGCATGGATGAAGGCAACCTTTGCTCATTGTGCATATACTTCACAGACTGTTTATGAGGATAGAATGGAGAATAGGGAAGCTATGAGGCATGCCAGGGAGATGGCTGGGCTGCCACCACTTCCACCAGTGCAGCCACCACCTCAGTTTCCTAACTTGCCTCGCCTTTCTTCTTCTAATGAGGAGCAGGATCAGCCACATGAGCACCATGATGAACAGCCAGATGATCAGTAGCATGGACACTCATATGAGCCATTCAGTCAATACTATGGATACCCACAGGGACAGCATTTTGAGGAGCCCCCAAGTTAGCAGGACCTTGGTGCAAAAATTCACCCTATAGAGGCCGATCCACAGGTTCAGGCAGCTTTGTTTCGCACATATTCCAGGAGACCGCGTCCTTCGACAGATCAGCCAGGGCCTTCTACATCAGCTGGGGCTGCATATCCACGACGTTCAGCACGCTTCACTTCGCACACCCACGTTGCCGGATGTGCTCGCATCGACTCCGACAGAGACGAGTGACTTCTCTTCTTTTTCGTCTCTTTTTAGTATTTGATGCCAAAGGGGGAGAAAATTAGAGGGGTCAATGGATTTTCGACGCCTTGCTACTACGCTTCATGTTCAGATCCGATGAGAGTAGCTGTTAGGTTGTGAGTCTGAGAGTCGCTCAAAACTCTATTTTATGAAATTATGCTACTTTGTGACTTTATTTGCTTTGGATATGGACATGAATTCATGATTACAGTTTTAGATTGTCATATTCTGAGTTTAGATTGCTTTATATTCATATGACTTGCTGTAGAAATCAGATTGCTATCTGACTGATATAGTCAGGACGGTAGTGCCTCCCTATGGGGCCGGCAGTGCCGCCCTCTGCTGTATCAACCAGAATCTTCTGTGCTTGAACTGATAAAACTTGTCATATGCATCATGATTATTCTTGTGACACTTTGTTCAGCACCCCACAGCAGGCATGGATATAGGGGGAGGTTCCCATCACACATAAAATGTAAATCATGGCCTTTTATGCCAAATTGAGAATTCAAATCTTTATTCACATATTTAGGGGGAGGCTCCTACACCCATGGCTCGAAAATCTCAGTTTAGACTTCATATCATTTGTAAGCTCTAATTGGGTTGTCATCAATTACCAAAAAGGAGGAGATTGTAAGTGCAATCAAGCCCTATTGTGGGTTTTGGTATTGATGATCACCAAATTAGAGGACTAATAAGATTTATCGAGATGACAAGCAGGGAATCAAAGAATGAGGATGATGTACAGGTTGCAGGTGTCCTAATTACAAAAGGTGGCTGGACCTAGCTCAAAGGAGGTTTAAATTTCTTTATGTTTTGAAATTGAGTTTAGGGAAAGCTGTACTATTAAGAGGGATTTTAGGACAGTTGGTCAACTGTTGAACCAGATACTTAAATTCACAGATCTACATCCTCCCACCTAGTCCAAACAATCAACCAAATTTCATATCATATTACGTGTTTTGGCTAGGGCGGCAGTGCCGCCCTTAACCGACCGTTGGGCTCGAGGGGTATTTATACCCTTCAGGCCCGGCCCACAACGGTCATCTTCTTTACTGAGTCATTCTGCTCGAAACCAGACAAAACCAAAGCTCACCTCTCTCCTCCATTGTTGCTCCTCCATCCCTCAAGCTAATCCTTGATTCCAACCATCAAAACTTGAGAGAAAAGGCAGCAAAACTCGATTGGAGAGAAGATTCACTGATTCCCAAAGTCTAAGAGCATTTGGTTCACGTTTGGCCGGTGGTTCTAGGGTTTGTTACTCTTAGAGCTTGCTCCTAGCCGGCTAGGCGTCGCCCTTGTGCTTGCCAACTTGTGTGGCAGCCTTGGGAGGTTTGTAACCTTATTCAAAAGCTAAGAAATCGCCCCTCACTTCAAGAGTTCACTCTCTTGATTTGAGAACGAGGGCAAGGCAAGCCTTAGTGGCAAGCTCAAGCCTTTTGTGGCTTCCTCAACAACGTGGACTTAGGCAAACCTTAGTGGTAAGCTGAACTACGGGATAAATCTTGTGCCTTGCATGCTTCATCTTTACTATGCTTGTTGTTTACTGTGTTGCTAGCTGTTGCTAGCGTTTAGTTGCTCGATTCACTGTTGTGTGAAGATTCTGTGGTATCTAGTCTTCGAACTGGATCTTGGCTTTATATTGCAGGATTAAGCAGCTAGTTTGGTTAGGTTCATATCTTTTAAATCTCAAATGTGTTAGATTATTTTTCGTAAAGCGGCAGTGCCACCTTATAAGGCCGGCAGTGCCGCCTTATGTTCTAACAGAGTTTTGAGTTGAATTTTTACAGGCCTATTCACCCCCCTCTATGCCTCCTTTATCTTCCTGTAGATCCTACAATATACAATTGTACTATGCATTGTAATAATAGTTTTTATCGGAGTAACCTAGTTTTCACTGTTTGATATTTGCATTCGTGTTTTATTTATAGGCTTGGATAGCTTTGAAGAGATCATACAACAGCCTCAAATATTCCTGTTTCTACACTATGATGGAACACTAACACCAGTTGTAAGGAAACCAGAAAGGCGTGTCGTCACACCCTAAAATTTTTAATTTTGGGTTGTGCATAGAAAACACTAAATAAAATGAATAATTTAAATATGCGGATAAAATTTATCAAGTTTAGTTTGAGCTAGCATAAAATTAGTATGGGAAAATGTGAATTTTTAAAGTTTTCTAATTTTGACGGGCATTTGGATGCTGTGATGTTTGCTTGTTGCTTGACTTGGTGTTATGAGTGAGTACAATTTTTCAAAACGCGTTTAGTAAGTTGTTTATCTTTCTCCGGCTTGTCTCTGTCTTGTTCTGTAATTAAATACCTGCTTTCTCAATCTTAATCTTTTCGTATGGAGTATCCCAAGATCCTTCTCTTCTGCTTCAAATCATTTCTTTGAGTTCATCATCTATTAATCTATTTGTCAAAACTACCCGAGAATTTTTCCAGCTTCTTGTCCATCTTTTTCCTCACTTTTCTCGGAGCATAATCTAAATTTTTAGATGCTCTAAATATCTTTTCATAAGCTGCAAATACTTTATTTGGGTTCTTCATGTTACAAAATGTTTCTGAGAATTTTCCCTGAATTTTCGGAGCTTTCGGATTATTTTTAGCAGCTTAAAAAGCAATTCTAGACTTTTCTAGAATTATTTTATTCATGAAATTAATTAATTCCGAAAATAATAAAATCTCTATTCTTCCACCAACTCTCAAAGCCCATACGTAATAATCCTAATAAATCCTAAAGGCCCATATCTTTATTTACTAATGGGCTTTAATGTTTATTTAGGCCTATTAGTGGAGGTGGAGGGTGCAACATCAATCAGTACCATATTGCTAATTGATGTGAAGGTGATGAGTTTTCCTCCCTATATATTTGTAATAACCCCTTAGACAAAGCACACTAGAACTACGTAAGAGGGAATTCCTAAAGTAGTAAATTAGATTTTTCCCTCCTATCTCTACTATATGTCGTCTCCAACGTCTCGCCTACGTCACTAATGCCCGAGCTTCGCAGCTGACCGCCGATCACCTTAGGTCGGTCGGCCATGGCTGCCTCTGGCATCGCCGTGCGCGGACACCACCACTAGTTGGCCCGGTCACGGCTGCCACGAATCTAGGAGCCAACGTTATTGCTGTCGCCGCTCCATGCTACTGATCGATCCATCGCGATCGGAGCAAGACCACATGAAGCTCATGCCGACACTTTCATCTCCGCGATGCCGTTGTTCGTATTATGACGTGGTGAGCACTTCCGTGATTTCTCTGTCTTCTCTATACTGGCCGTTGCCATCTCCCTGCTGCAATCCAATTTACCACACGTGCTTCGTTTCCTGTGTGAAGCTGCACCGGCCATCATCTATCTATCACGTGTGGATGCAACAAGATGGCGTGCCTTCTGGATAGTAGGCAGCAAACGTCCATGAGTCGGAGCAGCCTATCGCATGATCAAGCTGCTATGTCGAACAGAGGCGGTTGGACAAGCAGGTGTTTCTCTTTTCTATCTAATTTTTGCTAATGATTTGAGTTCCGATCCTATGTTCTCCTATGCTAATGATAATCCTGTATTCCTGTTAATATTACGCCCATATAGCAACCCAGCCCTCATAATCAACCCTTTGATGAACATATATAATTGTTTTCCTCCACCATGGTTAACCAGCTCCACCTGTGAGATATCCTCGCAGCCCAATCCTAGCATCTTTAATCTTGTATCGTTTTTCAGTCTCTTCTTTTTCCGTTAGATTTGCAGCAACGTAATTTCCTTGTTAGTATCAATGTTCGTCATGTCATAAACTTGTGGGCTTTACAAATTGAATGATTATTAATTTGGTTAATATACTATGCATGCCTGATAAGGTAAATAATATAGTATTTGTATTTTGATCGCAGGGTTCGGCCTCGGTAGATGGGGCTTCCACCCCCCCCCCCCCCCCCCACCCCCTCTACATATATAGGATGTTCCATAACCTCTTGTCCACTTCCAAGTTCCAAGCAACTAATTTGTTTTATTATGCTTGCTCTGTTTGTCTTCTTAAGTTTAACCATCTATGTAAGGTCTACGTACATGCTAAACTATTGCATAGGTCGTCTTTGAATTTGCTCAAATCAACAATATCAACTACGCAAATAGCCACAACATGAACATCAATATTGCCTCTACCACACAGTACGTCAGTACAAAGCAGCGAGATACTAAGTACTTTGCACAATTTTATATTTTCAGGGCTTATATGTTTATATATAAATTTATTGTGTATTTCTATTCCAGACCAAAGAGAAAGTTTGAACCAGACTACAAAGGAGCGAGTATGCCACGGTGATCAATGAATACATATGCCAATTACAAATAGCAAAGCTCAATCTATCTGATCTATAGAATTTTAATCTCAATACACAAATTTGTTTGCTATAGGTTTATAATTCTTATTTGCAGGACATTTGCCTTTCTTATTTGTATAGGACTACGATAAACATTTGTAATAATGAACATTTGTAAAAATCAGTGGGGCTGGCTACCCGTGGGCTCCGAAGCTTGGGCCTTGACTAGTGGGTCCCACAAGAGGTCCCACTCCTGTTGTCAGCAGGGCGGCCCTTGGTCCTGTGACGCACTGGGCCAAGGATCAGGTGGCTTGCTGCCGGCCTTGCTAGGCCTTAAGCTCCGGCCCAGATTGAAGAAGGAGCGGGGAAAACGTCTTGGGCTGATACTGGCGGTCGCGAGACTGTGGTTGTGCTTGTGCGGCCTAATATGGGTTGGATCCAATCCAAGCCTGTTTCTTGGGCGCCCAGCACCTGCTCGTGGGCTCGTGGCAATGCGCTCACGCTTGATCGGCGTCGGGCTCCACTGCATCTACATGCGGCGAACACGGCCGACAGGCAAACACGATAGGAAAAAGAGATCTCTAGGAAAAAAGGGCGGCTGCCAAAGGCGTGCGTGCAAATTGGAAACCGCGTGAAGCAGGAAGACGTTCGTCGTGGTGTCGTCCCATATGCGCGTTCACGGCCCCTGCGACGAACAGGGCCGTCTTGACAATTTCATGGACTTTAAACAAGCAAGATGGTAAGAATTCATTAAACAAATTTCTCAAGAATTCATTAAACAAATTTCTCCAAGCACTTGATAAATGCTTTTTTAGATAATATTTAACATGACTTTAACAAGAAAAATAAATATATATAGAAACAAAAACGATAATGATCCAACACGGGAGTCCGTCCGTGACTCCTGTCCGAACGCGGCTCCATAGGAGCGGGCCCTATCTCTCTTAGAAAAAAAAACAAATCCCCACTCCCTCGCATACTTATCCGCTCGGCCCCAAAGCAGCGTGACCGCTCATCCGTCCGTCCTCTTCCACAACGCATGCACGTCGGGCTGCCGTGCCGTGCCCTTCCCTATCGCCGACCGCGCCACGCACCCTCACTCCCTGCGCCGCTCACCTACGTCGCAATCACCTGCGCCACTGCTCCCTCGTTGTTCGTCCGTCGCCCATCGTTGTCGGCGTGCGCCACTGACCCCGCCATGGCTGCTGGGGCGCACGTGCCATGGCGCCTTAAGTCTTCCCCGGCTAAGCCCAGGGCACCCACGAGCGTGGCTGGTGCTGGTGGTGCTCTCATGCGCGACGCCACTCACACCGGATCCCACCCCGATGACCTAAATCGACCGGCCCCGACGTTCCTCTCCCCTATGTTTCAAATATATGTTTCAAGTGTTTGGGATGTTTCATAGTTATGTTGCAGTTGTTACATATGGATATTGCAAAAGTAGATCGAGATGTTGCACATGTTGCATATTTTAGCAAGTGTTTTCAGTGGAATGTTGTAAGCGTTTTGAAAAAATATTTCATCTGTTCCAGACATATGTTGCAGCAAGTGTTTTATCTGGATGATGCATATGTTTCACACACATGTTACAAGTGCTTTATCTGGATGCTGCATATGTTTGCCACACATGTTGCAAGTGTTTTATCTAGATGTTGCATATGTTTCACACATATGTTGCAATAGGATGTTTCAAATGTTTCATCTGTGTGTTGAATCCAAGTGTTTTGTGGGGGCACGTTGAGGGATGGGCGCACGGCCGGGGCGTCGGGGGATGTGGCGCGACAAAGCCAGGGACCAACAGGCGGGGGGAGCAGGGAGCTGATGAGCCTGGCTCCCGGGTCCCGCCCACGTGGAGAGAGACACTACGGGATACAGTAGATTTGCCGAGTGCCAGAGGCACTCGGCAAAGGCCTAAAAACACTCGGCAAACAGTTTGCCGAGTGTTACACTCGGCATCCAGCACACGGCATTGATTTGTCGGCAAACAGTAGTTTGCCGAGTGTTTTTTATCGGGCACTCGGCAAACAGTTTGCCGAGTGTCAATAAACACTCGGCAAAAATAAACTCTCGGCAAAAAAAATTTGACGGGATGGAACGGTGACGTCGATTTTGCCGAGTGCCTGACGGAAAAACACTCGGCAAAGTTTCTCAAGTTTGTCGAGTGTCACGAATAAAACACTCGGCAAACTTTCTCAAGTTTGCCGAGTGTCACGAAGAAAACACTCGGCAAAGTTCTTCAAGTTTACCAAGTGTCAGGAGGAAAAAACTCGGCAAAGTTAGTAAACTTTGCCGAGTGCCACGGCCATAACACTCAGCAAAGTTTAGACACTTTGTCGAGTGCCACGCCAAAAACACTCGGCAAACAAGCGAGCAACGGTCAGATTTTATGGTCACTTTGCCGAGTGTCCATTGGAATACACTCATCAAAGCCAAAACACTCGGCATAAAGGGTTCCCAGAATGACAGAAAATGGTCTCTTCGCCGAGTGTTTTGCCTTGACACTCGGCAACTCCTCTGTTTGCCGAGTGTTACACTCGGCAAAGCGACCAAGACCCCCACTTTTTTACTGATTTGTCACGTATAATGGACCCCTCTCAATTCACAATAAACCATCACAATTCACAATAAACACATCATCACATGCACAATTATATGTCACACGCATAATAAACCATCATCATAATTCACAATAAACCATCATCACAAGTCACAATAAACTATCATCACAATTTACAATAAACCATCATCACAAGTCACAACTAAGTCACAATAAGCCACAAATGCAAATATAATCACTGCGGAGGCCCTTGGAACCTCTGCGACAAATCCGGGTCTTGAGACTGATTATTTGATACCGCTGATTGATTCTGCACAAAAGAGAAGTATTTGAAACAGTGTTAGCTTCCTTTTTAAGTTGCAGGAAAATGATAATAGATTAACACAGGAGGTGAGCACGGGTTAAAAATTTTAATTTAATGATGCGAGCAACAACAGCAAACTCCAGGGCTGCAGGGCCGAGTGACCGTCAAAGCAAAACTGCTCGCTGTAACCGGCTGACGACGGCGAGCATTCAGAATGGTCAATGAAATAAATACACGTACTGTACTAGTACTGGACATCCAGACTGACAGCTTGGTCGTATTGGACATTTCGGACATTTTTATTTTGTGCGTAGATGACATTTTAAAATACTGAAAGTACAGCCTCCTGATTATAGGATGATGTTTAATTTTTCTTAAAAAAAGGATATTCAGATCAGGAACCTCTTGCATGGAGTACAGTTGGCAGTATATATTTTCATAGCTGGCGTGTGCAGGATTCCAGGTACTAGTGTGAGTGTCTGACAAGGCACTGTTAATGGTGACTACTCCTAATTAACTAGTGTTATGTAGCAAGGTTAGAGCAGGGACCTCCTGATCATAGGTCATAAGCCCACAAGAAGAGTAAGCAAGCAACAAACACTTCCTTTCACCACTTGCCTCTGCTTTCTTCACCCAAGAAGATTCATTGCATCCTTTAGGCCTCTAACCCACTTTATGGCACAAGACTGCATTATACATTCAAGTTCTAGTTGAAGCACAGTATTTTTTTCCACCAATTTTGTTGGCTGTGATATATAAATTTCTGCTCGTGCATTTGAAATTTTGATGTGCAGCATGGTGAATAATAATAAAAGACAAGTAGTCCCAGTTTTGTTGACCCTGGACTTACATGCATATGCATGTAACCTAGCAACTAGGATCCCTAGTATTCAGCAGGGACAAAAGACAAGTAGTCCCAGTACTTAAACTTCCCCAGTTGAGCTCTGGAAGAGTTTTTTTTTATCTGAATCTCACAGTCACAATTCTCTGATTCTCTCCACACAGTTGACGCACTACGGGAACAGTGACAATGCCGAGTGTTTTATGTTTGCCGAGTGCATTATATCGGGCACTCGGCAAACAACATATTTGCCGAGTGTTTCTTCCAAGACACTCGGCATACTTTTACACTCGGCATATTTATCATTTGCCGCGTGTCAACACTCGGCAAAAATCAGACACTCGGCATATCTAATATTTACCGAGTGTCAACACTCGGCCTCTAGGGCACACTCGGCAATAATCAACACGCGACCAGCGCGTGCGCCGTGCTGCCGGACGGCGTGCCGGCGTGAGGACTTCGCCGAGTGTGTGATAGAGACACTCGGCGAAGTATTTATTTGCCGAGTGTTTATGGAGACACTCGGCGAATACAAAACTATTTTTCCCTCCTCGGCCCTCCACAATTTTTCTACTCCCCACATACGACATTTGGTACTGCATGTTAAAAGTTGGTCTATTTCTTGGTCTGTTTGCTATATTTAGTGAATTAATTTCATTTTGAGTAATTTATTGATTTAAGTGAAATTTGAACTGCAAGTGATTGAAATAATAGAATAAAATGAGTGGAAAAATCATATTCATGTCATTGAATCCGGATTGATGTCTCATACAGGAAATGCAAAGAAATTTCGAACATTTTGTTCAGGAAACATCACCACGAACGTGTGTCCGAATGATTTTAAAATTCTACCAAAACCAAATGAAATCTGAAAATCACGAGATTTGTCAAGATGTCATGATATCATATGTGGAGGCTGTGGTAAAAAATTGAGAATGTTTCGCACAATTTGTGACGTATGATGCTTGCAAACGGAAGCATCTCCGGAGAAAATTCGTAGAACTTGGAAGGATCCGATAAGATTTAGAGTCCAAGTGACATGTGAATTGAGTTTGAGTTCAAAATTTTTTGTATAGGCAATACACAACATAGACTAGTTCATGTCAAATTTTGACAATTTTTCGGATCCATTTGATATTTTATATTTATTAATTGCAATTATAGAATTTTAGTTGATATAAATTAATTTTGAGCTATAACTGCATGAAATAATGAAATAATATTAGTAGAAAAAACAAATATGCATTTCGAGTGAATTTGACAAGTTTTTTTTTTTCAAAATATATAAAAAAAAGTCACTAAAAGAAGCTATTAAAGGTATACATAAAATATTAGCGTAATTTGCCGAGTGTTTATATATAACACTCGGTAAAGTATATATTTGCCGAGTGTCTTATAGAAAACACTCGGCAAAGTCTTGGTGCAGGCCCACTGCCGCGCGAGTAGACCTTTTGAAAAAATAAAAAAGGGGGTATGCCGAGTGCCAGATCGCGGGCACTCGGCATACCCGCTAACAGTTAACCCGAGCGCGACCCCGCACGCCACACAACGCACACACGCCACAGACACTCCCGACCCCGTCCCCGTCCCCGTCCCGCCGGCTCCCCCGCCGGCGTGCCCGCCGCCTCCCCCCGCCGGTGTCCCCGCCCCCGCTCCATCCCCCGGCGGCGCCCTCACGGTCCTCGGCGTCGCCCTCCTGGCCCCGGCGCGCCACGCCCGCGGCGGCTCCACCCGGCGGCGCCACCCCCCCACACCGGCGGCGCCCACGGCGGCGAGGCCACCGAGCGGAGCGGGAATCGGAACGGAATCGAGTCGAATTCGTCCTCACCTTCTCGTCGTTGCTGGTAAGGAAGCCCTAACGTTGCTTGCTCGGATTGAAATTATATTCCCTGTTCTACTAAGGCTTCTGCTGTTCCGCCCTTGAATTTTCGGTAGATTCGAGCAATCCAACCAGAAATTCCTGTAATTCCTTGTCGGGATGGGTTATCTGACCCATCGAGCCCCACTAGCTGCTGGATTGGTTCTTGATTTTCAATACATGAATTTCTGCCGATCGATAGGCCGATAGCTACACTGCATTCTTGTTTGGTGGTTAGACTCGTGAGAGCAGCCGTTTCTGGCTTTCTGTTTGCTGAACCCTTTCCAGGGTTGAATATTTGATGTGAAAGTGATTAAAGAACTAGGACACTGTTTGGCCAGTTAAAGGGCTTACTTTTAGAGATGCTTCATTTTTTTTCTCTTGTTTCTAAGAACACACACTTGTTTTCTGTACCTGATACATAGACTGATAGACACGTGAATGCAGACAAAACTGTGAAGATTTCTCCTGAAAACTGTGAAGATTTCGTCTCTTATGGTTTGGGGCTTTTTAAGTGAGAAAGAACTAGCAAAAAAAAAAAAAAGAAAGAAAGAAGACAATTCACATCTACTGTGCCGATCCATTTTAAACCACATCTACTGTGGTCATCAATTTTGAATGATGACTATGTGGCCATCAATTTTGAATGATGACTGGAGATAATGTACAGTACTGAGAAGTTTCACTAGTTGGGTTACAAAGTGGAAAGCTTAAAATTCAAAGTCAAAAGTCTGATTTGTCTAACTTAATGTTTGAAATTCTGAGAAAATTATAAAAAAATTTAAATAAAGTTGAATGTATCCCTTTCTGACTCCAAAAGTTGGGTTAAAAAGTGGAAAGTTTTACTGAAAAGTTGATTTGTCTGTTTAAAGTTCTGAGAAACTTATAAAATATTGACATTAGGTTGAATGTGTACCTTTTCTGAGTCCAGAAGGGTTTTACTAGTTTGTAAAACAGCGAGAGTTTAGTATTAGCAAATTTCTTGAGTTCTACACAGATTAGGTTTTTGTTACAGAAAGTAGAAACAACTTGCTTATATATATATAATAATTATATAAGATTTATTCAATCAGAGGCCAAGTTCCCAGCCTCAGTTTTACAAATCATCAAACTAATGCATCCTCTGTACACCTGCTTCCCTTCCTAAAACCCTACACCATGAGCTCAACTAATCAAGCCGCCTCTGTACGTGCTCCAAACGTAGTACATCTTGGCGAAACTCACTGCTCTCATGGCTCGGTTTAAAGATGTGGCCTACCACATACACTTCCACACACTTCCCTTAAACCTTTCCTGCAATTTGGTTTGTGCAATATTATGTGGGGAAAACCTGAAATATCGTTATACTGCAGTCTTGTATGTCCAGGATTGTTGTTTAGGCCCTTTGCTGTTTCGTAGGTTGGAGCACTAAAATGTTGTAGGTTAAACCTAAAACATCTTTCGAAAGTAGCCTAGTATGGCCACTATCAGTGTCGTTTTTAGAAATTATAAAAAGGTAGGATGAATTAGAAATTAGAAAAGAAATTAGAAAGTGATAGAAATGGACTTTTTTTAGAGAAGATTGAGAGGTAGTAGGATGTCTATAGAGGCGATATGACTTTTTTTTAGAAATTAGAAAAGGATAAACCATGAATTATTTGCTTTCTTGTGAGCTATATGTGGTTGTCGGCCATCGTGCCGTTCTGTTGGTGTGGATGTGGTTGTCGGCCATCATGCCGTTATATTTGATGCAGGTTTTGGAAACCTCCCCGTGCAGGGGAGGTGCTGCCAAAATTTCGACTTGACACTACTATGTTCATTTTGTTGCAGGAGAGACTCACAAGGACCGTCCTTGACTCGTCACTTTGCCGGATAGCAAGGTGAGGCATCATACACCTCTCTTTTCGTTTGATGTTCATATATCACGTAACCTAGTTAGGCGTCTCCCGTTCGAAAGAGATACGGTTGGAAATATGCAAATTTTTGCATATCTATAACCGGATCTGTTTCGAATTGTCCACGTTTTTTGGACAGCCCGAGGATGTGTAGCGGGTTTAGTTTCCATGGTCTACTCCGATCCGAGATAGAGTTTCGGCAGCACCTCCCTGTTGTTCTCCGAATACACAATCTCCCTTCCGGGACGTGTATTTGGAGAATAGCGGGGAGGTGCTGCCGAAATTCTATCTTGGATCGGAGTAGAGCATGGAAACTAAACCCACTACATATCCTCGGGTTGATAACCATTGCTTTGTGGTCGAAATGGAATGTTGATAACCATTGGAATCTGAATGTTGATAACCAGCAGCACATAGATATGTGGATGCTTGCTAATTCCCTTATTTTTAACATGCAAGTAGCCTGTTGTGTGCATAGCACGAATTTAAGTATTGCATTAGTGTTGAATGTTGTGATTACAATTACAGTATGCTGTAGATGCACACCTTTCGATACTGAAATTCACTTTGCAATATGAAGTCTAACACTGTTAAAAAGGAAGCTAACACTGTTTCGAATACTTCTCTTTTGTGCAGAATCAATCGGCGGCATCAAATAATCAGTTTCAAGACCCGGATTTGTCGCAGAGGTTCCAAGGGCCTACGCAGTGATTGCATTTGCATTGTGTCTTATTGTGACTTAGTTGTGACTTGTGATGATGGTTTATTGTAAATTGAGATGATGGTTTATTGTGACATGTGATGATGGTTTATTGTGAATTATGATGATGGTTTATTACACCTGTGACAAATAATTATGCCTGTGATGATGTTTTATTGTGAATTGTCATGGTTTTTTGTGAATTGAGAGATATGTGACAGATTATTAAAAAAGGGAGGGCCTTGGTCGCTTTGACGAGCGTATTCCAGTGGACACTCGGCGAAGAGACCATTTTTTGCCATTCTGGGAACCTTCTTTGCCGAGTGTATTCCAGTGGACACTCGGCAAAGTGACCATAAAATTGACCGTTGGAAGCTTATTTGCCGAGTGTTTTATTTCTAACACTCGGCAAACCTGGAAACTTTGCCGAGTGTTTTAGTTCTAACACTCGGCAAACTTGGGAAACTTTGCCGAGTGTTTTATTTCTAACACTCGGCAAACTTGGGAAACTTTGCCGAGTGTTTTAGCTCTGACACTCGGCAAACTTGGCAAAACTTTGCCGAGTGTTTTCGTGCTGACACTCGGTAAACTTAAAAAACTTTGCCGAGTGTTTTCCGTGGTGCACTCGGCAAAATTGACGTCGCCGTTCCATCCCGTCAAATTTTTTTGCCGAGAGTTTATTTTTGCCGAGTGTTTACTGACAGTCGGCAAACTATTTGCCGAGTGCCCGATGAAAAACACTCGGCAAACTACTGTTTGCCGACAAATCAATGCCGTGTGCTGTATGCCGAGTGTAACACTCGGCAAAGTTTTTGCCGAGTGTTTTTGGGCTTTTGCCGAGTGCCCTTGACACTCGGCAAATCTACTGTATCCCGTAGTGACGTACAGTTCTTTAAATTGTTCCGAACCTGAATCAGGCCAGTTAGGTCAGGTACAACGTAGAACGCACTTGTGGTTGCTTGCTAGCTTTTAGCTATTAAGCTAAAATTCATGCCTGTTTCCTATTTTAGTAATCTATGTCCATGTATAGCTTCGTTATAACCATTGATCATATAGCATCAAATTAAATAGGCAAATGTATTTTAATAGTGGCATACATCGTACGATTTTGATGTGCAGCATGGTAAATTTCAGATCATCTAATATCTTGGCATAAAAAATAATAATAAATAGATCTAACATAAGGTGTCAAGTGACTCACAGGAGTAGTTGTGGGTGGCTGAGGTGGAGGGAATAGCACCGGTGGCAGTGGCAAAGCTTGACCCATACTCAATGCAAAATTTTGCATGTATTGTAACATTTGGTCCATCCTCAACCGATTTTCTTCCTCTATCCTCTGCATCGTCTACCGCTCGGCCGCCATCTTCGCCTCCATCTCCGCCATCTCCTCCCGTTGCTTTATTTCTGCTTCCACCGGACCTATAACATTTCATCCCAATGTTACAATACAAAGCTGAAGTACGTAACAATCAACGAACAATGAATAAATAAGAAATAACCTGGAGAGTCTCCATCTGAAACTGCGTAGTGGTTGGCCATGGGCGTATCGCCGGGCTCGAGCTCGTGCTCCTTGCTCGGATCTGGGAGAGAGTGGGAGTAGAGGCCGTCTCTAGTTGCCAAACACTCCACAGAATGTAATTTCCTAATGACCCTGCTGTTCTTTTGCCCAGTTGAAACTTACTGAGAACTCAACATTTGTGAAACTGCAGATGATTACTGGGCAGCCTATGACAGGGATTCCCAGGTGAGTAAATGGCGGTACAATCATATATGCAGAGTACCAAAAGAACTAGTAGTAATCTAGCTTTCTGCATTTCTACAGAGCAACCTGGCTGCAAATGCGTCAACATTCCCATCAGGAGTAACGGCCTTGGCAGACTGTGTGGCAGACTATGTGCATGGGAAAGGGCTCAAACTAGGGATCTACAGTGATGCAGGGTAATCCTACTTATAGTAACAAAAGAACAGACACAAAGTCACAGAAAAATGTTCATCAAGATGCTTAAACTAGAAAAATGTTCGTCACAGAAAAATGTTCGTCTATGTTCTATCCCTAATCTCCAAATAGTTATGGAAGCGAAGGAATGCAGTTATCAATCCAAAGCTAGACTAAATATTGTTAAATCCTTGGCGGCGCTTTTAGAAAATCTTACCGGGGCGGGCGGCGCCGGTGGCGGGACGCGCCGGGGGCGGGGCACCGAGGGCGGGCGGCGCTAGGGGCGAGAAGCGCCGGGGGCGGGCGGCGCCGTGGGCGGGGCGGGGCGCCAAGGGCGGGTGGCGCTGGGGGCGGGACGCGCCGGGGCGGGTGGCGCCAGGGGCGGGGCAGCGATGCCGCGCCGGTGGCAGGGCGCGGTGGGAAGGGGAGGCGGCGGCGGGTGGCGGCGTGTGGTGCGGCGTGTGTGTGAAGGGCCGGGCGCGGCGGGGCGCGGTGGGGCGGGGGTATATGAACGAATATGCCGAGTGCCAAGATCTGGGGCACTCGGCATTATTTTTTTTAATGTTTCATTACAGGCCGATACTGTGCAGTGGGGCCGGTCGACGAAGTTACCGAGTGTCCCTTATATGACATTTGGCAACTGCTCTTTTCGCCGAGTGTCAGGTACAAATCTCGTCATTTTCAGACTTCGTTTGATTTTTTTAGAATTTAAAAACCATCTGGCCACACGTTCGTGGTCGTGTTTGCTGAATAAAATGTTTGAAAATTCTTTTCATTTCCCTTGTAAGGCCCCAAAATGGACTCAATAACATGAATATGATTTCTCCACTCAATTTATTCCATTATTTGTATAACTTGCAGTTCAAATTTGACTTAAACCAAAAAATTCCTCTAAATGCAATAAATTACTTAAATATAGCAAATAGATGGAGAAATATATCAAATTTTAACATGTAGTACCACGTGATGTATGTGGAGAGTAGAAAAAGTTTGGAGGGCAGGAGAGAAAAAACAAATTATTTTGTCGAGTGCCATTAAAAAACACTCGGCAACAAAATTACTTTGCCGAGTGTAAACAAAAAACTCTCGGCAAACAAATTAGGTTGCCGAGTGTCAATCAAAAACATACGGCATACCTTGTCTTTGTCGAGTATCTCTAACGGACACTCGGCAAAGTTCTAACGGCAGGGCGGCGCACCCAACGGTCGTCAGATGGCCGCCGCACGCCCAGCGCACGTGACTCCAGTTTGCCGAGTGTCCATTTTTGCCGAGAGTTTTTTGTAGTTTGCCGAGTGTTTTATATTAGGCACACGGCAAAGTTTTCATTTGCCGAGTGCTATATGTTTGCCGAGTGTTTTATTAAATACACACGATAAATGGGGTGTTTGCGTGCCCGATGGAATACACTCGGCAATTCTACAGTTTCTGGTAGTGAGAGGAGGTATCAGGGGGAAGGAGCGCGGGGCGCAGGCCGGCAGGGTGGGCGTGCGAGGCGGAGGCGGGTTGCGTGGCCGTTCATCCGGACACGAGGAGCGGCCGGCGCATTTAGAAAAATATTCTATCAGCCGACATTTAGAATGTCTTCCCCTCGATGGTTCGAGGACCTCCAAACACCTGAAACCCATAAACTACGAAAAATAGCAAAAAATATGTAAATCGGCCCGAGAGCGCTAGACTTCAAAACACTACATGCGGCTGAGTGCCTAGATAGCCATGTTTCATGTACTGGAACAACCAAAAGCCTTCGAGTGATACCCTAAAACACCTAAAAAGTTCATGACTCTTGTTCTTTGAGCGGCTGACAAGAGAACTCAAAGAAGTCATTGTTGGGGAGCCGAATCTGGTAAGAAAAATATTCTATTCATCGGCAGACATCTTGGTTGCCTTAACGGTCGTTCATTCAGAACGTCTAGCGCTCAAACATTCTAGGATCCCTGAAAATGCCTGAAATCCGTCAGCTATAGCTCACACAAATGACAAGAACGAGAAAATCGGACCGAGAGCGCTGGACTTCAAAAAAAGTACCAATGATAGAGTGCCTAGATAGCCATGTCAGACTTGCTGCAATGACTAGAAGCCTTGGAATCACTGCCCAAATACATCGCAAAAAAAAATCATGACCCTAGGTCTTGGAGCGGCTGACGGTTGTAGAAAACCCAAAGAACACGTTATTTGGGAGCGGAACTAGAAAGAATAATGTTCTAGTAGCTGAGGTACATCTTAATTGCCTTAATGGTGCCTTTCGGACGTATAGTGCTCGACCCAGGGGCATTTCTGGGGCCCCAAAAAATGCATGAAACCCAAATAATTCATTAGTAAGCAGTGAGGTAACGAATGCTAGTGCATGCGTGTTTGATTCAACAAAATCCAAATAATTCGACAAGTCTGAATCAACAACTATACCTTGACATCCTTTCTAGCCTTTTTGTGATTGCCAAGAAATTTGATTTTGAGCCAAAAAAAAAAAACTAGTATAGAAGGGGGCGTTGACTTCCTTTCTTCAGCCTGTTCATTTGCTCGTAAACAATCGTAAATTTCCAGCCGGGAACAGTGTTTTTCTCTCACACCAAACCAGCCAGCAGTAAATAATTCACGATACGATACGGCCTCCCGAACAGGCTGCTTGTGCTTGCTGGCGGGCATCCACCGCCGGGCTTGGTTGCGTCGGCCTATGATGTGACCACCCTGGGCGAGCCAGCCTTGAGCGGTGTCCCTGCCATGGCCACACCGACCTTAGCTTGCGTGGCGTCCCCACCCTGGCCACGCCAGGCTTGCGCGGAGTACCCGTGGCGGACGCGCTAGACACCATAGCTACAGTGTCGTTTTGTTTTTATTTGTTAATAATTGTCCAATTGTTGACTAATTAGACTCAAAACGTTCGTTCCGCAAAGTACAACCAAACTGTGCAATTAGTTTTTGATTTCGTCAACATTTAATACTCCATGCATGTACCGCAAATTTGATGTGACGGAGAATCTTCTTTTTGCATAGTGTCAAATTCTGGAATCGGAGGGAACTAAACGCGGCCCATGACGCCATCCTTTATAGCTGGGATGGCCACTGGTCCGCCAGGCTCCAAGGGTGCACCAAGGGCGTGTTTAATTTCCAGTATCTGCTCGGCCTGGCTGGCTGGCCTGGCTATGGCCAGCCAGAGTCCAGTTCAAGTGGTATAAGTGCCCGTGTTTTATTTCATGTTTCTGCAGAGGCGAGCTCAGTTGATAACGTGTTTGATTGGCTGTTCAGAAGAGTCTGATGACCCCGAACTTAGAACCTGGTAACATTACCCCCAACCATCGTCATTGGCATTTCATCGAACACATGCAGGTCAGCCCAGCGGCGCGCGCACCTCCACCAGTAGCTCGCGCTCCTCCGCATACATCTCGCCCAGCCGCACGCTCACCCCCGCGCCGCCGCCGGCGACCGCCACGGCCTACTGCCCAAGCCCGCACGACGTTAGTATCACCACAAGCACGAACCACGCCACGGCCTGCTGCCCAGGCTCGCAAGGTGTCAGTATCACCGCAAGCGCGAACCACCGCCACCGTGCCACGGCCACGCTCGACTTGCTGCCGCCCAAGGGCGCCAAGCGCGTCTTCACCCACGAGGCCCAGGCGCCGCCAGCCGCAGCCTCCGGGGACGGCAACCAGGTGGAGGCGGAGGCCCGCGGGGAGGAGGACAAGAAGGTCGCCACGCCGCCGCAACCGGCTGCCAAGTGGGTGCCTCCTGCTGATTCTCACGGGATGTGGGATGCCCAATGCGTGGATGGGCACACCGCAGCTGCTGGTGCAGATCGTGCCGTGGGGCGGGCTGTAGTGGATGGACTACGGCAACCCCACGGAGGCGATGGGCCTCAAGTACATCCAGTACGAGATCACGCTACAAGATCGATGTCGCTGCCACGGCCTGCTGCCCAAGCCAACCACGCCGCGCGAAGCGGCCGAGCGCTGAGCGGTGTGCGCGGCCTCCGCGGCTGCCACGGTGGCGATGGCGACAGCCATGGAGAAGACTCGTATCCTTCTCGCATGCGAGCCCCTTCCGTCACGGCCATGGATGAAGAAGAGCTAGAGGGGAGGAAGTCGGAGGCGCGGCGACACCAACGGAGGAGGACGGGAGCAGTCAGCGGTGGGTGAGAAACACCGAGTCGCGGGTGGTGACTCGAGGCATCGCGCGAGCGCTGAAGCCGGCCAGGCCGCCGAGAAACGGACGTTTGTCGCGTTTCGTGGAAGATAGGAGAAAGAGTGTGTTTTGCATCCGGGGAGCCAGGCTCGGTGTTGGGCAGAGTAAATCAAACATGAGCTGTTGCAGCTGGAGGGCGCAGGGCCACCCAGCGCTCTATATCAAACAGGCCCTAAAAAATTCCAGCATGAAGTGGGGCACCATCCTGGGTTGAGCACCTGACTATGCCAACCTCTGATCTGCCGCCGCCCGCCATGCCGGTGTCGATCTAGGGTTAGGAGGCACCGCCATCCACCTTCTATGGGAGACTGTGCGAGCGTCCGAGAGGCTTCTCTAATTGCCTGTGTATGTATTCGGAGAGGGGCATTCTCGTCTTTTTACAAGTAGCCTCACGTGATAGTTCACGGTAGAGGATGCCCAAATGGACGGTAGTGTCAGTTAGGTAAAAAAAAAATAGAAGAGGTGCCAAAAAGGGAAGATTTGAACTTTGAGTGACAAATAGGGACAAGAAGAAGTTTTTCTAGGGACTTTTTCTCATTTTTTTTATTACACTTGCAACAGAGCAACTTGATCCGTTACATACTTATTATATACTGTATAGAATTATCATTTATCTTTATATTTTAGCCATCAGCATGTTGTTGGATCGCATGCAGTACACATATGTATATGGCTCCAGCTCCAGCATATGCCTGCACGTCGATTGCCATCGGCAGCCGCAGTGGTCGTCATCCCCGCAGGATGGCCATATTCCTGATGTGGGTGCAGCAGCACATGGGGACGCGAAGAAAAAGCTTGCAGTGGAAACTGATGAGCTTGGAGTCGAATTCGTCTTTGCATTTGCGCTCGCACGCGGCGTCCTCGCATCTCGGACGTTGCTGCCAGCAACTCTCCTCCGTCGTATCACTACCACCTAATAAAAGTCAATTAGTCAGCATAGACGTATACGCGTATATATAGTGTGGTTAATTAATAATTGTACGTATAACCAATCTAATTGAACAATGAACGGAAGAAATTATACTATATATATAGCTTTTCTCTAAATTAAAATAAAGTAGCTTCATTTTATTCGTGTGTACATACATACGTACCTGCTGCCCAGGTGGTTGTCATTAGGTTGCAAGACATTACCACGAGAAGGATAATGCAGATAGCAGCAGATGTCGAGTGCACGGCGGCCCTCATCGTGTCAACAAACACTAGCAAGTCTTCTGTTTCAAGGGTTTATACACTACTACAAAAAGAATTTTTAGGGGCGGCTTCAGAGGCTCTGTAGGGTAGGGGCGGTTTGCCCAGCCGCCCCTACGCAAGGGTCTCTATAAATCATGTATTTGTAGGGGCGGTTCTCAGGCCGCCCCTACAAATCGATTTCTAGGGGCGGCTGTTGTTTTCAGCCGCCCCTACAAATCTATTTGTAGGGGCAGTTGATATCGTAGCCGCCCCTACAAATCTATTTATAGGGGCGGTCTGGGAACACCAGCCGCCCTTACAAATCGATTTGTAGGGGCGGCTACAATACCAACCGCCCCTACAAATCATTTTTCTGCCAAAAAAAAATTAAATTTACAATTCTTCAATGCGACAACATGCGTTTCTGGTTTGGAATAAAATGATGGTTCAGAGTATGTAGCTGATGGACTAACTACTAAGAACTAGAATCACCAGAATAAGTTGACTAAGTGTTAAAGAACTGATAAGCTCCTTGGAACTGCCAACAATAATGTATACGCAGATGAAGTTGAACATACATGAAAAAAGAATCAAAGAATGTTAAAGTAATGTGGCATGCACTGCAAAATAAAAGGTGTAGGCATGTAGGATTCAGATGAGTAGATCCACAACATACACTGGCACTAGACTGGCATGCCAATCATTCACAACAAACATGTAATTTTGTCCATAAATATATCCTCCCATCCGTACTAGTTGACCTTGCTTACGTGATCATCCCGGCGAGCATTTCTCCACCGGACGGCACCGTACTTGCCCAAGGAAGAGCTCCGATTCTACAAGGAAGGGAACACGGTCTTCCACGACCGTTGCCGCTCTCCCTCGTAGAATCAAAGCTCCTCCTTGACGTCCGTTACCGCTCGGTAGAGAATATGCTAGCCGAGATGAATACGGTCCGCAAGTTCAACTAGTACGGATTTTCTACAATTTTCTAACTAAAAAGAGGTATCCAGATCACAACCAAAAAGAATGTTAAAGGCCTTGTTGTTCCAAATACACTGGGAATGTCAGACAGAATGGAAATGTATCAGCTCCTGCAAAATGAGCTATCAGCTCCTTCAAGGCTTAGCATTTATCTTGAACCATACCTTGTTGTACTGCTCCTGCAAGGAGCTATTAGCTCCTTCTGAACCTGATCCAATTGCGCATTGCATTGCCAGAAGGTTCCAGATGGGTCCGTGTAGTATCTGCAGCACACATATGGTGAACCATGAGAAATAAAGTCCAGTGGCCTTGTGTAAATTGATTATGACAAAAAGATCTGCCTCACAACATAGAGAGATAAGGATGCCATGATTGCAAAATGAGCAACATATACAGAGGGGCCTGCTATAAGTGTCTGGTCTCCACTATATTCCACTAACTAAAATATATGCCTTAGCCAACATGTATACCAAATAACTTAGTTCAATGCATGATGTAGATAACCATTGGAACAATCTTGGTCACAAGTTCCATGCCTTCCTGTTTTTCCTTATTTTACAGGAATTTTACTTTAATTTATGTCAAGGACACATAATGACCTAAGTAGAACAAAACCACATAGTAGACAACCATAGTTCATGTGAGTCAAACAAATGGTAAGCCCACACTCTGCAGCAAAAAGACATCCACTAAAAAAGGCGTTTACCATGACGATCTAAAAAGATCCAACAAAAAGCAAATGTGATGCATGATATGATGATAGTAAAATGATTTTACAGAAGAAAACAGAAGTAAAGCAACCCACATTACCATGACAGCCTAAAGTCTAAAAAAAGGCAATAAAAAGCAATTTCAATGCGTTATAGCACAATAATTTAGCATAAGAAAAAGAAGTCAATCTCCCCAGTTTAAGAAAAAACATGGATTCTGAAGACTGCAATTAAAAAAAATCCAGTTCAGTGAGCTAAATGGATCAGCACTTACAAGCTAGGTCCATTCTCATCATGTCCAGCAATTAGGAGGGAGACTCCAAATGGCCGTGACTACACAAACAAATAAGTACATCAGAACGCCCACTACACGATACATGAAGTGATTACAACTTAGCACACCCCTCGACGAGCTATTGGGATGGAAATATAAAAGTAGATGTGTGTTGCAGGAAACTGTGGCTGTATAAATGCTGTGAAAACTAAAAACTAGTAGTGGGTTGGCCCTATCAAAATGGTTGGCAAATGGGGAAAGTTTTCGGTTTGTAACTCTAATGAACCTCAACAAAAACAATTCATAGGTCCATCTTCACCATTAGGCCCTGATAAGATAATATTTACACATGAAAGAGCCAATGCAGGCAAGATAGGTATATAACAAATACTCATCATTTCATAAAAGGTCATTAGTGTTTGTTATATCTTTTCATATTCATTATGGGAGTAATAGGGCTGACCAGTTATAAGAACACCTAAATGTTGTACTGGATTCAATTTCCTCCGATCAGAAGACATTTGAAAACAAAGATATTGGTGTAAATCCATCTTATATTTTGAAGTTGAAGGAATGAAATATAGTCTGCAGATAATTAATCTTGCTTCTTGCGTTCGAGGCTATAGGAACATAAATGAGGCTAACCATTGACTCTTCATCACCTTCGCCAAAGCGCAGAGCCAAGTCACAGATAGCTTGTGTAGAAGATTCTACGGTCATTGGCTCCCCATATGAGAACCTATGATTCTGATTGTAAACATGTCAAGTCAGATTAATAGAGAAAGCTCCCAAACATGTAAATAAATATGTATATGTATATAACCTAGAAAAGTACCTGAGTCTCAACACGAGCATGCTCCACTAGCGTTCTAGCATCAGCAATAAGTCCACTCATGGCACAGCCTATGTGCTCATCAATTTCTATGATTTTCTCCACACTGCTTGGTTCCTATAACATCAAAAGGCAAAGGAAAACTGAATTCATTAACAATTTAAACATGAAACAACCTATAGCATGAAAACCAGAGGCTAAGTGGAGCTGCCATTTCCTCTGATAAAAACCATTCCTGTTATCATAGCACAAAATTGCATAAAGTTGAGCTCAAACTCTATGATTGCATCAGCTGTAGGTTAAAATATTGCCAAAAAAATGCAAACGCGTCAGCAACTCAGCACACGACGCGCCGCCGCCGGCAGACTGAATCCAAAGGGTTTCAAGGACAGAGGGATCTGAAACCGGCCAGTCACCTCGTGAGAAACATCCTCTCGGTCGGCGACTCCGGTGACGGCGGATGCTGGATCGAGCGGGACCTCGGAGCCTCTCTTCTGCTCGCCGAGGAAGTTGAAGCGAAGAACACAGGCGACGGCGGTGTGGGCAGGCCGCGGTCCATCATGTATATGGGGTAGGGTTCCAGGTGTGGGCGGCTCACCTTGAGGGCGCCCAGATCTACCGAAAATGGAAGGAGCCGAGGAGGCCATGCCCGGACGCCCTCGACGCAGCTCAGGCCGCAAATCCCACGGATCTAGCCGCTAGGACCTCAGATCCGGTCGCCACCGCGCGGATCGAGCCGCCACCGCGCTTGCAGGACCGCAGTCCGGTCGTCACCGCGTGGAGGGGAGGCGAGCCCGGACCAACCACCACCGGATCCGGCCGACGAGCATGCGGATCCGGTCGTCGTGAGACCTCGCTCGTCGCTGGCGAGCGGCCAAGGGCCTGGCGAAGCCCCTCGGCACCTAGCGTAGCGCGGGGGCGGCGAGAGAGTGTGAGAGCACACGGGGCCAGCAGACGTCTGGGGGGTGGGGCGGGGGTACCTCGGATAAACGGCCTCAGTTCGCACAGTAGGGGCGGTTCGTGATCGAGCCGCCCCTACAAATATAAATACCAGGGGTGGTCGGTGATTAAGCTGCCCCTATAAATCCGACCCATTTGTAGAGGCGGCTCGTATCACCAGCCGCCCCTGCTGTTCCATTTATAGGGGCGGCTGGTCTCGTATCTCTCAAACACGCCACTGTAGGGGCGGCTCCATCACCAGCCGCCCCTACAAAAAAATTGTCCCGTTACTAAAAATCATTTTTCACGTAGTGATATGCATGGGCAAGAGCTAGCTTGTCCTCGCTTATTTATTTATATGTAACCAAATTGCTTGCTTAAATGCGACATAAATGCAGGCGTATCTCACAGCCCAGATTCGATATCCTCGATCACTCTCCTACACGCAAAGAGTAAATGTGCTGGTATCCAATTCGATCGTATATGACTCCACATTCTGTATGGTCGGCTACTTTACTTAGAACTATAGGATATCCCGCGCGTTGCTGCAGAAACTCTAATGTATCATTTTTGAAATAGCTTATGCAAAACAAACATTTTAAGAGCGCATAAAAAGGAGACAATTAAGCACTTGGTCTTTTACTTCCGGTTTCCTAGCTCCATTTATTAGTCTTTAATTCATGTAACAACAGGACTTTTGAAACCCGACAATATATGTCATATGCTTATAGTGGCTGGCTAAGACGTGTCAACAAGGATGTGAAGCTTCTACTTCTGCTAGGAGCGGATGTGACTTGTTGGTCTATTTGACTCAGCATGAATGATATTGTTTTTCAAAAGAAAAAATGCTTCTCCTGTGCAGATAATCTACTTGGTTATTCATTGGCTACGTGGTTATCTACTTGGTTACGTACTTGGGCTATTCTGTAGAAGCCGGATTTGCAGGATATAGTTGTAGCACGGTATCGCAGCAGTTGACGCATATCGCAAAGAATATATTTTTTCTCCTAGGCACATGAGTAGATCTAGGTTAAGAATTGATAGTCACTAGAATGTGTCAGATTTTGTAGCTCTTTTATTAGTTGTGTGCCACATGTTAGACAGAGGTCGGAAGTTGCTTTCTAAGGCTTTGTGTATCATCTCAATGTATTGCCTTTGAGGTTTTAAGAAAAGCTTGGTTTATGAAAAAAAAGTGACACACCGTTACAATTTGAGGACCACCGGTGCATTTAACTTTTTTAACATTAGGAACCAAGTCCATACAATGTTAACAATAACAAAAATGGCATCGATATTACTGTAACATTGGAAACGCAATAACCAAATCGAAAGCACTTCGACAATGATTGAATACCATCAAAACCATGTTAAAAAAACGATAAACACGTCAGTCTACAGCTCATAGTTGGTTGCATGTTACATAGCAATAACAGTACCAGTAGAAATAGAAGCAGAATACCAGATCTACTACTTCACAGAAATAGGGGCCTTTGAGAACGAAAGGAACAATTAACCTAACATATATGGGTACAGTGTACAGGTACATCATCTAACGAAACTGCCAAAGCGAAGCAGTGGCAACAAGCAACAGACCATGTGAGAGGCAGCGAATATACGTCACCTGAAAAAAGTCATGTGTAACACTCGCTGAGCCGTGCATTATATTGGAGCCAAGGTAAGAACCTGGTATCACGCAGGATGGACCACAACAGCTTGGGAGCGTGGTTGGTTCACTGTCCTCCGACGAAGCATGCAGTTGCGCGTAAGTCGAGCCTGGCTCAGGCTCCCGTGAGATAGGCTGAGCTCATATACAACACTGTCATGGTTGATTATCTACTTTGCTTGGCTGAGAAAAGAGGTAATTTGGTTGCCTATATTAAGATATGCTACCAACCGCTGTACCGAGCCCCACGAGGCACGACACGAGCAAAAGATGGACCTAGCACTGATGGCTGATGCAGCATGTGTGAGGCATCACCTGACAAAAGTCATTAGTAGATAACAGACTTTTGGTTCTAGGTTTTAGTCACAGGACTAAAGACATGATTAGTCCTGGTTGGAGCAACCAATCGGGACTAAAGTCCCCTGCCCAACGGCTAGAGGCGTAGCTTTTGCAGGAGGAGGGCAGGAGGGACCTTTAGTCCCGGTTCGTGGCTCAAATCGGGACTAAAGGTCACCTTTCAGTACCAGTTGGAGCTACCAGCCGTAACTAAACCTTTATTCTCGGTTGGTGACTCCAACCGGAACTAGAACTCTACCTATAGTCCAGATTTATAACGCAAACCGGGACTACATGTCCCGGGCTATATACTTTCTTCTTCCTCTCCCAGCCTGAACCATTTCAAGTTCTCTGCCTGCTCTCTGTTCTTACTCGTGGAAGGAGTTCATGCTTGCGGGATTGGTGAAGACTTCATTCTTCCATCCATTGTTCGGTTCTATAGGTTACCAACTTCATCCTCCCATATTTCATCACTAGCATGACTCATTTCATAGTCTAGAAATAGAGAAATTTGTTGTTTTTTAGATTGGGAATAATGGTGGATTTTTTTGTTTTTTATACCATTTGAGCTCGAAATCACTTGATGGTTTGAATATGAAGATGAAGGAAGCTTATAGTAGTTCATCAAAACTATTATGCACCTTTCATTGCCTCATTTCATGGTCTAGAAATAGAGAAATTTTTGGTTTTCTAGATTGTGAATAATGGTGGATATTTTTTTATTTATATGCCATTTGAGCTCAAAATCACTTGATAGTTTGCATGTGTAGATGAAGGAATCTTATAGTAGCTCATCAAAACTAGTATGCACCTTTCATTGCCTTATTTCATGGTTTAGAAATAGAGAAATAAAAGTTTTTTTAGTATATAGCTCATTTAATTTCATGGTTTACAAAATGAGAAATTTATAGTAGTTGATGAAAATGAGTATAGAGAGTCGTAGATGGCGACTGCTTCGGGGTCCTCGTCCTCGCATGGGGTCCCTAAGCGACTGAGGCTGGACCTCCCTCTCATCGCGTGTGGCAAGTGTGGGCAGAAGACTGTGAGGGAGTACAGGGTAAAGAAGAAGGGTCCCAACCAAGGGTGCATCTTCTACACGTGTCCGGATCGTGAAGTGAGTAATTTTTTTATCATGTTTTGTTATGCTTTGTAGCCATTTTTCATGATGATTTTGATTAAAGTTCTTAATTTGTTGTTGGAATTTTAGTGGGATGGCACTGGATCATGTGATGGTTGGTACTAGGAGGAAGAGTATGTTGAGCATGTTCAAAAATCTCTTGCAAAGGCGACTGAGGCGACTAATGAGAGTGCACCTTTGTTTGATGAGGCAGTGAACCAACAGAAGAATGATCTGTCTGTTTTAGTTGGAATTGGTCGTGAAATTCTTATTCTGCTGAAGTGCATTGTAGGTTTAGTTTGTTTAGTGCTATTTGGAATTGTCTACAATGTATCAATGCTTTAATAAATTAATGTTCGAGAGTACGTGAAACGGCTGTGTGGTATAGGATATTAATTAATTATGTTGATCGATGGATATTTTGGATCTTTTAATTAACTACTAATCATGCATGTTGTATAATATGGGTTATTACAAGTTTTTGATGTGGTGTATATCATGTAATGTAGATGAACCAGCAATGGATGTACAACGCGGACCGCCGCTCCCTAGAGTTCATTAGGGGCGTGCATGAATTCATAAATGTGGCCAAGGCAAACACATGAATGGTTTCATGTGCTGCCCATGTGTTCAATGTAAGAATGAGAAGGATTATTCTTGCTCAAGGGTCCTACACGAACACCTATTTACATCAGGTTTCATGCCAAACTATATATGTTGGACTAAGCATGGAGAAAGAGGTGTTATAATGGAAGAAGATGAAGAAGAAGAAGAAGAAGAAGGGGATGATGACAACATTATTATTCATGGTTTTGCTGAATACGGTGCCTTTGATGATACTGCAATGGGGAAAGCTGAAGAAGAGGTGGCGGTAGAAGATGAGCCCCCTGATGATCTTGGTCAATCCATCCGTGATGCACAAAGAGAATGCGAAAGTAAAAAGGAGAAGATCAAATTCAAGTGTATGCTAGAGGATCACAAGAAATTGCTATACCCGACTTGCGAAGAGGGGCAAAATAAGTTGGGTACCACACTTGAATTGCTGCAATGGAAGGCAAAGAATGGTGTATCCAACAAGAGATTTGGGGAGTTACTGACTATCGCAAAGAAGATGCTTTCGAAGGCAAATGAATTGCCCTCCACTACATACGCAGCAAAACAGGCCGTCTGCCCTCTGGGATTAGAAATATAGAAGATATATGCGTGTCCTAATGACTGCATCCTCTACCGTGATGAGTATGAGAATTTGGATGCATGCCCGGTATACCATGCATCGCGTTATAAGATCAGGCGAGATGACCCTGATGATGTTGAGGGCGATGTTGAACATCCCAGGAAGAGAATCCCTACCAAGGTGATGTGATATGCTCCTGTAATACCATGCTTGACACATTTATTTAGAAACAAAGAGCATGCAAAGTTGTTGCGATGGCACAAAGAAGACCGTAAGGTAGACGATATATTGAGACACCCTGCTGATGGGTCCCAGTGGAGAGCAATCGACATAGAATTCCTGAAGTTTGCAGATGACGCAAGAAACTTAAGGTTTGCTTTAAGTATGGATGGCATGAATCCTTTCGGGGAGCAGAGCAGCAGTCATAGCACTTGGCCTATTACTCTATTATCTACAACCTTCCTCCATGGATGTACATGAAGCGGAAGTTCATTATGATGCCAGTGCTCATCCAAGGCCCAAAGCAACCTAAAAACGACATTGATGTGTACCTGAGGCCATTAGTTGAGGAACTTCTTTTGTAGAGCAGCACAGGTGTACGTGTGTGGGATGAGTACAAACAGGAACACTTTGACCTGCGAGCATTGTTGTTCATAAAATCAATGATTGGCCTGCTCTTAGTAATCTTTTAGGACAGTCAAACAAGGGATATAATACATGCATGCACTGTTTTCATGATATAGAAGGTATATTTTTGAAAAAATATCGAAAGGTCATGTACATGGGCCATCATCGATTTCTTCTATTAAATCATGCCCTAAGAAAGAGAGGCAAGCATTTTAAAGGTAAGGCAGAGCGCCAAACAAAGCCTGACAACCGTAGTGGTGAGGATGTATTCAATATGGTCAAGGATGTACAAGTAGTCTTTGGGAAGGGACCCGGCAGCCAACCTGTTCCGAATGATGCTAACGGACATGCACACATGTGGAAGAAGAAGTCCATATTTTGGGAGCTACCCTACTAGCAAGTCCTAGAGGTCCACAGCGCGATCGACGTGATGCACCTGACAAAGAATCTTTGTGTGAACCTGCTAGGCTTCATGGGTGTGTATGGGAAGTCTAAGGACACACTGGAAGGAAGATAGGACCTGTAGTGTATGAAAGAATGAGAAAACCTACATCCAGAGAAGGTAGATGATGGACGCCAGTGCTTAAGTCTTGCCAGCTACACTCTTAGCAAAGAAGAGAAGGAAAGCATGTTTGAATGCCTAAACAGCATCAAGGTCCCATCTAGCTTCTCCTCAAATATAAAGGGGATAATAAATGTGGAAGAGAAGAAATTTCTAAACTTAAAGTCTCATGACTGCCATGTGCTTATGACGCAATTGCTTCCGATTGCATTGAGAGGCATTCTTTCTCTAAATGTACGATTAGCCACCGTGAAACTATGTGCATTCCTCAACGCAATTTCTCAGAAGGCAATCAATCCAGCACATCTAGCAAAGCTACTGAATGACGTGGTCCAATGTCTTGTCAGCTTTGAGTTGGTGTTCCCGCCATCCTTCTTTTAATATTATGATGTACCTCCTAGTTCACTTGATCAAAGAGATTAGTATTCTCGGTCCTATATTCCTACATAACATGTTCTCCTTTGAGAGGTTCATGGGAGTCCTAAAGAAATGTGTTCACAGCTATGCTCGACCAGAAGGAAGCATCGCCAAGAGCTACAGAACAGAGGAGGTCATTGAGTTCTGCATTTATTTTATTCCTGACCTCGACTCGATTGGTGTTCCTGAATCATGGCATGAGGGGAGACTAAGTGGAAAGGACACACTACGGAAGAAAGCATATAGCGGCAAGGTGGATGATTATTTCCATAAAGCACACTATACAGTTCTACAAAACTCCTCCTTGGTGGATCCATATATCGAGGTACACAAGGACATTGTACATGGCAAATTCCTGGGGAGGACTGAAGCCTAGATTACACGTCAGCACAAGGAAACTTTTGGCGGTTGGTTGCGAAAACGATGTTAGGGTGACAAGAGTTTGGATGAGCAATTGTACTTGTTGTCCAGGGAACCATCTTGGCATATCCTGACATTCAAAGAGTACGAGATAAATAGCAATGCATTTTACACGATAGCCCAAGATAAAAAGAGCACCAACCAAAATATTGGTGTCCGCATAGATGCCACGGACCCAAATGGGAATAAGGAAACATATTATGGCCACATAGAGGAGATATGGGAACTAGACTATGGACCTTATTTTAAGGTCCCTTTGTTTTGGTGCCAATGGGTGAAGGTGACCGGAGGTGGGGTAACAGTGGACCATCAGTACGGAATGACAACAATGGACCTCAACAATCTTGGGTATAGAGACGAACCATTTGTCTTAGGCAAGGATGTGAATAAGGTGTTCTATTTGAAGGACATGTCTACCAAGCCGAAGAAAGGGGAAAACAACAACAACGACTCAGACAATGAGCCAAAGCGCAACATAGTTCTTTTAGGGAAAAGAAACATCGTGGGAATCGAGGATAGGTCTGACATCTCAGAAGATTATGAAAAGAATGATGGAATTCTACCCTTCACAGTAAACAATGACCCAAGCATCCTGCTAAATAATGAGGACACTCCATGGTTACAGCGCGATCATAACCAAGGGACATACGTCAAGAAGAAGTTCATTGATGTTCCCACTTGATATGGTGATGTATTAGACCTATTTAGTAATAATTATGACTTTGGATTTTTTTGTCGTGTTTTCATATTTTCTATGGTTTAAATGAATTTTCTGCTCCACGGTGGATTTCCTATGGAGAATGTGTGATGAAAAACTAAATGATCAACGTTAATAACATATGAAAACTAATTTCCTGTCGAAAAGCAATAGTTTTATAATTTTAATTAAGTAGTCATTTTTGCATGGTGGAAATTGTGATTATTATTTACACTATGTTAAATATTTATGCGGTAAAACAAAATAGTTTAGGTTATAAATTTTTCTTGTGTACAATAATGCAAAACCAGGTCCAGGAATTTTTTTTTTGTAATTTTTTGGCTAATATTTTATTTACTAGGCAATTAACAACTCTCTGCATATTTATATAAAACAAATATATAAAAAGGAAAAACTTTTGGAAACTGTCAGGAAGCCAAACTATAGACCACCTTTACTCTCGGGTGGATCAACCAACCGGGACTAAAGATGGGCTGCATTTTCGCCGCCCACCAAAATTCCCTTTACTCCCGGGCCATGGCTGCACCGACCTTTAGTCCCAGTTCTATCCATCACTCAGAACTAAAGGACCATTAGTCCTGGGCTAAGGCTTCACCCAAGACTAAAGGTCTCTCCTATATCGCCTCCTCTCTTCTCCCCCTCCATCATATCATCTTCTTCGCTCGAGAGCCACCACGCCACCGCCGCTCGATCATCATCGCCTCCACGTGCGCGCACCTCTCTCGCCGTCTCCGCCGGTGGCCTAGCTCGCGCCTCTCCCGTCCGTGTGTGGTGCCCAGATCTGGATCCACCACCGTCGTCCTCACCCTCGCCCAGATCTGATTTGGATCCACCGTCGTCATCGATCCTCTTCCTCGTCATCGTCGGCTCCACGCGCTTGCCTCCAGCACTGCCTCTTGTCTCATGCGCGCTTCGACCCCGGCTCCACGCGTGTCGTCCTCATCACCCCGTCAGCGCCCTCGCTCGTCCTCGCCGCCAGAGCGCGCGTCGCCCTCATCTACATCATCTCCGATCTAGCACTGGCCTCGTCACCCTGTTGGTGCCCTCGTGCGTGCCTCAGCCCCGCCATGCTCGATCATGCTCGTCGTGCTCGCCAGAGGAACTCTGCCCCATTTTCGCATGTGAGCAATTGCAACAGTGTGTGCATATGTGGTGTGTGTATGAGTATGTGTGTGTGTGTGATGTGTGTGCATATTATTTTTTCGGCATAGAAAAATATAGAAAAAATAGGCAGATTTTATTTGTAGACAAAATAGAAAAAATGTAGTAGTTTACTTTAATATATATATATATATAGAAAAAATGTTGAGTGCTATGAATTGTAGAAAAAATATAGTAGTGTACTACAATATATAGTTGTAGAAATATATTTGAATCTTCCTCACAATTAAAAAAATTATTTTTATTAGTGCTATGAATTTTTTGGTATATAAATCCTAATTTTGATATATTGACATTATTAGTGTGACATGAATTTTGATATATTTTGACATTAACCCGGCCGAGCTCTGCTCCAAACCCTAACCCGGTCGAGCTCCGCTCCAAACCCTAACGAAGGTGTAAATAATAACCTTGAATTCTATATAATTATATATATATTTGAATTTGATTCTTCATAATTAATGTGACATGAATCCGCTCCAGACCCTAACCAAGGCACAAACCCTAACTAGATCGAGCTCGGCGTAAATAATAACCCCTGAAGGCTATATATAGTTATTTAAGTTTAAGCCACTGACTTGCTACATTTGCATATGCATGACTAGTGTATGGTTTTCATTTATATATAGTTGTGGTAATTAAGATGGCTGAGCTGCAAGACGACTATGACTAGAATGAGGCCATGATAAACATTATCAATGCCGGCACTCAATATGGCCCCAACAACCAGAATGAGGCCGACCTGGAGTTTGATGACGGCTTTCAATACTTTGAAGCTGAGCAAGAAAATCCTATGCCGGCACTCAATTTTGAAGATGAGCAAGAAAATCCTATGCAAGAAAATGTTAGCGAGGTATATTTGTTAATAATCTTGCATCTCTTATATATATATGAATTTAAATATAGTTCCAATAATTCCTATATATATATATTACTGAATCTTTGTGTTTCTACGTATGTAGCCCTCTGGATCGACGACGTCGACGAAAAGTAGTAAAAGTGTACGAGGCCCGACAAAACTGTTGGAGGGCCACTACATAGTCACAGAAGTCGATCCTAATACCGGCGAACCGCTCTAGCCAAAAAACAATGCAAAGAAGTTTGTAAACCACTATAGGGTTCTTGTTAGGGCCGATCAGTGTCCGTGAATGGAAACAGAAGAAGGATGATCCTCTGATCAGTTTTGTCTCTGAGCGAGAGAAGGACCTTCTTTGGGATTCAGTCACTGCACATTTCAATCTACCAGCAGGTGAAGATTTAAGAAAACTAGTTAAAAGTTGGGCTCTCAAGAAAATGGCCACACAATTGCAGACCTGGAATAAGAAGCTGTACAATGAATTTGTCAAGAAGAATCTGACTCCAGATTTCAATCAAAATAGCCCGTACAAAAAGTTGAGGGACGACTGGCCTGAATTTGTGAGGTACAAGACCTCAGAAGAGGGTGAGGAATGGGTGAGAAGGAACCAACATAATGCACGGCAGAAGGTATACCATCATAAAACAGGATCAGGTGGCTAAAGGAGTGCCATTCCAAAGTGGCAAAGAATGGAAGCAAACCTGCTTACCAAAGGGATCCATCCATTTTCACTCGAATGGCCCGAACACTCCAAGAATTGGTTTTTTGCACATGGGGATCACTAGATCCACAGACCGGGGAGCCAGTTATTGGTGGGAAAATCAGAAGAGCAGCACAAACACTAATTGATATTGTAGATCCTTCTGCCAGTGGTGCCTTTGTGCCCAACCGAGAGAAGGATGAGCTGACATAGGCCCTCTATACTCCTGAACACCCTAGGTGAACGTGAGGCAAATGGTTGATTTCATGGCGGCATGGCTTACCTGAGGACGCCGCTACCTACAGATGCCGCCAGCGAAGGAAGGATGAGAAGGCAGAGCGGATCTGCAGGTTAGAGGAGGCGGTGCTTCAATCACGGGAGCAAGAACTAAACATGGAAGCGAGAATGCAAGAGGAAATCAAACGGCAAGTGGCACTACAGTTGAGTAGCCATAGGCAGTCATCAACATCAGAGCATGCAGTCAACATTAGCCCCCCTCAACTAAGAAGCTGTTGCGCTTCCACTGAGTTCCCAGATCAAGATGACGCATTGCAGCACTTCCCTGTGGATGACATCACCGTGCCTTTGACGCCATGTGAGCTGCTCATTCCCTTGGGGAATACCGGTGTCACAGTCTTGGTGGCGCATGGTATTGTTTCTCCTATGGTCCTTGACAAGACACCAACAATCCATGGGAATCCAATTCCACCTGGCTATTATAGCGTCTCGGTGGATAGAGTTATCAAAGACTATAGGGAAGTGCCTCTTGACTTTTCTAGAGGTGATGGGGAGAAGACCATAGGACAAGGAGAGCATTCATTCATTTTATGGCACAAGCGCTATATCATTATTCCCGTTGTGGCTGCTAGGGTACCGTCGCCTCCTCCTCAACTACCTCCTGATAGGTGCGGATGAAAGTGAACGAAATAGTTTTTCAATAATTAATCATTCTCAATTATGGACTTCTCACGTAATAACCATTTACTCCCAATCATTTTTGTACTCACAGGTCTCCCAACCTGAGTCCACTTCCATCCCATGATGATCATTAGAGTGCTCTAGACGATGATGATGCGTTCCATGGCACGACTGCATCTCCATCTCCATCTCCATCTCCTCCAAGAAAGCCAACCGTCGTAAAACAAAGCCCCCTCCGGAGAAGCTACCTTATGAGAAGTCTAAAGAGGAATCAAAAGCGGTGGCGCAAAAAGATTTGGATAACTGGTGAAAAAGTTTAGAAGAATCAAAGGCAAGGAGGTTGGAACTTCAGAAAAACCCACCAAAGCCGCACTACATAGCTCAACGAGAACTAAGGAAAAAATCAATGAGCGCGAGAAAAAGCAGCATGATGCACGTAAGCCCTCACCATTATCGTACTATGAATGCTATCTCGACAAGTCATATAAGGCGTCACTGAAAGCGAAGAGAGCAGGGAAAGATGTTGCACAGCTCGGGCAACAATCTAAGCAATCTATTGACCCGCTAGTTGTTGAGGGTGATTTCACAAATGCAAAAGGCAGTCCAATAAATAAGGAGGCACTGAAAGACTTCATGGCCACCACAGGTCTCACAGCTGAACAACTCATGGGGGGAGCATCGATACCAACAGGCGACTATGATATTTACCAGACCTATGTGTATGGCCAGAGTCTTGTCAACCCTAAGTACTACTCATCACTGGGTATGCAGATGTTCTTGTTGAACAAGTGGTACTTAAAAGTGACCGAGAATGACAAAACAGCATGGCTTGTTGCCAGAGTGAGACCAGAGCATTACTTGGGCTATGACGTTGTACATATTGAGTTCAATGAATTACACCAACTATTAAACCGGGATGCTCTGCACAAATCTCTCATTAGCTGTTGGTGTATGTAAGTGATTCTTTCTACAACTGAATTGAAGTAACTTGCATGTTAGTTCGTTGTTCATATATAGTTATCCTCACACTATATATATTCTTTTGTACTATATATATGCATATATGAGATGATGAAACTAAAGAAAAAAGAGATGACTGATGTTGGTTTCATTTATCCGAATCACATATTCATGGACAGGGTTACTCCATATGATAGATGGCGACCTCAAGTGGGGAAGCTTCTGTTTAGGTTCTTAGATAAGAACGCTAACAAGACACTGATACTCTTCCCATACGGCTTCAAGTGAGTGTGAATGTCGTGTGCCAATTTTATTTTTCTTACTCCATGTTCACTTTAGTTAATGAGTTGTGTCTGCGTATAGACATGTAGCTTTCACTAGATACTACTAGTCATCGATATGACCAGGAGTCGTGTAAAAATCTTTGACTCAGCGACAAGACCGTGAGCAGATTACCAAGAAATCCTCGATATACTCGAGTGGTAATTTGGGTCTCGTACACACTGTATACTCTCTTATGCCATTTTAATGATATAACTCTATTTATTTATTTTGTTGAGCAGTGCTTGGAAAACGTTCGCTGAGAAACACCATTATGGTAATTGGGAAGTGCCTCTGCATATAGTCCAATACCCAGTAAGTACTAGCTAGGTCACCGCATCTTTATTTAGTTCAATTCATTATTAACATGCTTCATTGGTTGATGATGAATCTTTTTCTCGTAAAGTGGTGTCTGCAGCAGGGATCGAGGAACAACTTATGTGGATACTGTGAGTTCCTTATGGAGTACTCAAGGAGAACAAGAGAAGAGATCCTCGAAGTACGTAAAAAATATACACAATTTATTTATTACCATTGTGTTGATATATACAATCATATATATATATATATATTCATACTTTTGCTTTCATTCGAATTAAAGATTGAATGGAGGAAGCGAAAGGTCTTGCGATGTGAACAGATCAAAGCAATTCAAGAGGCATTGTCAGGATTTCTTATGAAACAGGTCATAAATCCCAAGGGCGCGTACTACTATGACCCTTAAGAATTCATACCTTGTAGCCAAACGACGGAAGATTAGGGTTGAAAGAAATCCCAAGGACATCAGTACAAGGCTTTTGTGACTTTATTATGTACATATTCCATGCATGTACAACCTCTTGTATATATATAGTTTCATACATTTTAGTGTGTTATTTATGTATAATGCTTGAACGGAACCTTATACGTACGTGTATATATATATGGACGTATATTAGCAGCGTATAATTCGTATACGAAAAGCTAATCGAAACCAAAAAGAATTGAATTAAAAAGAAACCATAAAATGAAAAGGGAAGAAATGGAAAAAAAAACTTTAGTACCGGTTGGAAACACCAACCGGGACTAAATGTGCCAGCCCTAGTGTAATGCCTGGCGGGCCATTTAGTCTCGGTTGGTAATAGCAACCGGGACTAAAGGTTCACTTTCAGTCCTGGTTCCCAGAACCGGGACTAAAGGGGGGCCTTTAGTCCCAGATTCGCTATCCCGGCTAGGAAATCGGGACTAAAGGGGGTTTCCCAATCGGGACTGATGCTCAGTCCTGCACTAGTGAGTCATGTGAAACACTCGTTGAGCCGTGTATTGGACCTAGAACTGAAGACAGCTCACTGTTGGTTCCAACATACCAGGCAGTGATGGGCAAGAAGAGATTCCGGGTCATATGCCTCCCCCCAGCAGTGACAGGATGAACGTCATTGCTAGGTCGAGCCCGTACCCGTCAGTGATTCGATGAGTATAACTGCCGGGTGAGGTATGTACCTAACATTGTGTTTATCGTACTCACTACTGGTTTAATGGCTTGAACCTGGTAGTGGCCTTTGTTTCTTTTTTTTGTTCATATTCATTACTGGTTAATGTCTAACATTGTTAATGCACCGCACACAGATATCGTACTGACTACTGGCTTAATGCATCACACACACATACTATTACGTTGATGTATCTTCTATTTCAGGTTCAGTTTGGTTGGGTTCTAGTGTTGAGGGTGGTCATTGTTCCTTTCTTTCTTTTTCTTTTGTTCTTTTGCTTATTTCTTTCAGGTCACTTACCACTGTCTTAGTAGTCTGTAATCTGTGCTAGGGATCTTTCATAGTTGTGTCGTGTAACTCTCTCATGTTTAATGAACGCTACTACAGAATTAGGCTTCATTGTCGGCTCATGACTACGAGTTTCTTACAAATCAACAATGATAGTACCTGCCTGTCGGCACATCCCTGCCAGTTTGTGGCTAAAACTGGCAATGATAGGACCAACCTACAGTGATATTAGGGTCATCACTTTCGGTTCATATCACTATCGGTTTTAGACAAGAACCGACAGTGGTATTGGGTCATACTGCTGGTTCGTGCCTTGAACCGGCAGTGATAGGGTACACGAAAAACTTCATAACTTTCTTGTAGAATGTCGGATGAAGAACTTTATACCAATGTTGTAGTACTCGATGAGATCTACAACTTTGTAGTTCAATTTTTTTATTTGAGATCATTTGGATGTCAAAATATGTATCACAAGATTTTATAGAGTTAATACCAAAGGAGTCCATATGCTCTAAAGTTACAAGTGAGTGTGTAGTGGTAGGGAAGGATCTCGGATGGAGAAACAACCAAACCAAAAGTTGTAGATATCGCAAAGTTATGCAACTTTGTAGTTCACAACTTTTTTATTTGAAATCATTTTTATGCCGAAATATTTGATTCACAAGATTTTATAGAAGTTCATAACAAAGGAATCCATATGCTCTATAGTCATAAGGGAGTATGTAGTGGGAGTTAAGGATCTCAGATGGAGAAGCGACCAAAACAAAAGATGTAGATCTTGAAAAGTTATGCAACTTTATAGTTGACAATGTTATCATTTAAAATCATCTATCCAACAAAAATGACGTTTGAATTCTCACATTTGAAATGCAAATTTTTCAAACGACCTCAGATTGAGAAATGACTAAAACAAAAGTTGTAGATCTCGAAAAGTTATGCAATTGTAGTTGACAACATTTTCATTTGAAATCATCTATCGAAGAAAAATTATGACAATTTCCATACTTTTGAAATTCAAATTCTTCAAACGATCTCGGATGGAGAAATGACCGAAACCAAAGTTGTACATCTCGAAAAGTTATAAAACTTTGTAGTTGACAACGTTTTCATTTGGATTCGTTTAGGTTCCCAAATACTCATTTCAAAATTAGATAAACATAAAACGGCTTGGACGAATATCTCTAATACAAGTGTCTTATAGGTGGAGTGGTTAAGGGATGAACGTGTGATCCCTAAGGTCATGGGTTGAAGCGCCAACGGTTGCAAAGCAAGCTTTTTCACGCGAAAAATGTGCATGACTTGTTTAGGGTCTCTCCTAGTATAATTTTTTTTTGCTATTTTTTCAAACAGTTTTTTTGTTTCGTGGAAACCTCCATCGCTGTTGTTTGGTATCCCTGGTTCAAAATCCGGCAGTGTAGTAGTGGAAAAACATGCTAAAAAAAATTACCCCATCAATCATTTAATGGAGCTGACCCCGGTGTCGTTCACATGCAGATTGCCATATGTGTTATGTGCGATAGCATTATTCGTCTGTCCATGCATGTGTTGGATTGCGGCGATCCTAGAACATCACAGTGCACTGAAACAGTAAAGCTGAAAATTCAAGCACACAGTTTGGTCACCCATCTAATCTCAGACTACAGATGAGTGCATGCATGGACAACCGTACATAAATAATGGTCTCGTGTCTTGCCATGTGTTTCACGTGTATTAATTTGCGACATGCTGAGGAGAGAAATTGTACTCATCTCCCCCATCTAGGACCACCAACATGTTTGTTGATATCATCTCGTACAGTCTTTTTTAAACTATTGCGGAAGGCACTCTATATCCATACAATTTATTAATAGGAATAGAGATTTAGTGGAAAAAAAGTCTACAACAACTTTTTAATTAGATCTCCAAATGTTGTCATCCTCTATCCGATATTTTCTCGCTAGTTAACTCTCTAGAGTGCACACAAGATATAGAAAAACTTTTGGAGGATGAAAAGATATAAAGAGCGATTTTATATTCAAATGGCTCTCAAAACGATTATTAAGAGAATGAGTTTTAGAAAGACTCGTAGAGATGCTCTTAAACTCAGTATCTAAATCATCGTTTAGAGAGCTGTTTAAATAAAAATTGATCTCCATCCTCCAACAAGTTTTCTATGCGCACTACGGAGAGTCAACCTTACTCTTTGTCTTTATCTAGTGGAAATCCGGAACAGAGATCGTCAATATTATGAGATCTAATTAAAGAAGTTGTTGAAGGTTTTTTTTCACCAAAATCTCTATTCGTATCAACGAGGAAGGATATAGAAAAACTCTTGGAATTGCTCTTAACTACAGGCATAAGCTGACCATATGACTATTTGCTGATTGGTCCCATCCGAATTGTAGAAGGAAGCTGGATTGTAAAATCCGGGATTGATGCTTGTTGGATCCTAGATTAGGTGGAGATTTGATGCTCTATTGAATGCTTATATTGTCTAAAATGCTTTCAACAGGATGTAGCTAGTGCGGTAGATATGAATGCCAAAGGTGGGTAATTACCATTAGATTCCGATGGGCATTTAATTTGGTCTTTCTGCAGCCCATGAACTAGTAAAAGCTAGCGGGAGGCAGTTGTGGATTGCTACAATATATGCTTCATGGATTCTAAAAGTTGGATCAAAATTTAGAAGAGTTTAGAGCTAACTCCATATAGCTGATGTATCCCACTCAGCTGTCTGCAAAACTAGAAAAAAAAACTGCTCCGAGAGCCTCGGCGTGTGTAAAAATACAGAGTAGGAGTACGCTATATATTGTGCCTTTTTTTGGCCATCCGGATGCAATCCTAGGCAGTGCGCAGCGCCTCCCACTATGTGAAAAACGGTTTGTAGCAATGGGTCAAATTTTTCTAGGGGCGACTGGTGATGGAGCCGCCCTTACAGTGGCGTGCTCAGGAGCCCAAAAACTAGCCGCCCCTACAAATAGAACAGTAAAGGCTGCTGGTGATATGAGCCGCCCCTACAAATGGGTCTGATTTGTAGGGGCGGCTCACTCACCAGCCGTCCCCGGTGTTTCTATTTGTAGGGGCGGCTGGTGATTGAACTGCCCCTACAAATGTCCCACGTATAATTACCTGCTATTTATAGGGGCGGCTCAATCACCAGCCGCCCCTACAAATGACCCACATATAAAAAACAACAACACCTTCTTTCTCCTCGGGTCACTCACTCCAACCCGTGAAAGAAAGGGGAGGAGGCCTTGTGCACCTCCCAAAAATTGCTCTACTAAGGGGGGAAGATTTTGGTCTCAAATCCTTTGGTGGAGAGGTTGTAAAAGGTAAAAAAATGCTATTCCACACTTATGTTTGAAGTTTTAATGGTTGGTTAGTGAGTAATTAGAGTTTTGTTTTTCTCTCTTCTATGGTGCTTGAGCTACTTATGAAGCAAATTAAATCCAAGTTTTAAATGTACTAGGATAAATTAGGTAGGGAAACAAGATCATACCCTTATTTGGTCCATGTTTCTTGATTTTAGTGAACAATTAGTTAGTTTTATGGATGTTTCATGTGCATGTAGATCTAGATCTAGGGTTTGGTTTTTTTATTAATTTCGTTTTTGTAAATTTGTGTTTGATGAAATTGGACTAGGGTTTGCACGAAAGATATTGGGTAAAATATAATTGTTGCTAATTGTTGTCTTTAAAATTATTTGTTGTAATCAACAAATATGTATTTTAATTATTTATGGATAAATGGGCCATTAATTAATTTTCCTCTACCATGGTGTGTTTGTATGCTTCATGTAATTATATTTGATTTATATTCATATATATCTAAAGTATATACAATTATTCTCAAGTAATTATTAATTTGATTCATTTTTATATATATCTGAATAAGTAGTCCTTTAATATTTGTTTTGTTGTTGTTGTAAAAGATGGAGTACAGGAACTCTTGGATGTATGGTTCATTAAGGTTCAAGGCAGGTTTTCGTGAAGAGGTGGATAAATTTATAAAAGCCGCAAAGAAGCATGCAACGACATTGATAGAGAATAATGATACAATTATTTGTCCATGTAAAGATTACAAGAACCGTATGGCATAGACAGATGTGACTATCATCATATCACATTTGATTATGCGATGATTTGTTGAGGACTACATAGTGTGGATTCATCATGGTAATACTGTTATTGTTAACGACGAGGATGAGGAGGAATACGACGGCGAAACCATAGAATCCCTGTCCCAATATTCAACAGAGCTTTATGCACGAATGGATTCCGAGTTTGACAATGAACAAGGTGGTAATGCTGGTGGGTGGGATAGTAACGACGAAGGTGATGCCAATAATGATGGTGGAGCACATGTCGGGGATGAAGATAATTTGGAGGACATGATTCGAGCCCTTGGACTAGATATTTTACTAAATAGCCCAAAAGGTCTAGAAAATTTGGAAAGGGTGACAAAAGCATCGAATGAGACTGTGTATGGTGTTGAAAAGGGTTGTCTGACACATTGGACATTGCTACGTTTTGTGCTTGAGCTACTCATCCTGAAGGCTAAGTACGGCTGGTCAAACTATAGTTTCAATGATCTATTGCATCTCCTATCATGGGTGCTGCCACAACCAAACTCAGTTCTCGCCAACACATACCAAGCGAAGAAGGTCATAAGTCCATTGACAATGGGGGTTGAAAAAAATCCATGCATGCCCCAACACTGTATACTTTTTCATGGCAAAACATTCAAGTCACTGGATAAATGTCCCCGGTGTGGGGCCAGCCGATACAAGAACAATGACCTTTACAGTGGGGACGAAGCCTCCATGGGGAAAAACAGGAATAAGAAGGGTACAAAAAGGTGGTACAAGAATCTCAGCCCCCAGAGGACACTCCATTAGGCAACGATGCAAAGCAGAGAAGAATTTCTGCCTTGGTAATGTGGTACCTGCCAGTGACTGACCGCTTAAGATGTATCTTCCTAAACCCTAAAGAAGCCACACTCATGACATGGTGGGATGATGAGCACAAGGTGGATGATGATAAGATTGCACACCCAACTAATTGTAGTCAGTGGCAAAGGTTCGATGAGAAGCATAAAGAATTCAGCGATGACCCAAGGAATGTATGATTTGGCTTGAGCACCGATGGAATGAATCCCTTCAATGAGAGGATGAGCGACCACAACACTTGGCTAGTGATCTTGACCATGTACAACATCCCAACATGGTTGTGTCAGAAGAGAAAGTACCTTCTCCTCACTATTCTTATTTCTGGCCCTAAACAACCAGGCATTGATATAGACATGTTCCTTGAGCCTTTGATGCAAGAAATGGAGAGGCTATGGAGGCATGGGGAGCCGATGTACGATGCGTTCCAAAAGGAGGACTTCATATGTAGAGCAATAATATTTGTTACTACCAATGATTATCCCACGCTGTTTGCTTTGTCTAGACAAATCAAAGGGAAGACGGGATGCTTGGTTTTTTTGGAAGGTACTACATGGGTGTACCTAGATGCATCCAAGAAGATAGTTTACCTAAGGAACCGACGCTTCTTAAAGACAAGTCACAAGTACCACAGCAAATTGTTCTTTAGATTTTATGACAATACCTAGGAGATTGAACCCCCTCCGGAGAGACGTCATAACGGAGAACACGTGTACAGAATGGTGAAAAACATACACGTCGTCTATGGAAAGAAGAATCCGGAGGGGATGAACGGAGATAGAAGCACACCTCCTGTCGAAGGCGTACCTTTCAAGAAACAATCGATCTTCTTTCAGTATCTGCCTTATTGGCCAGACTTGGAGGTCCCCCATGCCATTGATGTTATGCACGTGCAGAAGAATGTCTTTGAGAGTCTCATTGCTACCTTGATGGACACAGGCAAGTCAAAGAATGGTCTGAAAGCATGGAAAGACATGGTGCAGCTAAACGTGATGCAACAGCTTCACCCGGTACCTGAGGCTAATGGAAAATACACTCTGCCCGTGGCGTGCTTCAACCTAACACCAGACGAGAAGAGAGCTATATGCACTTTCCTGAGGGGTGTCAAAGTCCCGACTGGGTTTTCAGCAAATGTGAAGAAGCTAGTGTCGATGAAGGACTTGTCAATAACACACTACAAGGCTCATGATTATCATGTGATGCTGATAGTGTTTCTACCTATTGCAATCAAGGATATAAAGCCAGAGTTCTTGAAAATGGCCATCACCCGCATGTGCTACTTCTTTTCGAAGATCTCATAGAAGACGATTGGCAAGCAAGAGCTGAGTGACCTACATGAATTTGTGGTGGAGACACAAAACTAACTAGAGATGTGTTTACCTCCTGCTTTTTTTGATATAATGCCACATCTGATGATTCATAAGGTTTATTAGATACAAGCGCTGGGCCCTTACTACTTGCATGAAATGTGGTCCTACGAGCGGTTCATGTCGGTTCTAAGTCGATACGTGCATAATCGAGCATACCCAAAGGGCTCCATGATAGAGGGTTACAGTACTGAAGAAGTCGTCAAGTGCTGTCAAGAGTACCTAAAAGTACAAAAAGGGATTGGTAAACCCGATTCTCGTCACAAGGGTAGGCTGGCTGGGAAGGGCACCAATGGTAGAAAAATGTTCATCGACCATGATTACAAAGAGGTGAGTTGGGCTCATTACAGTGTCTTGTAGAGTACACAACTGATGCAACCATACATTGATGAACACTTGGCTATCATTATGGCGGAGAGAAATGGTCGTTCGGATGATTGGGTCATGAAACAGCATAAGCAACGACTAACTACATGGTTGAAGGACCAAAACATACCGCCTGGAGAAACCATAGACTCTATTACCATCAGTAGGTTGGCGGAGGGGCCATCGAGACAAGTGACATCTTGGAATGCTTATGACATCAATGGGTATACGTACTATACCCACGCAAAGGATAGTAAATATATGAACCAAAACAACGGCGTTCGAATAGAGGCTCTCAATGGATTGGGGCGAAAGATCTAATACTTTGGCATCATTGAAGAGATATGGGAACTTGATTATGGAAGAGATATAACGGTGGCCCTGTTTCGATGCCGCTAGATCAAACAACACCAATTGAACGAGATCGGATTGAGAGTCCTGGACCTCGAGAATCTAGGCTACCAAGATGACCCTTGGGTGCTCGCTTCACGTGTCGCACAAGTTTTCTATATGTCTGACCCACAAAGTAACCTCCCTCCGAAGAAGAAGACAAAGCACGTGGTTGCCTCCGAGAAACAACACATTATCAGAGTTGATGGCGTGGACGATGTTGAAGCTTACAATAACTACGATGAGATGCCGCTATTCACAGACTTTCCTAAGAAGATCAGTGTTGTAGAAAAGAACCTACCCAAAGATATATTGCCATGGGAACGAAAATGTGTCAAGAGAGAAGGAAAGTTTTAGTACAAGGGATTATAGTACGTGATTGCACTTGTGTAGCTTGTGAGAAACATGCTGTGATAGGACACTGACATGCGGCAACTGGCATCAAGATCTGGTGGTGGTACCGCATAATTTTTGTTGACACTCAATGAGCTGGCCCCTATATCTGAATCCTGGTTTCACCCTTGGATGCCCAAGCCTTCACAGGCTGCAAGCATTCCTGGACTCATGATTTTTAAGAGCCTTATGGGTTCCAATCTTTTGCCCACTTATCCTTACTGGACTTGTTTTAGAACATCTGAAATTTGATTCTAAGCTCTTGACTGCCTTTCATCAATTCAATTGTTTCATTAACATTTGTATCCCATAATGTGATATTATCAGGGTAGTTAAATGCACAAAAAGCGTGTGGCTAGGTTTAGTGCAGCATGACCATCTGAAGCTACTCTAGAAGTCTAGCTGCAGTTTACTTGCTTAGGCACACGCCTTTTTGCATGTAAGTGCAAAGCAGCAGGGCACAAAGCACTCAGCTTTCCCTGATTCTCTCTTATTACAACCTGTGCCTTTTTGGCATATCTGTGACTTATATGATGTTGCTATTAACAATTAATTACATGTACCTTTAATTTTAGGCCTGCACAATTTTGGTCCCTTCTATCCTGTTTACTCCCTCCGTTCCAATTTATAAAATCATGATGTACATGTTGCTGCCTCTGTACAAGATTTTCAGTTGATACTTCTAGGATCATCCATCAGGATTCAAATATGTTAATTAGATTTTAGAAACAAGATTTTATAAAAGCTGTGGGGGGGAGAATGGGCTATCCACCGACATAGTAGAGACAGTTTTCCAATAAGATGATGAGATCTTGCAACACTTTGTTTTCTTCATTCTCTTCTCTGTGCTTATGAATATATATATGTTTGGTAGTTCTATAATTCATACTTAGCACGTAACTGTGTGTTGCATGTGTATGCACTACTTTGACTTTGGATCTTCCATTGTCTATGTTATCAGTTTTGCCATTCCTTCATTTTATTCCGTCCTCCGCCACTACTGCCACTAGCCGCAAGTTGCCTCTATTCTGATCTAGGACCCATAAGAGATTATGTTTAGTTTTCATTGACAAAGATGAGATTGATGTGTATCAATACATTCATTTTGAAAAAAATGCTGTTCATATCAATCTATTTGGAGAAATCAGTATTTTTTTTACCAATCCAATTAGAAGACTATTGATTTTAGAAAAAATCCACATGGAAGATGATTGGGATTTGGGAGCACTACAGTCAATACAATTATATGTACAGAGGCTAGCTCCTGGTTTTTAGATTTACCAGTACTTGGATTTAATCCAAATTCTAATTTTGTTTCCCAGTCTGAATATTTGTTGACTTCGGTTTAGGCCACAGTCAGCTATCAATTTTTTAGGAGGGATGCCACCCAGTGAGTCACTTCTTTGTTCATATTTTTTCTCTCTCCTTTCAATCTATAGCTATCAATTTGCTAATACTAGTTTGACTTACTAAACTACAAATAGAAACATCAAATCCGAATTAAGTCTTCCCTATACTACTGTAGGGGCAGCTGCTATACTACTATCCTACTACTCCTCTACTACTCTCAACTACACTACTAAGTGGCTCTGCTCATGTACTACTCCTGCTATACTACTGTTCTACTACTACTCAACTACTCTCTACTCTACTACTACTGTACTACTCTCTACTCTACTACTACTCTACTGCTATCTATTGTCCTACTACTGTCCTAGACTACTCTACTGAACTACTACTACTCTACTTGCTACTGCTAGCTACTCCTCCTACTACTAGCTGGCTGCTACTCTACTCTCTTCCCTAGCTGCTAGCTGCTACTCTACTCATTTCCCTATACTATTAAGTGGCTCACTTCTACTACTCTATCTACGACTACTACTGTATCTCAGTGGCTGCTACTCTTAACTACTGGCTGCTACACTTCTCTACTCCTCTTCTACTCTACTCCTCTACTATTACTCTATCTATTATTACTCCTCCTCTACTCTAATCCATTATTTACCACATCTAAGTTACCAGATTTTGATCTGCAGGGGTCTTCCAACCATGTGGCAGCAGGCAACTCCTATCCTCTATGTTTGGGAAGCTGCTGCTGCTGTTTTTACACATTTTCCTCTCTATGTTTGTTAAGCAGCTGTTGCTTTTTTTTTGCCAAATCTCCCCTCTCCTCTCCTCTCCTTTGTTTTGCCGATGATGAAATTATCTAAGTCCATACATTATATGGAATATTAGCTAATGATCAAGAACTTATGAGGAACTTGGCATCATTAGCAGCTGCCCCTATATTACCTTCTCCTCTCTTCTCTGTTATGATGCCTTGATGCTCCAAGTTCAAGATCAGATGATGATTGACATGTTTTTGAGGCCTCTACTACTGCTACTACTCATTTTTTATATATTGTTGTTTTATAGGACTACTTTGGTTTATAGACCTTTTTGATTTCTTATACCTTCTCACGTACCTAAAGCACACTTTCTTGCATCTATTAGAACAAAGCGCGAAAAAATATCACGGACACTAGACAGTGCAGCCCAATGCCCTGAGCATGATGAGCAACCAACCTATGAGGAGCAAGCACTAGAGGACCAGCTTACTCAGGAGCAGTTCAATAATGAGTTAGAAAAGGATCTAGAAGTGATGCTTACTCAAGAGCAGTGTGACGAGGAGGAAGGGGGAGCAGAAGGAAGAGCAGGAGAGGCTGCTGAAGGCGAAGAAGAAGAGGATAATGATGATGACTCAGAAGAGGGATATGTAAGTCCTGATAATCCTTTCCCATGTGGAGCCAGAAGGAGGCCAACGGAGGAAGATTTGGACAAGGATTTTGACCCGAACGAGGAGGTAGGGAAAAAGCCTTAGCTTGTAAATTTTGCTAAAGCTTTGGCTGTGTTACCTCTGCTAACACTTTGACCTATCGTATATACAGGTCCCTCTAGAAACTTGGAAAAGACGACGTCGACGTCCACGACATCTTGCTGGACAAGACGGAGTAGAGGAAAGGAGAGCAGAGGCAACAGCCATAGAGACGAATCACAATGCCTCTGCTCCACAACCTCAAGACACAACCACGACTACCAAGCCTAAGAGGAAACGAGGGGATAGAAAAGCAAATCAACATCCAAATAAGGCATGCTATGTGATAACGGAGGTTGGGGCATCAGGAGAGATCCTTGAGCTGAAGGAATTAAGAGGATGATTCCGTAATGCGACCGGGGCCCTAGTAAGAGATAAATTAAACCCAACAATCCCTAACTGGAAAGATGTACTAGAGAACAAAAAGGATGAACTATGGGATAGACAGCTGAAGCTCAATTTTAAATTTCCAGAGGGTAAGCACGAACTGGTAAAAAAATACTTTCAGGATGATGGGAGAGTCATTCTGACGTTGGAGGTCAGAGCTCAACAAGAAGTATATCCAAAAGGGGTTAACTCCCTCCAACGAGTTTGACAACATAACTCCTAGTCAATGGGAGGAGCCCGTGGCTCAGAAGACTTCACCGGAGGCATTGGACTCAGTGCCCGTAACACCGAGCTGGCGAAGAGGAACAAACACCACCATCATCTGCTAGGAAGAGCAGTTTAGGAAGATGGACGAAGAGGCCGCAGCTGCTGAGAATATCAATGTGACAAATTTGAAGGTACGCTCAAGGAATTGGATATATGCGAGGAGTACAGAATCATCCGGCTGTAATCTTAAGTTTGATAAGCCGGAGACCCAAGAGGCAGTATCAAGGATACTAAAATATGCTGAAGACAAGGAGAAGGGCTCATTCAATCCTTCCAAAGAGATGGACGAGCTTAGCCTTGGCTTGGGAAACAAGGAGCACACAGGCCGCACTAGGGGGCTAGGGAAAAGGATGACCTGGAAGCAAGGATTCGAAGAGGACAGGCACATGTACAAGAAACATGGTAGAGACTGGGAGACTAATTTTGAGCTCCAAGTGAAGGCTCTAGTTGCGAAGGCGCTAGAGGAGCAAGGACTGTCTACGGAGCCACGGATATTAATGATGCCACCGGGAGAACTGGCATTAGTTGGTAGCTCTTCAAAAGTTCCTAGCAGCCAAGGTTCCACTGCAGCCACAACCTCCATCGATCGCATACGGGAACCAACTAGTTGCAGCTTGGTGTTTCTCAGCGGCCGACAGAACATTATGATGGAGGTGGCAACGGCTGTGGCACATCCTCCCGGTGGCTTACACCACAATAATAAGATACCGCCGGACTACACTAGGGTCGAGGTGCATACCATGAAGCCCGAGTTCATGCAGTGGAGGATAGACTATGCAACTCTCGAGGGGCTGGTGTTACTCGGAGATGTTATGGGGCAGTTCATCCTCTGGCACAAACGGGACATTATATTGACTGCTTCTTTGCCGCATCCCCCTCTCCCAAATTTAGAGCGAGTTGTTGAGGTCGGGGAGATATTTTCACCGTCTCGTGACCACCACATTCCTAAGATGCCACATTCTTCCCCGCCTCCTAGCGAGCATGTGCCTGATAAGCCACAACCTTCTCCAGCTCATACCGAGCAAGTGCATGATGAGATGCCACAGTCTTCTCAATAAGCACAGCCGATACATGAACAACGAGTGCCTCCTAAAGAAGGTGATGCACAAGAAGATGAGGACGTGCCTGAATGGGAACTTTAAAAGAAGCATCCAATCACCATAAGACCAATTTATGTTTCGATGAAAGACGCCTCGTCGGTGTCCAAGTGGTATTCCCATGACCAGTTCAAGCCTGAGAACCAAGTTAAAAAAATCACATCACGGGGTTCTGAGGAGGCCGTTACTAGCAAACTCCACCAAACAGCAAAGCAGTATCCAAATGTTGATGCCATCAAATGGTCAAATGATTGCCCGAAAACATATGAAAGAGGCAAGCCCTTCCTACCAAACCGGGACATCCAGCGCCTACCACTTGGAATGAGAAGGTTCTATGATTGGTACTTGCGTGTTCTCCCAACGAGCATAGACCTCATACAAGCATGCTTCTCCACCGGCACATTTAGAAGCCCAGCTGGGAAAATTGTCTTTGACTTCAATGACATGCAGACATGCTTTCACCTCAGAGCAATGGAGATGAATGTAATTCACATGTGGTGCCTGTAAGTCCTTGTCCTCTCAATATAATATGAATGTAATCTTTGAATTTTGTTGTAACTAACCCACGCCGTGATTTATAGAATGCAAGTGCACATTGTCAAACAAATGCCAAGTATGAAAGCCGGGTATATAGACCCTCAAGCTATAGCACAAACAAATTTTAATTACCCTAAACAATGGAAACTGGATGCCAAAGAGCTAGCTGCTGGAAAGACTCTTCGGGAGAAAGAGCACATCCGTATGGCGAAACTAAGGGAAGAGTCCCTTAAGGTTGCGGCATACATTGCCCTGGCTTTCAAAATTCTCCAACAGCACTCTACTATATGGCTACCATACAACTTCGAGTAAGTTCAACTATATACTTAAAGCTTTGTTCGATATATTTTATTCGATGCAAAATCTAGTTCTCTGATTAAATTCATGCAACAACCACTGGATTTGTATAGGCGTCGATGTCGGGAGAAGCATGGCATGGGTCTTTGATTCAATAGATAGGGACCCGGTGACATACAAAGACTTTATATCGATTCTCAAGACGTATACATATCGATAATCCTCATTAACTTATATGTTTGTATACATACTTGTAACGTTCACTTTTGGATACTAATAAGATGTATTTGCTAAAATAATTCGAATATGGCATTTAGGTTCTATGTCACTAAACATCACAGAAGGCATGATCCAGCAAGAAAGGAAAAGTTGTCTATAAAAATACGACGTGCGGTAAGTGCAACTTACTTCTTCTGTTGTCACACCCCAAAATTTCTGATTTTGGGTTGTGCATAGAAAACACTAAATAAAATAAATAATTTCAATGTTGATATAAAATTTCCCAAGTTTAATTTAAGGTAGTGCAAATTTAGTTATAGGAAAAAATGAATTTTCAATCTTTTCCAAATTAATTTGATGGGTTTTGTTTGATGTGATGTTTGCTTGTTGTGTGACTTGGTGTAATGAGTGAGTAAAATTTTCAAAACACGTTTAGTAAGTCGTTTATCTGTCTCCGGCTCGTCTCTATCTTTTTCTATAATCAAATTCTTGCTTTCTCAATCCTAATATTTTCGTTCGGAATTTTCCAAGATCCTCTTCATCTGCTCTAAATCATTCCTTTGAGTTTCTCAATCCTAATATTTCTTTTCATGAGCTCCAAATATTTTATCTGGATCCACTTTGTTTCTCCGTAGACTCACTTAGCACATATTCACGTATACCCCTTCAATTTTAGGCCTACAAAGAGGAGCCAGCCCCATTGTTCCTTGTTCTCTTGTCTCGCTGCTAGATGGCCACGTGCTGTCAGCTCCTCAATTTCCTTGTCATCTGAATCGTATTGTAACTAACATCAATGCCAAGTTCGAGTTATATCCGGCCACGTTGCCATTTCGAATCCGTACATGGGTTTCCCCTTGGCATGTCTATGTCTATATATATAAAAGGGTAACCCCGCATCCATCGTCGATTCTCGCCTGAACCTCCGCAAGTCTATGCCCGAGTTTGCCTCGCTCGGCGACGTTTCTATCTGCGCAGCAGTCGATCTGAGGATGTACATGACCAACATATATCTGCGAGCAAACATTGCTAGCTAGCTCCCGCTGCCGCGCCGTCGACCTGCAACTTTGATCTGAGCTCCCCTGTCGTCATGCTATGTTGCTGTCGCTGGCTGTGGCCGACGCCGACCTCATCTCTTGCTGCCGCATCCTTTCCCTAGCACTGCCCGGCTGCCGCGCTAGGTCTCGCCGAGAGCTGAAAAACGCCCACTGCTGCTGTTGCTGTCTGCTGCCTCGCCATCGTGGGGAATCTGTTGCCGCCCTCGCCGCTGCTCGTCCTTGGCGCACCTCTGGCAAGTAAATCGCGCAGCCATCTGCTTGCCTCTGCCGCTGCTTTGCATCATCCTCTGACAGAGCCTCGCAGCTGAGTCCTACGCCGCTAATCGCCGTGGCCCACTGCTGTCGATTCCTCACGGGCATCAATAATTCAATATCCATCCAAGCTTACAGGAGCACTAAGTCGTCTTCTTCAAAATCGAATGAGCCAGCTACTCTGCCAATCTCCTCATATTCAGATCTCATCATCACCAGTCGCTATGAAGGATGATGCAAGATCACGATGCATGCCTTCTGGACATCGAGCAGCAGCCGGCCATGCATGAACGAAGCCACGCTAGGCATGCTATATACACTACTGGAGGCGCATGCTTTGCCGAGAGCCTCTAGCCCTCGGCAAAGGCCCAGAAACCCTCGGCAAAGGCTTTGCCGAGGGCTGCCCTCGGCAAAGACCCCTCGGGGAATTTTTAGACGGCGAAGGGGTCTTTGCCGAGGGCCCTTTATCGGACACTCGGCAAAGCCTTTGCCGAGGGCTAGAACGGCCCTCGGCAAAGAAAAGAGGCCGTCAGGCACCGGCGCCGTTGGCGGTTTCTTTGCCGAGGGCCCACCCTCGGCAAAGAAATGGTTTTTTTTGAATTTGTTTGCCGAGGGCCAACCCTCGGCAAATAAATTTTTTTATTTTTTTTAAAAACCTTTGCGGAGGGCCTCCTCCCTGGCCCTCGGCAAAGAAATTTTCAGGATTTTTTAAAAATTCTTTGCCGAGGGCCGGCCCTCGGCAAAGTCGGCAAATAATTTTTTTTATTTTTATTTTTTAAAACCTTTGCCGAGGGCCTCCTTCCTGGCCCTCGGCAAATAAATTTTCAGGATTCCGGCCCTCGGCAAAGAAATAGTTTTTTTGAATTTTTTTTAACCCTTTGCCGAGGGCATGCTCCCTGGCCCTCGGCAAAGAAATTGTCAGGATTTTTTTCCAAAAAAATCTTTGCCGAGGGCTATTGCTTGGGCCCTCGGCAAAGGACCCTTCTTTGCCGAGGGCCTTGGTCATTGCCCTCGGCAAAGAGGCTGAAATTTAATTTTTTTTTTGTTTTTTGCATTCCATCGACACAAGCATTTCATATATATACATATATATATCACACAGAACCCATTTTCTCACAATATATCACAACCATAATTGTGAACCACAAATCACAATATATTACAACGACAAGTCACATGTTCATCATCATTCACATGTTTATTACGACAAGTTAATGAAATCCAAGCACAAGTCACAACCATAAATCACAAATCACGCTAAAGTCCAACCACATCACCTAGCACGAGTCCTCATCAAGTTAGCCTATGAGACGATGGTGAAGGAAAAACAGGATCACCCGGTGACGCACTAGCGGGTTGATTGGAACCCGCGGACGGAAGCTGCACAAAGGAGCAGAGATTGCATGTGTGAGTAATCCGGGAAAACAGTTTTGGAACTTAGAGATTGCATCTAGTATTGTAGGAATAAAAAAGATTAGACTCAATTGAAAATTTCGACAGCACCTCCCCTGCACGGGGAGGTTTCCAAAACCTGCAAGAAACGACGGCACAAAAGCCGACATCCACAACGGCACGAACACCGACATCCACAACGGCACGAGGCCGACATACATGAAAAGCACAAGCGAAAAGTGAACTTTCATACTTACAGGAGTAGCTGCAGGAGTAGGAGGTGGAGGAGGTGGAGGAGCTAAAATCGCATGCTTACACCCGATGCTTGCCCAAGACTTTGCATGATCACCATCATCTCCGCCATCTCTGCCATGGCGACCTCTCGAACGCGACCTTCGGGCTCCGCAATCAGGCGGTCAGCTCCGCTTTCGCTCTTGACTTTGCCTTTTGTTTTTGCAGCTCGCTCGCAAATATTTCACTCCAATGTATCTGTAATGCAAATCTAATTTAGGTGTGTAAATATCTCACGTCACGATGAGTAAAATAAGAATTACCCGGAGTGCTTGGACCTGCAGTAGTCTTTGGAGAAGGCCGTGGACGTATGGGCGGCCGGGAGCTCGTGCTCGTGCTCGGATAGCGTCGAGGAGGGAATAGTGGTGGAGTCGATGGCGCTGCCTCGCAATCCACACCCGCCTGCTTCTTGCCTCCTTCGAGCCTCATGATTGCCTCTCTCATCAATGGGCTCAAGTCGCACATTATAATCTTCCCCATAGATCTGCCTTTACTGCTGATGTGTACTCTTGGACTTTAGTGTACACGTTCGGGTCGGAGTACACCAAGGGCGGGCAGCCGGGTCGAAGAGACAGAGGACGATGCCCCCCCATGTGGGACATAGCCCATGCAGAGAACTCCGAGACCTCCTCGCTCAAAAGCGCAGCCTCCTGCGAGAAAGACGGGAAGATGGTGAGAAATCAAGCGAATTGAGCGTCAAAATAAATGAAAGAAATCACTTACGTATTCTTGTTTGTATCCGGGAGGCTACGGCTGCCTTGATGGTGAGTTGGACCTTGCCTCATCGGGGCCGCTGCTCCCACGCCTCTCGTGCGTGTCAACAAAGTCCTGTGATAACCACTTGTCCACGATCGTGGCCCAAAGACTCGGGATACGATCGGCACCACCAGGAATCACCTACAAGTCATCGAGTATTTGACATATAAGAAGATGAAATTGAACCTACTTAATATCAAAACGAATCATTATGAATGTTATTCGCCTACCTCAAAGGTAATGGTCCCAGTCAACAGAATCCGTCTTGCTTGAGGCTTGGGAGGGACCGCCTATGTACCGACCAGTAGTAGTCTATGTGGGCCTGACACGCCCATGGTGATGCATCTCGGTGACGTATTTCCTAAGTCGCTGCGGCACCCTTCGATCCGCTTTGGGCCTCAAGTCCTTCTTCGCCTTGAAATATTTCTCAGCATACAAAACCGATGTATCCATTCATTATTTTGATAAAAGATTTAACCAATGAATGCGATGTATTAAGCAATGTTGTGCGAGAGAGACTTACCCAAAACTCCGCCAATACTCGCTCCCCGCTTGTTGCGGTAAGTGTCATCCGTGACCAGCCGTACTGTCTCAGCTTGAGGTCGGCTCCCGCACCACCGGCTCTTGAGACAGCTTACAACGCCGGGTACCATTTCCGCACAAAACACCAAGGATGCTCACAGGGTGCGTCTTTGGAGTACCCGACAAAACCAACCAGGCCCTGCACAAGTGATTAAGAAAATTTATCAGTTTCTCTTAAGATTTCCAACATATCTTATGAAGTAGTTGTGATAACATCCATAGTTACTTACCTCTTTGCCATAGGCCGAATCACTGAGCGGTTGTGAGGAAGCAGAACAGGAGGGAGGCTCGCGGGACCTCGCTTGTAGAGAGTCCGGGTAGCGGTACCCTCTCCCTCGCCCTCGAGCGCCTCGCCTCCCTCGCCCTCGAGCGCCTCGCCTCCCTCGCCCTCGAGCGCCTCGTCTCCCTCACCCGTCTGCTGACCCCTCTCGTCCTCCAACGAGGATGAGGTCGTGGCCGTCACGTGCTCCTCCTCCAGCACCTTGTCATGTGTTGAGGGAGGAGACCGCTGCCTCCTGCGGTGGCTGCCCCTGGTCCTCCTCTCATCACCTCCTCTCATGTACACTTGCTCTTGTCGATGTCCCAGATGGCAGCCACCGCGGCTGGTCATCCGGCCTCCTGGTCCATAAGTCCAAGCCTCACATCCGCCCTTCACCGCTCCTGTGGACGCTACCCCGGACGACGACCCCTCACCTCGAAGGAGAGGGCGGTCTCTCCCGTAAACCGAGGGCGTGTCACGGCGTGGACGTCTGCTCACCATCTTTGTCCAATCACCTACAATCACAAAGAATGAACAAGACTAATTAGTACATATATTAGAAATAGATTCAAAATATATAAACAAAACACAAATTAAAAAACCATAGTATTACATGTATTAGGAATAATCTTCATGATTGGGATCATAGGTCTCATCATCACTGTCAAAATTGTCCAAATGGGCAACACTATCCGAAGGTTCTATGTTGTCATCGTCGTCATTGCCTAGAAGTAATCGCTCAAGCATTGCTATATGCCTTGGCATTTACCACCACATCTCCATCGACCTCGCCATCAACCGTTTCGTTGTCTACTTCCATTTCGATTGCTTCGGGTAAGACTATCTCAAACGTGCCTGGTAGCCCATCTTCTTGATATAACTGACCATCATATGTGTTTGCGTTGAAGTTGTAATCATCATCGTTTGGGGCAGGTAGTTTACCATGTGGAGATACCTGGTGCATAATAGCCCAACCCTTAAGATCCTCTTTGTCTTGGTTGGCGTATCGAGTATAATACACCTGCATGGCCTGTTGAGCCACAATGTAGACATCTTTTCTAGGATAGATGGAATCTTCTCGAATCTCCACTAGCCCAAGATGAGCAGTTCATCTCGTTGATCGAGGATTAAACCAGTGGCATTTGAACATGACAGGTGTAAGAGGTTTGTCTCCATGAAATGAGAGTTTATAGATTTCCTCAACTCTACCATGATAGTCGAGGCCATCAGTGCCGGGCGTACAAACTCCGCTATTTGTGGTTTTTTGTTTGGGCCGAATCTTCTCGTAACTTGTTGTGTGGAAGCGATATCCGTTCACGTCATAGCCGGTAAATGACTTCACCCTAACATCATAGCCATTTGCAACCTGTTTCAACTCGTCGCTCATGGACGAATCGGTCTGGGCCTGCAAGGTGAATCATGAAAGATCGTTATATTAATCAAACGTACGATCACCTTGGACGATCGAACATACGAGCTAAATTGGACATTACCTTTTGTTTGAACCAAGAAATGAAATCAGGCCTCCCCGCTCCCGCACCTCACGAAACAAGGGTGTCTTGTTCATGCGAGGTAGGATCCCTTGATTGATGCCAGAATTCACGAACAAATTCCCTGTCCGAACGAGAATCAATGGGGTTGGATGCAGAATAGTGACGGCATATTGAAATAAGTTCGTTGAGAACTTACTTGATGAACGGCTGCACCTCGGTAAGGTTATTCAACACATATAGCATGATACTGCGCCACTCTTCATTTCCCAATAGCTTTGGGGTTGATCCACTTGCGCTGCCGAGTTGGCCTTGGAAAAGGCACAGGGTCGATTCATTTTTGCCAGTATTGTAACAAAACGAAAGGGTGGATTATGATTGCTAGGAAGGTTCAGCTTGTAGTATAGCGTTGTGAAGTTTGCCACCTCCTCCCGAAGGCATGCCTCTGCAATGGAAGCCTCAATTCTGACTTTATTTGTACATTTTTTACGAAGAGTCTTTAGACATCTCTTGATTGGATAGCACCAACGGGCCTGTACGGGCCCCCCCAAACGTGCCTCAGACGGGAGGTGCACAATTAGATGTTGCATCGGCAAGAAGAAGCCAGGTGGAAAGATCTTCTCCAGCTTACAGAGCAACACAGGTGCCGCTTTTTCTAAGTCCTAAGCGACGGTCCGAGATATCTCCTTGGCACAAAGCTGGCGGAAGAAAAAGCTCAACTCTGTCAGCACTTCCCAGACATGCTCAGGGACATAGCCTCGGACCATCGCCGGAAGAAGCCGCTCAATCCATATGTGGTAGTCATGACTCTTCATCCTGTTGACTCGCAGAGTGCCTAAGTTCACTCCCCTGCTAAGATTCGCTGCATATCCATCTGGAAACATTAACATATGCATCCATTTTAATACCTCCCTCCTTTGATCGATTTGCAAGACGAAATTGACCTTAGGCCTTTTCCAGTTCTTGTTTCGGCCACTAGGAGGTTGCATCGCTTGATTCGGTCTATCGCACAACGTCGCTAGGTCCACTCTAGCCTTAAAATTGTCCTTAGACTTGTCAGTGTCCATGAGAGTTCCCCAAAGTGCCTCGGCGATATTCTTTTCAGTGTGCATTACATCAATGTTATGTGGCAGAAGAAGGTCATCGAAATAGGGGAGCCTCGTTAAGCCGGATTTATGAGTCCACATATGTTCCTCACCATATCCCACAAAACCACCTTCTTCATTGGGCACGAGAGCATCTATCTGAACACGAACTGAACACGAACCTCGGCACCAGTCCTCAAGTGCGGTTTAGGGTCTGTCACTTTGACACCTTTCGTAAAGCTCTTGATGTCTTCTCTAAATTCATGGTTTAGAGGGAGGAACTGACGATGCTGGTCGAATGATGAATACTTGCCACCCTTCTTCAACCAAATGAACCTCACGGCTTCCTTACATACTGGGCATGGGAACTTCCCATGAACACACCAGGCGGTGAATAACCCATACGCCAGGAAGTCATGCAGGGAGTAGTGGTACCAAACGTGCATTTTAAAGCTTGTCTTTGTAGCTCAATCATATGTCCATACCCCCTTCTCCCAAGCGTGGATCAATTCATCAATCACAGGCTCCATGAACACACCCATATTACTCCCCGGGTGTCTAGGAATTATCAACGATAAGAATACGTTATGCCGTTGAAAGGAGATGCCGGGAGGGAGATTGAGGGGGATAACAAAAACGGGCCAGCATGTGTATGGGGCAGCCATCATTCCATAAGGATTGAACCCATCTGTTACCAGCGCGACACGTACATTACGAGCCTCAGCTGCTTTGTCACGATGTTTGTCATTGAAATACGTCCATGCTTCAGCATCAGACGGATGTACCATCTTCCCAGGATTGTACCGTTTGCCATCTTTGTGCCATGTCATCTGTTTCGCGGATTCCTCAGTCATGAATAGCCGTTGGATCCTCGATAGGAAAGGAAGGTGACGTAGCACTCTCGCGGGGATCGGAAGCTGCTTCTTCTGACCATCACCAGAGTCTACCTCCAGGTACCTAGAGGATTTACACTTCGGACAGTAATTTGCATCCTTGTGTTCTTTCCTAAATAGGACACACCCCTTCGGACAAACATGTATCTTGTCATACGACATCTTAAGCATACGAAGGAGTTTCTCTGCCTCGTACAAGTTCGTCGGCATAGTGTGCTTCTCCGGTAACATGGTGCCAAACACGGCCAACATCTTATCGAAGCCTTCTCGACTCAGGTTTAACTCGGCCTTCAACCCCATTACGCGTCCAATCGCATCTAGCTGAGAAATCATTGTACGCTCGTGAAGGGGTTTCTATGCCGAGTCCAACATTTTGTAGAAGTCCTTCGCGGATTCCTCCATCTCCTCCTTCTCACGTCGTTCAGTGAAGTGAGCTTGGTGGGCGTCATCTAGCATGTATGCTACCCCGGCATCATCATCAAAAGCCTCGAGGCCTGCTCTCACCACCTCCACTCTTATATGATCTGCTTCACCATGGTAGATCCACTGCTGGTAGCCAGGCGTATAACCATTGAACACAAGATGTCTACCCATGGTCTTCTCGTCTACTTTTCTCCTATTGTCACATTTGCTGCAGGGACACCAAACTATAGAATGTCCTCCTGCCCCTGGGCCAAATGCATGTTTCAAGAAACCATCTGTCCCCTTCACCTATTCATAGTCGTAGTCACTCCCGCTTCTCCAGCCCGTGTACATCCACTGATGGTCCTCCTTCCTTTAACCTTTACAGCATAGAGCATAGGTCCTAATCCCACCCATGGATGTGTAGATGAGGTCAGTTTCCATGCTCCGCTCCTCTCCGAGATAGAATTTCGGCAACACCTCCCCGTTGTTCTTCCGATACACGTCCTGCAAGGGAGAGTGTGTATCCGGAGAACAACAGGGAGGTGTTGCCGAAACTCCTTCTCGGACCGGAGTGGACCATGGAAACTAACCCATCTACGCATCCACGGGCTGTCCAAAAAACATAGACAATCCGAAACAGATACGCTCACAGATACGCAAAGATCCGCATACCTACGACCGTATCTCTTTCGGACGGGAGACGCCTAACTGGGTTACGTGCGGGCTACGACAGACATGCGCAAAAAGAGGTTATTTATACCGAGGGTGTCGGTGAAGTAAGGCTAAGCGGGCAAGGGCGAATCGACGCAGCGGCGCATGACGTGGGGCGTAAATCGCCGACGTCGACGAAGACGATCGGGAAGTCCTCGGGTCCCTCCCCCTCCGACATACTCTTCTCTCCGCATAAAAAGACAATAGGTTATTTTTTGTTCAAAATTTGGCAGACACCTCCCCGCAAAGGGAGGTTTCAAAACTGCAAAAAAACGACACGATGGTCGACATTCACAATGGCACGAAGGCCGACAACCACAACGGCACGAAGGCCCTCATATCAAGTTACGGCACGAAGGCCCACACAACCACATACGGCACGAAGGCCGACAACGAGAGTTTTACCTAGGGTTGCGGTGGAGTCGGGCGTCGTGGTGTGGGGGTCACTTTCTTCTCCGGCGAGGTCGAGCGGCGTTGGAGTACTCCTCTCCCTCTCTTCCCTTTCTTCTCTCCTCTTCCCCTTCTTCTCCTTCTCTTCCCCTTCCTCCGTCTCTTCTTCTCCTTTTCTTCCCCTTCCTCCTTCTCCTCTTCTCCTTCTCTTCTTCCTCCAACTTCACCCTCTGCCTCCTCCCCTCCAACAGCAGCCGGCGACGGGGGCGGCCTGGGGGCTGGGGTCGGGGCGAAAAGGCCGGCGAGGGGGAGCCGCCGGAGGGCCGGCCGGGGCGGTCGACCTCCCCTTGCTCGACGAAGATGGGGAACGGAGGCAGGGCGTGACCTCGGCCGCCACTGGGCGTGGTGGGGCGGCGGGGCACGATGGTGGGGCGCCGGGGTGAGCTAGGCTAGGTCGGTGGCCTGGCCTGGTGTGTGGGCAGGTGTGTGCGCGGCGCAGCAAGTGTGGGCAGGGTGGGCGGAGGCGGGCGACTGGGCTGCTGGGGGGCCGGTGACAGGCCAAGGCCAAGGCATGGTGCAATGGCGGCTGGAGAGGCGGGGGTCACGAATGGCACCAAAGGTGGGGCATGGGCCAGGTTGCCACCATGTGTGTGAATGTGTGCAAGGGCGGCGGTGGGGGGGGGGGGGGACGACATGGCCGGCCATGAGCGGCGGGGGGGGAGAGGTCGATCGTTTTTTTTCACAATTTCGATCGGGAATTTGGGCATGACCCGATTTAGGTTCGGTGCTGCCGAGGCCCAGATCCACGGCCCTTGGCAAAGATTTTTATTTTTTAAAAATTTTTTTGCCGAGGGCTCAGATCCACGGCCCTCGGAAAGATTTTTATTTTTTTTAAAAAAATTCTTTGCCGAGGGCCCAGATCCACGGCCCTCGGCAAGATTTTTTTATTTTTTTTAAAAAAATTCTTTGTTGAGGGCCACTTTGGCGTGCCCTCGGAAAGAGCCCTCAAAGAATTTTTTTTTTTTTGGTTTTTTAGCCCAGTTTTTTTGTGGTGCTACAATACATTGTTTTGAACTCAATTTTAAAATTTAGGCCAATTTTGATTTTGTTTTGTATATTTCCTTAATTTATTTCGATTCTTTGATTTTTTTCGAATATGTCAAATTTGAACTGCAGGTGCATGGAATATTGTAATGTAGTGTTTCGAAAAATGTTATTCATGTTAATTGGTGCATGTTGAGTCCCTATCCATGACCCCGCATCAAATTTTCACGCATCTTGTTCGCGTAACATGACGACCAACTTGCCGGAAAAGTGTTTTAAAATTATATAAAATCCATACGAAGTCCGAAAATCACGAAACTTGGTGAGATGCCATGTTATCGCATGTGTAGGCTATGGTAAAAAATAAAAAATCTTTGCCGAGGGCCGTGAATCTAGGCCCTCGACAAAGAATTTAAAAAAAAAAAAAAAAATCTTTGCCGAGTGCCTATCCTGGCCCTCGGCCAAGGGCTTCTTTGCCGAGGGCCTAGCCTCGGGCCCTCGGCAAAGGAGATTTATAAAAAAAAATTTGGCCGAAAAACTAGTTTTAAAAAAATCTTTGCCGAAGGCCTGGTCTAAGGCCCTTGGCAAAGACTTAAAAAAAATTGCCGAATAACCTGGTTGCACAGGAAAAAAAACCTTTGCCGAGGGCCTAACGGGTGGCCCTCGGCAAAGCTTGACGGGAAATGGCCGCCGTGACCCAACGGGCCTAATTTGCCGAGGACATCTTTGCCGAGGGCCTCGGCCCTCGGCAAAGATTTGATTTGCCGAGGGCCTGTCTTTGCCGAGGGTCGTACCCTCGGCAAAGGCCTCTTTGCCGAGGGCTGTTCTTTGCCGAGGGCTCTTTTGTCTGGCCCTTGGCAAAGAGCGTCTTTGCCGAGTGCCCGAGATTTGGCCCTCGGCAAATCCTCAGGCCCTCGGCAAAGCACGCGTTTCCAGTAGTGTATGCATATGTCTTGCCACCAAGTTTCCCGTCTTCCGACGCCACGGCGTCGACGTGCACGTTTTCGCTGGCTGTCGATGCATTTTTATGGCCGTGGAAGCCGCAGCCACTCTTGGTGCTTCTCCGTGATGCCGCACGTACTGTACATTGCAAAGCCATCGTTGAGTTGTCCATCTTCCCCAATATCAGTCGATGTCAATTTCATCGCCATCGAGCGTTGTTAATTTCTGCCATCGTCAATCGCCGGTGAGCTTTTCCGTCTGTTCCTTTCGCTCTCAGATATCCGCTCTCACGTTCGCGTATACCTTTATTACCTCTGCTCCAAGTCGCTCTCATAGCGTCGTTAGTTTCGTAGCGACGTGCTCTGCGAGATAGTGGTAATGTTCTTCATATCACAAATTTAAGACCTTACTAAGTTAAATATTAATTTGATTAAATGCATGTAATTAGTTTTCCAATTAAAAAGCAACGTAGGTGTTACACTTGAGCATTTTATACATAAATATTAATGTTAATGATTTACTTAGTTTAAAACACGTGTCCTATACAATTAGAGTAGATGCTCTCACATTTTTATTTATTTTTGCCAAATAAAGTTTAAATGAATTAAATAATATGATACATGTTTATATAAATAAAATATGACTAGTTCTAACTTGATTTTGGATTAAAATATGATGTGACTAATCTGAATTACTATCATTCATATGGTTTGTATTAATTAAAATCAATCAAGTACGTAGTTGATTCTTTTGTAATATAAATCTCATGGTAGTCGTTTCTTTTTAATGATAGTTTCGTTATCGGCATTTGTTGTGATCTCGTGACCATAGCACTAGCTTTCTTTTAGAACATTGTTTTCTCCCGTATGGTGTATTATTCTTAGTTGCTTTATTCGTTGCTTGTATGTTTGTTGGTGTGCTTGGTCGCTACGGTCTGCTGCGAGTAGAAGACCTATCCATGAGTGCCAGAGATCGAAAGACTAGAAGATAACCGAAGGTTCTCTAAGGGAGTTGTTTTGGATGAAAAGCATGTTTAAGTCAAGTATAGCATGGGATCTTCCTTGTTGTCCTATATACCTTTAATCATTTAATTCATACTGCATGTGTCTATCTTGACTACCACTAAGGATTTCCTAGTACTTTGTTACCCTGTACCTTAATACCTTTGGGATAATGCATTGGGTAGTATGATGCTAGTGCTTAACTACAACCATGATATTGTAACTTGACTAATGGTATATGCAATAAACGTTTAAAATATGCTTTTTAGCAACATGGAACAAGGGGGCTAGAGCATTGAGCTGTTTTTATGGTGCTCTAGATTCCTCTTCCTAAGGACTTATCTGTAAGTGATCATGCGGGACTTACAGTACAACTGTGAGAGCTATATGGCTCTGGCTTTAGCTCAGTATGAGGACATTTTCTAGCTTGTTAGTGGTTACCTTTATGGCGCAAGAGGGGTGTGTTCCGGGTTGGATACAGTGTGGCCTCTGTCCATCAGTGTATAGGCTGCGCGTCATTGTGCCTGTTGGAAGGGGAGCCCTACATTCGCAGGCCACAGAAACATAGCGGCCCCAACTTGTTAGACGAACCTTTGAAAGGCTTCGTAGTGAACCCTGCCGACCTTCCTTGGAAGTGGGTTAAGAGATTAGCTATCTCGGGCAAAAGGGTAAATCACGATTCACAGTGAAAGTGTACAACCTCTGCAGAGTGTAAAACCGGTATATCATCCGTGCTCACGGTCACGAGCGGCCTTGGAACATTTATGGAATAGATGATGAACACTAATGATACTGATGATGAAGATGCTCACTAATGATTACTGTTTATGATATTCATTATTCATGTTTACCTGGTCATGTGTTTATATGGGCTTGTAAATAAACTTGTTCCCACTCAATCGCTAAAAGATGACTCATTAAAAGCTAATCGTAGTTGAACCAGTGTCAGCCTTTTTGAACCTCATGAACCCCATGTTATATTTGTTGAGTACGACATGTACTTACACTTGCTTTATTTTTTTCAATTATTTGGATAAAAATCTCAGATGGGTACCAGATTGCTAGAGTTTGGAGGATTTAGGCTTGTAATCAACCAGTCAGTTGTCCCTGTGGAAGTGGAGTCTTCGCTTAAAGATTGGAGTTGTCTTTCCGCTGTCTATACTCTGAGGTTATAATCTTTATACTAATATGCTATGTATTTAAGCATTGTCTTTTGATATTACCCTTATTTGTAACTATATGTGAGATTTAACTTCCTGGGCTTACATATGGTGTGTATCTGGTTTTGTTCTTAAAACCAGGTGCTACATCAGTACTCCATTACATGGCTGTCAAAAGCATTGCTTAACATTTTCATATGCAAAACACACAGTGCCCCAAGCAGAAGCCTGAGAGTGTACATTGTGGATACTATATATGTTCTATGATGAGTAACACCGGTGCCTACAGGAGACACCCCTTAAGGGTAAGTTTGAACCTCTTCACCCGTAGTATAAAAACTTGGTACATGGTATGAAATACTAAACCGAAACTTGTTCTCTTGTAGTGAAAAGAAGAGAAAGAAACGAAAATAGACCCATACAAGGATGACCAACTCTTAGAGGTCGTCGGCGACCTTTGCAACTTCATATTGGACCAGACTGTACACGTCAAAGGCATCTACCATGACCGAGAGTCTGACTTAGGTAGAAATCCTTAGTACCAACACCTTCGTGAGACTGAAATGTTAGCTCTAGGACGTTGATAACAATGTGTATGGAATTTGACATTGGTTTTACCTTGTGAATTATGTCTATTTAATGATGGATTGTATATATTCTTGTGAATTGAACTTGTAATTGTAGTTTATATAATACTTTTGTGCTTGTAGTTTATATAATACTCTTGAGCGAACGCGGTTCGGAACGTTGGTCGCGGGGCATTCGGCGGGATTACCTCACTTTCCTCGCTCACGTTGGTCGCGGGGCGTTCGGCAACGTGAACGCTGGATGGAATACGCGGAAACAAATAGTGTTCTGGTCGAATTTGAATTGTAAATTTAAATTTTTTTTGCGGAAAAATATACTGTAGGAGCGGTTCTAGACTGAACCGCTCCTATAAATAGGTATTATAGGGGCGGCTGGTACTACAGCCGCCCCTACAAATCGATTTGTAGGGGCGGCCTGGGAACCGCCCGTCGCCCCTACAAATGCATGATTTGTAGAGACGGTTTGGTAGGGGCGGCTAGCCAAACTGCCCCTACAAATGGTCTTCAGCCGCCCCTACAAAACGTTTATGTAGTAGTGTCCGTCTCCCTCCTGCGTGCAGCACGGTAGCTCAATCCTAGGTAGTGTTTTTATGCTGAGCACTACGAACAAAGAAAAAGGCAAAGCTAAAATCAAAAGAACCTCCATCAAAACTCAATGATTCGCTCTCAAATTTTGCCCAGATGAAATTCGACTAGGAAAGATCCTATTCCCAAAAGATCATAGCCTGAAATTGATTCAAACTCTAGGAAATTGAGATCGAACCCAAGAACGAAAAAGGAGAAGAACTCGAGAACACAGTAAACAAAAATCACAGCTTTAATTGAGGAATCCCGAGGACAACCGGAGGATTCGGCCCTCCATTCCAATCACGAACCTCAGGTTTGATTACACAAATTTGGAATTTGTGGACCTCTCTCAAGAACACTAAAGGAGGGGAAAACCTATGGCAAGCAAAAATGAAAATGGGAGAGGTAAGGGAGATGGGGGGTCCCTCATCCTATTTAGAGTCGAACCACTTAACCCCGACGGCGTCGAACCACTTAACCCTGACGACGTTATGGTCCAACCCAATGTAATCTTCATTCGACGGCCACCACGCCCTTCATGAGATAGCTTTGCCTCGACGCGAACTTCTCGATGCCGCCACGTGCCGTCCGTTCCTCCTCGGAACCTCCGCCCAGGTTTTGAGGCCCAAACCCGTGAAATCGGCCCCCGATGGTTTTGAGGCCCAAACCACCAAACCGCCTGCGAGTAGCGTACTCCATACGCGTCCCCCGCCACTTGACACGTGTCACCGCCGTCCTCGACCAGCCGGCCACCAAGTCCTCCTGAGCCCCGCTCGACTCGCACGTCCACCATCTTGACTTGGTCAAAACGGTCACTCCCATGTACACTTGCTCTTGTTGATGTCCCAGATGGCAGCCACCGCGGCTAGTCATCCGGCCTCCTGGTCCATAAGTCCAAGCCTCACATCCGCCCTTCACCGCTCCTAGTCCGTCGGCATGGCACGTCTCTACTTGACCTTCACCTTGCCGTCGACCATCGCCTCCGAGCTCCACACCTGCACACCACAAGCTAAGAGACATGTCGCACAACCCAACTCATGCCATGGTTAGCTCACAAACTCAACCTAGGTCATGGATTACGTTGACAATTACTCATCACAAAACGAACTACAAGGGCACATATCAACCTTGTGTTTGCAGGACGACACATAGGACAGCTCCCAACTAGAGTAGGGATGCAAGCAAGTTGACTCACACATTAAATCTATATGCGGGTTCGTAGACCAACCATTTGCGTCCTACACTAGAGGCGACTACAAAAGAGAATAAATGAAAAGCCTAATTTAGAAAAAAAATCTATTGGGGTGTCTATATTAGTTAGCTCGGAGAGCCAATTTAGAAAATCCAAATTTCCACATGCTCTTGGAGTTGCTAGACATTGAAAAATAAAACAAACTCCTACGATCTAGTTTATGCATCCAAATTTAAAGAGCCCTAGGTAAGAATTCTCAAAGGTACGTGTTAGATTCCAGTAATGTTTAAATAATTAAATCTAACTTTATAGCAAGAGGAGAACTTCTAAATCTAGATGTACATTTATGTCTATATACACAGTAAAATTAATGCATCTAGAAAATCCAAAACATTTTATAATTTGGAATGGGGTGAGTACCACGTTGAAGTCTGAATCAGTTTTAGTAAAAAAAAATAAAGCCCCACAAGCTGCACACAGCAGTTATGTATTATGAAAACATTATTTATAATTATAAAGTTGACAATCTCTTTATCAAGATGAGTTATTATATATTATGAAAGCATATTTATGCAGTTCCTCTAGCTCGGGGAGTCTATATAAAGCCAGGCATCTTGGCCATCTTCTCCAAGCTACCAGGCCAGCCAACAGCCATCTTCAGCGACCCAGCATGCATCGAGATTGGCCACCAGCGCCCCGTCCCTTTGGTCTCGCAGGTGCAGCATAAGCCACAGACATTCACCCAAAGCCCATGGGGTGACTGTTAGATTGATCTCCCAGCCAATAAGCCCAACGGCCTATTGGGCCTTGGTCACGCGCCCTGATCGGGGGCGCCCAACCCTACATGGTTGGTGGGCCTCCATCGCACTGCGCTATATAAAGTGGTGGGGGCCGACGGCTCGAGGTACGAGGTTCACCGTGAGCCAATCCGCCCCACCAACAAACCCTAAGTCCGATCTAGCAAGGGTGCGCAGCCAGCGACGGGAAGACGCCACCGTCATCACCGTCGGCTTCACTGCACATCACCCCGTCGCCGGACTTCACCGACTCTTCCCCGACCGTCGCTGCCTGTGCGCAGCCTACACTAGCGAACCTGATGGAGGCCACTGGATCTTCCACCCCTGCGGTCTCAGGTTTGGTACCCTTTCCCCTTCTCTCCCTGTCTCTCTCTAGATTGTTGTAGATGTATTAGGATCTACCGTTTTACATGTTATACCGAATAGGACAGTCAAAGGCTAGATCTATGATCCAACAATTTTTACATTGGTACAAGAGCCACAGTTTAGGTATAGATCTGGCTTAAGAAATAGAAATCCAGTGCGGATCTAGAATGTAGAAAGGGGCTTCGGTCGACAAAGGGTTCAGTTGAACCCTAACCTCGATCCCTTCGGATCTGAGAAAGGATGAAAGAAAACCTAACCCTAACTCTAGATCGGGTTCTAGAAAAGAAAAGAAAAGATACAACCAAACCCTAGATCGGGTTTTGGGACAGAGATGATAACATGGTTTCAACTGGAAACCGAACTTCAAACCCGTCAAGAAATCAATTATGGAAAAGACAACAGTGGCCATCCCAAACCCAAACCCTAACCCTAATCGGGAAATCGGATGAAATCCAAACAAACGAATCAAAAGAAAGGGAAAGAAAGGGAAGGGGGTGGCCTACCTCGCCGTTGCGTGGCACTGCAGTCACGTCGGCGCGCGGGGAAGAGAAAGGCCAGCTCGGGGCACTCCTTGCCGGAATAGGCCACAATGGCGCCGCGGTCAGGCCACTCGATGGCGGCGCACTCACCCGCTAGGGAGCGCGCACGCCGGCGAGGGGGCCGGCGACAGCGCCTGGGCTCGCTGCTTGCTCTCGCCATGGATTGCTCACTCGCTCGGTGACTGACTAAGGAGAGAAGAGAGAGCAGTGAGGCGAAGAGAGAGAGAGTGCGAATGCAAATGGCCGCTAGGGTTGGCTGACCGCGGCCGGGGGGCGGGTTTTTGTTCACCCGAACACGCCGCGCAGCCGTCCGATCGGCTCCAATGGCGCCAGATGCTCGGTCCGGCGATGCGGCCTAGGCGGGCGCGCGCGGTCGACCAGCTTTGCCGGCCCAGGCCCAGGTTGCGGCCGGGCATCGCGCGAAGGAAGTGGGCTAGGCCGCTTGGGGCATGCGCGTTGGGCTCCGTGAGCTGGGCCACGCGTGCGTTGCTGGGCCGAAATGGCCTATACACAGTATAGCTCGGGAATTGTTTATTTGTTTTTTCCAGAAACTGTTTACTTCATATTTGATGAAGTTGAATTGATTTTGTTGTCAAATTCTGTGCAAATTTTTGATACAACAACAATTTTGCATAGAGAACAGAACAGTACCTTTATGTTTCTGGAAAAATGATTATTGAATGTTAATGTTTCCGCTGCGTATTTAAAGATGCAATTTTCATTATTAAATTCGAACCAACGGGAGAATTTAATTTTGAAAATGGATATGTTTTAATTGATTATAATATTGTTATTATTCTGACCAACGTTGATTAATGGCAATATTATAATGTTTTTTTTATCTTGCATTAATTCTATTTCTGCCCAACGGTGATGTAGAATTAGTGTAGAGAACAATTGTATGTTTTAATTTTGAGTAACGTTGAACTAAGGCATGCAATTGTTGTTGTTATTATTTGTGTTCTCACACTATTTGAATTGTGTTTTCAGGCAGATACAACTTGATGAGTGGTATCAAAGAGATCCCCACTCTAAAAGGGGACAACTACATTGAATGGAAGAAAAAGATCGACTTGGCCTTCATATTGGTTGAGGTGGACTGGGTAGTCACCACACCATGTCCTAAAGAACCTGTGGCACCGGTGAGGGAGACAGATGAGACTGATGCTGCATGACAGAACAGAGAGCGGGACTTTGCTCCTGTAAAGATGTCTTTTGACCTTGAATATAGAAAGTGGGTCACAGCCAATAAGAAATGTTTGGCTATGATAAAGAATACAATTGAGCCTGCAATAGTGGGCTCAATTCCAGACTATGACACGGTCACAGAGTACCTAGAAAGAATAAAGAGTCAGTTCACTGGCTCTTCAAAGACATATGCAACCCAGCTAATCAAGCAGCTGGTTACAGAAAGGTACTCTGGTGGCGGCAGTGGCATTAGAGAGCACATACTGAGAATGAGCAATTTGGCATCTAAGCTCAAACCAATGGATTTGGCACTCAAGGATGAGTTTCTTATTCATTTGATTTTTGCTTCTTTGCCTAAAAAATTTGACACCTTTGTTGTTAATTACAACATACAGCCTGAAAAATAGGATTTAGAAAAGCTCATAGCCATGTGTGTGCAGAGGAGGAAAGAATAAAAGTTTCATAGGGTGGTACTGTCAACTACCTAAAAGATAAGAAAAAGAACTATAATAACAGCTCTTCCTCCAAGTCATCTGGAAAGGGTCCCATACAATAGTCTCAGAACAAGCAATTCCCAGTGGATAAAGACCAATGTCTATACTGTAAGAAGACGGGACATTATAAGAAGAATTGTCCCGATTTCTTAAAGATGATTATGAAAAATAAAGGTGAGAACATTATTACGTTCGTAAATGAATCCTTGTATGTCAAGTTTTCAAAATCTACTTGGTGGATTGATTCAGGTGCAACTATTCATATTGCTAATTCATTACAGGGATTCCGTTCGATGAGAACTTTGCAAAGAAGCGAAAGTTTCATTAAAGTCGCAAATGGAGTACAAGCAGATGTTGAGGCTGTTGGCGATCTTCCACTAGAGCTTGCTGATGGCTTCATACTTTTTCTTAGAGATGTTCTTTATGTACCTTCTTTGCAAAGAAACTTGATTAGTGTATCAAAGTTGGACCATGATGGTTATGATTGCCATTTTGGAAATGGCAAATGTCACATATTGTTTAATAATAGATGTATTGGTCTTGCCTTCCGACAAGACGAGCTTTATTTGTTATCACTTCGTGAAAATGTGAATTCCGTATGTGATGTGAATGAGAATGTATCCTCATCGAACAATGCAAACAGAAAACGAAAGAGAACTCACGATGCGTTGTCGAAATTATGGCACTGTCGTTTAGGCCATATTTCGAGGGGGAGAATAGAAAGACTAGTTAAGAATGATATTCTTCCTCCATTAGAGCTCTCAGATTTAGAACAATGTAGAGATTGCATAAAAGGAAAGAATGTAAAAAAAATTAAAAAAGATGACAAACGAAGCGCAGGAATTCTACAGATTATTCACACAGATATCTGTGGTCCTTTTCCTGTAAAGAGTGTGGATGGTTTTGATTCATTCATAACATTCACAGATGATTACTCCCATTATGGCTACATTTATCCAATTAAAGAAAGAATAGAAGCATTGGATAAATTCAAAATATTTAAAGCAGAAGTTGAAAATTAGCATGATTTAAAGATTAAGATAGTCAGGTCTGACCGTGGGGGGAGTACTACGGTCGGCATACCCCATATGGACAAGTTCCTGGACCTTTTGCAAGGTTCTTACAGGAGAATGGTATAGTTGCCCAGTATTCAACACCGGGCGAACCTCAGCGGAATGGAGTAGCTGAAAGGTGTAACCGTACCCTGATGGATATGGTGCGTAGTATGATAAGTTACTCCACTTTACCGATGAGTATGTGGATGGAGGCGTTAAAAACCACCATTCATATTCTCAATAGAATACCAAGTAAGTCAGTGCCCAAAACACCGTATGAGTTGTGGACAGGAAGAGTACCCTCATTTAACCACTTGCGTGTGTGGGGGAGCCCTGCTGAGGCTAAAGTTTTTAACCCAAACATTGGGAAGCTAGATCCCAAAACAGTGAGTTGCCATTTCATTGGCTACCCAGAAAAGTCAAAAGGTTTTCGTTTTTACTGTCCTAACAGACATACAAAGTTTGTGGAAACGAGACACGGTGTCTTCCTATAGGATGAAATGATTAGGGGGAGCATGGTAGCTCGAGAAATTGACCTTGAAGAGAAGCGGGTGTATGCACCCACTCCGATAATTCATGAGCCATTTTTCTCACTACCTGTTGTTGCTGCACCGACAATACAACACACTATGGTGCCAGCACCTGTTGTTATCCCTCCTATGGCAACAATGAATGATGATGAGGAACCTGTTCCTCAGGATCCTATAGAAACTATTGCCACACATGAGGGGGAGCAACAACAGCCTCAAATAGAAAATGTGCCAAATGAGGAGGCCCCTAGAAGGTCTCAAAGAGTCAGAAAATCAGCTATTCCTGCTGATTATGAAGTGTACAACACTGAAGAATTTCAAATGGAGGATGATCCCACCTCATTTGAAGAAGCCATGAAAAGTGATCATTCATCAAAGTGGCTTGAGGCCATGGAAGATGAAATGAGATCAATGAATGCAAATAAAGTTTGGTATTTGGAGATAATTCCTAAAGGAGCCAAAACAGTAGGCTGTAAATGGGTCTACAAAACAAAACTTGACTCTCAAGGGAATATAGAGAGATATAAAGCCCGACTTGTGGCAAAAGGCTTTACACAAAGAGAAGGGATTGATTACAATGAGACCTTTTCTCTAGTCTCATGTAAGGATTCCTTTAAAATCATAATGGCATTAGTGGCACATTATGATTTAGAATTACATCAGATGGATGTAAAGACGGCATTTCTCAATGGAGACTTAGAGGAAAATGTTTACATGACACAACCGAAAGGTTTTGTCATAGAAGGAAAAGAACGTTTGGGATGCCGCCTAAAGAAATCCATTTATGGATTAAAACAAGCTTCAAGACAGTGGTACTTGAAGTTTGATCAGATAATAAAGAATTTTGGGTTCAAAGATAATGTTGAGGACAATTGTGTCTACGCAAAGTTTAAGAATGGAAAGTTTATCTTCCTTATCCTGTATGTGGATGATATCTTACTTGCTAGTAGTGATGTCAGTCTACTACTGGAAACAAAGAAGTTTTTGTCCTCAAAATTTGATATGAAAGATCTTGGTGAAGCTTTGTTCGTTCTAGGGATCGAGATTCATCGAGATAGAAGTAAAGGGGTATTAGGACTGTCACAAAAAGCATACATAGAAAAAGTCTTAAAGAAATTATGTATGCATAAATGTAGTCCCTCACCTGCTCCTATAGTCAAGAGCGACAGATATAGGGATTTTCAATGCCCCAGGAACCAATATGAGATCGATCAAATAAAAGTGGTTCCAAATGCTTCAGCTGTCGGAAGCTTGCAATATGCTCAAGTATGCACGCGCCCTGACTTGGCATTTGTTACCGGGTTACTTGACAGATTCCAGAGCAATCCTGGAATAGAACACTAGAAATTGGTAAAGAAAGTCTTGCGTTATTTGCAAGGAACGAAAGGCCTCATGATGACGTATAGAAGATCTGTTTCACTCCATATAGTGGGATATTCAGATTCTGATTATGCGGGAGATAATAGAAAATCCACGTCTGGATATGTGTTCACTCTCGCAGGGGGAGCTATTTCATGGAAAAGCTCAAAGCAAACCGTCACTACATCGTCCACAATGTATGCCGAGTTTGTAGCGTGTTATGAGACAACGGGGCAGGTGAACTGGCTAAAGAAGTTCATACCCGGTTTGAAGGTGGTTGACGACATCAATAGACCACTGAAGTTATACTGCGATAATAATCCAGCAGTACAGTATGCTCACAACAATAGATCAAGTGGTGCTGCCAAACACATTGACATAAAGTATTATGTTGTGAAGGATAAAGTCCGGGATCAAATGATAAGTCTTGAGCATATAAGTATCAAAAAGAGCGGATCCGCTTACAAAAGGCTTACCACCCAACGTGTTCAGAGAACATGTAGCCGGCATGGGTTTAAGGGAAAGCCTATGACTTCTGGACTATAAAGGGCCCAAAAGTTAAAGTAACTATTTCAGATCAGAGATGTGCATTGTAGCTGTTAAATCTATCGGCGATTGACCGTGACGATGAAACATGCTCTATGCATCATCTGTGAAGAAATGAGTAAGGATAAAAGGATTGAAGTTTAAAGTTTAAAGATAAAAGTAATAGTGTGAGATCAAGGGGGAGAATGTTAGATTGATCTCCCAGCCAATAAGCCCAACGGCCTATTGGGCCTTGGTCACGCGCCCTGATCGGGGGCGCCCAACCCTACATGGTTGGTGGGCCCCCGTCGCACTGCGCTATATAAAGTGGTGGGGGCCGGCGGCTCGAGGTACGAGGTTCACCGTGAGCCAATCCGCCCCACCAACAAACCCTAAGTCCGATCTAGCAAGGGTGTGCAGCCAGCGACGGGAAGACGCCACCGTCATTACCGTCGGCTTCACTGCACATCACCCCGTCGCCGGACTTCACCGACTCTTCCCCGACAGTCGCTGCCCGTGCGCAGCCTACACCAGCGAACCTGATGGAGGCCACTGGATCTTCCACCCCTGCGGTCTCAGGTTTGGTACCCTTTCCCCTTCTCTCCCTGTCTCTCTCTAGACTGTTCTAGATGTATTAGGATCTACCGTTTTACATGTTATACCGAATAGGACAGTCAAAGGCTAGATCTATGATCCAACAGTTTTTACAGTGACTTCTTCCTCCAGCACATCCCAAGCACTCCATCAAAGGTACCAACAAGCCGGCCACGATTGTTCCCTTTCTGCAAAACTTGAGCATGTCATCATAAATTTGCTAGCATCTCCGCATTGCCTGGCGGTGGTAAAAATTAATTGGTGAATCAAAAAATGATTCTTGTGCGCTACATAGTTCCCCTTAACACGAAATTGCCCATTGCAGCTCTTGGCAATGAAGGAGAGGGCACAGAGAAAGAAGGAAGAAGTGAGGCAGATTATACTTGAAACCGTTGCCTCCTCCAACCAGGTACGGAAGCTGGAGCTCGTTGACACGCTGCAACGGATCGGGGTGGACTACCACTACAAGGAGGAGATCGATGATTTGCTTCGCTCTATCTACGACGACAAGGATGGAGGCTCTGACAATCTCTACATCACCTCACTGAGATTCTATTTGCTCAGGAAGCATGGGTACGGAGTCTCTTCGGGTATGTAATTAAGATCATCAACTAATTAAAACTAGTATATGCATGTTTCCTTTCATCGATGCTAATGCTAAATGTGTGTTGGCTGAACTAGATGGTCGTGTGAAATTTTGAGCCGTGTTGAATATAATGTTCGATTACGTGTGCAGATGTGTTTGAGAAATTTAGGGATGAGCCAGGGAACATTTCAAGTGATGATGTCAGTTGCTTGCTTATGTTGTATGATGCTGCGCACCTGAGAACTCATGGGGAGGAGATACTTGACAACATCATCACTTTCAACAAGAGCCACCTACAATTTCTGACGCAGAAAAACTTGGAGCCAGAGCTTGCCAAGGAGGTGAAGTGCACTTTGGAGACACCTCGGTTCAGGCGGGTCAAGAGAGTGGAGGCGAGGCGCTACATCTCAGTATATGAGAAGAAGGGTATGTGAGATGAAACCATAATGGAGTTCGCAAAGCTAGACTACAATATCTCGCAAGCTATCTACTGTGATGAACTAAAAGAACTTACAATGTAAGGAAACTACACATTGCTATAATTAAGTTGGTAATGATAATTACTTACTGGAACTGCTTGCTTAATTATTAACAAATAATAATGTTGACTTTGCTAAACCCCTAATAATAGACATTTACTCGCTAATGTATAGATGGTGGAAGGATTTCCAATCACATATAGATCAGAGCTTTACGCGGGACAGAATGGTGGAGCTTCATTTTTGGATGCTCGGAGTAATTTATGAGCCTTATTACTCATATTCACGGATAATGATGACAAAGTTCTTCAAATTCGCACTCTTGTTCGATGACCTTTATGACAACCATAGCACCACAGAGGAGAGCAATATCTTCACCACAGCCATGGAAAGGTTACATTTATTTGCCTAGATATATGCCTTCTTAAAATTAGACCGCAGCAGGTCGGGTGAACAAAATTTCAGCATCACCGGAATTTACCTTTGTTTGAAAAAAAAAACTAATGACGTCAGGTGGGATGAACAAATCACACAACAGCTTCCAGCACACTTGAAGGCACTCTTGGTCAACATATTTAACACTACAAATAAGATCGAGGAGTTAAAACTTCAGGAAAACAGGCATGCTGAATTGGTAAAAAAATGGTAAACAAACTCAACTCCAAGAGATCACACTAAGGAATCATGACGGGCTTTTTTACTAACTAGATATATGCCCATGCGTTGCACGGGGCAGCGGGCGCGTGCGCAAAGTTATGGTGGACGTCCGAACAGCACCGCACACGGACTCCTTCCTTCGCGGCCTCACCACCATCCCGTCCGCGTGCCTCTACGCCCGCGCGTCTGGAGGCAGACGACCGCGTAGCGTCCCTCCAGGCCCTGCCTGCGGCTGAGCGCCATGGGGACGAGGACGACGCCATTCGCGGGCAGGCCGACGGCGTCGCGGATGCGCCGATCCCCGGAGAACCACTTGTTAATTTGGTTTGTTCCGTCCATTAGTCGAGATTGTGACTATAAAAATAAAAGGAGGGAGTCATAATGACTGATAATAATAAAATAAAAATTATAAAATTTGGATTTAGATTTTTTTTGGTGTTCGAACAACGTCTAATGTATAAAAAGAAAAATAGAGATGAGAATTACCTGAGAGATGACTCCTGCACTTGATTGACGATGTCGGGACCTTTTGGCCTTTTTGGCGAAAAAAATTCGGCGCAAATTGTATCCATCGTGCTTCCCTCATACATGCCATGGATAGTGCCACTTGTCTAGTCAATGTGATCCAACCGCACGCTTAGAAGATTTCCTCGCATGTCCGCATGCGGCTTCAATTGCCTCCCACGCCCGCTGTTTTTCCGCCTCCACCATGCACGGTTAGATCGCGTTGACTGGATACGTAACAACTATTTATGGCATGTATACAAGGGGCACAGTGGATACAGTTTGCACCGAATTTTTTTCCGCTATGGGACTCTGCATGCGCTTTTGGACCCCGGTTCGGTCTCGGACGGTTGAGCTAGCGCGCACACGTATGCATGTGGGCATGCACCGTAGCAGTTTGTTGGGCGGGCTTGCACATGCATACGATTGGATTCCGGCTCATGCACCGTTGCAGCCTGGCGGGGGGGCGGGCACGCACATGCACACGATTGCACTCCGGCTCGTGGCTCGGTCTCGGACGACGATTGGACCCCGGTTCGTGGCTCGGTCTCGGACGCGAATATGACGACGTGCACGAAACCTCAACTCCTTTTTTATGTGGTAATAATAGATTTTACCATCCTTACATTTACCCATATATAGGTGATTGACACTGCCAAATTCTACCATGCTGAGGTGAAATGGCGCGATGAACACTTCGTCCCAACCAATGTTGAGGAGCACCTCCAACTTTCTATCCCTAGCAGTGCATGTATGAAGATGACAAACCTTGCACTCATTTCACTAGGAGATGTGACTACAAGAGAGGATGTTGAGTGGGTTTTCACCTTTCCCAAAATCATCAGAGGTGTTTGTATTGTGGCCCGCGCATCAGCAATGACATCATGTCACATGAGGTTTACCAAACCTCTCCACAACATATAAACTTCTTAAATGTTGCGAAAAGATTTTCCATTTCTTATTAGTTAGAATATGACATATTTCCATTTGTGCATTCAGCCATTCATCATCAGATTATTCTCTAAAGACTCACATTTTTCTTGCTGTCCCTTGAAGCAGGAACAAGCTTCAGACCATGTGGCATCCACGGTTCAAACTTGCATGAAGCAATATGGAGTGATGATAGAGGAAGCCAACGAAAAGCTTAGAGTTAAAATTGAAGAAGCATGGATGGACATCGTCGAAGAATGCCTTGAGCAAAAACATCCCATGGCACTTTTAGAGACAGCGGTCAACGTTGCACGAATTGTGGATTCATGTACAAGCGTGAAGACGCATTCACCCTTTCATTCAGCCTCAAGGACATTATAGCTTCTATGTACATCTACTCTGTGTGAGCTAATTGATCTAGCATTAGTAAGACTTTTCAGTGTACGCGGATTGGCTTAAGGTCTGTCGAGGGTACATTTAATCCCCAAACTATTGTATAAGTAATATGAGTGTTGTACTATATATCATAATACATGTATTTGTGTTCCAAATATACTATTTGTGGTTATTTTTCATGTAGAAACTATACATACATGGCATAGTGAGTCTTGTTGTCTACTAGGCCTTGAAGTATTTTATCTCTCAATTAAGAAGTTACCACAACATTTCAAATAAGAAGACAATTGTTCTCAATTGAGTTGTCGGATAAAATACACATCTTGTTGTGTGGTGACTCAAATCCTACTTGGACTAGGACTCAAGAGAGGTGTGCTATTTGGACTTCTAGTTCTACTAGGACTTGAGTGTAGAATTCTACTAAGAGTAGGACTCCTACTTGCATGTATGGGGACCTTAGAGGGGACCGTATAAACAAGGGGTAGAGGCCATAGGTATCAGCCAAGCCAACACAAGGGCAGTGGCGGAGGACGGATTAAACTTAGGTGTGGTGTATCAAAGCATGCCACGATTCCATCTGCCAATGGCCGTAGTTAGAGGTACTGGAGAGACGCTTTGACTAGGCCAGGTATTGTCTTGTTTTGATAACCTAGAGACCTTTTCTACAAGTAGCAAAATAGAAATTGGAAGAAAAACAAGTAGTAAAGGGTATATGTGGTAGACACAAGGTATGGCGCCACAAGGGTCTCATCCAAAGCTTGTAAGGATCAATTAGGAGCGCTTAAGAGGATTAGGCTAGATAGTTCTATTGCACTAGATTCTTGTATAGGGCAAGAATCAATGGATCCTAAAGGGTCGAGTAGGTTTGTGAGAGAGCGACAAACAACTGTACTTGTTAGAGTATATTTGGTGTGTCAAGTGACCTGGTCTTAGTGCCCACAATAGATAGGCTGTCCCTCCCCTTGCTTGTAGGCATGGTGACTGGGCACGATTGGCCACCAGTGCTCCGGCACATCTATATGTACCTGCACACTACAAGCATTCTCCGTTCTTCCTCTATCATGGGATCAGACGCTTAGGTTCATATCCTACCTCTAGCCACCGCCGCTTCAGCACAGCGTGTCCCCGGGGAGAGATCGATCTCCGCCAAGGGCAGCGCCATCGTTTAGGCGCCCGATCCAATTGATCCGGCTGCCATCGTTGTTGTCGCAGCACCAGATTGGGTCGTCTCCTTGTGCTCGTCGTCGTTGTGGACGGGTCGTCACTACCTCATTCCCAAGGCTCATCGCTAGGCCCTTGTCCTCCTCCTTCCAGATCCGCCCCACCACGGAGGCGACTGACCTGCGCGCCGTCATCCCTTTTCATGGTGACGGCCAGGCTTAGCCGTGTCCCTGTCCTTCAACCATCGTGGTACTGATCAGGACAGGTCGTGCCCCTCCCCGGCCGTTGCCCCTAGCCACGAGCCGCGAGCCCACTGATATCGCCCGCTCGTGACCACCCGCCGGGGCCGTGGCCCTCCGCCCGTGCCCGTGCTTGCCCTGGCCACAAGCCGTGAGCCCGCCAGCGTCGCCTGCCGAGGCCCTGCTGTGGCCACCCGCCGGGGCCGTGCCCCTCCGCCCACACACGTGCTTGCCCAGGCCATGAGCCACGAGCACGCCGGTGTCGCCCGCTGGGGCCGCGCCCGTGCTTGCCCTGGCCACGAGCCACGACCCCCCCGGGGCCGTGCCCACTAGTACAGAAAAGTTTTTTAGGGACGCCTCCCTTTTTCTATCAGAGACAGTCAATAAACTAGCACGTCGCTTCTAACGTCGCCGGGGAGCACTGTAACTCCGTGACCGTCGCTGAAGATCCATTCTTTAAGAGAACTGCCTCTGAAAATGCTATTTTCAAAGACGGTTGCCTATGTCAACCGTCTCTGAAAATGAGTGATTTTCAGAGACGGTTCTCGTAAGACAACTGCAATTAAAAATCGATTTTCAGAGGCGGTTGACTAAGTCAACCGTCCTTAAAAATAGCTGCAGCACAAATAAATTCATATATTTTTAAATAAAGTTGGATGAAGATAAAATATATATCAAAATTGTAGAGCTCGACGAGATCTAAAACTTTGTAGTTGATAAATTTTTTGTTTGAGATCATTTAGAGTTCCAAATTGATAAATTAAGTCTCATATTTTGAATTTCAAATTTTTGAATTTTTCAAATGACCTTGAATGGAGAAATATCCTATATGAAAGTTGTAGTCATCGATGAGATCTAAAACTTTGTAGCTGAAAGTTTTCTCATTTAAGATTGTTTATGAGTTAAAATATTAATTACAATATTCTTTCATATTAATACAAATAGACAGCATTGTAGAAATAGTCACAAGTGATTGTGTGGTGTGGTGGTAGGGGATGAGACATGCAAGGAAGAGGAAGTGAAAAATAAATCTTGTGAGCTGTGGCTCCTCAGCCCTTCGGGCTATATTAAAAATATTTTTTAATTATTTCTATTAGACTCTAAATGATTTTTAAAATTTTTGAAAATTAATTTTTGGGATGGTTGACTTAAGTTATCCGCCTCTGAAAATCGATTTTTAGTTACGGTTGTCTTAAGAGAACCGTCTCTGAAAATTGATTTTTAGTTGCGGTTGCTTTCAGAGAATCGCCTCTGAATATCGATTTTTAGAAAACCGCCTCTGAAAATCACTTATTTTTACAATCGGTGGCATTATAGCGGTTTTTCAAACCCCTCTGAAAACCAATTTTAACCGCCTCTAAAAATTATTTCTGTACTAGTGGCCCCTCAGCAGGCCGGGCCCTACCGTGGCTGCCTGCCGGGGCCACACCCCTTAGCCGCCGGGGCCGCGCCCCTCCACCCCGCGCCCCGCCATGGGCGCGCCCAGCCGCAAGTTCTGCCCTCTGCTCTCCAGGCGTGTTCATCGAGTTGCTGGTGGCACTGCAAAGTTATGCATGAAAGCATTAGTAAGTGGTATTTTCTCGGATTCTAGACAACATTTCTATCCAGTACTGTGCTAGGAACCTCAGAATCAAAAGGGAAGAAAAACAGCCTTTAGGTAAGAGACAACAAGAAATCAACACTGAGAAGAGCCATATCTAGCTTCAGGGTTCTTAGAAGCAGTAGTTGTTTATACCGAAGGACAGTGCCGATCCTGAGTTATTTTGGACCTGGAGCCGAACCAAAACCCAGGGCCCTTTATAAATAAACACGTTAAAAATAATCAATATGTATATTTAAATTTTTCTTGACACTCAACATGTATTTAAAAGCAATATTCATACAAACAAATTATACATATTAAATTTACTTTAAAAGTTTCCTCTAACATTTTTTGTGCGAAGTCGTTGATGATGGCATCAGTATCAATCTCATCTAAGATGATCAGTGTACTCTAAGTTTCTAACAGATAAATTTGATTCTCAATTGAGAGATTAAAAGGAAGCAAAGATAACCTACTGATTCAGTAGGCGGCAGAAGAGTCAAGCGGGAGAGGCGAGCTGGGCAGCCGGCCGGCAACGGCGTCCTCCGGCCTGGCGTCTGGCGAACTGCGGTCTGCGGAATCGTTGTCTCGTCGAAGCTCGGAAAGAACCTGTGCGCACGCGTAATCGCCGCCTATTCAAGTCAAAGCTTCGTCCCGTGAACCTGTCCCGTCGCTGGGCATCGTAGATTTGTAGAACACATGGGCTGGGCTCTAAGCCTATTAGCCTTCTCAAGTGTTGCCATTGCCTTCTTGATCTTTGGACTATGGGCTAGGTATAAACTAATAAAATTCTTAATATTCCTTCCTAATACTAGTACTGAATACGTACACTGGGAGGGGCCCGCGAATTTGAAAGATTATATAACCGATTACTGCAAAAGATTGTTTGGACCTCGTTTACAGAATTCTTTCTCATTGGACGAGACTCTGAGGCATGATATACCTCAAGTGTCGGAGGAGGTGAATGAAGTATTGGTGGCTCCATTCAGTGAGGAAAAGGTCAAAATGGCAATCTTTGATATGGAACATAATAAGGCACCAGGTCCGGGTGGCTTTCCTGCAGAATTTTATCAATTCTTTTGGGATGTTGTCGAGCAAGATTTGATGAGTCTCTTTTATGAATTTTATATGGGGAGACTGCATATTCATAGTTTAAATTTTGGGGTAATTACACTATTACCCAAGATCACGGATGCGACTAGGATACAACAGATCTATTTGTCTCTTAAACGTGTCGTTCAAGGTTTTTACGAAGGTGTTAAATAATAGAATTTTGAAAGTGGCAGATAAATTGATAGGTCCATCTCAGACGGCTTTTATTCCGGGAAGATATATAATGGAAGGTGTTGTAATACTACATGAAACAATACACGAGTTGCATAGGAAAAAGAAAGATGGAGTGATCCTAAAGCTGGATTTCGAAAATGCGTATGATAATCTTAAGTGGCCTTTTATACAAGTCCTCAGAATGAAAGGATTCTCACCGGTTTGGTGTGAATGGATTTCAAAAGTCATGTCTAGAGGGAATGTTGCAATAAAGGTCAATGATAATTTAGGCCATTATTTCCAAACAAGAAAAGGAGTGTGGCAAGGGGACCCGTTATCTCCAATCTTGTTTAACATAGTGGTTGACATGCTGGCTATACTCATTTCACGAGCAAAAGAGGCCGAACAAATCCATGGAGTGGTTCCGCATTTGGTCGATGACGGACTCTAAGTCCTTCAGTATGCGGATGACACTGTTATCTTTATGGACAATGATTTAGGGAGGGCCAAAAACATGAAGCTCTTGCTTTGTGCCTTTGAGCAATTATCGGGACTAAAAATCAATTTCCATAAGAGCGAATTATTTTGTTATGGAGCTGCTAATGCTAATCAATTGGACTATACATAAATTTTCGGGTGTAATGTAGGATCATTCCCTTTTAGATATCTAGGAATTCCTATGCATCATCGAAAACTAATGAATAAGGACAGGAAACATGTGGAAGAAAGATTTCAAAAAAGACTGAGTGGTTGAAGGAGTAAGATGCTTTCGGTGGGTGGAAGGCTTGTCCTCATTAACTCGGTTCTGAGTAGCCTTCCTATGTTCATGATGTCCTTTTTTGAAATACCTAGAGGAATTTTAAAAAAATTGGATTATTTTAGATCTCGGTTCTTTTGGCAAAGCGATGAACATAAGAAGAAATATAGATTGACAAAATGGGAAGTAGTATGTACACCAAAAGACCAAGGAGGATTGGGTGTCCTAAATCTAGGTGTCCATAATAAGTGCCTCTTAAGCAAGTGGCTTTTCAAACTGATAAATGGTGATGGTGTTTGGCAAAAGTTGCTTAAAAATAAGTATTTAAGGGACAAGACTTTGACTCAGGTTCAATACATGCCCGGGGACTCTCAGTTTTGGGCTGACCTTATGAAGGTCAAGGGTGAGTTCCTGCCGATGGGTAGGTTTGATCTAGGTGATGGATCCCAAGTGTGTTTTTGGGAGGATTAACGCCACACCCTTTCAAGACGCTCTTCCCGTCACTATATAACATTGTGAGAAAGAAAAGTGCATTTGTTAGGACGGTACTGTCTACGACGCCGTTAAATGTAGCTTTCAGGAGATCTCTGATGGGCGTTAATTTGCAAGCATGGCACAATGTAGTGGCCATGGTTGCAGATGTACACTTAACAAACCAAAGAGATTGCTTTGTGTGGAGGCTGCATCAGAAAGGGTTGTTTTCAGTTAATTCCATGTACAGAGCATTATTAGGTGTACAGGCTTTACCTTACAACACTTTAATTTGGAAACTTAAACTACCTCTCAAGATTAAAGTCTTTATGTGGTATTTATACAAAGGCGTAATCTTGACCAAGGATAATTTAGCTAGGCGACAGTGGCAAGGAGATAGGAAGTGTTGTTTCTGTTCCACTAATGAGACCATACAATATTTACTCTTTGACTATCATTATGCTAAATTTATGTGGAGAATTGTTCTTATTTCCTTTAACCTGAAACCCCCAACTAGTGTACACAATTTGTTTATAGGTTGGTTGGAAGGGTTAAATAGGAAAAGGAAGTCTCAAATTCTTGTGGGTGCAAGTGCCATTTGCTGGGCTCTTTGGTTAACTCGAAATGATGTTGTGTTTGACAAGGTCATAGCAGCGTCTTATTTGTAGGTTATCTTCAAGGGAATGTATTGGACCAAGTACTGGATATTACTTCAGAAGGAGAAGGATCGCCATTTCATGAAGGCGGGCTGTAGGATTATTGAGACGGCCGCGATGGAGGTGTTTGCTAGACACGGCTAGCGTTTTAGCAACAGAATTGCTCTTTAGTCTTTTCTTTTGAGAATTCTGTTGTATTCATGGTTCAAAACTTTGTGTTTGAGATTCCTTGAAATTTTTTTTGCTCGTTTATAATAATGAACAGTCATATGCATTAGTCGATACAGAGGCTGGGATATTAATATATTCCCTTTTCTAAAAAAATACTGGGAGGGGCCCAGCAGCGTTCAGGGCCTAAGATGACGATGGAGGCTCTGACAATCTCTACATCACCTCGCTGAGGTTCTATTTGCTCAGGAAGCATGGGTACGGAGCGTGGTGTCCCATCGATTTTAATATTCTTGTTTGAGATAAGGGATTACATGAGTTCTAGTGCAATCCGTTGTAGTCTAGCCGAGTTAGGATACACTCAGGCTCTCATCCGAGAGACCTGTGTTCGTGTCCTGGCAACGGAATTTTTTTATCTTTTTGCACTGACAGAAAACGAATGCATTCAGAGACAACGTCACCAGCACTGTAATCGTTCTCCTATGAACACCTTTTCCGCGAATGCGTAAGCATTTCAACGCCTAGATTATTGGATTAAACATCATCTCACCTTCGAAAATTGTGTCACTACTTCAATCAAAGTTAAGCTCTTATTCTCAGCTTCTAAAATTATGTCACTGCAGACTGCTTCAATCAAAGTTGGCTCTTATTTAAACTAGCGGAACATGCTCTACTTACACACGTTCTATATTATTACTTAACACTCATCAAGCACACGTTCTATATTGATAGATACTTCTGCTAGACTGGTAGCCTTGTCTAAAAGGCTTCTGAAAATCGGTTTTTGGTTTCCGCGACACCAAAAACACAGCAATGGACTTCTGCGTCTTAGTGGAGCATCATGGACCTTGCCAGGTTGGTATCAGCTACCCTGTCAAAATCAGAAACAAGGATTACTGATTAGAACAAGCAAAACGATTTTCGATTAACATAGAATAGATGGCGATCCTCTGATATGGCATAGGGATCGATCAACATTTAGCAATAAGGGTGTGTCCAACGGCAATCCAAATCGATAGCAAGGAGCATGTTATATTCAAAACTGATGAAAGATAACGATGATTCGGTAGTTAATATATAACTAATGAGATCATAAGCCATAGTGAGCATCTTCGGATCAAAGTGTAACCATAGAGGACTCTCTATAGATGATTCGGTAGTATTTGGTGGATACACGATCTCGAATGCCGGCTACCGCCGTGTCCGCCACCACCGTCGCCCTCAAGCACGGTCTGATCCAGTGATCATGTTCGAGTTCTCTTCCTCTCGCTCAACGGTACATGACCTGGACTGCCTTCCGTTCTGGGCCGCGCAGGGTCCCTCTCTACTTAGCCCACTCCGGCCCAGCTAGTCTAACGTTCGCCTTCTTCTGTCTTGGAGGTCCAGCACGCCTTCCCGCCTGAATGTTCCCATGTTCAGTTTCTTCAGTCATTGGCTCCCCTTCTTCAGCAACAGCGTCTTCAGTATTTTCCGGCGCCATCTCCGCAGTTTGGTCTTCAGTGGTGACACAAAGTCACAATGGCAATAAAATTCAAGATGTTGACTATTCATAGAAATTTGGTTTAAGTAACAACTCAACACAATAGCATAGTAATAGGGTGCACATACCATCTATATACTGGGCTCGCTCTCCTGGACTTAGAACATGCACCTCATGTTTTTGACCAGTAGGTTGTTCCTCTTCCTCATCTTCTGACTCACTAAGCCATCCGCCCCATCCATAATAGGAGGGTCGCCTTGGGCCAGTCCTTCTAGCTGCATTAAGTGGCAATACAGCTTCACTAGCAGGTGGTTCAATGAACATAGGATCTTCCACTTGCTCATATGCTGACTTAGTCTCTGCTGGTACCTACAAATGTACAAAACTTATTGAATTGAGCCCACTGGCAATTTCACAACATGCATATGCATCATCAAATAGATAACATAAATCATAATCATAATATATTATGACTCAGAGTTTCTGCTTAGAGAAAAATGGCGTATTTTGGCATGACAGTTTGTTTACCATTCTTTTTTAGTTTTCTCCATTCTACTAGTGTTGAAATTTATATCATCCTATTTGAGAATTCCACAACATGCATAAGCATTTGTGGATTGGATGACAACTGAAATCATAATAATAAATTAATGAATAATGACCCAAAGGACTTTAGTTAGAGGAAACAACTTTCAGTTTGCTGCATTGTGTCAGTATCAACTTTGGCATCATCATTGTAGCGTAAGGGACTTAATGGCCCTGAAAACATAGTAATACCGAAAGTCATAGTGATATCCAAGATAGATTATTGTACAAACACAAAATGATCACTATATTTACTTTAGCATAATATAAAACTTTTCATTTACACTGGTTCACGTTGCATACTTAGGCATTCAAATGTTCATGGACACAGGACACATACAGAGGTAAGATTGTTGGCTTGAAACAAAAATTAATACCAACTCGAAGTTATTTGGTGGTGAAATCAGTTCTTTCAGAACTACCCACCAACCATATTGATACAATGACGATTTAGCGCACTTGAAAAGAGATAAAGAACATAATAGTTTGTCAAACAAAATGTGGCACAATCACAGTTAGATATAAAACATCAGAGAAGAAGCCTTGCAGTGGAGAATAGGTGAAGCAGGATGCTTGCAGCACTTAGAGGAGTGTGTGCAAGATGTTAGTATATTTTACTTAATGGCTCAGTTTGTTTTGTCATTCTAGCCACAGTACGGCATCTTTTTTTTGCCGGATTAAGCTACCAACCCTTTAAGTCTGCACATATGCAATGGTTGTATGAACAGCTTCTTTTTAACATGGAAATACACAGGTATCATTTGAGGTGTTATGGTGCCGGCTAGGGTTGAGTGGGAGAGAGGGGGCCGGCCGGGCAAGAGAGAAGGATTTTCCTTCTAATTCCTGCATGCTTATTCTCATGGTAGCTAACGGTATAAATAGCCGTTAGGCAGCCCAATCACCCCTTAATTCTCTCTCAATCACTCTTGCTAAGCTTCTAAATTTGCACCTGCTAATGGTGCGCCTAGGATTGTCCTCATTTTGGTGCCAACCTAGCCACTTTCCTGATTTTACTGTGCTTGCCTTCTTTACTCTACGGGTGAATCTCTTGCCCCGCATGACAACATACGCCTATAACACTACACCCCTCCTGGACAAGCAGCTTCTCCTCGAGCTGCGACCTAACCAGCTCATAACAATAACTCGACTCGACACAAACCTAACACGTAAAACAAGCCTTTTACATCTTGGCCTATTTTATAATTCTCGACCTGAAGTATATTTGGACTCTTTATTTCGCGGCCTCCTCAAAGGAAGGTAGACACCGTCTGAATGCAGTAATTGCACATGCACAACCACCTGGATCCCATGGAGTAGCCCGCACATGGGCTGACATCTTGAAGAAACAAGAACACAACAGCCCACGCAGCTTGGCCACCACATCCAGCCCAAACCACGAGCCACGTCCCAGCCATGCATCTTGCCGAGGAAAATGGAGCTCCGCCTGTCCACGGGGGGAACCGCATGCCCCAGATCCCCGATGCGGCAGACGAGAACAAGGTCCTCCGCGCAATGATGCACAACTTGGAGGAGCTGTGAAAGGGTCTAGGGCTGAATCAGCTACAGATCGCGCATCTCCCACACCCGCCGACACGCTACGAGGCAGTGAGAAACAACCTACAGTCGCACCGCCGCCGACACCTAGCGGGCACTCTTCTTACTCAACTGCTCCTGTGCAATCTCCTTCATCTTCGATTCTGACATGGAGACAATGAATGTCCCATAGCCCGACCGGCCGCAGGGGAACACCGGCAGCATGGTGGTGGTGGTCGCCACGGTGGTCAGGATTCCAGGGCCTAGGTGCTGGGCGAGGTCAACCAGCGCCTTGCCGATGGGATCCGATGGCGGCGGTGGTGGCACCTTTGGCAGCTTGTTATGGCGGCGGCTCAGGTTGAGAGGGAGATAGGGGGCCGGCTGGGGGGCCGGCCGGGCGGCCTTGCCCACGGCCGAGCAAGAGGGAAGGATTTTCCTTCTAATTATTCCTGCTTGCCTTTTTTGCTCTATGAGTGAATCTCTTGCACCACATTACAGCATACGCCTCTAACACCACCCCGCTGGACAAGCAACTCGTCCTCGAGCTACAACCAAACTATCTCATAACCATAACTTGACTCGACTCGTACCTAACAACTAAAAAAAAGCCTTTTACATCTTGGTTCATTTTATTATTCTCGGCCCAAAATAGATATGGACTCTTTATTTTCGCGGCCTCCTCAATGAAAGGTGGACACCGTCTGAACGCAATAATTGCACACGTATAATTAACCACCTGGATCCTATGGAGCAGTCTGCACGTCACTACAACAAATCCTCACGTCAACGACCAGAATTTAACCACCACAGACAACATGTGGTTGTCGGGTTCCATCTGTCATCCGTTCCAGTTTTACCCGAAGTCTCCGACGACCAAGAAATGCCTGGTCGTCATCCTGGTCCCTCTGTGGTCGCTATGCCTTTGGTTCGTCCCTCGTCCACTCTGCTCTGGGACCACTCAGCACCCACCTGGCCATTTCCTACACCCACCTTTCACGCCATGCCCATCCCTAAGAACCGCTGCATCTGCTAGACTGCTACCCCCAGGAAACTCGTCGCCGCCGCACACCTCCTCTAGTCCTCTCCCAACGGCATCTCCATCCACTACTGATGCGGCATAACAGGGGAAGACCCCGGTGAGGGCATCCGCGTTGATGCGTGCCCAGCTTCCGATGGGGCCGGAACCAGGGCCCTCCGCGGCTCGGCCTCCATGTGCTGCTAACGAGGTTTTCCATCCGCGGCTCCGTGCTACGTGGCGACAAGGCCGGCGGCGGCCGTGCAACAGATGGATGCATGACTGGCCGTGGGCGCTCAGATGACCAGATCTTCATGAGCCCCAAGCTTTTGGAGAAAAATGTTGCAGAGTGCCTCCACTTGAAGATTAGTATTTTAGTTATAGTAGTACTGGTGGTGTTCAGCTTGAAGCATAGCTTATTGCTGCTAATTCTTTGTAATATAGGAAACGGTCCTTAAGTTAGGCACTGTTTGTTTCATGGTTAGCTGTTTTTTCTATTTTTTCCAAAGGTATGTATTGACAAATTTGATAAATATTAATTTCTTGCTGTTGCAAGTTTATTAATTGTATTTTCCCTGCAGTGAAAAATATGTCATTGTATATGGTGTCAAGTGGTGGCTGGTGTTATAAATAAGTAGCCAATGTGAAAAAGTATCAATATAAAATGGTCTAAAATAGTATTGATCACAAAACATGTGGTCGTGGTCGTTAGTGCCTCATGATAGATGGTGTAAAAAATATTGACGATGAAAAATGTGGTTGTTATTATTAGAAATGTGGTCGTTTATGAACGACCACATATTGTTCGGTCATTGAAAAGTTAACGACAAGAAATATTATGTGGTCGTTAATTGTATTAACGACAGAGCTTTTAACAACCATGGACGACCGCAATTTTGTGGTCATTAATAACTTCTAGCGACCACATTAAGACTTTTAACGACCACATATCCCATCGTTAATACCACTTTTTCTTGTAGTGCATGGGCTGAAGTCTTGAAGAAACAAGAGCACAGCAGCCCACATAGCTTGGCCACCACATCCAGCCCAAGCCACGAGCCCACACCCAGCCCCATCCAAACGGATGATCACCTAGAAGGCAGCAAGGTGGTCATGCCACCGACAACGACCAGCGAAGGCGCCCCAGCGGCAGTCGATGGCGGAATGCAGCGGCGCTTCGCGGTGCACGCCTGCCGTGACCCTATTCATGCCTTCTCCTCGCTAGATGCCTGCTGGTCGGCGCCGCATAGGGAAGAGAGGAGTGTAACCCCCTCGGTGTTACCCTGTACAATCATTTGCTAAAACACTACATAGCATCATGTTTATGTGATAGTGTATGTAATATAGTGTGTAAATCAAATTCTTTGACCCGAAACGTTCATCGGAAACGCGAAACGGAAGTTACATTCAATGTCGCGTTATGTCACTTAGGGTTTTAAACAAATTTTTATTAAGCAAAAATGCTATAGAACGTATATACGGAATTTTAGTAAAGTTAGAAGTACAAACCGTGTAGGTGACGATGAAATACTTGAGGTCGCGAAAGGAATCCACTAGCTAGCGTTCCGAATAGCTTGGAAATCGAATTCGACGCGAATCCGATCGAGACTTAGTCGAATTTCCTAAGTCGGGAAGCAGTGTGACAAAGCCGAGTTTGGCAATTTTTGTAGGGAAATTGGGTTAAGCAGTGGTATGATGTTTTAGCTTGGTTTAGTAGCCCCATGTGTCCTCTTGATCATCGTGAAGTGGGTTTAGGTCGAGAGACAACCTTGTGGTAGGATTAGAGGCTTTAAAATTCGCGCTCAGCATGTTCTCGGTGGGTTCGGTCACCACGCGCGGTTTCGGCATCGCCGTGCCGGCCTTGCCTGCGCTGGCCGGCTGAGGCCGCCCTGGCTGGGCTACGGCCTGTCTGGGCTGGCCGTGGTGCCTGCCTCTGGCTGCTGCCCCTCCTCGGCCGCCGCCGCCGCGCTGCTGTCTCCTTCTCCCGCTTACACCGTGGCCCCACCCAGTCGTTGTCGTCGTCCCGGTGGGGTGTTGCCGTCGTCCCCATGTGCGTCTGTCCACCATCGGCCGCATCCCACCGAGGCGGCACGGTGTCCCTCTGTCGGGTCTCTGCAGCTTGCGTCGCATCGTCGCTGCCGCTGCTGCGCGCGCTCGCTGGGCTGTCACGTGGCCTGGCCACCGTCGTCTTGCGAGTCAAGGCGCTACGGTCGCACATCGTCGTGCTGGCCTCGTACGCACACGTGGAGCCATCATTCGTCACACCGTTGTCCTCTTCCATTTAGTGGTTGTGCCACGCTACGCTCCCCATCACAGTCGCCTTGAATGGCGTCGTACCGGTAGGCCGAGCCGCGCCAAGGCCAACCCACAGAGCCTGGCCCCATCCATGTAATTGCACACGCCTGGAGCTTGAATTGGAGCCTAGCTTCACGCCAAGCCTGCCACTGCTGCAACCGTACGGTGTTGGGCTTCAATTTGAGGTTTCCCCCGCCATCGACCCCCTTAAGACCGAACGGCGTCGTCCACCTAATTGGCCTCGCACCGTCCACCTCCGTCCAATTAACCGTGCACCCAACTAGCTCTGGTGGTTAGCTCACGATTGGAGTTGACCCGATGAACTTTCATCCTCTAGTGAGGTACTACGGAGCATTTCCCTCGTGGCGGTCTACCATGGCCATCGGGGTGGGTGCTCGGCCAGGGCGTCGTTCCTTGTCCTTTGTCTCAATTGAGCGGTGCTTTTGCGTCTCCTTGACTTGGTTGCCTCTCCTGTGAAACAGTTTCACCACGGGTGTAGCGAGTCGTCGAGAACGCTGTCGCCGCGCTTGCTGTGAACCAGAGCAACCCCGCGCACATGGCCAACCACCTTGCCAAGCCTCATGACTTGGCCAGGCCATCCTACACGTCTCTAGTGAGGCCCTCCTGCTCTTAGGGTAGATGGTTGAATCGGTTAGGGCCGAGGCTCGCCGGAGTGAGTGGCCGCCACCGGCGAACGCGGTGTAGATGCTGTGTCCGTGGCTAGCTCGTTTGGGAGTAGAACGGGTATATCTAGGACCTCTAGAATGTTATCGGTACTCTAGGCATGGAGTCTAGGTAGTGATGGTAGCGCTGGGCTAAACGTTTTCACCGGCGTCAGTGTCACCATGGCCAAACCCCGCCGTGGTGCATGGCCACGCCTCTATGCGGCACCAATCGTGGTGTTTTATACCTCTATCGACTGCGCTTGTGATGAAGAGTGCCACGGTGGTGATGTTTGCTGCTGAGGAGGTCCGTGCTCGTCAGCGTTTGGGCGGAGATGCCACGGCCTCTAATAAGTTCCGACCATGGATTTTGGAACGGGAATTCAAAGTAAGTCGGGGGGGTTAGTGAGAGCGTCAGAGAGAGAGAGGGAAATAGTAGAAAGGACTGCGGGTTCATTTGGTTGAAAGTCAAGGGCTCTTTTGCATAAGTGTCGGCGCACGCGGGGGTCTCCCCTCCGTGGGCCACTATCGCGCGTGGGCCGAGCCGCGTGGGCCGCGCTAGTGTGCTGCGCGTTCGCACGCGCGATGCACGGGAGTGGGCCACGCCGCTCGCTCACGGGCCGCTCGGTGGATTTTTGTTTTTCATTTTCTAGTGAATTAGTAAAGATTTATTCAATTTCGTTTTGAGCTAAACTTTGAAAAATTATAGTAAATTATGTAGATGTTCAAAAATAGTGAAACAAAATTTGTTAGGTTTACAAAAATGCTATCTAGCTGTTGGTGTAGTTAGTTTATAGTTATCTATGATAATGATAGATTCATTAATTCATTTAGGAGAGTTTAGTATTATTTAGATTAATATTTGTAGGAATTTTTGTGACAAATTGGTGATAGCTTTGGCCATGAAATTTTTACGGTAGATTCATTATATTATTATGTGCTCATGGTAATTTTTGTAGCCCTTGAGTAGGTTTATAAATAGAGTAGCTAGTACTCCTTGTTTTAGTATACATATAGTAAATCGGTATTAAGGGTAAGAATGCCTTTAGTTGCTAAGATAGTACGTGCCATGTTTCATACTTGTTGGTGGTAACAATAGGTAACTTAGCACCTTAGCCGGTAGAACTAGCTTAGTAGCTTGATAGGTGTATTCGTATTTTAAGAGTTGCTGTTGCCATATTACTAAGTGTTGCATCATCATTTCATGCATATAGATAACGAGTTGATAGAGTTCGTGCCTGCGGACAAATGGGACTTCGAGGAGATCATTGATGAGTATGAGGAGGAGATTCTCGTTCAGGAGAGAGCCCCGGAGGCATCAGTTGCTGACTTTGTTGACACACCGCCTGCCCAAGGCAAGCCCCGGTGCATAACCCTTTATTTGAATGACCACTGAATATATATGATGTGCATTTACGTTATAGTCATTTTATAGAAACTACATGCATAACTATATCTACCTATGAGTCCTACTAGTATAGGTCGAGTAGCTGCTATGCTCAGGATTTCGATAGCGTGAGTAACCTGTCGTTACTCACAATAGGTGATTATTATCACTCATGATAAAATGGTGAAAAGGAAAATGGAGACCGGGCAGGGATATGGTTTGGGTATTGGTGGGTGTAATAGGTTGTGTTCTGTGGCCAACGGGGCATAGCTTGGTTACACTTTTTCCCTGTCTGTGTCGGTTAAGGACCGGTCGTTGCAATGGACGTTAGGCAAGTCATAGATTTATTATCCCGAGCACATACTTGATATGGGCGTAGGGAAGGCTTATTGCTCTCTTGTCGTGGGTTCCAGCTCTTTCCGGACTGACTAATTGGAGGCGGGGATGGTGGAGGTCTAAGCACCGCACTAAGTCTTGGACTCAGGAGTGGGAGCTTGGAGTCCAAGTTTGGACGGGGACCTAGACCCCTTGATAAGAGAGTGGTGAGTTGGTCCTGCTTGTTACTAGGGTACAAGAGGGGCGTTTGTTTCGAGGTACCCAGCTGGGCACATTAATTCACGAATCGCCGCCATGTCGGTACGACTTGTCTAAACTCTAGCATCGTAGTAAGAACTGAAGGATGAAAGATGATGAAATAGAACTGTTTGCTCAACCCTTGCTTGAAAGTAGAACAGGTGCTTACATAGAATGGCTAGATAATAAATTAATCATGATTGCTAATATTAACTTACATAAGGATTCACTATTAGTATTGCTTTCTGCAAAAAGGAAACCTACAAACCATAAAGCTTATCATATTCCTTGGAGTCGGAAAATTATTTTCACTAGTCGGATAAGTCTTGCGAGTACATTGTGTACTCAAGGTTTATTTACCCCTGTTGCAGGTACTGCTTGAGACGTAGCCGTTGTGTGAAGGAATCTTCTGGTGGGCACAGATGGATCCTTGTTTATTATCGATAGACGTTTATTTGATGTTTATATTCATTCCGCTATTTAATATTCCACACTCTGAATTTAGTAATATAATAATACAATTTTTAGGAACTCGGGATGTATGAAATAGACTAAGCAAAGTAAACTCGTTCTCATTATTGGATCCTGCGGGAAAAATGTGGATCTTTCGGGCTCTCACTTGGGGTGTGCTCGACGGAATCCGCCCGATTAGCTCGCTCTCGGGGAGCTTAGTATCTAGCGGAAGACGAGCATCTCCGTAAGTGTGTTATTTCGGACGGTTCTGCCACAAGGAGGGCTTCTGATGGAGAATGACGAGGAGGGGTGTGCCAGCATGCCGTAAGGGAACACCGGTGGCATGGTGGAGGTGGTGGTTGCCGGCTGTCGGGATTCGAGGGCTCTAGGCGCGCCCAAAGAGACGCCATCTGCTGGGCGAGGTCAGCCAGTGCCTTGGCATTGGGATCCGTGGCAGCGTCGGTGGCACCTTCGGCTACTTGTCGCCCTCATCGGAACCTGGCATCTCCAACACATATGTTATGGTGGAGCTCGGGTTGAGAGGGAGAGAGGGGGCCGTCCGAAGGCCTTGCCCACGACAGAGCAAGAGAGAAGATTTTTTTCTTCTAATTCCAGCTTGCCTCTAATCCCCATATGAGTCACAGATAAATAGCATCCCTAGCTTACCACTCTCTATAATTCCTCTCTTCTTTTCTATCATTCCTCCAACCTTCCGAACTAACCCAATCAGCTAACTAACACAAAGGCTGAACAATTTGCCGCGCCTATAATTGAGCATGGCTGCTAACCACTAGGTAGGCCCATGACATACGCCTCTAACATGAGGTCTTGAAAAAAAATATTATCAGAAGTCCCCCACTTAACCCTGGTTAGGTGGGACACAGGCTGGTAGCAACGAAGTGATAAGGGTGGGTACAATCGGACATCAGGGCATGAATGCTAACGGACAAAAGATGTGTCTCCATTCCAGGACGATTCAGACATCCAAATCTCCTCTCATTCAGATTGCTAAATATGGTCTATAATTCACATTTGAAACTAGGTGGCCCTGGCAGCACTTAGGTAAAACTGAGAAACCATGGATGGCGATGCATCTTTGAGTAGACATGTTGGGCAAACGATGAATGGGTCTTTCAATAAGGAGAGACCCGGTGTTTTTTGTTTTGAGTGAAATGCACCAGCGGCCCTCAAACTTCGAAGGGTGTGTCATTTAGGTCTACGAACTTTGAAAATACATTTCTGGGTACCTAAACTTATTAGTGGTGCACCGTAGGTCTATACCAGCCACATGGGCGTTTGTTACTGATGTGGCATGCCAACATGACATGTTTTTTATATTTAACCCCGTTCCTTCCCTCTTCTCGATCACTAATGGATCCTCGTCTCCCTTTTCTCTCACGCTGACCCAGCCCATTGGACGCCGCGGCTGCCCTCACCTCATTGTTGCTAGTCTACATGTCGCCATTCTACCCCACCACTAGCCAACACCTCATCATCCATATAGCGTGGAAGCACTACTACAGAATGGACTTGTTGTCCCGGGCGGTAACGGCCTTTAGTCCCGGTTACCGCGCCGGGACAACGATCCCGGGACTAAAGGTGCCACCTTTAGTTCCGGGTCATCGATCCAGCCGAGCAAACGTGGCCGCACCCTTTAGTCCCGGTTGGTAACCAACCGGGACTAAAGGTTCCTTTTTCTTTTCTTTTTTTTGTTTAATTTGTTTTCAGTTCAGTTACACATATTTGTTTAATATATAATATGTTTTTATGTACGTATTCTACGCTGCTAATATAAATACACGCACGCATATAATTACATCTAATTCTCATCTCGAGCATTATTATATTCAAATAAAGTATGAACCTATATATATTATAGATATATATATGTATATATACAACACTTTCATAATCTTGTTCTCGAAAATAACGATATCAATAAACATTTAATTTACATCATTTATTCCTTAGGATCAAAGTAGAACTCGCAGTTGGGATTTAACACTTTTTCTAGAAGAAATCCTGCTATTGACTCTTGAACTGCTTTCATATAGTCTTTTTGCATGACCCTTCGTTTCAACCATTCGGTCTTGTATTTGAAATAAAAGAAAAAGTATTAATACACACATATATATATATATATTCATTTAAAAATAAATAAAAAATTGATATATACATACTCTGAGGACATCTTTAGGAGTTCTTCTTATGTGCGCAGTGATAAATTCACAAACGTAGTATCCACACAAGTTATTACCTGGTTGCTGCCGCAAACACCACTGTACGAGAAGAAGATTATTCTCATCATCTCACACGTAAATTGAAGTACGATATAGTAATTAAACACGTGGGGAAGTGTATATAGTACAACTTACTGGTATTTCAACTACATTAAGTGGTGCCTTGCAATCCTTGCGATGTTGCCGAATAAACTCTTTCCAAACCCTGTGCGACCAATAATGTACGATCGTTAATAAATTATGGCAAAGTCTATTCAATAATAGTTGTGCGTGAGAGATCGAAATTACCCCTGGATAATGTCTATCATATCTTGGTATAGTGCCCGCTCTTTTCTCAATGAGTCAAAGATTACTAACCGACTTGAGTTTAACTCAATGACAATGAGTATCTAGTGAAACCTGCATTGGTTTATACACACACGTACATGCATATAAGTTGTATTGATATTATATAAAATGTGTAGACTACATTATTATTAACACTTACTCAAAGTTGTACGGGAAAAGTATTGTTGTCTTGTCGTGCTGCTTCACGAAGAACATCATGATATTCTCCTGTGCTTTAGATACCCACCGCTCCTTGACAATAATACCGGTTTTGAATACGATATAAAGATCAATGAAGCCAACACTGGTGTCTTGTATTCTTTCGAGCTCTGACATCTAGAATCTGTATATAAATATAAGTTACATGTGAGGATAATTATATACACGTACGCATGGAAGTGAGTTTATTAAATAAAAGTAAGAATCACTTACAAACAAAAGGAGCTAATGATTGATTTGTCCAGAGCGTCCATGTGGTATAGTTGATGCAATTCTTCAAAACTAATATGTAAGATGTCATCACCACGGAAGTAATGATGGTCTCTAAATCTGACAAAGATCCACTGCTCACCCCTGCCACACGCCTGCATGTACCACTTGTTGAGCAAGTACATTTGCGTACCCAATTCATTCAGAGCCGCAGGGTTGTACAGACTTTTGCCATATTTATAAGTCTTCCAGGTATCAACTTCCAGGTTCTAGATTGGAGCTTTGCCCGTCAATTGATCCAAGGTTAAACCAGTATCTTCAAAAAAAGCATTAAGGGCTTGAACCGACACTTCTCCAGAGTTGTCTGGTCGATAGACTTCTATGTTGGAACCATATTCATTAGCAACAATAAGATTTTGCATTGGTTGCTTCTGTTGTCCGAGCTGAGGGACATCCTTCCCTGATGCTCTTTTCCTTTTCTTATCTGCATCATGTGACTTCACGAGGGAGCGGTCATAGTCTGATAGTGGCGAAGGCTTACGAAGTTCAATCATCTTTTTCTTGTGAGCATCGACCTTCTGCCTCAGCACATCTCGTGGTATGTAAAAGTACGGCTTCTCCTTAAGCTTCGCTTGACTCTTGTTTTTTATATCTATAAAAAAATCTTTCACTTTTTTGTCTTCTTCAGCTGCTATTTGCTCATCAGTCTTTTCAGGAAGTATTTCTTGAGAAATAACTCTTTTTCTCGGGGTCTTCTTTGCCGCCGAGACCTTAGACGTCTTTGTAGTGCGTCGCTGTGGAGGGGGTGGGGGCGGTGTTGGAGACCGGCGTGGAGGCGATGAGGCCGGTGTTGGTGGAGACCGGCGTGGAGGCGTTGGAGATCGTTGTCGAGGTAGTGGGGCCGGTGTAGGAGTTGGAGATCGTTGTGGAGGCGATGGGGCCGGTGTAGGAGTTGGCGATCGCCGTGGGGATGAAGTTGTCTCACCCCCCGCGACGCTGTGATGAGATGGGGAATGAATGATTAGGCTAGGCTGGGGGGAGACCCTGCTACAAAAACAAGTTGTGTGTCAATTATTTTTGAAGCCAATAGAAAATTAATGGAAAAAATATTTCATTCACTTTCATTCGTACCTAGGGTGAGGTAGGGGAAGCGGTGGCGCCCCAGGAATGATGATGAAGCGTTTGCGCCATTGAATAAATGTCTTCTCTACTTCTCCTAGTGTCTTCTCCCCATCACCGCCTTTAATGTCAAGAGAAACATTGCTGTAACCTTTGAGCACTCTATCGATCGAGACTCTAGCATATCCAGGTTGAATAACTGACCCATGGATTCTTGATGTCTTCGTTCGGTCTATTGGAGATACAACCCCGACAGCCACCATGATTGATGCATTATTACCATCTGGAATGTGCAGCTCACATGTTGTTAGAGGCTCGGTAATGTCATCCACAGGGAAGCGCAACCTAGCGTCGTCTTGAATAACTGGCAGCTCCGTAGAAGCACAACTGCTTTTCATCTGACCAACGGGGCTAATGGTGACTCCCGGCGTTGATTGCGATTGCATTTGACTCATTGCTAGCTGCACTTGCCTCTTGATCTCCTCCTGCATTCCTGCCTCAAGAGATTTTTCTCGTTCACGTGATTCAAGCAATGCTTGTCGTGACTCATCAACAAATTGCTCTAATGCATGGATTCATTCTGCCTCCTCATCCTTCTTTCTCTGGCGGCTTCTGTAGGTATCCTTGTCTGCTGGGAATGCGTGTAGCCACGGAACCGCCCCATAGCCTCTTGTTCGACCACCATGTTCAGGATTCTCTAGGGTATATGTCAATTCATCCTTCTCTATGTTGGGCTTGAAAACACCACTATCAGCTTCTTCCCTAGCACGAGCTAGTCTCTGTGTTGCTCTCTCAATTTTTTGGCCAAAAATTAGCTTGCCAGTGTCTGGGTCTAGGCTTCCCCCATGAGCGTAGAACCAATTCTTCGTGCGTTGAGGCTAGTTCTTCTCTATTGTTTTAGGTATGATTCCCTTGGCAGTAATCTCTGCTTCTAGGTTCTGCCACTTGGGAATAGCACTCCTATAACCACCTGATCCCATGCGATGATGGTATTGCTTCTGTCGGGCATTCTGCCAATTCCTCATCACACGTTCCTCACTGTCTTGAGATGTCTTGTATTCTACGAAGGCATCCCAATGGGACTCCAACTTGACAAACGCCTTAGCATTGAAATCCAGCGTAGCATTCTTCAAGATAAACTTTTTATACAATGTCTTCTTCCAACTCTGGAACAATGTTGCCATCTTCTTCATTGTCCAATCCCTCACTAGCTCCTTCAAAGCATCATCTGCTTGTAATGTGAAATGCTGAGTGATATCTCTCCAAGCTAGGTTCTTGTCACGATCAGATACAAAACTAACATTAGGAGCGGATATCTTCTGCTTCCATTCACGAGCACTAACTGGGATCCTATCCCTTACAATGAACCCACATTTATTAACATATGTTTGAGCATGTGGTCCCAATGGTTTGCTGGTGTCGGTGTCAAATTCTGATATTATGAAACGGCCCTCTAATGGCTTTTTTGGCCCTCGGACTTTTCTACTTTTGTCGGTGGTTGATGTAGATCCAGAGACCGGCTACATGAGTAGAAACACAACGATTAACAACAAATATACGTACGCATGCATCTATAAGAGATGATAGATAATCGAATATACCTCGTCAGTATTTTCTTGCGCGACAATTTGTTGATCTTCAACCACCGCATATATTCGTGGATATCCTCATAATCAGCAAAGTACTGACTCATGTCATCTACATCCACATTGGTGCTGGCGTTGATAATATCCGCCATTATGTCATCACTCAAGTTATCATCCGGAGCAGCCATTTGTATCTTCAAGATAACACATAGATAGAATTACTATGGTACATAACATAAGTACATGTGATAACACATATAGAATTACTAAATCCAATTAAATATAATAACACATAATATTTCATAAGGATAAACAATAATAAGGTATAGGCTTTGGAATCGAATCAAAAACACTTTTGATCCAAAAACATGGAAATAAGTACATGTATATATACACATAGAATGATACAATATATTTTCTCTCTCTCTCAACACATAGAAATAAGTGCATATGTCTATATCTCTAGATATGCATGTGATAACACATAGAATGTCTCTCTAGATACAATTTTCTCTCTCTCTCTCGACACATAAAAATAAGTACATATATATATACATATAGAAATAATTAAGTACATATCTATACATATAGAATCTCTCTCTAGATATATATAGAGAGATAGAATTATATAATTACTAAATCCAATTAAATAAATCTAACATGAAATTAGATAAACTAGTAATAGATAATACATTTTAATCTAACATATATCAAAAACTATAATAAAAAACTATCTAAATAAAATACTAATTAAATTTTAATACATTTAAATCTAACATATATCAAAAACTATCTAAAAATAACTAAAAAACTACCAATAAACTACTAATTAAAATTTAATACATTTTAATCTAACATACAGCCGAGACTTTGTAAAAAAAATCTAAAAAACATGGCCGATCGAGAGCAGCAGATCACGAGAGTTCGACGGAGGGTACAAGGCGCAGGGAAGGCGTCGGCGACGAGGGGTGGGGTCGGGTCTTGGCGGAGAGATGATGCAACAATGATGCGGGGCGGGAGAATGGCGCGGCCAGGCGGGGTAGATGATTGACGGCCAATGCGCGGTAGAGAGACGAGCTCGACGACGACGGATGGCGGCGCGGCAAGGGGCGAGGAGATGCGATGGAGGCGAGATCGAAGATGAACAGCATGACGTTCGATATATATAGGTCGACTAAAGGACATTTAGTCCCAGCTGGTAAGACCAACCGGGACTAAAGGTCCAACCCTTTAGTCCCGGTTGGTCTTGCCAGCCGGGACTAAATGTCCTTTAGTCCTGACTGGTGTTACCAGCCGGGACTAAAGGTATTTTTGCGCGGGCACCGAAATTGCCGCCCACCCTTTAGTCTCGGTTATTGGCCTAGGCCGGGACTGAAGGCCTGAAAATTTTGGCAACCCGCCAGCGTAATTGGAAAGGCCTAGGATTTTGATTTTGTTTAATACTAGGTTAATCAATTAATTCCATAGCAACTTCAATACTTTGCAATATTTATTTTCAAAAATACTATTGATTAACTAATTATTTATTGTAAATAGGAAAATTTTGTAACCTAAAGTTTTTAATTTCTTTTAAGAATATAGAATATAAATGTTACTAATACTAAGTATTTTGTTAATGCAAAAATATATTTGTAACTTAAAATTAATAAAACTAATATTATTCGATAGGAAATTTATTATCACATTATTGTAACGTCAATGTTTCAATTTTTTCTCGGTTTTTGACCAAAATTGACAGGAAATTTTTGTTGAACCTATAAAAATAAAAAAATGTAGTATTTTTTGTTCTACAAATTTTTTAAATAAAAAAATGGCCTATATAAGGATTGTATATATTGAAGAGCTTAACAAACTTGGTATTCAAAACTTTTCAATTTGAGACAATCTAGGGTTCCGAAAACTAGTTTGTAGGCGTCAAAATTTAAAAATCACAAATTTGAACCATCCAAACTTTCTCAAATGGAAAGTTGACCAAAACAACAATTGTAGATCTTTTTGAGTTTAACAAACTTGGTATTCAAAACTTTTCAATTAGAAGTAATTTAGAGTTCATAATACTAGAGTCAAAGTGTTGTTTTTTCATTTGACCAAATTTGACTTGGTCAAACTTGCTCAAATGAGACACTAAATGACCTCAGATGAAAAAACTCTGAATACCAAGTTTGATCATCTTAGCAAGATCTACAATTGTTACATATCTCATTTTCCCATTTGAGAAATTTTTATCAAACACTAGTCACAACTTCTTGAATCTCATATAGACTTTCTAAAACTATCTCACACACTTATGAAATTTGAACTACATTTTGTTCAAAATTACTCAAATGAAAAAATGTTCTATACAAGGATTGTATATATTGATGAGCTTAACAAACTTGGTATTCAAAACTTTTCAATTTGAGACAATCTATGGTCCCGAAAACTAGTTTGTAGGCGTCAAAATTTAAAAATCACAAATTTGAACCGTCCAAACTTTCTCAAATGGAAAGTTGACCTAAACAACAATTGTAGATATTTTTGAGTTTAACAAACTTGGTATTCAAAACTTTTAAATTTGAAGTAATTTAGAGTTCATAATATTAGAGTCAAAGTGTTGTTTTTTCATTTGACCAAATTTGACTTGGTCAAACTTGCTCAAATGAGACACTAAATGACCTCAGATGAAAAAACTCTGAATACCAAGTTTGATCATCTCAGCAAGATCTACAATTGTTACATAGCTTATTTTCCCATTTGAGAAATTTTTATCAAACACTAGTCACAACTTCTTGAATCTGATATAGACTTTCTAAAACTATGTCACACACTTGTGAAATTTGAACTACATTTTCTTCAAGCTTTTTCAAATAAAAAAATGGCCTATATAAGGATTGTAGATATTGATGAGCTTAACAAACTTGGTATTCAAAACTTTTCAATTTGAGACAATCTAGGGTCCCGAAAACTAGTTTGTAGGCGTTGAAATTTAAAAATCATAAATTTGAACCGTCCAAACTTTCTCAAATGGAAAGTTGACCAAAACAACAATTGTAGATATTTTTGAGTTTAACAAACTTGGTATTCAAAACTTTTCAATTAGAAGTAAGTAAGAGTTCATAATACTAGAGTCAAAGTGTTGTTTTTTCATTTGACCAAATTTGACTTGGTCAAACTTGCTCAAATGAGACACTAAATGACCTCAGATGAAAAAACTTTGAATACCAAGTTTGATCATCTCAGCAAGATCTACAATTGTTACATAGCTCATTTTCCCATTTGAGAAATTTTTATCAAACACTAGTCACAACTTCTTGAATCTCATATAGACTTTTTAAAAATATGTCACACACTTCTGAAATTTGAACTACATTTTGTTCAAGCTTTCTCAAATGAAAAAATGGCCTATATAAGGATTGTAGATATTGATGAGATGAACAAACTTGGTATTCAAAACTTTTCAATTTGAGACAATCTAGGGTTCCGAAATCTAGTTTGTAGGTGTCGAAATTAAAAAATCACAAATTTGAACCGTCCAAACTTTCTCAAATGTAAAGTTGACCAAAACAACAATTGTAGATATTTTTGAGTTTAACAAACTTGGTATTCAAAACTTTTCAATTAGAAGTAATTTAGAGTTCATAATACTAGAGTGAAAGTGTTGTTTTTTCATTTGACCAAATTTGACTTGGTCAAACTTGCTCAAATGAGACACTAAATGACCTCAGATGAAAAAACTCTGAATACCAAGTTTGATCATCTCAGCAAGATCTACAATTGTTACATAGCTCATTTTCCTATTTGAGAAATTTTTATCAAACACTAGTCACAACTTCTTGAATCTCATATAGACTTTCTAAAACTATGTCACACTTGTAAAATTTGAACTACATTTTATTCAAGCTTTCTCAAATGAAAAAATAGTCTATATAAGGATTGTAGATATTGATGAGATTAACAAACTTGGCATTCAAAACTTTTCAATTTGAGACAATCTAGGGTCCCAAAAACTAGTTTGTAGGCGTCGAAATTTAAAAATCACAAATTTGAACCGTCCAACTTTCTCAAATGGAAAGTTGACAAAAACAACAATTGTAGATCTTTTTGAGTTTAACAAACTTGGTATTCAAAACTTTTCAATTTGAAGTCATTTAGAGTTCATAATACTAGAGTCAAAGTATTGTTTTTTATTTGACCAAATTTGACTTGGTCAAACTTGCTCAAATGAGACACTAAATGACCTCAGATGAAAAAACTCTGAATACCAAGTTTGATCATCTCAGCAAGATCTACAATTGTTACATAGATCATTTTCCCATTTGAGAAATTTTTATCAAACACTAGTCACAACTTCTTGAATCTCATATAGACTTTCTAAAACTATGTCACACTTGTGAAATTTGAACTACATTTTGTTCAAACTTTCTCAAATGAAAAAATGGCCTATATAAGGATTGTATATATTGATGAGATGAACAAACTTGGTATTCAAAACTTTTCAATTTGAGACAATCTAGGGTCCCGAAAACTAGTTTGTAGGCGTCGAAATTTAAAAATCACAAATTTGAACCGTCCGAACTTTCTCAAATGGAAAGTTGACCAAAACAACAATTATAGATATTGATGAGTTTAATAAACTTGGTATTCAAAACTTTTCAATTTGAAGTCATTTAGAGTTCATAATACTAGAGTCAAAGTGTTGTTTTTTATTTGACCAAATTTGACTTGGTCAAACTTGCTCAAATGAGACACTAAATGACCTCAGATGAAAAAACTCTGAATACCAAGTTTGATCATCTCAGCAAGATCTACAATTGTGAAGTCATAACATATTACATAATATCCGTCTATAAAACATAATATATTAAACATTCATCGTTGTATCATGCGGGCACAACAGTGAATTTCTTCTTAACGTATGACCCTTGGTTATGATCTTGTCGTAACCATGGAGTGTCTTCATCATTTAACATGATGCTTGGATCTTTCTTCACTATGAAGGGTGGAATTCGGACATTTCTTTCGTAATCTTCTGACATGTCTGACTTGTCTTCAATTCCCACTATATTTATTTTCCCAGAAAGAATTATGTGGCGCTTTGGCTCATTGATCATTGAGTTGATGTCTTCGTTTTTTCCTCTCTTTGATTTTGTAGACATGTCTTTCACATAGAACACCGACTCACATCGGCAGTGGGGACGAATGGTTCCTCTTTACCCCAATATTGTTGAGGTCCACTTTGTTGTCATTCCATACTCTTTGTCAATCGTTACCCTCCTCCGGTCAAACTTCACCCATTGGCACCGGAACAAAGAGACTTTAAAATTAGGTGTGTAGTCTAGTTCCCATATCTCTTCTATGCGGCCATAATATGTTTGTATATTCCCATTTGGATCTGTGCCATCTATGCGAACACCACTATTTTGATTGGTGCTCCTTTTTATCTTGGGCAACTGTGTAAAATGTATTTCCATTTATCTCGTACCCTTGGTACGTGAGGATATGCCACGATGGCTGCCTAGCCAACAAATACAGTTGCTCATCAATATTGTCATCGCCTTGACATTCTTTTCGCAACCAACCACTGAAACTTTCCATGTGCTGACGCCTAATCCAAGCTTCAGTCTTCCCTGGAAACTTGGATCGTAAGAACTCCTTATGTATCTCAATGTACGGATGCACCAATGACGAGTTCTGAAGAACTGTGTAATGTGCTTTATTGAAATAATCGTCTTCCATGCCGATATATATTTTCTTCCCTAAAGTTCCTTTACCACTGAGTCTCCCCTCGTGTCGTGATTCGGGAACGCCAATCGAGGCAAGGTCAGGAATAAAGTCAACACAGAACTCAATGACCTCCTCTGTTCCATAGCCCTGGGCGATGCTTCCTTTAGGCTTAGAACGGACTTTCACATATTTCTTCAAGACTCCCATAAACCTCTCGAAGGGGAACATGTTATGTAAGAACATAGGTCCAAAAATACTAATCTCCTTCACCAAATGAACTAGGATGTGTGTCATGATATTAAAGAAGGATGGAGGGAACACCAACTTAAAGCTAACAAGACATTGAACCACATCATTCTGTAGAGTAGCTAGTTCCACTTGATTGATTGCCTTCTGAGAAATTGCATTGAGGAATGCACATAGCTTCACGGTGGCTAGACGTACATGTGGAGGTAGAATTCCTCTTAAAGCAACTGGAAGCAATTGCGTCATAATCACGTGACAGTCGTGGGACTTTAAGTTTAGGAATTTCTTATCTGGCACATTTATTATACCCTTTATATTGGAGGAGAATCCCGATGGGACCTTGATGCTGCTTAGACATTCGAACATGCTGTCCCTCTCTTCTTTGCTAAGCGTGTAGCTAGCAGGACTTAAGTAATAACGTCCATCATCTGTCTTCTCTAGATAAAGGTTGTCTCGTTCTTTCATGCCCTGCAAGTCCTGGCGTGCTTCAAGTGAATCCTTTGGCTTCCCGTACACACCCATGAATCCTAACAGGTTCACACAAAGATTATTTGTCAGGTGCATCAAGTCGATTGCGTTGCGGACCTCTAGGACTTGCCAATAGGGTAGCTCCCAAAAGATGGACTTCTTCTTCCACATGGGTGCGTGTCCCTTAGCATCTTTGGGAATAGATTCACTGCCTTGTCCCTTTCCAAATACTACTTTCACATCCTTGACCATTGCGAGTACATCTTCCCCGGTTCGGTTATGAGGCTTCTTCCGGTGGTCTGGCTTACCTTTAAAATGCTTCCCTTTCTTTCTTACTTGGTGATTCAAAGGAAGGAATCGACGATGGCCAAGGTACACGACCTTTCGACATCTTTTCAAATATATACTGTCAAGGTCATCAAAACAATGTGTGCATGCATTATATCCTTTGTTTGTCTGACCTGAAAGATTACTTAAAGCAGGCCAATCATTGATTGTTACGAACAACATTGCTCGTAGGTCAAAGTGTTCTTGTTTGTACTCATCCCAGACACGTACACCTGGTTTGTTCCATAAAACTAGAAGTTCTTCAACTAATGGCTTCAGATAGACATCAATATCGTTGCCAGGTTGCCTCGGACCTTGGATGAGGATTGGCATCATAATGAACTTCCGCTTCATGCATAACCATGGAGGAAGGTTGTAGATACATAGAGTAACTGGCCAAGTGCTATGACTAGTGCTCTGCTCTCCAAAAGGATTCATACCATCTGTACTTAAGGCGAACCTTAAGTTTCTAGCCTCATTTGCAAACTCTGAAAATTCCCTGTCTATCGCTCTCCACTGGGACCCATCAGTTGGGTGTCTCAGCATATTGTCTACCTTACGGTCTTCTTTATACCACCGCAACAACTTTGCATGGTCTTTATTTCTGAACAAACGTTTTAAGCGTGGTATTATAGGAGCATACCACATAACCTTAGCAGGGATTTTCTTTCTAGGAAGTTGTTCACCCTCGACGTCACCAGGATCATCGCGCCTGATCTTATACCGCGATGCTTTACATACCGGGCATTCATCCAAATTCTCGTATTCATTGCCATGGTAGAGGATGCAGTCATTAGGACATGCATGTATCTTCTGGATTTTTAATCCCAAAGGGCAGACAACCTTTTTTGCTTCGTACGTAGTGGTGGGCAATTCATTTGGCTTCGGAAGCATCTTCTTTATGAGGTTTAATAAATTCCCAACTGCCTTGTCGGATACACCATTCTTTGCCTTCTACTGTAGCAATTTCAGTGTTGTACCTAGCTTTTTTTGCCCCTCTTCGGCCGTTGGGTATAGCAACTTCCTATGATCCTCAAGCATGTGCTCAAACTTAACTTTCTCTTTTTCACTTTCCCATTCTTGTTGTGCATCACGAATGGCATCGCCAAGAGCATCACCGAGATCATCTTCTACCGCTACCTCTTCTTCATCTCCCCCCATTGTAGTATCATCAAAGGCACCATACTGAGCAATAATGTCATCAATGTCTAAATCTTCTCCTTCACCTTCTTCCATCATGACCCCGCTTTCTCCATGCTTAGTCCAACATATATAGTTTGACATGAAACCTGACTTAAGCAAATGTGAATGAAGACTCATTGAGCTTGAATATTCCTTTAAATTCTTACATAGGGCACATGGACAGCACATGAAACCATCCCGCTTATTTGCCTCGGCCACACCTAAGAAATAGTGCAAGCCCTCAATAAAGTCTTGGGAGCGGCGATCGGCATTGTACATCCAATGTCGTGACATAATCTGTATTACACGACAAATTATGAAAACCTTGAACATAATTAAGTATTTTATTACACAACATAAATGACACACACACGGTTGATTAATTAACTAAGCCTGGCTACAACGTAAGCAATCCCAACTATCACTAAACAAACTAAAACTACAATGCACTTCAGTAACATAATTATTTCGTGATCGTACGCAACTAAAACAAATAAATCATTCTTCTGTTGAATATCAATAAGCTTCTCCTGCTGGCTCACTGCCTCATCAGCAGCAGCCGAATTCTGCACGTATGTAGCATAATCTTCCTCCCAGTACCAACCATCGCATCCATTGCCCTCCCACTAAAATTAAAGCCAAAAATTATTTAGTCAAAAATATTCAAGAAAAGCAGGTCAATTAGCCATAATAATCAAATGCGTAAGAAACTCACATCGCGATCCGGGCACTTGTAGAAAACACGACCCTTGTTGGGTCCCTGTCTCTTGACTCGGTACTCCATCACAATCTTCTGCTTACACTTGCCGCAAATAATGAGAGGGGGTTCTGGCCTCAGTCGTTTTGCAACCGAACGAGAGGCCGAGGATCCGGTACCAGTTGTCATCTGCTTTCTATACTTATTTTTGCAAACTACTGTAAATTTTATATTTTCTAAAATAATATATTTAAACAAAACTAAAATTATTTATTTATCTAACTAAACCATGAAATATGTACTATGTATAATAGTAAAATACCAAACTATCAAGTGATTTTACTATTGTAAATCATCATGTGATTTTGAGCTAAAAATGACAAAGAAATCACATAGCTCAAAAACATGTTTCAATAAATAACTATCCGTACTAGTTGACCTTGCTTACGTGATCATCTCGGCGAGCATTTCTCCACCGGACGGCACCGTACTTGGCCAAGGAAGAGCTCCGATTCTACGAGGAAGGGAACATGGTCTTCCACGACCGTTGCCGCTCTCCCTCGTAGAATCAAAGCTCCTCCTTGACGTCCATTACCGCTCGGCAGAGAAAATGCTCGCCGAGATGATCACGGTCCGCAAGTTCAAGTAGTACGGATTTTCTACAATTTTCTAACTATTTTCTAAGTTTTTCATTTCATGGAAAAATTAATTCTAAGATCACGTAAGCCGCCGGGGACGAGGATGGCGCGTGCTCTAGCGAGGACGAGCGAGGCGTGATTTTGATGAACTAATTTAACTTTTGTTTATCCAAACATATATGCAAATCATCATGTGATTTTGAGCTAAAAATGATATAAAATCATAATAAAGTCCAACATATAAAGTTACACATGCATCTACATCGCAAAATGAGATAAGCTACTGATAAAACATAAGAGGATTAAGTTTGTTACCTCCAAAATCGAAGAGCAACACCAATGGAGGGGGAGAGAGCAAGAACAACAACAAGCTGAAGAACAGAGCCAGTGAGTTTGAATGGAATGGCTCGGGCTCGGGGAGGAAGAAATGAGCCGGTGTATAGGCCAGCATAATTAGTCCCGGTTAGGTGGCCAAACCGGGACTAAAAATTAATATTTATTCCCGAGGTATCACCCAAACCGGTACTAAAACCGTTAGTCCCGGCTGGTATTACCAACCGGGACTAAAGGTAACCTTTAGTCCCGGTTGGTAATACCAGCCGGGACTAAAGATCCCTGCCACGCGGACGATCGTTGGGCAGGGACCTTTAGTCCCGGTTGGTATTACGAACCGGGACTAAAGGGTCCTTTAATCCCGGCGGCAAAAAATGCCGAGACTAATGCCAAATTGGGACATCGTTCTAAAGTCTGTTCTCGTAGTGAAGCTTGTCACCGCCATCATCGAGCTAGGCGCGCGGAGAAAAGCATGGAAGGGTCAATGGTCAAAGAAGGGTGGTCAAAGAAGAGCGACTCGCCGCGCACGTACCGGTGCTGCTCCATCCCCTTGTTGTGCAAAAGGATGCAATCACACATACAACATGCATGTGTGTCAGCATGTGGGGTGGACTAACCAAGGTCGCCGGCCATTAGATAGTAAAAGATGCAACAACTACTGTCACAGTAATTACTCCTATGAGCGTGTATCATAAAGCAGCAGCTAGCTTCCCTATATATGCACCAACTGCAGTAGCATGTTGTGCTCTACAGCAGCGAGGCGAGGGGAGCCTCGGCATCCACAAGCTGCAGTCGCAATGAGAGAAGAGGGATGCAAGGAGAAGAGATGATCTATTCGTAAGAGAACAGCAAAGAGGAGTGCTTAAATGAAGAAAAATATGCCACGCTAGTATCGAGGTAAGGGGAGCCTCGGTGTCCACGGGCTGCGGTTGCCATGAGAGAAGAGCGAAGCAAGAAGAATAAAGCATCTATTTGTAAGATAAGAGGAAAGACGAGTGCTTAAATGAAGAAAAATATGCCATGCTAGTATCGAGGAGAGGGGAGCCTCGGCGTCCATGGACTGCGGTCGCCATGAGAGAAGAGCTATTCGTGAGAGAAGAGGAAAGATGAGCGCTTATACGTATAAAAATATGCCACGCTAGTATGCCACATTAGCTAGAAACGCCCACGTGGCTGTCATAGACATGTGGTGCACCACTAACAAGTTTAGGGACCAAAAAATATATTTTTAAAGTTCGCAGACTTAAAGTGACAATGCCCTTACATGTTTGAGTGCCGCTCATGCATTTAACTCTTTTGTTTTTCAAAGTATGAGGAGTAATAATAAACGATCCATATTGAGCATGTTGTTCTGAAATAAGAAAGTGAGAATTTGAGAGAGGCAACAAAAAGAAATGAGGAATCACCCAACCTGAGGAGGCTCATCCTCCACTTGCTGGCCATCCTGCTGTTGGTGATACTCCAGCAGCAGCTGTTGGTCCTGCTTCTGCTTCTCCTCTTCCTCGATCTCAAAGATCCTGTTTTGCACAAGCTCGTAGGAGCCTTCCTCCAGTACGCGCCACACATCAGGGCCAGGGCCCCCGTACACCTACAGCCGTATCAGAGAAAAAACCACAATCGATCAATCAGCTAGTGCATTCATTCAATCACACTCGAATTCAAGCGCCGATCGCCGCAAACACAAGCGAACGCCTTGCAACTGGCTGTTCACGGCACCAAAAAAGGCGGATTTCGAACCCCCAATCGATCATGAAACCCAAACCCTAAAATGCCGCCATAGACCGATGCTGCTTGCAGGGGGGGAAAAAGAAGAGACCTAATCGAAAATCACCTTGAGGAGATCAGCGACGACGGCCCTAATGTCGCGTGCGGCATAGCCCATGGCGCCGAAGTGGTCGATGGCCGCGTCGATCCGGCGGTTGCCCTTCCTGGGCCGCCGCGCCGGCATTGCTCTCCTTCCCTAGCTTCTTTTAGGGTTGTATACGAACGGTCGTCGGCTGGTTTTGGTTGCGGTTTGGGGCTTCGGCGATGCGGCAGTGCTACTCCTACAGACTACAGCCCTACTACTTCCGTTCCGGCCTCGGAATGGCACGTGACTCTCGCTGCCTCGTCAGCTCGGCTCAAAATCTCATCACCGCAGTCCGCATCACGTCAAAGCGGGGTGAGACGCTCCCTGTCAGGTGTATGGATCGGCCTGGCTTGTGGCTACTGGCTACGCCCTTCCTTTATCACTAAACGTCAAAGCGGGATTGCTTGTTAGATTGGAAATGATGATCTAGTTTTTTCAGGGTTCTAGAAAGAATGATAAAATTTTGAGGGGGGTGTAAATAATGACATGACCGAACTGGAATTTTGTGTTGGAATGAATTCTCGGGAGAAGTATTCGGACTGCCTGCTAATCTCGATTCCTCCTCTGCAGCTCGCTCTTCACCAGAGTCCCCAGACATGGAGTTCGAAGACCGCTGCCACAAGGTCCAGGAGCCCAAGTTCGACTGCCTGCTCTTCGGTAAGCCGCTCTGCTCTGCTTCCTGCAAAAATGTCGCCGCCCCGTTGCTGTCTTATTTTTGTTTCGTTCTGTTGTTGCCTTGTTCCCCTGCCCCTTCACGGAATGCAAAGGTTTTCTGACCTGTTTGTTCTTGCCTGCAGACCTCGACGACACCTGTACCCGCTGAGCTCCGGGATTGCAGGCCATGTCAAGAAGAACATTGAAGGTGAGATTCCTCTTCTCCTTCTGTTACTGGCTGCTGCTTGTTTTTTTACTGTCTGAACTTTCAGTGAACTGAATGCCTGCATCTTTTCACTTTTTCCATCATTCATTTCAGATTACATGGTTGAGAAGGTGGGTATTGATGAGAGCAAGATCGAGAACCTGGGCAATCTTCAGGTTATCAGGTACCTAAGATTGTCAACTACAAGTAGTATCTGTTTCCTTACATCGATATATGGTGATGCTAAATGTGTGTTGGGTAAACTTATATTATGTGTAGTGTGAAATTTTGAGCTGTGTTAACATATGCGTGAATGAATGTTCAATTACATGAGCAGATGTGTTTGAGAAATTTAGGGATGAGCAAGGGAACATTTCAAGTGATGATATCAGCAGCTTGCTGATGTTGTACGATGCTGCGCATCTGAGAACTCATGGGGAAGAGATATACTTGACAACAACATCACTTTCAACAAGAGCCACCTCCAGTCTCTGCTGCTAGAAAATTTGGAGCCAGAGCTACGAAAGGAGGTCCAGTGCATTTTGGAAACACCTCGGTTCAGGCGGGTCAAGACAGTGGAGACAAGGCGCTACATCTCAATATATGAGAAGAAGGCTACACGAGATGCGACCATACTGGAGTTTGCAAACTAGACTACAACATCTTGCACGCTATCTACTGTGATGAGTTGAAAGAACTTACAGTGTAAGGAAACCACACATTGGTATATATACTTAATTCATGTAACAATGTAGTTCGTAGTGACAATTTACTATATACTAAGTTGGTAGTAATAATTTACTTAATGGAGTTGCTTACTTATTAATTCACCAATAATGTGCAGTGTTCTAAACTGCTAATAATACACATTTACTTGATAATGTATAGATGGTGGAAGGAGTTCCAACAAGAATAGATCTAAGCTTCGCAAGGGACAGAATGGTGGAGCTACACTTTTGGATGCTCGGAGTGATTTTTGAGCCTTATTACTCATATTCATGGATAATGATGACAAAGATTTTTGTATTCGCAACCTCGTTGGATGACCTTTATGACAACTGTAGCACCACAGAGGAGAGTGATATCTTCACTACGGCCATGGAAAGGTTTGCCTACCTAGATATTCTATTATACATTTTTTAAGATAGATCACTCGTAGCTAAGATTAACAAAATTTATATATACATCACTAAAGTTTACCTTTGCTTGAAAACTAATGACAGGTGGGATGAAGAAATAAAAGAACAGATTCCAGCATACTTATGCACTCTTCATCAACATACGAAACACACTACAAATCAGATCGTGAAGGAGTTAAAACTTAAGAAAAACAAGAATGCTGAATTTGTCAAAAAACTGGTATAAGCTGCTCCAAAAGATCACATTAAGGAAACATGACGAGTTTTCTCAATTAGTTTTATCATCCTTATATTTATCTATTTAGGTGATTGACACTGCTAGATTCTACCATGCTGAGGTTAAATGGCGTGATGAACAGTTCATCCCAGCCAATATTGAAGAGCACCTCCAAATTTCCACCCGTAGCAGTGCTTGTATGCAGATGACAAATCTTGGCTTCATTTCACCGGGAGATGTGACTACAAGGGAGGATGTTGAGTGGGCTCTTACCTTCCCGAAAATCATTAGAGGTGCCTGTATTGTGGGGCGCGTCGGCAATGACATCGTCTCGCATGAGGCTTAGAGAATCTCTCAAACTATACATATAAAGTTCTTGTAAAAGATAGTTGCAAACCAGTTTCATCAGTAGTGTAAATGTTATATTTATTTACGCATTTAGACATTTTACATCTTTTATTTTCTACTGATTGTCCCTACGTACTTCTCGCTGTCCCTTGAAGCGTGAACAAGCTTCGCAGCATGTGGTATCCACGGTGCAAACTTGCATGAACCAATTTGAGGCGACAGTAGAGGAAGCCAACAAAAAGCTTAAAGTCATAATCGAAGAAGCATGGATGGACATTGTTGAAGAATGCCTCGAGCACAAACGTCCAATGGCACTTCTAGAGATAGCGGTCAACGTTGCTTGAACAATGGATTTCATGTACAAGCTTGAAGGCGCATTCACCCTCTCATTTAGCATCAAGGACGTTATAGCTTCAATATATGTCAACTCCGTGTGAGTTCATTGATCCAACATTAGTAAGCAAGACTTGTTGGCGTTTGTGGGTAGGCTTATGGTCTGCCAAGGGTACTTTTTACTCATGTAACAACAGGACTTTTAAAACCAGACATTATATGTCATATGTTTAGTGGCTGGCTAAGAGGTGTCAACAAGGATGTGAAGCTTCTACTTCTGCTAGGAACAGATGTGACTTGTTGGTCTCTTTGGCTTAGCTGGAATGATATTAAGAAAAAAAATGTTTCTCCTATGCAGGTTATCTACTTAGTTACCCACTGGTTACGTACTTGGGGCTATTTTGCAGAAGGCGGATTTGCAAGATATAGCTGTAGCGGTATCGCAGCAGTTGACGCAGGTGGCAAAGAATTTTTTTTCTTCTAGGCACGTGAGTGGTTCTAGTTTAAGAATTGATGGTCACTAGAATGTGCCAGATTTTAGCTCTTTTAGTAGTTGTGTGCCACATGTTAGACAGAGGTCGGAAGTTGCTCTTTAAGGCTTTGTATCGTTTCAATGTATTGCTTTTGAGATTTTAAGAAAAGCTTGCTTTATAAAAAAAAAGTGACATGCCATTACAAGTTTGAGGACCGCTGGTGTACCTAACTTTTTTTTTAATTAGGAACCAAGTCCCAACATTGTTAAGAATAACAAAAATGGCATCGATATTACTGTAACATTTGAAACGCAATAATCAAATCGAAAGCACATCGACAATGATTGAATACCATCAAAACCATACTAAAAAAACGATAAACACGTCAATCTACAGCTCATAGTTGGATGCATGTTACATAGCAATAACAGTGCCAGTAGAAAGCAGAATACCAGATCTACTACTTCACAGATATAGGGGCCTTTGACAGCGAAAGGAACAATAAACCTAACATATGAGTACAGTGTAAATGTACTCACTCCGTCCCTACTCGTTTTCGCTTTCCGAGAAACAACTTTAACTAAATATATATAAAAAATTATTATTATTTATGGTACATAATTAATATCATTAGATAGATATTTGAATCTAGTTTTTAATAAATTTTCTAGTTTTTAATAAATTTATTTAGAGATACAAATGTTGCACATATTTTCTAAAATTTAAGTCAAACTTTTAGCACAGAAACCAACTGCGACAATTAATTTGGGACAGATGGAGTACAGTATTGCTAACGAAACTGCCAAAGAGAAGCAGTGCCAACAAGCAACAGACCATGACTGGCTACCAACGTTGGATCCGATGACGTACTGCCCTGATGGCTGACGCAGCATGTGAGAGGCAGCGAACACGTCACCTGACAAAAGTCATGTGAAACTTATGTTCAAGACAAAAGTCATGTGAAACACTCTTGAGCCGTGCATTGGGGCCAAGGTAAGAACCTACTCCTCCTTCTGTCCTAAAATAATTAAGTATCCATCTCGTTTTTCAAAAAGTCAAGTATTTTTAACTTTAACCAAACATATACATGAAAATATTAACATTTATAGTAGATAATTAGTATTATTAGCAGATCTTTGAATCTAGATTATAATAAACTTGTTTAAAGATACAAATGTTGCTAATACTTTCTACAAATCTGGTCAAACTTAAGAAAGTTTGATCAGCACGAATATCATAGCGATACTTATTTTGGGACGGACGGAGTACCACACAGGAATACCATAGCGATACAAAAATGTGTTAACAATACTAGCTACCCGGCTGCCCAACCGCCAACGGCTCATGGGATCGATAAATAAAAGAACTAGAACATATTGCGCGCGTTGTTACGGAGATTGCGAAAAAATAATAATAAAATTAAGTAGAGATGACATGGATAACTTGCATTAAGAGGTTGAAAGTTAGTGGCATGACATGTCTATTAGTGAAAGATAATATAGATAGTTAGTGGAACATGATGTGGATGTCTTGTATGTTGAGATAGAACTTGAGATGGTGTGGATAACTTGCATTAAGAGGTTGGAAGTTAGTGGTATGGCATGGATATTAGTGGAAGATGATGTGGATGTCTTGCATGTTAAGATAGAACTTGAGATGACGTGGACTGCTTGCATTAAGAGGTTGGAAGTTAAGTGGTATGACATGGCTATTAGTGTAAGATGATGTGGATGACTTGTATGTTGAGAAAGAACCTGATATGAGATGTGGATAGCTTGCATTAAGAGGTTGGAAGTTAGCGACATAACATGACTATTAGTGGAAGATGATGTTGATGTCTTGCATGTTGAGATAGAACATGTAGTGATGATTAACTTTATAAAAGATATAAATATACAAGGCTCACGTAGATAGATTACTGATGATGTGTGCATTCGCGAGCCTATATATTAGACAGGGGATCTAGGCCGTCTTCTCCAAGCAGCTCCAAACCAGCGAGGTAGTAGCCGCCATCCTCTTCGACCCGGCCGTCCAATCCAGAGCCATCGAGATGACCACCAGCGGCCCCGTCCCACTGGTCTCGCAGGTGCAGCGCAAGCCACTGACATACACCCCAAGCCCATGGGGTGACTTCTTCCTCGAGCACATCCCATGCACTCCATCACAGGTACAAACAAGCCGGTCGCCATTGTTCCCTTTCTGCAAAACTTGAACATGTCATCATTTTGCTAGCATTTCCGCATTGATGCAGTAAAAAATGGAGAAATCGTCAAAAAAGGGTTCTTGTGAACTAGACTTTTCTGATCCCCCGTTAATAATCAAATTGTCCTTTGCAGTTCTTGTCAATGAAGGAGAGGGCACAGAGCAAGAAGGAACAAGTGAGGCAGATTGTATTAGAAACCGTTGCCACCTCCAACCTGATACAGAAGATGGAGCTCGTCGACACGATGCAACGGATCGGGCTGGACTACCACTACAAGAAGGAGATCAATGATTTGCTTTGCTCTGTCTACGATGACAAAGATGGAGGCTCTGACAACCTCTACATCACCTCGCTGAGGTTCTATTTGCTCAGGAAGCATGGGTACGGAGTCTCTTCAGGTATGTAAGATCGTCAACTAAGAACTAACCAGTATATGTTTCCTTTCATAGAGTTTTTTAGAAAATGGAAAAATTTCAGCCTCTTTGACTACATACAGCTAAATCTTACAATGTTTGTCAGGTTATTTTGCTGACTTCCTTTCATTTGAGCTGTGTTGACATATGCATGAATGAATGTTCAATTATGTGTGTGCAGGTGTGTTTGAGAAATTCAGGGATGAGCAAGGGAACATTTCAAGTGATGATGTCAGCTGCTTGCTGATGTTGTATGATGCTGCGCATCTGAGAACTCGTGGGGAGGATATACTTGACAACATCATCACTTTCAACAAGAGCCACCTCCAATCTCTACTGCTGCTGGAAAATTTGGGGCCAGAGCAACAAGACGAGGTCCAGTGCACTTTGGAAACACCTCGGTTCAGGCGGGTCAGCAGAGTCGAGGCAAGGCGCTACATCTCAGTATATGAGAAGAAGACTACACGGGATGCGACCATACTGGAGTTTGCAAAACTAGACTACAACATCTTGCAAGCTATCTACTGTGATGAGTTGAAAGAACTTACAGCGTAAGGAAACCACACATTGGTATTAGTAAATTGGCGGTAATAATTTACTTAATGGAGTTGCTTACTTATTTCGCCAGCTAATAATACACATTTACTTGACAATGTATAGATGGTGGAAGGATTTCCAATCACGAATAGATCTGTGCTTTACAAGGGACAGAATGGTGGAGCTGCATTTTTGGATGCTCGGAGTGCTTTTTGAGCCTTATCACTCATATCCACGGCAAATGATGACAAAGTTTTACATAATCATGACCTTAATTGATGACCTTTATGACAACTACAGCACCACAGAGGAGAGCGATATCTTCACTACGGCCATGGAAAGGTTTGCCTAGCTACTAGATATTATATGTTCTTAAAGTCAGATTACATGTAACTAAGATGAACAAAACTTATATATGCGTCACCGAAGTTTACCTTGCTTGAAAAAACTAATGACAGGTGGGATGAAGAAATCACAGAACAGCTTCCAACATACATAAAGGCACTCTTCATCAACATACGTAACACTACAAATAAGATCGAGGAGGAGTTAAGACACAAGAAAAACAAGCACGCTGAATTGTTCAAGAAACTGGTAAGCTGCTCCTAAAGATCACATTAAGGAAACATGATGAGTTTTCTCAATTAATTTTAACATCCTTATATTTAACTATTTAGGTGATTGACATGGCTAAAAACTACCATGCTGAGGTGAAATGGCGAGATGAACATTTCATTCCAACCAATGTTGAAGAGCACCTCCAAATTTCCTTGCCTAGCCGTGGTTGTATGCATATGACAAATCTTGGGTTTATTTCATTGGGAGATGTGACTACTAAGGAGGATGTTGAGTGGGCTCTCACCTTTCCAAAAATCATTAGAGGTGTCTGTATCGTGGGGCGTGTCGGCAATGACATCGTGTCGCATGAGGTTTAGAAAATCTCTCCATCTATACATACAAAATTCTTGTAAATGATAGTTGCAAAACATTTATCAGTAGTGTAAAGGTTATATATATTTAGTGCAATTAGACATTTGCCTTCTTTTATATTTTCTAATTATCCCTACTCGTTTGTCCCTTGAAGCGTGAACAAGCTAAGGAGCATGTGGTATCCACAGTGCAAACTTACATGAACCAATATGAGGTGACAGTAGAGGAAGCCAACAAAATGCTTAAAGTTATAATTGAAGAAGCATGGATGGATATTGTTGAAGAATGCATCGAGCACAAACGTCCTATGGCACTTTTAGAGGTAGCAGTCAATGTTGCCCGAACAATGGATTTCACGTACAAGAGTGAAGACGCATTCACCCTTTCATTTAGCCTCAAGAACACTATAGCTTCAATATATGTCAACTCCGTGTGAGCTTATTGATCCAGCATTAGTAACCAATACTTTTTTTAGCGTACGTGGGTGTGCTTAAGGTCTGCCGCCAAGGGTACCTTTTAACCCCAGGGGTAAAGTTCACTTTAGGTCCTCCAACTATCGTAGAAGTATGGATTTCAACCTCCAACTTCAAAACCGGATAACATTGGCCCTCCAACTATCGAAAAAGTTCACTTTAGGACCCTGGCCGGTTTCCCAGGCGGTTTTGCATGGCACTGTAGCAGTGCTGACGTCAGCGATGATGTCAGCACTCTTTTTTTATTTGCAAAATTGATATCTTTTTATTCGGAGCTCCAAATATAGCAAATAATATATCAATTTTGATCGTCTCGACGAGCTCTTTGCAATGGTGTACTCCGTTTTGTTGTTTGAGATAATTTTATTTCATGAAAAAATAAATATTTCTACAAAACAAGTTATGCAATTAAGCTGACGTATGCAAGTATTTTATATACTTTGTATATTTGTATATGTACAACACCAACGTAGTCAGTATATAAAACAGGGAGTTGGACGGTCAATCAGACCTGCCACGATCGCTTAGATATTTTTGAATTAACCTTCCCTAGCTGCGGTTAACTAACTATCAACATATGACACGATCAAACGATATGTTTACTGCTCCTAGTGTAGTTTTTTTCTGTTTTTGTGGTGAAATTAAGTAGCTAGTGGTAGTAGTAGTATTATATTTATCTTGTACCCAAATCCGATACAGTATACGATTCGTGTACACCTGTCCTTTTTCCTTTCCTATGGCTACTATTGCAGCACACAGGAACTGGACGACCATTCGGCCGACCTGTACGTATCTGTTTCCTGGCTGGCATGGCATGAGTATGACCGCATGAAGTGGCAGTGGATAGCTAGATTGAATTGAGGGAGCAGGTAGCAGCAATAGTGAGTGGCTTACTCGTGGTCTAGAATCTTGTGCGGCATCGGTAAGTTGAGCGCGTGCCCCCGCGGGAAGGTCGTCCGGGCGAGGATCTCCGTGGCGTCGGCATTGCGGTGCGCCTCGTCGCCCTCGCGCCCGCCCGACGCGAGGTGGCAGCACACGAAGCAGAAGCTCGTGTCGTGCAGCCAGAACCGGACGGACACGGCGCCCTTGTTGAATTATTGCAGAAATATTTTGAATTATTGCAGAAATATTTGCGGACTGGGCGGACACGAAGCAGAAATATTTCTACAAAACAAGTTTTGAATTATTGCATTTCAAAAATGGTCAAACTTATATATTCTATGGTCAAATGAACCTAAAAAGACAACATTTCGTGTTACATAATAATAAAAATATTATTTATCTAACAAATTCCATGAGTTCTGTTATTCTAACTTGTTTTGTAGAAATATTTACTTTTTTAATGAAATAAAATTATCTCAAACAACAAAACGGAGTACACCATTGCAAAGAGCTCGTCGAGACGATCAAAATTGATATATTATTTGCTATATTTGAAGCTCCGAATAAAAAGATATCAATTTTGCAAATTAAAAAGAAGTGCTGACGTCATCGCTGACGTCAGCACTGCTACAGTGCCATGCAAAACCGCCTGGGAAACCGGCCAGGGTCCTAAAGTGAACTTTTTCGATAGTTGGAGGGCCAATGTTATCCGGTTTTGAAGTTGGAGGTTGAAATCCATACCTCTGTGATAGTTGGAGGTCCTAAAGTGAACTTTACCCCTCATAGACTACTGCTAGTATAAATAATACAATTCGCACAACATCTTGGACTCTATTTTTGGCTTTCGGCAGCTTTTAGCTTTTCCAATTAGGTGAAAATAGAGTGACGTTTACAGTTGTTTTAAGGGAAATAAAAGAGAGGAGGTATATTTCATAGTTGTTTTAACCTAACAGCTTATAGCTTGTTTACGTCACATCGCTCACAATAGCCTTTCCACAGCTTACAACTGAACCAACACTATGTAAAAAAGTCACATATCCACCAGCGACACTATAGACGCCGCACAAAAGCACGTCTGTGATATGAATTTACAGACACGCTTTCCTGACGCACGTCTGTAGTAAGTCGCTGGCAGGTCGCCGGTCCAGCGAGGTCAACACGCATCTCTAACAAGAGCTTACTACAGACGCTCGTTGGTAAAACGTGTCTGTGATAGTGCTACAGACGCGCTTTTATAACATGCGCCTGTAACTCTATAACATATTATTGACGCCTGTTATTTTACAGACGCCTATTGTGAACACGCGTCTAGAGCAATTGCCCTATTACAGACGCTTATATCTTTCATACGCGTGTTGGAAACACACGTCTCTAGTGTTTGTACTTGGAGCAGACGCTTCCTATTCTATACGCATCTATAATTAGTGACAGACGTGTGTTCTAAGGGTGCTTCTCTGTAGTACTTGGCTTGCGGACTTAGCCATTGGCACATGCTAACGGACGGGCAGAGCGCTCAAGCGGGCGGTGGCGGGGGCTGCCTACAGCTCTCAGGCGGGTAGCGGCCGTGGTCATGCGCAACGCAGGCCTACGGCTCTAAGGCGCGCGGAGCTCGTTGGCGGGCGGCGGCCGGCTACCGGAGGGGCACGAGCACAGGTGGGCGGCGGTCGGAGGGGCGCGCTGCGCAGGCGAGTGACGGCCGGAGTGGCGCGCTGCACAGGCTGGCGGTGGCTGGCATGCTAAGCTCTCCTCCCTTGTCCTTGGCGTGCTTTGCTCTCCGGCCTCCTGGTCCCTGGCGTGCTCTGCTCTGCTTTGCTCTTCGCCATCTTGATCTTTAGTGGATCGTCAGTGTGCTCAGCTCTCCTCCTTCGTCCCAGCGTGCTCAGCTGATCTCGATCTACGTCCATCACAAATCGGTTCCATGAGCAGGTAGGTGACCCGGCGAGCTAATTCAGCTAAATAGCTAGTATCGTAATTCTTGTGTGACTATGAAACTCAACGTATTCATGGCAGCAGGGGGCCACCGGCACACGCAGCATCTCTACCACCGATCACGCTAGCCAATCTCCCCCGCCGGCAGTGTTAGACATTGAGAGGTGAGCTAAATTTGTGAACTTGCATTACATTGTGAACTATGATGAGCTTGCGTTTGTGAAATTTGTGAACTTGCATTGTCAACTCGTAGCGAAACAAGTAGATTGACTTATATTCTTCCATTTTTAATCTTCTTTTCTAGACTATGCAGGATCGAGGCCACTGGATGTATCTTCTGAACCGTACTTGTGGAGACTACTTAGATGGATTGAAATCTTTCCGTTGCAGAGGCGGATATGGTGAATTGATAGAAGTCATCTATGTGGTGCCCATGTGTTGACTGTGAGAATGAGAAGCAATACGCGAATTCGTTGTCAGTCCATGCCCACCTAATCATTCAAGGATTCATGCATGACTACAGATGTTGGAACAAACATGGAGAAGAAGGTGTCAATGACCGAGACCAGGAGCAGGCTGCTGGTCAGCATGATGGTGCATCTACACTATTGTTCTTGTCACAGGCGCGTCTTAATCTTGTCATAGACGCGTCTTGGCAACACGTATCTCCAGTAAGGGCTTACTACAGACGCGTGTTGACACCCACTAGTCTCTAGTAAGGGCTTATCATAGACGCGTGTTCATTTATCACAGTCGCGTTTTTGTAACACGCGTCTATAGTATATGCTTATTACAAACGCGCTTTTTGCGCGTCTCTAATAAGACCTTATTACAAACGCGTGTCTGCGCGTCTGTGATATGCTTTTTTTTACATATGCAATCAGACCCGTAAGATTAATTAAAATAAGGTTAGGCTAAATCTAGTCAAATCCAACATGATAGCTAGCTAATTATGTGCCTTGTGACTCCACAACACGATATATGTATGTCTCGTTGCAAGTGTGGATATATTTGTTGATCATATGGCAAACTTAAGAGAAACTTGAAAAAAAAGTTCTGCTGACCATTATTCGGCGAAGAGTGAGGTTATGGACGCGGATCGAGCAAGCTGAGGTGAGCGCCTGTTCGAGGTAAGAAGTAATAACATCGCGTCGCATCTGGAGTTTCTTTTTTCTTTAACTAGAATCATGCTCGTGTGTTGCAATAGAAATACAAAAAGGGAACAAAAATAATAATAACATGATATTTCATGTTCGATTGTGCGTCACACTATTAACAAAAAAAATGATATTTCAAGTGTAATGTTTGTAACATTATGTTTTGTAGCCAAAATCTGCTATCCGACGTGGCCTGCCCCGTCTGGTCTCGCCCGTCCGCCTGCCTGCCTACAATAGGTCAGAGTTCCCCCCTGCACCGAGTGCACTCTAGGGCAGAGCTCCCCACCAGCGTCGAGCCCGCCCGTCACCTACGCCACCCACCAGATATCTCCAATTTCTAGGGATTGATGTATCCCAGGATCTAAAGGAATATTGCTCTTTAGAGACCAATTTCTAGGGATTGATATGTCCCCGGATCTAATTAGCTAGCTCCAGTTTAAATTTGCCCCACAACTCGCACTTAGTTGTTGTTTAGTTCGTTGATAGAAGCGGCAATGGGAATGTAATCAGCTGCCCCTGCTACATGTTACATGGGAACGAATCGCACGATCTGTTTGGTTTGCTTTAGAAGGGTTTCCATTTACGGTTGGAGAAGCAGGCCTGCGCATTCAGTCTGCAGTTGCCATGGATGAACGGGGTCTCGCCGCTAGCTCGCCCTTCCCATGCCTGGTGCTCGCTCCCTCGGCCTGGTAGTGTTGGCTGCGGTTCTTGCACCCTTCCGCGGCCGGTCGTTGTCGCCGCGGCCCCTCCTCCTGTGCATCTTTCTCCATCGCCCGGTTCGTTTGGGCTTGTTTGGCTTATAAGCCGTACTTTTTCAGCCAACGAACAGTACTTTTCTCTCACACCAAATCAGCCAATGGTACTTTCAGCCATGGCTTATCAGCCAAACAAGCCAAAACGAACAGAGCGCATGTTAGTCTGCTGCTCGAGCTGACGTGGCTCAGCACGGACCCCATCACGTCGCCGTCGTCGTGGTGGTCGCGGGGCGCAGCGCCCCTTCCGCGGCCGGCCATGGCAAGGTCATCAGGGTTACCTCGCAGGTTGCTGAGTTGCGACTCGCGAGGGAGAAGAACTCAAAGGAGAAGCCGAACGGAGCGGAGTCCAGATAACGCGCCGAAGGGTGCGGAGTCCGGATAAGGGCGGGTCAGGAGTGGGATCGAGTTTGTACAGGCCTGTAACTGTTCACAACGTGACCGATTAGTCATTGGATCAACCAAATGTGAAGCAACGGTATCCATTCACGTCGTGAACCATTGACGGGCTAAAATGGCCCAACCAAACAGCACTACCAAATAACTAAAATAAGTGTACATGCCTTATTTTGCGGAGTTAACTAGTAATCTTAAGTTTAACCAAATATATATAAAATACTAATGTTTATTATATCAAATAAGTATTTTTATATTAATCGTGCCATATATTTTCATAGTAAATTGATCTAGAGATAGAAATGTTGTTGATAATTTTAATAAATCTACCCAAACTTAAAATTAGTTGACTTCTAAATTATTTTAGGGCAGAGGAGGGACGACTATATATTTCACAAGTCAGACATTTGACACATCCAACACACATAGATGAGAAAAGGACAAAAAATAATGTAGCGACTCTTATTTTGTTTTGTTAGGATCATGGTCAGCAACAACTAGCTTATAAGACAAATAGCTAGTTAGGGACGTACTTCCTCCAGTTCATTTTATAAGGTATAGCTTAACAAATAATTTGAAATTAAAACTCAAATTGTGAACCGAAAAGAGAACAAAAGTAATAAATCTTGGTAAGGACTAAATTGGACTAAAATTAAATAGTTGAAGTGACTAACTCAAACCAATAAACATTAGTTTAACAGGTTATCTAGACTACGCTAAAATTTTTGCAGGAGTCGAATGTAGTTAACGAGTTAGGAATTACCAGGGGTACATAGCTCACAGCTGAATCTGAATCTGAGTGAACTGAATCTTGCAGATGTGGATGTCTTGCATGTTGAGGTTAGAAGCTAGTGGTATGAAATAACTATTAATGGAAGATGATGTGGATGACTTGCATGTTGAGATAGAACTTGAGATGACGTGGATAGCTTACAGTACATTAAGAGGGTTGGATGTCTTGCATGTTGAGGTTGGAAGCTAGTGGTATGAAATAACTATTAATGGAAGATGATGTGGATGACTTGCATGTTGAGATAGAGCTTGAGATGACGTGGATAGCTTACAGTACATTAAGAGGGTTGGAAGTTAGTAACATGAAATGACTATTGGTGGAAGATGATGTGGATATCTTGAATGTTTAGATAAAACATGAAGTGGCGATTAGCTTTATAAGTGATATAGATGGGAAATCAGTTTCTACGTTTGCAAAGAGACATGACACCCAAGGATAAGGACAAAACTAATCCAGTCATCTTTACGTGTAAAAAAAAGATGTGAGATGTGAGAGACTAGGATGACTCACACATGTATAAGAGAGATAAAAAGGTACAACATGCAAATAGTGTGAGGTTTTGGACATTTTAGCGTTCATTTGGCCATCCAACTTTCCACGCACAACGATGATCCATAAGCTACATATATATATACCGTACTTTCCAGAATGTCTAGCCAAAACGTAGGTTCTAGTTCTATATAAAGCGCTAGACACCTTTCATAGCACAGCAGGAAGGCAGAAGCACACACACCACCGGCCTGAGTAGCGACCATGAGTCACCTGCAGGAGGTGGCATACCAAGTCACCTCTTCACCGTTAGTTCTGGCACAATGTCTCCTATTGCTCCTCGTTCCTATTGGTCAAGGTCAAACCGCCGTCATGGCAGCAGCTGCAGCGACGACAAACAGCAGCTTCCGCCTTCGCCTCCGGGGCTGCCCATCATCGGCCACCTTCACCTCATCGGCGACCTCCCGCACGTCTCCCTCCGTGACCTCTCCGCCAAGCATGGCCGCGACGGCCTCATGCTCCTCCACCTCGGCGCCGCCACCACTCTCATCGTGTCATCCCCGCAGGCTGCGGAGGCGATCATGCGCACGCACGACCATGTGTTCGCATCGCGTCTCGTGTCCACGGTCAGCGACGACCTCATGTACGGGTCCTCCGACATCGCCTTCTCCCCCTACGGCGAGCACTGGCGGCAGGCCAGAAAGCTGGTCACCACGCACCTCCTCACCGTCAAGAAAGTGCACTCGTACCGTAGTGCCCGCAAAGAAGAGGTGCACCTTGTGCTGGCCCACGTACAGGAGGCGGCGGCGGCGGGCACAGCCGTGGACATTGGCATGATGATGAACATGTTCGCCAATGATATCGTGAGCCGCGCCGTGACAGGCAAGTTCTTCCGGGCAGAAGGCCGGAGCAAGCTCTTCCGAGAGCTGGTGGAGGCCAACTCTGCTCTGGTTGGAGGGTTCAACCTGGAATACTACTTCCCCGGGCTGGCGAGGTCGTTAGGTTTCCTTAGCAGAAGGTTTCTGCGCAACAGGGCCCACGAGACGCACAAGAGATGGGACGAGCTGCTTGAAACCATACTGAGCGACCACGAGAGAAGAGACTCTATGATTCATCACCATGACGGAGGTGACTTCATCGATGTGTTGCTCTCCGTTCAGAAAGAATATGGTATGACCAGAGATCATGTTAAGGCCATATTGGTGGTGAGTACCGTAGTATACCCAACAGACAGAATCGATCCTCTCATTTATATACGTCCTGAACTACATATTTGATGATAACTAGGACATGTTCGCCGCGGGCACAGACACGTCATCCTTGGTCCTGGAGCTCGCCATGGCCGAGCTGATGCGCAACCCACAGCAGATGGCTAAGCTACAAGGTGAAGTGAGAAAGAACACACCAGAGGGACAGGAAACGGTGGAGGAAGAGAACCTACCTAACATGCCCTACCTGAGAGCCGTCGTGAAGGAGACATTGAGGTTGCACCCGCCTGCCCCGCTCCTCGTGCCTCGCCTCTCCATGGCGGACTGCGTCGTCGATGGCGGCTACTATGTCCCCTCCGGCACCAGGGTCATCCTCAACGCATGGGCTCTTGGCAGAGACCCGGAGTCATGGGAGAAGCCGGAGGAGTTCATGCCCGAAAGGTTCATGGACGGTGGCAGCGCTGCGGCCATCGACTTCAGAGGGAACCACTTCCAGTTCCTGCCGTTCGGAGCTGGACGAAGGATCTGTGCTGGCATCAACTTTGGGATGGCTACTGTTGAGATCATGCTAGCAAACCTCATGTACTGCTTTGACTGGCAGCTGCCCATCGGCATGGAGAAGGGTGTTGACATGACAGAGGTGTTTGGAGTGACGGTGCATCTAAAGGAGAAGCTCATGCTTGTTCCCGTTCCCAAACTTCGTGCTACTTCTGGTCACTCCATGCAAGCTGCTGAGGAAACGTCTATGACCATGCTGAAGTGAACTACAATCTACCCAGATTGGACCGGATGTAGTATGGTAATAAATAGTGTCCTAATAACTCAATCCGGAATCTGGTAAAAATAAGTGGAATGGTATTTTAATTTGAAGGGAAAAAAATCTCTGTGTTGTCGTCAAGATTTCCTCACATATGAAGTGCTTTCATCGTAGACACTTAACTAGCTGGGACCTAAAGATTAGGGATGAAAGCGGGAACGGGAAATTCCCGTACCGACTGACACCGAATACCGGAATTCCCGACCGGATATCATCTTCTCGGGAAAAAACGGATTCGGGAAGAAATCCGGGAAAATTCGGCGAATCCGGTATCGAAATCGGTTAGAGTGATTTCCCGACCGAATTAGCGGATCCTGTATTTGTCCGGGAAACCTCCCGCGGGAAATTCCCGTTTTTCCCATGGAGCAGCAAGGTTTGGCCCGGGAAGCAAGGTTTGGCCCAGGAAGAGAGGAGGCAAGGAGCTGACGAGTCATGCATGCGGCCCATCATTCCATGCTTGACCCAGGAATTCACGCATGGAGCAGCAAGGTTTGGCCCTTTGTTCATTTTTCTTTTCCATTTTCTTTTTTTGGTAATTCTGTACTTTTCTTTGTATAAATATTCTGACGAGCTCACTGTTTGCATATAGATTATGCATGGTTGCTATTGTTGCATCGAGCTCACTGTTTCCGGTGGTTACATATATCGATGTTTCCGTTTTGTGTTACCGCTTCCTGATCGTAATCGACGCGTTCCCGTTCGAAATATTCCGTTCCCAATATCCCGTAATACCGGATTCGTTTTCCCGTCCGGCCTTCCCGTTCCCGGCCAAAAAATACAGGACCAGGAATGGTTAAGATATTTTCCCGACCGTTTTCATCCCTACTAAAGATGGTCAAATGGGTGACACGACACTAGCACTATTTGGCGCGGCTGGCACTAAGGAGCTGTTTGGTTCGCGCTTTTCAGCCCCGCATCGATTAACAGCGTGATCGAAGAGACAACCTTGTTTCGCGTTTGGATGGCCCGGGTTGTAATAGATGACACCGTGAACGGATCCGACCTATACACGACCACTCCCCCTCCTTGATCTCCTGCCGTTATCCGCTCCTGACTCGGGAAAAAGAAATCCCCCCCCCCCGGGCACGCTCCTGGCTTGTAACACATGGCTTTGTTGATCACAGTTCTGAAGCCAACCAAATGGCCCTTTCGGTTCCCCAGTAACAATTTGCGGCTGCAACTGCTCCCATTACCATTGCCGTACACAGCACTTAACCAAACAGCTAGCATGGCTTTCTTAATTTGTCATACTGTCTCCAACAACCGTGACACAAAATACAAGACCCATTCGTCCTTTGGGTAGCGCTACAGGCAAAGAGTTCAATACATATTTTTGGTCTTCTCCAACAACAAGACCCAAAAGACAACCCTTTCTATAAATGGGTCTCCAGGAGAGATGATACTCAGATTTAGGTTATGCCTCTCCTGGTACCTAAAATGGGTCTTCCATACAGGTAGTCTGTTGGAGGCTATACGTATTATGTTGGAGACCCATTTTGAAATTGGGTTCTGCAATGGGTCTCGTGTTGGAGACAGCCTCACATGAAGCTATTGCCCCGGTCAGCTGTGTGGCTTGGTCTTGAGGAACAATTTATTGGCAACAAGGAGTCCTGGTCTGCCAACACTGTACAGCCCATCAACCGTCACCTTTCAAGTCTATTCTGGCCCGGCTCGCGCGTGGCCCAACGCCAGGTCTTCTTGGCCCTCGACCTCAAGCGTCCGCTGCAGCTGAGCGTTCTCTGCCATTGCTTTTGGTTGGGATCAGCAGCAGCCTGCAGCTCGCGAACTCATTGAACACGATGACGCTCATGGCTCCCTCCCTCCAACACTGGCTGTGTGGTACACATGATTTGGGAGGGTGGTGATCTCTCTATATCACCTCACACGTCTCCTCCTGACATAATTGTTGGCAACGCTTCTCTTCTCTTCTTCTGGTCTTTTCAGTTGGCGCTACATGTTTGCCTACTACATACTCATGCTCCTTTCTTTACACCTTCGCGATGCTCTTATCTCCCCTCAAATTATTAGGTAGCACTTCTTTGCTCTTCCATGTAAACAAAGTGACCTGGTTAATTGCATTATTGCAATATTTGGACATCTCCTATTTCCAGTGTCTCGGGTTAATTACAGGTATTATCTTGTTATTTTAGTTGACCACTCTCACTTTTTAGGGACATATCCCCTCCGTTTGAAGCCTGACACATCTCGCTCGGCACGGCCCAGTGGTCACAGGCCGGCATGGCTTGTCAGGTGCAGCGGGCCGTGTCGTGCCAGCCCACGGACAGCACCAACGGCCCAAGCACGGCCCTAAAGGCCTCGTGCCGTGTCGTGCCAGTCTGACGGCCTGACTGGCCCAATGTGCCAGAGACGGCCAAGGCACGAGCTGCTACGCCGCCGTCGCCGCGGGGGGGAGCTGCTGCGTCGCCACGGGCGGGAGCCGCTGCTGAACCGTCGCTGTGCGCTGGGAGCTGCTGCGCCACCGCTAGGCTCTGGTTGTCGAGCGCAGGTGAGAGTGAGAGTGAGTGAGAGAGAGAGAGAGAGAGAGAGAGAGAGAGAGAGAGGCAGAGCCGGGATGGGAGGCGGAGAGGAATCGTCTAGATGGGAGGTGTAGAGGCGATGTCAGGATGGAGAAGGGCATGCACAGCCTCACGATGGGTATAACGGTGACCGCGAATAAGAGCTGTGGAGTGGAGGAGTGCGTGCGGCGACGGAAGTTGGGAAAGAATGTTGGGTTTACTGATTGAGAGATAAGGGTGGCTTACATGGGCCTTCACTGGCCTACAACTTATTGGGCCAGGCCGGGCCTGCACGCCATTCCGAGGGTGCAGCCTAGGCACGACCCTAGGGTCGGGTCAGCCCGGCCTAGGCCCGACGGCCACCAGGGCATGCCATGCTTAGGTCGGGCCGTGGGCAGGCCATCGGGCCTAGTGCCTTATGGCCAAGTATACATACATGTGATATCATTGATTTTATATTTTAGGTGTGCGGGTGCTGCACCGCGTGCCCAACATCACAGTTATGTTGATACAGTGAAACTGAAAAATGAAACCAAGGCATCTAATAATCAGACTACGGATGATTGCGATGATGCATGCGTGAACAACGTCTAAAATTCAGAGGACATATATACATATACATAAATATATATGTCGTTGTCATGTGGAACACGTGGAAAATATATGTCTTCATCACGTGTATTTGCCACAAGTGGACAAGAGAAATTGTAGTCCTGGACCATCAAGGATGATTGTCTTCATCACGTGTATTTACCAACTTCCAATGATGATTGTCTAGATTCCATCGGCTTTGAACAATCCTTGCTGATCACCTTCTATTGGCGTCATCGACCCGAATACTTGATTTTCGGTTAAGTAACTGTTTCCTAAGTTGATGACAACATCTGCAGCTTGATCAAATAGCCGATACGTTACGCCTTTGAATATAGGTAGGTCCCGCCTATGCTTTGTGCTTCAATCGGATATTGCTGTCAAGCACCGTGCTTCAGACTCCAAGCATCAACGTGGCCATGTGCACATGTGTGGCATTCAGACTTTATCTCTTGTACTTTTTAAATAATCTCACATGCAACTACGTAACTGGTAGGCAAAGTCAATTCTTCTTCAACTTCCTTCGTACGTGAATTCCAGCTTGCCTCAAAATAGTGTCGAATACTTTTCAATATTGGAGCTGATCCCTGACTTCTCAAATGATTGTGATTCCACCGTGAACAAGCTTAGGTAATAAGCCGATAGAATATGCTTAACCAGAGCAAAAATCCATCCATCGGCTATCCTTTGTTATTACCTCCATCGGCTATTTATCGTATCAAGAAACAATAGACGATAAAAAGAATTCAAGATATAACCAGAAGCTGCATTGATATCCATTGAGGGCTACCGGCTTTAAATTATAAATGCTCATAGCCAATAAGGTCATCTCATGATGGCTTCTCAAAGTACTACCACCAATTTTCCAAAAATAGAATCTTGCAACATCTACTACTAGGAATTCTATTAACAGCAGCCCTGGCAATATATTTTCAGAAGACATTGGTTAATATTCATACCTCATTGATCACATTGGTTGTGCGTACGCCAAACTGTAAATAGCCGATGTGCTGATATTAGCTGGCATCTCTTTAGACCACCTTTGTAGAAGTATCGGCTGCCTAGATGACTGTTGTGGACTTCTACTGCCGATATTCTCCAAGCCGATATCCCTCTTCGGGCTTTTAAGAAGAATCTGATTACTCCACTATATCGACTAACACGCTCTCTACTCAGCCGATACTTTTGAATGTGGCCCAGGATGGCTTTTTGCCGTCCAGTGCCTGCTGCACAGTGAGACCCTCTAGCTTGTTTTTCGAGGTGTGTTTTGGTGATGATATACTCATGTGGTCACCATACTTGATCGGGCCAAGACTACTTCTAAAATCTAAATCCCTTGCTAGTTTCTTCTGAAATTAAGCCAATAGCCGATTCTTCTCCTCAACAGCCGATTCCTTGTACCAAAATTATAATAATCATTAATCTGATCTCTGGACCTGCCCCTGGATCCTTATCAAGCTAATGAAGCAACTTGAAGTCATCCGCCAAGAAATTTATCGGCTATTGCAATATGGAAATCAGCTCTTCGAGGCTGCATCGGCTTAGCGAGCAAGACTTTGGACCCTAGCTGATTCCACTTTCAGACAGCCGATCTCCATTGGCAAGCTTCCATAAATATCACTTTTATACTGCTTGCCCAATGAAAAATTCCATCTAGGAGTTTCTGCAACATGTGCTTGAGCACACCATATCTGATTTGATATATATGATCAATATAGTCTCCCTTTCCATCTTCTCCGATCCAAATCAATGTACGATATAAGTCTTCTTTAAGCTAGTAGTCTGACCAAGCCGAGTGAATATCTCTGTGTGCGCTCAGCCAAATAGTTCATTGAGCAGTGGAGTACAGGAGCAGTAGCTTTTGATCTTCTTGAGTTTATCACTTGGAGTGTCAACGTGTTGCCACACGTCACAACCGGCCCCATGCAGATGACACGTACAGAAGGATTGGCTTGCAAGCCTCATGCACTGGTAAATCTTGGCAATATGGATGACGTTCTTAGAACAGTCCTGAAGATTCAGCATAATGATCAATAACCAGTGCAGTCGTACTTGAACTAAATAAGGATCGATAACTAACTTATACTAGAGCTCATAAGAGGTCGGCCGGACCGATATAGCTTTACGAACAAAAGTATAAGCCATGACGGTACTTACAGACAAGCCGGAGGTCGACTGGATTGATGCAGCCCTACTTGTTGAAGAATTAATCAAAAAGCTACATTACTCCTACTCCTAAGGGTTGGTGTGAAGCCAAAAAAGTAAAGACTGATTTTGATTGATGTGTGTTGTCTATTACAATAGCCGGGGGTTTATATTTATACCCTGGGCTGATAAGAGTCCTAAACGAACACGACTAGATAACAAAAAGAAATATCAAGATATATGGACTCTAATTTCCCTTATGCAGAATTCTTTCTGATGAAGCTTCCTTGTTTGATACGTGTCCTTGTTTCTTTCATCCTGATATGCTCCTGGATGTCATGTGTCCTTGTAACGTCAAAATCATAACATTCTTCAACTTATTTTCCCCAAAGATTTGAAACCATCACAATCTTCTTACCCCAATTCCATTCAGCCATAGCAATCTTCTCTTCTTCATTATCCTCACCATTGTCATCGGCTAAATATGGATTATAAGCTTCAGCAATTGCGGCATTCTTCTGGAATCGGGTATCTCTGCGTATATTCTGGAATTGGCTATTAAGTGCTACCACCCATTGAGCCAACTGACCTAAATTATTAAACTCTTGCCCAAGCAGTTTTTCTATCCATGTTGACAATATTCCTTGAACAGCCAAAGCAGCTACCTGATCATCAATTAGATTCAATGAAAAGCACAAATTTCTTGTTTCCCGGAACCTCTGAAGAAACTCAGCACCCGATTCATTATTTCTTTGCCTTATAGTCATCAAATCTATGATTTTCTTTTCTCCTGTCCCAGTATAGAAATATGTATGAAATTTCTTCTCTAAGTCAGTCCAATTGGCAATAGAATTAACTGGTAACGATGAAAATCAGGTGAAAGCTAGTCCTGACTGGGATAAAGAAAAGAAACAAACTCGATGAGCTTCTTCAATAGATGCTTTACCCAACTGAGTAAGATACTGACTGACATGTTCTATTATACTTGTACTATCTTGTCCAGTGAACTTAGAAAATTCCGAAAGCCTGTAATTTGTAGGAAGAGCAAACAAATTATACCACCATGGATATGAACGTTTGTACGAAAGGTCTGCCTTTTGGTTTTAAACTAAACTGATTCTTCATTATTTCGGTTACTCTGAGCAACAACTCATCAGCATTCGAATTTGGATTTCCTTGCAATTGGTGACCCATCTGCGGATTAAAATTTTGGGTACCTTGATACCCTAGATTTGAAATCATATGAAGGGTATTATAATCCGTGCCATAATGATATACTTGTGAAATCTCTGTCTGTTGAGTCCTTTGCTGACTTGCTGCTTGAAGTCTCTGATTGTAAATGTTAGGATCTATATCTCTACGAATCCTTTGAACTGATGGTGCTATTTTTTAAGCCGACCGTGGTATTTGGCCTAATGTGCCAAAATTAACCATTTGATTCTGAAGTTGCCCCGTCGGCTGTTGCACATGCTGCACTGATGATCCAGGATTATACCGTATTTGATTAGTAGTAGTACCCTGAACTTGCTCAGATGAGCTCTGAACTGCTTGAACATCATCATTGCCAGCTAGTGCTACTTCTTGATGACTAGTACCGGCTTGATTAGTCCCCTGAGTCGACGGATGTGGAATATTGTAATAAGCCGGCCCAATCTGATCAATTGGATATCCATGAAACACCTTCTTCATGGTGTTGTGGAATGTGTTCAAGAAAACTGTATTATGATTCAACATGGCATCATGAACAGATTTGTTGACAGCATCTACAAAGAAACGTCTATCATCGGCTTCATCTGTATCTGACTGCCCATTTATCAAAACTCTTGGTAGTGGATATTTCTGAACAACTTTACTGTCACGTGTCTTGGTGTAGGACAACAAATACTTGTTCTAAAACTCTTCTATAGATTTACCAATGACATCTTTATCCTCATCAGGTAAGTCTTCATAAGGTACTATAAGAATGTCCCTTTTGTTGTGAGCTACCATGACAATTGTGGTCCCACCGGGCGTGCCAAAGCGTGTGTTGACACAAAAATGTGGTGATGCGCCTGACACATAGCAAGCCGGAACGATCTGAGCGAGGCAAACCCGTAGATCTTGCTTGGCTTCACAACAGGACCAGTCAATCCTAAAAATCCCAGAAAGCGTGCCAGTCAATTTGACCTGCAATTGACAAGAAGAGGAAATTTTATCAGTAGTTTAGGGTGGAACATGCCATTTTGTCCAGACAGTTCCAAGTGTGCTGCTTCGAGAGCAACCAAACAGAAGAATCGACTAAATAACCGATACGAGGAGAAATCGACTGTTAAGGACTGTGATGTTCGTGGGTCATGATTAATTTATGATAACAAGTACAATGCACCTAGATATAAGTAACATCATCGGCTAGATAGATATAACCAGTATAAAGCATTGAGCCGATAAGTTTAACGAGGAAAGATATAACATGCGAACAAATCGACTGTCTAGTACAAATGAATCTACAAACGCTCCGAGTCTAACATGTTACCATCAATAGTGAGGTTCGATCGGATCGATGCAGCTATGATAATGATAACAAACTAATGCCAAAGAATCCATAAAACCATCTATATATTGACAGGTTCATGAAAAAACATGTTATATGTGTGAAGGCACAGGCAAATCATCTAAAATAGCCGATGCATGCATAGCAAACAAACAGTGTACATATCTCAATCACGAACAAAACCACTAATCGATAATCTCTAATCTAAAGTCTTACCAGTGAGGTTCGACCGGATCGATGCAGCTAGGGTGGTGTCATTAGATTAGATATCATTAACTAGTGAGTTCATCCAAGATCGAAAACATATTTTTGAATGCATACTATGCTTGATTGGAATAGAGGTAAAATAGCCGATCTAGCAGAATTAAGCCATCAATTATGAGATTCAAAGTATGACCAGACTAGAAGACGACCAATCATGGTGATATGATGTCGATCTATCTCTATCTCAATCAGATGATTTGTTATGATTAATGAAACATTAATTATAACAAGATCGATAACTGGTGAATCAACCTAGAATAGCCAGAAAAATCTTACTAATCTTAGAAGATTCGATAACCGGTGATATTATATTAAACAACAAGTTATTTAACACAAGATCGATAACTTTGATCTATATTATGATCCGTAAGAGATTAATCAGCTGATGCAACCTTATGAATAATGATATAGATTGATAACTAACTTATACTATACTCGTAAAAGATCAATCAGCTGATGCAGCTCTACAAGCATAATATAAGTCATGATGGTACTCACAGACAAGCCGGAGGTTGATCAGTCGATGCAACCCTGCTTGTTGAAGAACTCATCGAGATCTACAATACTCTTACTCCTAAGGGTTCGCGTGAAGCCAAAAAAAGTAATTGTATTGATTGGTTGTTCGTGTCTTTACAATAACTAGGGTCCAATATTTATACTCGGAACCTAAATATGAATCCTACTCAAATATGACTCATTATAATTCTTGAAATAAAAGAAAACATTCCTAACTTAAAAATAACTTGGACTCTAATCTTTTCCATTTTGTAGAGTCCGACAAATCTTTCCCCGACGCCATCCGTACGTAGTCAATTGACATCGTCTGCTGATGTCATCTTTAAAATAGCCGATTCCGACACTGTATCAAAACCATACGATATCGATTCACATTTGATCGATTCCTTGATAATACAATCTTAGAAGCTTCGAGTTCCCGCTTTCTTCTCTCCAGATTTTGGTGTAAACAGGCTGCTAGGGAACCGTCGCCTCCTCCTCAACTACCTCATGATAGGTGCGGATGAAAGTGAACGAAACAGTTTTTCAATAATTAATCATTCTCAATTTTTGACTTCTCACGTAATAACCATTTACTCTCAATCATTTTTGAACTCACAGGTCTCCCAACCTGAGTCCACTTCCGTCCCATGATGATCATCAGAGTGCTCTAGACGATGATGATTCGTTCCATGGCACGGCTGCATCTAAATCTCCATCTCCTCCAAGACGGTCTCCCCCTTCTTCGCCTCTCGCACCACGAGCTAGAAGATGCCCCGCCCCGGTGAAGTCCTCGGTGAAGAAGAAACCAACCGTCAGTAAAACAAATCCCCCTCGGAGAAGCTACCTTACGAGAAGTCTAAAGAGGAACCAAAAGTGATGGCACAAAAGATTTGGATAATCGGCGAAAAAGTTTAGAAGAATCAAAACCAAGGAGGTTGAAACTTGAAAAAACCCGCCAAAGCCGCACTACATAGCTCAACGAGAACTAAGGAAAAAAAATCAATGAGCGCGAGAAAAAGCAGCATGATGCACGTAAGCCCTCGCCATTATCGGACTATGAACGCTATCTCAACAAGTCATATAAGGCGTCGTTGAAAGCAAAGAGAGCAGGGAAAGATGTTGCACAGCTCGGGCAACAATCTAAGCAATCTATCGACCCGCTAGTTGTTGAGGGCGATTTCACAAACGCAGTATATGGTCCAATAAATAAGGAGGCACTTTGGAAGACTTCATGGCCACCACAGGTCTCACAGCTTGAACAACTCATGGGGGGAGCATCGATACCAATAGGCGACTATGATATTCATCGGACCTATGTGTATGGCCAGAGTCTTGTCAACCCTAAGTACTACTCATCACTGGGAATGTAGATGTTCTTGTTGAACAAGTGGTACTTAAAAGTGACTGAGAATGATGAAGCAGCACGGCTTGTTGCCAGAGTGAGACTAGAGCATTACTTGGGCTATGACGTTGTACATATTGAGTTCAATGAATTACACCAACTATTAAACCGGGACGCTCTACACAAATCTCTCGTCGGCTATTGGTGTCTGTAAGTGATTCTTTCTACAATTGAATTGAAGTAACTTGCATGTTAGTTCGTTGTTCATATATAGTTATCCTCACACTATATATATTCTTTTGTACTATATATATGCAGATATGAAATGATGAAACTAAAGAAAAAAGAGATGACTGATGTTGGTTTCATTTATCCGAATCACGTATTCAAGGACAGGGTTACTCCATATGATAGATGGCGACCTCAAGTGGAGAAGCTTCTGTTCAGGTTCTTAGATAAGAACGCTTACAAGACACTGATACTCTTCTCATATGGCTTCAAGTGAGTGTGAATGTCGTGTGCCCATTTTATTTTGCTTACTCTATATTGACTTTAGTTAATGAGTTATGCCTGCGTATAAACATGTAGCTTTCACTGGATACTACAGGTCATCGATATGACCAGGAGTCGTGTAAAAATGTTTGACTCAGCGACAAGACCCCGAGCAGATTACCAAGAAATCCTCGATATACTCCAGTGGTAATTTCGGTCTCGCACACACTGTGTACTCTCTTATGCCATTTTAATGATATAACTCTATTTTTTTATTTTGTTGAGCAGTGCTTGGAAAACGTTCGCTGAGAAACACCATTATGGTAATTGGGAAGTGCCTCTACATATAGTCCAACACCCAGTAAGTACTAGCTAGCTCACCGCATCTTTATTTAGTTCAATTCATTATTAACATGCTTCATTGGTTGATGATGAATTTTTTTCTCGTAAAGTGGTGTCTGCAGTAGGGATCGGGAAACAACTTATGTAGATACTGCGAGTTCCTCATGGAGTACTCAAGGAGAACAAGAGAAGAGATCCTCGAAGTACGTAAAAAAATATACACAATTTATTTATTACCATCGTGTTGATATATATAATCATATATATATTCATACTTTTGCTTTCATTCGAATTGAAGATTGAATGGAGGAAGTGAAAGGTCCTGCGACGTGAACAGATCAAAGCAATTCAAGAGGCATTGTCAGGATTTCTTATGGAGCAGGTCATAGATCCCAAGGACGCGTACTACTATGACCCTTAAGAATTCATACCTAGTAGCCAAACGACGGAAGATTAGGGTTGAAAGAAATCCCAAGGACATTAGTACAAGGCTTTTGTGACTTTATTATTTACATATTTCATGCATGTACAACCTCTTGTATATATATAGTTTCATACATTTTAGTGTGTTATTTATCTATAATGCTCGAACGGAACTTTGTACGTACGTATATATATGGACGTATATTAGCAGCGTAGAATTCGTATACGAAAAGCTAATCGAAACCAACAAGAATTTAATTAAAAAGAAACCATAAAATAAAAAGGGAAGAAATGAAAAAAAAACTTCAGTATCGGTTGAAAACACCAACCGAGACTAAACGTGCCGGCCCCGGTGTAATGTCTGGCGGGCCATTTAGTCCCGATTGATAATAGCAACCGGGACTAAAGGGTGGCCCTTTAGTCCCGGATTCGCAATCCCGGTTGGGAAACCGGGACTAAAGGGGATTTCCCAATCGGGACTGATGCTCAGTCCTGTGAAACACTCGTTGAGCCGTGTATTGGACCTAGCAGTGAAGACAGCTCACTGTTGGTTCCAACATACCAGGCAGTGATGGGCAAGAAGAGATTCCGGATCGTGCATGTGTCCACGCCATTGCCTCCAACACTACCTCAGAACCATGGATCGCTACCAGGTCTAAACCCGCCAACACTGCTAGAGTCAGATTCGATACACGGCAATCGGTAGTGGTGAGGCTTTCTTATCACTACCTGTTCTAGACCTGACAGTGATAAGATTATATCACTATTGGGTCTTGCCCTTTAACCTGCATTAATAGGATGAACATCCCTGCCGGGTCATATGCCTCCCCGCAGCAGTGACAGGATGAACGTCATTGCTAGGTCGAGCCCGTACCCGTCAGTGATTCGATGAGTATAACTGCCGGGTGAGGTATGTACCTAACATTGTGTATATCGTACTCACTACTGGTTTAATGGCTTGAACCTGGTAGTGGCCTTTGTTTCTTTTTTTTTTGTTCATATTCATTATTGGTTAATGTCTAACATTTTTAATGCACCACACACACATATCGTACTGACTACTGGCTTAATGCATCACACACACATACTATTACGTTGATGTATCTTCTATTTCAGGTTCAGTTTGGTTGGGTTCTAGTGTTGAGGGTGGTCATTGTTCCTTTCTTTCTTTTTCTTTTGTTCTTTTGCTTATTTCTTTCAGGTCACTTACCACTGTCTTAGTGGTCCGTAATCTGTGCTAGGAATCTTTTGTAGCTGTGTCGTGTAACTCTCTCATGTTTAATGAACGCTGCTACAAATTAAGCTTCATTGTCGGCTCATCACTGTGAGTTTCTTACAAACCAACAGTGATAGTATCAGCCTGTCGGCACATCCCTGCCGGTTTGTGGCTAAAACTAGCAAGGATAGGACCAACCTACAGTGATATTAGGGTCATCACTTCCGGTTCATATCACTACCGGTTTTAGACAAGAACCGGCAGTGGTATTGGGTCATAGTGTTAGTCCGTGCCTTGAACCGGCAGTGATAGGCTGCACGAAAAACTTCATAACTTTCTCACAGGATGTCGGATGAAGACGAACTTTATACCAAAGTTGTAGTACTCGATGAGATCTACAACTTTGCAGTTCAATTTTTTTTATTTGAGATTGTTTGGATGTCAAAATATGCATCACAAGATTTTATAGAGTTAATACCAAAGGAGTCCATATGCTCTAAAGTTACAAGTGAGTGTGTAGTGGTAGGGAGTGATCTCGGATGGAGAAACAACCAAACCAAAAGTTGTAGATATCGCAAAGTTATGCAACTTTGTAGTTCACAACTTTTTTATTTGAAGTCATTTTGATGCCGAAATATTTGATTCACAAGATTTTATAGAAGTTCATACCAAAGGAATCCATATGCTCTATAATCATAAGTGAGTATGTAGTGGTAGTTAAGGATCTCAGATGGAGAAGCGACCAAAACCAAAGATGTAGATCTTAAAAAGTTATGCAACTTTATAGTTGACAATGTTATCGTTTAAAATCATCTATCCAACAAAAATGACGTTTGAATTCTCACATTTGAAATGCAAATTTTTCAAACGACCTCAGACTGAGAAATGACTTAAACAAAAGTTGTAGATCTCGAAAAGTTATGCAACTGTAGTTAACAACATTTTCATTTGAAATCATATATCGAAGAAAAATTATGACAATTTCCATACTTTTGAAATTCAAATTCTTCAAACGACCTCGGATGGAGAAATGACCGAAACCAAAGTTGTAGATCTCGAAAAGTTATAAAACTTTGTAGTTGACAACGTTTTTATTTGGATTCGTTTAGGGTCCCAAATACTCATTTCAAAATTAGATAAACATAAAATGGCTAGGACGAATATCTCTAATAGAAGTGTCTTATAGATGGAGTGGTTAAGGGATGAACGTGTGACCCCTAAGGTCATGGGTTCAAGTGCCAACGGTTGCACGCGAAAAATGTGCGTGACTTGTTTAGGGTCTCTCCTAGTTTTTTTTTATTTTGCTATTTTTTCAAACTGTTTTTTTGTTTCCTGGAAACCTCATCAGTGATGAGCCCCCTTCGTCACTGTTGATTTGGTATTCCTTGTTCAAAATCCGGCAGTGTAGTAGTGGAAAAATATGGTTAGGCACGCTCTCGGAAAAAAATTTACCCCATCAATCATTTAATGGAGCTGACCCCGGTGTCGTTCACATGTAGATTGCCATATACTCATGTGTTATGTGCGATAGCATTATTTGTCTGTGTCCACACAGTTTGGTCACCCATCTAATCTCAGACTACAGATGAGTGCGTGCATGGACAACCGTACATAAATAATGGTCTCGTGTCTTGCCATGTGTTTCACGTCTATTAATTTGCGACATGCTGACGAGAGAAATTGTATTCTTCTCCCCCATCTAGGACCACCAACATGTTTGTTGATATCATCTCGTACAGTCTTTTTTAAGCTATTGCGGAAGGCTCTCTATATCCACACAATTTATTAATAGTAATAGAGATTTAGTGAAAAAAGTCTACAACAACTTTTTATTTAGATCTCCAAATGTTGTCATCCTCTATCCGGTATTTTCTCGCTAGAGAGTGAGATTAACTCTCTAGAGCGCACACAAGATATAGAAAAACTTTTGGAGGATGGAAAGATATAAAAAGCAATTTTATATTCAAATGGCTCTCAAAACGATTATTAAGAGAATGAGTTTTAGAAAGACCCGTAGAGATGCTCATAAACTCAGTATCTAAATCATCGTATAGAGAGCCGTTTAAATAAAAATTGCTCTCCATCCTCCAACAAGTTTTCTATGAGCACTACGGAGAGCCAACCTTACTCTCTGTCTTTATCTAGTGAGAAATCTGAAATAGAGGATTTAATTAAAGAAGTTGTTAGAGTTTTTTTTCATAAAAATCTCTATTCGTATCAACGAGGAAGGACATAGAAAAACCCTTGGAGTTGCTCTTAACTACAGGCATAAGCCGGCCATATGACTATTTGCTGATTGGTTCCATCCGAATTGTAGAAGGAAGCTGGATTGTAAAATCCGGGATTGATGCTTGTTGGATCCTAGATTAGGTGGAGATTTGATGCTCTATTGAATGCTTATATTGTCTAAAATGCTTTCAACAGGATGTAGCTAGTGCGGTAGATATGAATGCCAAAGGTGGGTAATTACCATTAGGTTCCGATGGGCATTTAATTTGGTCTTTCTGCAGCCCATGAACTAGTAAAAGCTAGCGGGAGGCAGTTGTGGATTGCTACAATATATGCTTCATGGATTCTAAAAGTTGGATCAAAATTTAGAAGAGTTTAGAGCTAACTCCATATAGCTGATGTATCCCACTCAGCTGTCTGCAAAACTAGAAGAAAAAATATCTGCTCAGAGAGCCTCGGCGTGTGTAAAAATACAGAGTAGGAGTACGCTATATATCGTGCTTTTTTGGGGGCCATCCGGATGCAATCCTACGCAGTGCGCAGCGCCTCCGTCTCCCTCCTGCGTGCAGCACCGTAGCAGAGCAGACTAGGGACAGGGACAATGAAAGTGCACGTGAAAGATCAGGCATAGGAAACCGTATGGGAAGCCAACAAATCAACAATGTGCATGTAGCATGTAGACAATATAAACGCAGAAGGTGTTACCAGTTCAACGAGAGCCATACTCCCTCTGACCCGTCCTTTTTAACCGGTGTTACCAGTTCACCGGAAGTCAAACGTACTTGACTATGACCAAATATTTACAGGAACATATTAAAATCTATAGCACATAATTAGTATCATTAGATAGATCGTTAAATCTATTTTCATAATAAATAATTTATTCGGAGATACAATTGTTGCTAATATTTCCTACAAACCTAGTTAAACTTAAGAAAGTTTTGACCAGCACAAATATTATAGCGACACCTTAGAAAGGGACAGAGGGAGTACATTTCAGAATCTCTCTGCTTGAGCTTCCTCTACACCGCATTGTTACAGTATGTCCGCTGGTCGTCGCGTTTATTATGTGTCGGGGACCACATACTAGGGTACCCGAAGAAGAGGAGCTCATAACCATCAACGTTGATACATCCGAACAAGACAAGAGCGCGACTGCACCTCTTGCCCGACGTCTGAGGGATAACTCCGTCTCGTCCGACCCCCGGGGGATGGCTCCGCCTCGTCCGACCCCCGAGGGTTGGCTCCGCCTCGCCCGATCCCTGAGGGTGGCTCCGCCTCGCCTGACGTCTGAGGGCTGGCTCCGCCTCGTCCAACGTTTGAGGGCCGGCTCCGCCTCGCCCGACGCCTGAGGGTGGCTCACCGCCCGAGGTCTGAGGGCCGGCCCCGCCGCCCGACGCCCGAGGGCGGTTCGCCTCACCCGACGTCGCCCGAGGGTTGGATCCGCCTTGCCCGATCTCGAGGGCGGTTCCGCCTCGCCCGACGCCTGAAGGTTGGCTCTGCCTCGCCTGACGCCTAAGGGTTGGCTCTGCCTCGCCCGACATCTCGAGGTTGGCTCCGCCTGACGCCCGTCGAGGTTAGCTCCGCCTTGCCCGACGTCTGAGGGTTGGCTCCGCCTCGCCCGAGGTCTGAGGGCTGACTCGTCTGCGCACTGCTCCTTCTTAATTGCGCGCGCAGATAAGGCGGGGCACTCAAGTCAACCGTAATACCGAGGACCATGCCCTGCACGCCTGCAGGAAAGTACCGTCAGGAAATGACAACACGGGCGCTTTAAGCCCTTCCAGGCACGTCAGAGCCCGAACAGTGTTGTAGGCGCCAACATTTGTCTTACAGTGTTGTGGGTGCTGCCATTTGCTCTCGAAAGCGGATCCTGACGGAAGCATACGAAAACCACTACGGACCAGGAGGAAACTCGCTTCACCTACAATAACGGATGTACGGTCACTGTACCGTCTGCTCCCCGTAGGGCCACGGATCAGAACCCTAGTCCGCCGCGCCACCCGCCGGGGCAGGATGGGACGTGACCACTTGCTGACAATGCCAGGACATGGCATCATCAGCGGACAAACACCCAGCACGGCCCTATCAGGATCAGCGGACATGCAGCCAACTTGGACCTATCCCTGGCACCGTCTGCCGGGTCAGCAGGACTCGCTCATAGGAAAAGGAAGACCCGGCATCTTTGAAGGACCTCCTTGGCCTCTGGTTTTTCTTCTTTCTCCCATCTATAATCCCTGCTTTCCCTTGGTCTATAAAAGGGAAGGCAGGGCACCCTACTAAGGGGATCGATTCAAGACATCACCCATCACATCACACATAGCAGAGCTGTAACCAAGCGCCCTGCATCCATTCGACCTTTCCATCAGAGACTTGGAACACATCCCTCTCTCGTCAGTTTGTACCCCCTACTATGAACTTTTTAGTGCAAATAACAAGAGCAGCAACCACGAACTGGACGTAGGGACATTCTACCCGAACCAGTATAAAGCTGGTGTCTTTTTAGCACACCATCCAGGTCAGGCGCGCAACAATACAAATTTACTCGTTGGTGTTTACTCGAAACACCGACAGTTGGCGCGCCAGGTAGGGGCCTTTGCGCATTCCGACATTAACATCAGGCCACGGATGGCTAGCCACGGAATCAGCTGGGTCCCAAGCGCACACGTGCGTTTCAGGGGCCTGGACTTCATCGTAACGGTGGAAGGAGAACTGGCGCGGGCGCCCGTCATCGTTCAACCCTTCCACCCCGCCGGCCTCGACGTGATCACCAAGATGCTTGAGGAGCTACGGCTTACCGGAGGAGAGCCGTTCTCCCCGGAATACATCATCCAGAGCGCCCCGACGGTGCTCCCGTTCGGTCTCTGCAATGCCGCGGAGACCGTTGACCACCTTGTGGCCCAGCACATGATCCCATCCCCCGCAAACAACAAGTTCGTGGGGGTGATTGAACACGTCGTGGAATCTTTCCACGACCTCCTTACAGAGGAGCCGGAATCGCCCTCTGGCTCTGACTCCACCCGTGAATGCTTCATGACGGGTACCCCCGAGGGACTCGTCGAAAGCGTCCCCGAGGGGGAGGCTACCCCGACAAACAACCTTGGCGACGAGGCCGAGGGGGAGACAGCGGCCCCACCTCGCTTGAGTGTGGAGCAGCTGAAAGCCCGACATCGAGAGATCGAGGAAGCACAACTCCAGCTCGAGCAGGATTGTGCAGAGCTCAATCGGGAGATCGAGCGCCACGGAGACGGTGGACGCGCACGCGCCATGGCCCGCGACGTGAACCGAAGGATCATCGCGGATGATGAAACCCTTCCTCGCTTTGCCCGGGCAAGCCAAAACATCACCGCTACGGTAGCCTTGCTTCGTGGTCTTCCAAAAGCTGCGACGCTCGATGATCGTTGAGCCCACCATGAGATTCGCACGCTGCTCGAGCGTGCAGCGGCACAGCAGGCCGAAAGCTCATTATCTCGGAGATGTGAGCTCGATGCCAGCCATCGCACACCCTCAGAGCATCTCGGCAGGGACGCATCGGTCCACCACTCGCCGCAAGGCGGTAGGCAGCTCACCGCAGTCCCGGTGCACCAGTGTCTCGGCTGCAACCGAGACGCACGCGACACTCTCGACGCCCACAGACGTACCTACGATGACCCGAGAGAGGGAGCTAGCCGTGGCTATCATCCTCGTTGTGGCGGACGCTATGACAACAGCGAGGACCGAAGCTTGAGCCCTGGCTTGCCGGGCCCTCAGGCCTTCGGTTGACACATCATCAACGCTGCCTTCCCGCCAAGAAACCGGCCACCCACCAACATCCTAAAGTACTCTGGGGAAATGAACCCCAGACTATGGCTCAAGGATTATTGGCTTGCTTGTCAAGCCGGTGGTGCAGATAATGACGATTTCATTATCCGTAACCTAACATTGTTCTTGGCCGATTCGACACGAGCATGGTTGTAGCACCTGCCATCCAACAAAATCTAGAGTTGGGTGGACTTGAAGGAGATCTTCGTAGGGAACTTCCAGGGCACATACAAGCGCCCTAGGAACCCATGGGACCTCAAGAACTGCCAACAGAAGGCCGGAGAAACCCTTCGTGGGTACATCCGGTGCTTCTCCCGATAGTGCAATGAGCTACCCAATGTCGCCAATGCCGACATTATAGGAGATTTCCTATCCGGGACCACCTGCGAGTCCCTGGTTCACAAGCTAGGACGCAATGTCCCGCGGACCACCAAGGAACTCCTTGACATCGTCACTAGCCATGCTTCGGGCGAAGAAGCAGTAGGAGCGATCTTCGATCATCCCAATGGCAAGGCAAGGAGGGACGAGGACGCCGGCGAAGGCACCTCCAATCATTCTGCCAAAAAGAAAAACAAGAAGCAACGATGCGAGGGCTCGCTCGTGGCCGCCACTGACCATAAGGGTGGTCGGAAGCCTATAGAGGGCACTCCGAACCACTTTGAGAAGACACTCGAGGGGCCATGTCCGAAACATGCCTTCCCCGTCAAGCATCTATACAAGGACTGCGACCTCATGAAGCGGTTCTTGTCCGGAGGATCCAACAAAGGGGAGCGCGGGAAGGATGCCAACCCAACCACGAACGACGCCGAGGGGAAGGAGGGTGACTTCCCGATGCCAGACGGCTGCCTCATGATCTTTAGAGGGTCATGAGCGGCCTTGTTGAGACTTGCGGTCTCAGACAATGTGGAGGAGGTGGAGGCCTCCGCCCTTCAAGCGCTGCCCTCAGGCTGAGGCTCGGGAAACAGACACGACAAGCGGGCGTGTAGGGAAATGGCACGTCAAACTAGAGTTTCAATAATTCATTCACCAACCTCACGTACTGTTACAAGTGTTCCCTATTTATAGGGCTCAACTACCACTTTTATAGAGTTTACAATAGTACCCTTCAACTGCTACAGTACATTCTCAGAATATCCCACTTCTCGCCTTTTTTCTCGGGGGTAATCTTGTCTTGCCGTCCTCAGGTACTGGGCCTGCGTGATCAGCCGGCCCATTAGGCCTCCGCCATCAGTCTCTGCCCTTGGGACGCCGAGGCCGCAGAACCTCGACGCCCAGTATTGTTGTCCTCCTGCTTGGGTCTCTGCCCCTGCGAGCGGAGGCCGAACCGGCGCGCCCATGCCATCCATGAGCGCCTTCCTCTAGTTACCTGCACACACATGTAGATAATGTTGGTGCTTGATTAGCCTTGTAGTGGGGCGGCCTCCGCCCCCTCTGGTCGGAGACGCCTACGAGCTAGCCGCGCGGAGGCGGCGCCAGGGTCACCGGCGGCGTCCTGCAAGCAGTCTGAGAAACCGTCATCTTTCTAGGTCTGGAGGCGTGGTAGCCGGGCCTTTGCTTAGGTAGTCGGTCGGAGACGTCTCTGCAAACTGCTAGCTGCATAGGTCTCCGCCACTCTCGGAGGCCGTGTTACAATAGTTCCACCCTTTTGAGACCACGGTCTGCCCGAGCGTGTCGTGAACTCAAAATGCCCTAAGCAATGATGTCCGCGGGGGCGGAGACTGCGCGTAGTTATGTCTCCGACCGATCCCCGTAGGTTCCCCCCTGGCCCGCTCTGGCATGGCCGTTAGGCTGCAAAACTAGCCGTTGTCCTACGCTGTGGCCGTTTACGCCGTATTGCTTTCTGTTGCATACCTTGTGACTTCTTCAGAGATGACCGTTGGTCGGCAGGTGAATTTTTCGGAGATGACCGTTGTACGGCGGTAGCCAAACCGCCCGCCCGCGTCCTATATAAGGGCGGGGTTGGTTGCGGGGTCCCCCCCCGCACTGCTCATTCGCTTTCCTTGCCTCTGAGAAATCGCTCTATGCTCTCTTCGGTTTCGCCTGAGCTACCTTTGCGCGTTCCTTCTTTCTGCTTGCGTCTTCCGCCTAGGCTACCGCCGCGGTGGCTTCCTTTTCCGCCTCCGCCCATACTCGCCGGCCTGCCTTCTTCAGATCCTATCGCCACCTTCTCGGTGTTAGGGCCGCCGGCTGGAGTGCGCGCTTTGAGGAGTGCATGCTTGCCTCCGCCTCCATGTTGGAATTTAAAAAGCTAGTGGAGGAGGATTTGGGGAGTGTCTCCGCGTCCGTCGGAGACCTGATCGCTGCGGATTCCAGAGACATGGCGATAAAGTCATGGGATTTTGGCCCCTCCTCCATTACTGAAGAGGCGGTTGCGGAGATGTTGAAGGAATTGTATTTTCCTTCTTCGAGGGTAAAAATCCCTTCACCCGGCCAGACCGTTCCGGAGCCGGAGGAGGGGTATGCGGTGGTGTTTCGGGACTTTTTCACCTGCGGCCTCCGCCTTCCTTACATCCCCTTCCTCCGCCAGGTGTTGGAGACGTTCAACGTCCAGGTTCACCATCTGACCCCTACGGCCTTCCTTACGCTCAGCAAATTTTGCTGGGCGTGTGTTTCTTATGGTGCCGAGCCGGATGTGGACAACTTCTGCATGTACTAAGAGCTGTAGAAGCAGCCGAAGAAGAAGGAGGTGTGGGAGGGCAAGGAGGTGGAGGTGACCTACCAGTATGGTAGTTGCACCTTTATGTCGAAGAGGAACCAAGGCGTAGACCGCCTGGAGCTTTCTTTTTGCCAGAAGGGCAAGTGGGACCGTGGCTGGCTTGAGCAGTGGTTCTATGTGAAGACCTACGGGGTCCGCGGCACTACCAAGGATGGTGCGGAGGTCGTGGAGTATCCATTGACTTCAAGAATGGAGGAGATGGCGCCGCATACGCGCGTGGATCCACCGGAGGAAAAGTCTCCGGCGAGGAAGGCTTGCGACCAGGATTTTGCGGCTGCGTGCCGCTACTCCGGGGGCTACGACCTGGTGGAGGAGATTATGGCCTCCAAGTATTGGCCCCTAGGCAAGGACAACCCGGCCTTTCGGCTGGAAAAGGTGAAGATTCCTGTTTTTGGTCCGGAGGCTGGGATTCCTTTCCCCCGCTTTGGCCGGTCTTTAGGGGAGGGGGTGACGGAGGACAGCTTCATTGCCGACGTTGAGGAGGCCACCGTCGGGTTGGTTGGCAAAATTTCCAAGCGCGAGTACACGTCTCGGAGAGCCGTGGCAGGCACCATGCCGCGGCTCAATCGTGTTTTTGAGGAGCTCGGGATCATCTACCGGGAGCGCGAGGTTCCCACCGAGGTCCTAGCTTCAATTGACAAGAAAAAGAAGGCCTTCGCAAAGAATGTTACGGCGGAGGCCGAGTCCAAGAAGAGGAAGGGTGCCGCTGTGACTCAGGCGCCTACGAAAACGAAGAAGAAGACCGGTGCTCTGGTGATCACGGCAGCCGCGGGTAGTGCTAGCGTTGCCTCCGCCAGCAGTGAAGACGTTCAGAGCTCCTCCGTCCTGTCATTGGACATGCAGGTCATGAGCGGCGAGGATCGTGGCTCTCCTGGAGCTCCGGTGCGCCCTGTGAGCGGCGCTGTGAGCGGTGCTGGGCGTCCGGAGGCTAGTGCTGCTCCGGTGTGCTCCTTGCAGGGTGCTGCGAGTGTCGCTGAACAGCCGGAGGCTAGCGCCGATCCTATGCCTGACATTTTTGGCGGGCTGTATTCAGGTTCTGAAGATGGCGCGGAGGCCGCCTTGCGGCACGCTCCTTCGATTCCCGCCGTTGTTGCGCCTTCCTCCATGCCAGCGGCAGATGTCGGGCAGGCGGAGGCCGTGCTTGCTGAGCAGGCGCCGGCGGCTCAGTCTTCTTTGAGCCCTCCGCCCGCCAGGCCGCTGGTTGAGGAGAGCCGGCCCTTTGGGCCTTCGCCGCATGATATGGCGGAGACATCTGCCCAGGGGGCTCGGCAGGCGGCCCAGCCTAGGCTTTTTATGAGTAAGTTTGTTTGGCGCATTTTTTTGTGTTTACTGTCTTTGCTCAGTTTATTTGTTTATGTATTGTACCAAGTGCTAATACCGTGTACTTGTTGCTTTGTAGGTGATGTCATGGCTGGACTCCTCACCCCGAAGGAGCGAGCGGCCGCTGCCAGCATCAGGTTTGGTCCGGGGCAACCGAGGCTGATGGCGCCGGGTCCGAGTGAGTATAGAGTGTTATCTTACTCGTCTTTTGGCCTGTTGTTATTGCCTATTTCTGATCGGCCCTCTGACCTAAGTTGTTGTTGTTGTTGTTGTGTTTTTTTTGCTACGCAGGCTCCTCCGACACTTCTATCTCAGGTTGGGAAGAGTGCTATCTTGGGGTTCTTGGAGACGTCGGAGGTGGTCTCTGGCAGTTGGTGTATTTATTGTGAGATTTGCTTTTCTCACCTTATTGTTTTGTGTTTGTTTGTTCTTCTTTGAACAGATCGCTTCAAACAGCGTCTGAGGGACATGTATTTCTTCCAACTTCTCCGTGTTCATCTAGAACACCAGAGCTTGGTGCATCTTCGGCGGTTTGCCTTTTTTGGTGTATGTTCGTTTTTAGACTTGTTTTTGTTTCTATTGTTGATCGCCTTGGTCTTCTTCTTTCTGATCGCAGGGGTATCACACGGCCATTGTTATGGAAGAGCGCTGCACTCACGAGGTCTCCAACCGAGATACTGCGATTGAGGCCCTCAAGGCGGAGAACGAGCGCCTGGGAGGTGAAAAAGGGGGTTTGGCCGACTCCCTTGCAGCTCTCCGCCTTTCTCTGGTGGGGAAGGAACAAGAAAAGGAGGCTTTGAGGGCCGATCTCACCAAGGCCCGGGATGCGGAAGCTTTGTCCGCCGAGCAGGCCCGCAGGGCGAACGAGTTGGCCGAGGGTCTCCGGCGAGAGCTGGCCTCTGAGAAGGAATCCGCGGCTGCGGTTGGGGAGCAGCTGTCTTTGTCGACGAGGCATTTGGACTCGGTCAATGGGGTCCTTACTGCAACCGTTGGCCATTATCGGGCCATCGTGGCCGAGTTCGGCGGTGAAACCTCCGCTCCTCCGGAGGAAGACAGCGTCTACGCCCTCGCCTCCTGGCTAAAGCGTCACCTTGCGAAACTCCCCGATCTGATCAATGGCTGCACGGACTACGAGGCGCTGGCGGGAGTAGCGAATTACGCCAAGCTTTTGGTGCGCGGCGGGTGCACGCATACCAAAAGTATTCCGGAGGGAGCGCTGCTGGGTCCGGAGGAGCTTGGTGAGACTTCTCTTGGTTTGCGAAAAACCTTGAGAAATTTCATTGGGTATTTTTGGGCTCCGTTTGGGAGACCTGCTGCCCGGAAACTGGCGGAGGAAAAGAGGGCGAAGGTATTTCTAGTCTTTGTAGCCGCTATTTTTCTCTCCTTGCTTTTTGTGAAGCTGTGAAGGCTTTCATTCCCTGTGCCACTGATATTTTAACCTGTGCCACAGGATGTGCAGAAGAGTCTTGCGGGCAGGCCTCCACCAGGTCCACGTTCGGCGACCGCGGGCGATGCCTCCGCCGCCACTGGTGCTCCGGTGGGAGATACGATCGGCGACGGTGATGGTCGGAGGCCGCAGATGCCATCCCCGCCCACAGTTGATGCGGGCTCCGTTCTAGGGACTTCTGCTGCGGCCGATGCGCCGGAGGTCTAGGCTCTTTGTAGGACTTAGTTGTTTTGACTTGTATTTTGTATTCCAGTTGGACTCTTGTAAAAAAAGTTTCTTTTGTTCTGAATGATTTTGTGGAAAATTTTAACCTTGCGCAGGTTCCGGATCGGGAGCCTGCGCAAGATGTTGCGCCTTTGACTCTCTACAACGACGGTATTTATGTGAGCAGAGAGCTTTGAGAGTATTGGCGTTCGGCCTTTACCCGCAGCGTTGCACACGATGTGTTTGAGTCAGTTAAGTTTGACATTGACGACAAGCGCGTTGGGTTTACTCGCGCTCTTGCTTGGCGCGGACCTCCACCACAATAGTTTGGATTTTATTGTAAGTTTGTGTCCTGTAACAATGCTACTTGACGTTTTATGGAATACAAAATAGGTTCACTTTCTTGATTGTTTGTGCGGGGGCTTATGTCTGTTGTGCTTGTTTACATATCTCGTCTAGTCCCGAGCTTGCACACCGTGGGCCTTTGCTTGGGCGAACATGCGCGATACAGAGGTGGTGGCCAGGACCTCCGCCCCATGTTCTCTCCTTTTCTGTGCTTGCTTGATGGTCGGGGTAGAAGTGTTTGCAGTTTTTTGGCAGGCGGGGGCGTACTTGAAGTCCACCTGGCGAGGCTTGCTGAATCGGTGTGTGATCCGATATGAGGTTTGGCGCAGCTTGTGCAGACGGCGGAGACTTTTGGTTTTTCTTTAGCTGGGTGTTTTAGCTGTCTGGTGGTATGGGCCTCCGACGCTGCACACCCGTGGGACATGTTTCATTTGCGGAGATGGAAGGTTAGGTCTCCGGTGTCAGGGGGATGTTACAAGATTTCGTGCGATATCCCCCTTCTTCCGTAGGCCTACGCTGTTCATCATCGTGCCGTAGCTCCTGTCTCTTTTCCCACTGCCTCCGACCATCTAATGGTGCCTCCGATTTTATGAGTTTTCGTACAATATCTATGGCCGACTTGGATACCTAAGGAGACCCCTACCTCCATGGCCGTTGTTGTGGCTTGTGTTTGTGCTCTGCCTTCTTCCCCCCTTGCGCCTTCTGCTGACTGAGGTTTTAAGGGCATGGGGGGAACCCATTTTTATAGCGGGGTGGTGGCTTTTGGTTGTTAAATTTTTTGGTACGTTGTTTGTTGGAACGTATCTTGGCTTTAATGGCCAATATCTTGCTTGAATTATTCTTGCCTGAGATGTTTTGAAGTAAATAGGTCTAGTGCCTAAGTGACAGGGTTTTGTTAGACCTTTTCCTCGTTTTGCTGTTTTCGATGGCGGAGACCTTCTTCCTGGTTCTAGCGCCATAATGGTGTTGCCCCTGATGCTTGCGGTTATTTTTTTGTTAAGGTCGGAGGCCTGTTTGGCCGAGGTTGTTTTTGCCTTGATGCCTGAATTTGTTCAGGTCTTCATCAAGGTTGGATGCCTGTTTGGCCAAGGTTGTTTTTGCCTTGATGTCTGAATCTGATCAGGTCTTCATCAAGGTCGGAGGCCTGTTTGGCCAAGGTGGTTTTTGCCTTGATGCCTGAATTTCTTCAGGTCTTCATCAAGGTTGAAGGCCTATTTGGCCAAGGTGGTTTTTGCCTTGATGCCAGAATTTGTTCAGGTCTTCGTCAAGGTCGGAGGCCTGTTTGGCCTAGGTGGTTTCTGCCTTGATGCGTGATTTTGGACATGTCTTTGTCAAGGTCGAAGGCCAGTTTGGCCAATGTGGGTTGTGCCTTGATGCCTGAATTTGGACAGGTCTTTGTCAAGGTCGAAGGCCAGTTTGGCCATAGAGGTCGTTTCAAATTACCAATGCCTGTGGCCGGCGCTTTGAAAGGATCTGTGCTTATTTTTGTTCACCGAATATTACGGCGCCAGAGCTGGTCGCTTTCGGTTTTGAACTTTTCAAGTGTTCTTTTGGGGAATTACCTCTTTATACTTCTAGAGGATTTTTACATTGAGCCTGCCTCGTTAAAAACCTCACCTCCGCTTGGAGTTCCCCTGTGAGGAAAAGAGTATAGGATCTTTTACATTTTTTGGTTTGAAGAAAAAAAAGAGCTGAAAGGTAAAAAGGCTGTCAATATTCCAGGTGTGGGTTGTCGTGACACCTTCGCTGTCGGTCAAGTGGAAAGAGCCCGGGCGGCCTGCTGCCGTTGCTGTGTATGGGCCTTCCCATTTCTGCTGCAGTTTGCCAGCAAGTTGTGCGTTGGGTTTTCTTCGAAGTACGAGGTCTCCGTGTTTTATGTCTTTCCTTACCACTTGAGAGTCTCTCCACTTCTTGGTTTGGGACTGATATTTTACAATGTTTTCGACTGCTTCCAGTCTTATGGCTTCTATTGTTTCTTTTGCATATTCTTCATCTTGCAACATTAGCTGTCTCGTTGTGTGGAGGCTTTCGTGCTTGATTTCCTCTGGCATCATGGTCTCTTCTCCATAAAGCAATTTGAATGGTGTGAATCATGTTGTTCTTGAGATAGATGTATTGTGTGACCAAATCACTCTGGGTAATTCATCTACCCATTTTCCTTTGCATAGGCCCAGCAATGTTTTTGATATTGCTGAAAACACTATTATGTTTGCTCTTTCCACAGCACCATTGGACTCTGGGTGGTATACTGAGAGTTTCTGCTTAGGAAAAAATGGCGTATTATGGCATGACAGTTTGTTTACCATTCTTGTTTAGTTTTCTCCATTCTACTAGTGTTGAAATTTATATCATCCTATTTGAGAATTCCACAACATGCATAAGCATTTGTGGATTGGATGACAACTGAAATCATAATAATAAATTAATGAATAATGACCCAAAGGACTTTAGTTAGAGGAAACAACTTTCAGTTTGCTGCATTGTGTCAGTATCAACTTTGGCATCATCATTGTAGCGTAAGGGACTTAATGGCCCTGAAAACATAGTAATACCGAAAGTCATAGTGATATCCAAGATAGATTATTGTACAAACACAAAATGATCACTATATTTACTTTAGCATAATATAAAACTTTTCATTTACACTGGTTCACGTTGCATACTTAGGCATTCAAATGTTCATGGACACAGGACACATACAGAGGTAAGATTGTTGGCTTGAAACAAAAATTAATACCAACTCGAAGTTATTTGGTGGTGAAATCAGTTCTTTCAGAACTACCCACCAACCATATTGATACAATGACGATTTAGCGCACTTGAAAAGAGATAAAGAACATAATAGTTTGTCAAACAAAATGTGGCACAATCACAGTTAGATATAAAACATCAGAGAAGAAGCCTTGCAGTGGAGAATAGGTGAAGCAGGATGCTTGCAGCACTTAGAGGAGTGTGTGCAAGATGTTAGTATATTTTACTTAATGGCTCAGTTTGTTTTGTCATTCTAGCCACAGTACGGCATCTTTTTTTTGCCGGATTAAGCTACCAACCCTTTTAGTCTGCACATATGCAATGGTTGTATGAACAGCTTCTTTTTAACATGGAAATACACAGGTATCATTTGAGGTGTTATGGTGCCGGCTAGGGTTGAGTGGGAGAGAGGGGGCCGGCCGGGCAAGATAGAAGGATTTTCCTTCTAATTCCTGCATGCTTATTCTCATGGTAGCTAACGGTATAAATAGCCGTTAGGCAGCCCAATCACCCCTTAATTCTCTCTCAATCACTCTTGTTAAGCTTCTAAATTTGCACCTGCTAATGGTGCGCCCAGGATTGTCCTCATTTTGGTGCCAACCTAACCACTTTCCTGATTTTACTGTGCTTGCCTTCTTTACTCTACGGGTGAATCTCTTGCCCCGCATGACAACATACGCCTATAACACTACACCCCTCCTGGACAAGCAGCTTGTCCTCGAGCTGCGACCTAACCAGCTCATAACAATAACTCGACTCGACACAAACCTAACACGTAAAACAAGCCTTTTACATCCCGGCCTATTTTATAATTCTCGACCTGAAGTATATTTGGACTCTTTATTTCGCGGCCTCCTCAAAGGAAGGTAGACACCGTCTGAATGCAGTAATTGCACATGCACAATCACCTGGATCCCATGGAGTAGCCCGCACATGGGCTGACATCTTGAAGAAACAAGAACACAACAGCCCACGCAGCTTGGCCACCACATCCAGCCCAAACCACGAGCCACGTCCCAGCCATGCATCTTGCCGAGGAAAATGGAGCTCCGCCTGTCCACGGGGGGAACCGCATGCCCCAGATCCCCGATGCGGCAGACGAGAACAAGGTCCTCCGCGCAATGATGCACAACTTGGAGGAGCTGTGAAAGGGTCTAGGGCTGAATCAGCTACAGATCGTGCATCTCCCACACCCGCCGACACGCTACGAGGCAGCGAGAAACAACCTACAGTCGCACCGCCGCCGACACCTAGCGGGCACTCTTCTTACTCAACTGCTCCTGTGCAATCTCCTTCATCTTCGATTCTGACATGGAGACAATGAATGTCCCATAGCCCGACCGGCCGCAGGGGAACACCGGCAGCATGGTGGTGGTGGTCGCCACGGTGGTCAGGATTCCAGGGCCTAGGTGCTGGGCGAGGTCAACCAGCGCCTTGCCGATGGGATCCGATGGCGGCGGTGGTGGCACCTTTGGCAGCTTGTTATGGCGGCGGCTTAGGTTGAGAGGGAGATAGGGGGCCGGCTGGGGGGCCGGCCGGGCGGCCTTGCCCACGGCCGAGCAAGAGGGAAGGATTTTCCTTCTAATTATTCCTGCTTGCCTTTTTTGCTCTATGAGTGAATCTCTTGCACCACATTACAGCATATGCCTCTAACACCACCCCGCTGGACAAGCAACTCGTCCTCGAGCTACAACCAAACTATGTCATAACCATAACTTGACTCGACATGTACCTAACAACTAAAAAAAAGTCTTTTACATCTTGGTTGATTTTATTATTCTCGGCCCAAAATAGATATGGACTCTTTATTTTCGCGGCCTCCTCAATGGAAGGTGGACACCGTCTAAACGCAATAATTGCACACGTATAATTAACCACCTGGATCCTATGGAGCAGTCTGCACGTCACTACAACAAATCCTCACGTCAACGACCAGAATTTAGCCACCACAGACAACATGTGGTTGTCGGGTTCCATCTGTCATCCGTTCCAGTTTTACCCGAAGTCTCCGACGACCAAGAAATGCCTGGTCGTCATCCTGGTCCCTCTGTGGTCGCTATGCCTTTGGTTCGTCCCTCGTCCACTCTGCTCTGGGACCACTCAGCACCCACCTGGCCATTTCCTACACCCACCTTTCACGCCATGCCCATCCCTAAGAACCGCTGCATCTGCTAGACTGCTACCCCCAGGAAACTCGTCGCCGCCGCACACCTCCTCTAGTCCTCTCCCAACGGCATCTCCATCCACTACTGATGCGGCATAACAGGGGAAGACCCCGGTGAGGGCATCCGCGTTGATGCGTGCCCAGCTTCCGATGGGACCGGAACCAGGGCCCTCCGCGGCTCGCCCTCCATGTGCTGCTAACGAGGTTTTCCATCCGCGGCTCCGTGCTACGTGGCGACAAGGCCGGCGGCGGCCGTGCAACAGATGGATGCATGACTGGCCGTGGGCGCTCAGATGACCAGATCTTCATGAGCCCCAAGCTTTTGGAGAAAAATGTTGCAGAGTGCCTCCACTTGAAGATTAGTATTTTAGTTATAGTAGTACTGGTGGTGTTCAGCTTGAAGCATAGCTTATTGCTGCTAATTCTTTGTAATATAGGAAACGGTCCTTAAGTTAGGCACTGTTTGTTTCATGGTTAGCTGTTTTTTCTATTTTTTTGAAAGGTATGTATTGACAAATTTGATAAATATTAATTTCTTGCTGTTGCAAGTTTATTAATTGTATTTTCCCTGCAGTGAAAAATATGTCATTGTATATGGTGTCAAGTGGTGGCTGGTGTTATAAATAAGTAGCCAATGTGAAAAAGTATCAATTTAAAATGGTCTAAAATAGTATTGATCACAAAACATGTGGTCGTGGTCGTTAGTGCCTCATGATAGATGGTGTAAAAAATATTGACGATGAAAAATGTGGTTGTTATTATTAGAAATGTGGTCGTTTATGAATGACCACATATTGTTCGGTCATTGAAAAGTTAATGACGAGAAATATTATGTGGTCGATAATTGTATTAACGACAGAGGTTTTAACAACCATGGACGACCGCAATTCATCAGTTTCATCTGGTAAAAATAAGTGGAATGGTATTTTAATTTGAAGGGAAAAAAATCTCTGTGTTGTCGTCAAGATTTCCTCACATATGAAGTGCTTTCGTCGTAGACACTTAACTAGCTGGGACCTAAAGATTAGGGATGAAAGCGGGAACGGGAAATTCCCGTACCGACCGACACCGAATACCGGAATTCCCGACCGGATATCATTTTCTCGGGAAAAAACGGATTCGGGAAGAAATCCAGGAAAATTCGGCGAATCCGGTATCGAAATCGGTTAGAGTGATTTCCCGACCGAATTAGCGGATCCCGTATTTGTCCGGGAAACCTCCCGCGGGAAATTCCCGTTTTTCCCATGGAGCAGCAAGGTTTGGCCCAGGAAGCAAGGTTTGGCCCAGGAAGAGAGGAGGCAAGGAGCTGACGAGTCATGCATGCGGCCCATCATTCCATGCTTGACCCAGGAATTCACGCATGGAGCAGCAAGGTTTGGCCCTTTGTTCATTTTTCTTTTCCATTTTCTTTTTTTGGTAGTTCTATATTTTTCTTTGCATAAATATTCTGACAAGCTCACTGTTTGCTATTGTTTGCATATAGATTATGCATGGTTGCTATTGTTGCATCGAGCTCACTGTTTCCGGTGGTTACATATATCGATGTTTCCATTTTGTGTTACCGCTTCCTGATCGTAATCGATGCGTTCCCATTCGAAATATTCCGTTCCCGATATCCCGTAATACCGGATTCGTTTTCCCGTCCGGCCTTCCCGTTCCTGGCCAAAAAATACAGGACCAAGAATGGTTAAGATATTTTCCTGACCGTTTTCATCCCTACTAAAGATGGTCAAATGGGTGACACGACACTAGCACTATTTGGCGCGGCTGGCACTAAGGAGCTGTTTGGTTCGCGCTTTTCCACCCCGCATCGATTAACAGCGTGATCGAAGAGACAACCTTGTTTCGCGTTTGGATGGCCCGGTCCGTAATAGATGACACCGTGAACGGATCCGGCCTATACACGACCACTCCCCCTCCTTGATCTCCTGCCGTTATCCGCTCCTGACTCGGGAAAAAATCCCCCCCTCCCTGGGCACGCTCCTGGCTTGTAACACATGGCTTTGTTGATCACAGTTCTGAAGCCAACCAAATGGCGCTTTCAGTTCCCCAGTAACAATTTGCGGCTGCAACTGCTCCCATTACCATTGCCGTACACAGCACTTAACCAAACAGCTAGCATGGCTTTCTTAATTTGTCATACTGTCTCCAACAACCGTGACACAAAATACAAGACCCATTCGTCCTTTGGGTAGCGCTACAGGCAAAGGGTTCAATACATATTTTTGGTCTTCTCCAACAACAAGACCCAAAAGACAACCCTTTCTATAAATAGGTCTCCAGGAGAGATGATACTCAGATTTAGGTTATGCCTCTCCTGGTACCTAAAATGGGTCTTCCATATAGGTAGTCTGTTGGAGGCTATACGTATTATGTTGGAGACCCATTTTGAAATTGGGTTCTGCAATGGGTCTCGTGTTGGAGACAGCCTCACATGAAGCTATTGCCCCGGTCAGCTGTGTGGCTTGGTCTTGAGGAACAATTTCTTGGCAACAAGGAGGCCTGGTCTGCCAACACTGTACAGCCCATCAACCGTCACCTTTCAAGTCTATTCTGGCCCGGCTCGCGCGTGGCCCAACGCCAGGTCTTCTTGGCCCTCGACCTCAAGCGTCCGCTGCAGCCAAGCGTTCTCTGCCATTGCTTTTGGTTGGGATCAGCAGCAGCCTGCAGCTCGTGAACTCATTGAACACGATGACGCTCATGGCTCCCTCCCTCCAACACTGGCTGTGTGGTACACATGATTTGGGAGGGTGGTGATCTCTCTATATCACCTCACACGTCTCCTCCTGACATAATTGTTGGCAACGCTTCTCTTCTCTTCTTCTGGTCTTTTCAGTTGGCGCTACATCTTTGCCTACTACATACTCATGCTCCTTTCTTTACACCTTCACGATGCTCTTATCTCCCCTCAAATTATTAGGTAGCACTTCTGTGCTCTTCCATGTAATCAGAGTGACCTGGTTAATTGCATTATTGCAATATTTGGACATCTCCTATTTCCAGTGTCTCGGGTTAATTACAGGTATTATCTTGTTATTTTAGTTGACCACTCTCACTTTTTAGGGACATATCCCCTCCGTTTGAAGCCTGACACATCTCGCTCGGCACGGCCCAGTGGTCACAGGCCGGCATGGCTTGTCAGGTGCAGCGGGCCGTGTCGTGCCAGCCCACGGACAGCACCAACGGCCCAAGCACGGCCCTAAAGGCCTCGTGCCGTGTCGTGCTAGTCTGACGGCCTGACTGGCCCAATGTGCCAGAGATGGCCAAGGCACGAGCTGCTATGCCACCGTCGCCGCGGGGGGAGCTGCTGCGCCGCCACGGGCGGGAGCCGCTGCTGAACCGTCGCTGTGCGCTAGGAGCTGCTGCGCCACCGCTAGGCTCTGGTTGTCGAGCGCAGGTGAGAGTGAGAGTGAGTGAGTGAGAGAGAGAGAGAGAGAGAGAGAGAGAGAGAGAGAGAGAGAGAGAGAGAGAGGCAGAGCCGGGATGGGAGGCGGAGAGTTATCGTCTAGATGGGAGGCGTAGAGGCGATGTCAGGATGGAGAAGGGCATGCACAGCCTCACGATGGGTATAACGGTGACCGCGAATAAGAGCTGTGGAGTGGAGGAGTGCGTGCGGCGACGGAAGTTGGGAAAGAATGTTGGGTTTACTGATTGAGAGATAAGGGCTGCTTACATGGGCCTTCACTGGCCTACAACTTATTGGGCCAGGCCGGGCCTGCACGCCATTCCGAGGGTGCAGCCTAGGCACGACCCTAGGGTCGGGTCAGCCCGGCCTGGGCCCGACGGCCACCGGGGCATGCCATGCTTAGGTCGGGCCGTGGGCAGGCCATCGGGCCTAGTGCCTTATGGCCAAGTATACATACATGTGATATCATTGATTTTATATTTTAGGTGTGCGGGTGCTGCACCGCGTGCCCAACATCACAGTTATGTTGATACAGTGAAGCTGAAAAATGAAACCAAGGCATCTAATAATCAGACTACGGATGATTGCGATGATGCATGCGTGAACAGCGTCTAAAATTCAGAGGACATATATACATATACATAAATATATATGTCGTTGTCATGTGGAACACTTTGAAAATATATGTCTTCATCACGTGTATTTGCCACAAGTGGACAAGAGAAATTGTAGTCCTGGACCATCAAGGATGATTGTCTTCATCACGTGTATTTACCAACTTCCAATGATGATTGTCTGGATTCCATCGGCTTTAAACAATCATTGCTGATCACCTTCTATTGGCGTCATCGACCCAAATACTTGATTTTCGGTTAAGTAACTGTTTCCTAAGCTGATGACAACATCTGCAGCTTGATCAAATAGCCGATACGTTACGCCTTTAAATATAGGTAGGTCCCGCCTCTACTTTGTGCTTCAATCGGATATTGCTGTCAAGCACCGTGCTTCAGACTCCAAGCATCAACGTGGCCATGTGCACATGTGTGGCATTCAGACTTTATCTCTTGTACTTTTTAAATAATCTCACATGCAACTACGTAACTGGTAGGCAAAGTCAATTCTTCTTCAACTTCCTTCGTACGTGAATTCCAGCTTGCCTCAGAATAGTGTCGAATACTTTTCAATATTGGAGCTGATCCCGACTTCTCAAATGATTGTGATTCCACCGTGAACAAGCTTTGGTAATAAGCCGATAGAATATGCTTAACCAGAGCAAAAATCCATCCATCGGCTATCCTTTGTTATTACCCCCATCGGCTATTTATCGTATCAAGAAACAATAGCCGATAAAAAGAATTCAAGATATAACTAGAAGCTGCATTGATATCCATTGAGGGCTACCGGCTTTAAATTATAAATGCTCATAGCCAATAAGGTCATCTCATGATGGCTTCTCAAAGTACTACCACCAATTTTCCAAAAATAGAATCTTGCAACTTCTACTACTTGGAATTCTATTAACAGCAGCCCTGGCAATATATTTTCAGAAGACATTGGTTAATATTCATACCTCATTGATCACATTGGTTGTGCGTACGCCAAACTGTAAATAGCCGATGCGCTGATATTAGCTGGCATCTCTTTAGACCACCTTTGTAGAAGTATCGGCTGCCTAGATGACTGTTGTGGACTTCTACTGCCGATATTCTCCAAGCCGATATCCCTCTTCGGGCTTTTAAGAAGAATCTGATTACTCCACTATATCGACTAACACGCTCTCTACTCAGCCGATACTTTTGAATGTGGCCCAGGATGGCTTTTTGCCGTCCAGTGCCTGCTGCACAGTGAGACCCTCTAGCTTGTTTTTCGAGGTGTGTTTCGGTGATGATATACTCATGTGGTCACCGTACTTGCTCGGGCCAAGACTACTTCTAAAATCTAAATCCCTTGCTAGTTTCTTCTAAAATTAAGCCAATAGCCGATTCTTCTCCTCAACAGCCGATTCCTTATACCAAAATTATAATAATCATTAATCTGATCTCTGGACCTGCCCCAGGATCCTTATCAAGCTAATGAAGCAACTTGAAGTCATTCGCCAAGAAATTTATCGGCTATTGCAATATGGAAATCAGCTCTTCGAGGCTGCATCGGCTTAGTGAGCAAGACTTTGGTCCCTAGCTGATTCCACTTTCAGACAGCCGATCTCAATCGGCAAGCTTCCATAAATATCACTTTTATACTGCTTGCCCAATGAAAAATTCCATCTTGGAGTTTCTCCAACATGTGCTTGAGCACACCATATCTGATTTGATATATATGACCAATATAGTCTCCCTTTCCATCTTCTCCGATCCAAATCAATGTACGATATAAGTCTTCTTTAAGCTAGTAGTCTGACCAAGCCGAGTGAATATCTCTGTGTGCGCTCAGCCAAATAGTTCATTGAGCGGTGGAGTACAGGAGCAGTAACTTTTGATCTTCTTGAGTTTATCACTTGGAGTGTCAACGTGTTGCCACACGTCACAACCGGCCCCATGCAGATGACACGTACAGAAGGATTGGCTTGCAAGCCTCATGCGCTGGTAAATCTTGGCAATATGGATGACGTTCTTAGAACAGTCCTGAAGATTCAGCATAATGATCAATAACCGGTGCAGTCGTACTTGAACTAAATAAGGATCGATAACTAACTTATACTAGAGCTCGTAAGAGGTCGGCCGGACCGATATAGCTTTACGAACAAAAGTATAAGCCATGACGGTACTTACAGACAAGCCGGAGGTCGACTGGATTGATGCAGCCCTACTTGTTGAAGAATTAATCGAAAAGCTACATTACTCCTACTCCTAAGGGTTGGCGTGAAGCCAAAAAAGTAAAGACTGATTTTGATTGATGTGTGTTGTCTATTACAATAGCCGGGGGTTTATATTTATACCCTAGGCTGATAAGAGTCCTAAATGAACACGACTAGATAACAAAAAGAAATATCAAGATATATGGACTCTAATTTCCCTTATGCAGAATTCTTTCTGATGAAGCTTCCTTGTTTGATACGTGTCCTTGTTTCTTTCATCCTGATATGCTCCTGGATGTCATGTGTCCTTGTAACGTCAAAATCATAACATTCTTCAACTTTTTTTCCCCAAAGATTTGGAACCATCACAATCTTCTTACCCCAATTCCATTCAGCCGCAGCAATCTTCTCTTCTTCATTATCCTCACCATTGTCATCGGCTAAATATAGATTATAAGCTTCAGCAATTGCGGCATTCTTCTGGAATCGGGTATCTCTGCGTATATTCTGGAATTGGCTATTAAGTGCTACCACTCATTGAGCCAACTGACCTAAATTATCAAACTCTTGCCCAAGAAGTTTTTCTATCCATGTTGACAATATTCCTTGAACAGCCAAAGCAGCTACCTGATCATCAATTAGATTCAATGAAAAGCATAAATTTCTTGTTTCCCGGAACCTCTGAAGAAACTCAGCACCCGATTCATTATTTCTTTGCCTTATAGTCGTCAAATCTATGATTTTCTTTTCTCCTGTCCCATTATAGAAATATGTATGAAATTTCTTCTCTAAGTCAGTCCAATTGGCAATAGAATTAACTGGTAACGAAGAAAATTAGGTGAAAGCTAGTCCTGACTGGGATAAAGAAAAGAAACAAACTCGATGAGCTTCTTCAATGGATGCTTTACCCAACTGAGTAAGATACCGACTGACATGTTCTATTATACTTGTACTATCTTGACCAGTGAAGTTAGCAAATTCCGAAAGCCTGTAATTTGTAGGAAGAGCAACCAAATTATACCACCATGGATATGAACGTTTGTACGAAAAGGTCTGCCTTTTGGTTTTAAACTAAACTGATTCTTCATTATTTCGGTTACTCTGAGCAACAACTCATCAGCATTCGAATTTGGATTTCCTTGCAATTGGTGACCCATCTGCGGATTAAAATTTTGGGTACCTTGATACCCTAGATTTGAAATCATATGAAGGGTATTATAATCCGTGCCATAATGATATACTTGTGAAATCTATGTCTGTTGAGTCATTTGCTGACTTGCTGCTTGAAGTCTCTGATTGTAAATGTTAGGATCTATATCTCTACGAATCCTTTGAACTGATGGTGCTATTTTTTAAGCCGACCGCGGTATTTGGCCTGATGTGCCAAAATTAACCATTTGATTCTGAAGTTGCCCCATCGGCTGTTGCACATGCTGCACTGATGATCCAGGATTATACCATATTTGATTAGTAGTAGTACCCTGAACTTGCTCAGATGAGCTCTGAATTGCCTGAACATCATCATTGCCAGCTAGTGCTACTTCTTGATGACTAGTACCGGCTTGATTAGTCCCCTGAGTCGACGGATGTGGAATATTGTAATAAGTCGGCCCAATCTGATCAATTGGATATCCATGAAACACCTTCTTTCATGGTGTTGTGGAATGTGTTCAAGAAAACTGTATTATGATTCAACATGGCATCATGAACAGATTTGTTGACAGCATCTACAAAGAAACGTCTATCATCGGCTTCATCTGTATCTGACTGCCCATTTATCAAAACTCTTGGTAGTGGATATTTCTGAACAACTTTACTGTCACGTGTCTTGGTGTAGGACAACAAATACTTGTTCTGAAACTCTTCTATAGCTTTATTAATGACATCTTTATCCTCATCAGGAAAGTCTTCATAAGGTACTATAAGAATGTCCCTATTGTTGTGAGCTACCATGACGATTGTGGTCCCACCGGGCGTGCCAAAACGTGTGTTGATGCAAAAATGTCGTGATGCGCCTGACACATAGCAAGCCGGAACGATCTGAGCGAGGCCAACCCATGGATCTTGCTTGGCTTCACAACAGGACCAGTCAATCCTGAAAATCCCGGAAAGCGTGCTAGTCAATTTGACCTGCAATTAACAAGAAGAGGAAATTTTATTAGTAGTTTAGGGTGGAACATGCCATTTTGTCTAGACAGTTCCAAGTGTGCTGCTTCGAGAGCAACCAAACAGAAGAATCGACTAAATAACCGATATGAGGAGAAATCGACTGTTAAGGACTGTGATGTTCGTGGGTCATGATTAATTTATGATAACAAGTACAATGCACCTAGATATAAGTAACATCATCGGCTAGATAGATATAACCAGTATAAAGCATTGAGCCGATAAGTTTAACGAGGAAAGATATAACATGCGAACAAATCGACTGTCTAGTACAAATGAATCTACAAACGCTCTGAATCTAACATGTTACCATCAATAGTGAGGTTCGATCGGATCGATGCAGCTATGATAATGATAACAAACTAATGCCAAAGAATCCATAAAACCATCTATATATTGATAGGTTCATGAAAAAACATGTTATATGTGTGAAGGCACAGGCAAATCATCTAAAATAACCGATGCATGCATAGCAAACAAACAGTGTACATATCTCGATCATGAACAAAACCACTAATCGATAATCTCTAATCTAAAGTCTTACCAGTGAGGTTCGACCGGATCGATGCAGCTAGGGTGGTGTCATTAGATTAGATATCATTAACTAGTGAGTTCATCCAAGATCGAAAACATATCTTTGAATGCATACTATGCTTGATTGGAATAGAGGTAAAATAGCCGATCTAGCAGAATTAAGCCATCAATTATGAGATTCAAAGTATGACCAGACTAGAAGACGACCAATCATGGTGATATGATGCCGATCTATCTCTATCTCAATCAGATGATTTGTTATGATTAATGAAACTTAATTATAACAAGATCGATAACTGGTGAATCAACCAAGAATAGCCAGAAAAATCTTACTAATCTTAGAAGATTCGATAACCGGTGATATTATATTAAACAACAAGTTATTTAACACAAGATCGATAACTTTGATCTATATTATGATCCGTAAGAGATTAATCAGCTGATGCAACCTTATGAATAATGATATAAATCGATAACTAACTTATACTATACTCGTAAAAGATCAATCGGCTGATGCAGCTCTACAAGCATAATATAAGTCATGATGGTACTCATAGACAAGCCGGAGGTTGATCAGTCGATGCAACCCTGCTTGTTGAAGAACTCATCGAGATCTACAATACTCTTACTCCTAAGGGTAGGGGTGAAGCCAAAAAAAGTAATTGAATTGATTGGTTGTTCGTGTCTTTACAATAACCGGGGTCCAATATTTATACCCGGAACCTAAACATGAATCCTACTCAAATACGACTCATTATAATTCTTGAAATAAAAGAAAACATTCCAAACTTAAAAATAACTTGGACTCTAATCTTTTCCATTTTGTAGAGTCCGACATATCTTTCCCCGACGCCATCCATACGTAGTCAATTGACATCGTCTGCTGATGTCACCTTTAAAATAGCCGATTCCGACACTGTATCAAAACCATACGATATCGATTCACATTTGATCGATTCCTTGATAATACAATCTTAGAAGCTTCGAGTTCCCGCTTTCTTCTCTCCAGATTTTGGTGTAAACAGGCTGCTAGGGAACCGTCGCCTCCTCCTCAACTACCTCATGATAGGTGCGGATGAAAGTGAACGAAACAGTTTTTCAATAATTAATCATTCTCAATTTTTGACTTCTCACGTAATAACCATTTACTCTCAATCATTTTTGAACTCACAGGTCTCCCAACCTGAGTCCACTTTCGTCCCATGATGATCATCAGAGTGCTCTAGACGATGATGATTCGTTCCATGGCACGGCTGCATCTAAATCTCCATCTCCTCCAAGACGGTCTCCCCCTTCTCCGCCTCCCGCACCGCAGAGCTAGAAGATGCCCCCGCCCCCGATGAAGTCCTCGGTGAAGAAGAAACCAACCGTCGTAAAACAAAGCCCCCTCCAGAGAAGCTACCATACGAGAAGTCTAAAGAGGAATCAAAAGCGACGGCACAAAAAGATTTGGATAACTGGCGAAAAAGTTTAGAAGAATCAAAACCAAGGAGGTTGAAACTTCAGAAAACCCCGCCAAAATAGCTCAACGAGAACTAAGGAAAAAAATCAATGAGCGCGAGAAAAAGCAGCATGATGCACGTAAGCCCTCGCCATTATCGGACTATGAACACTATCTCAACAAGTCATATAAGGCGTCGTTGAAAGCAAAGAGAGCAGGGAAAGATGTTGCACAGCTCGGGCAACAATCTAAGCAATCTATCGACCCACTAGTGGTTGAGGGTGATTTCACAAACGCAGAAGGCGGTCCAATAAATAAGGAGGCACTGGAAGACTTCATGGCCTCCACAGGTCTCATAGCTGAACTACTCATGGGGGGAGCATCGATACCAACAGGCGACTATGATATTCACCGGACCTATGTGTATGGACAGAGTCTTGTCAACCCTAAGTACTACTCATCACTGGGAATGCAGATGTTCTTGTTGAACAAGTGGTACTTAAAAGTGACTGAGAATGATGAAGCAGCATGGCTTGTTGCCAGAGTGAGACTAGAGCATTACTTGGGCTATGACGTTGTACATATTGAGTTCAATGAATTACACCAACTATTAAACCGGGACGCTCTACACAAATCTCTCGTCGGCTATTGGTGTCTGTAAGTGATTCTTTCTACAATTGAATTGAAGTAACTTGTATGTTAGTTCGTTGTTCATATATAGTTATCCTCACACTATATATATTCTTTTGTACTATATATATGCAGATATGAAATGATGAAACTAAAGAAAAAAGAGATGACTGATGTTGGTTTCATTTATCCGAATCACGTATTCAAGGACAGGGTTACTCCATATGATAGATGGCGACCTCAAGTGGAGAAGCTTCTGTTCAGGTTCTTAGATAAGAACGCTTACAAGACACCGATACTCTTCTCATATGGCTTCAAGTGAGTGTGAATGTCGTGTGCCCATTTTATTTTGCTTACTCTATATTGACTTTAGTTAATGAGTTATGCCTGCGTATAAACATGTAGCTTTCACTGGATACTACTCAACGACAAGACCCTGAGCAGATTACCAAGAAATCCTCGATATACTCCAGTGGTAATTTCGGTCTCGCACACACTGTGTACTCTCTTATGCCATTTTAATGATATAACTCTATTTTTTTATTTTGTTGAGCAGTGCTTGGAAAACGTTTGCTGAGAAACACCATTATGGTAATTGGGAAGTGCCTCTACATATAGTCCAACACCCAGTAAGTACTAGCTAGCTCACCGCATCTTTATTTAGTTCAATTCATTATTAACATGCTTCATTGGTTGATGATGAATTTTTTTCTCGTAAAGTGGTGTCTGCAGTAGGGATCGGGAAACAACTTATGTAGATACTGCGAGTTCCTCATGGAGTACTCAAGGAGATCAAGAGAAGAGATCCTCGAAGTACGTAAAAAATATACACAATTTATTTATTACCATCGTGTTGATATATATAATCATATATATATTCATTCTTTTGCTTTCATTCGAATTGAAGATTGAATGGAGGAAGCGAAAGGTCCTGCGACGTGAACAGATCAAAGCAATTCAAGAGGCATTGTCAGGATTTCTTATGGAGCAGGTCATAGATCCCAAGGACGCGAACTACTATGACCCTTAAGAATTCATACCTAGTAGCCAAACGACGGAAGATTAGGGTTGAAAGAAATCCCAAGGACATTAGTACAAGGCTTTTGTGACTTTATTATGTACATATTTCATGCATGTACAACCTCTTGTATATATATAGTTTCATAGTTTCATACATTTTAGTGTGTTATTTATCTATAATGCTCGAACGGAACTTTGTACGTACATATATATGTGGACGTATATTAGCAGCGTAGAATTCGTATACGAAAAGCTAATCGAAACCAACAAGAATTTAATTAAAAAGAAACCATAAAATGAAAAGGGAAGAAATGAAAAAAAAACCCTTTAGTATCGGTTGAAAACACCAACCGAGACTAAACGTGCCGGCCCCGGTGTAATGTCTGGCGGACCATTTAGTCCCGGTTGATAATAGCAACTGGGACTAAAAGGTGGCCCTTTAGTCCCGGATTCGCAATCCCGGTTGGGAAACCGGGACTAAAGGGGATTTCCCAATCGGGACTGATGCTCAGTCCTGTGAAACACTCGTTGAGCCGTGTATTGGACCTAGCAGTGAAGACAGCTCACTGTTGGTTCCTACATACCAGGCAGTGATGGGCAAGAAGAGATTCCAGATCGTGCATGTGTCCACGCCATTGCCTCCAACACTACCTCAGAACCATGGATCGCTACCAGGTCTAAACCCGCCAACACTGCTAGAGTCAGATTCGATACACGGCAATCGGTAGTGGTGAGGCTTTCTTATCACTACCTGTTCTAGACCTGACAGTGATAAGATTATATCACTATTGGGTCTTGCCCTTTAACCTGCATTAATAGGATGAACATCCCTGCCGGGTCATATGCCTCCCCGCAGCAGTGACAGGATGAACGTCATTGCTAGGTCGAGCCCGTACCCGTCAGTGATTCGATGAGTATAACTGCCGGGTGAGGTATGTACCTAACATTGTGTATATCGTACTCACTACTGGTTTAATGGCTTGAACCTGGTAGTGGCCTTTGTTTCTTTTTTTTTTTGTTCATATTCATTATTGGTTAATGTCTAACATTTTTAATGCACCACACACACATATCGTACTGACTACTGGCTTAATGCATCACACACACATACTATTACGTTGATGTATCTTCTATTTCAGGTTCAGTTTGGTTGGGTTCTAGTGTTGAGGGTGGTCATTGTTCCTTTCTTTCTTTCTTTTTCTTTTGTTCTTTTGCTTATTTCTTTCAGGTCACTTACCACTGTCTTAGTGGTCCGTAATCTGTGCTAGGAATCTTTTGTAGCTGTGTCGTGTAACTCTCTCATGTTTAATGAACGCTACTACAAATTAAGCTTCATTGTCGGCTCATCACTGTGAGTTTCTTACAAACCAACAGTGATAGTACCAGCCTGTCGGCACATCCCTGCCGGTTTGTGGCTAAAACTAGCAAGGATAGGACCAACCTACAGTGATATTAGGGTCATCACTTCCGGTTCATATCACTACCGGTTTTAGACAAGAACCGGCAGTGGTATTGGGTCATAGTGTTAGTCCGTGCCTTGAACCGATAGCGATAGGCTGCACGAAAAACTTCATAACTTTCTCATAGGATGTCGGATGAAGACGAACTTTATACCAAAGTTGTAGTACTCGATGAGATCTACAACTTTGCAGTTCAATTTTTTTTATTTGAGATTGTTTGGATGTCAAAATATGTATCACAAGATTTTATAGAGTTAATACCAAAGGAGTCCATATGCTCTAAAGTTACAAGTGAGTGTGTAGTGGTAGGGAATGATCCCGGATGGAGAAACAACCAAACCAAAAGTTGTAGATATCGCAAAGTTATGCAACTTTGTAGTTCACAACTTTTTTATTTGAAGTCATTTTGATGCCGAAATATTTGATTCACAAGATTTTATAGAAGTTCATACCAAAGGAATCCATATGCTCTATAGTCATAAGTGAGTATGTAGTGGTAGTTAAGGATCTCAGATGGAGAAGCGACCAAAACCAAAGATGTAGATCTTAAAAAGTTATGCAACTTTATAGTTGACAATGTTATCGTTTAAAATCATCTATCCAACAAAAATGACGTTTGAATTCTCACATTTGAAATGCAAATTTTTCAAACGACCTCAGAATGAGAATTGACTTAAACAAAAGTTGTAGATCTCGAAAAGTTATGCAACTGTAGTTAACAACATTTTCATTTGAAATCATCTATCGAAGAAAAATTATGACAATTTCCATACTTTTGAAATTCAAATTCTTCAAACGACCTCGGATGGAGAAATGACCGAAACCAAAGTTGTAGATCTCGAAAAGTTATAAAACTTTGTAGTTGACAACGTTTTTATTTGGATTCGTTTAGGGTCCCAAATACTCATTTCAAAATTAGATAAACATAAAATGGCTAGGACGAATATCTCTAATAGAAGTGTCTTATAGGTGGAGTGGTTAAGGGATGAACGTGTGGCCCCTAAGGTCATGGGTTCAAGTGCCAACGGTTGCAAAGCAAGCTTTTTTCGCGCGAAAAATGTGCGTGACTTGTTTAGGGTCTCTCCTAGTTTTTTTTTTATTTTGCTATTTTTTCAAACTGTTTTTTTGTTTCCTGGAAACCTCATCAGTGATGAGCCCCCTTCGTCACTGTTGATTTGGTATTCCTTGTTCAAAATCCGGCAGTGTAGTAGTGGAAAAACATGGTTAGGCACGCTCTCGGAAAAAAATTTACCCCATCAATCATTTAATGGAGCTGACCCCGGTGTCGTTCACATGTAGATTGCCATATACTCATGTGTTATGTGCGATAGCATTATTTGTCTGTGTCCACACAGTTTGGTCACCCATCTAATCTCAGACTACAGATGAGTGCGTGCATGGACAACCGTACATAAATAATGGTCTCGTGTCTTGCCATGTGTTTCACGTCTATTAATTTGCGACATGCTGACGAGAGAAATTGTATTCTTCTCCCCCATCTAGGACCACCAACATGTTTGTTGATATCATCTCGTACAGTCTTTTTTAAGCTATTGCGGAAGGCTCTCTATATCCACACAATTTATTAATAGTAATAGAGATTTAGTGAAAAAAGTCTACAACAACTTTTTATTTAGATCTCCAAATGTTGTCATCCTCTATCCGGTATTTTCTCGCTAGAGAGTGAGATTAACTCTCTAAAGCGCACACAAGATATAGAAAAACTTTTGGAGGATGGAAAGATATAAAAAGCAATTTTATATTCAAATGGCTCTCAAAACGATTATTAAGAGAATGAGTTTTAGAAAGACCCGTAGAGATGCTCATAAACTCAGTATCTAAATCATCGTATAGAGAGCCGTTTAAATAAAAATTGCTCTCCATCCTCCAACAAGTTTTCTATGAGCACTACGGAGAGCCAACCTTACTCTCTGTCTTTATCTAGTGAGAAATCTGAAATAGAGGATTTAATTAAAGAAGTTGTTAGAGTTTTTTTCATCAAAATCTCTATTTGTATCAACGAGGAAGGACATAGAAAAACCCTTGGAGTTGCTCTTAACTACAGGCATAAGCCGGCCATATGACTATTTGCTGATTGGTTCCATCCGAATTGTAGAAGGAAGCTGGATTGTAAAATCCGGGATTGATGCTTGTTGGATCCTAGATTAGGTGGAGATTTGATGCTCTATTGAATGCTTATATTGTCTAAAATGCTTTCAACAGGATGTAGCTAGTGCGGTAGACATGAATGCCAAAGGTGGGTAATTACCATTAGGTTCCGATGGGCATTTAATTTGGTCTTTCTGCAGCCCATGAACTAGTAAAAGCTAGCGGGAGGCAGTTGTGGATTGCTACAATATATGCTTCATGGATTCTAAAAGTTGGATCAAAATTTAGAAGAGTTTAGAGCTAACTCCATATAGCTGATGTATCCCACTCAGCTGTCTGCAAAACTAGAAGAAAAAATATCTGCTCCGAGAGCCTCGGCGTGTGTAAAAATACAGAGTAGGAGTACGCTATATATCGTGCTTTTTTGGGGGCCATCCGGATGCAATCCTACGCAGTGCGCAGCGCCTCCGTCTCCCTCCTGCGTGCAGCACCGTAGCAGAGCAGACTAGGGACAGGGACAATGAAAGTGCACGTGAAAGATCAGGCATAGGAAACCGTATGGGAAGTCAACAAATCAACAATGTGCATGTAGCATGTAGACAATATAAACGCAGAAGGTGTTACCAGTTCAACGAGAGCCATACTCCCTCTGACCCGTCCTTTTTAACCGGTGTTACCAGTTCACCGGAAGTCAAACGTACTTGACTATGACCAAATATTTACAGGAACATATTAAAATCTATAGCACATAATTAGTATCATTAGATAGATCGTTAAATCTATTTTCATAATAAATAATTTATTCGGAGATACAATTGTTGCTAATATTTCCTACAAACCTAGTTAAACTTAAGAAAGTTTTGACCAGCACAAATATTATAGCGACACCTTAGAAAGGGACAGAGGGAGTACATTTCAGAATCTCTCTGCTTGAGCTTCCTCTACACCGCATTGTTACAGTATGTCCGCTGGTCGTCACGTTTATTATGTGTCGGGGACCACATACTAGGGTACCCGAAGAAGAGGAGCTCATAACCATCAACGTTGATACATCCGAACAAGACAAGAGCGCGACTGCACCTCTTGCCCGACGTCTGAGGGATAACTCCGTCTCGTCCGACCCCCGGGGGATGGCTCCGCCTCGTCCGACCCCCGAGGGTTGGCTCCGCCTCGCCCGATCCCTGAGGGTGGCTCCGCCTCGCCTGACGTCTGAGGGCTGGCTCCGCCTCGTCCGACGTTTGAGGGCCGGCTCCGCCTCGCCCGACACCTGAGGGTGGCTCTGCCATGCCCGAGGTCTGAGGGCCGGTTCCGCCTCGCCCGACGTCTGAGGGCCGGTTCTGCCTCACCCGACGTCTGAGGGTTGGATCCGCCTTGCCCGATGTCTGAGGGCCGGTTCCGCCTCGCCCGACGTCTGAAGGTTGGCTCTGCCTCGCCCGACGTCTAAGGGTTGGCTCTGCCTCGCCCGACATCTGAGGGTTGGCTCCGCCTCGCCCGACGTCTGAGGGTTGGCTCCGCCTTGCCCGACGTCTGAGGGTTGGCTCCGCCTCGCCCGAGGTCTGAGGGCTGACTCGTCTGCGCACTGCTCCTTCTTAATTGCGCGCGCAGATAAGGCGGGGCACTCAAGTCAACCGCAATACCGAGGACCATGCCCTGCACGCCTGCAGGAAAGTACCGTCAGGATATGACAACACGGGCGCTTTAAGCCCTTCCAGGCACGTCAGAGCCCGAACAGTGTTGTAGGCGCCAACATTTGTCTTACAGTGTTGTGGGTGCCGCCATTTGCTCTCGAAAGCGGATCCTGACGGAAGCATACGACAACCACTACGGACCAGGAGGAAACTCGCTTCACCTACAATAACGGATGTACGGTCACTGTACCGTCTGCTCCCCGTAGGGCCACGGATCAGAACCCTAGTACGCCGCGCCACCCGCCGGGGCAGGATGGGACGTGACCACTTGCTGACAATGCCAGGACATGGCATCATCAGCGGACAAACACCCAGCACGGCCCTATCAGGATCAGCGGACATGCAGCCAACTTGGACCTATCCCTGGCACCGTCTGCCGGGTCAGCAGGACTCGCTCATAGGAAAAGGAAGACCCGGCATCTTTGAAGGACCTCCTTGGCCTCTGGTTTTTCTTCTTTCTCCCATCTATAATCCCTGCTTTCCCTTGGTCTATAAAAGGGAAGGCAGGGCACCCCACTAAGGGGATCGATTCAAGACATCACCCATCACATCACACATAGCAGAGCTGTAACCAAGCGCCCTGCATCCATTCGATCTTTCCATCAGAGACTTGGAACACATCCCTCTCTCGCCAGTTTGTACCCCCTACTATGAACTTTTTAGTGCAAATAACAAGAGCAGCAACCACGAACTGGACGTAGGGACATTCTACCCGAACCAGTATAAAGCTGGTGTCTTTTTAGCACACCATCCAGGTCAGGCGCACAACAATACAAATTTACTCGTTGGTGTTTACTCGAAACACCGACAGTTGGCGCGCCAGGTAGGGGCCTTTGCGTGTTCCGACATTAACATCAGGCCACGGATGGCTAGCCACGGAATCAGCTGGGTCCCAAGCGCACACGTGCGTTTTAGGGGCCTAGACTTCGTCGTAACGGTGGAAGGAGAACTGGCGCGGGCGCCCGTCATCGTTCAACCCTTCCACCCCGTCGGCCTCGATGTGATCACCAAGATGCTTGAGGAGCTACGGCTTACCGGAGGAGAGCCGTTCTCCCCGGAATACATCATCCGGAGCGCCCCAACGGTGCTCCCGTTCGGTCTCTGCAACGTCGCGGAGACCGTTGACCACCTTGTGGCCCAGCTCATGATCCCGTCCCCTACGAACAACAAGTTCGTGGGGGTGATTGAACACGTCGTGGAATATTTCCACGACCTCCTTACAGAGGAGCCGGAATCGCCCTCTGGCTCTGACTCCACCCGTGAATGCTTCATGATGGGTACCCCCAAGGGACACGTCGAAAGCGTTCCCGAGGGGGAGGCTACCCCGACAAACAACCTCAGCGACGAGGCTAAGGGGGAGACAGCAGCCCCACCTCGCTTGAGTGTGGAGCAGCTGAAAGCCCGACATCGAGAGATCGAGGAAGCACAACTCCAGCTCGAGCAGGAGTGCGCAGAGCTCAATCGGGAGATCGAGCGCCACGGAGACGGTGGACGCGCACGCGCCATGGCCCGCGACGTGAACCGAAGGATCATTGCGGACGATAAAACCCTTCCTCGCTTTGCCCGGGCAAGCCAAAACATCACCGCTACGGCAGCCTTGCTTTGTGGTCTTCCAAAAGCTGCGACGCCCGGCGATCGTTGAGCCCACCATGAGATTCGCACGCTGCTCGAGCGTGCAGCGGCACAGCAGGCCGAAAGCTCATTATCTCGGAGATGTGAGCTCGACGCCAGCCATCGCACACCCTCGGAGCGTCTCGGTAGGGACGCATCGGTCCACCAGGCGCCGCAAGGCGGTAGGCAGCTCACCGCAGTCCCGGTGCACCAGCGTCTCGGCTGCAACCGAGACACACACGACACTCTCGACGCCCACAGACGTACCTACGATGACCCGAGAGAGGGAGCTAGCCATGGCTATCATCCTTGTTGTGGCGGACGCTACGACAACAGCGAGGACCAAAGCCTGAGCCCTGGCTTGCCGGGCCCTCAGGCCTTCGGTCGACACATCGTCAACGCTGCCTTCCCGCCAAGAAACCGGCCACCCACCAACATCCTAAAGTACTCTGGGGAAACAAACCCCGAACTATGGCTCAAGGATAATTGGCTTGCTTGTCAAGCTGGTGGTGCAGATAATGACGATTTCATTATCCGTAACCTAACATTGTTCTTGGCCGATTCGACACGAGCATGGTTGGAGCACCTGCCATCCAACAAAATCTAGAGTTGGGTGGACTTGAAGGAGATCTTCGTAGGGAACTTCAAGGCACATACAAGCGCCCTAGGAACCCATGGGACCTCAAGAACTACTAACAGAAGGCCGGAGAAACCCTTCGTGGGTACATCCGGTGCTTCTCCCGATAGTGCAATGAGCTACCCAATGTCGCCAATGCCGACATTATAGGAGATTTCCTATCCGGGACCACCTGCGAGTCCCTGGTTCACAAGCTAGGACGCAAGGTCCCGTGGACCACCAAGGAACTCCTTGACATCGCCACTAGCCACGCTTCGGGCGAAGAAGCAGTCGAAGCGATCTTCGATCGTCCCAATGGCAAGGCAAGGAGGGACGAGGACGCCGGCGAAGGCACCTCCAATCATTCTGCCAAGAAGAAAAACAAGAAGCAACGACACGAGGGCTCGCTCGTGGCCGCCGCTGACCACAAGGGTGGTCGGAAGCCTACAGAGGGCACTCTGAACCACTTTGAGAAGACGCTCGAGGGGCCATGTCCGAACCATGCCTTCCCCATCAAGCATCTATACAAGGACTGTGACCTCATGAAGCGGTTCTTGTTCGGAGGATCCAACAAAGGGGAGCGCGGGAAGGATGCCGACCCAACCACGAACGACGCCGAGGGGAAGGAGGGTGACTTTTCGATGCCAGACGGCTGCCTCATGATCTTTAGAGGGTCATGAGCGGCCTTGTTGAGACTTGCGGTCTCAGACAATGTGGAGGAGGTGGAGGCCTCCGCCCTTCAAGCACTGCCCTCAGGCTGAGGCTCAGGAAACAGACATGACAAGCGGGCGTGTAGGGAAATGGCACGTCAAACTAGAGTTTCATTAATTCATTCACCAACCTCCCGTACTGTTACAAGTGTTCCCACTTTATAGGGCTCAACTACCAATTTTATAGAGTTTACAATAGTACCCTTCAACTGCTATAGTACATTCTTGGAATATCCCACTTCTCGCCTTTCTTCTCAGGGGTAATCTTGTCTTGCCGTCCTCAGGTACTAGGCCTGCGCCATCAGTCTCCGCCCATGGGACGCCGAGGCCGCAGAACCCCGACGCCCAGTATTGTCGTCCTCCTGCTTGGGTCTCTTCCCCTACGAGTGGAGGCCGAACCGGTGCGCCCGTGCCATCCATGAGCGCCTTTCTTTGGTTACCTACACACACACGTAGATAACGTTGGTGCTTGATTAGCCTTGCAGCGGGGCGGCCTCCGCCCCCTCTGGCCGGAGACGCCTATGAGCTAGCCGCGCGGAGGCGGCGCCAGGGTCACCGGTGGCGTCCTGCAAGCAGTCTAAGAAACCGTCATCTTTCTAGGTCTGGAGGCGTGGTAGCCGGGCCTTTGCTTAGGTAGTCGGTCGGAGACGTCTCTACAAACTGCTAGCTGCGTAGGTCTCCGCCACTCTCGGAGGCCGTGTTACAACAGTTCCACCCTTTTGAGACCACGGTCCGCCCGAGCATGTCGTGAACTCAAAACACCCTAAGCAATGACGTCCGTGGGGGCGGAGACTACGCGTAGTCATGTCTCTGACCGATCCCCGCAGGTTCTCCCCTGGCCCGCTCTAGCATGGCCGCTGGTCTTGTCTAGTAGCCGTTAGGCTGCAAAACTAGCCGTTATCCTACGATGTGGCCGTTTATGCCGTATTGCTTTCCGTTGCATACCTTGCGACTTCTTCGGAGATGACCGTTGGTCGGCAGGTGAATTTTTCGGAGATGACCATTGTACGGCGGTAGCCGAACCGCCCACCCGTGTCCTATATAAGGGCGGGGTTGGTTGCCCCCCCCGCACTGCTCATTCGCTTTCCTTGACTTTGAGAAATCGCTCTATGCTCTCTTCGGTTTCGCCTGAGCTGCCTTCGCGCGTTCCTTCTTTCCGCTTGCGTCTTCCGCCTAGGCTACCACCGCAGTGGCTTCCTTTTCCGCCTCCGCCCATACTCACCAGCCCGCCTTCTTCGGACCCTATCACCACCTTCTCGGTGTTAGGGCCGCCGGCTGGAGTGCGCGCTTTAAGGAGTGCATGCTTGCCTCTGCCTCCACGTTGGAATTTGAAAAGCTAGTGGAGGAGGATTTGGGGAGTGTCTCTGTGTCCGTCGGACACCTGATCGCTGCGGATTCCAGAGACATGGCGATAAAGTCATGGGATTTTGGCCCCTCCTCCATTACTGAAGAGGCGGTTGCGGAGATGTTAAAGGAATCATATTTTCCTTCTTCGAGGGTAAAAATCCCTTCACCCGGCCAGACCGTTCCGGAGCCGGAGGAGGGGTATGCGGTGGTGTTTCGAGACTTTTTCACCTGCGGCCTCCGCCTTCATTACATCCCCTTCCTCCACCGGGTGTTGGAGACTTTCAACCTCCAGGTTCACCATCTGACCCCTACGGCCTTCCTTACGCTCAGCAAATTTTGCTGGGCGTGTGTTTCTTATGGTGCCGAGCCGGATGTGGACACCTTCTGCACGTACTACGAGCTGCAGAAGTAGCCGAAGAAGGAGGTGTGGGAGGGCAAGGAGGTGGAGGTGACCTACCAGTATGGTAGTTGCACCTTTATGTCGAAGAGGAACCAAGGCGTAGACCGCCTGGAGCTTTCTTTTTGCCAGAAGGGCAAGTGGGACCGCGGCTGGCTTGAGCAGTGGTTCTACGTGAAGACCTACGGGGTCCGCGGCACTACCAAGGATGGTGCGGAGGTCGTGGAGTATCCATTGACTTCAAGAATGGAGGAGATGGCGCCGCATACGCGCGTGGATCCACCGGAAGAAAAGTCTCCAGCGAGGAAGGCTTGCGACTAGGCTTTTGCGGCTGCGTGCCGCTACTCCGGGGGCCGCGACCTGGTGGAGGAGATTATGGCCTCCAACTACTGGCCCCTAGGCAAGGACAACCCGGCCTTTCTGCTGGAAAAGGTGAAGATTCGTGTTTTTGGTCCGGAGGCCGGGATTCCTTTCCCCCGCTTTGGTCGGTCTTTAGGGGAGGGGGTGACGGAGGACAGCTTTGTTGCCGACGTTGAGGAGGCCACCGTCGGGTTGGTTGGCAAAATTTCCGAGCGTGAGTACACGTCTCGGAGAGCCGTGGCAGGCACCATGCCGTGGGTCAATCGTGTTTTTGAGGAGCTCGGGATCATCTACCGGGAGCGCGAGGTTCCCGCCGAGGTCCTAGCTTCAATTGACAAGAAGAAGAAGGCCTTCGCAAAGAATGTTACGGCGGAGGCTGAGTCCAAGAAGAGGAAGGGTGCCGCTGTAACTCCGGCGACTATGAAAAAGAAGAAGACCGGTGCTCTGGTGATCGCGGTGGCCGCATCTTCGGCGGGTAGTGCTAGCGTTGCCTCCGCCGGCAGTGAAGACGTTCAGAGCTCCTCCGTCCCATCAGTGGATGTGTGGGTCACGAGCGGCGAGGATCGCGGCTCTCCTGGAGCTCCGGTGTGCCCTGTGAGCGACGCTGTGAGCGGTGCTGGGCGTCCGAAGGCCAGTGCTGCTCCGGTGTGCTCCTTGCACGGTGCTGCGAGTGTCGCCGAACAGTCGGAGGCTAGCGCCGCCGATCCTATGTCTGACATTTTTGGTGAGTTGTATTCAAGTTCTGAAGATGGCGCGGAGGCCGCCTTGCAGCACGCTCCTTCGATTCCCACTGTTATTGCGCCTTCCTCCACACCAGCGGCAGACGTCGGGCAGCCGGAGGCCGTGCTTGCTGAGCAGGCACCGGCGGCTCAGTCTTCTTTGAGCCCTCCGCCCGCCAGGCCACTGGCTGAGGAGAGCCGGCCCTTTGGGCCTTCGCCGCATGATATGGCGGAGACATCTGCCCAGGGGGCTCGGCAGGCGGCCCAGCCTAGTCTTTTTATGAGTAAGTTTGTTTGGCGCATTTTTTTGTGTTTACTGTCTTTGCTCGGTTTATTAGTTTATGTATTGTACCAAGTGCTAATACCGTGTACTTGTTGCTTTGTAGGTGATGTCATGGCTGGACTCCTCACCCCGGAGGAGCGAGCGGCCGCTGCCAGCGTCAGGTTTGGTCCGGGGCAACCGAGGCTGATGGCGCCGGGTTCGAGTGAGTATAGAGTGTTTTTATCTTACTCGTCTTTTGGCCTGTTGTTATTGCCTATTTCTGATCGGCCCTCTGACCTGAGTTGTTGTTGTTGTTGTGTTTTTTTTGCTACGCAGGCTCCTCCAACACTTCTATCTCAGGTTGGGAAGAGTGCTATCTTGGGGTTCTTGGAGACGTCGGAGGTGGTCTCTGGCAGCTGGTGTATTTATTGTGACATTTGCTTTTCTCACCTTATTGTTTTGTGTTTGTTTGTTCTTCTTTGAACAGATCGCTTCAAACAGCATCTGAGGGACATGGATTTCTTCCAACTTCTCCGTGTTCATCTAGAACACCAGAGCTTGGTGTGTCTTCGGCGGTTTGCCTTTTTTGGTGTATGTTCGTTTTTAGACTTGTTTTTGTTTCTATTGTTGATCGCCTTGGTCTTCTTCTTTCTGATCATAGGGGTATCACACGGCCGTTGTTATGGAAGAGCGCTGCACTCGCGAGGTCTCCGATCGAGATACTGCGATTAAGGCCCTCACGGCGTAGAACGAGCGACTGGAAGGTGAAAAAGGGGGTTTGGCCGACTCCCTTGCAGCTCTCCACCTTTCTCTGGCGCGGAAGGAACAAGAAAAGGAGGCTTTGAGGGCCGATCTCGCCAAGGCCCGGGATGCGGAAGCTTTGTCCACTGAGCAGGCCCGTAGGGCGAACGAGTTGGCCGAGGGTCTCCGGCGAGAGCTGGCCTCTGAGAAGGAATCCGCGGCTGCGGTGGGGGAGCAGCTGTCTTTGTCGACGAGGCGTTTGGACTCGGTCAAGGGGGTCCTTACTGCAACCGTTGGCCATTATCGGGCCATCGTCGCCGAGTTCGGCGGCGAAACCTCCGCTCCTCCGGAGGAAGACAGCGTCTACGCCCCCGCCTCCTGGCTAAAGCATCACCTTGTGAAATTCCCCGGTCTGATCAATGGCTGCACGGACTATGGGGCGCTGGCGGGAGTAGCGAATTACGCCAAGCTTTTGGTGCGCGGCGGGTGCACGCATACCGAAAGTATTCTGGAGGGAGCGCTGCTGGGTCCGGAGGAGCTTGGTGAGACTTCTCTTGGTTTGCGAAAAACCTTGAGAAATTTCATTGGGTATTTTTGGGCTCCGTTTGGGAGACCTGCTGCCCGGAAACTGGCGGAGGAAAAGAGGGCGAAGGTATTTCTAGTTTTTGTAGCCGCTATTTTTCTCTCCTTGCTTTTTGTGAAGCTGCAAAGGCTTTCATTCCCTGCGCCACTGATATTTTAACCTGTGCCACAGGATGTGTAGAAGAGTCTTGCGGGTAGGCCTCCACCAGGTCCGCGTTCGGCGACCGCGGGCGACGCCTCCGCCGCCGCTGGCGCTCCGGTGGGAGATACGATCGGCGGCGGTGATGGTCGGAGGCCGCAGACGCCGTCCCCGCCCACAGTTGATGTGGGCTCCGTTCCAGGGACTTCTACTGCGGCCGATGCGCCGGAGGTCTAGGCTCTTTGTAGGACTTAGTTGTTTTGATTTGTATTTTGTATTCCAGTTGGACTCTTGTAAATAAAGTTCCTTTTGTTCTGAATGATTTTGTGGAAAATTTTAACCTTGCGCAGGTTTCGGATCGGGAGCCTGTGCAAGATGTTGCGCCTTTGACTCTCTACAATGATGGTATTTATGTGAGCAGAGAGCTTTGGGAGTATTGGCATTCGGCCTTTACCTGCAGCGTTGCGCACGACATGTTTGAGTCAGTTAAGTTTGACATTGACGATGAGCGCGCTGGGTTTACTCGCGCTCTTGCTTGGCGCGGACCTCCACCACAATAGTTTGGATTTTATTGTAAGTTTGTGTCCTGTAACAATGCTACTTGACGTTTTATGGAATACAAAACAGGTTCACTTTCTTGATTGTTTGTGCGGGGGCTTATGTCTGTTGTGCTTGTTTACATATCTCGTCTAGTCCTGAGCTTGCACACCGTGGGCCTTTGCTTGGGCGAACGTGCGCGATACAGAGGTGGTGGCCAGGACCTCCGCCCCATGTTCTCTCCTTTTCTGTGCTTGCTTGATGGCCGGGGTAGAAGTGTTTGCAGTTTTTTGGTAGGCGGGGGCATACTTGAAGTCCGCCTAGCGAGGCTTGCTGAATCGGTGTGTGATCCGATATGAGGTTTGGCGCAGCTTGTGCAGACGGCGGAGACTTTTGGTTTTTCTTTAGCTGGGTGTTTTAGCTGTCTGGTGGTATGGGCCTCCGACGCTGCACACCCGTGGGACATGTTTCATTTGCGGAGATGGAAGGTTAGGTCTCCGGCGTCAGGGGGATGTTACGAGATTTTGTGCGATATCCCCCTTCTTCCGTAGGCCTGCGCTGTTCATCATCGTGCCGTAGCTCCTGTCTCTTTTCCCACTGCCTCCGACCGTCTAATGGTGCCTCCGATTTTACGAGTTTTCGTACAATATCTATGGCCGACTTAGATACCTAAGGAGACCCCTACCTCCATGGCCGTTGCTGTGGCTTGTGTTTGTGCTCTGCCTTCTTCCCCCCTAGCGCCTTCTGCTGACTGAGGTTTTAAGGGCGTGGGGGAACCCATTTTTATAGCGGGCTGGTGGCTTTTGGTTGTTAAATTTTTTGGTACGTTGTTTGTTGGAACGTATCTTGGCTTTAATGGCCTATATCTTGCTTAAATTATTCTTGCCTTTTGAGATCTTTTGAAGTAAATTGGCCTAGTGCCTAAGTGACAGGGTTTTGTCAGACCTTTTCCTCGTTTTGCTGTTTTCGATGGCGGAGACCTTCTTCCTGGTTCTAGCGCCATAATGGTGTTGCCCCTGATGCTTGCGGTTATTTTTTTTGTTAAGGTCAGAGGCCTGTTTGGCCGAGGTTGTTTTTGCCTTGATGCCTAAATTTGTTCAGGTCTTCGTCAAGGTTGGATGCCTGTTTGGCCAAGGTTGTTTTTGCCTTGATGCCTGAATCTGGTCAGGTCTTCGTCAAGGTCGGAGGCCTGTTTGGCCAAGGTGGTTTTTGCCTTGATGCCTGAATTTCTTCAGGTCTTCGTCAAGGTCGGAGGCCTGTTTGGCCAAGGTGGTTTTTGCCTTGATGCCTAAATTTGTTCAGGTCTTGGTCAAGGTCGGAGGCCTGTTTGGCCTAGTTGGTTTCTGTCTTGATGCCTGAATTTGGACATGTCTTTGTCAAGGTCGAAGGCCAGTTTGGCCAATGTGGTTTGTGCCTTGATGTCTAAATTTGGACAGGTCTTTGTCAAGGTCGAAGGCCAGTTTGGCCATAGAGGTCGTTTCAAATTGCCAATGCCTGTGGCCGGCGCTTTGAAAGGACCTGTGCTTATTTTTGTTCACTGAATATTGCGGCGCCAGAGCTGGCCGCTTTCAGTTTTGAACTTTTCAAGTGTTCTTTTGGGGAATTACCTCTTTATACTTCGAGAGGATTTTTACATTGAGCCTGCCTCGTTAAAAACCTCACCTCCGCTTGGAGTTCCCCTGTGAGGAAAATAGTACAGGCTCTTTTACATTTTTTGGTTTGAAGAAAAAAAAGAGCTGAAAGGTAAATGAACTGAGGGGCCTCCGCTTATTATTTTGCGGAGGTTGCCCTTTGGTACATTCCCTAGATGTAGTATCTGCGGAGGCTGTCAATATTCCAGGTGTGGGTTGTCGTGACACCTTCGCTATCGGTCAAGTGGAAAGAGCCCGGGCGGCCTGCTACCGTTGCTGTGTATGGGCCTTCCCATTTCAGCTGCAGTTTGCCAGCAAGTTGTGCGTTGGGTTTTCTTCGGAGTATGAGGTCTCCGTGTTTTATGTCTTTCCTTACCACTTGAGAGTCTCTTCACTTCTTGGTTTGCGACTGATATTTTACAATGTTTTCGACTGCTTCCAGTCTTATGGCTTCTATTGTTTCTTTTGCATATTCTTCATCTTGCAACATTAGCTGTCTCGTTGTGTGGAGGCTTTCGTGCTTGATTTCCTCTGGCATCATGGCCTCTTCTCTATAAAGCAATTTGAATGGTGTGAATCATGTTGTTCTTGAGATAGATGTATTGTGTGACCAAATCACTCTGGGTAATTCATTTACCCATTTTCCTTTGCATAGGCCCAGCAATGTTTTTGATATTGCTGAAAACACTATTATGTTTGCTCTTTCCACAGCACCATTGGACTCTGGGTGGTATACTGAGAGTTTCTGCTTAGGGAAAAATGGCGTATTATGGCATGACAGTTTGTTTACCATTCTTTTTTAGTTTTCTCCATTCTACTAGTGTTGAAATTTATATCATCCTATTTGAGAATTCCACAACATGCATAAGCATTTGTGGATTGGATGACAACTGAAATCATAATAATAAATTAATGAATAATGACCCAAAGGACTTTAGTTAGAGGAAACAACTTTCAGTTTGCTGCATTGTGTCAGTATCAACTTTGGCATCATCATTGTAGCGTAAGGGACTTAATGGCCCTGAAAACATAGTAATACCGAAAGTCATAGTGATATCCAAGATAGATTATTGTACAAACACAAAATGATCACTATATTTACTTTAGCATAATATAAAACTTTTCATTTACACTGGTTCACGTTGCATACTTAGGCATTCAAATGTTCATGGACACAGGACACATACAGAGGTAAGATTGTTGCCTTGAAACAAAAATTAATACCAACTCGAAGTTATTTGGTGGTGAAATCAGTTCTTTCAGAACTACCCACCAACCATATTGATACAATGATGATTTAGCGCACTTGAAAAGAGATAAAGAACATAATAGTTTGTCAAACAAAATGTGGCACAATCACAGTTAGATATAAAACATCAGAGAAGAAGCCTTGCAGTGGAGAATAGGTGAAGCAGGATGCTTGCAGCACTTAGAGGAGTGTGTGCAAGATGTTAGTATATTTTACTTAATGGCTCAGTTTGTTTTTGTCATTCTAGCCACAGTACGACATCTTTTTTTTGCCGGATTAAGCTACCAACCCTTTAAGTCTGCACATATGCAATGGTTGTATGAACAGCTTCTTTTTAACATGGAAATACACAGGTATCATTTGAGGTGTTATGGTGGCGGCTAGGGTTGAGTGGGAGAGAGGGGGCCGGCCGGGCAAGAGAGAAGGATTTTCCTTCTAATTCCTGCATGCTTATTCTCATGGTAGCTAACGGTATAAATAGCCGTTAGGCAGCCCAATCACCCCTTAATTCTCTCTCAATCACTCTTGCTAAGCTTCTAAATTTGCACCTGCTAATGGTGCGCCCAGGATTGTCCTCATTTTGGTGCCAACCTAGCCACTTTCCTGATTTTACTGTGCTTGCCTTCTTTACTCTACGGGTCAATCTCTTGCCCCGCATGACAACATACGCCTATAACACTACACCCCTCCTGGACAAGCAGCTTGTCCTTGAGCTGCGACCTAACCAGCAATAACTTGTCCCCGATGCGGCAGACGAGAACAAGGTCCTCCGCGCAATGATGCACAACTTGGAGGAGCTGTGAAAGGGTCTAGGGCTGAATCAGCTACAGATCGCGCATCTCCCACACCCGCCGACACGCTACGAGGCAGCGAGAAACAACCTACAGTCGCACCGCCGCCGACACCTGGCGGGCACTCTTCTTACTCAATTGCCCCTGTGCAATCTCCTTCATCTTCGATTCTGACATGGAGACAATGAATGTCCCATAGCCCGACCGGCCGCAGGGGAACACCGGCAGCATGGTGGTGGTGGTCGCCACGGTGGTCAGGATTCCAGGGCCTAGGTGCTGGGCGAGGTCAACCAGCGCCTTGGCGATGGGATCCGATGGCGGCAATGGTGGCACCTTTGGCAGCTTGTTATGGCGGCGGCTCAGGTTGAGAGGGAGATAGGGGGCCGGCCGGGCGGCCTTGCCCACGGCCGAGCAAGAGGGAAGGATTTTCCTTCTAATTATTCTTGCTTGCCTTTTTTGCTCTATGAGTGAATCTCTTGCACCACATTACAGCATACGCCTCTAACACCACCCCGCTGGACAAGCAACTCGTCCTCGAGCTACAACCAAACTATCTCATAACCATAACTTGACTCGACACGTACCTAACAACTAAAAAAAAGCCTTTTACATCTTGGTTCATTTTATTATTCTCGGCCCAAAATAGATATGGACTCTTTATTTTCGCGGCCTCCTCAATGGAAGGTGGACACCGTCTGAACGCAATAATTGCACACGTATAATTAACCACCTGGATCCTATGGAGCAGTCTGCACGTCACTACAACAAATCCTCACGTCAACGACCAGAATTTAGCCACCACAGACAACATGTGGTTGTCGGGTTCCATCTGTCATCCGTTCCAGTTTTACCCAAAGTCTCCGACGACCAAGAAATGCCTGGTCGTCATCCTGGTCCCTCTGTGGTCGCTATGCCTTTGGTTCGTCCCTCGTCCACTCTGCTCTGGGACCACTCAACACCCACCTGGCAATTTCCTACACCCACCTTTCACGCCATGCCCATCCCTAAGAACCGCTGCATCTGCTAGACTGCTACCCCCAGGAAACTCGTCGCCGCCGCACACCTCCTCTAGTCCTCTCCCAACAGCATCTCCATCCACTACTGATGCGGCATAACAGGGGAAGACCCCGGTGAGGGCATCCGCGTTGATGCGTGCCCAGCTTCCGATGGGGCCGGAACCAGGGCCCTCCGCGGCTCGCCCTCCATGTGCTGCTAACGAGGTTTTCCATCTGTGGCTCCGTGCTACGTGGCGACAAGGCCGGCGGCGGCCGTGCAACAGATGGATGCATGACTGGCCGTGGGCGCTCAGATGACCAGATCTTCATGAGCCCCAAGCTTTTGGAGAAAAATGTTGCAGAGTGCCTCCACTTGAAGATTAGTATTTTAGTTATAGTAGTACTGGTGGTGTTCAGCTTGAAGCATAGCTTATTGCTGCTAATTCTTTGTAATATAGGAAACGGTCCTTAAGTTAGGCACTATTTGTTTCATGGTTAGCTGTTTTTTCTATTTTTTCCAAAGGTATGTATTGACAAATTTGATAAATATTAATTTCTTGCTGTTGCAAGTTTATTAATTGTATTTTCCCTGCAGTGAAAAATATGTCATTGTATATGGTGTCAAGTGGTGGCTGGTGTTATAAATAAGTAGGCAATGTGAAAAAGTATCAATATAAAATGGTCTAAAATAGTATTGATCACAAAACATGTGGTCGTGGTCGTTAGTGCCTCATGATAGATGGTGTAAAAAATATTGACGATGAAAAATGTGGTTGTTATTATTAGAAATGTGGTCGTTTATGAACGACCACATATTGTTCGGTCGTTGAAAAGTTAACGACGAGAAATATTATGTGGTCGTTAATTGTATTAACGACAGAGCTTTTAACAACCATGGATGACCGCAATTTTGTGGTCATTAATAACTTCTAGCGACCACATTAAGACTTTTAACGACCACATATCCCATCGTTAATACCACTTTTTCTTGTAGTGCATGGGCTGAAGTCTTGAAGAAACAAGAGCACAGCAGCCCACATAGCTTGGCCACCACATCTAGCCCAAGCCACGATCCCACACCCAGCCCCATCCAAACGGATGATCACCTAGAAGGCAGCAAGGTGGTCATGCCACCGACAACGACCAGCGAAGGCGCCCCAGCGGCAGTCGATGGCGGAATGCAGCGGCGCTTCGCGGTGCACGCCTGCCGTGACCCTATTCATGCCTTCTCCTCGCTAGATGCCTGCTGGTCGGCGCCGCATAGGGGAGAGAGGAGTGTAACCCCCTCGGTGTTACCCTGTACAATCATTTGCTAAAACACTACATAGCATCATGTTTATGTGATAGTGTATGTAATATAGTGTGTAAATCAAATTCTGTGACCCGAAACGTTCATCAGAAACACGAAACGGAAGTTACATTCAATGTCGCGTTATGTCACTTAGGGTTTTAAACAAATTTTTATTAAGCAAAAATGCTATAGAACGTATATACGGAATTTTAGTAAAGTTAGAAGTACAAACCGTGTAGGTGACGATGAAATACTTGAGGCCGCGAAAGGAATCCACTAGCTAGCGTTCCGAATAGCTTTGAAATCGAATTCGACGCGAATCTGATCGAGACTTAGTCGAATTTCCTAAGTCGGGAAGCAGTGTGACAAAGCCGAGTTTGGCAATTTTTGTAGGGAAATTGGGTTAAGCAGTGGTATGATGTTTTAGCTTGGTTTAGTAGCCCCATGTGTCCTCTTGATCATCGTGAAGTGGGTTTAGGTCGAGAGACAACCTTGTGGTAGGATTAGAGGCTTTAAAATTCGCGCTCAGCATGTTCTCGGTGGGTTCGGTCACCACGCGCGGTTTCGGCATCGCCGTGCTGGCCTTGCCTGCGTTGGCCGGCCGAGGCCGCCCTGGCTGGGCTGTGGCCTGTCTGGGCTGGCCGTGGTGCCTGCCTCTGGCTGCTGCCCCTCCTCGGCCGCTGCCGCCGCGCTGCTGTCTCCTTCTCCCGCTTACAACGTGGCCCCACCCAGTCGTTGTCGTCGTCCCGGCGGGGTGCTGCCGTCGTCCCCATGTGCGCATGTCCGCCATCGGCCGCATCCCACCGAGGCGGCACGGTGTCCCTCTGTCGGGTCTCTGCAGCTTGCGTCGCATCATCGCTGCCGCTGCTGCACGCGCCCACTGGGCCCGTCACGTGGCCTGGCCACCATCGTCTTGCGAGTCAAGGCGCTGCGGGCGCATGTCGTCGTGCTAGCCTCGTACGCACACGTGGAGCCATCATTCGTCACACATTGTCCTCTTCCATTTAGTGGCTGCGCCACACTATGCTCCCCATCATAGTTGCCTTGAATGGCGTCGCGCCAGCAGGCCGAGCCACGCCAAGGCCAGCCCACAGAGCCTGGCCCCATCTATGTAATTGCACACGCCTGGAGCTTGAATTGGAGCCTAGCTTCATGCCAAGCCTGTCACTGCTGCAACCGTATGGTGTTGGGCTTCAATTTGAGGTTTTCCCCGCCATCGACCCCCTTAAGACCGAACGGCGTCGTCTACCTAATTGGCCTCGCACCGTCCACCTCCGTCCAATTAACCGTGTACCCAACTAGCTCTGGTGGTTAGCTCACGATTGGAGTCGACCCAATGAACTTTCATCCTCTAGTGAGGTACTACGAGCATTTCCCTCGTGGCGGTCTACCATGGCCATCGGGGTGGGTGCTCGGCCAGGGCATCGTTCCTTGCCCTTTGTCTCAATTGAGCGGTGCTTTTGCGTCTCCTTGACTTGGTTGCCTCTCTTGTGAAACAGTTTCACCACGGGTGCAGCGAGTCATCGAGAATGTTGTCGCCGCACTTGCTGTGAACCAGAGCAACCCCGCGCACGTGGCCAACCACCTTGCCAAGCCTCGTGACTTGGCCAGGCCATCCTACACGTCTCTAGTGAGGCCCTCCTGCTCCTAGGGTAGATGGTTGAATCGGTTAGGGCCGAGGCTCGCCGGAGTGAGTGGCCGCCACCGGCGAACGCGGTGTAGATGCTGTGTCCGTGGCTAGCTCGTTTGGGAGTAGAACGGGTATATCTAGGACCTCTAGAATGTTATTAGTACTCTAGGCATGGAGTCTAGGTAGTGACGGTAGCGCTGGGCTAAACGTTTTTGCCGGCGTCAGTGTCACCACGGCCAAACCCTACCGTGGTGCATGGCCACGCCTCTATGCGGCACCAATCGTGGTGTTTTAAACCACTATCAACTGCGCTTGTGATGAAGAGTGCCACGGTGGTGATGTTTGCTGCTGAGGAGGTCCGTGCTCGTCGGCGTTTGGCCGGAGATGCCACGACCTCTAATAAGTTCCGGCCATGGATTTTGGAACGGGAATTCGAAGTAAGTCGGGGGGGTTTAGTGAGAGCGTCAGAGAGAGAGAGAGGGAAATAGTAGAAAGGACTGCGGGTCCATTTGGTTGAAAGTCGAGGGCTCTTTTGCATAAGTGTCGGCGCGCGCGGGGGTCTCCCCTCCGTGGGCCACTGTCGCGCGTGGGCCGCGCCGGTGTGCTGCGCGTTCACACGCGCGATGCACTGGAGTGGGCCACGCCGCTCACTCACGGGCCGCGTGGTGGATTTTTTTTTCATTTTCTAGTGAATTAGTAAAGATTTATTCAATTTAGTTTTGAGCTGAACTTTAAAAAATTATAGTAAATTATGTAGATGTTCAAAAATAGTAAAACAAAATTTGTTAGGTTCACAAAAATGCTATATAGCTGTTGGTGTAGTTAGTTTATAGTTATCTGTGATAATGATAGATTCATTAATTCATTTAGGAGAGTTTAGTATTATTTAGATTAATATTTGTAGGAATTTTTGTGACAAATTGGTGATAGCTTTGGCCATGAATTTTTTATGGTAGATTCATTAGATTATTATGTGCTCACGGTAATTTTTGTAGCCCTTGAGTAGGTTTATAAATAGAGTAGCTAGTACTCCTTGTTTTAGTATACATATAGTAAATCGGTATTCAGGGTAAGAATGCCTTTAGTTACTAAGATAGTACATGCCATGTTTCATACTTGTTGGTGGTAACAATAGGTAACTTAGCACCTTAGCCGGTAGAACTAGCTTAGTAGCTTGATAGGTGTATTCGTATTTTAAGAGTTGCTGTTGCCATATTACTAAGTGTTGCATCATCATTTCATGCATATAGATAACGAGTTGGTAGAGTTCGTGCCTGCGGACAAATAGGGCTTCGAGGAGATCATTGAAGAGTACGAGGAGGAGATTCTCGTTCAGGAGAGAGCCCCGGAGGCATCAGTTGCTGACTTTGTTGACACACCGCCTGCCCAAGGTAAGCCCCGGTGCATAACAATTTTTTTGAATGACCACTGAATATATATGATGTGCATTTACGTTACAGGCATTTTATAGAAACTACATGCATAACTATATCTACCTATGAGTCCTACTAGTATAGGTTGAGTAGCTGCTATGCTCAGGATTTCAATAGCGTGAGTAACCTGTCGTTACTCACAATAGGTGATTATTATCACTCATGATAAAATGGTGAAAAGGAAAATGGAGACCGGGCAGGGATATGGTTTGGGTATTGGTGGGTGTAAGAGGTTGTGTTCTGTGGCCAACGGGGCATAGCTTGGTTAGACTTTTTCCCTATCTGTGTCGGTTAAGGACCGGTCGTTGCAATGTAAAGATTTATTATCCCGAGCACATACTTGGATATGGGCGTAGGGAAGGCTTATTGCTCTCTTGTCGTGGGTTCCAGCTCTTTCCAGACTGACTGATTGGAGGCGGGGATGGTGGAGGTCTAAGCACCGCACTGAGTCTTGGACTCAGGAGCGGGGGCTTGGAGTCTAAGTTTGGACGGGGACCTGGACCCCTTGATAGGAGAGTGGTGAGTTGGTCCTGCTTGTGACTAGGGTACAAGAGGGGCATTTGTTTCAGGGTACCCAGCTGGGCACATTGATTCACGAATCGCCGCCATGTCGGTACGACTTGTCTAAACTCTAGCATCGGAACTGAAGGATGAAAGATGATGAAATAGAATTGTTTGCTCAACCCTTGCTTGAAAGTAGAACAGGTGCTTACATAGAATGACTAGATAATAAATTAATCATGACTGCTAATATTAACTTACATAAGGATTCACTATTAGTATTGCTTTCTGCAAAAAGGAAACCTACAAACCATAAAGCTTATCATATTCCTTGGAGTCAGAAAATTATTTTCACTAGTCGGATAAGTCTTGCAAGTACATTGTGTACTCAAGGTTTATTTACCTCTGTTGCAGGTACTGCTTGAGACGTAGCCGTTGTGTGAAGGAATCTTCTGGTGGGCACAGATGGATCCTTGTTTATTATCGATGGACGTTTATTTGATGTTTATATTCATTCCGCTGTTTAATATTCCACACTCTGAATTTAGTAATGTAATAATACAATTTTTAGGAACTCTGGATGTATGAAATGGACTAAGCAAAGTAAACTCGTTCTCATTATTGGATCCTGCGGGAAAAATGTGGATCTTTCGGGCTCTCCATTGGGGTGTGCTCGACGGAATCCGCCCGATTAGCTCGCTCTTGGGGCGCTTAGTATCTAGCGTAAGACGAGCGTCTCCGTAAGTGTGTTATTTCGGGCGGTTCTGCCACAAGGAGAGCTTCTGATGGAGAATGACGAGGAGGGGTGTGCCAGCATGCCGTAAGGGAACACCGGTGGCATGGTGGAGGTGGTGGTTGCCGGCTGTCGGGATTCGAGGGCTCTAGGCGCGCCCAAAGAGACGCCATCTGCTGGGCGAGGTCAGCCAGTGCCTTGGCATTGGGATCCGTGGCAACGTCGGTGGCACCTTCGGCTACTTGTCGCCCTCATCGGAACCTGGCATCTCCAACACATATGTTATGGTGGCAGCTCGAGTTGAGAGGGAGAGAGGGGGCCGTCCGAAGGCCTTGCCCACGACCGAGCAAGAGAGAAGATTTTTTTCTTCTAATTCCAGCTTGCCTCTAATCCCCATATGAGTCACAGATAAATAGCATCCCTAGCTTACCACTCTCTATAATTCCTCTCTTCTTTCCTATCATTCCTCCAACCTTCCGAACTAACCCAATCAGCTAACTAACACAAAGGCTGAACAATTTGCCGCACCTATAATTGAGCATGGCTGCTAACCACTAGGTAGGCCCATGACATACGCCTCTAACATGAGGTCTTGAAAAAAAATATTATCAGAAGTCCCCCACTTAACCCTGGTTAGGTGGGACACAGGCTGGTAGCAACGAAGTGATAAGGGTGGGTACAATCGGACATCAGGGCATGAATGCTAACGGACAAAAGATGTGTCTCCATTCCAGGACGATTCAGACATCCAAATCTCCTCTCATTCAGATTGCTAAATATGGTCTATAATTCACATTTGAAACTAGGTGGCCCTGGCAGCACTTAGGTAAAACTGAGAAACCATGGATGGCGATGCATCTTTGAGTAGACATGTTGGGCAAACGATGAATGGGTCTTTCAATAAGGAGAGACCAGGTGTTTTTTGTTTTGAGTGAAATGCACCAGCGGCCCTCAAACTTCGAAGGGTGTGTCATTTAGGTCCACGAACTTTGAAAATACATTTCTGGGTACCTAAACTTATTAGTGGTGCACCGTAGGTCTATACCAGCCACATGGGCGTTTGTTACTGATGTGGCATGCCAACATGACATGTTTTTTATATTTAACCCCGTTCCTTCCCTCTTCTCACTAATGGATCCTCGTCTCCCTTTTCTCTCACGCTGACCCAGCCCATTGGACGCCGCGGCTGCCCTCACCTCATTGTTGCTAGTCTACATGTCGCCATTCTACCCCACCACTAGCCAACACCTCATCATCCATATAGCGTGGAAGCTTGTCACCGCCATCATTGAGCTAGGCGCACGGAGAAAAGCATGGAAGGGTCAATGGTCAAAGAAGGGTGGTCAAAGAAGAGCGACTCGCCGCGCACGTACCGGTGCTGCTCCATCCCCTTGTTGTGCAAAAGGATGCAATCACACATACAACATGCATGTGTGTCAGCATGTGGGGTGGACTAACCAAGGTCGCCGGCCATTAGATAGTAAAAGATGCAACAACTACTGTCACAGTAATTACTCCTATGTGCGTGTATCATAAAGCAGCAGCTAGCTTCCCTATATATGGACCAACTGCAGTAGCATGTTGTGCTCTACAGCAGCGAGGCGAGGGGAGCCTCGGCATCCACAAGCTGCAGTCGCAATGAGAGAAGAGGGATGCAAGGAGAAGAAATGATCTATTCGTAAGAGAAGAGCAAAGAGGAGTGCTTAAATGAAGAAAAATATGCCACGCTAGTATCGAGGTAAGGGGAGCCTCGGTGTCCACGGGCTGTAGTTGCCATGAGAGAAGAGCGAAGCAAGAAGAATAAAGCATCTATTTGTAAGATCAGAGGAAAGACGAGTGCTTAAATGAAGAAAAATATGCCATGCTAGTATCGAGGAGAGGGGAGCCTCGGCGTCCATGGACTGCGGTCGCCATGAGAGAAGAGCGAAGCAAGGAGAAAAAAGGATCTATTCGTGAGAGAAGAGGAAAGATGAGCGCTTATACATATAAAAATACGCCACGCTAGTATGCCACATTAGCTAGAAACGCCCACGTGGCTGTCATAGACATGTGGTGCACCACTAACAAGTTTAGGGACCCAAAAATGTATTTTTAAAGTTCGCAGACTTAAAGTGGCAATGCCCTTACATGTTTGAGTGCCGCTCATGCATTTAACTCTTTTGTTTTTCAAAGTATGAGGAGTAATAATAAATGATCCATATTGAGCATGTTGTTCTGAAATAAGAAAGTGAGAATTTGAGAGAGGCAACAAAAAGAAATGAGGAATCACCCAACCTGAGGAGGCCCATCCTCCACTTGCTGGCCATCCTGCTGTTGGTGATACTCCAGCAGCAGCTGTTGGTCCTGCTTCTGCTTCTCCTCTTCCTCGATCTCAAAGATCCTGTTTTGCACAAGCTCGTAGGAGCCTTCCTCCAGTACGCGCCACACATCAGGGCCAGGGCCCCCGTACACCTACAGCCGTATCAGAGAAAAAACCACAATCGATCAATCAGCTAGTGCATTCATTCAATCACACTCGAATTCAAGCGCCGATCGCCGCAAACACAAGCGAACGCCTTGCAACTGGCTGTTCACGGCACCAAAAAAGGCGGATTTCGAACCCCCAATCGATCATGAAACCCAAACCCTAAAATGCCGCCATAGACCGATGCTGCTTGCGGGGGGGGGAAAGAAGAGACCTAATCGAAAATCACCTTGAGGAGATCAGCGACGACGGCCCTAATGTCGCGTGCGGCATAGCCCATGGCGCCGAAGTGGTCGATGACCGCGTCGATCCGGCGGTTGCCCTTCCTGGGCCGCCGCGCCGGCATTGCTCTCCTTCCCTAGCTTCTTTTAGGGTTGTATACGAACGGTCGTCGGCTGGTTTTGGTTGCGGTTTGGGGCTTCGGCGATGCGGCAGTGCTACTCCTACAGACTACAGCCCTACTACTTCCGTTCCGGCCTCGGAATGGCACGTGACTCTCGCTGCCTCGTCAGCTCGACTCAAAATCCCATCACAGCAGTCCGCATCACGTCAAAGCGGGGTGAGACGCTCCCTGTCAGGTGTATGGACTGGCCTGGCTAGTGGCTACTGGCTACCCCTTCCTTTATCACGAAACGTCAAAGCGGGATTGCTTGTTAGATTGGAAATGATGATCTAGTTTTTTCAGGGTTCTAGAAAGAATGATAAAATTTTGAGGGGGGGTGTAAATAATGACATGACCGAACTGGAATTTTGGGTTGGAATGAATTCTCGGGAGAAGTATTCGGACTGCCTGCTAATCTCGATTCCTCCTCTGCAGCTCGCTCTTCACCACAGTCCCCAGACATGGAGTTCGAAGACCGCTGCCACAAGGTCCAGGAGCCCAAGTTCGACTGCCTGCTCTTCGGTAAGCCGCTCTGCTCTGCTTCCTGCAAAAATGTCGCCGACCCGTTGCTGTCTTATTTTTGTTTCGTTCTGTTGTTGCCTTGTTCCTCTGCCCCTTCACGGAATGCAAAGGTTTTCTGACCTGTTTGTTCTTGCCTGCAGACTTCGACGACACCTGTACCCGCTGAGCTCCGGGATTGCAGGCCATGTCAAGAAGAACATTGAAGGTGAGATTCCTCTTCTCCTGCTGTTACTGGCTGCTGCTTGTTTTTTTACTGTCTGAACTTTCAGTGAACTGAATGCCTGCATCTTTTCACTTTTTCCATCATTCATTTCAGATTACATGGTTGAGAAGCTGGGTATTGATGAGAACAAGATCGAGAACCTGGGCAATCTTCAGGTTATCAGGTACCTAAGATTGTCAACTACAAGTAGTATCTGCTTCCTTACATCGATATATGGTGATGCTAAATGTGTGTTGGGTAAACTAGTATTATGTGTAGTGTGAAATTTTGAGCTGTGTTAACATATGCGTGAATGAATGTTCAATTACATGAGCAGATGTGTTTGAGAAATTTAGGGATGAGCAAGGGAACATTTCAAGTGATGATATCAGCAGCTTGCTGATGTTGTACGATGCTGCGCATCTGAGAACTCATGGGGAAGAGATATACTTGACAACAACATCACTTTCAACAAGAGCCACCTCCAGTCTCTGCTGCTAGAAAATTTGGAGCCAGAGCTACTAAAGGAGGTCCAGTGCACTTTGGAAACACCTCGGTTCAGGCGGGTCAAGACAGTGGAGACAAGGCACTACATCTCAATATATGAGAAGAAGGCTACACGAGATGCGACCATACTGGAGTCTGCAAACTAGACTACAACATCTTGCACGCTATCTACTGTGATGAGTTGAAAGAACTTACAGTGTAAGGAAACCACACATTGGTATATATACTTAATTCATGTAACAATGTAGTTCGTAGTGACAATTTACTATATACTAAGTTGGTAGTAATAATTTACTTAATGGAGTTGCTTACTTATTAATTCACCAATAATGTGCAGTGTTCTAAACTGCTAATAATACACATTTACTTGATAATGTATAGATGGTGGAAGGAGTTCCAAACAAGAATAGATCTAAGCTTCGCAAGGGACAGAATGGTGGAGCTACACTTTTGGATGCTCGGAGTGATTTTTGAGCCTTATTACTCATATTCACGGATAATGATGACAAAGATTTTTGTATTCGCAACCTCGTTCGATGACCTTTATGACACTGTAGCACCACAGAGGAGAGTGATATCTTCACTACGGCCATGGAAAGGTTTGCCTACCTAGATATTCTATTATACATTTTTTAAGATAGATCACTCATAGCTAAGATTAACAAAATTTATATATACATCACTAAAGTTTACCTTTGCTTGAAAACTAATGACAGGTGCGTGGGATGAAGAAATAAAAGAACAGATTCCAGCATACTTATGCACTCTTCATCAACATACGAAACACTACAAATCAGATCGTGAAGGAGTTAAAACTTAAGAAAAACAAGAATGCTGAATTTGTCAAAAAAAACTGGTATAAGCTGCTCCAAAAGATCACATTAAGGAAACATGACGAGTTTTCTCAATTAGTTTTATCATCCTTATATTTATCTATTTAGGTGATTGACACTGCTAGATTCTACCATGCTGAGGTTAAATGGCGTGATGAACAGTTCATCCCAGCCAATATTGAAGAGCACCTCCAAATTTCCACCCGTAGCAGTGCTTTGTATGCAGATGACAAATCTTGGCTTCATTTCACCGGGAGATGTGACTACAAGGGAGGATGTTGAGTGGGCTCTCACCTTTCCGAAAATCATTAGAGGTGCCTGTATTGTGGGGCGCGTCGGCAATGACATCGTGTCACATGAGGTTTAGAGAATCTCTCAAACTATACATATAAAGTTCTTGTAAAAGATAGTTGCAAACCAGTTTCATCAGTAGTGTAAATGTTATATTTATTTACGCATTTAGACATTTTACATCTTTCAATTTTCTACTGATTGTCCCTACTTCTCGCTGTCCCTTGAAGCGTGAACAAGCTTCGCAGCATGTGGTATCCACGGTGCAAACTTGCATGAACCAATATGAGACGACAGTAGAGGAAGCCAACAAAAAGCTTAAAGTCATAATCGAAGAAGCATGGATGGACATTGTTGAAGAATGCCTCGAGCACAAACGTCCAATGGCACTTCTAGAGATAGCGGTCAACGTTGCTTGAACAATGGATTTCATGTACAAGCTTGAAGACGCATTCACCCTCTCATTTAGCATCAAGGACGTTATAGCTTCAATATATGTCAACTCCGTGTGAGTTTATTGATCCAACATTAGTAAGCAATACTTGTTGGCGTTTGTGGGTGGGCTTATGGTCTGCCAAGGGTACTTTTTACTCATGTAACAACAGGACTTTTAAAACCAGACATTATATGTCATATGTTTAGTGGCTGGCTAAGAGGTGTCAACAAGGACGTGAAGCTTCTACTTCTGCTAGAAACAGATGTGACTTGTTGGTCTCTTTGGCTTAGCTGGAATGATATTAAGAAAAAAATGTTTCTCCTATGCAGGTTATCTACTTAGTTACCCACTGGTTACATACTTGGGGCTATTTTGCAGAAGCCGGATTTGCATGATATAGTTGAAGCGGTATCGCAACAGTTGACGCAGGTGGCAAAGAATTTTTTTTTCTTCTAGGCACATGAGTTGTTCTAGTTTAAGAATTGATAGTCGTGCTAGATTTTAGCTCTTTTATTAGTTGTGTGCCACATGTTATACAGTATCGTCTCAATGTATTGCTTTTGAGATTTTAATAAAAGCTTGCTTTATAAAAAAAAGTGATACGCCATTACAAGTTTGAGGACTGGCTGGTGCACCTAACTTTTTTTTAATTAGGAACCAAGTTCGTACATTGTTAACAATAACAAACACTACAACAGACGCGTACTTTGCCGAGTGCTGCACTCGGCAAAGAGCTGTCGGCATATCCCTTCACGGCAAACAGCTATTTGCCGAGTGCTTTTTGTCGGGCACACGGCAAAGCCTTTGCCGAGTGCCGGAAAAGCTCTCGGCAAAGATTTACACTCGGCAAAATGAAAATGCGAAAAAAACCCAAAAATAATAGCAATTTTTTTTTCCGGGGGAGGCCGCCACTAGCCAGCGCCCGCCCGTCTTCATCGAAGTCGGTGCATTTTTTGCGCTAAATTCACGGCTAACGCGGCCGGCGGGATTCGAACTCACGACCTCTCTCGCGTGTCTGTTGCTATACCACTGCACTACACTGTCACTGGGTCTAGATTCCGTTATCTATCCCCGTATATTATACTAAACCGAGGGTAAATTGCTTATTTGAGGCCCTAAACGAATTCCAATGAAAAAGTGGTCAACTACAAAGTTTCATAACTTTTCGAGATCTGCAATTTTCACTTAGGAAGTTTTTCCATCCGAGGTCGTTTGAAAAATTTGAATTTCAAATTTCAGAGATTCAAACGTAGTTTGGCATGATAAGATCATTTCAAATCAAAAAGTTGTCAACTACATAGTTTCATAACTTTTGAAGATCTACAATTTTCATTTAGGAAGTTTTTCCAGCCGAGGTCTTTTGAAAAATTAAAATTTTCAAATTTTCAAATTCAAACATCGTTTTTGCATGACAAGATGATTTTCAAATTGTTGAAACTTGCGGTTTCAGACAGGTAACTGGGGGCCTCCGCCCATGGACGGCTGTCCTCAGGCGGAGGCTCGGTTAACGGGAACGATCGCTGGGCGTGTAAGGGAAAGGGCACGGAATGCTAGGGTTTCATTAATGCATTTTCCAACCACCCCCTGTGCGGTTACAAGTGTTCCCTATTTATAGGGCTCAACTACTTCATGACAGAATTTATTACAATGCCCCTTAACTGCTACAATACATTCCTGGAATATTCTGCCGCTAGCCTCTCGTTTGCGGGGCAATCCTGCCATACCGTCTCCGAGTAATGGGCCTCCATGAGCAGTCGGCCCACCATGCTTCGGTCTTTGGCCCAAAGGCACAGGTCCCCGTCTTGCCTGCCTCCATCTCCGGGGCGCCACACTATCTCGGCGGTTCTCCGCCGGCCGGTCGAGACATCTCCCCGCGCGGGTCTCCGCCCGCCATGGGGCCATGGCACCGATGGCCGGGCCTCCGCCTCAGGCGCGTCGCGCCTGGCGGGTCTCCCGTCCGGTCGGAGGCATCATCCGCTGCCTCCGCCTGCCACGCTGGGGCCAGGGCAGCCTTCATGCTGTCCCAGGCGCCCGCGCAGTAGTACTGCACATAATTAGGCAAGATCGTTGTTTAATTAGTTTGGAGGTGAGGCGGCCTTCGCCCTCCGCCGGAGGTGCCCTCGTATCCTGCGGATCTGGTGCTGGTCTCCGCCACCCGTGGTGGCCATGTTACTATGTTTCCCCCTTTTGAGACCACGGTCCGCTTTGGCGTGGCGTGTCGTGAGCTCAAAAAACACCCCAAACAAGGACGTCCATGGGGGCGGAGACTAGGCGCAGTCACGTCTTCGATGGGTCCCCGCCGGTTGGGGGCGGTGACTACGCGCAGTCATGTCTTCGACCGATCCTCGCCAGTTCCCCCCTAACCCGTTCTAGCACGGCCGTTGGTCTTGTCGAAGTGGCCGTTTAAACCTAGCCGTTGCGCACCTTGCAGTTTATCCGAAGATGACCGTTGGGCTTCAGGCAAACTATCCGGAGAAGACCGTTGCCGCCAGTCGGGCTGACTGGAGATGACCGTTGTTCGGCGGGAGCTGAGCCACCCGCCCGCGGCCTATATAAGGGCGAGGTTGGTGGCGGGGTCCCCCCCCACACGACTCGTTTGCTTGCCTTGCAGCACCAGACACCGCTCTCTATTATCTTTCCTCATGCCTGAGTCGCGTCCGCGCGTTCCTTCTTTCCACTTGCGCATTCCTCCGTGGTTGTAGTCGCGGTGGCTCTCTCTTCCACCTTCGCCCATACTCGTCGGCCCGCCTTCTTCGGTCCCTATCGCCACCTTCTTGGTGTTAGGGCAGGCGGCTGGGGTGCATGCTTCGAGGAGTGCATGCTTGCCTCCGCGTCCGCGTTGGATTTTGAGAATCTGCTGGAGGAAGATTTGGGGAGTGTCTCCGTGTCCATCGGAGACCTGATCGCTGTGGATTCTGGAGACATGGCGATAAAGTCATGGGACTTCAGCCCCTCCTCCATTACTGAAGAGGCGGTCGCGGAGATGTCGAAGGAGTCGTATTTTCCACCTTCTAGGGTAAGGATCCCTCCGTCTGGCCAGACTGTTCCGGAGCCAGAGGAGGGATATGCGGTGGTGTTTCGGGACTTCTTCGTCTGCGGCCTCCACCTTCCTTACGGTCCCTTCCTCCGCCGGGTGTTGGAGACCTTCAACGTCCAGCTCCACCATCTGACCCCTATGGCCTTCCTTACGCTCAGCAAATTCTACTAGGCGTGTGCTTCTTATGGCGCCGAGCCGGATGTGGACACCTTCTGCACCTACTACGAGCTGCAGAAACAACCGAAGAAGAGGAAAGAGATGCAGGACGGCAAGGAGGTGGAGGTGGTCTGCCAGTATGGTAGTTGTACCTTCATGGCGAAGAGGAACCAAGGCATAGATCGCCTGGAGATTTCTTTTTGCCAGAAGGGCAAATGGGACCGCGGCTGGCTCGAGGGGTGGTTTTACGTGAAGACCTACAGGGTTCGTGGCACCACCGACGATGGCGTGGAGGTCGTGGAATACCCACTGACTTCAAGGATGGAGGTTATGGCGCTACATACGCGCGTGGAGCCGCCGGAGGCGGTATCTCCGGCGAGGGAGGCCTGTGACCGGGCCTTCGTGTTGGCGTGCCGCTACTCCGGGGGCCGCGATCTGGTGGAGGAGATCATGGCCTCCGACTATTGGCCCCTTAAAGGAGACAATCCACCCTTTAGGCTTGAAATGGTGAAGATTCCCGTTTTTAGGCCGGAGGCTGGGATTCTGTTCCCCCGCTTCGGCCAGTCTTTGGGCGAGGGCGTAACGGAGGACAGTTTCGTCTCCGAGGTTGAGGAAGCTGCTATCGGGTTGGTCGGCAAAATTTCTGAGCGTGAGTACATGTCTCGGAGAGCCGTGTCCGGCATCATGCCGTGGCTCAATCGAGTTTTTGAGGAGCTCAGGATCGTCTACTGGGAGCGTGAGGTTCCCACGGAGGTTATTGCCTCAATTGACAAGAAGAAGAAGAAGACCTCCGTGAAGAATGTTAATGTTACGGCGCAGGCCGAGTCCAAGAAGAGGAAGGGCGCCGCTATTGCCCAGGCGCCTACGAAAAAGAAGAAATCCATTGCTCTGGTGATCGCACCGGCCACGTCTTCGGCCGACAGCGCGGGTTCTTCTTCGGCCGGCAGTGAAGATGCCCAAAGTTCTTCGGCCCCAAGGGATGCGCGGGTGGCGAGCGGCGAAGGTAGCAGGGTTGTAGCCGTCCCGCCGAGCTCGTTGCACGGCGCCGCAGGGGGTGCAGGGCTGCCGGAAACCGACGTTGCACTAGCATGCTCCCCGCAGGGTGCTACGAGCGGCGCCGAACAGCCGGAAGCCAGCGCTGCCAACCCTATGCCCAATATTCTCGGCGGGCTGTGCTCAAGTTCTGAAGAGGGCACGGAGGCTGTCCCACCGCGTGCTTCTTCACCTCCGCCCGTTACTTTGTCTCCCCCCGGGCCCGGGGCTGGCGTCAGGCAATTGGAGGCCCTGCTTGCTGAGCATGCCTCGGCGGTCCGGGCCACTCCGAGCCCTCCGCCTGCTAGGTCGTTTGCTAGGAGCAGCCAGCCTTCTGGTCCTTCGCCGCATGACGGGGCGGAGGCTTCTGCCCAAGGCGCTCATCAAGCGGCCTACCCCGGGCCTTTTATGAGTGAGTTTGTTTGGCACGCGTTTGTGTTCGTACTGTTTTTGCCGAGTTCGTCTGTTTTTGTATTCTGCCAAGTGCTAATGCTGCGTATTTGTTGTTTTGCTGGTGGTGTCATGGCCGGACTCCTCACTCCGGAGGAGCAAGCGGCCACCGCCAGCGCCAGGTTTGGTCCTTGGCAGTAGGGACCGCTGGCGCCGCGTGCAAGTGAGCATAGTTTGTTTCTAGCTTACTCGTCTTTTGGTCTGCTGCTATTACCTACTTCAAATCGGCCCTCTGACCTGAGCTATTATTGTTGCTATTTTTCTTTACGCAGGTTCCTCCGACACTTCTATCTCAGGTTGGGAAGAGTGCTATCTTGGAGTTCTTGAAGACGTCGGAGGTGATCTTCGGCAGTTTTTGCATTTATTGTGAGATTTCTTTTCTCACTTTATGGCTTTTTGTGTTCTTTGAACAGATTGCTTCAAACAACGACTGAGGGACATGGATTTCTTCCAGCTTCTTCGTGTTCATCTAGAACACCAGAGCTTGGTGCGTCCTCGGCCGTTTGACTTTTGGTGTGTTTGTTGTTCTTTATACTTGTTTATATTTTGTATCACTAATGGCCCTGGTCTTCTTTTTTCTGAACGCAAGGGTATCACACTGGCGTTGTTATGGAAGAGCGCTGCACTCGCGAGGTCTTAGATCGAGATGCTGTGATTGAAGCGCTCAAGGCGGAGAACGAACGTCTGGAAGGTGAAAAAGGGGGCTTGGCCAACTCCCTTGCAGCTCTCCGCCTTTCACTGGCAGAGAAGGAACAAGAAAAAGAGGCCTTGAGGGCCGATCTCGTGAAGGCCCGGGACGTTGGAGCTTTGTCCGCCGAGCAGGCCCACAAGGCAAATGACTTGGCTGAGGGTCTTCGGCTAGAGCTGACCTCTGAGAAGGAATCCACGTCTGTGGTGGAGCAACAACTGTCTTTGGCGACGAGGAGTTTGGACTCAGTAAAGGGGGTTCTTGCTGCAACCATTGCCTAGTACCGGGCTGCCATGGCCAAGTTCAGAGGCGAAACCTCCGCTCCTCCAGAGGAAGACAACGCCTACGCCCTCGCCTCCTGGCTAAGGCATCACCTTGTGAAGCTTCCCGATCTGATGAATGGTTGCACGGACTACGGGGCGCTAGCGGGTGTAACGAACTACGCCAAGCTTCTGGCGCGCTTTGGGTGCACACATACCGAGAGTATCCCGGAAGGGGTGCTACCGGGTCCGGAGGCGCTTGGTGAGACTCCTCCGGGTTTGCGAAAAACCTTGAGAAATTTCATAGGGTTCTTTTGGGCTCTGTTTGGGAGACCTGCCACCCGAAAGTTGGCAGAGGAGAAGAGGGCAAAGGTATTTGTACTCTTTCTCTTTTGTCTCGCAAAGCTGTGGATGCTTTTATTGCTCTGTGTTGATGAAGTTGTTAACAGGAGGCACAGAAGGTTCTGGCGAGCAGGCCTCCATCGATTCCTTGATCGGCAACTGCGGGTGATGCCTCCGCCCCTGCTAGCACTCCAAAGAGCGCTACGACCGGCGGTGGTGAAGGTCGGAGGCCACAGGCACCGTCTCCGCCCACAACGAATGCGGGTGATGTTGCGGGGACTTGTGCTGCGGCCAAGACGCCGGAGGTCTAGGCTCTTTCTAGGATTAGTTGTTCCGGCTTGTAAATTGTAGTCTAGTTGGACTTTTGTAAATAAAGTTTCTTATGTTCTAAATGATTTTGTGTAAAATTTTAACCTTGCGCAGGTTCCGAATCGGGAGCCTGCGCAAGATGTTGCACCTTTGGCTCTCTACAACGACGGTATCTTTGTGAGCGGAGAGCTTTGGGAGTATTGGCGCTCAGCCTTTCCTCGCAACATCGCGCGCGACGTGTTTGAGTCAGTTAGGTTTGACATAGACGACGAGCGCGCCGAGTTAACTCACGCCCTCGCTTGGCGCGAACCTCCGCCACAATAGTTTAGATTTTGTTGTAAGTTTGTGTCCTGTAAGAATGTTACTTGAGGTTCTATGGAATACAAAACAAGTTCGCTTTCTTGATTGTTTGTGCGAGGGCCTACGTCTATCACACCAGTTTACATATCTCATCTAGTTCTGAGCCTGCACACTGTGGGCCTTTGCTTGGGCAAACTTGCGCGATCTGAGAGGTGGTGGTGGTTGTGGCCTTCGCCCCATTTTCCCCCCCTCTCTCGCGCTTGCTTGGTGGCCGGGATAGAAATGTTGGCTCTTTTTGGCTTCATGGAGGCGTATTTGAAGTCTGCACTGCGAGGCTTCTTGAATCGGTGTTTGACCCGATGAGAGGTTTGGCGCAGCTTGTGCGCATAAAAAGAGGCTTTTTGTATTTATCTCTGGTGGGCGTTTTAGCTGTTCGGTGGTGTGTGCCTCCGACAGCAGTACACCCGCATGTTCATGCTCTATTTGGAGGAGATGGTGGTTAGATTTCGGTGTCGGGGGGTGTTACGAGATTTCGTCACGGTATCCCCCTTGTTCCGTGAACTCTGCTTGCTCATCACCGTGTGCGTGGGTTTTTCTCTCTTTCCACTCTCTCCGCTTGGCTGCAGTGCCTCTGCTTTTATGAGTTTTCGCACGATATCCACAGAAAGCTTGGATATGTAAAGAGACACCGCTTCCATGGGTGGTCTTGTGGCTTGTGCTCGCTTTACGCCTTGATTTGAGGATTTAAGGGTTTGGGGAGCTTCGTTTTATAGCGGGTGGTGGCTTTTGATTGTTAAATATTTGGTACGTTGTTTGTTGGAACGTATCTCGGCTTTAATGGCCTGGATCTTTTGAAGTAAATAGGCCTGGTGCCATAATGATGGCAGTGTTTTGTTGGACATTTTTATCCTTCCGTTGTTTTTGATGGCGGAGACCTTCTTCCTGGTTCTAGCGCCAAAATGGTGTTACCCCTGATGCTTGGGTTTTTTTTTGGCCTTGATGCCTGATTCTAGTCAGGTCTTCGTCAAGGTCGGAGGTCTTTTTGGCCAAGGTGGTTTTTGCCTTGATGCCTGACTCTGGTCAGGTCTTCATCAAGGTCGGAGGCCTGTTTGGCCAAGGTTGTTTTAGCCTTGATGCCTGACTCTGGTCAGGTCTTTGTCAAGGTCGGAGGCCTGTTTGGCCAATGTTGTTTTTGCCTTGATGCCTGACTCTGGTCAGGTCTTTATCAAGGTCAGAGGCCTGTTTGGCCATAGAGGTCGTTTCAAATTGCCAATGCCTGTGGTTGGCGTTTTGAAAGGACCTGTACTTATTTTTGTTCACCGAATATTGCGGCGCTAGGGCTGGCCGCTTTCGGCGTTTTACTCTTCGGTCGTTCTTTTGGGGAATTACCTCTTTATACTTCCAGAGGATTTTTACATTGAGCCTACCTCGTTAAAAACCTCACCTCCGCTTGGAGTTCCCCTATGAGGAAAAGAGTACAGGCTCTTTTGCAATTTCTTGTAAAAGAAAAAAGGAACTGGAAAGTAAACGAACGGAGGGGCCTCCGCTTATTGTTTGAGGAGGTTGCCCTTTGTTACATTGCCTAGATGTAATATCGGTGGAGGCTATCAATATTCTAGGTGTGTGTCATCGTGACACCTTCGTTGTCTGTCAAGTAGAAAGATCCTGTGCGACCTGCTGTTGTTGCCGTGTATGGTCCTTCCCATTTCGGTTGTAGTTTGCCAACAAGTTGTGCGTTGGGTTTTCTTCTGAGTACCAGATCTCCGTGTTTTATGTCTTTTCTTACCACCTGAGAGTCTCTCCACTTCTTGGTTTGGGACTGATATTTTGTAATATTTTCTACTGCTTCCAGTCTTGTGGCTTCTATTGTTTCTTTTACATATTCTTCATCTTGCATCATTAGCTCTCGCGTTGTGCGGAGGCTTTCGTGCTTGATTTCCTCTGGCAACATGGCCTCTTCTCCATAGAGCAGTTTGAATGGTGTGAATCCTGTTGTCCTTGATATAGTTGTGTTATGTGACCAAATCACTCTGGGTAACTCATCTACCCATTTTCCTTTGCTGAGACCCAGCAGTGTTTTTGATACTGCTGAAAAAATTACTCCGTTTGCTCTTTCCACAGCACCATTGGACTCTGGGTGGTATACTGAGGCGAAGGCTAATTTTGTTCCAATGCTTTTGCAGAATTCTTTGAAGTTCTCTGAATCGAACTACTTTCCATTGTCTACTGTCAGAATCCTCGGTACACCGAATCTGCAAATGATGTTTTGCCAGAAGAATTTTCTGACAGTTTCTGAGGTTATCTTTACCAACGGCTTTGCCTCGATCCATCTTTGTAAAATATTCTACTGCTACTACTGCAAATCTGTTTCCTCCTTGGGATGGTGGTAATGGGCCGACCAGGTCCATACCCCATCTTTGCAGCGGCCATGTTGGAGGTATGAGCTGGGTCTCCGACGAAGGTTTTGACTGACCGGGAGAGAATGTTTGGCATGCTTTGCATGTTCTGACTGTCTGCTCTGCATCTTGTATGTGTGTTGGCCAGTAAAAGCCTTGCCTTATTGCCTTTGCCGATAATGCTCTAGAGCCAATGTGCGATCCGCAAATTCCTAAGTGTATTTCTTGAAGCAACTCTATGCCTTCGCTCTGCGATATGCATTTGAGGAGGGGCTGGACTACTCCTTTCTTGTACAGTACACCATTTATGATTGTGTAATTTCTTGCCCTGGCCTGTGTTCCTGCTGCTTTTGCTTCATCTTCTTCTGTGGTTTTGCCTTCCAAGAATTCTGTTATCGCCTTTCTCCAATCTTCATTTTGTAGGTGTAGTATGGGCTTAGGTGTCTGAGATGTCTCCGCAGTTGCCGGAGACTTCAAGGTCTGATAGAAAGTGTTTGGTGGTAATGGCAGGTTGTTTGCCGCAGCTTTTGCCAGCTCATCTGCCTCCGCATTTTCTGATCTTGGTATGTGTTTTAGGGTGAAGCCCTCGAATCTCCGTTCCTAGTTTCTGACGACGGATAGGTACTTGATGAGTTCTGGCTCTCTTGCTGTGTATTCTTTTTCTAATTGGCCAGTAATCACTTGAGAATCTGTTTTGACTATCAATGTTTTTGCCCCTAGGGCCTTTGCTTTGCTGAGTGCCAGGATCAAGCCTTCGTATTCTGCTATGTTATTTGTTGATTTCAACTCTAGCCTTGCTGCGTATTTCAGTCTGACGCCGGAGGGTGCCGTTAGAACGGCGGAGGCTCCTGCTCCGGCTTGGCCCCAGGCTCCGTCCGTGTATGCTATCCAGCCTTGACTGGTTGGTTGTACCTTGGGCTCTGTTGGAGGTGTCCAATCTGCTACAAAATCGGCTAGCGCCTGTGATTTGATTGCTGTTTTGGGGACATATGAGATACCGAACTATGATAGCTCTGTTGCCCATTTGCCTATTCTGCCGGAGGCTTCTTTGTTTCTTAGCAAGTCTTGCAGTGGCAGCGATGTTGGGACTGAGATTTCATGGGCTTGGAAATAGTGCTTTAGTTTTCTTGATGCCATCAGCACAGCGTAGGCAACTTTCTCTGCCTCAGTGTAATTTAGCTTGGCTCCGGACAGGGCCTCTGAGATAAAATAGACTGGCTTTTGAGTTTTGCCTGATTCTTTTTCCTGCTCGTGAACTAAGACTGCGCTGACTGCATGGTCGGAGGCCGCCGCATAAAGCAATAGGTGGCTGTCCGATTCTGGAACGGAGACCACCAGTGAATTTGTGAGATATTCTTTCAATTTACAAAATGCCTCCGACTGCTTGGGCCCCCACTCAAAGTTGTCTCCGCCTCTCAGTGCTTGGAAGAAAGGTAGGTTGCGTTCTGCTGCTTTTGAGATGAATCTGTTGAGCGCTGCTATTCTTCCCGTCAGCTTTTGCACTTCTTTCTTGTTTTTGGGTTCTGTCATTGTCATTATTGCTCTGGTTTTGTCTGGGTTCGCTTTGATGCCTTCGCTGCTTATGATGTATCCAAGCATCTTCCCTTTTGTGACTCCAAATATACATTTTTCTAGGTTGAGGCGGAGGCCAGCTGCCCTGAGGTTGGCGAAGGTCTCCTGCAAGTCGGAGACATGATCATCTTTGTTCTTGCTCATGACCACTATGTCGTCGATGTAGGCTATGATGTTTCTATCTAATTGTGAGCCCAAAACATCCTTTGTCATTCTGGCGAAGGTTGCTCCTGCGTTTTTTAGGCCCTCCGGCATTCTGGTGTAGCAATATGTCCCGAATGGAGTGGTGAAACTTGTCTTGTCTTCGTCTTCTTTTTTCATCCAGATTTGGTGATACCCTGAGAAGCAGTCGAGGAGAGAGCACCTCTAGCATCTGGCTGTCTTGTCGACGGAGGCGTCTATTCTTGGCAATGGGAAAGGGTCTTTTTTGCAGGCTTTGTTCAGATCTGTGAAATCTATGCACATTCTCATTTTGCCATTCTTCTTTGGTACCAGTACTACGTTTGCAAGCCATTCTGAATTCTTGACTTCCATGATAACCTTTGCATCTAGCAATCTCTGCACCTCCGCCTTTGCTGCTAGGATTCTGTCCTCCGACATTTTCCTCTGTTTCTGCTTTCTTGGTCTCATGTTTTGGTTGATATTCACCTCATGCTGTATGATATCCCTGCTGACTCCTTGTAGGTCGGAGGCTGACCAGGCAAAGATGTCTCTGTTTTTTACCAGAGTTTGCATGAGCTCTTCCTCCTCTGCTTTGCTCAATTCTGAGCTGATTGTTACTTTTCTGTCTGGCAACTCCTTTTGTAGAGGGGTCACCTTTGTTTCTTCTTGACCTGCCATATCTGTTTTTCCTCTGGGCATATCCAGAGGCTCTAGTTCTTTGTCTGCTGACTCAACTACATTGATGTTTCTTTGGGCTCTGTAGATTGCTTTTTCTATATTTCTTGCTTCTTTCTGGCTGCATCTGACTGTGATGATGCCATGGAGTGCTGGTATCTTCATGCATAAGTAGGCCATATGCAGGGCGGCGTTGAATCTAGTTGTGAATCCTCTGCCCAGGATAGCATTGTATGGGTAGTACAGGTCGACGACGTCGAAGGTTATGTACTCGGTTCTAGCATTGGCTTGGTTTCCAAACGACACAGGGAGTGGTATCTTTCCTAGTGCTTGTATCTGCTTTCCTCCGAATCCTATCAAAGGGGATTTGGAGGGCTGTAGTTGACTCCTGCTGAGCTTCATTTGGTCGAAGGTATGTGCAAAGATGATGTCTGCTGAGCTGCCTGTGTCAACCAAAACTCTGCTTATCTCCCATGCAGCAATGTTGGTCTTGATTACCATTACGTCTATGTGAGGGTAGCTTTCTAGCTGGAGATCTTCTTTCGTGAAGGTGATTGGGACTCTGGACCAATCTGTGTATTTTGCTGGGCCTTGGACTGCTACGTTGTTTACCAAAGCGAGGTGATCTTTTTCTGCTTTTTGAAAACTCCATTGACGATCCTCCGGCAATTGGCGATATCATGCCCTATTGTTGGTAGCGGTCCATGGGGGTTGACTTGGTTTTCTAGGTTTTGCTCGCGTTTTTTGGTGTTGGGAGTTGGTTGTGAGTAGGCGGCGCGGAGGCGCTTGTTGAATGTGTTGTTTGTTGCGGCGAGGCTCGAACTTCTTTGTGGTTTTGTGGCGGTGGGTTTGTTTCGAGGTAGGTTATGTGGGGAGGATTTGGGTTTATGTAGGTCAGGCTTGCCTCCGACCTGTAGTTGCCCACCGGATGTTTGCTTCTGAAGGCGTTAGCCGCCATGTTGGTAGGAAGTTTGGGTAATAGGCGGAGGCCGCAGTGTGGAGGATGTATATTTGGTTTGCGTTTAGCTACCGGATACATTGGGCGCATCTTCTGCTGGTGGCGCCATGTAGGTGGTGTTGACCTCTCTTGCGCTCTCTTTGTGTAGTCGGAGGTCAGCGATCCGCTTGTTCTTCATTCTTTTCTGTGGTCGCTTTTGTCTCCTGGACAATCTTTGGTGTTGTGCCTGCGCTTTTGCAAAGGAAAAACGCATAATATGGCTGCGTTGTTTACTTTCGCTTGTTTTTGTCCCGCTTTTTGCCTTGGTAGCCTTGCCGACCTTGGTTCCCGGTTTGGGTCTCTGGTCCTGCTTTGGCGTTGCCAATTGCCCTTGTTCAGTTGAGGTTGACCCTCAATGTTGAGCACTTGCCTCTGGCCTGTTTTCTGATTTGATGCGTTCTGGTTCGGGTAGCTCTTCCGGGAGTTTTTACCGCTTTGCTTTCTTTGTCTGTTTTGACCTCTCCTCCAAATTTTTTCCGGAGGTCATTATCTCGATCTGCAGTATTTCTCGAACTCGTCATACAACTGTTGTATGGAATTTGGTTTCTTTCTTGCTAGGTGTGCTACGAATGGCCCGATTCGGAGGCCTTTGATCGCTGCTTCAATGGCGATCTCATCTGGGATGTCTGGTGCCTTCGCCTTTACTTGCACGAATTTCCAGAAGTAGTCATGTAGTGTCTCTCCCTGCATTTGCTTGCACTGGAACAGATCCGTGGATGTCAGCGATTGTGCGGCTAGTCCTTTGAAGTTTGCCAATATTTTGTCCCGAAGGTTTTCCCAAGAATAGACCGTGCTTGGTTTGAGCATGGAATACCAAGCCAACGCGTCGCCTTCGGCAACAATGATAAAAGACTTTGCCAGGACGGCGTCGTCTCCACCGGCGGAGGCTACTGCTGCCTCGTAACTCATGATGAACTGATGGGGGTCTATCTTTCCGTTGAATTTTGGCAGTGTTATTGGCTTGTACGCTGTTGGCCATGGCGACTGTTGTATACCTTCTAAAAGTGGGGACTTGGGATCGGTAGGCCTCCACGTCACTTGAGCTGGCATTGTGGGCTGGTTGATCACTGGCGGAGGCCCCTGTGGTATGGTTGCTGTTGCTGCGGAGGTTGAGGCTGGTACTGCATGCTGCATACTCAGCATGTAGGACTGCCAACTGCTGTCTAATTTCTGCTGCTTGTGCTGATGCTTGAGTAGCTTGCTGATTGGCTGCAAACGCTGCTGCCATTATGTCTCTCTCTTGTTGCGCTCTCTGCAACTGCGCCTGCAACGGTTGCAGTTCTTGGTCGAGTGTTGCACCTGGATTTGGTTGGGCCTCCGGACCTTGGATTTCTGGATCTTGGGGCTCCGGTGGTTGACCCTGGGCATCTGCTCTGGTACTGACCTCCGCTGGCGAAGTTGCGTAGGTGCTACGAGTGGTGCGCCTAGGCCTTCCTTTCTGACCCGTGGTCGCTGCTGCTCTGGTGGTGGTTTTTCTTTTCCCTGCCATCTTTGGTTTGCCTTGGCCAACCACGGTGGGTGCCAATGTTGAAACTTGCGGTTTCAGACAGTGGATCAGGGCCCTCCGCCTGGTGGGCGGTTGTCCTCAAAGCGGAGGCTCGGTTACTGAGAATGATCATTTGGGCGTGTAAGGGAAAGGGCACAGAATGCTAGGGTTTCATTAATGCATTTTCCAACCACCCCCTGCACGGTTACAAGTGTTCCCTATTTATAGGGCTCAACTACTTCATGACATAATTTATTACAATGCCTCTTAACTGCTACAGTACATTCATGGAATATTCCGCCGCTAGCCTCTCGTTTGCGGGGCAATCCTGCCATACCGTCTCCGAGTAATGGGCCTCCATGAGCAGTCGGCCCACCATGCTTCGGTCTTTGGCCCAAAGGCCTGGGTCCCCGGTGCTGGCCTCCATCTCCAGGGGCGCCACACTATCTTGGCGGTTCTCCGTCGGCCGGTCGGAGACATCTCCCATGGTCTCCTCCGCCTCGGCCATGTGGGGCCATGGTCACAGCCGACGCCTGCCTCCGCCTTTCAGGGCGCGCTGCCGTCGCCTGGCGGGTCTCCGCCGGTCCGGGTCGGAGGCATCATCCGCAGCCTCCGCCGGCAGCATGGGGGCTAGGGTGGCAAGGCCATGGCGTCCCCCGGCACCCCAGCTTGAGTACCTGCACACAATTAGGCAAGATCGTTGTTTAATTAGTTTGGAGGTGAGGCGGCCTTCGCCCTCCTGGCCGGAGGTGCCCTCGTATCCTGCGGACTGCGCGGGTCTCCGCCACCCGTGGTGGCCATGTTACAACACAAATCAAAATGTTGCCAACTACAAAATTTCATAACTTCTCAAGATCTACAAAGTTTATTTTGGTCATTTGTTCATCCGACATGGTAGTAGTAACATTGTTCACAAATCTTATATATCTCTCTTTTACTTTCATAAAACTAATATGAGAGATATGAGAGATGTAGATTTTATGAACAACGTTATTGTCGCTTTGTCAAATAAAGAAATGACCAAAATAAACTTTGTAGATCTTGAGAAGTTATACAACTTTGTAGTTGAAAAGTTTTTCATTTGAATTCATTTAGGGCCTCAAAAATTATTTTGAAAAACTGATTTGCCGAGGGCCAAAAAAAATGCACACGGTAAAATGCCTCTTTGCCGAGTGCCAAAACAAAACACTTTCGACAAAATACATCTTAGACGCATTTTGTCGAGTGTTTTTTTTTTGCCGAGTGTATTTTATTTGGCACTCGACAAAGACCATCTTTGCCGAGTACCTGATAAAATATACTCGGCAAAGCCTCCGGCACTCGGCAAAGTGCCAGTTTCCGGTAGTGAAAAATGGCATCGATATTACTGTAACATTTGAAACGCAATAATCAAATCGAAAGCACATCGACAATGATTGAATACCATCAAAACCATACTAAAAAAACGATAAACACGTCAATCTACAGCTCATAGTTGGATGCATGTTACGTAGCAATAACAGTGCCAGTAGAAAGCAGAATACCAGATCTACTACTTCACAGATATAGGGGCCTTTGACAACGAAAGGAACAATAAACCTAACATATGGCTACAGTGTAAATGTACTCCTCCGTCTCTTAATATATGTTATTTTCATTTTTCGAGAAACAACTTTGACTAAATATATATAAAAATATTAGTATTTATGGTACATAATTAATATCATTAGATAGATATTTGAATCTAGTTTTTAATAAATTTATTTAGACATACAAATGTTGCATGTATTTTCTAAAATTTGAGTCAAAATTTGAGACAGAGGGAGTACAGCATTGCTAACGAAACTGCCAAAGAGAAGCAGTGCCAACAAGCAACAGACCATGACTGGCTACCAACGTTGGATCCGATGACGTACTGCCCTGATGGCTGACGCAGCATGTGAGAGGCAGCGAACACGTCACCTGACAAAAGTCAAAGTGAAACTTATGTTCAAGACAAAAGTCATGTGAAACACTCTTGAGCCGTGCATTGGAGCCAAGGTAACAACCTACTCTCTCTGTCCCAAAATATTTGTGTCGTTCTCGCTTTTCAATAAGTCAAGTGTTTTTAACTTTAACCAAACATATATATGAAAATGTTAACATTTATAGTAGATAATTAGTATCGTTAGCAGATCTTTGAATCCAGATTATAATAAACTTGTTTAAAGATACAAATGTTGCTAATACTATCTACAAATCTAGTCAAACTTAAGAAAATTTGATCGGCACGATACCATAGCGATACTTATTTTGGGACGGACGGAGTACCACGCAGGAATACCATAGCAATACAAAAATGTGTTAACAATACTAGCTACCCGGCTGCCCAACCGCCAGCGGCTCATGGGATCGATAAATAAAAGAACTAGAACATATTGCGCGTGTTGTTACGGAGATTGCGAAAAAATAATAATAAAATTAAGTAGAGATGACATGGATAACTTGCATTAAGAGGTTGAAAGTTAGTGGCATGACATGTCTATTAGTGAAAGATGATGTGGATAATTAGTGGAACATGATGTGAATGTCTTGTATGTTGAGATAGAACTTGAGATGACGTGGATAGCTTACATTAAGAGGTTGGAAGTTAGTGGTATGGCATGGATATTAGTGGAAGATGATGTGGATGTCTTGCATGTTAAGATAGAACTTGAGATGACGTGAACAGCTTGTATTAAGGGGTTGGAAGTTAAGTGGTATGACATGGCTATTAGTGCAAGATGATGTGGATGACTTGCATGTTGAGAAAGAACCTGATATGAGATGTGAATAGCTTGCATTAAGAGGTTGGAAGTTAGTGACATAACATGACTTTTAGTGCAAGATGATGTTGATATCTTGTATGTTGAGATAGAACATGTAGTGGGGATTAACTTTATAAAAGATATAAATATACAAGGCTCACGTAGATAGATTACTGATGATGTGTGCATTCGCGAGCTTATATATTAGACAGGGGATCTAGGCCGTCTTCTCCAAGCAGCTCCAAACCAGCGAGGTAGTAGCAGCCATCCTCTTCGACCCGGCCGTCCAATCCAGAGCCATCGAGATGACCACCAGCGGCCCCGTCCCACTGGTCTCGCAGGTGCAGCGCAAGCCACTGACATACACCCCAAGCCCATGGGGTGACTTCTTCCTCGAGCACATCCCATGCACTCCATCACAGGTACAAACAAGCCGGTCACCATTGTTCCCTTTCTGCAAAACTTGAACATGTCATCATTTTGCCAGCATTTCCGCATTGATGCAGTAAAAAATGGAGAAATCGTCAAAAAAGGGTTCTTGTGAACTAGACTTTTCTGATCCCCGTTAATAATCAAATTGTCCTTTGCAGTTCTTGTCAATGAAGGAGAGGGCACAGATCAAGAAGGAACAAGTGAGGCAGATTGTATTAGAAACCGTTGCCACCTCCAACCTGATACAGAAGATGGAGCTCGTCGACACGATGCAACGGATCGGGCTGGACTACCACTACAAGAAGGAGATCAATGATTTGCTTTGCTCTGTCTACGATGACAAAGATGGAGGCTCTGACAACCTCTACATCACCTCGCTGAGGTTCTATTTGCTCAGGAAGCATGGGTACGGAGTCACTTCAGGTATGTAAGATCGTCAACTAAGAACTAACCAGTATATGTTTCCTTTCATAGAGTTTTTTAGAAAATGGAAAAATTTCAGCCTCTTTGACTACATACAGCTAAATCTTACAATGTTTGTCAGGTTATTTTGCTGACTTCCTTTCATTTGAGCTGTGTTGACATATGCATGAATGAATGTTCAATTATGTGTGTGCAGGTGTGTTTGAGAAATTCAGGGATGAGCAAGGAACATTTCAAGTGATGATGTCAGCTGCTTGCTGATGTTGTATGATGCTGCGCATCTGAGAACTCGTGGGGAGGATATACTTGACAACATCATCACTTTCAACAAGAGCCACCTCCAATCTCTACTGCTGCTGGAAAATTTGGGGCCAGAGCAACAAGACGAGGTCCAGTGCACTTTGGAAACACCTCGGTTCAGGCGGGTCAGCAGAGTCGAGGCAAGGCGCTACATCTCAGTATATGAGAAGAAGACTACACGGGATGCGACCATACTGGAGTTTGCAAAACTAGACTACAACATCTTGCAAGCTATCTACTGTGATGAGTTGAAAGAACTTACAGCGTAAGGAAACCACACATTGGTATTAGTAAATTGGCGGTAATAATTTACTTAATGGAGTTGCTTACTTATTTCGCCAGCTAATAATACACATTTACTTGACAATGTATAGATGGTGGAAGGATTTCCAATCACGAATAGATCTGTGCTTTACAAGGGACAGAATGGTGGAGCTGCATTTTTGGATGCTCGGAGTGCTTTTTGAGCCTTATCACTCATATCCACGGCAAATGATGACAAAGTTTTACATAATCATGACCTTAATTGATGACCTTTATGACAACTACAGCACCACAGAGGAGAGCGATATATTCACTACGGCCATGGAAAGGTTTGCCTAGCTACTAGATATTATATGTTCTTAAAGTCAGATTACATGTAACTAAGATGAACAAAACTTATATATGCGTCACCGAAGTTTACCTTGCTTGAAAAAACTAATGACAGGTGGGATGAAGAAATCACAGAACAGCTTCCAACATACATAAAGGCACTCTTCATCAACATACGTAACACTACAAATAAGATCGAGGAGGAGTTAAGACACAAGAAAAACAAGCATGCTGAATTGTTCAAGAAACTGGTAAGCTGCTCCTAAAGATCACATTAAGGAAACATGATGAGTTTTCTCAATTAATTTTAACATCCTTATATTTAACTATTTAGGTGATTGACATGGCTAAAAACTACCATGCTGAGGTGAAATGGCGAGATGAACATTTCATTCCAACCAATGTTGAAGAGCACCTCCAAATTTCCTTGCCTAGCAGTGGTTGTATGCATATGACAAATCTTGGGTTTATTTCATTGGGAGATGTGACTACTAAGGAGGATGTTGAGTGGGCTCTCACCTTTCCAAAAATCATTAGAGGTGTCTGTATCGTGGGGCGTGTCGGCAATGACATCGTGTCGCATGAGGTTTAGAAAATCTCTCCATCTATACATACAAAATTCTTGTAAATGATAGTTGCAAAACATTTATCAGTAGTGTAAAGGTTATATATATTTAGTGCAATTAGACATTTGCCTTCTTTTATATTTTCTAACTATCCCTACTCGTTTGTCCCTTGAAGCGTGAACAAGCTAAGGAGCATGTGGTATCCACAGTGCAAACTTACATGAACCAATATGAGGTGACAGTAGAGGAAGCCAACAAAATGCTTAAAGTTATAATTGAAGAAGCATGGATGGATATTGTTGAAGAATGCATCGAGCACAAACGTCCTATGGCACTTTTAGAGGTAGCAGTCAATGTTGCCCAAACAATGGATTTCATGTACAAGAGTGAAGACGCATTCACCCTTTCATTTAGCCTCAAGAACACTATAGCTTCAATATATGTCAACTCCGTGTGAGCTTATTGATCCAGCATTAGTAACCAATACTTTTTTTAGCGTACGTGGGTGTGCTTAAGGTCTGCCGCCAAGGGTACCTTTTAACCCCAGACTATTGCTAGTATAAATAATACAATTCGCACAACATCTTGGACTCTATTTTTGGCTTTCGGCAGCTTTTAGCTTTTCCAATTAGGTGAAAATAGAGTGACGTTTACAGTTGTTTTAAGGGAAATAAAAGAGAGGAGGTATATTTCATAGTTGTTTTAACCTAACAGCTTATAGCTTGTTTACGTCACATCGCTCACAATAGCCTTTCCACAGCTTACAACTGAACCAACACTATGTGAAAAAGTCACATATCCACCAGCGACGCTATAGACGCCGCACAAAAGCACGTTTGTGATATGAATTTACAGACACGCTTTCCTGACGCGTCTGTAATAGTAAAGTCGCTGGGCGGTCGCCGGTCCAAAGAAGGTCAACGCTGCTGTCTCTAACAAGAGCTTACTACAGACGCTCGTTGGTAAAACGTGTCTATGATAGTGCTACAGACGCACTTTTATAACATGCGCCTGTAACTCTATCACATATTATTGATGCCTGTTATTTTACAGGCGCCTATTATGAACACGCGTCTAGAGCAATTGCCCTATTACGGACGCTTATATCTTTCGTACGCGTGTTGGAAACACACGTCTCTAGTGTTTGTACTTGGAGCAGACGCTTCCTATTCTATACGCATCTATAATTAGTGGCAGACGTGTTCTGACGGTGCTTCTCTGTAGTACTTGGCTTGCGGACTTAGCCATTGGCACATGCTAACGGACGGGCAGAGCGCTCAAGCGGGCGGTGGCGGGGGCCGCCTACAGCTCTCAGGCGGGCAGCGGCCGTGGTCATGCGCAACGCAGGCCTTCGGCTCTAAGACACTCGGAGCTCGTTGGCACGAGGCACAGGTGGGTGGCGATCAGAGGGCCGTGCTGCGCAGGCAAGCGACGGCCGGAGTGGCGCGCTGCACAAGCTGGCGGTGGCTGGCATGCTAAGCTCTCCTCCCTTGTCCTTGGCGTGCTTTGCTCTCTGGCCTCCTGGTCCCTAGCGTGCTCTGCTCTGCTTTGCTCTTCGCCATCTTGATCTTTAGTGGATCGTCGGTGTGCTCAGCTCTCCTCCTTCGTCCCGGCGTGCTCAGCTGATCTCGATCTACGTCCATCACAAATCGGTTCCATGAGCAGGTAGGTGACCCGGCGAGCTAATTCAGCTAAATAGCTAGTATCGTAATTCTTGTGTGACTATGAAACTCAACATATTCATGGCAGTAGGGGGCCACTGGCACACGCAGCATCTCTACCACCGATCACGCTAGCCAATCTCCCCCGCCGGCAGTGTTAGACATTGAGAGGTGAGCTAAATTTGTGAACTTGCATTACATTGTGAACTATGATGAGCTTGCGTTTGTGAAATTTGTGAACTTGCATTGTCAACTTGTAGCGAAACAAGTAGATTGACTTATATTCTTCCATTTTTAATCTTCTTTTCTAGACTATGTAGGATTAAGGCCACTGGATGTATCTTCTGAACCGTACTTGTGGATACTACTTAGATGGATTGAAATCTTTCCGTTGCAGAGGCGGATATGGTGAATTGATAGAAGTCATCTATGTGGTGCCCATGTGTTGACTGTGAGAATGAGAAGCAATACGCGAATTCGTTGTCAGTCCATGCCCACCTAATCATTCGAGGATTCATACATGACTACAGATGTTGGAACAAACATGGAGAAGAAGGTGTCAATGACCGAGACCAGGAGCAGGCTGCTGGTCAGCACGATGGTGCATCTACACTATTGTTCTTGTCACAGGCACGTCTTAATCTTGTCACAGACGCGTCTTGGCAACACGCATCTCTAGTAAGGGCTTACTATAGACGCGCGTTGACACCCACTAGTCTCTAGTAAGGGCTTATCACAGACGCTGTTCATTTATCACGATCGCGTTTTTGTAACACGCGTCTATAGTATATGTTTATTACAAACGCGCTTTTTTGCGTGACTCTAATAAGACCTTATTACAAATGCGTGCTCACAAGATCTGTGATATGTTTTTTACATATGCAATCAGACCCGTAAGATTAATTAAAATAAGGTTAGGCTAAATCTAGTCAAATCCAACATGATAGCTAGCTAATTATGTGCCTTGTGACTCCACAACGTGATATATGTATGTCTCGTTGCAACAGTGTGGATATATTTGTTGATCATATGGCAAACTTAAGAGAAACTTGAAAAAAAAAGTTCTGCTGACCGTTATTCGGCGAAGAGTGAGGTTATGGACGCGGATCGAGCAAGCTGAGGTGAGCGCCTGTTCGTGGTAAGAAGTAATAACATCGCGTCGCATCTGGAGTTTCTTTTTTCTTTAACTAGAATCATGCTCGTGTGTTGCAATAGAAATACAAAAAGGGAACAAAAATAATAATAACATGATATTTCATGTTCGATTGTGTGTCACACTATTAACAAAAAAAAATGATATTTCAAGTGTAATGTTCGTAACATTATGTTTTGTAGCCAAAATTTGCTATCCGACGTGGCCTGCCCCGTCTGGTCTCGCCCGTCCGCCTGCCTGCCTACAATAGGTCAGAGTTCCCCCCTGCACCAAGTGCACCCTAGGGCAGAGCTCCCCACCAGCGTCGAGCCCGCCCGTCACCTATGCCACCCACCAGATATCTCCAATTTCTAGGGATTGATGTATCCCAGGATCTAAAGGAATATTGCTCTTTAGAGACCAATTTCTAGGGATTGATATGTCCCCGGATCTAATTAGCTAGCTCCAGTTTAAATTTGCCCCACAACTCGCACTTAGTTGTTGTTTAGTTCGTTGATAGAAGCGGCAATGGGAATGTAATCAGCTGCCCCTGCTACATGTTACATGGGAACGAATCGCACGATCTGTTTGGTTTGCTTTAGAAGGGTTTCCATTTACGGTTGGAGAAGCAGGCCTGCGCATTCAGTCTGCAGTTGCCATGGATGAACGGGGTCTCGCCGCTCGCTCGCCCTTCCCATGCCTGGTGCTCGCTCCCTCGGCCTGGTAGTGTTGGCTGCGGTTCTTGCACCCTTCCGCGGCTGGTCGTTGTCGCCGCGGCCCCTCCTCTTGTGCATCTTTCTTCATCGCCCTGTTCGTTTGGGCTTGTTTGGCTTATAAGCCGTACTTTTTCAGCCAACGAACAGTACTTTTCTCTCACACCAAATCAGCCAACAGTACTTTCAGCCATGGCTTATCAGCCAAACAAGCCCAAACAAACAGAGCGTGTTAGTCTGCTGCTCGAGCTGCCGTGGCTCAGCACGGACCCCATCACGTCGCCATCGTCGTGGTGGTCGCGGGGCGCAGCGCCCCTTCCGCGGCCGGCCATGGCAAGGTCATCAGGGTTACCTCACTGGTTGCTGAGTTGCGACTCGCGAGGGAGAAGAACTCAAAGGAGAAGCCGAACGGAGCGGAGTCCAGATAACGCGCCCGAAGGGAGCGGAGTCCGGATAAGGGAGGGTCAGGAGTGGGATCGAGTTTGTACAAGCCTGTAACTGTTCACAACGTGACCGATTAGTCATTGGATCAACCAAATGTGAAGCAACGGTATCCATTCACGTCGTGAACCATTGACGGGCTAAAATGGCTCAACCAAACAGCACCTTATTAGTCATATGTACCCGTATGTGCTTTAAATCTACCAAATAACTAAAATAAGTGTACATGCCTTATTTTGCGGAGTTAACTAGTAATCTTAAGTTTAACCAAATATATATAAAATACTAATGTTTATTATATCAAATAAGTATTTTTATATTAATCGTACCATATATTTTCATAGTAAATTGATCTAGAGATAGAAATGTTGTTGATAATTTTAATAAATCTACCCAAACTTAAAATTAGTTGACTTCTAAATTATTTTAGGGTGGAGGAGGGACGACTATATATTTCACAAGTCAGACATTTGACACATCCAACACACATAGATGAGAAAAGGACAAAAAATAATGTAGCGACTCTTATTTTGTTTTGTTAGGATCATGGTCAGCAACAACTAGCATATAAGACAAATAGCTAGTTAGGGACGTACTTCCTCCAGTTCATTTTATAAGGTATAGCTTAACAAATAATTTGAAATTAAAACTCGAATTGTGAACCGAAAAGAGAACAAAAGTAATAAATCTTGGTAAGGACTAAATTGGACTAAAATTAAATAGTTGAAGTGACTAACTCAAACCAATAAACATTAGTTTAACAGGTTATCTAGACTACGCTAAAATTTTTGCGGGAGTCGAATGTAGTTAACGAGTTAGGAATTACCAGGGGTACATAGCTCACAGCTGAATCTGAATCTGAGTGAACTGAATCTTGCAGATGTGGATGTCTTGCATGTTGAGGTTAGAAGCTAGTGGTATGAAATAACTATTAATGGAAGATGATGTGGATGACTTGCATGTTGAGATAGAACTTGAGATGACGTGGATAGCTTACAGTACATTAAGAGGGTTGCATGTCTTGCATGTTGAGGTTGGAAGCTAGTGGTATGAAATAACTATTAATGGAAGATGATGTGGATGACTTGCATATTGAGATAGAGCTTGAGATGACGTGGATAGCTTACAGTACATTAAGAGGGTTGGAAGTTAGTAACATGACATGACTATTAGTGGAAGATGATATGGATATCTTGCATGTTGAGATAAAACATGAAGTGGCGATTAGTTTTATAAGAGATATAGATGTGAAATAAGTTTCTACGTTTGCAAAGAGACATGACACCCAAGGATAAGGACAAAACTAATCCAGTCATCTTTACGTGTAAAAAAAAAGATGTGAGATGTGAGAGACTAGGATGACTCACACATGTATAAGAGAGATAAAGAGGTACAACATGCAAATAGTGTGAGGTTTTGGACATTTTAGCGTTCATTTGGCCATCCAACTTTCCACGCACAACGATGATCCATAAGCTACATATATATATACCGTACTTTCCAGAATGTCTAGCCAAAACGTAGGTTCTAGTTCTATATAAAGCGCTAGACACCTTTCATAGCACAGCAGGAAGGCAGAAGCACACACACCACCGGCCTGAACCTCGCTTGGCTAGCTAGTAGCGACCATGAGTCACCTGCAGGAGGTGGCATACCAAGTCACCTCTTCACCGTTAGTTCTGGCACAATGTCTCCTATTGCTCCTCGTTCCTCTCCTGCTCCTGCTGCACTACTACGCCTCCCGACGGTCAAGGTCAAACCGCCGTCATGGCAGCAGCTGCAGCGACGACAAACAGCAGCTTCCGCCTTCGCCTCCGGGGCTGCCCATCATCGGCCACCTTCACCTCATCGGCGACCTCCCGCACGTCTCCCTCCGTGACCTCTCCGCCAAGCATGGCCGCGACGGCCTCGTGCTCCTCCACCTCGGCGCCGCCACCACTCTCATCGTGTCATCCCCGCAGGCTGCGGAGGCGATCATGCGCACGCACGACCATGTGTTCGCATCGCGTCTCGTGTCCACGGTCAGCGACGACCTCATGTACGGGTCCTCCGACATCGCCTTCTCCCCCTACGGCGAGCACTGGCGGCAGGCCAGAAAGCTGGTCACCACGCACCTCCTCACCGTCAAGAAAGTGCACTCGTACCGTAGTGCCCGCAAAGAAGAGGTGCACCTTGTGCTGGCCCACGTACAGGAGGCAGCGGCGGGCGGGCACAGCCGTGGACATGGGCATGATGATGAACATGTTCGCCAATGATATCGTGAGCCGCGCCGTGACAGGCAAGTCCTTCCGGGCAGAAGGCCGGAGCAAGCTCTTCCGAGAGCTGGTGGAGGCCAACTCTGCTCTGGTTGGAGGGTTCAACCTGGAATACTACTTCCCCGGGCTGGCGAGGTCGTTAGGTTTCCTTAGCAGAAGGTTTCTGCGCAACAGGGCCCACGAGACGCACAAGAGATGGGACGAGCTGCTTGAAACCATACTGAGCGACCACGAGAGAGAGACTCTATGATGCTTCACCATGACGGAGGTGACTTCATCGATGTGTTGCTCTCCGTTCAGAAAGAATATGGTATGACCAGAGATCATGTTAAGGCCATATTGGTGGTGAGTACCGTAGTATACCCAACAGACAGAATCGATCCTCTCATTTATATACGTCCTGAACTACATATTTGATGATAACTAGGACATGTTCGGTGCGGGCACAGACACGTCATCCTTGGTCCTGGAGCTCGCCATTGCCGAGCTGATGCGCAACCCACAGCAGATGGCTAAGCTACAAGGTGAAGTGAGAAAGCACACACCAGAGGGACAGGAAACGGTGGAGGAAGAGAACCTACCTAACATGCCCTACCTGAGAGCCGTCGTGAAGGAGACATTGAGGTTGCACCCGCCTGCCCCGCTCCTCGTGCCTCGCCTCTCCATATGGCGGACTGCGTCGTCGATGGCGGCTACTATGTCCCCTCCGGCACCAGGGTCATCCTCAACGCATGGGCTCTTGGCAGAGACCCGGAGTCATGGGAGAAGCCGGAGGAGTTCATGCCCGAAAGGTTCATGGACGGTGGCAGCGCTGCGGCCATCGACTTCAGAGGGAACCACTTCCAGTTCCTGCCGTTCGGAGCTGGACGAAGGATCTGTGCTGGCATCAACTTTGGGATGGCTACTGTTGAGATCATGCTAGCAAACCTCATGTACTGCTTTGACTGGCAGCTGCCCATCGGCATGGAGAAGGGTGTTGACATGACAGAGGTGTTTGGAGTGACGGTGCATCTAAAGGAGAAGCTCATGCTTGTTCCCGTTCCCAAACTTCGTGCTACTTCTGGTCACTCCATGCAAGCTGCTGAGGAAACGTCTATGAACTACAATCTACCCAGATTGGACCGGATGTAGTATGGTAATAAATAGTGTCTTCTAATAACTCAATCCGGAATCTGGTAAAAATAAGTGGAATGGTATTTTAATTTGAAGGGAAAAAAATCTCTGTGTTGTCGTCAAGATTTCCTCACATATGAAGTGCTTTCGTCGTAGAGACTTAACTAGCTGGGACCTAAAGATTAGGGATGAAAGCGGGAACGGGAAATTCCCGTACCGACCGACACCGAATACCGGAATTCCCGACCAGATATCATTTTCTCGGGAAAAAATGGATTCGGGAAGAAATCCGGGAAAATTCGGCGAATCCGATATCGAAATCAGTTAGAGTGATTTCCCGACCAAATTAGCGGATCCCATATTTGTCCGGTAAACCTCCCGCGGGAAATTCCCGTTTTTCCCATGGAGCAGCAAGGTTTGGCCCAGGAAGCAAGGTTTGGCCCCGGAAGAGAGGAGGGAGCTGACGAGTCATGCATGCGGCCCATCATTCCATGCTTGGCCCAGGATTTCACGCATGGAGCAGCAAGGTTTGGCCCTTTGTTCATTTTTCTTTTCCATTTTCTTTTTTTGGTAGTTCTGTAGTTTTCTTTGCATAAATATTCTGACGAGCTCACTGTTTGCTATTGTTTGCATATAGATTATGCATGGTTGCTATTGTTGCATCGGGCTCACTGTTTCCGGTGGTTACATATATCGATGTTTCCGTTTTGTGTTACCACTTCCCGATCATAATCGATGCGTTCCCGTTCAAAATATTCCATTCCCGATATCCCGTAATACCGGATTCGTTTTCCCGTCTGGCCTTCCCGTTCCCATTCCCGGCCAAAAAATACAGGAGCAGGAATGGTTAAGATATTTTCCCGACCGTTTTCATCCCTACTAAAGATGGTCAAATGGGTGACACGACACTAGCACTATTTGGCGCGGCCGGCACTAAGGAGCTGTTTGGTTCGCGCTTTTCAGCCCCGCATCGATTAATAGCGTGATCAAAGAGACAACCTTGTTTCGCGTTTGGATGGCCCGGTCCGTAATAGATGACACCGTGAATGGATCCGACCTATACACAACCACTCCCCCTCCTTGATCTCCTGCCGTTATCCGCTCCTGACTCGGGAAAAAGAAATTCCCCCCACCCCCTCCCCGGGCACGCTCCTGGCTTGTAACACATGGCTTTGTTGATCACAGTTCTGAAGCCAACCAAATGTCGCTTTCAGTTCCCCAGTAACAATTTGCGGCTGCAACTGCTCCCATTACCATTGCCGTACACAGCACTTAACCAAACAGCAAGCACGGCTTTCTTAATTTGTCATACTGTCTCCAACAACCGTGACACAAAATACAAGACCCATTCGTCCTTTGGGTAGCGCTACAGGCAAATGGTTCAATATATATTTTTGGTCTTCTCCAACAACAAGACTCAAAAGACAACCCTTTCGTAAATGGGTCTCCGGAGAGATGATACTCAGATTTAGGTTATGCCTCTCCGGCACCTAAAATGAGTCTTCCATATAGGTAGTCTGTTGGAGGCTATAGGTATTATGTTGGAGATCCATTTTGAAATTGGGTTCTGCAATGGGTCTCGTGTTGGAGGCAGCCTCACGTGAAGCTATTGCCCCAGTCAGCTGTGTGGCTTGGTCTTGATGACAAATTTCTTGGCAACAAGGAGGCCTGGTCTGCCAACACTGTACAGCCCATCAACCGTCACCTTTCAAGTCTATTCTGGCCCGGCTCGCGCGTGGCCCAACGCCAGGTCTTCTTGGCCCTCGACCTCAAGCGTCCGCTGCAGCCGAGCGTTCTCTGCCATTGCTTTTGGTTGGGATCAGCAGCAGCCTGCAGCTCGCGAACTCATTGAACACGATGACGCTCATGGCTCCCTCCCTCCAACACTGGCTGTGTGGTACACATGATTTGGGAGGGTGGTGATCTCTCTATATCACCTCACACGTCTCCTCCTGACATAATTGTTGGCAACGCTTTTCTTCTCTTCTTCTGGTCTTTTCAGTTGGCACTACATCTTTGCCTACTACGTACTCATGCTCCTTTCTTTACACCTTCGCGATGCTCTTATCTCCCCTCAAATTATTAGGTAGCACTTCTGTGATCTTCCATGTAATCAGAGTGACCTGGTTAATTGCATTATTGCGATATTTGGACATCTCCTATTTCCAGTGTCTCGGGTTAATTACAAGTATTATCTTGTTATTTTAATTGACCACTCTCACTTTTTAGGGACATATCCTCTCCGTTTGAAGCCTGACACATCTCGCTCGGCACAGCCCAGTGGTCACGGGTCGCCATGGCTTGTCAGGTGCAGCGGGCCGTGTCATGCCAGCCCACGGACAGCACCAATGGCCCAGGCACGGCCCTAAAGGCCTCGTGCCGTGTCGTGCCGGTCTGACGGCCTGACTGGCCCAATGTGCCAGAGACGGCCAAGGCACGAGCTGCTACGCCGCCGTCGCCGCGGGGGGAGCTGCTGCGCCGCCACGGGCGGGAGCCGCTGCTGAACCGTCGTTGTGCATTGGGAGCTGCTGCGCCACCGCTAGGCTCTGGTTGTCGAGCGCAGGTGAGTGTGTGTGTGTGTGTGTGTGTGTGAGAGAGAGAGAGAGAGAGAGAGGCAGAGCCGGGATGGGAGGCGGAGAGGAAGCGTCTAGATGGGAGGCGTAGAGGCGATGCCAGGATGGAGAAGGGCATGCACAGCCTCACGATGGGTATAACGGTGACCGCGAATAAGAGCTGCGGAGTGGAGGAGTGCGTCACGGAAGTTGGGAAAGAATGTTGGGTTTACTGATTGAGAGATAAGGGTGGCTTACATGGGCCTTCACTGGCCTACAACTTATTGGGCCAGGCCGGGCCTGCACGCCATTCCGAGGGTGCAGCCCAGGCACGACCCTAGGGTCGGGTCAGCCCGGCCTGGGCCCGACGGCCACCAGGGCATGCCATGCTTAGGTTGGGCCGTGGGCAGGCCATCGGGCCTAGTGCCTTATGGCCAAGTATACATACATGTGATATCATTGATTTTATATTTTAGGTGTGCGGGTGCTGCACCGCGTGCCCAACATCACAGTTATGTTGATACAGTGAAACTGAAAAATGAAACCAAGGCATCTAATAATCAGACTACGGATGATTGCGATGATGCATGCGTGAACAACGTCTAAAATTCAGAGGACATATATACATATACATAAATATATATGTCGTTGTCATGTGGAACACGTGGAAAATATGTCTTCATCACGTGTATTTGCCACAAGTGGACAAGAGAAATTGTAGTCCTGGACCATCAAGGATGATTGTCTTCATCACGTGTATTTACCAACTTCCAATGATGATTGTCTGGATTCCATCGGCTTTGAACAATCCTTGCTGATCACCTTCTATTGGCGTCATCGACCCGAATACTTGATTTTCGGTTAAGTAACTGTTTCCTGAGCTGATGACAACATCTGCAGCTTGATCAAATAGCCGATACGTTACGCCTTTGAATATAGGTAGGTCCCGCCTCTTTTGTGCTTCAATCGGATACTGCTGTCAAGCACCGTGCTTCAGACTCCAAGCATCAACGTGGCCATGTGCACATGTGTGGCATTCGGACTTTATCTCTTGTACTTTTTAAATAATCTCACATGCAACTACGTAACTGGTAGGCAAAGAAGTCAATTCTTCTTCAACTTCCTTCGTACGTGAATTCCAGCTTGCCTCATAATAGTGTCGAATACTTTTCAATATTGGAGCTAATCCCAGACTTCTCAAATGATTGTAATTCCACCGTGAACAAGCTTAGGTAATAAGCCGATAGAATATGCTTAACCAGAGCAAAAATCCATCCATCGGCTATCCTTTGTTATTACCTCCATCGGCTATTTATCGTATCAAGAAACAATAGCCGATAAAAAGAATTCAAGATATAACCAGAAGCTACATTGATATCCATTGAGGGCTACCGGCTTTAAATTATAAATGCTCATAGCCAATAAGGTCATCTCATGATGGCTTCTCAAAGTACTACCACCAATTTTCCAAAAATAGAATCTTGCAACTTCTACTGCTAGGAATTCTATTAACAGCAGCCCTGGCAATATATTTTCAGAAGACATTGGTTAATATTCATACCTCATTGATCACATTGGTTGTGCGTACGCCAAACTGTAAATAGCCGAGACGCTGATATTAGCTGGCATCTCTTTAGACCACCTTTGTAGAAGTATCGGCTGCCTAGATGACTGTTGTGGACTTCTACTGCCGATATTCTCCAAGCCGATATCCCTCTTCGGGCTTTTAAGAAGAATCTGATTACTCCACTATATCGACTAACACGCTCTCTACTCAGCCGATACTTTTGAATGTGGCCCAGGATGGCTTTTTGCCGTCCAGTGCCTGCTGCACAGAGAGACCCTCTAGCTTGTTTTTCGAGGTGTGTTTCGGTGATGATATACTCATGTGGTCACCATACTTGCTCGGGCCAAGACTACTTCTAAAATCTAAATCCCTTGCTAGTTTCTTCTGAAATTAAGCCAATAGCCGATTCTTCTCCTCAACAGCCGATTCCTTGTACCAAAATTATAATAATCATTAATCTGATCTCTGGACCTGCCCCTGGATCCTTATCAAGCTGATGAAGCAACTTGAAGTCATTCGCCAAGAAATTTAGCGGCTATTGCAATATGGAAATCGGCTCTTCAAGGCTGCATCGGCTTAGCGAGCAAGACTTTGGACCCTAGCCGATTCCACTTTCAGACAGCCGATCTCCATCGGCAAGCTTCCATAAATATCACTTTTATACTGCTTGCCCAATGAAAAATTCCATCTAGGAGTTTCTCCAACATGTGCTTGAGCACACCATATCTGATTTGATATATATGACCAATATAGCCCCTTTCCATCTGCTCCGATCCAAATCAATGTACGATATAAGTCTTCTTTAAGCTAGTAGTCTGACCAAGCCGAGTGAATATCTTTGTGTGCGCTCAGCCAAATAGTTCTTTGAGCGGTGGAGTACAGGAGCAGTAGCTTTTGATCTTCTTGAGTTTATCACTTGGAGTGTCAACGTGTTGCCACACGTCACAACCGGCCCCATGCAGATGACACGTACAGAAGGATTGGCTTGCAAGCCTCATGCGGTGGTAAATCTTGGCAATATGGATGACGTTCTTAGAACAGTCCTGAAGATTCAGCATAATGATCAATTTCGGCCGACTTCTAATCAAACAATTGTGGTCCCACCGAGCGTGCCAAAAAGCGTGTCGGCGCCAAAACGTGGTAGCCGCGCCGAGTGGACACGCAGCAAGCCGAAATGATCTGGAGATCTGCCTGGCTTCAACGCAGGAGCGGTCGATCCTGCGAATTCCCAAGGGCGTGCTAGTCAATTTAACCAGCAATTGACAAGGAGAGAAAGTTTATCAATAAGTTAGTGTGGAACATGCCGGTTTTGCCCAGACAGTTCCAAGTGTGCCGCTTCGGGAGCAGCTAGACGTGAAAATTAGACATGCCTTAGCCGCGTACTATGCACAATCAAGATTGAAGTAAAACAACGGATAAAACATAATCTATCGTTTTAAGTAAGAAACATCGCAGTGTGACAAAATAAATGACGGACTAAAAGGATGTGAGGCTGATCTAGATCGATCTCGATCGGGCAGGTTGATATTGCTGAAACAAATGATAATAAGAACATCAGCAAGATCGGTAACTTAATGAATCTACCCGAAGGATGCCACCCTTAGGTAGAGCCAATTACTTGACCTTAATCTAATTCGAGCAGTGGAGGTCGAATTTAACCGATGCAGTCATACTTGAACTAAATAAGGATCGATAACTAACTTATACTAGAGCTCGTAAGAGGTCGGCCGGACCGATATAGCCTTACGAACAAAAGTATAAGCCATGACGGTACTAACAGACAAGCCGGAGGTCGATCGGATTGATGCAGCCCTGTTTGTTGAAGAATTCATCGAAAAGCTACATTACTCCTACTCCTAAGGGTTGGCGTGAAGCTAAAAAAGTAAAGACTGATTTTGATTGATGCGTGTTGTCTATTACAATAGCCGGGGGTTTATATTTATACCCTGGGCTGATAAGAGTCCTAAACGAACACGACTAGATAACAAAAAGAAATATCAAGATATATGGACTCTAATTTCCCTTATGCAGAATTCTTTCTGATCAAGCTTCCTTGTTTGATACGTGTCCTTGTTTCTTTCATCCTGATATGCACCTAGATGTCATGTATCCTTGTAACGTCAAAATCATAACTTTCTTCAACTTCTTTTCCCCAAAGATTTGGAACCATCACAATCTTCTTATCCCAACTCCATTCAACCACAGCAATCTTCTCTTGTTCATTATCCTCACCATTGTCATCAGCTAAATATGGATTATAAGCTTCATCAATTGCGGCATTCTTCTAGAATCGGGTATCTCTGCGTATATTCTGGAATTGGCTATTAAGTGCTGCCACCCGTTGAGCCAACTGACCTAAATTATCAAACTCTTGCCCAAGCAGTTTTTTCTATCCATGTTGACAACATTCCTTGAACAGCCAAAGCAGCTAGCTGATCATCAGTTAGATTCAATGAAAAGCACAAATTTCTTGTTTCCCGGAACCTCTGAAGAAACTTAGCACCCGATTCATTATTTCTTTGCCTTATAGTCGTCAAATCTATGATTTTCTTTTCTCCTGTCCCAGTATAGAAATATGTATAAAATTTTTTCTCTAAGTCAGGCCAATTGGCAATAGAATTAACTGGTAACGATGAAAATCAGGTGAAAGCTAGTCCTGACTGGGATAAAGAAAAGAAACAAACTCGATGAGCTTCTTCAATGGATGCTTTACCCAACTGAGTAAGATACCAACTGACATGTTCTATTATACTTATACTATCTTGACCAGTGAACTTAGCAAATTCCGAAAGCCTGTAATTTGTAGGAAGAGAAACTAAATTATACCACCATGGATATGAACGTTTGTACGAAAAGGTCTGCCTTTTGGTTTTAAACCAAACTGATTCTTCATTATTTCGGTTACTCTGAGTAACAACTCATCAGTATTCGAATTTGGATTTCCTTGCAATTGTTGTCCCATCTGCGGATTAAAATTTTGGGTACCTTGATACCCTAGATTTGAAATCATATGAAGGGTATTATAATCCGTGCCATAATGATATACTTGTGAAATCTCTGTCTGTTGAGTCCTTTGCTGACTTGCTGCTTGAAGTCTCTGATTGTAAATGTTATGATCTGTATCTCTACGAATCATTTGAACTGAGGGTGCTATTTTTTAAGCCGACCGCGGTATTTGGCCTGATGTACCAAAATTAACCATTTGATTCTAAAGTTGCCCCGTCGGCTGTTGCACATGCTGCACTGATGATCCAGGATTATACCGTATTTGATTAGTAGTAGTACCCTGAACTTGCTCAGATGAGCTCTGAACTGCCTGAACATCATCATTGCCAACTAGTGCTACTTCTTGATGACCGGTACCGGCTTGATTAGTCCCCTGAGTCGACGGATGTGGAATATTGTAATGAGCCGGTCCAATCTGATCAATTGGATATCCATGAAACACCTCCTTCATGGTGTTGTGGAATGTGTTCAAGAAAACTGTATTATGATTCAACATGGCATCATGAACAGATTTGTTGACAGCATCTACAAAGAAACGTCTATCATTAGCTTCATCTGTATCTGACTGCCCATTTATCAAAACTCTTGGTAGTAGATATTTCTGAACAACTTTACTGTCACGTATCTTGGTGTAGGACAACAAATACTTATTTTGAAACTCTTTTATAGCTTTACCAATGACATCTTTATCCTCATCAGGTAAGTCTTCATAAGGTACTATAAGAATGTCCCTATTGTTGTGAGCTACCATGACGATTGTGGTCCCACCGGGCGTGCCAAAATATGTGTTGACGCAAAAATGTGGTGATGCACCTGACACACAGCAAGCCGGAACGATCTGAGCGAGGCCAACCCATAGATCTTGCTTGGCTTCACAACAGGACCAGTCGATCCTGAAAATCCCAGAAAGTGTGCCAGTCAATTTGACCTGCAATTGACAAGAAGAGGAAATTTTATCAGTAGTTTAGGGTAGAACATGCCATTTTGTCCAGACAGTTCCAAGTGTGCTACTTCGAGAGCAACCAAACAGAAGAATCGACTAAATAACCGATACGAGGAGAAATTGACTGTTAAGGACTGTGATGTTCGTGGGTCATGATTAATTTATGATAACAAGTACAATGCACCTAGATATAAGTAACATCATCGGCAAGATAGATATAACCAGTATAAAGCATTGAGCCGATAAGTTTAACGAGGAAAGATATAACATGCGAACAAATCGACTGTCTAGTACAAATGAATCTACAAACGCTCTGAATCTAACATGTTACCATCAACAGTGAGGTTCGATCGGATCGATGCAGCTATGATAATGATAACAAACTAACGCCAAAGAATCCATAAAACCATCTATATATTGATAGGTTCATGAAAAAACATGTTATATGTGTGAAGGCACATGCGAATTATCTAAAATAGCCGATGCATGCATAGCAAACAAACAGAGTACATATCTCAATCACGAACAAAACCACTAATCGATAATCTCTAATCTAAAGTCTTACCAGTGAGGTTCGACCGGATCGATGCAGCTATGGTGGTGTCATTAGATTAGATATCATTAACTAGTGAGTTCATCCAAGATCGAAAACATATCTTTGAATGCATACTATGCTTGATTGGAATAGAGGTAAAATAGCTGATCTAGTAGAATTAAGCCATCAATTATGAGATTCAAAGTATGACCAGACTAGAAGACGACCAATCATGATGATATGATGCCGATCTATCTCTATCTCAATTAGATGATTTGTTATGATTAATGAAGCATTAATTATAACAAGATCGATAACTAGTGAATCAACCAAGAATAGCCAGAAAAATCTTACTAATCTTAGAAGATTCGATAACCGGTGATATTGTATTAAACAATAAGTTATTTGACACAAGATCAATAACTTTGATCTATATTATGATCCGTAAGAGATTAATCAGCTGATGCAACCTTACGAATAATGATACAGATCGATAACTAACTTATACTATACTCGTAAAAGATCAATCGGCTGATGCAGCTCTACAAGCATAATATAAGTCATGATGGTATTCACAGACAAGCCGGAGGTTGATCAGTTGATGCAACCCTGCTTGTTGAAGAACTCATCGAGATCTACAATACTCTTACTCCTAAGGGTTCGCGTGAAGCCGAAAAAGTAATTGTATTGATTGGTTGTTTGTGTCTTTACAATAACCGGGGTCCAATATTTATACCCGGAACCTAAACATAAATCCTACTCAAATACGACTCATTATAATTCTTGAAATAAAAGAAAACATTCCTAACTTAAAAATAACTTGGACTCTAATCTTTTCCATTTTGTAGAGTCCGACATATCTTTCCCCGACGCCATCCGTACGTAGTCAATTGACATCGTCTGCTGATGTCGTCTTTAAAATAGCCGATTCCCACCTTCGCATCAAAACCAAATTGATATTGATTTACATTTGATCGATTCCTTGATGATACAATCTTAGAAGCTTTGAGTTCCCGCTTTCTTCTCTCCAGATTTTGGTGTAAACAGGCTGCTAGGGAACCGTCTCCTCCTCATCAACTACCTCATGATAGGTGCGGATGAAAGTGAACGAAACAGTTTTTCAATAATTAATCATTCTCAATTTTTGACTTCTCACGTAATAACCATTTACTCTCAATCATTTTTGAACTCACAGGTCTCCCAACCTGAGTCCACTTCCGTCCCATGATGATCATCAGAGTGCTCTAGACGATGATGATTCGTTCCATGGCACGGCTGCATCTAAATCTCCATCTCCTCCAAGACAGTCTCCCCCTTCTCTGCCTCCCGCACCGTAGAGCTAGAAGATGCCCCCGCCCCCGGTGAAGTCCTCGGTGAAGAAGAAACCAACCGTCGTAAAACAAAGCCCCCTCCAGAGAAGCTACCTTACGAGAAGTCTAAAGAGGAATCAAAAGCGACGGCACAAAAAGATTTGGATAACTGGCGAAAAAGTTTAGAAGAATCAAAACCAAGGAGGTTGAAACTTCAGAAAACCACGCTAAAGCCGCACTACATAGCTCAACGAGAACTAAGGAAAAAAAATCAATGAGCGCGAGAAAAAGCAGCGTGATGCACGTAAGCCCTCGCCATTATTGGACTATGAACGCTATCTCGACAAGTCATATAAGGCGTCGTTGAAATCTTGTTGTTGCTAATGAATATGGTTCCAACATAGAAGTCTATTGACCAGACAACTCTGGAGAAGTGTCGGTTCAAGACCTTAATGCTTTTTTTGAAGATACTGGTTTAACCTTGGATCAATTGACGGGCAAAGCTCCAATCCAGAACCTGGAAGTTGATACCATGAAGACTTATAAATTTGGCAAAAGTCTGTACAACCCTGCGGCTCTGAATGAATTGGGTACGCAAATGTACTTGCTCAACAAGTGGTACATGCAGGCGTGTGACAGGGGTGAGGAGTGGATCTTTGTCAGATTTAGAGACCATCATTACTTCCGTGGCGATGACATCTTACATATTAGTTTCGAAGAATTGCATCAACTATACCACATGGACGCTCTGGACAAATCAATCATTAGCTGCTTTTGTTTGTAAGTGATTCTTACTTTTATTTAATAAACTCACTTCCATGCGTACGTGTATATAATTATCCTCACATGTAACTTATATTTATATACAGATTCCAGATGTCAGAGCTCCAAAGAATACAAGACACCAGTGTTGGCTTCATTGATCCTTATATCGTATTCAAAACCGATATTATTGCCAAGGAGCAGTAGGTATCTGAAGCACAGAAGAATATCATGAGGTTCTTCGTGAAGCAGCACGACAAGACAACAATACTTTTCCCGTACAACTTTGAGTAAGTGTTAATAATAATGTAGTCTACACATTTTATGTAATATCAATACAACTTATATGCATGTACGTGTGTATAAACCAATGCGAGTTTTTCATGGATACTCATTGTCATTGAGTTAAACTCAAGTCGGTTAGTAATCTTTGACTCGTTGAGAAAAGAGCGGGCACTATACCAAGATATGATAGACATTATCCAAGGGTAATTTCGATCTCTCGCGCATAACTATTATTGAATAGACTTTGCCATAATTTATTAACGATTATACATTATTGGTCGCACAGGGTTTGGAAAGAGTTTATTCGGCAACACCGCAAGGATTGCAAGGCACCACTTAATGTAGTTGAAATACCCGATGGAAGTTGTACTATATATACTTCCCACGTGCTTAATTACTATATCGTACTTCAATTTACGTGTGAGATGATGAGAATAATCTTCTTCTCAGATGCGAGTGGTGTTTTTATGGCAAAGAACTGTAATAACTTGTGTGGATACTACGTTTGTGAATTTATCATCGCGCACATAAGAAGAACTCCTGAAAATGTCCTCAGAGTACGTATATATCAATTTTTTATTTATTTTTAAATGAATATATATATGTATTAATACTTTTCCTTTTATTTCAAATGCAAGACTGAATGGTTGAAACAAAGGGTCATGCAAAAAGACCATCTGAAAGCAGTTCAAGAGTCAATAGCAGGATTTCTTCTACAAAAAGTGCTAAATTCCAATGGCGAGTTCTACTTTGATCCTAAGGAATAAATGATGTAAATTAAATGTTTATTGATATCATTATTTTCGAGAACAAGATTATGAAAGTGTTGTATATATACATATATATATATCTATAATATATATAGTTTCATACTTTATTTGAATATAATAATGCTCAAGATGAGAATTAGATGTAATTATATGCGTGCGTGTATTTTTATTAGCAGCGTAGAATACGTACATAAAAACATATTATATATTAAACAAATATGTGTAACTAAACTGAAAACAAATTAAACAAAAAAAAAGAAAAAGAAAAGGAACCTTTAGTCCCGGTTGGGGTTACCAACCGGGCTAAAGGGTGCGGCCACGTTTGCTCGGCTGGAGGGCCTTTAGTCCCGGTTGGTAACACCAATCGGGACTAAAGGTCCCTCTTTAGTCCCGGCTCGATGACCCGGGACTGAAGGTTCCACCTTTAGTCCCGAGATCGTTGTCCCGGCACGGTGACCGGGACTAAAGGCCGTTACCGTCCGGGACAACAAGGCCATCCTGTAGTAGTGAAATCACTTTATCTTTATAGTTATATGTCAATGGAGATTTGCAAGATCTTGATTCACAATGGAACCTCATGCTGGTTATGGTCTCCACTTTTCTTCTTTCAGTAATGAGAATGTGAGATTAATAATGTTTTTAGAATTTAAGGTACTCATCCTGCCATTTCTGTTTGCATTAAATTTTTGTTATGGTTAGATGCCAATAGTTTATAGATTCAACAGTAATTTTGTACCAGTACATTGAGAGGTCGCACTTGATTCCTTAATGCAGAGAGCATTTGGTTTCTTACAGGTTGCCTACTTCTGGATTTGGAGCTGCAGACCTCATTTTATTTTACTTTGTTTCATATGAACCAACCTATTCATTGTGCAGCCTATTCCCTCCAAATTTGAAGGTTAGTTTTCCCTGTATAAATCTCTATTCTCATTTTGGGCCTTTATCTACATGATGCAGTTTGATTACTCGGCATTTGCTCATAATTAATGAATGCTTCTGTTAGTTAGGACAACCTATTTAACAATAGACAATACATAGGTCGCATCATGACCAATCTGTATCTGTAAGTCCTGAACATCTCATGCATTTTCCTTCATTATTAGGCTGTATACATATACTTTTTTTTTTATCAAACAACCAAACATTGCTGACTTTGTTCTTTTCTTATGTTTGGTGTGGGCCATACAGTACCATGGAGTGTTTTAGTGTGACCTCCACGTCTAATCGCCTGTATCAGTTTATGTTTTCCTTATGACTGCAAATCTCATTCCTTCTACTTATTTTAGTATCCTTATCATGATATGCTCCGAGATTCTTGGAAAACTTTTTTTCTCAGATGATGGAGACTTACGGATGGAGGGAGTAATAAGTTCTTATAGGGCCCCTTTTCCTTATACTACCAGTCTATTCCTTTGTTCGAAAAATAGATATCCCTACTAGCTACGTGTACACCTCAAGACACAAATGCATCCTAAAGTTTCCTCATCTTTGTTATAGCATGCTCTTATCCTTTTGGAATTGATGGCAATGCTGTTCTTTTCACGGTTTGCAAAAAAGGTTGCATCCAACACTACTACACAAACTTTAGTGGAGGCGGACGTTTTTAGTTTCCCGCAGCGGGCAAAGCCGTCCGCCGCAGCCTAGAGGCCACGGTAAATCGTGGCCTTCCCGCGGCGGGCCACTTTGCCCGTTGCAGTTAATCGATTTCTCGCGGTGGGCACGTTAGGATGTCCGCCGCGGTTAAACGTTTCAAAAAAAACAAAAAAAACCCAGGAACCCGCCGGTGAGCCCATTCTCGAGCCCACCGACTAGCCCATTCACAACTCAATACTGGCGCCACCGCAGCTCGCTGGATCCGCCGCCGGGGTCTCCACCTTGCTGGATCTGCCGCCGGGGAGGTCATCCTCGCAGGATCTGCACCATTGTCGCAGGTTGGGGCCGTCTCGCCGTGGATCCGTGTCGTCGCCGTGTGGATCCACGTCGTGGGAGCAGGGAGTAGACGCGGCCGCCCTGGATCCACCGCCGTGTGGATCCACGTCGCAGGGAGTCGATGCGGCCGCCTGGATCTGCCGCCGTGTGGATCACCCGTCCCTGTGCGCCACACAGCTCCTCGCCTACGAGAGAGAGAGATGAGGGAGGTACTGAGAGGAGAGAGAGGGTGGGAGAGAGAGGGACAGAGAGATACCGGGCACGGCGGCGCTCTCCTCGCCAGATCTGGCGTCGACTCCCTGCGCCGCCAGATCAGCCGAGAGGTGCCAAAGGTGCCGCGCGCGATAACACCCTTGATGACGAGCTTGGCGGGGTCGATCTCCCAGTCCTCACGGCACCGCTGCAGCGGCGTCAGCTCCTCCGGGCCCAACCTCGCGGACTCACCGCGGCGGTTCCCCATCCCGGAGGCTGGGCCGACTCCCCACTCCACCGGGCGTCCGAGGTGGCGCTCGAGCTGCTCGTCCAGGCTCTTAAGGTCGATCTGGTCCGCGCGCACGAACCCAGCGTCGCCGCCCGCACTGGTGGGCTGCCTCATGATTGCAGTAGTTGGAGCCGGGAGCACCCGGAAGGTGAGCGGCGTCGGCAGCGGATGCTGTGGGGTTGAGCGGCGTGGAAGGCCTCACACGGTTTGGCTGCCGCAGTGTCTGAAACCCTAAGTGCTCATTTTATACCAGTGCCTGCTACGGGCCTCGCCCTGGGCCTATTGGGCCTCGGCCTTAACCGAGGCGGGCTTTATAGGATGCCCGCCATGGAAAATAGGTATTTTCCGTGGCGGGCATATTAAGAGGTCCGCCACGGTAAATCGATTTACCGTGGCGGGCAAAAGTGCCCACCACAGTAAATAAAAAATGCCCACTGCCGTAAATCGTAGGATTTACCGCAGCGGGCAAAAATAGGAGCCCGCCGCGGAGAGTGTTATCGCAACGCTGCGCAAATTTGTTTTTGTAGTAGTGCAAACTGGAGACAGTGACGAAGTTGGTAGGCAAGTGCAATTCCTATTTAGTTTTGTTATGGTCGATTCACTCAACATATATTTTGTTCCTTCAAATCCAATAAGTATAACAACAGGCATCATATTTTGTGCCCTCCAGTGCACCAATGAGAACTCACTGGTCTTGCCTAATTACTGAAGTAAGTAAACTTATCACCCATTCTTGGTGCAGTCTGGATTCTAATATGGGGCTTTACTATACTGAAGATGGTTCTTACAGAATGGTTCATTTACATTATATGCCTCCAAATGACAAACTCAACTCAAGAGATCTTACAACAATCCTATTTTCTGTTTATGTATGGTGGGTCCAGCCCCTGTCAGCCACGTGGTTCCGTCTCCAGGTAGACCGGTTGGGACTGACGGACGAGCGTGGCTCACGCCCCTGTTTTTATGCTCGACAACTACAGCTTGTGTGTGTCAGGCCCTCTGTTTCCTGTTCTCTCCGGTGTCTGCATTTGTGAGGTTGAACTTTGATGTTGAACAATCCTATTTTCTGTTTATGTACGGTGTTTTTTTTTATTTTTTTTTAAATTACTTTGCCGAGTGCCCCTTCCCAGGCACTCGCAAAAGTATTTTTAAAAAAATTCAGAAATCTTTTCGAGTGCCTAAACAAGGGCACTCGCAAAGAAATTATTTAAACAAAAATAAAAAACTGTGCTTGCGAGTAATCTGGGGGGGGCACTCGGCAAAGTAATTTTAAAAAAATAAAAAAAACTTTGCCGAGTGCAGGCGGGGCACTCGGCAAAGTACTTTTAAAAAAAAAATAAAAAAACTTTGCCGAGTGCCTGGGTAGGGACACTCGGCAAAGTAATTTTTAAAAAAAAAATTAAAAAAAACTTTGCCGAGTGCCTAGGCAGGGGCACTCGACAAAGTACTTTTTTAAAAAAAATAAAAAAAACTTTGCCGTGTGCCTGGGCAGGGGCACTCGGCAAAGTACTTTTTTAAAAAAAATAAAAAAAACTTTGCCGAGTGCCTGGGCAGGGGCACTCAGCAAAGTACTTTTTAAAAAAAAAAAAAAAAAACTTTGTCGAGTGCCTGGGCTGGGGCACTCGGCAAAGTAATTTAAAAAAAAATAAAAAAACTTTGCCGAGTGCTGGGTCAGGCACTCGGCAAAATAACCGTTAACGGCCGGCGCCACAACGGGCGAAATATTTTGCCGAGTGCTGCCCCAAACACTCGGCAAATTTTTTTTTTATTTTGCCGAGTGCCCCGATAAAAAGCACTCGGCAAAGACCCTTTGCCAAGAAAAATTTTGCCGAGCGGACTTTGCCGAGTGCTACACTCGGCAAAGCCTTTGCCGAGTGCAAAGGGCTCTTTGCCGAGTGTAAAAACACTCGGCAAAGCCGCGGCCTCCAGTAGTGATGCTGTGTTTTCATTCTAATTTCTATTGTGCACGCATCATATTGGCATGCGCAAACAATCTGATTCTAACTGATGTACTAGTGGTTTGTGTTTTTATTTTTAGAAGTATATCGTCTATATACAATCTTTATACTACAAAAAATACCTCTATTAATTATCTAGAATATATATATATATATATATATATATATATCTTTTATAATTAGTTCTCATATATGTATACAATGCAGAATGTATCTCTGTACCTTTTAGACTAGCTAGTGCCTTCTTGGTGTAGACAGAATTTCAGTAAACATATTTCTTTTGGGGTATTGCCACTTAACCCCCTGTTTTTCTGCAAGGTGGATTTAGTTCAAGTGTAGAATCATGTACCTCGCTCAATTGGTCGTTAAAATATAATTAATTTAAAATATAATTAATTTAATGTAAATCTGACAAAAGATGACTACTACAGTATCATCGTCATCATCTATCCCTTGCGTGCGTACCTGTTTGTGCATTCTGTCTAGGGACCGCCAAGTCTGCAGTCCTGATTATCCGGCTGCCTTCGTAATGACCCACCCACCCAGATGTCCAGGCGCTGTGGATTGTGGTGGCTGCTGCCTGGGTCAGAGCACTCTAACAACCAATTCTAGAAGATGAGATATCCATTCAATCAAATAATTACAACTTAACCAAACATAAGTGTCTTATCTATGCTGATATACTCAGCATTTTCAGTCTATCTAATAAGTGTCCACATCGAACGGCTCCCCGGCGGATCTGGCAAAGGGGCGCTTGGATGCGGCGCCGATTGGACGTCCTCGCATTGGCCGCCAGTGTGGAGGACGCCTAGGTCGACCTACTGCACCGTGCGATGGCCCTCGGCCTCCGCCTCGACCAGCTCTTCGATGGATCTGGCGCTGGTGAGTGCCGCATCCTCCCCCTCTCTCTTTCTCTCTGTGTGTGATATATTCTCTACTACATGATCATATCCAGACATGGCTGTTAGTTTTCAGGAGGTACGGATGTAAGATGATTAAAGCGCTTGTTTCACTTATGAAGACCGTGGACTCAAAGCCAAAGATAGAGGAGTTATTTTTTATAACAAACAGAATGAATATGTTTTCGGAACATTGAAATGGTCACCAGAAGCTGAGAAGTTGGTTGAAATCCCCAAGAATGAAATACATGAAGGGAATGATGAACAGCAAGCACAGAAGGTGATCTCTCTTTACTTGTCTCAGCTTTCACATGCTGGTTAACTATTGTTTAGATGATTTTCACCTTCTTAATATAATGACGGGCTAGTCCTCTTGCTTGTTTGAGAAAAAGGAAATTAGATGATTGAATTAGCTCTTATTTTTGCGGTATGGCTCGTCGACGCAGGATATGCACAACACTTAGTGCCTGATGTTGCCCTGCTAACCAATGTTACACATGAGAAGCGACCTTTTCAAACGGCATTCGGAACCATCTAGTCAAGCCACAGGGGAAAGTGCAAAGCAGGTAAATTGGTGCTTCACTGCATTAAACCTACTATGCTCACTGCATTAAACCTACTATACAAGTTGTATTTCTTCCAAGGGCTACCATCGTATGGCCCTGAATTGATGACCCTTTTGTCTGTGCCTCGCGCTAGTTTAGCCCGTTTAGATCGGTGCTGAATTGGTCCATGACAGTTTTAGTGACAGGAGGAGTTTGGTCAATCTTTCGTGGTCGTCCTCGTCCTCTTCTCCTCCTATTTTCAGCTCCTGATGTTGTATTTGCTTCCCCTCCTCCTGATGTTTCCTTCCCCTCCTTTCGTTTCCTTTCTTTCCTTTGCTTCCTTTCATGCTAGGCGCAGAGGATGCTGGAGGTACTTTTGTGCTAGTCGTAGAGGTTGTTGGAGTTCCCATTGATGGTGATATTATCTGCACATCGTCTGCATCTTCATCCTGTTCATGCCCCCATTGTCCCTTCGGATTGTTCGCAAAGTACTCTTCCATCTATGTATCATCAACAAAAAAATGTTAGATAGACTTCGTTATTTTGTGCAGTCTAGAACAAGTTGTTCCAACTGAAAGATTTTAATATGCAGTAAAAGCACAAACCGTAAAAGGTTTTTAAATATGAGCACAATTGTTTCAGGTTCGCTCGAGAATGGAGCAACCTCGTGCATATTCTGAAGCTAAAATTTTCCATTTCAGTCTATACAAGTGAAAGTAGTGCACTTCACATAGCAGGTTTTGTTTCGGTCTGTAGCAATTTGGAATTGACAATAATTGTAAGACTCACATTTGTGAAATCCTGAGCCATTTGTTTTCTATCCCATGCAAGCATATATTTTATTACAAACACCCCACGTGAATGACTGCAACGGAACATAAACATAAGTAATTGGATTACAACATTAATATACAAAGGAAAAAGAGTACAAGTCTTTTTGTTGTGGTATGTTATGATAGGGAACTATTTCCCAGTCGTGCAAATTAATTGATTTTTTAAGTTTAACCAAATCTTTCTTGACCGAAGAGTCAATGCATGACTGTATGCCTTCCACCTAGTGGATGGTGAGATACATTTTAAATTTGATCAACCTGTAGTTGTAGTTCAGTACACAATAGGCGGTACGTGATACGCAGAAGATCTATACTAACCAATGCCTTCTCTAGGTCTTTGTCTCGAATTCCTGATTTGACGCCTAAAGAGTTAAGGATCTGTACCTCTGTCTTTATAAAATCTAGCACTACGAGAGCCCAGTGGTAGTTAATATGCATTGGCACAAAAATCTAGAAAAAATAATTGAAAACTATTGAATGCATGGCTAGAACACTTACGACGTGCACTACTTTTGCAAATTGTGCAGTCTGGAAGAATTTTTTCGCCTAAGTATCATCAACAAATTGTCCAGACTGTACAATTTGCAAAAGTAGTGCACGTCGCAAGTGTTCTAGCCATGCATTCAATAGTTTTCAATTATTTTTTGCAGGTTTTTGTGCCAATGCATATTAACAATAACCGTTGGGCTCTCCTAGTGTTGAATTTTATAAAGACATGTACATATCCTTAACTTTTAAGGCGCCAAATCAGGAATGCGAGACAAAGACCTAGAGAAGGCATTGGTAAATACAGATCCTCTACGTATCACGTATCACCTATTGTGTATTGAACTACAACTACATTTTGATCAAACTTAACATGTATTTAACCATTCACTAGGTGGAAGGCATATAGTCATACATTGACTCTTTGGTCAAGAAAGACTTGGTTAAATTTGAAAACCCAATTAACTTGCGTGAATGGGAAATAGTTCCCTATCATAACATACTGCAACAAGAAGACACATACTCTTTTTCCTTTGTATATTAATGTTGTACTCCAATTACTTATGTTTATGTTCCGTTGCAGTCATTCAAGTGGGGTGTTTGTAATAAAATATTTGCTGGCATGGGACGAAGAACAAATGGCTCAGGATTTCACAAATGTGAGTCTTATAGTTATTGTCAATTCCAAATTGCTAGACTGAAAGAAAAAACTGCTATGTGACGTGCACTACTTTCGCTTGTATAGACAGAAATGGATAATTTTAGCTTCAGAATATGCACGAGGCCGCTCCACTCTGAGCGCAACCTAAAACACTTGCGCTCATACAAAAAACCTATCATGGTCTATGCTTTTACTGCATATTAGAATCTTTCAGTTGGAACAACTTGTTTCGGACTGCACAAAATAACCAAGTCTATCTAACATTTTTTTATGATGATACTTAGACGGAAGAGTACTTTGCGAACAATCCGGCGGAGGAACAACGGGGGCACGAACAGGATGAAGATGCAGACGATGTGCAGATAGTATCGCCGTCAACGGGAACTCCAACAACCGCTGCGGCTAGCATGAAAGTAACTCCATCATCCTCTGCGCCCAGCATGAAAGGAAACAAAGGAACGATAGGAAAATGAAAGGAGGGGAAGGAAATACAGCATCAGGAGGAACAACATTGGGAGCTGAAAATAGGAAAAGAGGAGGAGGACGACCATGAAAAGATTGACCAAACTCTTGTCACTAAAACTGTCATGGATCAATGTAGCACCAATATATGACTAAACGAAGCTAAACTAGCGCGAGGCGCAGACAAAGGGTCATCAATCCAAGGCCATATGATGGTAGCCCTTGGAAGAAATAATGGTATAGCAGGTTTAATGCAGTGAGCACCAATTTACCTGCTCGAACCATTACCATTTCCACCGCTGGATAATACACAATGATTAGATAGTGACTGCGATTTTCACTCCCAGCTCTAATTATTATTGGCACTACGACCTTCAATCTTCAAACAGGGGTCAAACTTCTTATCACCGCCGGCTTCTAATTGCGTCGTGCATTGGGTGAATCGGCAGTGCTAAGTGTTTTCACCACCGTTCAGTTTATGATACGTTGGCGGAGACATGCACTGGTTTCGCCACCAAACTATATATGTCGCACCGGGCGAAAAAGGTTCAGCACCACCGTTATGTCATCCTTCTGCACCCCCTCTTCCTATATATGATCCAGTGGTGAAATACATCATTGACGGTTCTCACATAACTGCGGTGGAAGTCCCGCCGGTGATCCTTCTTTCTATATAGCAGTGTTTCAAGTGAAAATAATCATCAACTTATTAATTCCTAGCATCACTGAAATGAAAATCGTCAGGAGAGTACAATCCGTGCCTCATGTCTATGCTACAAGGCCATCAGCAGATAACAACCTATATCATTAATTCATTATTGCTATGAAGTACTGTGTCTTGCACCGCAATGCTGATGAAGATCTTAAGAAGATTTCAAATTGGGACAACCAAGCTCACAAGAGGACCCAAAGTCAAGCATCCATTTCTCATGAGCCCAACCTAGTCACTAGGTCATTGGCCAGTTCCTTGACCATATTCATCACCTCATCATTGGTCTTGCCTGCTATCTTGCACCACATACTGTTCATTGAATCATCACGACAAACATTTGTCAACTCATCTCCACTACAACCTTCTGTCTCCCAAGCAACATCATTGATGTTAACATCCGCAACGATCTGCCTTGTAAAAGGAACTGAAGTACAACAATAAGCCACTAGAATGAAAGATACGGTGTTGTAATTATTGATAATTGAATTATACCATGCATCAAGTTTTTCTGAATCTAATTAATGTACCATGGAACAATAGTAATGAGCATATTAGTTGGAGGAAAAGTATCAGGGGATGTTGAGATAAGTAGATATTTTTCATGGGCTTACATATGTCATTACAAAATAAGAAAACAATGGTTATGATGCAGTGTGTAGCCAATGGTTTTAGAAAATTAAATACCAACAATTTTGACATGTGCAGGAATGGCATGGTATGTCATCTGATCAAAGCAATTTGTTTACAAAGACAACAAATGAAACTAAGGATAGGGGACACTTTAAAATATCATAAGATGATGTAGAAATATATCTATACATGTACATTTCTGAGATTAATATTGATGTGAGTGCCTTTCTACTTTTGAAATCTGCAAGTGGAATATAAATACGCTTCTCCAGCCTTCGCCTGAGTAAAATCAAGAGTCAACATAACACACATTCACGTGAATGCTGTTCACATGAATGTGTTATATTCTCTTGATTTTACTCGGGCAGAGGCTGGAGAAGCGTATTTATATTCCACATCTAGATTTGGAAAGTAGAGAGACACCTATCAATATTAATCTCAAAAAAGAACTGCTAGTTAATCACCTAATGCGCAACACAATTAGAAGCCGGGGGGATAAGAAGTTTAACTGCCGGTTTGAAGATGGTCAGATTAAACGTGTTTTTTTGACAAAATAGAGCGGACATATGCAATGCTTCCACTTCCCTACTCGTTTTTCTATTCTTCTCCCTCTTTTCTTCTTCCTCTCCTTTGTTAATGGTGAAAATTGTAGGAGCCCTGGGTCCTGCCCTTGATGAAAATTACACGCTAGGTCATGTTGCCAGCATAAAAAACGTACAAACTACCTACCACTGTAGACAGTTCAGAATAAGATTTTCTTTTTCAAATCACATGGAACAAACACTCATATAAATATATGCAATGAAAGCACACTCACCTTGACAGGCACGTTGCCTATCGCTAAAAGAACACACCATTAGTACCCATACCAAGTCGACGATTTAAACCTGAATGGATAGGTTCGACCACAAGGAACCTTATCAGCGGCAAAAGTTCAGAATCAGCTTGCCAAGTCACACTTCCATCGTATTACTATATATAAAAATGAATTTTGGAGTTGTTGCTTCTGTCTCAGAGGCAATTATCATTTTGGCCGCCCTTAGACTGTCTCCAACAAGTGACCCGCACCCAAACACAAAATGGGTAATAAGAGACCCAAAATCAGCCTCCAATAGACTATCTATACGGAAGACCCATTTTGGGTTTCCTAAGAGGCACAACCCAAATATGAGCATCATCTCTCCTGGAAACCTATTTGCAGAAATGATTCTCTTTTGGGTCTTATTATTGGAGAAGATGCCGAATGGGTATTGAACCATTTGCCCGTAGTGCTACCCAAACGTCAAATGGGTCTTGTATTTTGGGTGTTGATGGAGATAGTCTTAGAAATGTCATTCGATAGACTTAGCTAATGAATACACCAAAAATATGTTTCTAGGGGTGCTTAGTAATATATATTAGAAATTAGAAACTGGAGGCGTGTGATCCCTACAGGAATTATGTTATTGAGAGAACAAACCAGTACAAATTAGAAAGAAAGAAAAGAGGACTTCAGGAAGCAAAGAAAGAGACAGAATAGATAAAGAAACAACAACAACCTAAGTTAAGCTCACAACCCATTGATCAAACTTGTTGGCGAGGCTTGTCTTTACTCTGACAGAAGTGAGCTTCAATTCTTAACGAAGAGAGCCATGCAGTCTTGAACATTGGTAGGTAGCTTTGTGCACTAAACATGCATATATTTTTGACTGAACAAATGGTCAAAGTTTTTTTATATAGTGTATATATGTTTGACTTTTTTGAATTATCATATATATGCCTCACATTTTCAACTTAGCTAGAGAAAATAATATATGTTAATATTCATCCTTTGGACAAAATATCGCCTGTTCGGGGGCACTACTTCATGATTACTTTTCAAATGAACGAATAGTATTTTCCTCTCACAACAAATCAGCATAAGCAAAGAACATAAGTCAAATTTCAGCGAAACAAACAGGGCCAATGGCTTTATTATTCCTCCATTGGGCAAAGAACAAAGAATCAAACATAACTCGCTCATGGACGACTATATGTATATACTTGCATATAAATATTTTAAGATATGATACTACTACTACTCCACAACTGCAACGATCTGTTCCTCCATGATCTCTGTGGTCGTCTTGTTGATGAGCTCCAACACGCTCTGGGCGTGCCTCTCCTCCTGCAGCCGACGACCCCATGGCGAACTGCAGCACAAACCTGTCGCCACGACCACCGTGTGCTGCCAGTCGCCTTGCCGTCTCTGTTGAGGCGCTCCATGAGCTCACGGTTGGCCTCGTCGGCGTCCTCCTTCGTCATGCCTTTGCCGCCATGGGGCTTGATCTTGAAGCACATGAGCGCGAAGTTTCTAGAACCACGACCTCAAACCGGTCGTCGGACCTGACATCGTCCTCGAACATCTTAGCCATGGCGACGTCGCTCCGGATGTGCTCGGAGCTTGGCGGTGCCATAGGTGCGCATGACCATCCAGAGCTTGAGCCCCGAAGCGGTGGCCGCCGCCGACCTGCATGTCCTTGAGGTCGGTGACATTGCCGGACTCGGCCGGCGTTGTTCTTGAGGTATTCAGGTTGGTCTCCAGCGAGTCGTTGAGCGGCCGTGTGCGTCACGCACCCACGAGCACGTGCAGTCTAGGCGGGTTAGCGACCACTTGTGCGGGCTCATGCTTATAGAGTCGATGCGCTCCACGCCATCGAGGTGGTGCCGAAACTCCGGTAGATACACGCCTTTATCGGCATAGGCGGCGTCGATGTGCACCCACGCGTTGAACATGGCAGCGACATCGGCAATGGATCCTATAGGGTCGACGGTGTTGGACAATGTGGTGCCGACCGTGGCAGCAGACGTATGTCGGCACGAGGCCGACGTCCGCGTCGGCTTGCATGACCTCGACCAGCCTCACGAGGTCGAGAGCGTAGTTCGTCTCCGGGCGGTGGGGAGGCGCGGATGTTGACAGGTCGAAGCCGGTGAGGCAAAGATGCCTTGAAGAAGGTGGAGTGGGTCTAGTCCGCGCATACACGGCCAAGAGTGGTAGCCCGGACACGCCCGGGAGCCACTTCGACAGAGGGCGAGTCACACGCGACGACGAGCATGACGAGCATGGCCTCTCTGGTGGTTCCCAGGATAACGCCATCTGCCGGTGCCATGCCCGGCGGCACCGGTCGCGGTTCATGAAGCTAGACGACAGGCGCAAGAGCTGCGCGAGCGATCGAGAAAGCGAGCACCTCCATCTCGGTGGTCGCGGGCGCGGCCAGACCACGTGAAGCCGACGGAGTTCATGGCAGCGGTGATGAGGTCGTCGGCGATGGGCTGCGGCGCCACAGTGGACGGGAAGAAGGCAAAGCGCTTGGGGCTGGCCCGATGGGTCATCCTAGAACAACGGAGGCGGTGAGCACCTTCATGGTGACGTCGAATGGAGTGGAGGACGTGGGCGGCACGGACCGTAGCTCATTTCGCAGTACCTCGGCATGACGTCCGGGCAAAGATAGGTAGGGACTCGATGGACTTGTAGTAGTCGGAGATGAAGTCCACGACCTTGTGGAGGTAGGAGCGAACGTCATCGGGTTCAGCGGCTGGAAGCCATAGGCATCGTCGTCGGCGGCGGAGAAGGCTGTAGGGTTGGTGTCCAACCTGCCCATGGGTTATCAATCACATAACATAGCTAGGAAGTTGAAGCCGAGGTCAAGTACGAGGCTGCAGCTTAATAGGTCACCGACAGTCGAAGGCTAAGCTCGTTTAGAGGCTCGGAGAGGCTTGGTGGGTGTCGATGCACAAACGTGTTGATGCACTGCACACACGCAAGTGGAAGGATCTGCTTGATGGAGCAAGGTGGAGATCCGCTTGACTTCAACGCAGGGCTAGCCGATCATACGAAATTCCTCCCGAGGCATGCTAGTCAATTTGACCTGCAATTGATAAGGAGAGAAAGTTTATCGATAATTTAAGGTGGAACAAGCTGGTTTTGCCCAGCAGTTCTAAGTGTGTCATTTCAGAGCAGCAGCGACGGGAAAAATCGACTAAACGGTACGATCTGGCGAAGAAATCGGCGATTCACGACCGTAAAGCTCATGGGTTATGATTGATCTTAAGTTGGCAAGTACAATGCACGCAGATATAAGTAAAATCATCAGCTAGGTAGGTATTAGCAGTGTAAGGCATTGAGCCAATGAATCTAACGAGAAAGGATATAACATGCGAACAAATCTACTGTTTAGTACAAATGGATGTACAAACGCTTTGAATCTAATCTGTTACCATCAACAGTGAGGTTCGACCGAATCGATGGCAGCTATGATGATAATAACAAACTAAAATCGAAGAATCCGTAAAACCAACTATACATTGACAAGCTTTCCAAAGGACATGTGTGAAAGCTTAAGCGGATCGGCTGAAATAAGCCGATTCAGATGGAAAAGGGACTGCAACATGTAAACAAGCGACTATGTAACATGGACAAATCTATGAACTCATCAGACTTAATCTACTATCTCTAACAGTGGGATTCGACCGGATCGATGGCAGCCGTGATAAAAACAACAAATCAAACCTTTAAAGTAAACAGATCTATTCACATTTAACAGAATCATGGAAACACACCGTAGGCGTTAAAGTGCGGGCGATCGGCTATTTAGCCGATGCAGGCATAGCAAACAGTCAAGGTCACGCCTGATCAAAAACAAATCTACCAACTAGCATCCTCCGATCTAAAGTGCCATTCAGTGGGGATCGACCAGATCGTTACAGCCATAATAGTGAACTATAGACCAGAATTAACTAGCCAGTAAACCTCCTCAAGATCAGATATGCCTTAACTGCATACTATGCAGGATAAAGATCGAAGTAGAACAGCCGATGAAACATAACCTGACGCTCAAAGTAAGAAACATCGTATTGTAACAAAGCAAACGACGGACTAAAAGGATATGAGGCCGATCTAGATCGATCTCGACTGGACAGGTTGATGTTGCTGAAAACTAATAACAATAAGAACATCAGCAAGATCAGTAACTTAATGAATCTACCCGAAGAATGCCACCCTTAGGCAGAGCCGATAACTTGACCTTGATCTAATTCGAGCAGTGTAGGTCGAACTTAACCGATGCAGCCGTACTTGAACTAGATAAGGATCGATAACTAGCTTATACTAGAGTTCGCAGTGGAGATCGAACTTAACCAATGTAGCCTAACAAACGGAAGTATAAGCCATGAAGGTACTTACAGACAAGCCGGAGGTCGGCTGGACCGATGCAGCCCTGCTTGTTGAAGAACTTGCCGAGATCTACACTACTCCTATTTCTAAGGGTTGGTGTAAAGCCAAAAAAAAGTAATTTGTATTGATTGGATTGATGTCGTCTTTACAATAGCTGGGGTCCAATATTTATACACGGAGCCTAAGCATGAATCCTACTCAAGTGCGGCTCATTACAATCTTTGGTATAAAAAACATTCCTAACTTAAGATAACTTGGACCCTAATGTTTTCCTTTTTGTAGATTCCGACATGTATTTCCCGACATCAACCGTAACTCATTGTCATTATCTGCTGACGTTATTCAAAAAGAGCCGATTCCAGTGCCGCATCTGAATCAGTTGATATCGATTCGTATGCAATCGATTCCATGATTGACACAATCTTGAAGTTTGAGTTCTGCATTCTTCCTCCCAAATTTTGGTGTAAACAGTGGGGAGAAGGCGTAAGTTAGGGTTGGGCTATATAGGCATGCAGATGGAGGAAGAGGCAAGGCAAACAAGTGAGTGGCGTGGGGGCCGAGGGCGTCGGCGGGGTCGTATGTCTTATTGCTGCTCGGGGGACGAGGTTGGTAGGAGACGAGAATTGGCTCCGGCTCCGGATGTGCCAAGGCACGCGTGCTAGTCTAGTCACGCGGTGTATGTATATGCATGGGTCATCGTGTCGCGCTACCGGCATGCGATCTCCGGCGACCAGCGTGTATGTATGGACTAGTAAACGTGTCGATCAGCTAATTAATCTATCGTGATATATCAACTCCACTATCCATTTGTGTGTTTTATTTGGAATTTGTTTCTGTTATTAGAGAGTGTTGGTAGGTAGGGTAGGACTTTTCCATCTGTCACTTTAATTTCCATTGTGTGCCAATTTTACTCCTACTTTTAGTATGAATACTTCACTACGCTTTATATATAAAAAACTTGAGGTGACTCACGGTCTCGGCTACCCCTTAACAATATTCATATAGTGATTTAGAGCATCTTCGGTAGCTCATCAAAAATCCCATTCCCAATAAAATAGTATTGGTGAGCATCAATACTGTTTTTTTAATCTACCGGAGGGGGCGGGGATATTTTTATAGATCACGAGTACCAATCACCAGTTCTCCTTTTCTTTTCTTTCTCTTTCTCCCCACATGGTCTTCTCTGTCGTCCCTCGCCATCTTTATCATCTCTATCGCCTCGCCATCTTCATCTTCCCCTGTCAGCCAGCAATGCCCTCTTCAACCACTCCACAACCGCATGCGCGCCTCGATCATGCCCCTCTCTCGCTCCTCCACCGCTAGTACTTCCCAGCCCTCTCCATCCTCGTGGAATGTCGCTTGCCTTCCTCGCTTCATCCACGCCTCTCCATTATGGAAAGCACGCTGCCTTCCTTGCTTACTGGTGCACCTCTCTCTTCTACCACGATGCAGTCTCAAGGCCAAGGTCACCTTTGCATGCTCAGTCTTTGCAAATGGATCTCAATGTCCGTGGTTGGGCCTAAGCGTCTGGCGATGCTCGAGGCAGCGGCGGTCAATTGGCTCGGTGAACTACTGGCCTGGGAACGAGGAATTCGACGGTTGAGATTGATGTGGTGTATTGGTGAAGGTCTATCTTCCCCTCTATTTTGGGGAGTTGGGTGAAATATTGGTGACCACCATAACAAGGGGATGAGAAAGGGCACTAGTAGAGAAACGATCTTTGATCCAAATTTCGAAATTTGGCTTTAGTCCCAGTATTTTTCATGCCCGGGACTAGAGAGACCTTAGTCCCGGTTTGTAGCTCCAACTGGGACTAAAGGTCCCCGCCTAACGGCTATTGTGGCGTGCTTTTTGCTGCAGGGAACCTTTAGTCCCGGTTGGAGCTACCAACCGGGACTAAAGGTTAACTTTACTCCTCGGTTGGTCCCTCCAACCGGGAGTAAAAATCTACTCTCATTGGAGGCTCTGTCTCGGGACTAGAAAGGGACCTCTAGTCCTAGTTTACATCTCCAACCGGGACTAAAGGTCCCCTCCTATATAGCCCTTGTTCCTCCCCGAGCCCGAGCCACTTCGAGCTCAGTGTTCTTGCTTCATCGCCGGCCTCTCTTCTTCCTCATCACCGTGTATCACAAGATTTCTTCCATTCCTCCATCGATTCTTCGGTTCTAAAGGTTACAAACTTTATACTCTCATGTTTCATCAGTAGCTTATTTCATTTTGTGGACTAGATATATGTGGGTTTTTTTATGGTAGATTTTTTTTTTGTAAGCCATTTAAGCTCAAAATCACTTTAAAGTTTGCGTATTTGGATGAAGGAAGGTTAAAGTAGTTATTCAAAACTAGTATTGAGTTTTCATTTCTAGCATGCATAGCACACTTCTTGGTTTAGAGATATAGAGAATTTTAGAGTTTTTTTATTTTTATTTGTTTATAAAATGAGAAATTTATATTATATTAAAAATGAGTATAGAGAGTAGATGACAACTGCTTCCGGCTCCTCGGCCTCTCATCGGGTTCCAAAGCGACTGAGGCCGGACCTTCCTCTCATTGCATGCGGCAAGTGTGAGGAGAAGATTGTGATGGAGTACCGGGTGAGGAAGGAGTGTCCCAACAAGGGCCGTGTCTTCTACAAGTGTCTGGATCGCAATGTGAGTTATTTTGTCGCATTTGATGATTATGGTTAATTTATACTTATTTTCATGATGATTGTGATTAAAGTTCTAATTTTTTGTTTTAATTTTAGTGGGATGGCACTGGATATTCAGGCTGGTACTGGGAGGAAGAGTATGTTGAACACGTGCAAAACTCTCTTGCACATGCGGCTACGGCGGCTGATGAGGCAGTGATCCTACGAAAGAAGCCCATAGATGTTGAACAAACGCATGATCTGTCTGTTTTAGTTGGGATTGGTCACGAAATCCTTATGCTGCTGAAGTGCATTTTAGCTTTAGTTTTTTTAGTGATAGTTGGGATTGTCTACATTGTAGCGAGACTTTGATAAATTAATACCTTGTGTGGTAGCATGCATGTCGTATAATTAACTAATTATGTTTTAAGTTTTAATATGGTATGTATGTCATGTAATGTAGATGAGCCGGCATTGGATGTACAATGCTAATCGCCGCTCCCAAGAGTTCATTGAGGGCGTGCATTCTTTCTTACGTGTGGCCGAGGCAAACAAACGCGATGATTTCATGTGCTGCCCATGTGCCATATGTAAGAATTTGAAGGAATATGCTAGCTTAAGGAGTCTTCATTCACATTTGTTGAAGTCGGGTTTCATGCCAAACTATATTTGTTGGACGAAGCACGGAGAAACCGGGGTTGTAATGGAAGAAGGTGAAGAACAATGGGACGATGATGACATTATTGTTGAATATGGTGCCTTCAATGATACTACAATGGGGGAAGCTGAAGAAGAGGTAGTGGCAGAAGATGAGCCCGCTGATGATCTTGGTCAGGCCATTCGTGACGCACAAAGAGAATGCAAAAGTGAAAAGGAGAAGATCAAGTTCGAGCGCATGCTAGAGGATCACAAGAAATTGCTATACCCAACTTGTGATGTGGGACAGAAAAAGTTGGGTACCACACTGGAATTGCTGCAGTGGAAGGCAAAGAATGGTGCATCTGACAAAGGATTTGGGGAGTTACTGAAAATCCAAAAGAAGATGCTTCCAAAGGATAACGAATTACCCGTCACTACGTACGAAGCAAAACAGGTAGTTTGCCCTTTGGGATTAGAAATCCAGAAGATACATGCATGTCCTAATGACTGCATCCTCTACCGTGGCGAGGATTATGAGAAGTTAGATGCATGCCCGGTATGTCATGCATCACAGTATAAGATTAGGCGAGATTACCCTGGTGATGTTGAGGGCGAACGTCCCACGAAGAAAATCCCTGCCAAGATTATGTGGTATGCTCCTATAATACAACGCTTGAAACATCTGTTCAGAATCAAAGACCATGCAAAGTTATTGCGATGGCATAAAGAAGACCGTAAGGTAGACAATATGTTGAGACACGCTGCTGATGGATCCTAGTGGAGAGCAATCGATAGAGAATTCCCGGAGTTTACAAATGACGCAAGAAACTTAAGGTTTGCTTTAAGTACAGATGGTATGAATCCTTTCGGGGAGCAGAGGAGTAGTCATAGCACTTGGCCTGTTACTCTATGTATCTACAACCTTCCTCCCTGGTTATGCATGAAGCGTAAGTTTATTATGATGCCAGTGCTCATCCAAGGCCCAAGGCAACCTGGCAACGACATCGATGTGTACCTGAGGCCACTAGTTGAAGAACTTCTACTTTTGTGGAACAGACCAGGTGTATGTGTGTGGGATGAGCACAAACAGGAGCACTTTGATCTGCGTGCATTGTTGTTCAGAATAATCAATGATTGGCCCGCTCTAAGTAATCTTTCGTGGACAATCAAACAAAGGATATAATGCATGCACGCATCAAGCTTCGATGACATTAAAGGTATATTTTTGAAAAAATGTCGAAAGGTCGTGTACCTTGGCCATTGTCAATTTCTTCCCGCGAATCACCCCTAAGAAAGAAAGGCAAGCATTTTAAAGGTAAGGCGGACCACCGCACCAAGCCGGCAACCGAACTGGTGAGGATATACTAAATATAGTCAAGGATGTGAAAGTAGTATTTGGAAAGGCACATGGCAGCAAACTTGTTCCGAACGACCCTGACAGTCACGCACCCATGTGGAAGAAGTCTATATTTTGGGAGCTACACTATTAGCAAGTCCTAGAGGTCCGTAGCGCGATCGACGTGATGCACCTGACGAAGAATCTTTGTGTGAACTCTGCTAGGCTTTATGGGTGTGTATGGGAAGCCTAAGGACACACTTGAAGCATGACAGACTCATGGATGTTTGAAAGAACGAGACAACCTACATCCAAAGAAGACAGATGATGGACTCCATTACTCAAGTCCTGCCAGCTACACTCTTCGCAAAGAAGAGAAGGAAAGCATGTTTGAATGCCTAGCAAGCATCAAGGTACCATCTGGATTCTCCTCGAATATAAAGGGTATAATAAATATGCCAGAGAAGAAATTCCTAAACTTAAAGTCCCATGACTGCCACGTGCTCATGACACAATTGCTTCCAGTTGCATTAAGAGAAATTCTACCTCCAAATGTACGTCTAGCCACCGTGAAGCTATGTGCATTCCTCAATGCAATTTCTCATAAGGCAATCGATCTAATGGATCTAGCTAAACTACAGAATGATGTGGTTCAATGTCTTGTCAACTTTGAGTTGGTGTTCCCTCCTTCCTTCTTTAATATCATGACACACCTCCTTGTTCACCTGGTCAAGGAGATTAGCATTCTCGGTCCTATGTTCCTGCACAACATGTTCCCCTTTGAGAGGTTCATGGGAGTCCTAAAGAAATATGTTCACAACCATGCTCAGCCAGAAGGAAGCATCGCCAAGGGCTATGGAATAGAGGAGGTCATTGAGTTTTGTGTTGACTTTATTCCCGACCTTGACCCGATTGGTGTTCCTGAATTGCGACACGAGGGGAGACTAAGTGGAAATGGGACACTAGGGAAGAAACCATATATTGGTATGCAGGACAATTATTTTAATAAAGCACACTATATAGTTCTGCAAAACTCCTCCTTGGTGGATCCGTATATCGAGACACATAAAGAGTTGCTCCGATCCGAGTTTCCAGGGAAGTCTGAAGTTTGGATTACGCGTCAAAGACATGGAAACTTTCAAATGATCGGGTTACGAAAAAGAATGTCGGGGTGATGAGAGTATTGATGAGCAATCAGATTTGTTGGCTAGGCAGCCATCGTGGCATATCCTCACATACAAAGGGTACGAGATAAATGGGAATATATTTTACATAGTAGCCCAAAATAAAAAGAGCACCAACCAAAACAGTGGTGTCCGCATAGATGCCCCCGATCCTAATGGAAATAAGCAAACATATTATGGCCGCATAGAGGAGATATGGGAACTAAACTATGCACCTACTTTTAAGATACTTTTGTTCAAGTGCCAATGGGTAAAGGCGACTGGAGGCGGGGTAGTAGTCGACAACCAGTATGGAATGACAACCGTGGACCTCAACAATATTGGGTACAAAGACGAACCGTTCGTCCTTGCCAAGGATGTGAATCAGGTGTTCTATGTCAAGGACATGTCTACAAAACCGAAGAGAGGGGAAGACAACAACGACCCAATCAATGAGCCAAAGCGCCACATAGTTCTTTCAGGAAAAAGAAACATCGTCGGAATTGAAGACAAGTCAGACATATCAGAAGATTATGAAAAGGATGACCAAATTCTACCCTTCACAGTGAACAAGGACCCAAGTATCCAGCTAAATGATGAGGACACTCCATGGTTACGGCACGATCATAACCAAGGGATATACGTTAAGAAGAAGTTCACTACTATGCCCGCTTGATATATATATAGTGATGTTTAATAGTGTGTATTAGAGGTATTATGTAATAATTGTGAATTCAGAGATGTTTATTAGGTGTTTCCTTTTTTCTATGTTCAGATTAAATCAAGTAGTATATTTTTGCATAGTGCAAATCGTAATTATTATTTGCACTATGTTAAATATTTATACAGTAAAACAAAAGAGTTTATGTTACAAATTTTTGTTGTGTATAATAATGCAAACCAAGTCCAGGATTTTTTTTATAATTTTTTGGATAATATTTTATTTATTAGGCAATTAATAACTCTTTGCATATTTATATAAAAGAAATATATAAAAAAGGAAAAACTTCTAGAAACTGGCAGAAAGCCAACTGCAGCCCACCTTTACTCCCTGGTGGATCAACCACCCGGGACTAAAGGTGGGCTACGTTTTCGCGGCCCGCCAAAATCCTTTTTACTCTTGGGCCGTGGCTACACCCGGGACTAAAGGTCATACCTTTAGTCCCGGTTCTAACCATCACCCGGGACTAAAGAACCTTTAGTCCCGGGCCCTGGCTTCACCCGGGACTAAAGGTCCCCCTTTATAAACCATGCCCTTCTCCCTTCTCTAGTTCTCTTCCTCTCTGTCTCCGCCGCCCAATCGATCCAGGCCTAGCCGCACCACCGTCGCCACGCTTCGCTTCGATCTTCGCCGTCGTCCCCTCATCCTCTCCAACCGGATCCAGGAGCGCACGTCGTCCTCATCCCCAGCCCACCTCACTCGTCCTCACCGGAGCGCCGGCCCTTCACACCCGAGGAGGACGCCGCCATCGTCCACGCCCACGCGCGGCTCGGCAACCGTTGGGCTGCCATCGCGCGCCTCCTCCCTGGCCGCACCGACAACGCTGTCAAGAACCCTGGAACTGCTCCCTCAAGCGCAAGCTCACCGCCACCACCATGTCCGGGTCGGGAGTGGTCTCCGCTGACGCCGCCGCCGCCTCGCTCGTCCTCATCCACACCAGAGAGCACGCGCGCCTCTATGGCTCTCATCTCCGGCTGTCTAGCTGCACCGTCACTGGGTAATCAGATGGATGCGTGTAATCGGATGGATGCGTGTGCCGAGCCCTCGTGCCGGCAATCTGGTAATGGGATATGGCTCTTCGATTTTTGTTGCGTGATTTTGCCTGCTGCGCCATGGCCGTAGTCCTAGCCCGCCCCGAACATCGGAAACAAGCGTCAGAAATGTAGTCCAACTTCACGATCCTGGGCCTCCACAAGTCTCAACTCCCCCAAGCGACCGACACCGTTTCTTTCGCGTGCCGGTGCTTCTCGTGTTGGTGGCCAAGGCAAGCAAATTAAGGGCCAAGGAGTGGACTACGGTGAACAAGACGAGTAGACGACAATGCTAAAGGAGGGAGAAGTTTTGTTCAAACTTTTGTTGCGACGCTTGTTCTTCTTTATCCACCTTTTCGTCGATAATACCAAAAAAAACGTGCGCATCGTATCCGCATTTTCTCATATTTTTCCCATCTCCTCACTTTTTGATGCAGCGCACTATTTTTGTTGCATCCGACCATGTAGAAATTATTAGGGGGCGCGTTGTATTTAACCTAAAGAAAACCATAAAAAATAGGGTTATATAATTAATTTATATTGTTATATATATAAATTTGTTATATATATCACTTGCCAATAAATATTTCTAGAAAATAAGAAATCAAAGTTATGCTTTAGAGACTTGAATTTCGAGTGTAGTTATTTAATTAATTTTAAGCACATGACTCGATCCATTTTATAGATATATAGTTTTTATTTTTTATAGATATATCTAGTGGTGTAAAAGCTAGATGGCTGCCCCAAGAGACAACATCGATGAAGAAATGATGGATATTATCAACACCGGCACTCATTTTGCCGATGGTGACCAGCAGGATGTAGATGACGGGGAGTCAATACCTAGCTCTTGAAAATAACCAAGAAAATATTGTGCAAGAAAATACTGGCGAGGTATATATATTTATATATATATTTGAATATTATATATATTTTTGAATGTCTATCATCTATTATGTGTACACATGATATTTATTTATTCTTTTTATACATAGCCCTCTGGATCGACGACCACAACGGCAAAAAGCAAAAACATTCGAGGCCCGAAAAAGCCATTGGAGGGGCGCTACATAATATCGGAATTCAATATTGAGACAAGCGAACCACTTGGTCCACATGCAAGGAAATTCATGCAACACTGTGGGTACCTTGTAAGGGATAGACTTCCGATCAGTGCCTGTGAATAGAAGCAAAAGATCAACGAGCCTCATGTTAGTTTTGTCTCTGATCTTGATAAGAATTTAATCTGGGATGATATTCTTCAACATTTCACGTTGCAAGTGGATGATTATGATGATATCAACGATGATGAATTGAAGGAGCTAGTTCAAAAGTGGGCTATGAAGAAGGTGGCCACACAATTCTAGACTTGAAAGAAATTCCTATACACGAAATACGTCAAGAAGAACCTAACGCCCAATTTCAATACTAGGGGCCCACTCGTGAAGTTGAGGCCCTACTGGAATGATTTTATACAGTACAAGACATCAGAAGAGGGTGAGGAACGGGTGAGAAGGAACTAAGAGAATGCCGACATAAGGTATACCACCATGGCATGGGATCAGGTGGCTACGCGACCGCCATTCCCAAGTGGGAAAAAATGAAAGCGGACATTCTTGCCAATGGGATCACACTAGAATCACTTAATTCGCCCAAACGCGCGAAGAATTGGTTTTTCGCTCATGGGGGAAGACTGGACCTATACACCGGGAAGCTGGTTCATGGCCCAAAACTCGAAAGAGCAACACAAAGATTTTCTTATGCTCTACAAGCTAAAGCTATTGGTGCGTTCAGGCCCAATAGAGCGAATGATGAACTGACGTATGCCATCGGGACTGCTGAACACAGTGGCCGAACGAGAGGTTTAGGATGGAACATTTCTTGGGAGCATGGTTTTCCTAATGACAGAGATACCTACAGAAGCTGGCAGAGAAGGAAGGATGCGGAAGCAACACGGATCAGCAGGTTGGAGGAATATGTTCGTGAGTCACGGGAGGCGTTGCTTAAAGCACAGGAGCGCGAAAAAGACATGCAAGCCAGAATGCAGGACGAAATCATAAAGCAAGTGCAAATAGCAATGGGTGCCCAAAGGCAGGCATCAGATCCAGGAATCAACATTAATATTAGCCCCCCTGATCAGTTGAAAAGCAGCTACGCTTCCATGGAGTTGCCAAATCAAGATGACGCAGAGCTACGTTTCCCCGTGGATGACATCACTGCACCGTTTACATCATGTGATCTACATATTCCAAAAGGGAATGCCACAATCATGGTGGCTCTTGGTGTTTTTTCTCCTCCAGATCCTACCAAGACACCAAGAATCCATGGGGCAATAATACCACCTGGATATGTTAGCGTCTCAGTGGATAGAGTTAACAAAGGTTTTAGTGATCTGGCTCTTGACATTCCAGGAGGTGATGGGGAGAAGACTCTAGGAGAAGCAGAGAAGACATTCATACTATGGCGCAAGCGATACATCATTATTCCCGGGGTCTCTAGTCCATCGCCACTACCTCAACTGCCAGACAATTGGCGCGGACAAAAGTGAATGAAACAATTTTTGCACTAATTTTCTATTGAAATGCATGATTAATAATAACAATTTCTTATACCTAATTATTCTTTTTTGTACTCACACAGCAGGGCCTCCGCCAACCTAAGTCCAATTATTCAATCTCTAGATCATCACAGTGCTCCGGACAATCAGGTTGCAACGCCCCCACCGTCGCCACCTCCAAGGAGGTCTCCAACGGCTGCCCCGCCTCCCTTGATGACCAAGAAGCAGCCAGCTCCTAAGAGGTCCACCCCGCAAACGAAGCCGTTGGCCCAAAGAAATTCACAAAGAAGAAAGCCTCCTCTAATCTAGTTATTCCCCAAAAACTATCTTATGAGAAAAGTGAAAAGGAATTAAATGTCATAGTATAAAAAGATGTGAATAGTTTCTTTGAAAAAGTAAGAAAGCGAGGAAGAACCCAGAGAAACCGTACTTATACCTACCTCCAGATCTTCTAAGAAAGAAGGTGGACCAGAAAAAGTGGGAATCTCAAAAGACCCTACCAAAATCAGACTCACGACCGCTCTCTCACCAAGTCATTTGAGGCGGCACGTAAAAAAGACTAGAGCAGGAAAAGGTGTTGCACAACTTCGGACAACAATCGCAACAATCAGTCCCCCTCTTGTCATTCAGTAATGAATATGGTTCAAACTTAGACTTCTCGGACGCCGATTTTGAGGACTGGCTCGGTTTTTACAAGGATACCGGTTTGGACCTTGCCCAAGTGCTCGCTGAAGGACCATCTACTCCGAAAGTGGATCCTTAGAAGAAATTTGAACATGGAAAGAGTCTATACAACCCTGAGACCTTAGGTGAACTGGGTACGCAAATGTACCTGCTAAACAAGTGGTACATGGTGGCGTGTAAACGGGGAGAGAACTTTGTTTCTTTCAGAGTTAGAAACCAACATTACATCCGTGGCGATGACGTTATATATGTCGAGTTTTTTGAATTATACCAACTATGCCACCTGGACTCTCTCGACAAAAGTTTCATTAGCTGCTATTGTCTGTAAGTGTGATTATTTTCTACTATTAAAGTGTATATATATAAAGCTACATGTATATATATAAATTATATATCCTCACACTATATTTTTATATATGCAGATATGAGATGACAAAACTCAGAAAGAGAAAGGATAATGATGTTGGTTTTGTTGATCCAAATGTCGTATTCAAACACCTTAATCCCCCGCCTCAATGGAAAGCTGAACTCGAGAAAAATATCATGAGGTTCTTAGTGAACCAACAAAACAAGGACATACTCTTCCCCTACAACTTCAAGTGAGTGTTAAATAATTAATGTCGATCATATGGACATTTGTTCAATTATTTGCTTACTAGCTAAGCTATCTCCCATATATATATATATGTTGACTCTAGTTAATGTCGATCATATTTGTGTATAAAAACATATGCAGCAATCACTGGATATTGATGGTCATTTGTGCTGTTGGTTTTAGGGTTTAGGGTTTTACTAGTAGGTGTGTATTGTAATGGGATCTAATACTTCTTAGAATGGGATTCCACACCATATAGAGTTAAAATTTTTCATAAACAACATAATTTAATTACATACAAGTAAGTGAACTTGTACCCACAAGATATTATGTATGGTTTATGCTTAATGTATAAAAGCCATGGTTAGTTCGTGTGGGGCCCTCATGTTGTTATTTTATTTTACATCAAAACATAATCAATATTGGTCTTGATTTGTAAATTTAGTTGTAAGGAACATAAAGGTTCAATCGGATTATAAATTAGACGTATGGTTTAATAAACATAGTGATTTGAATATTCATAATGACAACAGGGTTGCACATTATCACATCCATCCAGAGCATTTCTTGTGGGGTCCACATGTTGTTATTTTATTTTACATCGAAACATAATCAATATTGGTCTTGATTTGTAGATTTAGTTGTAAGGAACATAAAGGTTTAATCAGATTATGAACTAGATTTATGGTTTAATAAATATAGTGATTTGAATATTCGAAATGACAAAATGGCTGATAGCATTTATTGATTAAGGTGTGTGACCGATCTTTGTGTCAACACCTATATTTGAAATGTATAACACTACTCTTTTTGGTGACTATATCCAATTTCAAAATACACAACATATGTGTAAGCCCATTATATATATATATATATATATATATATATATATATATATATATGTGTGTGTGTGTGTGTGTGTGTGTAAGTGCAATCAAGCCCTATTGTGGGTTTTGGTATTGATGATCACCAAATTAGAAGACTAATAAGATTTATCGAGATGGCAAGCAGGGAATCAAAGAATGAGGATGATGTACAGGTTGCAGGTGTCCTAATTACAAAAGGTGGCTGGACCTAGCTCAAAGGAGGTTTAAATTCCATTATGTTTTAAAATTGAGTTTAGGGAAAGCCGTACTATTAAGAGGGATTTTAGGACAGTTGGTCAACTGCTGAACCAGATGCTCAAATTCACGAGATCTACATCCTCCCACCTAGTCAAAATAGCCACCCAAATTTCATATCATATTACCTATTTTGGCTAGGGCGGCGATGTCATACCTGTTAAGAGCGGCAGCCAGCGCCTTAACCGACCAGATTGGGCTCGAGGGGTATTTATACCCTTCAGGTCCGGCCCACAACGGTCATCTTCTTTACTGAGTCATTCTACTCGAAACCATATAGAACCAAAGCTCACCTCTCTCCTCTATTGTTGCTCCTCCATCCCTCAAGCTAATCCTTGATTCCAACCACCAAAACTTAAGAGAAAAGATAGTGAAACTCGATTAGAGAGAAGATTCACTGATTCCCAAAGTCTAAGAGCATTTGGTTCATGTTTGGCCGGCGGTTCTACGGTTTGTTACTCTTGGAGCTTGCTCCTAGCCGGCTAGGCGTCGCCCTTGTGCTTGCCAACTTGTGTGGCAGCCTTGGGAGGTTTGTAACCTTATTCAAAAGCTAAGAAATCACCCCTCACTTCAAGAGTTCACTCTCTTGATTTGAGAACGAGGGCAAAGCAAGCCTTAGTGGCAAGCTCAAGCCTTTTGTGACTTCCTCAACAACGTGGACTTAGGCAAACCTTAGTGGTGAGCTGAACCACAGGATAAATCTTGTGTCTTGCGTGCTTCATCTTTATTATACTTGTTTTTATCGTATTGCTAGTCGCTGCTAGGGTTTAGTTGCTCGATTCACTGTTGTGTGAAGATTCTGTGGTATCCAGTCTTTGAACTAGATCTTGGCTTTATATTGCAGGATTAAGCAACTAGTTTGGTCAGGTTTATATCTGTTAAATCTCAACTATGTTAGATTATTTTTTAGAGAGCTAGCATTGTCGCTTTGTAAAGCCGGCAATGCCGCCCTCTATTCTAACAGAGTTTTGAGTTAAATTTTTATAGGCCTATTCAGCCCCCTCTAGGCCTCCTTTATCTTCCTATAGATCCTACAAGTGGTATCAAAGCGAGGTTGCTTTGTATACGCTTCACCAGCGTGAAGTATGGAAGAAGGAGAATGTTGAAGAACGTTAATTCTTGACAAAGTGGTGGTGTGCACGTTGAGGATGTCGGCAAAGCAGCAAGCCGAGCATGCCGTCCATGTCCACGACAAGTGATGCCACCATCAAAGAACCCAAGACCACCGATGCCAAAAGAAGAAAGGCAAGAAAAGAAAGAAAAGCCGCAAAGATTGCAACCACGAGAAGCTAGAGAAAAGAAGAAAGAAGAGTAGCGGCTCAAAGACAAGAAAAAGTGAAAAGAAGCTAGAAGAATCACAAGAGAGGCAAGAGCTATGAGAAGAGCAGCAAGAGCTCAAGAGCAAGAGAAGAATGAGTATGATGCATCATCTAGTGAGCTCTCTAGTAGCTCAAACGATGGAGATGATGATGTGTCATAGCATGCTTCAAAAGATAGCAAGGAGGTGAAGAGCAAGGACAAAAGAAGGATAGCAAGGACAAGGGCAGCAGCAACAACAACAAGAACAAATATGCCACCAGATCCTTTAATTATTCTTATTTGTCTAACCATAACAAAAGGTCTTTTGTCAATGTGCCCGCGGGCAAGTTGCCTCATTTTGATGGGACAAACTTTGCCAAGTGGAAGCACTTGATGAGTGCCTATCTTGTAGGTCTTCACCCTGGTCTTTGGGAGATTGTGGTGAATGGATTGCAGCCACCGAAGATCCCCGGCGCCAACAAATGAAGAGCTAGCTGCTGTCCATCTCAATGGCCAAGCCACAAGTATTTTTCTTAGTGCCTTGGATAGAAATGAGTACAACCGAGTGATGAATGTCAATGTTGCAAAATAGATTTGGGACACTTTGCATCTAGCACATGAAGGTGTTGATAAAGTGAGGAAAGCAAAGATTGATTTGTTGATGGCCAAGCTCAATAGGTTCGTGATTGTTGATGGAGAGGGGCCACAAGAGATGTTTGATAGATTGATGACCTTGGTGGGCAAGATTAGAGGCTATGGATGTGATGATCTTGATGATCATAAAGTGGTGAAGGTTATGTTGGAAGCCTATTCACCAAGAAATGAGACCGTAGTTATCTTGATTAGAGATAAGAAGAAGTTTGAGCACTTCACACCTAATGATGTGCTTGGAAGATTGTTGACATTTGACATGCAAAGAGAAGAGGTAAATGAGAGGAGAAGACTTGGTGAGTTGCAAGCCAAGCTAGAAGGGATGAAAATCAAGGAAGTAGCTCTCAAGGCAAATAAATCAAGCAATCAAGGCACCTCCAACAGGGCAAAGGGCAACAAGCAAGCATCAACAAGCCAACCCAAAGAAATCAAGTCAACTCCACAAAATGATGATCCAAGTTCATCCTCAAGTGAAGATGAAGATGATGGGGCTGATTACATGAAGATTGATGACATGGCTTTGTTCATGAAGAGCTATCACAAGGGGTTAAAAAAGAATGGGTACAAAATAGTGCAAAGAAGGTTCACAAACAAGAAGAAGAGGACTTGCTACAATTGTGGTAGCACGAAGCACTTCATTGCTAAGTGTCCCTATGACAAGAAAGAAAACAAATACAAGAGGGACAACAATGAGGGCAAGCATGAGCACAAAAAGAGATACAAGCAAGTGGGAGAGGCACACATTGGGCATGAGTGGGACTCAACTAAAGAGTCAAGTGAAGAGGATGTGAAGATTGCAACCGTGGCTATTCAAAAGTCATCCTCTACACCAAGGCTCTTCAACAATATGTCCGATGATGATAACCACCGCTCCACTCACATTTGTTTTATGGCAAAGGGTGAGAAGGTAAAACGAAGAGCTAAATCTCCTCTACCTCCTAGTGAGATCTCTAGTAGTAAACTTAGTGATTCTAGTGATGATGATACTAGTGGTGTTGAGAAATATGCTAAATTGACTAAGAAGTTAGATTCTAAAACCAAGCTCTTCATCATGAATCTAATGGAGGAATTAGAAAGTGTCAAAGCCGAGCTAGCCGATAGAGATGATTATCTTGAGGAAACCGAAAAGATGTATATTGGCTACAAGGAAGCTCTTGAGTTAGAGAGAAGTGAGGTGGACTCTTTGAACAAGGCCTTGGCCGAAGAACAAAGAGAACATGCTCTCACAAAGAAGGCAAATATTACACTCAATGACAAGTATTGTGTCTTAGTTGAAAAGCACAACAAACTTGAGAAGCAATATATCCTTCTATGCAAGAGCACCCCACTTCCCTCCAACATAAATGACACTTCTATTCCCTCCACTAGCCAAGGATGTGGAAAATGCTATAATTTTGACTTAAATGTTTATTCCACTAACCTTGCAAACTTGGAGATTATGAAAAAGGAGATTGCTAGGCTCAATGCTATGTTAGGAAAAAGGTGCATAGAAGGCAAGAAACCTGCTGGTGGCAAAGGTGAGAAACTAAAGAGGCCACAATACAAAGATGGAAGAAATCCACGCATCAAAGATGGGCTTGGGCACACTCATGGAGGTAAAACCAATGGGAGAAAGGTAATCAATAGATATGAGTGTGTTCAGTTCAAGAGCAAAGGGCAGGAAGGTACATATAGGTATGCACAGATGGTGGCACAAGGCCAGCCCTAGAGCAAAGATCATGCGCCTATGGGCGGCAATATCATTTGTGAAGAAGGGCGGCGCAAGCAGCTCCCACGTAAAAGGGAAGACCACCTCCTCCTCCTCTACTCATGTCAAGCCCAAGAAGAAGGTGTCTCATCCAGAGCAGGTTGTCCAGAAACCAAAGAAAACTATCTGGGTCACTCCAAATAGATATGCTTATCAACCAAAGGCAAAAACACCTCCTCAATGTTTAGATTCTAACTTTGTTTTGCAGCACAATAGCAAGGGGGAGGTGTTTGCCAAGTTTGTTGACAATGGTCGAAATGTTTATCATAATGCTTTTATTTGGGTTCCTAAAGTTCTTGTGACTAACATGCAAGGCCCCAAGAATATTTGGGGACCTAAAACTAGGAACTAAACTTGTATTGCAGGCATACTCCTCCTCCTGGGTCAAGTTGGGTGCTTGACAAATGGATGTACAAATCATATGACCGGAGAAAGGAGTATGTTCTCATCATACTCTCCAACTACAAATTCAGATGAGAATATCATATTTGGTGATAATTCAAAAGGGGGTGTGATTGGACTTGGTAAAGTAGCTATTACACTTGATCATTCAATTACAAATGTCTTACATGTTGATTCCTTGAAGTATAATTTGCTGTCCGTTTCTCAATTATGTGAGATGGGCTACAATTGTCTCTTCACGGATAAGGGTGTGGAAGTCTCTAAGAGGGAGGATTCCTCTATTGTCTTTATGGGTCATCTCAAGAACAAGCTTTACTTAGTTGATTTTAGCAAAAGTAAAGCTAAGCTTGAGACCTATTTAGTGGTAAAATCTAGCATGGGTTGGATATGGCATCGCCGACTGGCTCATGTTGGGATGAGGAACTTGGCCAAACTCCTAAACGACAACCACATCCTTGGACTAACTAATATTCAATTTGAGAAAGACAGGATTTATAGTGCTTGCCAAGCCGGAAAGCAAGTAGGTGTACCTCACCCACCAAAGAGCATCATGACTACCACACAACCGTTGGAGTTGATTCACATGGATCTCTTTGGACCGGTCACTACATAAGCATCGGGGTAATAAATATGGTCTAGTTATTATTGATGATTATTCCCGTTTCACTTGGGTGTTCTTTGTTTATGATAAGTCCTAGGTGCAAGAGAAAGTCAAGATATTTGTGAGAAGGGCACAAAGGGAGTTCGGTCTTCCTATCAAGAAAATAAGAAGTGACAATGGGACCGAATTCAAGAACACTCTAGTTGAAGAGTTTCTTGATGATGAGGGCATCAAACATGAGTTTTCAACTCCTTACACCCCTCAACAAAAAGGTGTAGTAGAGAGGAAGAACCGCACACTTCTTGATATGGGAAGGACAATGCTAGATGAATACAAGACGTCGGACCTATTTTGGAGTGACGCCGTCAACACCGCTTGCCATGCCATCAACCGTCTCTATTTACACAAGAAAGTCAAAAAGACTTCATATGAGCTTCTAACCGGTAACAAACCAAAGGTGTCATACTTTAGAGTATTTGGGTGTAAGTGTTTTATACTTAACAAAAGACCTAAAACCTCTAAATTCGCACCTAAAGTTGATGAAGTCATTCTTCTTGGTTATGGATCAAATGAGCATGCCTATCGTGTCTTCAATAAAACCATGGGTAGAGTTGAAGTCACGAGATGTGACATTTGATGAATCTAATGGCTCTCAAGTGGAGCAAGTTGATTCAAGTGTTGTAGGGAAGGAGGATCCACCATGTGAGGCAATCAAGCAAATGGCTATAGGTGACATTAGGCCACAAGAAGATCAAGCCACTGATGATGAGGATCCCTAGGATGTTGCTGCACAAATTTCCACTGACGTACTCCATCGATAATAGCAAGACTCACCTCATCGAACATCGCAGAGGGGCAAGTGCCATCATGAGGCAAAGCCGCTCATGAGGGCATGAGCAGCCGCCCATCTACCTCCTCAGCAGCAGTTCCTTCAACTCCCACTCCACCACCTCAAGGACTCAACCTGAGCCTATCTTTGAACAAGAAGAGGCTGGAGGTCCAGAAGAGGAACAGGGAGGTGTTGAGCATCCAAGGCTACGTCAAACTATACAACAGGATCACCCCATTGACAACATCCTTGGGAGCATTCGAAAGGGGGTAACAACTCGTTCATATTTAGTAAATTTTTGTCAATATTACTCGTTTGTTTCCTCTTTGGAACCTCTCAAGATAGAACAAGCACATGGAGATCCAGATTGGGTCATGGCCATGCAAGAAGAGCTCAACAACTTTGAAAGAAATCAAGTGTGGAAATTGGTGGAAAGGCCCAATACCAATGTCATTTGTACCAAGTGGGTCTTCCGCAACAAGCAAGATGAAAATGGCGTGGTGACAAGAAACAAGGCAAGATTGGTGGCCCAAGGCTTCACTCAAGTAGAGGGCTTGGACTTTGAAGAAACATATGCACCGGTGGCAAGACTTGAAGCAATCCGAATGCTTCTAGCCTTTGCTGCCCATCATGACTTCAAGCTGTACCAAATGGATGTCAAGAATGCATTCCTCAACGGCCCAATACAAGAGTTGGTGTATGTGGAGCAGCCACCGGGGTTTGAAGATCCCAAGTTCCCCAACCATGTCTATAAACTCCAAAAGGCACTCTATGGGCTTAAGCAAGCACCAAGAGCATGGTATGAATGCCTTAAGGAATTCTTGCTCAAACAAGGCTTTGATATAGGCAAAGCTAACCCTACACTCTTTACCCACAAAGTTAGAAATGATATATTTGTGTGCCAAATATATGTCGATGACATAATATTTGGCAATACTAATCATGTGTATTGTGATGAGTTTAGTAGGATTATGACTAAGAGATTTGAGATGTCCATAATGGGTGAGCTAAAGTTCTTCCTTGGATTTCAAATCAAGTAAATAAAGGAAGGAACTTTCATTAGCCAAACCAAGTACACCCATGATATGCTTAACAAGTTCAACATGGTGAATGCCAAGCCTATCAAAACTCCCATGCCAACTAATGGACATCTCGATCTAAATGAAGAAGGGAAAGCCATCGACATCAAGGTATACCGTTCCATGATCGGCTCTTTACTTTACTTATGTGCATCTAGGCCGGACATAATGCTTAGTGTGTGCATGTGTGCTAGATTTCAAGCCAACCCGAAAGAGTGCCATTTAGTGGCTATTAAGAGAATCTTGAGATATTTAGTACACACTCCTAACCTTGGCTTGTGGTATCCTAAGGGCTCCAAGTTCAATCTACTTGGCTATTCGGATTCCGATTATGCCGGTTGCAAGGTAGATAGAAAAAGCACTTCAGGGATATGTCAATTCCTTGGACGGTCCCTAGTGTCTTGGAGTTCTAAGAAGCAAAATTATGTAGCACTTTCCACCGCCGAGGCCGAGTATGTTGCAGCCGGTGCATGTTGTGCTCAACTACTTTGGATGAGGCAAACCCTTCATGATTTCGGATGTCAATTCACCAAAATCCTACTCTTGTGTGACAATGAAAGTGCCATAAAGCTTGCAAACAATCCCATAAGCCACTCAAGAACCAAACATATAGACATTCGACATCATTTCTTGAGAGACCACGAAACTAAAGGAGATATCGAAATTCGTTATGTGAGCACTGAAAAACAACTAGCCGATATCTTCACTAAGCCTCTCGATGAGTCAAGGTTTTGTGCTTTGCGTAGTGAGCTAAATATACTTGATTCTCGTAACATGGTTTGAAATATGGCACACCTCTGTTTGACTACCTAGTGAAGTAGGAAAATGATTTAAAAAGATATTACATTGTGTTTCAAAATCATTTCAAAAGGCCAACTAAGTGTCGCGACCATTGTCTGTATTGTTGATTGCTTACTGGTCATGATATTTAGAGAATATATATCCATGTCTGAGGTAAAGGAGGTCATAAAGTTTAAGCGTAATCCCTGCAAAATTGGCAGGGCGGTAGTGCCGCCCTTCCTGGCCGGCAGTGCCACTCTCTGGAAACTGATCCGTTTTCAGCCAATTTTGGCTGGGTTGCAGGGCCCGTTTTCTTCTACTTATTCCTTCTCTGGCCCTCGACCCAACTCTCTCCTTCTCTCCTAGCCGACGCCGACGCCCGTGCTCCTCTTTTCTTCTCTCTCAAGCACGCGCCGTCGCTGTTCTTCACGACCTACCACCCGCGGTGCAGCCTTCCTCGGCCGGTCTGGTCCATTCTTCGCCGGTCACTGCTGGAAGCTCTTGGCCGAGCCGTTTCTCCTCTTCTCCCTTCACTCCAACGGTTTGGAAGCAAGGTGAAACCCTAACCCCATTTGATCTATGCAATGTGAAGCTTTTAGTCATGGATTTTAGTTTCTAGGGGGGTATGAAGGGTTTAGAAAGGTTCTTGATGGATGAATCGAGTTGATTTTAGATTTCACCGATTGGATGATTTTGGGGAGTGGCAATGCGCCTTTGGGACCATTAATGGCACCCCTAGCAGATTCTAACTACTATACTCAAGCTCATAAATCCGATGAAATTCAGAATGGATTGGATTCATTTATCAAGAACTATTTCAAAAAAAATTCATACTCAATCTTTCAAATCCAAGGCTAGGGTTTCATGTATTCTTTGCTTAGACTGTGATTCTGAAATTGTGATGATGAATAGACATTGTTTGGAAATAGGATTTAACCGAACGAGAAAATTGAAGATGAAATAGTGAAGCAAATGAGGGCGGCGGCAGAGTCCTTTACTCGGGGTGTGGCAAGATGCCGCCCTACCATGTCGATTCCAAATCCAAAGACCGCTTCTCAGTATCATCTTCAAAATTATTTTTCTTGTTAAACCTCGCTCACAGCCTATGTCTAACTCATTATCTTATACGATTTCTTATCAAGTCTCATTTAATTGCATAGATGGACTATGGAAAAAGAAAGGTGTTGACAACCAAGCAAAAGGTCAAAAGAGGCGGGGACAAAGCAAGCTATACTCCCGAGACGTAAATCTTGATGAAGATCTTCTTCAAGAGGAAAATATTCAGAGGATGGGAAGAACCATTCGTGTGTGGCCTGACTCTCCTTTACATCTTTCGAGTTTGATAGCAGACTACATAAGAGATAACACTGATAGGTTCGACCTCATTCCTCCCCGTAGCAGTGATGGTCATAGAGTTGTTGATTATTCCATGAGTTGGAAGAAGACAGGTGAAGCCAGAGAGATTGATCCCTACTCCTCTGACAGATCAAATGGCATTGATTATAGATTTTGGAATGCTTTACAATCTGATTTTTATGCTATAGCCATTCTATCCAAGTCAAAGGGCAAGATTAGTAAGATGCGATATATTGATTTTGGTGACTTGGAGAGCGAGATGATCATCGGTTTGCTACAAACAATCAAGACTGTGACCGCTTTGAGATGACAGACATCATGAGTTTCAGGTATGATTGAAACAGAGAGATTCTTGCCCAATTCCATGCTACCTACTATTGGAACAGGAAGTGGATGAGCTTCATTGATGACCTGATGGGCGACATTATCGCATTGATTTTGTCACCTTCTGTCGTATTCTTGGCTTTGGTCACATCCACAGGGGATATGAGAGGATACATAATGAGCGTCGTCTTGAGCCAATGGAAGTAAGCTTCATGTGGGAGGATCAAAATCTTGCAGTTTCTGATTGGTCAAGGACAAAGCTCAAGAGTTTTTATTACATCATGAACATTCTTTTCAGGATCACTCTCAACCCTAAAGACAATGCAACATATTTGAATGGCTATATTACTAATGTGTTGTCTAGGTTTCCCAGCAGTGAAAAGTTTAATGTTCCTAGATTCATTTGGGTTGAGCTAGCTTATGCCATGGATGATGGGAGGAGATCTTTGCCCTATGCTCCTTACCTCATGTTTGTGATTGAGAGAGTGACTGGCATGTGGTTCCCTAAGGATGGTGAGCACACTATTTACAAGATCAAGAAGACCCATGGTGGCTTAGGGGGACTTAGCTCAGCTACTCAGCACACTAATTCTAGAGGACTTGGAGATAGTGGGGCAGCAAGCTTTCACCCTTCTGGAGCTGAACACAAAGATATTCCTGAGCCGTCCAGGGCTAGGGAACAAAAGAAGAAGTCAAAGTGGGGAAAGATGAGTGCATGGATGAAGGCAACCTTTGCTCATTGTGCATATACTTCACAGACTGTTTATGAGGATAGAATGGAGAATAGGGAAGCTATGAGGCATGCTAGGGAGATGGCTGGGCTGTCACCACTTCCACCAGTGCAGCCACCACCTCAGTTTCCTAACTTGCCTCGCCTTTCTTCTTCTAATGAGGAGCAGGATCAGCCACATGAGCACCATGATGGACAGCCAGATGATCAGCAGCATGGACACTCATATGAGCCATTCAGTCAATACTATGGATACCCACAGGGACAGCATTTTGAGGAGCCCCCAAGTTAGCAGGACCTTGGTGCAAAAATTCACCCTATAGAGGCCGATCCACAGGTTCAGGCAGCTTTGTTTCGCACATATTCCAGGAGACCGCGTCCTTCGACGGATCAGCCAGGGCCTTCTACATCAGCTGGGGCTGCATATCCACGACGTTCAGCACGCTTCACTTCGCACACCCACGTTGCCGGATGTGCTCGCATCGACTCCGACAGAGACGAGTGACTTCTCTTCTTTTTCGTCTCTTTTTGGTATTTGATGCCAAAGGGGGAGAAAATTAGAGGGGTCAATGGATTTTCGATGCCTTGCTACTACGCTTCATGTTCAGATCCGATGAGAGTAGCTGTTAGGTTGTGAGTCTGAGAGTCGCTCAAAACTCTATTTTATGAAATTATGCTACTTTGTGACTTTATTTGCTTTGGATATGGACATAAATTCATGATTATAGTTTTAGATTGTCATATTCTGAGTTTAGATTGCTTTATATTCATATGACTTGCTGTAGAAATCAGATTGCTATCTGACTGATATAGTCAGGACGGTAGTGCCTCCCTATGGGGCCGGCAGTGCCGCCCTCTGCTGTATCAACCAGAATCTTCTGTGCTTGAACTGATAAAACTTGTCATATGCATCATGATTATTCTTGTGACACTTTGTTCAGCACCCCACAGCAGGCATGGATATAGGGGGAGGTTCCCATCACACATAAAATGTAAATCATGGCCTTTTATGCCAAATTGAGAATTCAAATCTTTATTCACATATTTAGGGGGAGGCTCCTACACCCATGGCTCGAAAATCTCAGTTTAGACTTCATATCATTTGTAAGCTCTAATTGGGTTGTCATCAATTACCAAAAAGGAGGAGATTGTAAGTGCAATCAAGCCCTATTGTGGGTTTTGGTATTGATGATCACCAAATTAGAGGACTAATAAGATTTATCGAGATGACAAGCAGGGAATCAAAGAATGAGGATGATGTACAGGTTGTTGTGTGTCCTAATTACAAAAGGTGGTGGACCTAGCTCAAAGGAGGTTTAAATTTCTTTATGTTTTGAAATTGAGTTTAGGGAAAGCCGTACTATTAAGAGGATTTTAGGACAGTTGGTCAACTGTTGAACCAGAGATACTTAAATTCACAGATCTACATCCTCCCACCTAGTCCAAACAATCACCAAATTTCATATCATATTACGTGGTGTTTTTAGGCTAGGGCGGTGCAAGCCCTTTAACCCGACATCAAGGCTCGAGGGGTATTTATACCCTTCAGGCCGGCCCACAACGGTCATCTTCTTTCATCGAGTCATTACTCATCGAAACGAGACAAAACCAAAGCTCACCTCTCTCCTCCATTGTTGCTCCTCCATCCCTCAAGCTAATCCTTGATTCCAACCATCAAAACTTGAGAGAAAAGGCAAAAAACTCGATTGGAGAGAAGATTCACCGATTCCCAAAGTCTAAGAGCATTTGGTTCACGTTTGGCCCGGTGGTTCTAGGGTTTGTTACTCTTAGAGCTTGCTCCTAGCCCGGCTAGGCGTCATTTGTGCTTGCCAACTTGTGTGGCAGCCTTGGGAGGTTTGTAACCTTATTCAAAAGCTAAGAAATCGCCCCTCACTTCAAGAGTTCACTCTCTTGATTTGAGAACGAGGGCAAGGCAAGCCTTAGTGGCAAGCTCAAGCCTTTTGTGGCTTCCTCAACAACGTGGACTTAGGCAAACCTTAGTGGTGAAGCTAAACTCACGGGATAAATCTTGTGCCTTGCATGCTTCATCTTTACTATGCTTGTTGTTTCTTCGTGTTTGCTAGTTGTTGCTAGCGCTTAGTTGCTCGATTCATTCACTGTTGTGTGAAGATTCGTGGTATCTAGTCTTGAACTCGGATCTTGGCTTTATATTGCGTGATTAAATTTAGTTTGGTTAGGTTCATATCTTTTAAATCTCAAATGTGTTAGATTATTTTTTTAAAGCTAGCGGCGGTGCCATTAAAAAACGGCAAAGTGCCGCCTATGTTCTAACAGAGTAGTTTTGAGTTGAATTTTTACAGCCTATTCACCCCCTCTATGCCTCCTTTATCTTCCTCAGAGATCCTACAATATACAATTGTACTATGCATTGTAATAATAGTTTTTATCTGAGTAACCTAGTTTTCACTGCTTGATATTTGCATTCGTGTTTTATTTATAGGCTTGGATAGCTTTGAAGAGATCATACAACAGCCTCAAATATTCCTGTTTCTACACTATGATGGAACACTAACACCAGTTGTAAGGAAACCAGAAAGGCGTCGTCGGCACCCTAAAATTTTTAATTTTGGGTTGTGCATAGAAAACACTAAATAAAATGAATAATTTAAATATGCGGATAAAATTTATCAAGTTTAGTTTGAGCTAGCATAAAATTAGTATGGGAAAATGTGAATTTTTAAAGTTTTCTAATTTTGACGGGCATTTGGATCTTTGTGATGTTTGCTTGTTGCTTGACTTGGTGTTATGAGTGAGTACAATTTTTCAAAACGCGCTTAGTAAGTTGTTTATCTTTCTCCGGCTTGTCTCTGTCTTGTTCTGTAATTAAATACCTGCTTTCTCAATCTTAATCTTTTCGTATGGAGTATCCCAAGATCCTTCTCTTCTGCTTCAAATCATTTCTTTGAGTTCATCATCTATTAATCTATTTGTCAAAACTACCCGAGAATTTTTCCAGCTTCTTGTCCATCTTTTTCCTCACTTTTCTCGAGCATAATCTAAATTTTTAGATGCTCTAAATATCTTTTCATAAGCTGCAAATACTTTATTTGGGTTCTTCATGTTACAAAATGTTTCTCGAGAATTTTCCCTGAATTTTCGAGCTTTGGGATTATTTTAGCAAATTAAAAGCAATTCTAGACTTTTCTAGAATTATTTTATTCATGAAATTAATTAATTCCGAAAATAATAAAATCTCTATTCTTCCACCAACTCTCAAAGCCCATACGTAATAATCCTAATAAATCCTAAAGGCCCATATCTTTATTTACTAACTGGGCTTTAATGTTTATTTAGGCATATTATTAGTGGAGGTGGAGTGCAACATCAATCGATCACTATATTGCTAATGGTGATGTGAAGGTGATGAGTTTTCCTCCTATATATTTGTAATAACCCCTTAGACAAAGCACACTAGAACTACGTGAAGAGGGAATTCCTAAAGTAGTAAATTAGATTTTTCCCTCCTATCTCTACTATATGTCGCTCCAACGTCTCGCTTCGTCACTAATGCCCGAAGCTTAGCAGCTGACCGCCGATCACCTTAGGTCGGTCGGCCATGGCTGCCTTCTGGCATCGCATCGCCGATCGCCTTGACACCACCACTAGTTGGCCCGGTCACGGCTGCCACGAATCTAGGAGCCAACGTTATTGCTGTCGCCGCTCCATGCTACTGATCGATCCATCGCGATCGGAGCAAGACCACATGAAGCTCATGCCGACACTTTCATCTCCGCGATGCCGTTGTTCAGTATTATGACGTGGTGAGCACTTCCGTGATTTCTCTGTCTTCTATACTGGCCGTTGCCATCTCCCTGCTGCAATCCAATTTACCACACGTGCTTCGTTTCCTGTGTGAAGCTGCACCGGCCATCATCTATCTATCACGTGTGGATGCAACAAGATGGCGTGCCTTCTGGATAGTAGGCAGCAAACGTCCATGAGTCGGAGCAGCCTATCGCATGATCAAGCTGCTATGTCGAACAGAGGCGGTTGGACAAGCAGGTGTTTCTCTTTCTATCTAATTTTTGCTAATGATTTGAGTTCCGATCCTATGTTCTCCTATGCTAATGATAATCCTGTATTCCTGTTAATATTACGCCCATATAGCAACCCAGCCCTCATAATCAACCCTTTGATGAACATATATAAATTGTTTTCCTCCACCATGGTTAACCAGCTCCACCTGTGAGATATCCTCGCAGCCCAATCCTAGCATCTTTAATCTTGTATCGTTTTTCAGTCTCTTCTTTTCCGTTAGATTTGCAGCAACGTAATTTCCTTTGTTAGTATCAATGTTCGTCATGTCATAAACTTGTGGGCTTTACAAATTGAATGATTATTAATTTGGTTAATATACTATGCATGCCTGATAAGGTAAATAATATAGTATTTGTATTTTGATCGCAGGGTTCGGCCTCGGTAGATGGGGGGCTTCCACCCCCGCCCCCCCCCCCCCCTCTACATATATAGGATGTTCCATAACCTCTTGTCCACTTCCAAGTTCCAAGCAACTAATTTGTTTTATTATGCTTGCTCTGTTTGTCTTCTTAAGTTTAACCATCTATGTAAGGTCTACGTACATGCTAAACTATTGCATAGGTCGTCTTTGAATTTGCTCAAATCAACAATATCAACTACGCAAATAGCCACAACATGAACATCAATATTGCTCTACCACACAGTACGTCAGTACAAAGCAGCGAGATACTAAGTACTTTTGCACAATTTTATATTTTCAGGGCTTATATGTTTATATATAAATTTATTGTGTATTTCTATTCCAGACCAAAGAGAAAGTTTGAACCAGACTACAAAGGAGCGAGTATGCCACGGTGATCAATGAATACATATACCAATTACAAATAGCAAAGCTCAATCTATCTGATCTATAGAATTTTAATCTCAATACACAAATTTGTTTGCTATAGGTTTATAATTCTTATTTGCAGGACATTTGCCTTTCTTATTTGTATAGGACTACGATAAACATTTGTAATAATGAACATTTGTAAAAATCAGTGGGGCTGGCTACCCGTGGGCTCCGAAGTTTGGGCCTTGACTAGTGGGTCCCACAAGAGGTCCCACCCCTGTTGTCAGCAGGGCGGCCCTTTTGGTCCTGTGGACGCACTGGGCCAAGGATCAGGTGGCTTGCTGCCGGCCTTTGCTAGGCCTTAAGCTCCGGCCCAGATTGAAGAAGGAGCGGGAAAACGTCTTGGGCTGATACTATGCGGTCGCGGAGACTGTGTGGTTGTGCTTGTGCGGCCTAATAGGTTGGGATCCAATCCAAGCCTGTTTCTGGGCGCCCAGCACCTGCTCGTGAGGCTTCGTGGCAATGCGCTTCTTGCTCCAGAAAATCGGCGTCCGGAAGCACTTCGCGTCTACATGCGGCGAACACGCATGACAGGCAAACACGATGAGGAAAAGAGATCTCTAGGAAAAAGACTTGGCTACCAAAAGGCGTGCGATACAAATTGGAAACCGCCGACAGGAAGACGTTCGTCGTGGTGTCGTCCCATGTGCGCGTTCACGGCCCTGCGACGAACAGGG